>OX596232.1:13572962-14894416 GCA_951394345.1 Salicornia ramosissima | reverse complement strand
AGTCTTTTAAAATAAACCCCCTATTTATTCCATATTTATCATCTCGCCCTAGATTTAGCTTTCATCAATCCAAAGCACGTGGCTTTCTCTCATAAAACTCCTTTTACATCTTGTTTTTTTTCTTTTTTTCTAAAACCTTTGTTCTTCCATTTTCCTGCCTCACTTCAGCATTCCCCTTATTATTCAATTAAGAACCATTATTTTACCTGCTATATATGTTTACATCATCATTTAAATAAAATTTTAAAAAAAGAGAGAAAAAAAGGTATGAGAAATGTCATAAAGGGAAAACAAAACAAATTTAAAAATTATGATCTCTCTATTGCGCAACATTATCAAATAACAATATAATTTTTATTGTACTTCATCTGTTTTTGAATAGTTGTAACAAATGGGTATTTTTTGTGAGTGATAAAAAATTCATATGATTTCTCTTGTGACTTATTGAATAATTTCTTGGGTACATAATGAGTGACGTGGGGAAATGATTTTAGCACTCCCCATTTTGATTTTGGCACTCCTCCCCATCTCACATGAATAATAATATTGAGGAGTGCCAAAATCAAATTGGGGAGTGCCAAAATCATTCCTCGTGACATGTAGGATGCCATAGTTGCACTAATTATATATCTATGAATAAGTTGATATAAAATGACAGGCCTAAATTTTGTCTCAAATGTAGATATTTTATGACGGTTTTTGAGCCCGTTGAAATTCACTTAATATCAAACCTAAACTCTATTAAAATTGACTCATATGCGACGGGAAAAATCATTTGCGACCCCCATTTTCTGCGACGGACTCATATTTTTACGACAGGAAAAATCATTTACGACCCATCTTTTTTACAACGGGATCAAATTTTTACGATGGTAATTCCCGTCGCAAATAGTATCTTTTCTAGTAGTGTATAATATGCTTGTATGCTTCTAATTATTTTCACTAGTGAATGCTTTTGGTTAGCAAGATACAATTGAATATATACATTATTTAGTTTACTAATAATGTTTTACACCAAACATGCTACCAGTTAGTGTTGTTGTGCTGCAATGTGAAAGAGTTAGACTGTACTATCTTCGTAATTTTGTATATAATGGTTATTGAAAAGAGTATATGAACAATTACAATAACCTGGGCATCGCACCACCAAAAAACTAGTTGTATTTGTTCCTTGCCTAGTCGCCTATATATATATATATATATATATATTTTGAAGAAAAGATATACGAGTGTTGATGATCTCCCTATCACAGAGAAAGATAAAAAAACGGCGAGTGATTTCCCTATCTCAAGGAAAAAACCACAAGCCAAAAGTACAAGAAAGAAAATGAAAAAAATACAAGAAAAAAGAAATGACATAAAAGTAAAACATAAATGGAGACCAAAGTGACGGCAAGAGGAAGCGACTTGGCATAATCAGTCGGCAAAATAAATGAACCGGAGAGATCATCAGCATAATCAGTCGCCTATATACTGTCCCATGGGCCACACCATTTGTTAGGTTTTGTGATGTTATTATTAACAATTTAACATAACGTAACAATATCAAGTTCTGAGCTTATATATTTCAATTAAACAAATGTTCAACTTTAAAAAGTGTCATATGCATGGCCAAAACTTTTAGGGCTCGTTTACATTAGCATAATAGAGATGAATTGAATTGAACTGAAGTGTATTAATTGAACTAAATAGAGATGAACTGAACTGAACTGAACTGAATATAATCTGAAGTAAACAAGCCCTTAAACTCTATCAAAATATAGAATGAAGCAAAAACAATGAACTATTTTTTACATTAAAATATAATGATTATTGTTAATAATAATAGCAATAATATTAACAGTAGTAGTAGTAGTAATAATAATAATAATAGTAATAATACTTCATATAATAAATAACTATATTTCCAATGAACTATTTAGTTTAAAAAATATAATAATAATAATAATAATAATAATAATAATAATATATATAGGGTTGGGTTCCGGTGAGAAATTTCTTATGGTGAGAAATGTGAGAAGAGATAAATACATCAACTATAACCTAGAGGTACATTGAGCACCAACTATAGGTACATTCACCATACACTATAAATACATTGAGTAAAAATACATTGACTTTATACCATATATACATTGACTCCAAACTATCAAAGGAGTAAGGAGGGAAAATTAAATTTAATCTTAGCCCTTCATTTGGTGATCAAAGGGTTGTGATTGCTTCTCACCCTTCTCACGAATACTACATTTCTCACATGAGCCTACTTCTATATATATATATATATTACCCTGCAACAAAAAATATTGTCACACTTGTATTTGTTATGTATGTCAATATAACCCTTTAAAATAAATTAAATAAATAAGAAATTAAAAAAAAAGTTGAGACGAATCCAACAAAACTCCATATATCTGCAATTTTCCGAATATATAAATAAATATTGCGATCAAAATGAAAATGTAAATAGTATCAAAAGTATAATTGTTGTATTAGGGTAAGTAGAAGAATTATTGGATGTGCTTTCGGACATAAAGTATCTATGTATAGTACATCATATTCCTTATAATTAGACATGGTTATTGGGCGGGTCGGGGCGGGTCAGGTCAGGGTCAGGCCGATGCGGGTAGGGTCAGGGCCAGGGCCAGGGTCGACTAAAAAGAGTCAATAGCAGGTCGGGCCAAACCAGGTCGCAGGTCAGCAGCAGTCGGGCCATTAAAATATTAAATATAAATAAAATTTAAGGTAACCCAATTGTTAAGACAAATCTATACAAATATATTAATGTAATTACTTTTGTCAAAAAAAATTTTTGAAAAGTTTGTTAGGCTATTATTTTTGAGAAGGTATTGTGTCAGATCAGTCCGACATAAGGTTACTGTCAGACCAATTCAACTGGACCTGGACACATATTGTCAAACCTGGACAAGTTTTGTTGAACCTGGAGACATGTTGGTAAACCAAGACATGTATTGGTAGACCTGGACACATATTTGTAAACCTGAACACAAATTTGTAAACCTGAAAATATATTTGTAAACCTGGACACACATTGTTGAACCTGGATACATAGTATTAAATCTGGACACATAGTACTGAACCTGGACACATATTGTTGAACCTGGACATAAATTTGTAAATTTGATGAAACTTATTGAACCTGGAAACATAGTGTTTACCCTGGACACATGGACCTGGACACATATCGTAAAATCTGGATATATATTGTTGAATCTGAACACATGTTGTTAAACCTGGACAAGTATTGTTAGATCTTGACACATATTTTTAAACCTGAACACAAATTTGTAAGCCTGAAAATATATTTATAACCCTGGACACATGTTGTTGAACCTGGACACATAATATTAAATCTGGACACATAGTATTGAACCTGGACACATATTGTTGAACCTGGACATAAATTTGTAAACCTGGTTAAACTTATTGAACCTGGAAACATATTGTTTACCCTGGACACATGGACTTGGACACATATTGTTAAATATGGACATATATTGTTAAACCTGGACACATATTATTGAACCTGGACACGTTTTGTTGAGTTTGGGCATGAAAAAAATACAAGTGTTGGACGGTCCGACGGTCGGACCGTCCGACACAATACTTTCACATTATGTTTTTGTCCTGATCGATAAGACGTTGTCCATTAAAGGCTATATCCAATAAAAAAATTCCTATAACCTTGACTTTAACCGTATGCCATTGGACTACCCTATCCAATAATTAGGTCTACTTATAATACATGGCCTATCTTTTAACACAATAACCTAAAAAATATTCAACGCGTTTTTGGTGCAATTGGCCGCACCATTAAGTAATGGTGCAGCGCGCCGATAGAAAGGAGGGTTACAAAGTTGATTTTTGTATGGGGTTACAAAGTCTTTGTAACCCCATACATATACTTTGTAACCCCATTTAAATATTTTGTAACTCATTTAACACTTTGTAATCCCACTTAAATACTTTCTAAACCTAAAAAACACTTTGTAACCCTACTTTGTAACATTACTTAAACACTTTGTAACCCCCAAAAACACTTTGTAACCCCAAAAATAAACTTTGTAACCCCACTTAAAACTTTGTAAAGTAAAAAAAACACTTTGTAACCTCCAAAAAACACTTTGTAACCCCCAAAAAAACTTTGTAACCCTACTTAAACATTTGTAACCCCAAAAAACACCTTATAACTCAAAAAAATACTTTGTAACCCCAAAAACACTTTGTAACTCCAATAAAACACTTTGTAACACCACTTAAACCAAAAAAAAATTGTAACTTCACTTTATAGCCCCAAAAAATACTTTGTAACCCCACATAAACACTTTGTAATCCCAAAAAAAAACTTTGTAACCCCAAAAACACTTTGTAACCCCAAAAACTCCTTGTAACTCAAAAATAATACTTTGTAACCCCACTGTAACTTCAAAATAACACTTTGTAACCCCAAAAAATACATTATAACTTCACTTAAACACTTTGTAACCCTACTAAAGACTTTGTAACCCCTAAAGACGGCAGCACCATTTGAAACAATGCAGCTGGCCGCACGGTTTACAAACCATGCGGCCAGCCGCATATAAGAATTTGTGTATAATATTGCACTTTGAGATTTTTTTTTGGACAAACTTTCAAGAAAACGGTTAAGATGGAAGTTCTTAACGACGAAACGATTAGCTAACCAGCACTAACGCCACTAAGTACGTCTTTGACCACTAATATCGCATTTTTTTTTTACGGAGTAGAAATCTAATACCGCATATCCTTGGCTAAACTTTTACGGCCTATTTGGTAGCCGGTTATAAATGGAGGTAATATAAATGAGTTTATAACTAAATTTGGAAGGAAAATCAAAATTCATTCCTATAGTGGTGCCAGCTTTAATTTTCTCCAATTTATCTATTTTATTCACAAATATCCATTCCTATCTAATACCACCCTTCCACATCGTAATGGATGGTAATGGAAAATAAGAAGAAATTTCAATTTTGGGAATGACAAATATGTTTTTCATGGGGATTTTGAAGTTTTTTTTTCCTTAACAAATTACACTTTAAATTCATTACCATTACCACAATTCATTATCAACAAACAAATGGGCCGTTAAAGTACAATTCATTTGAAGGGTTTAAAGTACAATTTAAAGTACTCCCTCCGTAACATATTAATGGCAACGATTTGACATAAAGTAGAGAGGAAAAATGTCAAATCGTTGCCATTAATATGTTACGGAGGGAGTACGTACTATTAAAAACATGGATTAATTATTCATTTAACCAAAAGTTCAATGCACGTACTTTCTAACAATAAAAAAACATTGAGTAAGCAAAAATGTGAAAAGGGAGAAGGAGATAGGTGGGGTCCCAATCAAGAAGATATTGGATGGATGCCTTTCCTTGATTTGGTTTGACAAAAATTCCATCCTTTATTGCAAGGAATGACCCTAATGTCATTTAGGGCACTTTGCTGTTGAAGGGGAGAGAGAGAGTGATAGAAAGAAAGAAAGAAAGTAACATATATACTAGAGTGATGGAAAGAAAGAAAGAAAGTTACATACTTACTCCGTAATATAAAACTTTCAACAATTAGTTTTGCACACATATTTTGAGGAAGAGATTTAAGGGTTTAAATGAAGGAATTAGTCAAAATAATTTTAATGTTAGTAACTTCTAATCACATTCTTGCTTGTATTAAAACCATTTTGACTAATTTCTTCGTTTATACCCTCAAATTGCTTCATCAAAATGCGTGCAAAACCAATTGTTGAAAGTTTTATGTTACGGAGGGAGTACTATATACTACATTGAAATTTTGACTCACTATTTATATGTTAAATCATTGCAATTAATATATAATGGTGGGAATAATATATGGGAAACACAAAAATAATGACAATAATCCCTTCTTAAACCAGAGATTTCTTCTTACACCAGAGTGCATGCTGATTTTACCACGCAACACGCTCTTAAAATAGAACAATTATATTATATATTTTGAACATTGATGTTCGATCTGTAGAACGTTCATGTTTTGCTTTTAGAACACTTATGTTATAAAATTTAAGTAGTCTCTCTAAAAACAAAGCATGAATGTTCTAAATGTTTAATACTACGTATAAACGTCGTTCTAAATGCATAATATGAATGTTCAATATTAAGTGTAGGTACATAATATCAATTGTGCTCTAGAGTCCCGGATGCACAATTCACGGATTATTGTTAAGACTGAAATAAAATAAAATAAAATAAAATAAGAGAGTGAGGAATTATGAAGAGGAGTTAGGTAGATCTATCCAAAGAAAATCAGGAGAAAGTTTAGAAGAGGGAAAGTACGTAAAGTGCTGAAACTAGCAAAGGGGAAAGCGTGAGAAGCATCACGCTTGATATTAAGGGGTCTTTTTTGATGAAAACTTTGCTTCCATAAGCTTTCAACAGCAACTCGTAATGGTTGCCCTATTTAGATGGTGGGTGGGTTTTCTCTTTCACTATATATACTATTATTATGAATTACGATGATATATTCATTATTGCATTTTATGTAATTGTAAGATGGAGTTTTTCTACATCAGTTATTGTTGCCAATGCCAATATGCCATGCATGGGTTGGTTTTGAATTTCACTCCTTCAAAAGTACAACCATAACACAACATCATATCATTATGGGGGTTAATAATGTACATGTATGTATGTACTATTTGTTACATTATGCTCTATTCTTTTTTGCATTACATACATAAGCTTTCTTGTACTTTTAGACCATGTGCATACGTAAGCTTCTCTTATTATTCGTTTTGCCCCCTCACAACACCATTATGGAGTATTCCTTCCGTTCCTTTAAAATTGTAACATTTGGGTCGACACAGTTTCCAAAATTTGGGGAAAAAAATCATACGAATTATATGCTCGATAGAATACGAATACCTAATGACGACTCAAATAATTAAAACCCTACCATTTCCATGTTTATATGTGTATAATAATAATTTACGGTCAAAGTTTATAAAATTGGACTCGTAAAATGAAAATGGTGCAATCTTATAGGAATGGAGGGAGTAATAATTTGTCGAAGAACTAAGAAAGCACACACGCCCTCTAGTTCTAGTAAGACATATTCCAATGTGAAGATGAGGTCTTAGCCTAGTGGTTAAGGCTTCAAAATTTTAGGTACGAGATCCTTGGTTTGATTGTCACCGCACGAATTTGTGAAGATTCGTGTGTGTTGACTAAAATTGGGTCGGGTGATCTGTAATAGAGTCCCGTTTAAGGCCATGTATCCCACACATTATCCTACTAAAAAAACGTATTCCAATGCATGATATGGGTCGGGTTCGAGGAGGATAAAACTTCACCCACATCCACCTGCTCCGGTTAAATCATCAACCTAATCCATCCATTTTTTCCCCAGGGTAAAATGGATAATAAATTGGTTGTTAAGCAAATGAAATTAATGCCATATGTTGTGTTTTTTTATCCCTAGAAGGAAAATTAAGACTGATTAAACAAATATATAAACAAGAATGTTTTTGCTAACCCCTCTTTTTAATGGAAGACTCATTGGGCAGAAAAAAAAAATGGTCCTATAAATTGTATCCTATTTGTGTTCCCCTCATTTTAATTGGTTAAAAAGTCATTTTTTTAAAAAAAAATTTAAAGGTAGATCATAGTAATTTTTGAACCAATAATAATAAGTGGCAGACAAATGGGACACAATTTGTGGGTCAAAGGACCGTCCCATTTGTCATGAATAGTTGGATACCGGACTAACTATTGCTCAAAAGAGGAAATAAATTTCAATTTTTGGGAAAAAAGGTTTGATGCCGCATCATGGGGACGGGGGAGAGACGTGTACCGCTGTTTTTGTTAGGTGTTAAATTTGATAGAATCTGACAAATAGGTCTCGTAATACGGGAGATGACAGTTAGGTTCACTTACAAGTTACAACCCACAAAAATTCTCTCCTTTTTTCAATAATGTGAAACACTCACTCGTTTATACACATATAGCCGATATAGGGTTCAACAATTAGCCCTTAGTATCAGTAATATATAATAATAATACGGAGTTTTTTTTTTTTAAAAGGATGTGTTTCGTGCAACTGTGCAACGAGGCAAGAGTACAGTGGAGAAGAGTGATGGGTTTCATGCTTTCATTGCTGCCAGTTTCGTTGAGAAGGCAAAAAGATGTTTTGACATGAACACATGCTTTGCCAAAGGACATTACAAATAATAAGGCCTTGTTGTTTTGGACTTAAAAGCTACATGAATCAGATCAGATCAGTTAAGCTTTGTTTTAATTTTATACTCTCACAAAATAACACCCCCACCTAATCAGTTCAGATCAGATCAGTCCTAAAGAACAAGGGTCTAAGTTCCAGAAATAAAAGACCACGTTGGCCTGATTGGCTATATCCTTGACAGAATTAATTAATAATTGGCCATATGATAAATAACATATGAATCAATGATAATTGATAAATAGTTGGTAGATCAAGTGATGGACTAAAAATTGTCATCTCCTTTACCTGCTTTTCATTCATTGGATTCATGTTTTATGCATTTTTCTACCACAGATGATCAAATTATTTTTTTTCACCCCTACCTTTGTTAAAAAAAATTCTGGGACTTCTGCTAACCAAAAATTATAAGGTTGTTTAAAGAGAATATATTTCTTCTGCACCAATTAGCCAGTTCCCTTTAAATACCCGTTTTTGAACTTTTTAATTTGGTCATACATGCATACAGCCACATAGTAATACTAGCAACTTTTCTTGCCATGCTATGAAAACAATGTACGATATTATTTGACAATTGATTTTTAGTTAGGAGCTTCTAAGCCAGAATCAACAGGAACTTTCAATAATAAGATCAACAAGCTGCAATTATTAATATTTTTGGTTGGTTTTGGCTTGCTGATCCACAAGTTGTTGTATAGATGCAGGTGGGCCTTTCTCACTTTACACTCGGGGCCATCATATAATTTTCAACCTACAATAGGCAATTTAGGGTCTGTTTAGTAGGACAAAATGTTTCACTGCAAAATGTTTTCCTCATTTTACGTTGTTTAATTAAGGCCAAAAAAGATGAATGAAATTTTCCTGCTTAAATTCCACCAAATTGCGAGGGAAACATTTTACATCCAAAGTGTTTGATATCATTTGCAGTTTATATTTGGGAAAAATTCTTTGAACGTTATGAAATTGATTTAGACCCTTGTAAATGGAGCCTCAATGCAAACAGCCAAAGCTCCAGCAAATCAAAAAAGTGAACCAGCCTACATACAATCAATGGCTGAACTAGTAAGTTTACAAACTCTTATTTTTTTGGTTGGACAACATAGTTAATCAGATTTCCCACCTGTGATAAGAACCACTTACACTGACCTTCCTGCAAAGGCAAGAGGTCCATCTGAATACGAGTTAAGGAATGGATAATACTGCATCAGACAATGAAACTGATGTCAATTTTCTGGTGTGTAATTCATTGACTGAACAACCTTCTTAAACATTTAACGAATGGATAATGTTACAAGCAGATGTTATAGCGAAAGCTCCTGTAAAAGGGAGATATTCATTCTAAAAAGATGAAGTATGAATTTGTTACAAAATAAGGGTTAGAAGATATATAGTTCTATAGATTAGAAGATAATTATAATGTTTCTACAACAAATAAAATTATAATACATACTTCTCAGCATTTGTACCTGGATAAACGGCCCTGCATTTGTACCTGGATAAACGGCCCTTTCTTCGTTCTGCAACATTAAGTCCAACAGCATGCAGCCAAATGTATCATGACTTATCCTCAAGACGATACAAAACACCATGTTTGATCCATGCGTCCTAAATACCAATTGTTGAAGCAGACTTGCAGTTGCTACAGTGCAAGGATTCAAAATAGGATCAAAGCAAGATTCCAGTATGGCTCATGAATTTATGGTGCTGCAAATGTAGTTAACTAGACAAGCTGCATGTCCCAGCAAGCAGACAGTCTCATTCCATGGTTATTATCAATTTATCATGACAATTTTCTTCCAGCATACACTCCCAGTTTAGACAAGTCAGGAACCCAAAAGGATAGTTCAGAAGATCCAGTGGCAAACATGACGTTTCCTGGTGCCCATTTTATGACAGGAGGCTCTTTTTCAGTACTTATCCAGCTTGCCACCTACAGAGACGTATATTTTAGTGAAACATAATGAAAGACATATTAAGCAGTAAATGTGAAGAAATTTAATGTTTAGCTTGCATGATGTAGAGAACTCGATAGATTGCAAATGATTAAGTAACACGTAGTGAATTCAACACCCGAATTACTATTTACCATTAAGCGAGACACAATGCTTCATCAATGTTGAATTAGGTAGTAAGGTTTGACTTGAGCAATTCTTTTTTTATGCCATAAAAGGGTACCCAGTACCAAACATGTACAACACACGCATCCCCACCCTCCCAAACGAAAAGGGAAAAGACTAGTCTCTTCTCCTACCCTCAGATTGTCTTTACCTCATGAAGTTTTCTATAAAATAAAAAAATAAAAAACTTCACTCAAAAGATTATCTGATAATTAGGTTCTTTCTCCTCTTGTATATGAATTCATCTTATAACTAGTTCCCTGTTTTAGGAAGTTGATCTCGATTTAATAGGATTCAGCTAGACGGATGTTTCAATAGGACGAATCATGAGTTTACTGCCTTGAAGAAAAATGTAAAGCCATATAACACAACCTACCAAAAAATTGATATTGTGAAGTTTACCTTGTATGATTTCAGTTAATGATTTGGCTGCAAATTGATTCATTTATTGTAGATTTTGAGTCGCCTATTATTAAAGCCAATATTCTTCAGTGTCCAAAAAAAATAGAAGGTTTTCTCGCATGGCTAAAAATGAGGCCACAATGAGGGGGACATGTAGATTCAAGGCACAATTTTACAAATCATCTGCACTTGAAATGATTTGCCATTTCACCTTCAAACAAGGAAATTTTCACAATGCTAAAATGCAAGGATGAGCATTTTGAAGCTAAAGATATAAATAAAAAATAAAAAGTATAAAATGATGAGGTATATCCATATGTTTTGATTATTTGAGTTCTAATATATATTTCTATACATATTATTACATCAAATGATCTTCCAGCTCCCATAATTGTGTTCTACACTTGAGATAAGCCTCAGAATACATGCCTCCACAATCAAATACTCAATTAGCACCCTATATCTAGCTCTATACTTTTCCCTCGAATTATTATAGTAGTAAAGATGCATGAAATGAGATAATTAACTAATTGCTTGGATGGGAGAAAACGGAGAGAAAGGAAGGGAAAAGGAGGGAAGGGAAAGGAAAGGAAAGGAAAGAGAGAGAAGTTCCTCATTTGGAAAAACAATTGAGGAAAGGAAGGGCAGGGAGAGGGAGGGATCATCCCTCCAAAACTGGAGAGATTTGGAGGGAACCAGTTTTGGAGGGAAAATGATGTTCCATATTCCCCTTCACTTTCTTTCCCTTCCCCTCCCTTCTTCCTCCTCCTCTACTCTTCCTTTCTTGCTATCCAAACAAACCATAACTGTTAGCACCTCTAATTTGGTAATAAAAATAATAACATAACTAGGTTGAATTTAATACCTCTTTGCCGCTCCGGACACTCCAAGCATATACACTACCATCACCTGATCCTGCAGTTGAAAACCAGAAGGACAGAATTTCAAAAGTGCAGAGGAGCATAAAAATACTGAACAAAGACTATCTTTTCCATATGAACGGTATCATATACATTAAACTCTAACAAGTGAAAAGCGAAAGTATAAAGTCTAAAACCACTATAAATCCCACTTATCCCAAACTCAACCCTCAAAGGCAAGAGACGCAGCTTTGTGCCCAACCACTTCCAACTTCAACTTTTCCCAAACTGTAATTTATTGAAACTTTGACAATTTCTACAACCTATACCCCCTCCTGTACAGTAATATATCAATAAAGTACGTACTCTACCACACGTAGTATCCCAATCCAAAAATCAGTTCAAATTTAGTTGTACTACAGACCATTCAATTTTGAGCAGAGCAATGCTATGAACAGTGAACACTAGGGAGTTTTAGAAGACTACAATGAGCATAAAAGGTCAATGTATCTTATATTTTCCCAAATTAGTTTTCAAATTAAAAGCCATAAGAAATGTAAGGCATCATAGGCATATATAATGATATAACCTCTGCATAACTTAACAAACAAGATCCTGTCCAATTCCAATTAATAGAGCTATCAAATCATTCTATCTTATACTTGGATTAGAGATCTCACGGCTTAAAACTAAAGAGTTTTCATCCAAAATACATGCACCTATTTTGTTTCTTTGATTTTTTCAGCTGATCCTGTGATTTATATTTGAGAAAATCTAGCAACCAAAAAGCAGAAATCCATAAGAATAACAAATAGAATGTTTAAGTGTTCCCTAACCTTTGATTTAAGCTCCTTCTTAACCCAACAAAAAAGAATATTTACTCTGCAACATCTAGAACTTGAAATCATGAAACCCACAAAGGTAATTCATTAAATTTATGGTTACCTTAAAAAAAATCAATGTGCAGGATTGGAGTAGCATTAAATCAAGAGACAAATTAGATAAAGGGCAAAACCCAGGAATATCAATAGGTACGACTGTGATAAATTGATAATCAGGCATTTAGGTACATCACAATAGGGAATTTTGGGAAGATTTGGACAGCTTGATTTGAGGTATATTGCAGAGTTAAAAGATGCTCATTGGGGTTAACATCGACGAGCTCATAGAGAAGGAAAAAAAAAGCACAAGAATTTTGATATATTGACAGAAACAACAGTGTCACAGCAGTTTCAAATTTTGGTAGCATTTGAAATGGTAAATGACAGCTCCACACTTACCCCGAAAAGGAAGCGATAGTGGTCACATCTAACAGTGGCAAACCTTAGAACCAAACCCAAACAAGCAAGGCACTTTATAACTATGTTACTTAGACACGGATAAAGTGTATACTCAGATCTAGGTGTCCAAGTGTCTAACTCGGCTAATTTGAGAAAAAACTACAAGTTTTTAGTTAAAAAAAAATTGTCCATGTATCTTGTCATGTCCGACATGACACGAGTAGACACACATTTTTTAAGGTAAATAAAGGATGCAAAGTAACATAGCTTTAGTAGAGGGTGCAACGTAGTCCTTGGTATGTTTGTCTATTCAACACAAATGGTTGGCCACGCAAGATTTTTCAAGGTGGGAGATAAAAGTGGCATTGCCATAGCAGGATAAAGTGGAAGGACTAAAAAGGTGAAAGATCCATGCAATTTTCAAGGGAATGTAGTATTTGAGGTGTTGTGGGAACAAGAAGGTCCATCATATACAAGTAGCAATAGCAGGACATGTTAGAAGCAAAGCTTTGGAAACAAGGGGCTCAAGAAGCAAAAACTGAGGTAAGATGACATAAAGCAAACAAGAAAGCACACAAATGATAGGAATGAGATATATGCAAGAGAAGCAGCAAATGAAGGCAAGTAGAAGTTGGTAAACTAGAACACAAAACCATGGAGAAAAGAAAGAAGCATGTTTTCAACATATTTACGGTTTTTTTTTTTTTTTTTGCAATTTCATTTTCTTTGTGATATTTTGTACCATAACAAAATGAGTATCCTTGACTTCAAGAGTATATATAGCAAAAACTATTAACAAAGAACATTAAAGTCATCCCATAGAAGGAAGGGTCATTTGAGACTTGAGATATTACATATTTGATATTTCTAGTTACCAAATATAAATAGCAAAAACACAAGATTACCAATGAAAATTTCCCAAAAATTTCCGACCAATTATTACAATTATAAAATAGATAAAGACATTGCCAATTGCATTTAGGCTTAGTGGCTAGTTCCTTCTTTGACATTTTCGGGGCCCGGAGCGAAAATTAAAAGTAGGCAACTAAGCAATGGACACACATTTCATCGATCAAATCTTCACAAATGATTTTATTAAACACCTCATTTTTTCTTGGCACTGTAAGAAAAAATGATAAATAGAAACAAGATAAAATATGTATGTAGGATTGTGGGTTCGTAAGGAAGAATAAACAGAATAACATTTATGACGTTAGCTTAAATATTCCAAGAGTTATAGTTTTAGAGGGAATCAATTGGGTACTTAATAAAATGAGAGAAAAAAAATGGATGAGATCATGAAAATAGAAAGCTACACAAATAAGTAATTTAAATTTGACAGATATTGATTTGCTCATCATAAATAACGACTATTAAAATTGTCCTTCCTCCGTAAGCAACAAAACACTCGCACATAATACCCCTTTGTTGAGAACATTTGTTTATGGAGGAAGTATTTATTTTAACAAAATAGGTAAAAAAATATACACACAAAAAATACTATGAGGTGGGGCCCCACAAAAAGGGGCCCAGAGTCATCGCTCATGGTGCACCCCCTATTGAGCCCTTTATTAATGGCTAATATGGATGATTGTCTTGGGAATTAGATCTTGTTGAAACTTAACATACAAAGATATGCTTACTGTTTTTTTATTAAATAACTACTTTTTTCAATGTCAAAGTTGATAAACTTGTTCGGTTCATAATAAATGCAAACTGTATATAAATAGAATACAATAATGTAAGATCTTATTTGCTCTTAAGTTTATTTTCAGCAAATCAACTTTTCCCTCTGTTTCAGTTTGTTATATTTGAAATCTTACGCGCTTATTAGTGGGGTTAATAATTACCCCCTCCGTCTCAGAAAGTTGTTACGTTGGAAATTTCAGGTACAACTGTACAAGGAAAGAAACTTTAAACATGGAAAATCTTGCTCATATATAAGAAAAAACATACTCATATCCGATCTTTTTAGATTTGTCTAGATGTGTGGTTTTTTAAATATTAACTTTTATAAATTTTATAGGGTATAGTGGAAGATATAGATGTTTTAACAAGTGCATTGGAAACTATGCAAAAAGCAAACGTAACAAACTTTTTGAACGGAGTATTATTTTTAGGAAAATGATTGAGTAAATTATTGTCAACCCTATTAGACACAATAGAATAAATTATTATATGTCAAATAAATTAGAAAGAGATGGTGTATAAAATTGTTGTTTTAATGTATAAAACTCAATCACTCCCCTTATTTTTTATTGAAAAATGCTTATTTCAATACCTTTATTAGTACTCATGATAATTAATGCAACTTTTCATTTATTGTAGCCAATCAAAATCAAGATTGAATTGAATGACATTGCTATAATAAATGTTTTAAATCCAGGACCAGTAAGAATGATTTATATAAATAGAAATATTTCAAATGTAACCAACAAAAGGAAAAACCTGAAACAGAATGCATAACCAACAAAGTGAGACGGAGAAAGTATTATATACTTTGTTATTATTACGATATGTAATTAAAGATATAGATGGTTTGAAGTTTGAACTCTAGGCACTATGGCGTGCATAGGGATATGTGAAAATGACACTGGAAAACTAATAAATCAAGAGCACAACATAGCTAGACAACCTTTTCTGCATAGGGTCGAGCATTCAACAACAAAACAAAACAAAGCAAAAAAACAGTTTGCCTTACAGGTGACATTAGAAGGGATTTGGATAGCACAATGGGTTTACGCACTGAAAAAATACTCATGAGTGAACTGGTACCAAAGAAGGTCCATGTAACATCTTTTATAGATAGATGCAAGAGGCTAGAGTGCAAAGGTCCTGGCATGTTAAAAGGAAGCATAAAGTCACTCTTGCAAGGAGATTGTGAGAAGATCAAACTAAGAGATTGTAAGAGTGGAAGACAAGGACCAGAGAATAACAAGCATGACTTGTATTCAACTCACTAGTGGCAAGGTCTTCAAATCCATAGAAATCAAGTAGAATGACTATGCATAGAATAACAATATTTTGAACATGAAAGGAGCAATCATGAAGATAAGCAGTCCCAAGTATGTTGAAATAAATGCAAGATTCAAATTTTTTGAAGACTAACTAAAAAAGAGGGGAAAAAATGTATTGCATTACCTGAGATGACAAACATTCCCTCAGGGCTAAATGAGGCTTCCAGAGTTGAATTAGCGGATACGGGTTTTACATTATACGAGCATAGCTGGATATAAATCAAAAGAAACATGTAAAAAAAAGCCTATCAGAGATAAAGATTTTCACAGTAACTAACGAAGTATTAAATTACGTTAATAATGCTAGAAGGGAACAGGACTAACAAGCGTGCCGCGAAATGAATCAAGCACATGAATAAATCCGTTGGTTGTTGTTAAAAGCATCAGCCTACCATCACTGCTAAATTTGACTACATTGGCATCAGAGTAGTCTCCTCCAACTGCATATATGTCAAAAGGGCCCTGAGAGAGAAGAATCAGTCACTTCTAAAGAATCCATGTCTTCATAGATAAGTACAACCATCAAGGTCATGAGGCACATACCTTATCATACTTCCGAGAATCAAACATTCTTATATATCCGCCAAAAGCAATTGCAAAGACTAATCCTTGATCATCATAAACTGTAGCGGGCCTTCCCTGGACACGAAGAAGACCCTAAAGGAATAAAAAGAAAAACGATTAGATATCATTCACCAAAGGACAAGAAAGATTACTAGATTTTTAGCAAAGTCCACATAGGCAACAGCCCTACCTGACATTTCTCAGCACGTTGGTCCCATAGCATAACTGTACGGTCCAGAGAACCAGAAATAAACAGCTCATTACGAGCACACAAGCTAAGAGATACAACCCTGAAGAGTGAAGATTGTGTCATCCAACATTAGTACACGGAAAATTAACTCAGTCACATATAAATGGTCACAGTTCTTATATGGTAATACCTATCATGATGACCTTTAAAATACCGCAAATATTTGTTGTCATTCAAGGAGAGAAGACGCAGTGATTCTGCATACAATGCATGCCAAATTTTAAATAGTAAAACCATATACAATTATGTGAACTAAAGCCAAGCAGATATACCATCCCAGCCATTCTTTGAAGAGTAGATCACTGTCGTAGGATGAGAAGTAAAGCACACCAAATCAACCCCATACTTCTTGCTATTGATTGTTTTCAAACAACTGAAATCAAAAGCAAAGTTATGAATAGTCAGATGTACAATAGCAGGAATCACCAGCATATGCAAGATAGCAAGTAAAAATATCCCGGCTAATGTAAGAAAACAACCGAATAATAGGGCAGCCGGCAGCTATACATAAACAATAATAAATAAATTTATTCCTTTACAACATAATTTTTTGCAAAAAAAAAAAAAAAAATACCTTCTAATTTTATTTTTATTTTTTTTGCTAGTAAGCTCATGAGAAATTTTTTTTTTTTTTTGTTTGATGGCACCTTATGAACAGACTCCGGCAAATAAAATCAATATTTTATGGCGTTGTTATTTCCCGCCATCAAATCAGTAATCCTACCCCCCAGTTAAAGCTTGAATTGATTAAAATACCCCCAAGACTCCACTACTCCAACTATCACTCCACTACTTCAACAAACACTCCCCTACTCCAAAGTGGGACCAATACCAGCACAAGTACCCCAACACTCCAAATAACTCACCATTGTTGCCGAGACTGCCTCCACCACCAGGGTAGTCGGACCTTACCACCCCAAGTTCAATTTTTTTACACCTTTTGCAAAAGAAAAAATTATGTGCATAGCACTATAGGAAAAATTACATCCATAAGACTATCGATCATTGGCGTTATCATCCCACGAAACCAGTAACACCATGAAGCTACCATTTTTTTAAAGGTATTACCTATTTCTGGGAGCAGTAACTTCATGGGAGTAGCATTTTCTTTGTCCAATAATTGCCATGGAGTGAGTGTTTTCTCAATTCCTTTTTTCTTATTGTTGTATTTTTTACGGATTCTTTATTTCCGGTTTATGGTTAAGAGTTTAGAGTTTGGGGTTTTTGATAGAATTGGTTATTTCAAAATTTAATTTAACAAAAAAAAAAAGATATAGAGGTAACAAGATCAACAAAAAAGAGGACTTTGTCACGGTAACTGTTTCCAAGTTTGAAAGAGGTTGTAAATTGGGGTAAACAAGTTGCATTGAAGGTGAACATCATCTTAGTGAAATCTACTCATAAACACGCTGAAAATGCTCGTCCAATTGTCCATCTAAAATGTAGCCATTGCTAGAGAAACTATAGTGAATATCAAATTTGGAGTTCATAGTGCCTAAGAACACAAAGAGCTAAGGTTGCAACTTCCCATTTAGCATTAAAGTGGTCTTCCAAGTTAAAAGTGATAGGTGGAAGATTAACTCGAAGCGAACTTCACGGCAGACACGACTATCCATTTGACACAAAGGATATCGTTAATAAAGTTATCCAAGTCCCGCTACAAAGGAACTTATTCATGACATGTGCGCCGAAGCCGCCGATGCACATCTAGGCGGGCTATAAAAGACAAGTTTCTAATGATTTTCCAAGCATAAGGTATATTTATAACAAGTAAAAAATGACATTCTTTGAGATAATGGAGGTAACATCATCAACAAACTACTCCCTCCGTAACTTAATACTTGCAACAATTAAACTAGCACAGACTCCTGGACCAAATAAGGTAATTGGGGTATAGTTCTGTGCTTTTGCAACCCAAACACTTTCTGAGTTGAGATCAATGTATAAAAAGGCTCAAGGCGCACCAAGGCGATTGGATTTCCTAGAGCCTTAGGTGCGCTTTAGTGCGCCTTGGTGCGCCTCATTGAAGTGAGGTGCACCTAAGAAGGTATGGGGCAAATCTAGAAAAAAAACAAATCTTGGAAAAAAGCAAAAGTGCGCCTCAGTGCGCCCTAGTGCGTCTCAGGGTGTGCCCTAGTGCGCCTAGGCGTGCCTTAGTGCGCTTCAGTGCGCCTAGCCAAAAACGCCTCGCCTTGGCAAAATTAAGTGCCTACCCCCAATCGCCTAGCGCCTTAGCGCTTAGGCGCGCCTCAGGTTGAGAATGTGCATTCGGTGTATATGGTACGATTTGCTTAGTTTTAAAGGGCATGAAGCGCACTGAAGCGCAAAGGGACCCTAGTAGAAGGCGCGTGTGTTAGAGACGCACGTAAAGTGATACAAAATATTAAAATCAATTCTAGATCTTACTTTACACTCAAAACTGCATAAAACATATATTATAAGTGCATAACCAAGAAAAAAGGTCATAATATGTTACTAGAATACTACTAAAGTCAAAAGTACATAATAACGACTAGAATACATAAAACATATATTATAAGTGCATAACAAAGAAAACAGTCATAATATGCTACTAGAATACTACTACAAGTCAAAAGTACATAATAACGACTAAAACATCAAGCTTAAAAGGTAACAATAAAAATAAACATGAAATTTGAAGCTTGTTTAGTGGCCTAATAAACACTAATACTCCAAGACATCAACATCGAACTCATCTACTACATAAGCGTCATCTCCACTAATGTCCTCTTCTATCTCATCACCATTCTCATCATCAATCACCATGGATTTGCGAGATAATCTTGGAGTTGAGATAGTAGCAAGGTCTCTCCCTTCATCAATTCTAGAAGTAGATCCAATATTGGCACCATCTTTTGTCCTCCGCCTTGTGTAGTACCTAGGACCATTAGCTCCACTAGCCTTGCTGACCATCCTCCTTTTCAAGTTCTCACCCTCAAAAAGAAATGCATCATCTTCATCACTAGAAGAATTCTCTTCCATCCTTCCTAGTAGCCATTCATTACTTTCATCAATCTCACTTAAAAGAATGGTGTCTTTCCTTTTGTATCGGTGTTGCAAAGCTCGATTGTATTTCACAAAGACCATATCGCCAATCAATTTCTCTTTTTATAATGATGCTGTTAAAGATAAAAATTTAGAAGTCACGAGCTCTATGTAGAATGAATAAAATTTCTAAAATAAATATTATAAAATTGAGTTATAGCTACTTACAAGTTGAAAAACATCCCAAATTTTGTCACACCTTGTGGCACTACACGTGAGGCTAAGAACCTTAATTGCAAATTTTTGGAGGTTGGGAGATGAATAACCAAAGGAATTCCACCACTCCGCTATTTAAAATCAACCACATAAAATTTAGAGATTTTTTAAAAAGTCTTACACAAATATTGGTATTTGTTAGTAATTGAATCATGTTATCTGGTGGTCTTGTTTTCCTCTGCCTTATTGCAATTTTATGGCCAAAAAGACCGGTTGCATTTTTATATGCATCCAACTCCAAGAGTATCTTGTCTTGATCTTCCACCTTCTCAACTAATCTTTTAATGCAATCATACAGACCCTTTACAACTTCTTCACAAGCTGTTCCTATGGGATTGTCATAGTAGATTTTAGGATTAAGAAAATATCCGGCCGCATGCAAAGGTCGATGAAGCTGACAACTCCACCTTGCATCAATGTATTCAAAGGCCCTTTCGTAGTCCTCTTTCTTCTCTCTAAAACTCTTGGAAATAGCCTCCTTAGCTCTATCCATTACTTCATAAATATACCCCATTGCAGGCTTTTTCTCATCATCCACAATCCTAAGGACCTTAACAAGTGGACCGGACAACTTAAGAGCATAAAGAACATTCTTCCAAAAGTTTTCTTGCAAAACAAATGTTGCTATTTTCTTTCCTCCTACTTCTTTTGGCCATTTGGAATCATTCCATTCTTGAGAAGTGACCATCTTTCTTAAGTTGTTTTTTTGCTTGTGAAATTGAGCAAGGGTAATGAAAGAAGTTGCAAATCGAGTAATGGCCCGTCTATGCAAATTTCTTTTATTAGTGAACCTCCTCATCATGTTCACAAGAGAGACATGGCTATGTATATAGCCATTCATGAACATGCACTTCTTTAATGCACTCTTAACTTTTGGAATTTTAGCAATGTCTTTCAACATTAGATCAACACAATGTGTCGCACAAGGAGACCAATAAAGATGTGGTCTAGAAGCCTCTAACAGTTTACCTTGGAAAACACAAGGGTATATTTACTTTAGAAATATTAGATACAAAATAAATCATGAAAATAAAAATAATTTAAAAGGAATAATTTTCCTTACCCGCCTTCACATAGTTTGCAGTATTGTCTGTTACAACTTGAACTACATTTGCCTCCCCAACCTCTTCAACCACATTATCAAGCATTTGAAACAACAAAATTGGATCTTTGACAATTTCAGACACGTCCATGGACTCTATGAACATGGACCCTTTTGGACAATTGAAAAGTACGTTCACAATATCCTTTTGGACAACCGAATCACGCCATCCATCGAATAATATTGAACAACCCTTTGTTGCCCACTCTTTTTTGTGATCCTCCATTAGCTTATGAGTGTCATCTACCTCTTTCTTAAGGAAAGGAACTCTCACCTCATGTACACTTGGTGGCTTCAATCCCGCACCATATTGCCCAATTGATTCAATCATCACTCCAAAACTATCATTATTAACCGCATTAAATGGAATGCCAGCATCATAAAACCACCTACATATATCCCTACAAGTTTTTTCCCTCAATTGTTGTTTATCACAAGCTCCAAAGACACCTTTCCTTTCCTTCCTACATTTCAAGACATCAGGAGGAGAAGTTATAAACATATCCAATGGACTTTTGACTCTTGGTTTTTTTAATACCACTTGATTTTTTATTTATCACCCCGGTATCAGAATTCATCTCTTCTTCATTGTCTTATTCATCAGTCTGGATTAATAAGAGGAATCATATTATAAAGAGACTTTTCTTAGGCCTTTTTTATCATAAAGTCTTTGACTTTTTCCCTAACATGCCCTCGACCAGAAGAGAATTTAGTGACATTTCTAAAACCTCCAACTAAATGTTGTTTCAAACGATATGCTCCAACCTTTGTTACCTTACCACAAAAACTACAATGCCAATTATTTTTATTATTAGGCTCGGGTTTCCCATATTTTCTTGCCGGAGAAAAACCCCCAAAGCCCCAGTTGACCCACTAGAGATTGTGTTTGATTTTGACTTACCCATAATTAAATTGCAATTAAATGAATACCATCTAATCAATATAAAAATACATAAAAACAATTCTTTTAAAACTAAAAAAGCAGCATATTCTACTTTAGAAATTCGAAAAGAAAAGGGGAAAAAGTCATTTATTCTGAACAGCAAAGGAGAAAGAGGAAAAAAAAAAAAAAACTAATGTTGAAGCTCTACTCGACTAGACTGAAAGAAAAAACAAAGAGAGAGAGGAAGAAGGGTTGAAGAAGAGTAAAAAGAACAAGTGATAGAAGGATTGAAGAACAAGAAGAGAGAAGAACGGTTGAACTGTCCAAGCCCTAATGGCCGGATTTTCAAGCAAAAAAAGGAGAAAAAAGAGGAATCAAGAAGAAAAAAAAATGCTAACCTCAGATTCTGGTAATAATGGATGCAGATTCCGGCGAGAATTGGTTGAATTGGAAACTTTAGGGTTTTTCAAGAGGTTCAATTGGGAATCATGCTTCAATGGAACTTCGATTAGCAAGTGAAAGTTAAAAAATAAGGTAAAGGATTTTTTTTTAATTATTTTAAAGTTAGTTTTAAACATGACCAATTAAGCGCCTCATATCCATAAGGTGCACGAGGCACACCGTCCGAGGGGCAGGCGAAGGTGCGAAAGGCGCACGACTTTCGAACCTCGTTGCGCCCAATGTTCCTGATGCATTTTTCTGGTGGCGTGACCTCGCCTCACCTCTAAGAGAGCCTTTTAAATATAAAGCGGTTTGGTTAAATTAAAAAAAATTAAAAATTCAAAAAGAAGCAATTTTGCAATTTCATTTTGTTTGAGTCTCAAACCACAACAAACTAGAACGAGCTCATCCCTACCCAATTCATCCAAGTACCCAACAAATTCATTCAATTCTAATTATAAATTACAACAAAGAGCCACTTTGCCCAAAAAAAAAAAACAAAAAACAAAGAGCCTTTGACACATGCTATCATACTATTACAAGTAAAAGAAAATTGGAAATTGTTTTCACTGAGGAATTTTTGGGACAATTTACAGAGAGTTCCATGGGAAAGCAATCATATTTTTATTAATAAAGTATCACATGAAATGAAAAAAATGATGAACGCTTTTCAAACATAACTCCCTCCTCACATTCCAATACTAAGATTAGGCTTCAACCCCAAGTTTCACATTGCCAATTCATGAGACCAAGCATGCAAGACACTATAAAGCCGGTCAATGAAATTGATCCCAACTTTCAATGCATGAGACATATAGCTAAGAGTCATCAAGTCTACTGTAACTCTATGCCACTACTCCCATCGAATGAATTCATTGATTTCATGCACACTGTTAATTGCAAGTTTAGAAAAAGGCTTTGATCCCTAGGGAAGTTATTGTAGCAGAAGACATGCACGTATGCAACTCAATTCCTCAAGAAGTATGAAAGATATAAATCAACCTATAACTCCAATGTTGGGCCTTCCTTGAGAGCTTTAAGTAAAACTACTATAATTCCCAAAAGAAATGAAATGAGGTATTTATACCAAGCCTCATGCCAATTCAAAATTGAAGCTTCCCATAACAATAAACTGAAAATGATAAAGATGCCTTTTTAAGAATTTTAATTACTACTGTATTTTCCAGAAATGGCAAAGATATCATCATATATCAGAGTTGAAACACCTACGTAGCATTGGCAACATCATACAAGCGGATTGACTCATCATCGCTAGCAGTGACCAAGTAACTCGAGGTCCTATGGAAGTCCATGGAACTGATTCGGCCACTCTGCAGCAACAATAAGCATTTAAATTGTTAAATATTGCCATAGGCTGACCATGAAAAAACAAATACGATATCTAGCTAGTTAAAACAACACCTTCACCAAACAAACTATCAATGTTGGCAGAAAACATATCAATGATTCTCGATGAATGTCATTTGCATAACTAACAAACAAAAGAGTTTGGTATCTCTACCAAACGAAAACATCAATCCCTTAAATAGCAGTTCCTTAATTGCAACAACGCCAAATCAACCAAAAATCTCCGGAGTTGCCGAATTTTACTTTCAAACTCAACAGAATACAATATCTCAAATTTGGGTAAGAGAGCGAGACTTACATAATCACGAAAAGCCATGCCAACTTCCATGCTCTGGAGAGTCTCTTCAGTCAAATCCAATGACACTTTATCTTCTGTTCAAATTCAACAACAAAGAATGCAGCAATTGAAGCACGAAATACATCGATAACCGTAAAAACACACAATTGCAAGGAGCACGAGGAAAACAATCAAGTAAAATCAAGAATTGAGAAATAATACCAGCCATGTTTTTGAAATTCAGAATAATACGGAGATGCAAGATGAGGAGTTTTACTGGGAATTCAGAAAAACCCTAACGAAGTCGTTGGCTGCTTCTCGAATATTGGGATATTAGGCTATGTGGAGAATTGGAGATGCAAGGTGAGGAGTTTTACTGAGAATTAAGAAAAACCCTAACGAAATCGTCAGCTGCTTCTCCAATGTTGGAACGTTAGTGTTAGACTATACCGTGCAGGTTGGCGGGAGGAGCCCGATTACGAACTACCAATTATACCATAGCGTTTCTGCTGTACGCCCTTTCCACAATTTTTTTAATTTTGTCCTAAAATAAATGTTCAATTTTACTTTTGATATTATGGGTGGTCCACCTATATACCTTAAAAAATAATACTCCGTATTTTATATCCTTAAAAATATTTTGATTTTTTCTAAGCTATGCCTCTGCGATTTTGGACTTTTTAAGTTGTGCCATGGATTTTGACACTTTCTAAAATGCTCAAAACACTTTTTGCTTCATTTGTAAGGTTGTACGATTTTTTTTTACTTCTACTAACTAATCTGAAGGGTTTTCCTAAGCAATTAGTTAGTAGAAGTCAAAAAAAATTGTACAACCTTAAAAATGAAGCAAAAAGTGTTTTGAGCATTTTATTTAAGACGGAGGGAATAAATAGCAAGAGTGACCACGAAAATTTTCTAAAGGGAAAAAAAAAAAGGCTGACCATGAAAAGAGAGGAAAAAATGAAAAATAAGTTTTTACTAATCAGAAGGAAGACACACATTATGGACAAGGGACTTAGAAATCATAAATTAATACATGTAGAAGAATATAACTTTACTACATCTAGATAATCTAATAAGTGAACATTTTTTTTAAAAAAATTCAAAAAAGAAAGTGAGCAAATTAAAGATGCCCGAGCACCGGGCGGGGCTTTGGGCGGATGAACTCTAATGTCAAAGGATTGCCATATCAATTGGGCTATAATCGGATTGGACTGAAAACATAAATGGATTTTTTAAGGTCAAAATCTACAAATTGTCAGTGTTTTTTAGGTTTTTTTTTTAATTGTGCCGAAGTAAATAAGAACGGAAAACTTTGGATGCATCCTGTGTAATATAATTTTATGTACATTAAGTCTATATGTACAACTGATGTATACAAAACTTAATAAAATATGAAAACATACTACTTAAGCTCGGGGGGATTCCAGTCGAGCACATGAGTTGAAAAATCTCGTCCAAAGCTTTTTCTAAGAGCATTATTATCTATGGCCTGTAAAATAAAGGTTTAGATGAAAAACACAAAAGAATCTCATAAACACTTGCAAGATTACTTTATCCGTAGAACATAAATTATAAATCACAATTCATTATGTTTATTGTAATTAGCTAGTTAGCCACATTAACCATAATTAATTACATATTGTATGGAATTAGCATTTTACAAAAATATGTATGAATTAAGTTATTTAAAAAAAAAAAAGGATAAAATAAGTTGGGGTGAACCCAATTCTTTTGTTCATTTCATTATTTTTATTCCATTAATGTATCTATATTTCTCTTAAATAACTTATATTGTTTTTTTGAGACATTTTTGGAAAGGTTGTTTGCTTGAACATACGAAATTGAAATTCACATGAAAAGTTTCACGGACTTAAAGATGATCAGTAAAATATAAATTTTTCTATCTTGTTAGAAGTGAAACTTGTTACAAATTTCCGTTTTCATATTCCGTTCAACCAAACAATGTTTCCAATTTCCATGATAATTTTTTATCAACAAATAAACACTATCTATAAAAAATCTTACATTGAGCTTTAAAGCCACCAACTTCATATAGTCATATCTTGATAGCCTTGTTTGTAGCAAGGCAACACCAATTAGAAGAAATGTAAACAAAGACAGAAATCAAACTCCATTATATTTGATAATTTGCGAACTCTACTCAATCCAAATATTTTTGGAGGTATATGTTAGCCTGTGTATTACTTGAATAAAAATTCTTTAATGGACAGTAGTTTAAAGAATCAAAAACTTTACAATTATATGTACATTGTTCAAGCAATAGAACACTCACAAACTTCATACATAATGCTGTCCACAAGAGTATCCCTCAACTTTCGATCACAGACTCGGAAAGAACCTATATAGATTGTAGGTTGGGGTGTGCTAGCAATAGCAGCAGTGCAGCACAGATGATTCCGCCACAGGGACTGATGAGCCGATTGAGTAAAATCAGAAGTGAGAAGTGGTTAGGAAAAAAGGAGAGACAGAAAAAAGGCTAACTGAGAGAAGAATGTTTCAGATGTGAGAATCAGAAGATCCATCCTGATTTTCGAGATATAAATACTACCACATTAATTTGCATGAATAAACCAACTTTAGTAGCATTTTTAGCATAGTCTTCACATGACTTGCTGAACCCGGAAAATGAAACCACTGAACTGTGGAACACGAAATCCTCCATGCTCCCCTGCAAAAGAATGAACTAAAAAATAAGAGCAGGGATAACTATAATTAGAGGAGTTCCTGGTTAATCAATTCAAGATATAAATTTTGTATCACAAATGGCATTTTGATACAATTTTGAGTATAAACAAGGGGGTATATATATCAGACCATGAAAAAATGCGGTATTTTAGGGATATATTTTCAACAAAATTACCATAATGTCAGTTGATATGTTTAAGATACAAAGCTTAAATGCGGTATTTTAGGGATATATTTTCAACAAAATTACCATAATGTCAGTTGATATGTTTAAGATACAAAGCTTGTTGAGAAACTGAAGATTTTCCCCTCTAATTATAAAAAGCAGGAAAAAAAATTTAATGTCTTGTTTCAAACTACTGCTGCATCTACTAGATGCTTTGCCACAGCATGGGAAAAACTGAGTTGAGTAAAATCTATATGGGAGAATTGTTAAGCATAAAATTGAATTACCTTATATTACTATACAGCTATATCATCCAAGCTAGCTGCAGATTCATCCCCAATTCATAGGATGACAATAATCGCATCCGGGAGTTCTGGATATCAAGAAAATATGGTGTTTTGAATAACTAGCAAGTAGCAAGTGAAGAAAAATGATAATCCCCTTTGAGTCAAAATCAATTTCTCCCTCCTGGCCCATACCAAGAAAAATAGATGGGGGAAGGAGGAGTTATGATCCTAAGCAGCGAATTTATTTGGGACTAACAGAGAATCTGTACTCCAAAAAAAAATAAAAATTTGTAAGACAATAAAAGGGATGGAGGTCATAACATTCGATTCTTGCCTTCTAAATGCATAGCATTTGAAGGGTTTACAAATTCTTTGGTGAGACGGTCTAACCATAAGATCTGAGTCTCACTAGGAAAAGTTAAAGAAAAACTTGTAAAAGTTGCAAAAAAAAACCTATAAAAAGATATGTATGTATAAACCTATCTAAAGTTATGTGTGTATGAAACTATCTGATATCTTTTTTTATATTTCAATAGCTTTTATCGATTTTTTCACAATTTTTTCTTGGTAAGACATGATCTCACATTGTGAGACGGTCTCACCAGAAACCTCTGTTGAAGGGTTTTGTTTAAGAAGAAATTGGTGCGGAATAACAAAAACTTGGAACAATCAAATCTCAGGTATATGACTTTAATAAACTAAAAAAGCAAAGAATGTCCCCTCCATTACAGATGGGAAAAACAGAAGAAATTATCCTCTCCCTGACAATAGCTGATGATTTTTTTAACTCTTAATAACGCAAATAATTTCATACAAACAAAACAAGAGAAGAAACCTGATATAGGTATAATATCTTTCATCATCCTTGTACTGCCAGTTCTTGTAAGTGATCCATGAAAACTTGCAAGCTCACATCATCAGTGAATACAATTTCAGATCCTTCATTATATGTTGAATTATGAGTAACAGAAGGGTTCAACTTGGCAAGAAGAAACCTAGCCTGACTACTGTGCTGGTCACATCTGATAACTTTAGGAACAGGCATCCGTTCAGCAATAAGCTGCTCCACATCCAGCTCAGGTGCTTCCAACAACTTTCTGAAATTCTCATGGTTTGGGTCTTTCTGGTAACCAAGCTTCTTCCACTGTGCAATCTTTGAACCATAGTGGATAACCACATAGAAGTATGAATCAAAAAGCAAAATTACATCAGGAGACACTGAACAAATATCTAGGAGGACTGGTATAGGTGGACCGTCAAATGAATATTGAAATAGTGTCGGCTGAATCATGATCACAGAACCCGCCACTCCTTCACAATTCAACATTAATCTAAAGAAAGCGGTCTCATCTGGAGAACTGTTAAACACATTTATAAATTGGGATCTTCTTAGGTAATACATAAATTGAGGGTACAGAGAAAAGTTTGATGAAAGGCGAAAAGAAGATGGGTCTTCTTGAATATAGTCTCCAAACTGGGAAGCAAATCGTATTAGATTATCATCTAGCCACCTGATGACATCTCTAACATAATGCCTCTCTGCTCTGTCAATCGCAAGCCTGCCCATGACGGCAGCTGCAGCTTCTTGATCAAAACCAGCAGCAATTTCTGGAGAACCTTTCCCCACCCACCTTCTTGCTACAGTTGTCACCCTTTTCCGGATCCCAATTGTCGCTCCATATCGATACCGAGTGATAAACTGAATAAAAAATGCAGAGCCAGGCTCAATTTTCTGATTGCAATTAACTTCAAAGAAAAATGCAATGCAAGTTTTGTTTGTAAGAGAAGACAACTTCCATGTGTTGGTGGAACCTTCCCCAATCTCATTGTCACTCACTAGACCATTCCTTTTCCGAAGAGACACACATGGACCAAGAGCGCCACAAATTTTTACATCATTGGTCGTCACCACTTCTATTGATGCATCAAAACACATCTTTAGGTTCCCATTATTGTCAAATTTGAATGAATTACGTAAGCATTTCCTGAACTGCTCTGATTCAAATAATTCTCCAAGAATCATAATCCCACCTGAGCTTTCAACAGGGGCTTTTAACTCTGCTGCTCCCACTTGGTCCAAAGAACAAGCAAACAAATCAAGAACTATAGATGCATCACATATTCGCTGGGTAATTTTCTTATAAAAACTGCATGACTTTTCAAAATAGGGTGCATGACCATTAATCAAGTCACGATGATTTCTTATGGAATAGCTACCACCAGACTCTACCACAATGCCAGGGCCAATAGTTGCTGGCCCAGACGTGAAGACCATAACCCTGGAACCTGTTTTTACCAAACACCCTTCTATAAGTCCTACTGCAACCGATATTGCGGTTCCGGTGGCCCTCGAAGGCCGATGACCAGACAAAAATATTCCTGAAGAACAGAGCTCTTCAATTACTGTCGTAACAACAAACTCACATTCCGACACTGCAAGCAGAAAACCTTGCTTTTGGACAGCCACTGATTTCCCAATAGATGGTTGTTTCATGCTTTGAAGTTGAAGAAACTGTTGAATCTGAGGGTGATAGATAACATGAAAAACAATCTTAGAGTTACAATTATCACTTAACCCAATCCACTAACACGAAAGTGAACTTAGAGGGGGCAATGTGCCAATGCAATCATTGCTTATCTCTATTATCACTCACAAAGGCCTATAGATTACCAAAACATGAAGCCCATATTCCAAATAATTGAACATAAACAGTAGATTGTACACAATCAACCACCAGGCAACATGAAAGACACAAAATATCATCTAATATAACGACGTATATTCATAGATGTGTAATAAAAGCATATTCTTCACCATGCAAGAGTTGCAGGTTCAGCTCACTGTTGTTTAACCTATAGAAATGTGATAGACGCATAGAACTATAGAGGTGAAAACTTCAAAAGTCTTCAACAAATTACCAACTTTTTACTGCAATGAATCAATGAAATGAATCAAATTTCTCATTGAAGTGTCCAATAACAACTCTTCAAAAGACTTGATATTACATCAAGTCAGGGCATCAAGTGACAGCCCGGATAAAGAAGGAAGGTTGTGGTAGGCATGTGACGGCCAGCGTAAAAATATGTCAGGCGTATGGTTGGACGAGAATAGTACTATGATGGGTGACCTCCTGGGAAGTCCTTGTGTTGCCATGCTGCCGACCCCGCCGACCCCGTGGTTAGCCGAGAATAGTGCTAGGATGGGTGACCTCTTAGGAAGTCCTCATGCGATCGCTTTGGGATTAAGATGCAGCGCAAGAAGAAGAAGAAGATGGCATCAAGTGAGCCCACTACAAATCGGCACAAAAGTTCCATACAAATATCCTAAGTAATAAATCCCCACTAATAAGCATGTGTTTGTCTTCATCAGATTCCTTTTCAACTCAACAACTTAGCCAGAATGTTCTGTATAAATGTCTATAATATCAGGCATTTAGCTAACTTTTACCATGATATTGTACACAATTACATATTAGAAAAACTTTCTCGCAGAGGACCTCCCAATGTTTCTCTTTTACCGTTTTCATAAATAATATTTAAAAAGAGTGCCTCACTGCCTCAGGGAAAAACAGAAAGAAATGCATGTTTGAAAGTTGAGATCCATTTCCATGGACAATAACATGTAAAATCTTCCTTTTGGAAGGGTGCCATGCTCTCAAAATAGAAATTCATTTGTGCTTAGTAGTGCAATTCCAAATATCCAACAAAAACAGGCTAAGAGGATATCAGGATAATGGGAGGCTGGTGCTTTTCTGATGCAACTTCGGAAACAACAAACCATCTCTTTCAAGCTTGATCTATATCTCCAAAAGAATTTGGCCAGCCTCTTCTCTGGGTAGTTTTGTCTTTGACGAAGATCCAATCAAACTTGTGTGGCAACACTCAGAGCAATTTGGATTCAACGAAATGAGATGGCATTTCTTACCCCAAAAAAAAAAATGAGATGGCATTTAGGAAGATCTACCTAAACCCCCTCTCAATTCTATCACACATCGAGGATTGTCAAAAACTTCATTTTCTGCTATAGACATTAAACACCCTGACCTAGTTAGCCCCCAGGTTAGCCTCCAAACTAATACACAACCTCTATTGTGAATGTTGGATAACCTGGGAGGTACTCTGGTACACTTGATGGTAGATGGTTCTTGGAAGGTGAGGCATAATGAGGTGTGGCAGTGGATTGAGTGGTCAAAAACAGTAGGCAGGACTGTAGGAGACATCAGAGTTCAAGACGGGATTTTGCCACCTTGACTCTTCAAATGGAAGCATATGATATATTTTTCTCCTCCGATTGATGCAGCTAGAGCTGGTTATAACATTATCATCGACACCCACAAGTGGTAGGAGCTCTAATAAATCCAAAGCAAGCACATCAATATATCTGAGACCCTGTCATGGATGTCAAGCAACTAGCACTGTCTTTGAAGTATGTTATGTGCTCCAAAGCTGCAAGAGTTACTGTTCCTCAAGCACGTAACCTAGTCTAAAAGGCAAGGAAGGTGCCTTAGATTTTTTTTTTTTCTATTTCTGTTTACCTAGCCAATAAAATAGGCAAATGAAGCAGAACATTTCATTCCAAATTACAAACGAGCTATATTATTACCCTCTTAAATCACTACTACATACCAAACATTTCATAAGTTTTTATATCTACTTCCATATAAAAACATCAACTTTCCTAAAATGTATACATTCACCAAAACCATGTACCACACTTGATCCTGCGTTGTATTTCTCTAATCATCTACCACATCACAACAAAATTCATTCAAATTAATCAACATAGAAAGGAAAAAAAGATTAATCAACTTACAAAGAACAGATCACAGTGCACTTTATCTGGTATTTTTTTTTTAATGTTAATTCAATAATAAGTAGAAGCTAAGAAGAAGAAAAAAAAGAAAAAAAGAGAGGTACCTGAGTGGAGTTGAGATCCCTATGACCATGAAAGAGCACAACCCTGTTACATTCAGCAAAACCCAAATCATGAACCCTAACCATTGAATCAAAAGTAACCAATCCCAACAATGCATTCTCAGGTAATTGAGAAACCACAAGGAGCAGCTCCTTTTTCAGTGCACAGAGCTCATCCTGAGGCGTGCAAAGGTCGATCACGAACACAAAAGCAGGGCCCACTTTCGAGTCGACTACAGAGAGATTCGAGCTAGAAGACGAAGAAGACAACCCCCCATTTGCGAGAGAATGACACTGATACTGGTATTCAACAGCACTGTAAGTAGGGAAAAGTTCAGCAGGAAGATTGTTTTCACCAATATCAGAATAAGACTTAGGAAACCCATTTTTGTGATGGCAAAAGGGGCAATGCCAAATCTTTGATTTGTAATCAACACGAGCATAAGGGTTTAAAGCAGCACCACAATTGATGCAAAGTAAAGGTTCGTATTCAAGCACAGGTAACTCGGATGACTCCATTAAAGCTAATGGTGTGCACATTATCGAGAGAGGGATTACCAAAGATGATGCCTCTGATTTTGAGGTTGGCCATGAATTCCACGACCATCTTAGCCCTTCAATTGCTTCTAACTCTACGAAATCCATTTCTCTGAATTTCTTTTTTGGGGTTCCCTACTAAATTGGAGTGTTGTTGTGAATTGGGAATTGGGTTGATTTTGATTTCCGAGACTCCCAAATTGAATTGTATACGAATGTCTTCGGTGCCGGCATCGGTGGTTATTTGGCCGTAAAATGGACCGCAACGGTGGTGAGATAGTGTAAGGATGGTGGTGTACGGACGGTTTAGTGGGTGGAGATTTTTGAGTCAGGGCAGCTGTGCTGGACTGCTGGTGCTTAACTGCTTATGTAGGTATACAAATTACAAAACACCATAAACATAGGACTCGGTCAAAGCTCGGCTCAATTAAACTCGCTTCAAACTCAAGATTGACTCGGTCAAACCCTACCGATTTGCTATGTGGATTTGCAAGCTTTAGAGTTACATATGTATTATAAATTTTTTTTAGGAATGATTCTTGCGCCCCGTTAATCCATCATTGCACATTTGCACTATATTGATATTCAACATCAACATTGTTCAAACGGAGGGACATTTTCAATAGCTATCATAGAAAACATGATCATTGGAAAAGGCTGACATTTGTGGAAATAGGAATTTGTATTGAACAATAATAGATACGAGATTGTCATGGTGTGGTCCAAAACACCATTGTTATTTCGGATGAACTACTACAAGAGGGGGTGAATTGTAGTATGGGACATGATATTCAAGTTTTGCGAAAATTAAAGAACATGAAAAGAAAATAATTGAAGAGAAACGATGCAAGAAAGATTTAGAGAGGAAATTTTCCAAGGCCCAACTGGAAATAAAACCTCGACCCACTAGGGATTTTTCTAAAACACTTTACTATAGGGCAACAACTCAGTTATAACCTATAATACTCTAGGACCCATAAGTTCTCTATTCTCTATATTCTAGTGTTTTTTCTAGAGCTGGCAAAATCTGACTCAACCCGATAACCCAACCCAATAATAGTGGGTTGGTTGAGTTTTTCAACCCATTTAGCTAAATGGGTTGACCCAACCCAACCCGTTTAGTTTAATGGGTTGGGTTGGGTTGAAATTCTCAACCCAATTTCAACCCGCTTAACCCATTAAGTATATACATTGTAATAAAATTAGATTCAATAGTTCAATTGACATACTGATCTAATATATCAATTTCATATTTTTACTTTATTTTATTATGTTATAGATTGTTCACGCATTATGTAGGTGATTGTAATGTTTTATCTTGATTCTTGAATATTAGAACTCAAAATATTGCTAGTTATTAAATAAATCGTGTTATTATGTGTAAATTATTCACAATGTGACTTGTAATATATATGGCTATCATGGGTTGCTGTTAGGTTCCACATAATAGCATAGACATATAGTTGGTATAACTTTATTTGATGCTAATGACAAAGTGATAATATTATTAAACGGGTTATTGGGTCGACCTATTTATTTATAAGGTTGGGTTGGGTTGAGAATCTCAATCTGTTTAACTAAATGGGTTGGGTTTGGGTTGGGGATTTCAACCCGTTTATATTAATGGGTCAACCCGAACCCAACCCAGGTCGACCCATTTACAGCTCTAGTTTTTTCCCTTTTCTCTTTCTATTCATTGTTCTCTTCTCTTCTCTATTCTCACACTTTTCTCATATGTCGATAGACTCAAGTTGGAAGACCTTAGTTATAGACGGCTTTCTCACCTCAATTACAATAATTTTCTCAAACCCTTTACAAATTCCCCATTACAAGAGTCCACTCAAACTCTCTTCTCTATTCTCAAATTACATACTCTTGATAGAAATAAAACACTAATATGTTGAACATAAAACTGACTGGAACTTGAAACATAATCTGGAACATACGATAGGAACTTTGAGTGAAACCGACTCAATATGTGGGTATAAGATGTTACATTTTAGCTCTCCACATTATTGAAGTCTGACACACCTTAGAAATGGTGATTCATTATTCAATATTTATTTTATAAGCAACTAGGTCGTGCTCCCCAAGAAACCACTAAACCCACCACTAAACCCACTCAAAGTGTTGTCAGGAACTTGTAATTGTCCACTACATTGTTGTCCATGTTCCCATTAAGTAACAGCCACGTCCCATTAGTTATTGACTCCTTATTTGTAGGACTCCACTACTTCACGTAAAATCCCACTTATTTTACTCCATGATTTTAGGACACTAACAAACCCTTTTGACAACTTTTATTTTCTGAATTAAAGACCACTTAAAATTAGTATAACCACCTAATTTGACTACCAACAAACTAGTTCCATCAACCCTATTTTCTAACTATCTAGTCAAAGAACCGATTTTTACCAAGTTTAAAAAACATATTCGGAAAATAAATTATTCTTTTAATCAGTAAAACAAGCTGCCCAATTAAATCAGAAAAACCAACTTAAGCTCCTAAAATTTAGGTAACAAACGTTTACCACATATTAATTCAAAATAGTTTGTTGTAACTTCCTAAAATTAAGGACTCAATTCTCCAGCAAATATTTTAAGTGTTTTACCAAATTAAATTAGTCTAAAATCATGCCATAATCATGTTAGACACGTGGACTACCATAACTAACCAAACAGACACAAGTTCTGTAACGACCCGACTTTTTGGACTTGTCGATTGACGAAGGAAATCGACATTCGGATCATTACTTAAACAATTTAAACTAAAAATGGAATTAATTAATTAAAATTAAGCAACTTATATTAAAAATACTGAACTAAAATCCAAAAGTCAAATAAGGCATATAGTGCCCAAAGTGTTACATGAACTAAGTAAATGTCTTCCCAACAGGCTGGGATTATAAATAAAAACTATATATTGTCTTATAAGTCCTGGAATAACTAAAATAAATCTAAACTTCATCCACACTCAAACCCATCCAACGGAAGCCCGTTTTATGCTGCTGCATCGTCACCTGAAACTGAGGGGGGGGTCCACCGTCAGTGGCGAGTAACTAGGCTGTCCCGCTTAATTGAGGTACCGCTAAACACATAATATCATAGAATATACACATGAAAACACACATAAAACCTAATATAATGTATACAAAATATACGAGATACGTATAAAAATACGTATACGAATAGGTATAAAATACCTGCAGAAATACAGTTAGAAATACGTATAAAGGTACGTATACCATACGTATAATTATACCTGCAAAATACGGTTAGGAATACGTACATATACGAATACAACACAGGTATACATGCACACAAAACATACGATTACAAATACATATATCATTACATCATACGAGTATAAATACGTATAACGTACCTGTACAAATACGTACATCAAATCATACACAGCGGAAGACCTATACAATTAATCCCTAACTTATACTATATGGTTTCCATAATTCCGTAATCATATCATATCTTAACATTTCATTTCATCCATACCATATCTTATAATTCATATCATATCATTATCATCTTTCATTGGACCGGTCACTATAACTCGTTGTGGATCTCGTGTTTCACCACAACTTTCCTAGAACATGCCGGGGTGAACTCGTGTACTCAACCCGTAGCGGATCTCGTGTTTCACCACTAAGCCTAAGCTATGGCCATAACCCCTAAATAGCAGCTCGTGTACTACTACTTAGACGACTACATATCCTAAGACCCAGAACTACTCGGGGGAACTCGTGTGTTCGTCCCATTGAGCAGTGGCTTCGACTTAACCCAGTCTGACTACTCGAGTCATCAGGTGGGCGTCCTTATCTTATCTTATCTTATATCTTTCAAATCTTATATCTTATCTTATATCGGGAAATACTAGGTGACCGTATTCGGAAATGAACCGTTCGAAGTCCCAGGAAAGAGAGGTGCGGCACGTATATTGGCCACCTTAAATACCAAGTCTTTCCTAGCCAGAGATCGAAACGATTCGTAATCCTCCTACTCTGTTTCCTTTCTTTCCCTATTAATATCTTATTATAACTTATCCCTACTGCTACTTAATAATAATATAATACTATTGATAATACTATTCGTAATACTAATTATAATAGCAATAGTAATATCTATCCCTTCATATCACAACTTATTCCTGATAATTCCTTTAATTGTAAATTTTATAATTTTAATAACAATTATTCCTAAAAATATTATAAGTCAAAATTAAACTAAAATTGACCAACATAAAAATTTGGCCACTCGACAAAAGATAAATAAACTCATAAATTCATCATATAATTAATTTAATAAATTACATAAAAATACAATTAACTACATAAATTACCTAAAACATGAGAAAAATTATACTTTTCATATTTTACACTACTCGAAAATCATGGAAAACAATACCAAAATTACATCTTTAATTAATTAAATTCAACAACCATTAAATCATAGCAACCTTTATAATAAACATTAAAATTATCATTAAAACACCATATTTTACACAATCTGATTTTAAAGTATTAAATTAAGAACCACCATTAAAAGGTCTCGAATAATCTGAAAATTTTTATGGGAGTTAGATGTAGGTTCATGGATTAATGTGCATAAATTTCGTCCAAAAATAACATCTTTTACTATTTTTAAGGAATTTTATAACTAACAGATCAGATTAGGCTGAATTCAGTTTCAGATTTTTCTGCCATATTAATAGATCTTTAAAAATTACGAAAATTTTACACAAGCTGTAAAACACTATTACTGACTTCCACCTAAAATTTCGTAGCATTCCGAATTGATTAAGTATCCTAATAAATTCATAAACCAATTGTGGACAGTTTTACCGGTTTGATAGATTAAATTATTTCAAGCAATAAAAGGACGAATTTTGTCACGAAATAATTCATGATTCATTATAAAACAATAAATAAACTTCCATGAAAAATTCATCAAGAAATAATACGATTTGATTAAGAAATAAATTCATACAAGTAATTATTCAACAATTGCAGATTCCAAGAAACTACATAAAATAATCAAGAAAATTTCATAATAATTCATAAATATTACATACTATCATCAAGAATAATTACATAATAACATCATCATGGTGTTCGACTTTTCCTAGATGAACATGATACTAAATCCTAGCAATTTTCATGTTTTAATCCTAATCAACTATATGATTAACTTGTTCCAAAATTAAACGGGTTAGCAAAGTTACCTGATTCGCAATAAAATTCCAAGAAAAATCTCCTTGGCTTACACGAAAATACACGGCCAAGAGGAAGAGAAAATAGAATTTTTTTGGAACTTTTGGAATTAGGTAAAAGGAAATAATTGTTGTTGTTCTTAAATAAATAAACAAGGGTAAAATAAATAAATAAATAAATAAATAAAAAACAAAAAAAAAAAAAACAACAACAACCATAAGAAAAGGGGATGGCCGTGAGTTTAGAGGAAGGAGTAGGACAAGTGAGAAAAATTAGGGGATTAGTTTAGGAGGGTAGACTAGGTTTTAAATAATTTAAATAATTAATTTAATTAAATAATTACACAAATTATTTAATTAACAATAATAAAAGAAATAATTGTTGACCAACTATAAAGAGAGAGGGCCGGCCAACTAGAGAAGCAAATTGGGCCTTTGGGCCCAAATTCGAGATAAGGAAAAGAAATGAAATAAACAGTCCAACTTTAAATGGGCCTTTTTGGACTCGGAAAGTTAAAATAATATAAATAACCCGCGAAATTTTCTGGCCCTAAATTTCGGGGTATTACAATTCCTCTAGGAACTAAACTCGTGTTCCTATAGGAACTGGACTCAAATTCCTTTGACAGATAGACCCAAGTTCCATTTGTAACTTAACTCGTGTTCCAGTCAGACTCATGACTCAACATACTTACAAAAGTCTTAGAAGATCATGTCCCCATATAGTAATTTGGTGTTATCTCTTTATAGGAACTTAACTCGTGTACTGTTGTATAGGAACTTTAGTTTAGCTTGTTAGCTTGATTGTGCTTCTTCAAGTCTCCTCTTTACAAGGCTTTAACTTAGTACCTATTTGAGTTGCATTCCCACATAGAAACTTTTATCTTCTCCTTTTGATTTTCCTTGAATACTCCTTCAAGTTCTCTTGGTTGATCTTCTCTTTGAAGTTCTCGTTTAGGAACACTTCTCCCATTGAATCCCTTCTCTCGAACTTCTTTATTTATTTGCTTCAACTCAGAAGCTTCTCTTTGTTTGTTCCAACTTAGGAACCTGTATTGCATACATCTTCAAACACAATAGCAACCTTCTCATTAAGACCTATGAACTTGTTTATGCACATCTTAGTTAGATAATCATCATTTGTTCATTATCATCAAAATCATACATATCTCAACAACCACTGAATTGAAAAAGACATTCCGTGCGACTAGGGTGCAAATCATATTTGTCGGCGCATTAACAAAGGTTAACACGATATTCCCACGCAAGTGTATTCTGGGTGAAAGTTTGGAGCTATATGAGCTTATGCCCTAAACCAAACATTAAAGTCAAAAGATTGGGAGTTACAAGTGATAAAAATCCAATGATAGTTTTTTTTTTTAAAGAAAAATCCAATGATAGTTGAACACTCATATATACTTGGTCGAGTATTTCATAATGATTCAAAAGTTAGCTCACTATCTTTCATACTCGATCGAGTAAAAAGCATAATCGATTTTTTTATAGATTTGGTAGAGTATTCGCTGACTTGATCGAAATTCTAATGTAACGAACTGTCCACTCTTATGAGTTTTGACCTTAATACTTAGTCAAATATTTGGAGCACTTGGCCGAGTTTTTGCTTGTTTGTCTACGCAGGCAGTCTAACTTCAAAAAGCAATATAACTTTCCTCGTTATTTGTCATAATTTAGTGCATCACCTACTGTTGGAAGGTTCTTGAAGTCTCATTTTTAATGTAACTAGTTTTAACCCCTTGCCTTGCACAAAGTTTGTTTGACTTATAAAGTGACTACGTAAGAGAAAAATTACAATGTTTTACCATAAATATATAAGAAACATTTGTCCATATACACAATGTATATAAAAACAGATAAAGAAATTGAACATGCATATAAATAAGAGCATGCACTGCGTAAATAAGATTTTAAAACTAAGCATTTAATATTTAATTTTAATTTAAAAAAATAAATTATGAATTGAAAAACCAGCAATGTAAGGAAGTTAAAAAGATTCGAAAGATGATTAGGTAATTTATCATTATTTTTTTTAAGAAATTATAAATTCAATATGTTTTGAAAAAAAACCCGAATCTCCCAAATCATACTCAGAACAAAGCAAATTGAACATCATCAACTGATAAAATCAAGCTGTATGGGAAAAAACTCAATAATAACAACAAAAGCTTAACCAAATCCACAGTGGAGCAAAGCAATTGGAGAATTGCGGTCTTAAATTTGAGAAACTGAACTGTACTTATTATTATGACAGTCATCCTCAAATGATGCAAGAAGATGAAAGACAATTAATAATAAAGGAAGGCGACGATTAAGGAGCAATGAGCTGAAATGAAGTGCCATGCTAATGAAAAAGTAACGCACAAATTTTGATTAGGAGGAGATTAATGACTGGGTTGATGAGTGAGTGAGTGAGGGAGATGACGTGTCATGGTGAGGAAGGCTAAAGGGTGGACAAGTGACAATAAAACATCCTATTTTAAATATTTAAGTTTAGATTAGAATCACATTGATACGACAATTAAAATCACTTTAATATAGTATTTGACCCACTTTTTTTATCATACTAAAGACTAATGCTAAGAAAATGTCTATCAAAACACTTAATACACCAAACTAAAAAGTGAAAGTATTGGGTCAGACGGTCTGACCAAATATTTTGGTCAGACGGCTGACCCAGTTACTCACTCTCACCAATGAAAAGTGATCTCCGTGTTCAGTCCCTCTCCCTGCTCCACTTCTTCTTCCTCCTCTGTCTCACCTTCATCACAAATCAACATTACACTCAATTCCTTCTTACTACACTTATTATTGAAATTCAAAAAGAGCAATAATGAGCTTCGATCTCCATTTTCGTTCATTCATATTAAAAGCTTTGGGTTGTGCTTGAAGATGGCGGTGCATCGATCTCGCATCTAGATTTGCGAGTTCGTGATTGCGCGAGTTTGCATCTGAGCTAAGGAGTTCGTGGGTTTTGAATTGAAAATGGAGGTATAGTTTGGTACCTGTGCTGCTAATGCTTACGAGCAGTACATTTGGGTTTGATGGTCATGAAGATGAATCTTGATGGTGATGAAGATTAGGGCCGAGCAACGGTTTCGGGTACCCACCCACGGAACCGGGCCCGGTTAGGAAACGACAGGTAATTACCCAGACCCGGTTCAACTTGGTCCAGTTCCGGATCCAAAAGTTACTACCCGGTCCCAATTGGTTCCTGTTCCAAAAAATTTGGAGTGGGAACCCGGTTGTAACAGTTCCAATTCTGGGTACCCGGTATCAGACCCGTTCCCGATACGGTTAAATTAGGTTTTATACTTTTATCTAATGGTAAATAGTGAAGTATTGAAGTGACTACTGACTAAACCAAAATATAATAAGCCTAATTTTTTTTTCATTCCAAATTTGTCTGTTTATGTAAACGTGTATGTAATTTGTGTTTATGACTTTATGTAAACTTATATGTTTTATCTTTTAATTGTAAACTTGTGTTTAAGAAAACTATCTTTGTAGATGATTAGTGGTAAATAATTAAATATGTAGTAGAGTAGTTGTTGGCTATTAACCCGATTTGTTATTTAAATTTAAGAAATTAAACAAAATACACACCCATTAAAAAAGCCGGGTACTCGATATTGGAATCGATACTCGGTGGTTCCGATTCCTAAAACATATTACCCGGTTGGAGCGGTTCCGGTTCTGGTTCCAGATATTTCGGGCCCGGTGGTTCTGGTTCCGGATCCGGTTCCATAGAAAAAGACCGGGTGCCCAGTTTTGCTCACCACTAATAAAGATGAATCTTTTTTTTTTACATGATAAAGATGAATCTTGATGATGAAGATGAATTGAAAATAGACACCGTTAATAGAAGAAGGAAGGGAGGAAAGAGAAAAATGGGGCAAATTTTTTGTCCAGGTTTGTCAATATTAGTCCAAGTGTGTCCAGATTTATCCAGATTTGTCCATATTTGTCTAGATTTGTCCATATTTATCCAGGTTTGTCCAGGTTTGTTAACATTAGTCCAGGTTTGTCCATGTGTGTCCAGATTTATCCAGATTTGTCCAGGTTTGTCCATATTTGTCCAGGTTTAACAACTTTTCATCATGTTTACAAATTGTGTCCAGGTTTCAAATGTGTCCAGTTCTGTTTCCAGGTTTACAAATGTGTCCAGGGTTACAAATGTGTCCAGATCAGTATGACATGTGTCATAAGGTTGAGTAGGACTGGTTTGACAGTAAACTTACTGTCAGACATGTCCGACACAATACCTTCTCAACTAAAAATGCCTAGGAGTCCGTAATTTGAAAAATATATCAATTAATCTCAAAAGAGCAAGTATTTGGAGGCTTACAAATACGATATTGAAAAGTGAATATATATGTCAAAATACTATTTTGATAAAACTCGTTAAATTTTGCAATGTGTTAAGGCTAATTCCTAGCTAAAACTACATTGTACTATGTTACATAGCACATGAAAATCAAGTAAATAAAATGAATTTTGTTGTGACCGGTCAAACCAACACATGTTAGAATTGATCACCGCAAATACCTTCAGAGTAAGCAGCAAGAACACAAAAATAATTTTTATAAAGAACGCGAACACCGCGAAAATTGATTCTTAATTCCTTTCTTAATTAACACTCATTAATATGAAGGTTTAGTTTAATTCGGGGTGAATCCGTCAAGAATTACGATTTACCACGAAGATTGATTCCTTCCCTTTAGGGTTGATTCATTTCCCAATTAACACTCATTAATATGGGGTTCTATTTTAATTGAACGCTGAAGCATTGAAAGAGGAAGGAGGAGGTTAGCAGCATTGAAGGAGGAAGGAGTTGTTAATGGTTGAAAAGGAGGAAGGAAGGATGATGAGCATTGTTGAGGAAGACAGGTTTTGGGGTTTAACTAGTTTTAACCCCGTGCCATGCACAAATTTTTATTTTTCACAAATTATAATTAAAAATATTAGTATTTATATATTTTTCCTCTTGTAAGACGTTTATTAAATTGAAAGATATTAATCATGAAATTGAATTAAAAAAATTGATATAAAAGCAAAAGGCATAAAACATAGATAATGATGAGAAATTGAAATATTTATGGGAAAATTAGGAGTACGAAGCAATAGAGAATTAAAACAATTAATTTTTTTCTTTTTCTAATAAAGCAAAATCAAATAAAATGGAAATGATAGGAAGATGACACGTGGATGTTAGAGTTTCTGTTTTAAATATTTAAGTATAAATATAGATATGATGGACAATGTTGATGAGGAGGAAGAAATGAACAATATCTTAACATTGTTATCTAATTGTTAATTAAAAAAGACACAAATGTCTGTGCATTCTTTTTTTAGACAACACACATTTCGACCTGGGCAGGCAAGCAATACAAATTTGAGATACATTAGTTCAATTTGAATCACATTAGTATAAAGTTTAATGAACATTATTTAAACTTCAAAATTAGACCAAATTAATATTCATCATCAACAATGAACATAAATTTATTATGAGTTGCATTTGTTTGAGACCTACCTTTCTCTAAATACTCGAGGGGGTACCTTCCCCGAATTATGCACACAACTCTCATGTTTTAGGATATAAAAGTATCTCAAGATGAGAAACACAAGAAACAAATCAAATGACAAATTGTCGTAGTCTTTCCACATGAAAATAAAAAGGATTTTTTGTCGTATGAAATCTTTAATTCTTTTTTTGCAAGAGATGAAACATTTTTTTTAAAAAAATTGGCAACTTAAAACCTTAAACCTAATTTTTTTGTCAGCTGAAAACTTAGACCTTATTTTTCGATGTTGACTACTCCTTTCCGACATTGAGTCGTCTTTTGTAATGTGTGAGGACTGCACAGTGCACACCTGCTGTACTTGATTTGTTTCATGCTCATTTTCACATGTTTTTCTCTCTTAATCTTCGCCTTCCTCCTTCCTCATTTTCTTCTTTGAACTTCATTGAAGACCGGTAAGGCATCAATCTATGTGTAAGCTCTCGCAAAAACATGAGTCAACGCTGGAAATGAGTAGTCAACATCGGAAAATACGATCAAAGTTTCATCTAATAAAAATAAAATAATATTAGATTTAAGGTTTTAAGTTGCCATTTTTTATAAAGGTTTTATCTGATTTTTTTAAAAAAATGTTTCATCTGGCAAAAATCCAAATAATTTTTTTTAATAAATATATTTTCAACAAAATTACAAAAATGTCATCTAATTTATAAAAATAATATCTATCTATAACTATATTAAAAACTGATGTTATCATAAGCCACGTGTCAAATTCTTATTAAAAATTTTCCCTTCAAAACTGATGTTGGCATCGTCACTTTCCTTCTAATTCTCCCAAGTTTCAAAACTAATCAATAAATTTTTTCTTACCAATTTAATGAGAATATGACTATACTTTCTTTATTAAATTAAGGAAAATATGTTAGAAACCACCTTATAAAATAATTTTTTTTATCAAAAATTACATTTTAATTAATTAATTTTTTTTTGTAAGAAGTCACCTTTTTTTTTTTGCAAGGAATCACCTTTGGTTGAATTTCGGGTTTCGATTTTGTTTTTTTTTTCGACGTGGTGGTTAAGGGGAGGAAAATGGACGAAAACGATTTGGGGAGGTATGAAATGGGTTCGCCGGAATGACGGAGGGGGTTAGATTTAAACACCAAAATTTGACCCAAGATGGATCTTTACAATTTTTTTTCCAATAATGTAGTTCCTTAAAGAAAAAAATTTTAAGGTAGTTTTTCACAAAAAAGTTAATTTGTAAGGTAATTTTTAATAAATTTTCCTTGAATTAATATAAATAACTACTCGTATAAATCATAACGCATGGGACATTGGGACCGCCTCAAAATACAGGATTCAAAGTTTGTAAGAATCCTTTGCCAAAAAAGTTTGTAAGAATTGCAACTATAAAACGCCAAAAAAACTCGGCGCTTTTATTAAGCGCGGTTTTTGGTTTCTTCAAACAAGTTTCTTCTTGTTAACAAAAATGAGTGCCGTACTTTCGTGTATTGAAGTGTAGTGTTAGTCACTACTCACTAGTGATGATGGCGGCAACACTCAAATTGAAAAAAGCCTTTAACAGACTCAAATCCGTATTTTCGCTCCAGGTTTCGCCTTCTCACTTTCTACACATATTTCATGTATGTTGTTGCTGTTTGAGACATTTCGTCGAACACTCTGTGGACATTTTCATATCTGCAATATTTTTTTTTTTTTTTTTTTTTTTGTGGTTTCAGAAGTCCTGTAATTCAGTCGCTGAAGGAGCTTCGGGAGCTGGACGGTCTGCTCATTCGAATCCTAATATCAAATCAACGGGTTCAACATGTGGTAATTCGAAAAATTGTTGCCTTGTTGGTAACTTGTTATTTTCTGTAGAAACGTCTTTGTTGGCGTAAGCTATAATTTATTTCACCTTTTTGCTTGTTTCTAATGATTGAGATTAGTTATAATTTATAAATTTGGTTCCTGTGTTATGCCCTGAGATAGTTGGTAATGCGATGCATATTCTAAGCATTACTTTTGTTTTTGATGAATCATAGAACAACTAAAGTTATTTGCTTCCTTGATTATTGTGTTTTGAGCGTTTTCTATTTTTTCCTATAAAGTACTTCCTCCGCTCCATATTAATTGCAATACTTTGACAAAAAAGCTCTCACATATTTGTTCAAAGTATTGCAACTGCTTCGTATTATGGAGAGGAGGAAGTAGATTTTATGATATAGTTTCTTTGACTATTTGAACCTTAATTTGCGGTAGGACGCTGATTCATTGTTCATATTCTATTGCTTCTTTAGAGCGAGGTCTCTTGATTTTTTTATATTTATTATGAACGTGTCTTTACTTGAGCTTTGATGTATTTTACATTTTTACACACATATTTCATATTTGTGATAAAAATCATAAACTAAAAGCTAATTGACGAATCATGTCTAATCATCATGATGCAGTTGATGTTGATACTTCAAAATGGAAAAAGGTGGACTCGAGGGCCCTCGGAATAAGATTGTCGATGTTTTCGCATGCATCAAAGACTGTTGTTAGGGTTCTACAAAATGAAGGTCATTCTATTGCTTATGCTTGATTCGTTTATCGGTCGTAAAAAGGATTAAACTAGACGAGTTAGTATGGCCTTAGAGGATATGCTTTATATTGACTAGCTTTGCCTAGCTTTTATAGGTTGTTACTCAACATCACGTTAATTGAGAAAGGAAAGACTATTAAAGAGATGAATTAGGCATTATGGGGTGTAACTTCGGAGTTTCGACCAATAAATCATCTTAGGGGGCGTTTGATATAGATAATTTTGATTTAGGAAACGGATTGAAATAATCGTTTCCATTACTTTGTGTTTGTTATTAGCTTTAGGTAACAAATACCGTTTCCGGAGGGTAATAAAATCCCCTCATTTGTTACCCTTATCAAAGTGGTGGAAACAAATTATGTTTCCTTTCTCAATCAAAACTTCTCAATTGTTTCCATTCCACTAGGATACTAAGCAACTCTCAAAGCCGTCAAAGGTAACACTTTTTGTTATCATTTTTCACTCCTTATCAAATTCCTTTCCATTACATTTATGTTAATCATACCAAATGCCCCGTTAGATTGTTCTTTTGGTGCCACATTTTTTTGGGTTAGGCATTGCAGTCTCAACGGATATAATAAATTTAAGGTACGTGGTGCACCGAATTAATTTACTGCTAGAGGTTTAGCATACACCAAATGACAAGTTTGGAGCAATATTTCTCCATCAATATCAGTAGCAAGTGGTAGCTATAAATGTGGAGACATTAGGGCTGTATAGAAGATGCCGACTTAGAGGTTCAAGATGACAATCCAATCATAGGACATACAGGTTGTGATGGCAGGGACTTTGTGTCCAAATTTACTGGCAACCGGACTTCATTTGTCCCTTGGTCAAGTGGCAGAACCAAATCGCTCCAACGAAAGAACACCACTCTTTGCCTTCCTTTCTGTTTGTGCATGTGTTCCACTGCTTTTGTCCTGATTTTCCAGCAAATTCTAAGTCCAAAAATCAGCCCCTGTTTTGACTCCTTTTTATGGGTCATAAGATCAACACGCATAAAGCTTCATGTGGGCCCAATAAAGCTAATCCATTTGAAATGCCACATAACACAGTAATTCCAAATATATTAAGATTGCACTTCCTCCTAAGTAGGAGGGAAGTACCGAAATACCCAACAAAATTTCCTTTTGCACTCGCTTGTTTTGCTCTTATGTTTTTACAGCTAGCTCCTTTCAGGTATGCATGTTTCATTGTTTACTACTCTGTCCCCCTCCCTTTTCCATTGCACTAGATGGATATGTTTTTTTATAGGTTGCTTGGGCTGATTTCTTCCTTGTGACTGGGTGCTCAGATTAGGTTTTTTGAAGTCATTTGTTTGTCAATACTTATGGAATGATGAAAAAGTGTATGATACTATTTTCTCATAACATTGAGCATTTTGGTTGTTTGGAAATGTGAACCTTGATGCAAACAATTCATGCTAAATTGCTAATGCTGTGGAAACTTGTCTTAACTAACATAGTGCAAGTTTTTTCAGGTCTCAACCTAAAAAAATATATGTGATTTCTTGTAGTGTATTTTTGGTGATTATTTGTTTGCATGTTTTGGGGTTGAGACTGGAGATAGCTTCATTTTAATGTTACGGAAGCTTCTTATCTTCTTCATAGTGTTTCTGACTCTGTTATGTAACTCTATGCCTTCTACTATATGATTTAGACATCAAAAACTTTTAAAACCACCAGAGTTATCCTCACTCCAACTAGCGTGGAAAAGGCATAAGTTTATGAATTGGAGATGTTTTGGATCTAGAGACTAGGTCTTGAAGCTCTTTGTATTGCTAGGTGTAAAAACCCATCAAATTGAAACGCTTGCAAAAATGTACACATTATAATTTGTGGACCACTTCCAAGAGCATTACTGTTGTTGCAACCGTGACCGTGCTTTCAATCCCCCCCCCCCAACCCCCAACAAAAAATAAATAAATTAATATGACTAATTTTGTACTCGTATAAAAAAAAAATTAACAATCTTTATTAAATGTGTCTTTTCAGGCAACCGTGACCTTGCTTAAATCATTGTAACTAATAGTATGCTCATTGCATTAAAAGTTTAATCAATTTTTATGAAATTTATCTTCTTATTGCTTAATCAATAGATTATTAATCTAATTATATTATCAATACAAATAATAAATGTGTGGCCTTTTTGATGTAGTTGAGTCAATAAGGGTATTTTTGGTAAGATATTTTGTATTACAACTAGCTTAAATACGAAATGCTAGGCTACTGCAACAAAGCTTTTCAAAAATTAGATTGTCCTATGCTAAGTTTGTTTTGTCGTTACCCCTAGAATAACCTGTATATTATGTAACATCTACTTGTCTCTAATGCTTTTGATATTTTTAGCTACCTTATTAGTTTTCAACATGTCAAGCTCTTGATCAGCTGGATTTCATGGTCAATGGATAAATCAGGTGTTTATCACTTGAACACCACATCTGAATTTTTTTCACAATTGTAGGATATACTCTATCTGTGTCAAGTATGGCACTATGGCAAGAAAGTTGCACCATCTGACCATCCTTCTCTTGGGATTCAAACTTCAGATTCCTTAGCCTGGTTATATCGCATGCTAGATCAGGTTGACATGGGATATGCTGTTGTTTGCATTAATCAGTCTCATGGTCATAGGGATTCACTGTATAGTATGCATGTGTTTTCCTGTTGAAACATGCCATAATTTAGTATTTCTTTTAGTGTGCTATCTTTCAGAAGTCTATGTTATATGACATCTATTGAGAAGTTTAATCAGCAGGTCATGATGCTTACTTGGTTGGTGGATGCGTTAGAGATTTGCTACTGAACAAAATCCCCAAAGATTTTGATGTGATCACTACAGCAAATCTTCAAGAGGTTCTGTTATGTTAAGTCTTGGTTAGAGTTAAGTGTTTTTTCAAATGAAGAATTTATTAGTAATTTTATCCAACTGCCTTTTCATTTAGATCAAGAAAAAATTTCACCGTGCTTTAATAGTGGGACGGAGGTTTCCGATTTGTATGGTTCATATCATGGGGTCAGAAATTGAGGTTTGTGTATTCGTTTCTCGTCTTTTGGAGAATATTTCTGTTTTGAAATAGCCACTTTAATGTCAGAGGGTCCTATCTTTTCATCTAGTTGCTCTTTTTTTTTTTTGCCTTACAGGTATCTAGCTTTGAAACAGTGGCAAGACACAAGAAAGGGAAAGAAAAGGTTCCTTTGCCTGAGGTGCCCAAAGGTTATGATGAAAAGGATTTAATGCGTTGGGAAAATTCATTGCATCGAGATTTTACAGTGAATAGGTATTTATGTCATTCAATTAACCTTTTTATTAATTACATATATGCTATGACAAGCCACCTACTTTATAAAGTGTATATGCCTCTGGTTCGTTTTAGATTGTTCCTCGTTGTAAACTGTCACTCACGCTTCCTATGATAACGACGTTTTCGTGATGGCTTTCCTTGGGTTACATAATAGATAAGCTAGATACAGTTTCTGCATAACTGCATGAGTAAAGCAGCTGTTCCCAGAGGACATTGAATTTCATTTACTGCACATAAGAAGGCCTTGGCTACACTGATTTCATACAACTATATTCTTGAACAATTGTAAGTCAAAGTTTGAATTTTTTTTACCAAAAATATGAAAAAGCTTCAAGGAATTTTTTAAACTTTCGTTGAATATGTTTTGTCGCCTGTCCAAATTTAGTCTATAATTCTCAGCTTCTCATCTCTTGGGTAAATGTCTTTGATTAACATTCAGCAAATTCCTTTGAAATCAAAAGACAAGTTGCAGGGCACTTATTGCCTAAATAATGGAATATTGCTGATCAATTCTTCAATCAGCAATATAATCTCTTCTAAATTATTATTCCGTGGATATTATTTTATATTAAGAAATCAATGATCAGCGAACAAGTAGAATATTAAAAACAATGATCAGCAATATTAAGAATTGAAAACCTAAAAATATGGAGCTTGATTGAAGAAAAATTGCATTAATCAATGAGTTTTTACACTTTCTCTCTAATCTCCTGTTTCTCTCTCTAATAAACCCTAAAAAGTCTGTAATGACAGCTGAGAATCAGATTCTATCCCGTAATACAAACATTGGGTATTTAAATCCCCGTATAAAATAACATAAGGGTTGCGAAGCAGGTTTGGAGTGGACACTCCAATGCCTTCTATGATCTACGGAGTATCTTCCAAAAGAAGGGTGAATTGAATGGAGATGTTGCTCATAGGATCAAATCAGGTTGTGTGAAGTGGAAGGAAGCTTCCAAAAATTTTTGTTACCAAATTATGCCCCATAGATTGAAGGAAATTTTTTACAGGACAACTTTTAGGCTTACAATGCTATATGGTGTAGGCAGATGGACTTTGAAATGTTGTCATGTTTACAAAATAGATGTGTATAGTACATTGGACGTGGGGACATACAAGAAAGGGTAAATTAAGGAATGAGTTTCTTAGGAAGAAAGTAGAGGTTACTTCCATTCAGGATAATATGAGGGTGAATTGATTTAGATGATTTTGTCATGTAAGAGGGGGACTAAGTAATGCACCAATAAGACCTGGAGAGTTGCAATGGGAGGTGAAGGCAATAGGTAGGGGAAGACTAAAGTAAACTTGGATAAAGGTGGTTGAAAGTGATGAGTTAAATTTAGTGGTAAATAGAGAAGAATGGAAGGAAAGGATCTACGCGGATGATTATAAACGATTCCTCTTATTGGTTCATGTCTAGCCGACCCCAAAGCTTTTTGTAACAAGGCTTATTGTTGTAGTACTCGGATTTGTCTATCTGATATGTGCTTGTCCATTATCTATGTTTTCTACATGTGGATGGAGTTGTTAGAGATGAAATCACTGACTTATCTTTCTATTACTTGTGAGCAGTATGTTTTATGATCCATTTGCTCACAAAATCTATGATTATTCAAATGGAATGGCAGATTTGACGGCCATGAAGGTGCTTTGCGATCTTTTTATAAAGTTGTTACCTTGTTTCATTGGTCATATATATTTTGTTTGTTATTAATGTGTTTCTTGATTATATCGTCTCAGCTTCGTACTGTAGTCCCTGCATATTCATCATTCCAAGAAGATCGTGGTAGGTTACAGGAATGCATAGTAATATATTAAAAATTTGCTAACGAATTTTAATGTGTATTAAAATCTTGTTGTGCAGCAAGAATTTTACGAGGATTAAGAATTGCTGCCCGCTTAGGATTCTCATTTGCAAATGATACAGAGAAAGCAGTGCTCAATCTCTGTTCTTCCATTCAGAACTTGGATAAGGTATTGGTAAATAATTTTTTTATGGCCAGTTCTTGGTATTTTGGTCATTGGCTACCTGTCGCATTTATGCCTTTCAAAAAGCACTTTGGTGAAGTTCTACCTCTTTTTTTTTTCTCCAAAATTGCGCAGTTTGACTTTTGGCATTGTTCACAAAATATACTTTGACCATTGATTGTGATTTATATATAAGAAAAATAGTCATTTGAGGTCCTGTTAGATTCATCTCAACATGTATTTTTCAAAAATCAAGTTTCAATTTTTACAAACAGACAATTCAAGATATCTTTAAAGCTGTTTCGACAAGCGTGAAAAGTTGAAGTGAACAAATTAAAATAAAAAAAGAGGAGAGATTAGCATTTACCAAGAAGTATTCCTGTTAAGATAATCAGAATTTCCCTGAACATGTCTTTCTGGTGTATTCTTTGTTTTGGATAAATATTTTCATTGTTTGACTTCTCTAAAATTACTACTCCATATTATTAACTCTTTTATCTCACAGGCTAGGTTAATGATGGAGATGAATTATATGCTATCATATGGTGCTGCTCAATCTTCCCTCGTCCTCCTTAAGAAGTTCCACCTTCTTGATATTTTACTTCCATTTCAGGTGGCTGGCTAAAACAAGTTTGTGTAAAATAGTGCTTTTAGTTTTTAGAATGAAGATGTCTGATTTTTTGCATGATTTCCAGGCAGCTTATCTTGCTGACTCTGCCGGACAAACTCCTGTAATGTTGATGGTATGTCTACAATCAATCAAGAAGAATATCAATATGGGTTCTGAATTTAATTGCCAAAAAAAAGGATTAATACTTAGTATTTGGTACCATGAACATCACCTGACATTTTTTCTTCCTTTGGAGCCGGTGCAGCTATTATTTTCCGACAAAAAGGACTTCACATTGGGTGACTGTGAAGTGGAGGGTTGGATTATCTTATTCATATTGCTGAGATTGGGTGAGGGAGAATGGGCTAGTGACCCTAGGGGTCTAGATGGTGATGGTGGATGGGAAGAGAGGGAGGAAGGAAGGGCTATGTTACTTGAACCGGGGGTTTGTGAATTGGGATGCAATATAGGTGTGAAATCCAAATGTGTGTTCTGGACTTTATATGGGAAAGTTCATTGAACACAGTGAATTGAATCATAATTTGGGATAAAGGAGGTTTTATCATGGAATTGGACTTGCTCCAAAGAGAACATAATTGACATAAATGGCACCGGACAATCAACTTTACCCCACAATAAGCCTCCAGCCCTTCACAGAACCTCTTTTTGGTGTTTCTTCACTTCTGAATAATTTTCCTGGAAAGAAGTTTTATGGTTTGTCAAAATGAAGCTGGGATTCCATTTCCATTGTCATATATAGCTATATACATTTTTTTTTAATATTTTTTTCTTCCAAATAAGTTGGTGTCAACAATTATAGCACACCCCAAAATTGGTGCCATTAAGAGTAATTAAGCCTTTTTATTAGGGGAAGAATGCGGAAGGAAATTTATGGAATTAAAGGCTTTTTTCCGTACTTGGCAACCACATATATGGATCTGTAACTCATCATGTTTCTGCTTGTGTCCACCGATTCCTTTAATAGTGTTGCTAGAGCCTAGCGAATTTCTTTTTCTTTTTCTTTTTATTTTTTATGTAAATGTTAACTACACTCTGACGTAGCTCTTATAAGGAGTTGCTTTGAGCAACAGTTAAGTTAATTGATTGCAATGACTTCGGATAAAATGGGTTGAGAAGTTGTTAGCATGGAGAAGGTTTAGGAGCAATATATTCTCACCATAGTGAGTTACATTTTTTTTTATTTTTATAATTTACCAGAATATGGTGTAAATTCATCTTAATTACAGAGTTACGTTCTAACTTAGACAGATCATTCATCCTTAAAAACTTTGAAATTACATTGGTGTGATATTGCACTGCAAATGTCACCGTACCATTTTGCACAACCATTGTCAAGTTGATGATGTCAAGCTCATATTCTTGACTCTAAATTATATACTTATTCCTCATACTTATTGTAATGCACCCACCTATTCGCCCACCCATTCTCCATACTTACAACCGCAGGAACAACAAAGTGGAGCAGGCAACAACAGAGAGGACCACTTAATATTTTCGTATTATGTATTTAAATGCTTTTGTCCTTATTTATGTTATTAGTGTCCTTAGCTTGATGTATTAGCTGATTTGCTCAGCCTTTTGGGTGATATGTAGGGAGATAGGGACAAATTAGAGTAGTATAAATAAGAAGTGGGAATGGAGGAGAGAGATTATCCAGAATATTTCATTGAAAGGCTTGAGAGACTTATGGCCTAAAGCCATTATTTTGTAATTCTCATATCTATCAATATCAAGAGTAACTCTTCCTACTCAGTTATTTTCGTGCCATTTCTATTTCTTGCTGCTGTTGTATTGTTAGTTTCAGGCCAGCATTACACTTGGTATCAGAGCATGGCTCCTGGGAGTAACACGCAACGGATCGACACGGTGGAGGAGAGGCTTGAGACCCTAGAAAGTCGCCTGAACCAAAACCAAGAAAGGCAAGATAAACAAATGGAAACACTAACTAAAGGAATGGAGGAGGTGAAGGCATTTCTGGAGAGTGCCAAGAACTTTGAAGCGGCGTCTGAGGCCGGGGAAAGGCCGCGACCAAGGCCGAACGGCGGAGGGGGTGGGTACGAAGGAAAGGGACCTTACCGATACCGCAAGCTGGACATGCCCCTGTTCAACGGGGAGGACCCAAATGGGTGGATTGTTCGAAGTGAGCAGTATTTCGAGTTTCACGGGATGTCGGAGATGGAGAAATTGCAGGCTGCGATAGTCGCCATGGAAGGCGAAGCCTTGAGGTGGCACCGGTGGGAGAACCGGAGGAACCCATTCGTGTCGTGGGAGGATATAAAGGAAAGGGCCTTGATTCAATACCGGCCGGAGAATGCAGGGGACCTCCATGAGCAGTGGTTCGAAGTGGTCCACACGACCACGGTGGCGGATTACAGGAGACGCTTCATCGAAAGAGCCTCCCCACTCGAAGATATTTCGGAGAATGTGATGAAGAGCCGTTTTATCCATGGATTGAAGGAGAAGGTACTGGCCGAGGTCCGGATCTTGAACCCACCCACATTGGAAGGGGCCATGGAGCTGGCCATGAAGATAGAGGAGAAACACAGACTCAAATCCAAAGAGGTTAGTAACCCTAGAAGTTCTTTTTCCTATTTTAATAGAAACCCTGTTTATAATACCACAAAAAGCCCAGCCCAAACTTCCTTTACTTCAACCCGACAGCCCAATGCTTCCCACCACTATTCCAACAGCCCAAAACACTCAGCCCAATCACTTAACCCCCCTTTTTCTCAACACCACGTGCCTACTAAACATCCCACCCAAAATTCCAGTAATTACTCCCAAAACCCACGAAGCTCAGCTTCTTCGAACATGTTCATGGGGAAGGTGAGGCGGTTGACTGAGAAGGAATTGCAAGAAAAGAAAGCCAAGGGGTTGTGTTTTAAATGTGGTGAAAGATGGGGAGTTGGCCATAAATGCAAAGGGGGAGAGCTTAGTGTGTTATTAGTGGAGGACGAAGAAGAGATGGGAGAGGAGGACCGTGAGTCGGAGGAGGAGGTTGAGGAGGTGGAAACGCCGGCCATGTCTCTGAATTCCTTGGTGGGGCTCACGAACCCGAAGACCATGAAACTTAAGGGGGAAATTGGGGGCATCACGGTGGTAGTAATGATAGATCCGGGTGCCACTCACAACTTCGTGTCTCTCTCTTGTGTTGAGTCGGTCGGCCTGGTGGTTTCCGGAGGGGGATCGTTCAGTGTCTCTTTGGGAAATGGAGAGGCAGTCCGGGGGCGAGGAGTGTGCAAGCGGGTCAGACTGTGGCTGGAAGAAGGGGTCCTAATCGAAGAAGATTTTCTACCCTTACACTTGGGAAATTCGGATGTAATTTTGGGGGTGCAGTGGTTAGAGAAGCTGGGGGCAGTGGTGACGAATTGGAAGCTCCAAACCATGACATTTGAACACCATGGGGAAGCCGTGACAATCCACGGGGACCCTTCCTTGACAAGGACGAGAATCACCTTGAAAGCAATGCTGCGAACAATTCGAAAGGAGAAGGGAGGCTTCCTAGCCGAGTTCTGCCAGATGGAAGGAGAAGGGCTGGATGGGGCAGCAAGTTTGGCAGGGGCCTCACCCTATTTACAGCAGACTATACAAGAGTTTGAGCAGGTTTTTGAGGTTCCGACAGGGCTGCCGCCGAACCGAGGGCACGAGCATGGCATCGTCCTCAAAGAAGGGAGCAATCCAGTTAGTGTGAGACCTTATCGTTACCCTCAGTTTCAAAAGGATGAGATAAAGAAGCTCATTGGGGAGATGTTGGGAGCGGGCTTAATTCAACCTTCCACAAGTCCTTTTTCTAGCCCGGTGTTACTAGTGAAGAAAAAAGACGGGTCTTGGCGATTTTGTGTGGACTATAGGGCCTTGAATAAGGAGACGGTTCCGGATAAATATCCAATTCCGGTGATCGACGAGTTATTGGATGAATTGGAAGGGTCACGCGTTTTCTCCAAATTGGACCTCAAATCGGGTTATCATCAAATACGTGTGAAGCCGGAAGATGTGCCCAAAACCGCTTTCCGCACTCATGAGGGTCACTATGAATTTTTGGTGATTCCCTTTGGCCTCACCAACGCCCCGACCACTTTCCAAGCACTCATGAACGAGGTATTCCGTTCCTATTTACGCAAATTTGTACTTGTATTTTTTGATGATATACTTGTTTATAGTAAGGATGAGAGTGAGCATGCTAATCATTTGAGTCTAGTTTTGTCTAAGTTGCAAGACCATAAATTGTATGCTAGCTTAAAAAAATGTGAGTTTGGAAAGGAGAAAGTGGCCTATCTTGGCCATGTCATTTCACAAGAAGGGGTCTCGGTGGATCATGAGAAGGTGGAGGCCATGCTCAAATGGCCAATGCCTAAGAACATCCGTGAGTTACGGGGATTCTTGGGTTTGACCGGCTACTACCGGAAGTTTGTGGCCAATTATGCTAGAATTGCACACCCTCTAACCGAACAGTTGAAGAAGGACAACTTCCGTTGGAATGAAGAAGCTACAAGGGCCTTTGAACATCTCAAGAAAGCAATGACAAGAGGCACCCGTGCTTGCCATGCCAAATTTCAAGAAAGGGTTCGTAGTGGAAGCCGATGCTTCGGGGTATGGGTTGGGGGCGGTACTGATGCAAGAAGGGAGGCCCATAGCCTTTTTTAGAAAAACTCTGGGGCCCGGGGGAAGGAGTAAGTCCACTTATGAGAAAGAGTTGATGGCGGTGTGTTTGGCCGTACAAAGGTGGAGGCACTATCTTCTTGGCCGACGTTTTGTGGTGAGGAGTGATCAACAAAGCCTAAGATTTATTGCTCAACAACGGGAAGTAGGGATGGAATATCAAAAGTGGATGCGCAAATTGATCGGGTTTGACTTTGAAATTCAATATAAGCCAGGAGCATCCAACCGGGTTGCGGATGCCTTATCAAGGAAGGGAGAGGGAAGTGCGGAATTGAGCACCTTGATGACCGTCCACGAGATAGATTGGGGAGAGTTGGAAGGGGAGATCACCCAAGACGAGCTCTTGGCGAGGCTGAGAAGGGAGGTGGCAGAAGGGCACGGCCCTACCGGTTATACCTTGGTAGATGATAGACTTTGCTACAAGGGAAGACTAGTCATCCCAAAAACATCCAAGTTCAAGGAGACCCTACTTACCTCCTACCATGACTCACCAATAGGGGGCTACACCGGGGAAACTAAGACATACTTGAGGATGGCATCGGAGTGGTTTTGGCAAGGTATGAGGAAGGATGTGGCGGACTATGTTCGGGCTTGTGCCGTGTGCCAAAGAAACAAACATTCACAACAAAGCCCCGCCGGTCTCTTGCAACCTCTACCGATTCCGGAGGCCATATGGGAGGACATATCGATGGATTTTGTGGAAGGGCTGCCCAAATCTAAGGGGATAGACTCGGTTTTAGTCGTGGTAGATCGACTTTCCAAGTATGCACATTTTGTGGGTCTCAAACATCCTTTCACGGCAAAGGTAGTGGCCGAGGTTCTTATGAGGGAGGTGGTAAAGTTTCATGGAATTCCTAAGAGCATTGTCTCCGATCGGGACCGGGTCTTCCTTAGTGTGTTTTGGAAGGAGCTCTTTCGTCTACAAGGGACTAATCTCAAGAGGAGTACTTCATATCACCCACAAACCGATGGGCAAACCGAAGTGGTGAACAAGTGTTTGGAGACATATCTACATTGCTTCGCCGCGGATCGACCTAAAGGTTGGGCACAATGGCTTCCATGGGCCGAGTATTCCTACAACACGGCAACCCACACCTCAACCCAAATGACACCCTTCCAAGTGGTCTACGGGAGGGAACCACCTAAATTAATTCGGGTGGGAAGAGGACAAACCCCGGTAGATAGTGTGGAAAGTGTACTCAATGAAAGGGACTACATTTTGGATGAGTTGAAGCTAAATCTCATTAAGGTACAACATGTCATGAAGAGGGGCGCAGATTCCAAGAGGAGGGAGGTCGACTTCGAGGTGGGGGAGCATGTCTTCCTCAAGCTACAACCCTACCGACAATGATCTCTGACCAAGAGGCCAAACGAGAAGCTGGCAGCACGGTTTTATGGACCTTATGAAGTAGAGGAGCGGGTAGGCAAAGTGGCATACAAACTGAAATTGCCTGGACACTCGAAAATACACCCGGTATTCCATGTATCCCAATTGAAGAAGGCACACGGGACTGTTGGGGAGGGAGCTGACATTCCTCCGCAGGTAAATGCCGAGTTGGAACTGGTGGCAGAACCAGAGGAGCTACTGGCTGTGAGGGTGGGAAACGACGAGGAGCAGGAGGTTCTGATTAAATGGAAGGGGCTGCCTTCTTTCGAAGCTACATGGGAGAACGTTTCGCTCTTCAAACTCCGGTTTCCGTGGTTCCACCTTGAGGACAAGGTGGCTCTTTTAGGGGGGAGTGATGTAATGCACCCACCTATTCGCCCACCCATTCTCCATACTTACAACCGCAGGAACAACAAAGTGGAGCAGCCAACAACAGAGAGGACCACTTAATATTTTCATATTATGTATTTAAATGTTTTTGTCCTTATTTATGTTATTAGTGTCCTTAGCTTGATGTATTAGCTGATTTGCTCAGCCTTTTGGATGATATGTAGGGAGATAGGGACAAATTAGAGTAGTATAAATAAGAAGTGGGAATGGAGGAGAGAGATTATCCAGAATATTTCATTGAAAGGCTTGAGAGACTTATGGCCTAAAGCCATTATTTTGTAATTCTCATATCTATCAATATCAAGAGTAACTCTTCCTACTCAGTTATTTTCGTGCCATTTCTATTTCTTGCTGCTGTTGTATTGTTAGTTTCAGGCCAGCATTACACTTATCTTTTCTTCTTGAATTTTTCATAGTTCTCTAATGAACTAGTTGTTGTAAACCTGTAATTCAGCAAAGTTGATGCAAAAATGGAATATAAATTAGTATTTTGCCTCGGGGATTAATTAATAACTAGTATTCTGGCTTGTTATTTTTTTATTTTTTTTGTCATTGATTTACTACAAATTAAATTACTATCAGTGAAAGTTTATAAAATTGGAATCATCTTATTAAATACAAGGACAAGGACAAGATACAAACTACTGGTAAGAAGTTTGGCTACATGGAGCTAGGTCGTGGGTTCGATGCTTGTTGAGGCTTTTTGTTTCAATTCATTTTGGGTTTTAAATGGTGTGGTGACACGTAGACTAATGACGTGGTGCATATGTGGTGCAATACAGTGCGATTAACGTCTTCTAATATATTATATAGATTTATTTGGTTTATAGTTGGGTTATAAACTTTCTGGAATTGGTAGCAAGTTTTGCTTTGAATAAATGCCAGTAGCATTGATTCTTATACTTTAGAATGTTGAGGTAGTATGCTTAAGATTGTCCTTGGAAACTTTGTGGTTCAGCATGCTTTTGATGCTGAAGGTATTGTCAGTCAAAAGAACTCTTTATCAACATGTTTTTCTGTCCTGCCTCTGATTTGGCATCTATATTTTCTTCATGCAGAATTTGCTCTCAAATCTGGATAATGTGGTTTCATGTGACCAACCCTGTGATTCTGTTCTGTGGTGAGCAAATATCTTCATCTCTATATTTCAGTAATATGCAGTAGAGTGTTTGCTAGGTAGGCTTCCTTGATGGAATAATGGCTCTAGCAAAGTGGAATGGATGTATATGAATGTGCGCCCTTGATGCTAAGTGCTGATTCCTGCAGTTATGCACTTCACTGCATATTCGGATAACCTTTTTTTTTATAATAAAGTGGGCCTACATTGAGGTTTTTCTGTCCAAATTGCTTGTTACCCTACTGTTGTCTATTGGGGTTTTGTGTCTTTGCATTCTGCTGAAAGAAGAAATTGAACGATCTATAGGGAAGAGTTTTTCTGTCTATGTTTGCTCTTGCTAGTCTGGTACTTCTATATTGGTATTGATTTTAGGATGTATTTTTCTAATTTTCTTTGTGTAGTTTTTTTTCCCTCTTGTAACTGAGTGACTAATATTTCAATGGAGCATTGTCCAGGACAAGATATAATTCTCTTGGATCCTGCCAGGTTGCTCTGAGTGAAGGTGAAGGGAAGGGTGAGTTGAGAGGGAGTGAGCCTGTGAGAGTTAGAGGTAGAGAGAAGAGAGGAAAGGGATGACTATCTCACACTGATAATAAATTTAATGAAATAAACTCAGTCAATACTATATTAGAAATATAATTTTGTTGACAAAATGGGATAAATCATTTTATCAGGTTCAAGGTATATGCAAACTGAAATGCAAATGCTGCTTCTATGTGCAACAGGATAAGCCTGCTGGTTTTTCATCTTGCATTGGTAAATAATCCTCAGGATGCTCGTGTAGTTTGGACCTTTTCTTCTGTTCTATACCATGGCTCATGGAAAGAAGGTGTAAAAGCTGCCAGAGAATTTTCCGAAGAGGACATTAGTTACGTGCCAGAGATCTTTAATTCCTTTGACGATATTACGGATGAGCAACTTCAGCGAAGAGTTTCTCAATTTGCTTCCATTGTCCTGGACTCTTTAGGTGCCTGGACTGATTCTAAAAGTCTATGTAAATTAATGGGTCGTAATCAATCTTCTGCATGTGCTGATGCGGTAAGAATCTCTTACCCTCTCACCCACCACTTGCACATCCACACACATAAACCATGGGTGCCTTCAGTATGCTCCCATACTTCCCATGAACTAAACTTCAGGGGACCAAATGGGTGTCAAGATAAATTTACATGCTACTTAATTCAATTGTTCATCTTGCCCTTTATTTATTGGGATGGTAGGGGTTTGCAACTGAGTCCTGTGGGAATCAGTGGGGTGTTTGTGTATCTGATATATCCTACATCTGTGATAGCTGATTTGCCACAAACTACTATATGTTTTAAATATAAATTAAAATTATTTTTTGAGCATCATTCCTTGAGGAAATACAGTATGCCAGCCTCAAAGAAATTGTGCTACCTGTACCCCAAAGTGCTTGCATGCATATCATAAAGTGAGTGGCTGGTGTCATCTAGAGCTCCTGGTACACTTGGATAGCCTGGCAAATAGTATTAGTCACTGTAGGTGCTGTTATTAGTTTCTCTGAGTTGCTTATGTTGTGTTATACTCCCTCCGTCCCATTTTAGTTGCTACATTCCATTTTGGCACAATTTGTTTATGCAAACCAATCTTCATGTGGGATCCACCATTGGTAAAGGTAATTAGAAGAAAAAGGTTACTTAAAGAGGATAAAAATGACAAAAAAGAGGATAAAAATGTAAAATATGCATGGGGCCCATAAACTATAAAAGGAAATGGCAAGTATTTTGAGACATCCAAATAAGGAAATTGTAACAAGTAATTTGGGACAGAGGGAGTATCTTTTAGCATAGTTCTGCATTAGATTCAATCAAATGTTGTTCAAACGTGGTAGGGGGAGACCGAAAATGACTTGGTGGGAAGGAGTTAGAAAAGATGTGAAACAGTTGGATTTACAAGAGATTGAGGCTCTCGACCGTGCGGGGTGGAGGAGGAAAATCTATGTGGACGACCTCTCGGAGAATAATCACTTTGGTTCATGTAGTCGACCCCACTTATGGGAATAAGGCTTTGATTGATTGATATATGGTTTTGTAGGTATTTACTTTATCAAAGAAGGCTGTTAGAGGGGCAGCTGAAATTTTTAATGTGCTTGTGAAAGATATCAAGTCCCTAAAGAAAAAAAGGCAATGTTATGGTATTGACTATGAATTACTTGGGAAGGGAGACGTAATGGAGACCAGATTTGTTCTCGGTAAGGTTATCATTGATACAATGAGGAGTGGGATTACCCAGCGTCAGACCAAGCTTCTTTCAGAGAAGAAAGATCGTTCCTATGCATCTAAACTAAAAGTTGAGCAAGTGGAGCAAAGAAAGCCAAATCCAAAGGAGGTCAAACGTGAGAAACAGAATTGCAAAGGAAGAGAAAAGCGTAGATCAGAAGTGCCTGCTGTTTGGGATCAACAAATAACCAAGAAAATGAAGCAGAACAAGGAAACAAGTGCTGAAGAAGAGAAACTTGTTAAAATTAAGTTGGGAGAAATGCTAAGTAGCCAAGGTACTGTTGAGGGAGAGCAGCAGCTGAAGAAAGCAGTGGTGAAAGATGTCAAAAAACATCATTCATTGCAGAAGGAGACAACTAAGCCAGTTGATAAGGTAAAAATTGGATGGCATTGTGAATCCCAGAACCCCAAGGAGATACATACCATAGTAAAAAAGGTGTCCATGATGACAAAACAGCCTCAAACTCTGGATCCCAATGAGATATTGCGCGTGCTAGAAAAGGTACCCAATATGGGGAAGCAGTACAATGCTCAGGCTTCGGAACAGACACTGAATGTGCTAAGACACACGCACAAAATATTAAAACAGCACAAAGATCCTCCTGTTGAGATGCTGAATGTGTTAAATCCTTCTAACATCTCCAAAGGAAAAGAGGATCCTAACAAAAAACACAGTAAACCAGAAAAACAGGCAACTATGGAAGAACATTGTCGAGATGAGTCTAAAAAGAAACGGAAAACTCAAAAACTGTCTGGCCTTTTCAAATGAATTTCGACATGTTTTATGGCCACCAACATTCAGAATACACATTTCATCTAACTAAGCAGGTCAGTGTCTTTTTCATCTTCTACCCTAATACTGATTAGTAGGTGTTTTTTTTTTTTTTGGCAATATAACGAATCTGTTGCCCGCTCCATGCCCTCCGAAAGTGAGGACAAGATTCATAGATCTGTGCCCCTGGGATCTATGAGGTGTTTCTTTGGAATTGCTCATGTAGTTTTATGTGACCTGCTTAATGCTTTTTGCAGGACTACAAGCTCGATCTGCTGTGCTAGAAAGGCTTTGATATTATTATAATTTATAAGCGTCTTTATTATTTAGTCAGTTTTGACGGTTTCCCAATTGTGTATGTTAGTAGGAATTAATAGAAAGGAATATTTAGTCAGTTTTGACGGGTTCCCATTTTTATGTTACAACTTAATAGGAAGGATCATCTTATATTTTTGTAGGGGAAATCCAAAGCAAATGTACATCTTTAGTATTTATTGAGATACAATGGATAAATCAATTGAATTTTTGTAGGAAATAAGCTACAATTAGTTCATCAGCTGTAAAGGATATATGTTCCAAGTTTTTAAGGAGAAGAGTGTTTACGTGTATACAAGCAACGCCCAATAAAGGCAAGTGGAAGAGCTTTGTCCAGTTTTAAAATGTGCATGACTTGTAAATAATGCACAATGACATATTTTACATGCAACATCCGCCAAGGTTTATGTGATATGCTGTCATGTATTTCTGCTTTTATTTACAAAATTGTTATAGTAGTTTATATATGATGTATAATTTGGTACGACATTAGCTAATCTTGAGAAGTCATGAGCTATGATACAACTAATTTTACGCGTTAGGTAGGGTACTCAATGCAAATAAACTTAATACAACTAAAAAAAATAGGGAAAAAAAATTACCTCTACACATCTATTCTAAATCCTTTTCCCTATTCATTTGCAAACCACTTGAATATTACACTTTACACCTCTTTACCCCTAGCCTACTCTAAAATCCTTTTTTCCCCTATTCATTTGCAAAATACCTCTCCACTTCTGCTCTCATCATTTTGTCTCTTATCTACTTTCAAATATATCTTGCTTCACCATGATTTCCATAAACAAGGGTACGAACGGAGCGTTTGGTTGTTGGTAATAAATTGTGGTAATGGTAATGAATTTATAGTGTAATTTTGTTAAGGAAAAACTTTATAATCCCCCTGAAAAACAAATTTTTATTCCCAATTTTCAATTTTCTTCTCAATTTATATTCCCATCGGAGGGTGGTATTTGATGGGAATGAATATTTGTGAAGAAAATTAGATAAATTGGAGCTAAGGTAGCACCATTATGGGAATGAATTTTGATTTTCCTTCCAAATTTAGTTATAAATTCATTCCCATTATCATCCTTTATAACCGGCTACCAAACGGGCCGTAAGGGCATGTGTAAGGAGATGGGAATTATCTTAAGAACTAGCTCTTATAGATGTAAAGGAAAACACTTGATAAGAGATACAATGAAATATTTTTGGAATAAGAGCAACCCTCTCTTATTGAGTCCATGGTGACTCACACAAAGGAACAAAAAATTGGAGAGAACGAGGAGAAAGATAAAGAGAGTGCACTTCTTTGCATTTTGGCAGATGACTTATGGAATGCGTTCTCTTAATCTTATTTTTTCTGATTTAAACTTATATTATGAGATCTGATCTGATATAAATGAAAAGAGAACACCCTTAATTTGAAAGGAGATGAGGTAGAAGAAGAGAGTAAATAAGAGATTCCCATATAAGAGTCTCCCCATCACAAATGCCCTAACCATGAGTAGAAGGTGAAATGATGCTTTCAATAGTCATTAAGGACTACGAGTCAATGTTTTAGTAGTCATTAAAACATGAAAGTTCTTTGTTTCGACAATTATTAAGAATTATTGGTTCATTGTTGGTTCATTAGAGCACTCTTAACAATGAACAAAAAAAAGGTTTGTAAAAACAAACCATTTATTTTTGTTCTTAACAATGAACAAATAAATTGTTCATCATGAACAATTGCCCATGAGTTCGTCCTGACGAACTGATGAACGAATGGTTCATCTTCCACATCAGCACACTTTCTTTCTTTTTTTTTTGCTGAAATTCAGCCAAAACGCGTCGTTTTGGCCTTCTTCCAGCCAAAACGACGTCGTTTTGGCTGAATTTCAGTCAAAAAAAAGAAGTTTGACGCGGGCCGCGTGTCCGCTGCAGAACGCGACACGTGGCCCGCTCTCAGCCAATTAAAAAAAGCTAGTGTGTATATTTTTGTGGATCTAATTTTAACACATACATTAATTTAAAAAAAAAAAAAAATCACCAAAATTCATAATTTTTTCTCCTCTTTAAATAGACAACCATATTGCCATATTTTATTTAAAAAAAAAAATCACCCTTTTTCCATATAATTGTTTCTCCAAAAATAATCTAAGTAGTGTGCTTTGTTCTTTACTCCAAACCACCTTGATCATCTTATTCATTTTTTTTCAATAATATCATGAATCCAAATAATCCTAATACTAGCAGAAAGGGTAATTCGAAAAGAAAATCACAAAAAAATACTTTGCAAAATCCACATATTTTACCCCAAAATCAACAAAATTTCCCACAAAATTCATCTCTAGCTTGGCAACAATTTCCAAACCAAACAATACCACCAAATTGGCAACAAATCCCAAATCAACCAATGTCACAAGTTTGGCAACAATTCCCAAATCAGCCAATGTCACAAAACTATCAACAATTTTCAAATACTCCACTGTCACAAAATTGGGAACATTCCCCAAATCAATCATTGTCACAATATAGCAGTGGTTTTAATTCGTTTGCTCATCCAGCCCCCGGTGGAGCCGGGAGCACCAATGAAAATTATGGTGTGGATGAGTCTGATGAAGAAGATGGTGATGAGGAAGATGCATTTGACCCTCTTTTATCACAACAAAACTTTACACAACTTCTGTCACAACAACCCATCGATCTCACCCCAAATATCAGAGAAAATCAATCAGAGAAAAGAAGCTGGTCTAGATCAGAGACCACTGCTCTTATTTCGGCATACATGAACACAAGCACAGATACGATTATAGGTACTCAGCAGAAGAAGGGGGTATTTTGGGGTAGGGTTTTGGAAGCATACAATGCAGCTAGAGAAAACAGTGAAGAGGAAATTTCTGAAAGAACTGCTAGTAGTTTGAAGGGGCGGTGGATAAGAATATCAGATGCGGTTTCGAAGTGGTGCGGAAGCATGGACAAGGCACGGGCTAGGAAGAGTAGTGGGAAAAATGAAGATGATGTGCTCGCAGAGGCTAATGCAATCCATCAACACTCGTTTGGAAAATTTGGTTTCTATGACGAGTGGGTGTTACTTAAAAAATGGGACAAGTATCGCTCTATCTTGGATCAGCAGTTTGGCAAACCACAGCGTGGTCGTCCATCTAAAGAACCTGCATTGAACGACTCCTTAGGGAGCGGTAGTAGTGGGAAGAGAAGAAGGGACGAGGGCGACGGTTCAACACCAAATACACCCACTAGTGGTTTTCAGGATGATGAATTTGTACCTCGCCCTGAAGGTGTGAAAAAGGCAAAGTCAAGGCTTAAGGGGAAGGAGCCAGCAAATACTGCACTTGATTCTTTTGGTGAAAGACTGCAACTATATGGTGAGATTCAAAGTAGTAAACTTGAATTGGAAAAACAGAAGGAAGCTAGGAAGAAGAAGAAAATTGAGTTGGAGGAGAGAAACATGCAAATGCAACAAATCAAAATGAATTGGGAAATGCTCCAACAATTAAGTGCTAAACAAGATCGGACACCATGGGAGGAGAATATGATGCAACAACTTCAAAGTTACCTTGAACAATATAGGGGTTTTTAATTTTTTATGTTTAATTATGTTTATTTATGTTTAATTATGTTTAATTATGTTTATTTATGTTTAATTATGTTTAATTATGTTTAATTTGATCGGTATTTTTCAGAACCCATGTGACTTTTTGTCACCATACAATTTACTTTACTTTAATCAGAACCCATGTGACTTTTTGTCACCATTGAATTACACTTTGCTTTAATCAGAACCCATGTGACTTTTTGTCACCATTCATTTATACTTTGCTTTAATCAGAACCCATGTGAATATTTTTCAGAATTTACTTTAATCAATCAGCACCCATGTGACTATCTCTCATCATACAATTTACTTTACTTTAATCATAACCCATCTGAATTTTTGTCACCATACAATTTACTTTACTTTAATCAGAACCCATGTGACTTTTTGTCACCATTGAATTACACTTTGCTTTAATCAGAACCCATGTGACTTTTTGTCACCATTCATTTATACTTTGCTTTAATCAGAACACATGTGAATATTTTTCAGAATTTACTTTAATCAATCAGCACCCATGTGACTATCTCTCATCATACAATTTACTTTACTTTAATCATAACCCATCTGAATAACTGTCACCATACAATTTACTTTACTTTAATCAGAACCCATGTGACTTTTTGTCACCATTGAATTACACTTTGCTTTAATCAGAACCCATGTGACTTTTTGTCACCATTCATTTATACTTTGCTTTAATCAGAACCCATGTGAATATTTTTCAGAATTTACTTTAATCAGAACCTATGTGACTATTTGTCACCATTTTATAAATAGATTCACATTTTAGGTGTAGAAAACTTAATTATCTATTTTCAACCTTTTACTTAAAAATGAATTCCTACAAAATTAATATTAGCTCAACAGATAGTTCATCTTCCAACTCTGATGTAGAACAAAATGAAGATGTAGATGAGATGATCAACACTGTCATATATGAATGCATACCTAGCATTATAACAACAACTACCCATCGAAGAAGGCGTCGACAACGTCGTGGTGCAGATAGAGGACGAGAAGAGGGTCATATCCGTTTGTTTAATGACTATTTTGCAGAACATCCAGTCTACCCAACTCAGTTATTCCGACGCAGGTTTCGAATGCAAAAACATGTGTTCGAACGTATTATGAATGCAGTCACAGAAAATGACACATGGTTTCAACAAAAACGGGATGCAACAGGTCGTCTCGGGTTGTCTCCACTACAGAAATGCACTGCAGCAATTAGGCAAATGGCGTATGGGTTGGCTGCTGATGCTTGTGATGAGTATGTTCGATTAAGCGAAAGTACTGCAAGGGTGGCTTTAGAAAAATTTACTGAAGGTGTTATAGACCAATTTGGGGAGCAATATTTAAGACGACCAAATGGTAGGGACATGGAAAGATTACTACAAGTTGGTGAAGAGCGAGGATTTCCAGGCATGATAGGGAGCATTGATTGTATGCATTGGGAATGGAAGAATTGCCCAAACGCATGGAGAGGACAGTATCAAGGAAGAGAAGGAGTCGCTACTCTTGTACTGGAAGCTGTAGCTGATCGAGACCTATGGATCTGGCACTCTTTCTTTGGGATGCCAGGTAGTTGCAACGACATCAACGTGCTACATAGATCTCCCGTGTTTGAAGATGTATTAGAGGGTCGAACTCCTCCTGTTAATTTTGTCGTTAATGGTCATAGTTACAATAAGGGGTATTACCTTACCGATGGTATTTATCCCAAATGGGCAACTTTTGTAAAATCAATTACGAGCCCTCAAACTCAAAAACAAAAATTGTTTGCTCAAGTCCAAGAAGCGGCAAGAAAAGATGTTGAACGAGCTTTCGGAGTTTTACAAGCTCGATTCGCTATCATCAGAAAACCATCTCTTGCGTGGGATGTCAGCATTCTTCACAAGATTATGTCATCGTGCATCATAATGCATAATATGATAGTTGAAGATGAACGAGATTCGTATATAAATTACACTGATACTTCTGAATTTATCGGAAGCCAGAGTAGTGTCGAAAGTGATGATTTTGAATATCACACAGATCGTGTTGTCGACATCAGCTTATACGTGCGACGGAAAACGGAGGTTGAAGATCAACAAACTCATTTACAATTAAAAAACGATTTGGTTGAGCATATTTGGAGCAAATTCGGGCGTACTCAAATTTAGATTATTTTTCCTTTTGTTTTAAAAATATTGTATTATTTAATGCTATGTGTTTTTAATGGCTATATTTAATGAGCCATGTAACTTAATTAAGTTCATTATATAGAATTAGTTATTGCAAGTTCATTATATAAAATTAGTTATTGCAAGTTTTTAATCAAGTTCATTATATAAAATTAGTTATAATTATATATAAGCTTTATATTATGTGGATTAAAATTGAAGTTATACAATTGCCTTAAATTGTGTGGATTAAAATGTTATACATACATATGCTTTATTATTTGTGGATACAAATTAACCCTATCACAATTGCTTTCTATTATGTGGGAACAAATTGAACACATGTATTGCTTAAGATTTTGTGGTTATAATTTGACACATATAATTATATAAAAAAAAAAATCACCTAAATTTCCTCTATAAATAAGCTCTCTTATTGTCATTTTTATTCAACCCAAAAATAAGTAAGTTTATTTTTTTCCAACAATTTTTGTTTATTCAACCAAAAAATAAACAATCCTAAAAAAACCAAGCATCCTTTTAATTTTCAATACTACAATTATGGATCATGGTTCCACATCAATAAATAACAGAAGAGTATGGAGTAAGGCTGAAAAAGTTGCTCTTGTTTCAGCGTTCATGAACACCCACTACCAACACGCTGTCGAAGAACAGCAAGATGTGGTTGCATTTTGGGCTAGTGTTCTTGAATTGTATGATGCTGCCCGGGAGTGTAATCCTCTACATATTGCAGCTCGAACTCTGAAAAGTTTAAAAGCCCAATGGTTACAAATTTCAGATGGCGTTGAAAAATGGTGTGCGTGTTATGACATGGCTGAAAGTAGAAGGCAAAACCACCAAACAGAGGACGATGTCATAAAAGACGCACAAAACAATTTCGAAGGGATGTTTGGTAATAAATTTCGCTTCTTTGATGAATGGATATCGATTAAAACGTTTCCTGATTTTCGTACGGCAGTTGCTAACCCACGATTAGGATGAATAAATGTTAGTTCGAGATGATTTCGTTCTACTTAGTTTTTGTTTGATTAATGTATTTATTTATTGTATCGAAAATTATGTAACACATACGTTAATCACAATTGTTTAAGTTTTTTATTAATTACTTCCGTTAATCGTAATCATAAAAAATTAGCATATTGCAAATATTTAATTAAATTAAGGTAATCGCAACTACTTAATTAATTTACGTTAATCATAATTATAAATACAATTAATAGTGTTAATCATAATTATAATTACAATTAATAGTGTTAATCATAATTATAATTACAATTAATAGTGTTAATCATAATTATTTATATATAGCATTTTATTATAAATAAAAATGTGGGGTAGTGTAAAAAGTTGATGAACCTTTTTTTTTTGTTCATGGATAAGAGGGGAAATAGAAAATGGTTTGATTTGGTGATGTGGATGAGAGAGAAAATGTGATAGTGACCCATGAACCTTTTTTTTTTGTTCATGAGTAATGGTGCTCTTAAGAATTATTAAGAATTAGTACTTGTTCGTTGTTCTGACAATCATTAAAAATTATCGATTCATTATTTTGTTTGTCATTAAGGACTGTCAATTTATTTATTTATTATTTTTTTTTTACAGTCAATTTATTGTTTATATAGTCCCTAGCGGTAAATAGATAATTACTGTATCAAGTAGTAAAAGATTTTTTTTTTAAATAATTATCATAAATTCATAATATTGTCCACTATCATTCTTCTTTATACACAAATTGAAGTTTCATGAGCAAGGGAGATGTTAGTAATTTTTTTTATTTTTAGTTTCAACAATGTCAGATCTCATCGACGGTCGTAGTTTGTCGAATTAAAAATTTATTTAATTCAGAGCTGATCAACAATAGCTTGGCCCGATTGGGCCCGAAAATAGGCTTTTTTAGTTCAAAAGCCCGGCCCGAAAAGCCCGCACAAGGCCTGCTAAGCCCGCCTAAAAAAATCAAGCTTTGGACTTACTTACTTAGTTAAGGCTCGGCCCAAACTTTTGATCACCTCTAATTTAATTCAATTTTCTTTGTATTTGTTGGATTTGATCTCTTTTGCAGAAGTCGTATGACTTTTTGCATCAATGAATTGATATTTAATTCAAAAAAGTTAATCCTAATTGGACCTTGGAGAATTCTAAAGAGCTAGTATAAAAGTAGATTATTGGATGTATAAAAAGATTGTCTTTAAGAGAGATAACAAAGTGTCAAGTCACATGGAGGAATTAAATTTTTTAGAAGAAGAAAATTCCATGTGGGAAACATACCCTAAAAATAAACGAGTATTTATAGAAAAATTCAAAATGGAAATGGTGGCTTTGGTTATCAAATAAATGAATGATCGAGAGCAATTTACTTACCATACTTAGTTGACATTCATAATAGATATTTAAATACGTATGTCTTCAATACATCTTATTTATTTAGCAGAAAGACCTATATTTCGCATCCAATATAAAAAAAAAAACCACTTATTCACAAACCTCATGTGGGAATAATACTTTTTCTTCATTCATTTTTTTTTCCATTTATTTTTTTGGAGAAAAGATAGAAAGTTGTAAAAATCAAGATCTCTTCCACTCGAAGAGATAACTTGACTTATCTAATGCTAAGCAATAAGAGAACTTAGCGTCCATGAAAGGATCACTATCGATGTGTGTAGGGGTCCAATGCCCGAGGGACGCCATTTGACAAAGGAAGGACCCTGGGGAGTTGGAGCGGGGGGGGGGGTGGAAACATACATAGAATGGAGAGCATTGATCGGTCCATTTTGGACCCATTTTCCGGCTTTGTTTCACTTGTCTTTCGGGCCTTTTAGACTTTATTTCTTTGGTTTTTAGTCTTTTAGTATAGAATTATCTTATTTCATGGTTTCCTTCAATAAAGTTGTGTTTTATTTGTTTTCTTGAATAATTAGGCTCAAAATGGAAGCATTTCAAGTGCTCTAGCATATATAGTATGATTCAAAGACTCATATCTTTTTTTTTATATAACTCTTTTTCATGTGATTCCACTTGGAGAAGATTCCTTATTCCAAGAGCTTTAATTTGATATATTATATGCTCAATTCCGCTAAAAAACGAAGGAGATATGAGCATTTAAAGACCGAGTGCGCAGATCTGCACGATCGTGCACTTAGTTGCACGATCGTGCAAAATGATCGTGCAGAGGTCAGAGAGCCCTTTTGGAGTGCACGATCGTGCAGTAATAAGCTGCACGATCGTGCAGAAAGTCCTTCGTTTCGCCACGATCGTGCAAGGTTCAACTGCACGATCGTGCACGCTGCAGTTCGAGAAATATGTTTTGGGCCATGTACTTTGTTTAATTTAGTTTTTTTTAGAAGGCTTAGGCTATGTTTAGAGACTAAGTTTCAGATTTTAGACATTCATTAGATTGTACTCTAGTTGCTCAAGAATAGAAAAAAGACACTCTAAAATTTCTAGGTTTTCCATATTCAAGTAGATAGTAATTTTTCTTCAAGTTCTTTGTTCACCATTGTTACTCAAGCTTTCTCAAGATTCCATTGAAGTTCTAATCAGGTTTTGTTTTTTGTTTTCATTGTTGTTAGTTTGTAATTCTTTAATACTTGTTGTCATTTTAGTTTCAATAGAATTAGTTCTTTGTTCTAGAATAGATTTAATTGAATTCCTTGATTTTTGCTTTAATGGCTTCCATTAGTGAGTAGTTTTCTTTTCTAGGGATTGGATGACTTGATGTTATTGACATTGGGGGTTTATCATTGGATTAGTTGTGTTTGAATAATCTAGATTGTATTTCCTCTAGAATTCTTGAACTTAAGCATGATATCTTGGTGAAGTGTTCATGATGAGTTTGGTGAATATTGATGAATTTGATAATTGCTTTCAAGATTTCCATGAGAATTTCTTAATTGCTAGAGATAGTAATTAGGATTGTGAATTGATAAAAGTAATTTTACGAACTCGATTTTAGGTTTTGCTAACTTGACTAATCGAGAGAGGTTAATTTAGCCAATCCTAGAATTTCCTATTGCCTAATCGAGAGAGGGTGTTGGGATTGAGTCCGTTAATGCTTTTTGAATGTTCACTTTGCAATTGAGATAATCGAACATGAGTTAATTCGATGATTATAATTCCTCCGATTGAGATAACATTAGGAAGTCTAATCCTTAGAGTTTTAATCCTTTGATATTCAATTTGCGTTGTAATCCATTTCTTTTTGCTTAGTGTCATTTCTTTTGTTGTAGACTAGATTTAGTTCCATATTTCATTCATCAAATAAAAGACCCTTGGATCATTCTTAATCACGACTAAATCTGTATTAGTTCCTCGTGGATCGACCCTAACTCCGCTAATACTACGTGTTAGTTGTTAGGTTTATAAATTGTATATTTCATAGGCGTCTAGGGCCGCGACAACCTAGGAGCCGACCAAGCATCTACTGAGAGACGTGATTTTTATTCATGAAAATAAGAAAAGGCCTGAGTAAAGACATCTATAGAGGAAAAAGGAGAATTACGAAAAACTAACCTGTTCCGAGCTTTCCAAATACTCCATAAGATATGAAGAAACTTTTCCTTCATTCATAGAAAATCCTTTCACGCTACTTAGCTCTTAGTATTCGGTTCTATAGATAATATGACCACATTTGGTTGAATATATATCTAGTGACAAACGATTCTTATGTTCCTTTTGTTATGGTATTTCTGAACAGATTCTTGAATATGTCTAAAGGTTCTATTATTGATGCTAGTGACGATATCAATTGTGAGTGACCTTGATACAAAGGTGAAGCTGCTACTAGAATGAATGCACCAACTATGGATATGCTACTTTTTCTTTCTCATGAATTGGATTTTGATTTTGATCACTTGAGTGTATGAAAATGATGGAGGGAACAATGTTACATTATTGATAAAGGGCTCGTTTATATTAGCTGAATAGAGATGAACTGAACTGAAGTGTATTAATTGAATTGAACTGAACTGAATATAATCTGAAGTAAACAAGCCCGAAAAATTGCCTAATCTAACATAAAGTAGCGTGGAGTTAAAAAAATCTATAAGGTTTTTCACATATTCAAAATTCTAAAATGAGAGAGATGAGAAATATGTAAAGAACTAGGATATAACTGTGACAATTGACTACATTGTTAAATCACGAATTAAATGTGGTTTAATGAAGTTAATACAAATTCATGCAATATCTTTTAGTTATTATTATACTAAACTTTGAGTTTGTATCTAGTCATTGATAATCAATCTAATGTCGACTTTAATCAGTAATCATAACTGTAATCGTCAGTTTCACTTTTAAAATTATTTTTTCTTTGCATAAAATTTTCAATCAAGTGAATGTTTATATTCAGTTATATGTTTGAAATAGTTTTGATAAATGAATCTTTATGATAGAAAATTTTATGACATATCTATTAGGGTTTTATAAACAAATAATTTCAAACTTCTTGAATTATCATGCAACTCGATTTTATCCAAAACAAGATAAACAACATATACTACCATAATTTTCCTATAATTCAATTTTATCATATATATGCACTACAATACCATATCGTGTTTATATTAAGTTAAATTAAGTTGTCTAATTCAATTCAATTCTATCAGCATTATCGTTTAACGTATGTCAAATTAAACACACAAAATAGATGTATGAAAACCGAATTTAAATTAAAAATTAAATCTATCTCTACATGTATATGCACCACATACATAACTAGATTATGTTTACATTAAGTTAAGCTATCTAATTCAATTCTAACGGCATTATCATTTAACAGGTCAAATTAAACACACAAAATACTTGTACGAAAATTGAATTTAAATTAAAACTAAAATCTATTTCTACATGCAAATGATACTAATTAACCCATTCGCCTCTATAATCATTTACTTACTACTAGGATAGTATCCCGAATTAATTTTTATTTTTTTGTTTTTTTTTGTGGTTAAAAGGAGTATAAATAAAATAAAAGCTAAAAGATTTTACATTAGGGGAGAAAATTTTTTATTTGCCACGTGTCACTTTACGGGAGAAATTTTTTCCGCCAAGTACCCTATCTATATTTTTATTTCTAAAATTTAAAATATAATAATAAAATCATTTTTTTTTACCCAAAATAAAACAAATACGTAATTTCTGGGTGTATCTTTACCTAATATATTACATAGAACTAAGCAGTAACCGGATTTGACACGTGTCAACTTCAAATTAACATTTTTTCCTCCAAATTAGTTTTGTACTCTCTTTTTTATTTAAAAAAATTCTTAGGGTTCATGATTTAATTTAATTCCAAAACTAATTGTTACATACTAACAACATTTTAACTAATCTTCCTTTTTTTTTTTTTTTTTTGCAAAACTAATATTTATTTAAAATCTGAACAAATCATTTAAGTGTATTTCTAAATAAAATATATTTAAATAAATATTTACTTAGGTTATAAATATTTAAATAAGTGAGGGCTCGTTTACATTAGCTGAATAGAGATGAACTGAACTGAACTTAATAGAATTGAACTGAACTGAACTGAATTAAACTTAATAGAGATGAAATGAACGAAATTTAATTTGAAGTAAACAAGCCTTGAGAAGGCTGAGAGTGATGCTAGCATTCCTCTTACTAATATGGAATCACTGTTTATTTTCTTTTTTTTTTTTTCTTCTAACATTACATCCACTCTTTTCCCAAAAATTAAATGAATTCCCTAAAGAAAAAAATTTAGAAATAAAGTGCATAATCGGAGCCTCCAAATGCACTTAGGAAGAGCGTATGTTACCTGTCAAAAAGAGGAATAAACAAATGTCCAAAACTTAAACCATAACCCAATCATATTACCATTTCAATATCAACACACATAATCATGATTTTCACCTATTCAGTAATATTTTCTCCCATTATTATTTTATATATAATAATGCGAAGTATATTATATTATATTATATTATATTATATTATATTATATTTTTTTTAATAACCTTTACCACCCTAGGGTCACATGCGGTGCATCACATGCCAACCCACTAATCTGACCGTTAGCTACATCCGTAACCAAAACAATAATAAGGAAAAAAAAAGAGGGGGGGGGGGGGGGGGGTGTTGTAGTAAAAACATAAAAGAAACCAAAGGTGTGTAATATAGTCCACCCAACGGCCATATATTTCACTAGCCGTTGTATTTGAAAAAAATTATTAAGGGCTGTGTTTTTCAGACAATGCTTCCGTTGTTTCCGTTTTAAGGCAACATATTATTTCTTTCCTTTTTCTCTGCCTTTTCTCTTCTTATTACCTGAGCTGTGTCTGAAAGAGAGTAAATGAACTGCCTTAGGTTGCTGTTCATCATCAAAGGGGGAAAAAGTTGAGATCTTTTTTCACGAGAAGCACAACCCAGAAATTTGTCTTTGTTTTTTCTCAACTGGGGTTGTATTAAAGAAGGATTTGATTTCTGGGGTTTGGTTTGATTCTTTTCTACAAAATTGAATCTTAGGACTTGGGGTTTGATTTGATTTGATTAATACTTAGCAAAGATGATTAGAGATGAAAACCAATGTATTGCCAATAATGCACAAGGTAAAATGCTGCAAAAAAAATTCTTTCATTCAAAGAAAATTGGTACAATTTTAAGGGTTCTTGAAATTAGCATGTAAATTTTTGTCTGATTTTAGTGGGTTCTTGAAATTAGTTTGGGAATTGAATTTATAGATGTTTTTCTGAGGTGGGCTTTTGAATTTTTTTGACTTGATTGACTTTAATTGATAACAGGTCCCAGAAAATTTGGGCAAGAGGCTAAAAGAACGCGAAGAGCTTTGAGTGAAATTAATCACAACTTGGTTGGATCTCAGCCATTTCCTTGTGTTGTCAACAAAAGACCCAACTCACAGTACATCTCTTTTTCTCTCTCTCTCTTTTTTTTTTTTTTTTCTAATTAAACATTTTGTAAAAAAAAATAATAATAATAATTTATAATACGAGTTTTGATTTATTGGTTGATTTTTTAATTTTTTTTGGTGCAGAAAATGTGTGATTCTTGATGAAGGCATTCCAAATCATGTACACAGACCAGTCACAAGGTTCATTTCTTTCTGCAAATTCCCTTTTTGTTATTGGGTTTTTTTTTTTTTTTTTTCTCTAGTTTTTTTCAACTTTTAAATGTTCTTTATTCAATAAATGAGCAAAATCTGTAACTTTTTTTTTAACTTTGCTAATCAATTGATTTTTATTTTTTTCCAGGAGGTTTTCTGCTCAGAATCAGATTGTTACTTCTAACCTACAATCTTGTTCACTGGTATTTACAATTCTTACTTATAATTTTTATTTTATTTTTTTTAATTTTTTTTTAAACTAATGTTAGATTGAATGTATGTCCAGAAAACCAGTAAAGCAGAAATTTCAGTTCAAAATTCAAGTGAAGTTGAAGAAGACGTTAAAATCATAGATGTGGAGTGTAAGACAGCAGCAACAGATTTGCCAGTACCAATGTCCTTGGAAAAACCTGAAACAGAACCAATTCAGAGCAATGAGATGGTAAAATTTTGAGTAGTTTAATTTAAGTTTACCCCTTTAAACTTGGGTATAATTTATGGAAGACTTATTTGGTGGAAAATGAAATGAAATACAGGAAGAAGTTGAAATGGAAGATATTTTTGAAGAACCAATCTTGGACATTGATGGGCGTGATTCAAAAAACCCTCTTGCTGTCACTGACTATATTGATGACATCTATTCTTATTACAGGAAAATTGAGGTAAGAATTTACCATACATGTTGCCTTTGACAGTAATTTGAAATTAAAACTGGGGTAATTGGATCTGTGCATGAAAATTTGAACATTTGAAAGTTGAAACTTGTTTTGGGATAAACAAAGATTTGAAAAAGGAAAAAAAAAAAAAAAAGTAGAACCTGGGCTTGTTGGGCTTGAAATGTAGATGCAGAATGGGCTGAGCCCTACCGGCATTAATTACTTCACTTTGAAAAGAGGATTGGATGCTAGGTTGCACTGAGCCGGGAACGGATTCGGAAAAACGGAAAATCTAAAAAATAATGTTAATGGTTACGGCCAATTATAACATGAAGAATCGGAATCGTCCACAATACGGGGACGAATCGGGTTCGGGGACAGCTACCCATATGAAGTACCCATGCTACATAGAGTGGATGAGAGTCGAACCCGGTTTGTCACGTTGGCTTTTATACCGGTTTGGTCAAGTTAGGCTTTTATTTGAACCCGGTTTTGTCAGGTTGGCTTTTATTTGAACCGGTTTTGTTACGTTAGGCTTTTATTTGAACCGGTTTTGTCACGTTAGTTTTTATACTATGTCAAAATAAACGTCTCAACTAAAAGTTTAAGCGGGTGGTTATATAAACTTATAAAGATTGCTAAATCTTGTTCATAACTTTGCAGGCTTGTAGCTGTGTCTCAGAAGATTACATGTCACAGCAATTTGACATTAATGAGAAGATGAGGGCCATATTGATTGACTGGCTTATAGAGGTTAAAATTTTACAAAATTTACATTTTGATGTTTCTCTCATTTATTTCAAGCATAATTTCATGAAATTTGGTAACATGAAATGATGGGGTTGCTGATAAAGTTGTTGTTGAATTAACAAACAGGTACACTATAAATTTGAACTGAGAGAAGAGACCCTATTTCTCACAGTAAATCTGATAGACAGATTTCTAGCTAAGCATACTATGGTGAGAAAGAAGCTTCAATTGGTGGGTTTAATTGCAATGCTTCTGGCTTGCAAATATGAGGAAGTTTCTGTCCCAGTTGTGGATGACCTTATTTTCATTTCTGACAAAGCTTATACTAGAAAAGATCTTCTTGAAATGGTAAATATATGCAAAAAAAATGAACTCTCTCTCTCTCAAACTTACAATTTATTTCCCATTTTTTTGGAAAATCAAGAAAGAATTAACATTGATTTTGTGTTTTGCAGGAGAGTATAATGCTTAACACATTGCAATTCAACATGTCTTTGCCAACCCCTTATGCTTTCATAAGAAGGTTTCTGAAGGCTGCAGAGTCTGACAAGAAGCTTGAGCTTTTGTGTTCATATCTGATTGAGCTTTCTTTGGTTGAGTATGAGATGATCAAGTTTCCACCTTCACTCTTAGCAGCTGCTGCTGTTTACACAGCACAGTGTAGTCTTTATGAGTTCAAACAATGGAACAAGACTTGTGAATTCCACACTAACTACTCTGAAGATCAACTCTTGTATGTTATTTCTTCTCCAAAAACTTACCATTATTTATTACTTCGTCTCTAATGGATCAACTGCAACGATTTGACATAAAGTAAGAGGAAAAATGTCCAATCGGTGCAGTTAATACGTTACAGAGGGAGTGGTATATTACATTTAGTGCCCTGTTCTTTTGGACATGGACTGAAACTAAAATTGTCTGGAATTAAGTCTAAAAGAATAGGTGTTATTATTATTATTAGAACTATGGTTATTTTAAGTTGTGATTGTATTGATTGAATTTGATGGGGGTTGCAGGGAATGCTCAAGGCTTATGGTGACATTCCACCAGAAGGCAGGAACAGGGAAGCTAACAGGGGTATATAGGAAGTACTCAACATCCAAATTTGGGTGTGTAGCAAAGTTTAACCCAGCAATTTTTCTACTCATTAATAATAATGAGTCTTGATGAGAGATCAGAGGATACTGTATAGTTTACTGACTATACAAGAAAAATTTGGTAATTACAATGACAGTTGAATTGAACACAAAAAAATATGGCTAATAATCTTGATTGGCTAGCTAGTACTTTAATTGATTTTGACATATTTACTAGTTGTGATTTATCCACTAGTTGTTACTTGTTTGTATTGTTACCCTATTATCATCATTTTTCATTAATAAAAATTACTTCAATTGTTTATTTCTTGTGTTTTTTTTTTTTAGCAGCTCTCTGCTTTTTTGAAATTCTGTTGTGTTTTTTAATTGCTGTTGGTCAGTACATCTCTGAGATTCCTGCTTTTACATATTGATAGTAATACAGTACTGCACAACTCCAAAAAAAAGAATATTTATATACATATATATTTAATTCACACCAAATGATCTCACCTTCCAGGCTTTCACCACTTTTCTTATATTGGTTCAATTTTTAAAAAATATGGGAATAAACCCACCTTTTAGGTTAATTTTCTTAAAATGCACTAAATTATAAAAAAAAATAACAATTAAATTATTAACTAACATCCTTTCCCCTTACCCCCCCGCCACAAAATCCTATCCGACGTGAAACCCTAACCCGACCAGATAGTCTTCTCGTTCCTTACCCAACCAACCTTAAACAACCTCCATCTCCTTCGTTTGGAGGTGAGGGAAAGGAAGGGCTGGTTGTTTCGTGGTGGTTTAAGCTAGGGAGGAAGAAGAGCGGTCGTTTTTTTGCGGCTAGGTTTGGTGTGGTGGTGGATTGTGTAGCTTTGTCATGGTGAGGTAAAGGGAGAAAGGACTGGGAGTGGGGAAGAGAAGAGGCTCACCGGTAGAAGGGGTTGTTTGGGCGCCGGTCGAGGGTGGACAGATAGTCGCCGTTGCCGACATTGACTCGGTGGAAGGGGTGGTTGGGGTGGGCGTGCGTTGCTGGGAAAGGAAAAATTTAAAAAAAAAAAACCCTAACCCCACTAACTTGTTCTACAGGTTTCACCTAGATGGCTAGATGTTATGGACCAAAAAAAACCGATGAGAATGAAAGGTTGATTATATTGAGTTAATCTAAAAATAGGATCAATATTTGAAGAGTGCTGAAAAATGGGATTATTAGTGTGAATTTTCCTTTAAATTTGTATATACTATTGTACAACTTTTAGCTCTCAATAAACATCAAAATATCCCAATTGACGACCAACGTTTGTTCAAGTGGTAGGAGCAATATTTAACACGGTGATGACTCGTGGGGTATGTAAACCTTTCTTTCTTTTAAAAAATCAAAATATCCCAATTTTGATAGTAGTAATTTCATACAAATATTAAGGGTGCGTTCTCTTCAATTTATTAGACACGAACTTATCTAAACTGAACTTATCAGATCTGATTTAACTTATTCGAACTTTATTAGACCTTATTAAAACTTATTAAACATGATTGAAACTTATTAAACCTTATTGAAACTTATTAAACCTATTGGAACTTACTAAACATGATTATTGAAACAAAGCAATGTTTTATACATTTGAATCTATGTTCTTTTTTTTATTATTGAATTACATTATAGGATAAAATTAATTTAATACAATCTATCATTCTTATTCTATAATACGGAGTATAAAAAAACTTAATTTAATTCAACCTAACTCTAAGTGAGTTTCTCTAAAAAAAATTATAAAATAAGAATGATAAAATAAAATTGATTTATGTTGTGTAGGAGTGATTTAAGTTAATTATTAATTTTATTTAATCAATAATTGGCACTTCCTATGATAGGAAAATTGGGTGGATCATGTAAATCTTTCCTTCTTAAAAATATCAAAATGTCCCAATTTCGGAAGTAGAAATATCTCAAACAAATAGTAAAAGGGACATTACCAATATCAAATCAATTTGAAATGGTTAAAGAAAAATGTTACTCCCTCCGTATTTTTTACTTGTAACATTTTGATTGAAAAAAGTTCTCACAAATTTTTGGTCAAATGCAACAAGTAAAAGAAGAGAAGGAAATATCAAATCAAACTAAATCACGACATGCTACAATACATGTTTGGTTGGTAATCAATTTATAAATGACAATAATGATATATAAAAACCTTGGAAAAGTCACAATTTTGGGGTAAAAAGTCATTTTCATTAACAAAGCATGAATAAATTTTAAATTCATTATCTTAGTTCATAGCATCAAAGAAACTACGAAAATATAGTACCATGATGGTAAGCTACCCAAGTAGTGAGGATACGTGAATAAATTTCTTTTATCCCTGTAAGAAATTATCGATTGTAAGTTATTAATTATTTACCGGTTTTCTGAGCTGGTAGTCTTTTCTTATCAAACAAAAAAAATCAACTAATATATTACCTTTGTAACTTTTTATTTGCAACGATTTGATATACAATAAAAGGTAAATAAAAATCTACAGAGGTACTATATCTCTAAAGTTTTTTTTTTTTTCTGAACATCTCTAAAGTTGTTCAAAGTACATTCCAACTATATAATTTTATGCAGTTTGATATGGTAATGAGGAAAACAAAACAAACCACAAATCCACATAAAGGTAAAAATACTCTAAAAGGGTAATGCTAACATGAAAAAGGGCCGCATATAATCATTAAACACATTTCCTAAAATGAGAATTTATAACAAAATCATACACTTTTCGATGTAATTAATGATGGATTTCTCCTTAAACTATTTGGGTTAAAAGCAAAGTTGAGTACTCAACTTTGATAAAAGTTGCAGTTTAGGTACCCAATTTGCAAAAGTTGTAGTTTGGGTACTCTAAACATAATTCTTTTAAGTTAACTTTTAGCATTTGATTTTTGTGAAAGTATTGGGTCAGACGGTCTGACCAGACAATCTGGTCAGACGACTGACCCTTATAATCAATTATAATGGTGAAAAACTTCGGGAGGCTATAACTTTGCGCTCGGGTGTCGGATTGGGGCATATGATATGTCGAAATTGATTAATTTTTCGAGACGAACGCAGCTGCAAATGCCCGAAGGGATTTGGCCACCTGAAATCGCCAAACGAGGCCTCTAAAGGCCTCAAAATGCAAAAAAAAAACGTATTTTGTCCAAGTTAGTTACAAAATGTGTCCATGTTTTACAATATGTGTCCATGTTTAAACAATATGTGTCAAGGTTTACAAATAGGTGTCCAGGTTTACAAATAAGTATCTAGGGTTAACAATATGTGTCCAGGTTTGTCCAGGTGTGTTCAGATTTGTTCATATTTGTCCAGGTTTGTCCACATTTGTCCAGGTTTGTCAACATTAGTCCAGGTTTGCATGTACAGGTATGTCCAGATTTATCCAGATTTGTCTAGATTTGTCCATGTTTGTCTAGATTTGTCCAGGTTTGTTCATATATTTGTCCAGGTTTGTTCATATTTGTCCAGGTTTGTCCACATTTGTCCAGGTTTGCATGTTCAGGTTTGTCCAGATTTATCCAGATTTGTCCATGTTTGTCTAGATTTGTCCAGGTTTGTCCATATTTGTCCAGGTTTGCATGTTCAGATTTATCCAGATTTGTCCATGTTTGTTTAGATTTGTCCATGTTTGTCTAGATTTGTCCAGGTTTGTTCATATTTGTCCAGGTTTATCCACATTTTTCCAGGTTTACAAATTGTGTCCAGGTTTCAAATGTGTTTTCCAGGTTTACAAATGTGTCCAGGTCTACCAATACATGTCCAGATTTAACAGCATGTGTCTAGGTTAAACAAATATGTGTCCAGATTCAACAATATGTGTCCAGGTCCAGTGGACTGGTCTGACAGAAACGTTACTGTCAGATCGGTCTGACACAATACCTTCTCTTGATTTTTTTTAAGGGAACTTTCAACATTTAAATATAAATGCTAATTACTCCATAAAACTACTAAAATTACTAATTCGATATTAATACTCCCCAAAATCATGGACAAAGATTTGATGGTAAAAAAAAAAAAGGATATTCCTGTATTTAATAAATAAACACAATTATAGCAAGTACCTAAAAAAAAAACCAATATCACACCCAAAAAATATCAATAGCTATTTTGTGAATTATGTATATGATTTTTAATAAATATATACATTCATTAATAAATAATTTGTAGGTAGTTTCCTACGTTTTTTTTTTGAGCGGAAGTACTTTCTTAAGTTAGTTACATAGTTATTAATAAGTTTTTTTTTTTTTTTTATAAAAATATAAAATATAAAATAGTTAAAAAAATTTGGTGCCTCCATTGGGGGTTTGGAGCTCTTACAATCAAAGAGTCTTCTAACTTATTAAATAGATTGGAGGGAGAAAAATTGAAAAGATGAGGATTGTACTGAAATCATGCAAGAGGAAGACGAAACAATGAAACAAAAAGCGAAAGTGAAAAAAAAAAGAGTGACAGTACACTTTTTTAATATGATAATGCAAAGGTTATATATTATAGTAATAATATTAACAAAAGAATCTAACGGAATTTTTAACGGTGTTAGTGGGGAGTACCCTTTTTGCAACTTTTACAACTTGGATACTCAAACTGTAACTTTTATCAAAGTTTGGTACCCAAATTAGCACTTCACTCCTTTCTATTTTAATCCTCTTACATGCAAAATGCAACCCTGATTTTTCCTTTCACTTTCCCATCAAAATAAAGGCAAAACTAATTTTCATTTTTATGCCTTACCTTACATCCTTATTTTTCCTTTCATTTTCCTTATTTTCCACCATTTTTCTTACCGTAAATAATGGAGAACCCATTTTGCAATTATGTTGTTTTTCATTATAAATTGTTTTCAATGAATTTTTTTTACATTGAAAATATTTTACACCAAAGTGAACGGATGCCAAGAACCAAATTAAAAAAAAGAATGATTTTCCAAAATATTGCTCGAAACAAACTAATTCCCATTTTACATTAGAAATAAAAGTATTTACGTACCAACACACCGTCTACGTAGGATCGGTATGAGGTTAGTTTTTTTTCTTTTTAAAAGACAAAATTGTTATCCTCGTTAGCAATGTTGTTTAATAAATCGCTAACGTGGAAAACGATTTTGTCTAACTAAATCGATATCCTCGTTAGCGATTTTGTCTAACTAAATTGCTATCCTTGTTAGCGATTTTGTTCTACACTTAACACACCAACATTGGAAATCCAATTATAGCCACCAACACTAGAAGTCCAATTATTTATAGAGATTTAGTTAGACAAAATCACTAAAGTGGATAGCGATTTAGGTAGACAAAATCGCTATCATCCTTAGCAATTTTGCTTGATAAATCGCTAACGAGAATAGTGATTTTGTGTTTAAAAAAAAAATAAAACCTCATACAAAGTCTACCTAAACAGTATGTTGGTAAATAGTTTTATTTCCAACACAAAATAAAAATTATTTTTTATTTCAACAACCTATAAAAAAATGTCAAACATACATTTTTCATAATCTCACAATTCCCAAGCTTCGGTCAAAATTGGATCCATTAGAAGTGAATCGAGTTTAAATAAATAAATATATATTGGACTCATACATAAAGAAGCTCAATTGGAGATTAGTGGGTTGATTAGGTGGGGATTATTCTCTTAATTAACTTTTAACCCAAGATTGAAAAAGAGGCGGGCCAAAGCAAAACCCAGCTGAGCCCTATATATATTAATAAGTAAAATAAGCATTAAAAAGTGCTCACAACAACTCCAAAAAGGGTTCTTCTTTCTTCATTTTCTCTCACTAAAACTCTGATTCTCTGTATCTTCTCGGGAGCATAGCCATGGCAGCCACCTCCACCACTCAAACAAACCTCTTCCTCAAAACCCCATTAAACCATCAACAAAACCTTAAACAAACCCATTTTATTCCTATCAACGTTAAGATCCAAAAACCCAATTCGAAAATAACATGTTCTGCTTCACCCGCAACCGCACCAACCCCGAAATTGCAGGAACAAGATCATGGATCCTCAGATCGTGTTTTCAATTTCGCCGCAGGTCCTGCTGTACTCCCTGAAAACGTCCTACAAAAAGCTCAGTCAGAGCTTCTTAACTGGGGAAACTCTGGTATGAGTGTCATGGAGATGAGTCATCGTGGTAAAGAATTCACCTCCATTATCGACAAAGCAGAATCAGATCTACGAGCCCTTTTGAACATTCCTGATGATTACGCTGTTCTCTTTCTTCAAGGTGGTGCAACCACCCAATTTTCTGCTGTTCCTTTAAACCTCTGCACTCCAAATGATGCAACTGATTACATCGTCACTGGTTCTTGGGGTGATAAAGCCGCTAAAGAGGCTGCCAAATACTCCTCTGTTTCGACTATTTGGTCAGGTAAATCTGATAACTATGTTAGGATTCCAAAGTTTGATGGGTCTGAGTTTGTGCAAAACCCGCACGCCAGGTATTTGCATATATGCGCCAATGAAACTATTTATGGTGTTGAGTTTAAAGATTACCCTGTTCCTGCTAACCCTGATGGAGTTTTAGTAGCTGATATGTCGTCTAATTTTTGCTCTAAACCTGTTGATGTAACCCAATTTGGGGTTATATATGCTGGTGCCCAGAAAAATGTGGGTCCATCTGGGGTTACAATTGTTATAATTAGGAAAGATTTGATTGGAAATGCCCAGAAAACAGCACCCATAATGTTGGATTATAAGATCCATGCTGATAACAAGTCACTGTATAACACCCCTCCTTGTTTTGGGATTTATATGTGTGGGTTAGTTTTTGAGGATTTGTTGAAGCAAGGTGGATTAGTAGAGGTTGAGAAGAAGAACAAGACAAAGGCTCAAATACTGTATGATGCAATTGATGAGAGTGGTGGGTTTTACAAGTGCCCAGTTGAGAAATCAGTGAGGTCAATGATGAATGTGCCATTTACCCTTGAGAAATCAGAACTAGAAGGTGAATTCATTAAAGAGGCTGCTAAGGAGAAGATGGTGGCACTGAAAGGACATAGGTCTGTTGGAGGGATGAGAGCTTCAATCTATAATGCAATGCCTTTGGCTGGTGTTCAAAAATTGGTTGCTTTTATGAAGGAATTTCAAGCTAAGCATGCTTAGAGTTTAAAGGGTGTATGATGTTTGCCACTCTTTTGAAGCAGAAGAATATCATGAATGTTTTTGGTTTTTCTGAGTTTCTTAATTGTTTTGTTTTGTTTTGTTTTGTTTGTTTGCTTTTTTTGGTTGCATTATGATAATGGAGTGTTAGTAGTAGTAGAGGGAAGTTTTGTATTTCAATTATTGAAAAAATAGCCAATTACAAGAGGATGTAATTGGATGAATAATGAATAGATTCATTGTTATGCAGCTCAGCTCAGTAGAAAATAGGATCATGGCATTGTATGCGCAAGTTAATGACAATTGTTATTGCTGCAAGTGAATTCCTCTGGTTTTCCCCCGCCCTTTATTTATCTACAAGTATTTATTTGTTTTTGGAAGGAGGAAAAGTATTGCTAAGCACTAAGAAAAAAATTTCATCCATAAAGGATCAATATTTATATGCTTAGGGATATAATGATCCAAAGAAACAATGTAGTCTATATTGTAACTAGCTTCACGATAAATATAGCAGAGGAGAAAGACAAAACCGCTTTAAATTAGGCACATATCGGGTGTGTTCTATTTATCTTATTTTTTTCTGATCTGATTTGATAAGATAAAATCTGAAAATGTATGATAATTTAAACTCATATTATGAGATCTGATCTGATATAAATTGAAGAAAACACAACCATAAAGAAGCTTTTTTTAAAGGACATATCTATAAGAAGCCAAATAATGCACAGCTGCTTACTAAAACATTAATAACCGTGAGATTCACCTCTTTGATCTTTGCACATAGGAGAGAACAATAATGGCTGCATGAGTAATTCAAATCAAATTTGGTTTTCGTTTTTTTTTTTTTTTTCTTTTCTTTGAATGGCCCAAAACAAATTTGTTTTTACAAAAAGTAGAACCTTTGGGCCACTGAATTTTCTTTTCTTTTCTTTTATTTAAAGTCTAAATCCTACAAGTTATGACTTTCTGATGCTGGAAAGGTTAGATCCTGTAGTTTCATTGGTTTGCACCTTTCTTTTAAAAGATCTGTTTTTTTTTTGGGTTATAAAATCGGGAAGGAAAAAAAAAACTCTAAATTATCCCAACCCTAATAAATTGTTGTGATTATGTTGATATTGAAATCCAACTCATATGATTAATATAGAGTAATATTTTAATATCTCCGGTATTTTATACTCCGTATTAGCCCAGTCGACAGATTCTCGTAGATACTTTTGTTTCTTTACGTTTACCCGATTTGGAATCCTAAGTATCCAACTAAATTTAGAATTACATTTGGAATATTCTTTGCGTTTACCAACTTGGACAGGCTTGCCTCTGTTCAGTTCTCAGTTCTCACCATATGGTGCCCTGAGAAAAGGCTTGTACAGCTTCACCTTAAATAATTTAAGCATAAGAAAATAAATAAATTTACCCTTAAAAGGGAGGAAATTCACAATTTATAAAACCCGACTATTTGTGCTTAGAAGAGGATTATGAAATAATTCTGCATGTACCTATGTCCTTTTTAACAGGACGTATACCAATCTGTTTCTGTTTCTTTTTACACTAAGTTACTCTATGCAGATAGATAAATAAAAAAATAATACAAAATTTTGCAGCACAAAATTCAATATTAGTATTTCACAAGAAGAACCTCCTTGCGACGGAACCTTGTTTAGATTATCTTCAACCAGTCAGGCAAATGAAAATCTTGAGAAAAGTGAACGACTTGGTACATCACTCGCCGAGCTAGGTGGTGCATCAGCATAACTGCGATAGATTTGTTGACACTTCTGTACCTAGATGCAATATAAGTCCAAATGCTTCAGTGATCAGAATCAAAATCAAGAATTCATATATATATATATATATATATATATATATATATATATATATGCATACTAGTTATAATCCCTCAATTTACGAACACATCTAGAACTCTAGAAGTGATATTGTGATAATGAACCATATATGGAAAATCCTAAAAGAATTTTTTTTTCTTCTTTTTTTACATACTATACATAACTATCAAACATAAAAACTTGCAGAAAACACTAGCCATATCCTATATGCTGAGATGCAGTTAATCGTGAAACAAATCAAGAGAAGACCGTAATCCTAGAGTCCTAGAGATAGAATTCTAAAAGACAGCAGTATGGAAGACTTCACAAGATAGGATTATAATCTTTTTTTCATCCAATGGTGTTAGGAGCAGGAGGGAGGGCGGTACAATGACAGCTGCAGGCTGAAGCCAAGTGACACATTCGATTCAATATACCTTGTAAGCATCAAGCTTAGAAGAACTATCAAAAACATATTACATAAAACACACAAGGATACCATAGAGATATATCCTCTGCACAAATCCAAAAATGTCCTCACCCTCTGAGAAGTTCAAGGAATAATAAAACACTTCATCACATTTAATTATTATCAAGTAATTTAGATATTATCACCTCATCAGGACTGAATTGCAGAAGCATTGCGATTACTGGCAGCAAAGCCTCCACTTCACCTATTCATGAGAAATGCAACAAGGTTAAATCACGACAAAAAAAGTTCTGATATCATGGTTGCAAATTCAAAAACCCACAAAAATTAGGCTTCTAACAAGAATGTTGTAATAGTTGACTAAAAAAGGGCCCCTTAGATAAGATATCTAAACTACATAATATGCAGGTACCAGTTTCAAGAAGCTTCAAGACAACATTTTTAAGATAGGTCATGTCCACCCCTTCCCTCTTTTGCGCTCTATCCATGCTCCGGAGTTCCTCTTTCAACATAACAACCTACAAGTATAAAATTATTAGGGCTTCAGGCTTTGACAGAAAAGCAACAATCTCAAAATTCACCAGATCTAAACTAAACTAAACATTAAAGCCGAAACAACATTCCTAATAGATGTACAGATGCATCATGTAGTGCAGGATGAACACAATAATAGCAAAGACATGATAAAAACAATAATACAGGTACAAAAAAGGCTAATCCATTTGAACCCATGATACAGGTACAAAAAACGTGCATGCCAAAAGCAGCCGATCAAACAACACCACAGATAAAACACAGGTCTCTTTTAATCAATGGGCAACAACTTCAGCAGCTGAACAAAAAAAAAAAAAAAAACTTACAATAAAGAGCTGCAGCTCAAAATACTTGCCTGTTGATTATGTAGCCGATTTTCACGCTCGAGCTCCTCAATTTCCTCCTGAATACAGATAAAGAAAATCATAAAATATACTGTGTTTAACTTCTTTGTTTGTAATAAAGTGGTACCCACTTGAAGTGCTAGGATGTGCCGCTGTGACTGAGATAACTCTTCTTCTCTCTGAGCTTGCTGTCTAGCCAAGATCTTGACATTGAAATCAGAACATTAGCACATAAGCGTTATCCACTTCACACAAAAGTGCCAAAATACCACATTTGAGACAGCTGCATACTGTGAACAGAACCAGATGATTTTCTACAACACACTTCCTACTTCCATTTGTTATAATCACTCAGAAGTACTCCCTCCGTATTCTAATATCTGCAACGATTTGACATAAAGTAGAGAGGAAAAATGTCAAATCGTTGCAGTTAATACAATACGGAGGGAGTACATTTTAACTTTTTAAGGAATCACATTGAAGAAGAAACAGAAATCAGGCAACAGCATAAAAGCACTGACAAAAGCATGCACGTATATACAGCTACATAGTAAACAGGTTCCAATATGACTAATCATCTTATGAGATTCTCAGAAATCTACTGGCACACTTGTGAAAATGCACACATAAGCACCTCAATAGGCTCCAATTTAAGTAGTCATGTAATGAGAAACTCAGATCCGATAGAAGATCTAAGAAAACAAAGTATTCAGAATTAACTAATTATTAACTTCTAGAATGAAATTATATTCCTACATTTGAAAACAGAAAGAATAGAGTGAATAGTCAGAATATACCAGAATCTGCTGCTCTGCAGCGGAAGTGCTTGAAGGATCCTGCATATCTGAGGTTGAAGGACATGTTTCACAAACCAAAAAGAAATGCGGTTGAACTCCACTAAAAAGGTAGGAAGGTTAAGTCGTCACTATAAAAAGATAGTTCCAATAAGAGAAATTTTTATATACCTTTGTTACGAGAATCATGATCACCCCCCTGAAAAGAGTTAATGCTCCATGAGAAACAATTTGAATAAAGAAGATTTGACTATGATTGTGGCTTAAATGAAAACAGGGGGTAAACTGTATCAGAACATACTTTGAGTTTTAACTCTAAAGCGCGTTGAAGTTTATTGTTGTCAGTTAAAAGCCTTGAAATCTCTTTGTCTTTACCCTCGACCATTCTATCAGCAAGATCACGAAATGAATCATGCTCTTCCTGCAAGCAAAGAGTACAATTATCCACTGAAGTATAGGGTCTATCGTCTAATGTCAAATTGGCAATAACAAGCGGAAACAAAAAAGTACTTTCAATTTACTATATTTCAGTTTGAGCTCTTCCATTTCCTTCGGCGGACCTGATGCACTGCATGCCTCATTTTCAGCTTTCATGGCTTCATAATTCCCTGTAATGTAATTTTTGAACAAGAAGATTACCAAAGTAACAGTAGAATGTAAAGGTTTTCTTGATCAATAATCAACTAATGATACATTAATGAATCGCATTGGAACAAGCATTAAAAGACTACCTCTCCAAGTTTCTTCCAAATTCCGCAGGTTCAATGCCCAAGCATCTTTTTCTAACTCGTATTGCGCATTCTGAGAATCAAGCTTTGTTTCTAAGTTCTTTATTTGCTGATCAGCATTCTTGAGAGCAGAATCTCTGGGATGTAGACACATTAAAACATAAAACATCATCTATCCATAATCCAAAAATCTAAAAATTTTATTGCAGATATCGCAAAATCATGACTACTACTTTAAAGAGTCAGTCATTGTCCTTCAAGTTCATTTATCTCTATGGATAAAACAATTGCCGCTAACTGGGAAAAGAACATAGACAGAAAAGATCCTAATCACTCGGTTTTAGCATTTAAAGGGCATTCATGATTCAACAGAAAAATTTACAACGGCAGTCCGGTACTGCAAAGATTTTACAGCAACAGTTCATTTCCGAAATGAAATGAAGCCTAAAGGAAACACTCAAAGAACTTGCACTGGAAGAGCAATCTGCATACAACCTATAATAATGAATATAACAACAGAAAGTGGTAACAAAATTCAACTAAAGGACTGATGTGTGTCATTTCTAAAACTTTATGGCATCAAAACCTAAGCTAAAAAGAAATTCCATTCTCTGTATGTTATGCCATAAGTTAGAGTCCAATGCACAACACCCCTAAAACCATCATAACTTCAGTATCTAAAGGGACACCTGACAATTACTGATATCATTTTGGCATGTTTAAAAAAAAAAAAAAATAACATTCAATAATTCAACTTTCAGCTAAAACAAAGTCTAAGATGTTGGAATAATGGGTTTAAAAGCCTTAATGGATAATCTTTAATGATTATATCTTGGATTCTTTATAGGTGTTATGACTAATTTAAATCCTAACATCTTGTAACCCCTCTATTATGAGCTTTTAAAAGGACATATTATGATCAAAATTTTAATGCAATTATATTGGTGGTTACAAATACTTGTAATATTTTAATTATTGTATTGATAAGTATGAGGCTTCTAGCATCTACAAGTTTCTATATATATTTCTTTGGTGATGATCATAGAAAAGGACTTGAACAATAATTCTCAAACTCCAAACTTGAGCCACATTGGTTTAAGTTCCACGACATCACATACCCAATTCCAAAAACATTCTTGTAGTTGCTCCACAAAAATTTCTTGAGTAACCTCGAAATACCTTTTATTTTCCAACATAAGAAAGCTGATAAACCTAATTGGAGAAAAGATCTTTGGTTTCCTACTCTAGATGTTTATCTATACTCCATACTTTAGAATATTGGTTTGTATTGAGTATTTGTGATAGAGACCACCAAAGGCCCTGTTCTTTTGGACTAAATTAATCTGAACTGAACTGAATAAAACTAAATCCTAGACTTAGTTGGAGCGGAGCTGAACTGAATTCTGAAGTGAATTGAAATTTCAGATATGAAGTCCAAAAGAACAGGGCCTAAGTGTCACAATTTATAGGATATAGCAAGTAACAAAAAGAAGGCATGCAGTGTAAAAAATTGGATATTTCTATTAATAGATAACAACAGAAACAAGTACCTTGCTGAAAGTTCTTTGTCATAATTGGCCAAAGCAGCTTGGAGATCATTGACAACCCTATCTTTTTCCATAGAGAGCACTGATATTTCATTCTCAGCCTCCTGGAAGGGGGGGAAAACAGAGTTACCAAAAGATATTTATGGCCTTTCACATGAAACAAACAGTTACTACTAACTACATATGAAGCACACTAACCTCTAGCACATAGAGTTTATACATTTCGGAAACTCGGAAATTCCTAGGAAACATTTCCGAAACTTGAAATAAAAACCGGTAACATTTCCTATATCCGAAATTCCACGGAAGTAATGTTTCCTATGTCGGAAACTCCACAAAGGTAATGTATTGGAAACTCCATGGCTTACACTATCACACATGCATTTTCGGATTATTTTTAAAAAAAAAACTATAACACCTTATTTAACATATCTAAATGTATAGCACTAACTCAAAAAAAATCAACCAAACACACACACTCTCTCTCCAACCTTTGTTGTCACCTTTAATGAGATGACATATGTCTGTTTTGATGCGGTATTGTTGCTCATGAATCTCAATTCTTAGCAGCTTTCTCTGCCCCCACTTACTAGATTTTTTGGTTCATTGGTTTATATTGTCTTCTCTTTCATATTATTGGGGTCAATGTGGGAGACAAAAATTAATTGTTGACTATAGTTTGATGTTTTATCTCAATGGACTATAGTTGTGTAAGTCAATTTAAGTTATATTATTATTTGTATGACATATTAAACTTATTTGTTTGTTTATAAGACATTTTAAATTGTTAATAGGATTTTAAAAGAATTTTTCTTGTTTAATAATCCCTTCTTTCCAAATTGTTTTTGTATGTTATTGTAGATACACAAATCAAGGAAACATAATAAAATATGAAAAGTGGGCTCAAAAGGTGAATTAAATAAGGAAGAAAAAGATTTTTATTAGGAGTGATGGACCATTGTAGTGGGCAATGTTAAATAAAAAATATTAAAAATTGTTTCTAAAAGTAGAATGAAGTGAACTGTTAAAGAGCTTTATGAAACGAACAAAAACAGAAAGATTTTAGTTACTAATTTTTTTAATTCATTTTCGTCAATTTTTCCCCATTTCTTAGTGTTTTTTTTTTTTAATTTAAATAATTGATGCTTCCTAGTTCCCGAAACATTACATTTCGAAAACTCGAGCCGTTTCCGTGCTACATAGGGCCATAGGCTACTGCTCTTAATTGTAGTAACACAAGGCCATCAACCATACCATCAGATGTTCAAGACAAACTTGAAGAAGAGAACTTAAATTAAAGCCTAGAAGAAAATGGAAATTTGATAAGACTGTACTTTTAATGCTTCCTCTAGTGCATTAATTTGCTCAGTGTCCTTAGCTGCTGCTAATTCTGCGTCTTTCTTCTGAAGAAGGGAGTGAGCACGAAGCTTATAGGATGAAAAATCAGCTTCTAATCGATTGATCTACAAAGCATAATAAATTAGGATTAAAACAAGGTTCCACAGATTCCAATGAAAATCTACACTATACAAGCATCAGGATTCAGGACATCATTCAATAACAGGAACTACATCATATATGAAATCATCACACTTGAGCAAGAAAAAAGAGAAGATGACAACATGATAATATTGCTTAGTGTAATGTATTTTTAAACCCCCCTCTGAAAATAAATGCAAGTTATCACTTAGCAGTGATCAGAAAGAAAGCAATGCTTCTTAATGCATATGAAGACAAGAAACTTCAACAGCTATCCATGCCTGATCAACATGATGCCGTATGAGATCATTGCAAATTAAGTTATGCAGTCCACAATCTACACATCACAACTTCACCTCAGAGCTCAGAGGTTTATGAACATCTAGACCACATAATTCTACATAAAGATCACGGGAAAAAGAAGAAAAAAACAGATTAGCGGATAACAAACCCCACAAGAAAGGACCAATTCAGGAATGCATCTTATGAATGCTGAACCATAGGGGTGGACGATTTAGCAAGAATACAGTAAAAAGGGAAAAACATTGCCCATAGAAATTGAATAGTGTATATTTAACTCCAGTTCTTTAGGTAAAGTGAAGCTCTATTCAACTCAAAAATCGCAAAAGTACGAAGGTACGCGACTTGCCCTGCTACAAGAAACAAGGTTGTCTGACTTTTTAATGCAAAATACAGTATTGGTACCTGTTCCCTGGAGGCTGCCAGTTCAGCATCCCTCTCATTGAGCAATTGAGCTTGGCTCGACAACTCTAATTCAAGCTGACCTTCAGATTTCAAACAAAGAAAAACATAGTCGAATCAGAAAATCAATCTTTTCTTCGAACTCCAATGCAGGTGTCAGGCAACACAAAGTAAGCTTATTTAGAATTTTACTTTTTATTTTGGCAGATCCAATTTCTGCTCGTACGCGACTATTTTCTGCAGTTTCTAGTTTTGCTTTGAGGTCTGCGAAGGTTGCTTCCCAGCTCTCTCTTTCTTTTTCCTGGATAATAACAAAAGCAGCAAAGAATTTCTTAGAAGAGTGCAAGAAAGTATAATATCAGAATCCAATAACTTACACAAAATTATCCGACTAAAACTCTAAGTCTCTAACAATGCATGAACATTTTATACAGCCTAAAAACAACAGTTAAGATCAAGATAGAGAGCAAATAAAAAGCAGAAAACAACCAGTGATGCTCACAAGATCCAAAATATTCGGAAATATGACAACAATGTTTCATATTCCATTTTCTAGGTCATTTTATCTCAGAGTGTTAAAGGGAATCTTAAGTCAAGTCTAATTTACAGAAGTAAGATGCAAAAATAACAAGGAATCAAGACATGCATGGCCACAAACAGGAAAGAAAATGTGCTAATGAATCAAAAAGGGGTGTTTGTGTGTGTGTGTGTTGGGGGGGGGGGGTGCATGTGAAGATTATAGTCTGTTGCCAATCACAAATTATCTCCAGCCAAATCATACAAATAGACCAAGTGAAATGACTTTTGCTGGGACTACAAGCACTCTTTTTTAATGGTTTACACCACCATGAAATTCACAAGAGACACATACATGTTCCTGCTTCTGATGAACAAGATCGCCTTTAACAGATTCTATGGCTGCTTTTAGCCTAGCTGATTCTCCAGAAGTAGCTGCATCAATTTCAGCCATTTTTGTTTCCTTTTCAGCAACAACTACCTGAAGAAATAAAGTCCAATACATTTTCAGGCCAAAGTAAAATTACCCAAAGTAGATTGCTACAACTTAGAAGTAGCAAGAATAATCCTTTTCCAAAATGGTGTTACCTAAGAAAATTAAACAGACAAACAAAAAATAATTATAACCTTTCGGCCTTTTCCATTACATACATTTACATAATATCATTGAAGTCCAGGGGAGAAATTCATAAATCATTCACCAAATTCAGGTCAATGGTACATAGAATTTCTTCTTTCAGAAGGCTTTAAATCGTTGAAAAATGTTCAATATTACAATACAAAAGACCAGGTCTAATCATGGTATTAAATCAAGGCCGCATCACTACATCGCAACCGCATTGTAAAGCTTTTTGAGCTTACCGCGACCGAGATATTAGGACGCAACGGCCGCGGACCATCCGCATTGACCGCGAATGTGCTTCCGCGACCGTTACCGCGATCGCGACCGAAACCGAGATTTAAAACCATGGGTCTAATATTTCAATTTCGCTTCTATCTAATAAAATAGAAATTTATATGCTACTTGGGAGTATGGAAAATGGAAAGTGTTTCCTTTTCAATACAAAACCCCTTTTTATTATTATTAACACTACCTCGAAAATAAAACTTTTCAGTTGAATTCTAACAGTATTCTCCAATTTTGGGACTAGAAAATTTCAAATTCAAACATCCTATCTAATTCTAAGTGCCATTGCAATCGCAATTCAGAAGTTTGGTTTACGGAAGTGTCCTACAAAGAGCCACAAAGGATGCAACATATTCTTTATAACCGTTGTGTAAGCAATATTAGTTTTTGACCAGCATATTTTGGCTTAGTATCAGCAGTACTGGCTTGGCATTAACCATATAAGCCAATACAAAAAATCATTACAGAAAACCATTGCTTCAGCAAGCTGAATAAGTTATATTTTTATCATCCAAAATTAAAAGCACTATTTGCATAATGCATCAACAAACCTTTTGAGCTTGCTATATGAAAAAAATAAAATATAGAAGACAGCTATCAGGTAATACCTGTAAAGAAGAAACAGTTTCTGCTGCTTTGTTTAGCTCAGACGTTGCTTCAGCAAGTTGTGACTCCAAACTTTCTACATGCTAAATAGGATCAGATCAAACACAAATATCTGAGTAGCACTAAGATAAAATAATAGGCAGTAAGGGAGTCTGAATAAACAGTAAGATAACCCAAAGTAAACTTGATATGTCAAAATATATTCATACTAGATTTACCTTTTGATGCTTGGAAGAGAGCTCAGCCACAGAAGCTTGTCGTTTTTCCTCAGCAGCTACTAATAGGCTTTTCATGTTTTCTAACATCTACAAGAGCAAGAGTAAGTAGATATAAATTTTCTGAGGGTTCCAAAATCTTGAGCTTCATTGACCACCAAGAATGGCGAAGAACGCAATGGAAATGTTATACCAACCTTCAAGTGCTAAAATTGAATGATCACTGTACTACCAAAACCATGACATACTCCCTTTCTCTACTACTTTTTTTTAACTCTACTCCCCAAGGCTTTGTTCTTTTGGACTAAGTTGAACTGAATTTAATGTATTTAATAAAACTGAACTGAATTCTAAACTCAACAAGAGCTGAACTGAATTGGATTTGACTAAATGAAGTCCAAAAGAACAAGGCCTCAAGTCTAAAAAAAAAAGTAACATTATTTGTCCTAGTCATTACAGGTAAGCACAGTCAAACTTTAATGGACCCAAGAATACTTAGGCAAATAGTTTAATTCAAGAAATAATGAAGATAACAGACTTTGTATCCTTGCCAAAAAAAAAAACAGACTTTGTAGTTGATGATGTTGTATAGTGACCTTCCTGTAATCACTAATTAGAAGGGAAGGCCACATTTAAGCTCTAAAACCTGTATGGCATTGCTTTACTTAAGAGCTACTGAAAGTACCAGCAAAAGCAGAAATATCAAAGTCTTAATCTTAATCCTAAAATGAAGTTGGCTATATGAAACACAGCTATTGATAGCCTAATAATTATGCTTACCAGTTTAACAAAATTTGACCCCAAATAAAACAGGGCCAAAGTTGATGTACAATAAATATTATTGAATTTGTCTGAACTGAACTGAACTTAAGTCCAAAAGAATAGGGCCAAAGCCTTGTATATATCTGATGTTCAATAATATTGATGGAGGTCGATATATATTTTACTAAGGTGACTATACAAGTATATAGTGATAAAAGGTTACTATACGTAAAAAAAAAAAAAAATATATATATATATATATATTTGTATATATATATTTGTAAATATAAACCTGCTTTAAAGAACAGGTTCATCCATGCATAACTGGCAGGCAATAATCGAGTACCTGTTCCTTCTCTGAAAGTGACTGCTGTAGAGCCTCAAGAGCATGCTCCTTGGGTTCTAATGAATGGCGGAGCTCTTCTAAATTATCTCGAAGCCTGTAAGTCACAACAGCTTTGCAAATGAATACAAAAGAGAATATAATGAGCTCCACAAAACAACAACCTGATGACTAGCTGAGTCTAATGTGTATTTCCTTGAGAGAAATTTTAAGTCAATCTCTAAGATTGATGAAGCTGTACTAACCTCACACCCATGAAGGCCAAAATCACTAACTCAATTCGTGATTCACTGATGTAAACCAACTAGCAGCTTTGAGCTAAAAAGGCTAATTAAGTTAATTGTGTCAGTTATGTGTGACTGACGAAGCTTCATCAACCACGCATTAACACACACACACTATTGTTTCTTTGCCCTTATCTAGATCACACCACATGAGCAACCAAGAAATCTTCATGAGATGTTACAAATGATACAAAATTATCAATTTACACCTCTAAATACCACAAACTTGTACTTGAAAGACATCTATGGCAACATAAGCTAAAGGCTATTTCTAGTGTTTATAGGGAAGGAGCCACGTGTTTAGGGTACCAGACTCTAGAGGCTTTACTTGCTAAGTTAGTTGGCATCAACTAAAAAATCTAAAACACAGGACCTGCAATAAATAGAGGGATCACAAGAGTAAATTGCAATATAAGTAAAGAGATAAAACCACCATTTTCCTGCAAAGAAAAGATCAAGTGGTGACCTTACTTATAGAATAAGTGCCTATAACTTAATGAAGTCAAACTCATAAGTTTGAGAAAGACCTTACTTATTGTTCATACTTCTCAATTGCTGCCTCTCTGCATCCATCGACTTTAATGCTTCATTAGCTTGTTTCTGCTTGCGCTCTAGCTCTTGCTCAAGTGTTGAAAGTTGGGATGAAGCCCGTTCTGCTCTTGCATTTGCATCATTGAACTGCGCCTCTAAATCATCTTTTTCCTGGATATAAAATTTTCCAAACAAATGAAACATACATAGAAGCATATAATATACATCGAGTAGAAATGATAACAGATTTAAAGGATATAAAAGAAACAGGTACATGGTACAAGCTGATCTTTTCAAGAATATTAACCTCCAGAACTCATGCCCTCTAAACAGGGCTTTATATATTAGTTAATATCTTAATACATAGATTAATCTGAAGAAAATATACAAAATCACGAGCTTAAGTATTAAGAGCACATTTATACTTGCCTCAAGAAGTAAAATATTGGTTCGGTGCAAATAGGAATTGCCTTATATAAGCGTGAATAGACTATATTCACCTCTAGTTACAAAAAAGAAAAAGACAATTTTTACTTGCATTTCCAATGGGAGTCAATTAAACATTCACTAATTTTTGCCTTCTCAATTGTAAAGGAAGAATAAAATGGCTCATTATACTACCTATGCCTTTTATTTTATAGCAAAGCAGCCCAAAGTTGTCAAGTGTCCAATCAAGAGGAATTGGAAACAGAGAGGCTGCTGCAGCATAGATAGGGCAAACCCCCTCTCCTAAGAGAGAGAAAGAAGAAAGGAACCTTCAAAAAACAAAGGATGATGGTAATGCTGATGTACGATGAGAATGCTAATTAGGTAATCACACACTTTGAAGTTTGAATAACTTGCACAGAATGCTTCGAATTTTGGAAACCTAAGAATCTCAATCCTACGTTCTGTCCACAACAGTCGACCCCTGAGTACCTCCCACTTACATGTAAAAGACATGAAAAAGGATTTATAGGATTGCATTATTGCAAAGAAAACAATACGCTTGTGAACAGGCTCCTTCAAAAATCGTTCAATCCTTAGTCATCCAGACTGGTCAGCCAATTAGATCAAGCAGCCATACATCAGATCTCAATACTCACTTCATAGTTTCTATCTCAAATTTGCCTGCTCTTCATGAATAAATATCTTATTTCCTGTTGATCTGGCAGAAACTTTATTCACTCATCTCACTTTGGTGCCTAGAATAATCTTATCTTGTTCATTAAGTATGAGTTTGTAAGATAAAGGTCTTTCTTACTAGAATTTTGAGTAAGATTTTAGAGTTTCCAAATTAACATTAGGAGCTTCATCGGGTTGTTTCACAAACTATATTTCAAAACATGGTCACAGTTTTCACAGTTGGATAAACAGCTGCTACAAGTAACTGACACCTCTTACACAAACACAAGCAGCCACATTTCCTATTGCTACACATGATGTAACACATTATGAGCAATTAATGATTCATATACTCCGACATTCAGCACAAACATTGGTAACCTTCAGTTAGATGAAGCACAATTTATAGATTAAAGGCTTGTGTAATTTGTTTATAGGTTATTTGGCTTGGAAGACCTTGTAATTCATTTGGCACCGTAATTTCTTTTTATCATCACCATCATTGGGTGTTGGGCTGAACCCCTCAAACACCCATATGTCCTCGTAGATTTCTTTTCAACTGTCAAAACCTAAAGATTTATTTAATGTCCTTAAAAATCACAAATACATATTTATTGATTCTATGTAAAGAACAGAAAATTGCAAGGATAAAATTCTGGAAATTTGATTAAATCACTCAAAAATGTAATACAAGGATAGTTTAGCAACTTAAGGTTGCAACTGTCAAATGCCAGGCTTTTTCACAAAATATTTCTGGATATTTCTTTTCCTCCCTATTGCTTAGTATATATACTAAGGCTCCATTACTCTATTTTGTCCACTTTCTAGTACAAAATCACCTAAAAGCTAATAAGCCAAAATACTAAAGTAATAAGGACAAATAATAAGGTTAATAAAACAAAAATAAACATAATAAAATTCTGAAAATAATCAAATTCTTAAGACTAATTTTAATTACTAATACTTGGTGCATTACACTACACCCCCCCCTAAAAACCACCTTGTCCTCAAGGTGGGAAGTAATTGGCGCTGCATTCTCGGGCATTAGAATTATGGTTATCCATATGAGCAAAATAAGGTCGCAATTGAGCCTTGTTTTCGTCAACTGGGCTGGAAGAGCAGGTATAACATTGTTTTAGAAGTTGGGTTGTGGTAGAATGTATTGGGCTGGTAGGAAAATGTTGTGATACGCTAATGAAATTAGAGGGGAAGATAGAGGAATTGGGTTGTGAAGCTGAAATGGCAAAATTAGATTCATGAGTGGGCTGGGGTTTGAAGTTAAATTCAGAGTTGATAGAGGAATTGAGTTGTGAAGTTGAAACGAAATTCTGAGTTGTTAGATTGGGCTGGAAAGTAAAAGGCCCATGTAAGTATGCCCTACTGCTGCTTACTTGAAGCTCCTTCTTCACAATGATGTCAGACCTTGGACCATTTACCATAATGCCCTTACTAACAATTTCTGATTTTGTCTTCCTCTCCAAGCCAATGAAGAATCCAGAAGAGTCTTCTTCTTCAACTTCTGGAGTCTTCTTCTGAGAGGACCAGAACATCTCAGGCTTCTCAGCTCCGCCACCGCTCCAACCACCTTCTCCAGCCACACTGACCAACCCGCTAGGCCCACCGCCAGAGCCTGTTCCACAAGCACTTCTTCTCCTTTCGAAACCGTTCGGTTCCCCAAAAAATCTGGTTCGCAGCCACAGTCCGGTGTCTGAGGCTCCCTCAGACCCCTTTCCTTCGCAACCTCCGCCTCCACCAGCCAAGGGGTGTGCTCGAAACCCTAGGGCGAACTGAGTTTCGTCCTCCCCAACTTGGGATTTCTCCACCATAGCTCTCATTTCTGCCCTAAACTCGTGGTGGGTGCCTTTTAGGGTTTCGAGATGCTGAGCCTTCTCCTCATAGGTCCGGCGCCGCTCCTCCAGGCCTTCCTCCACTGCCTTGGAGACGATCTTTGGAACGGACACCGCCAAGCTCTCCACTGTCGTGCTGCGAGGCCCCTTTGAAGCCTCTTCGAACCCTCTCATCATTTCTGCCCAGAATTTTTCTTGGGCCTTCTGTATGGCTTCAAGTTGCTTGAGCCACTGAGTCGTACTTCCCGGAGCCATGGATGCCGCCTGCTCTGATACCAAGTGTAAAGAACTGAAAATTGCAAGGATAAAATTCTGGAAATTTGATTAAATCACTCAAAAATGTAATACAAGGATAGTTTAGCAACTTAAGGTTGCAAATCTCCCAAGAGTGACTTTAGGTCACAACTCTCAAATGCCCAAGCTTTTTCACAAAAAAATTCTGGATATTTCTTTTCCCCCCTATTGCTTAGTATATATACTAAGGCTCCATTACTCTATTTTGTCCACTTTCTAGTACAAAATCACCTAAAAGCTAATAAGCCAAAATACTAAAGTAATAAGGACAAATAATAAGGTTAATAAAACAAAAATAAACATAATAAAATTCTGAAAATAATTAAATTCTTAAGACTAATTTTAATTACTAATACTTGGTGCATTACATTCTAAGTAAAAGGTAACAGATCAAGCTTACCTTCTGAACATCTTGGATGCGCTGCTTTGCCCTTTTGTGAAGCCTACTAAATTTGGAATCAAGCTCTGAATATTTATCATCTCTTTCTTTGATTTCCTGCTCCATCTTTTGTTGAGCTACAAATAGATACATTCTAAAACAAATTAATATTACTTCCAGATCAGATGAACATTCTCCACAGTTTTGAAAATACAAAATTTCCATGCTATGACAGCTTCGAGTATGTAGAAATCCACAGCTAAAGCCATAACAAAATTTATATCTAAATCTGACACAGTTCGAGTTCATTCCCCAGTGTATACGTTTAATTAAATATGAAAGGAAAAACACAACAACTGACCTTCAGCAAGCTTAACCGAAAACTCTTGGGCTCTAGCATCTGCTTCTGAGTATGATTCTCTGAGGTGCTTCAGTGCCTCTTCTGCAGCAAACCGTGTCTGCTTTTCTTCCTGCAGTTCTCTGTTCAACAACTCTATCCTTTCCTGCAACGCATTTATATCATCGGATCTTGTATCCTCTTTTTCAGCTTTTTGGTTTTGTTGGATAGATCCAGTTGATTCTGTGCCTAACTTTTGCATGTGCAGACCCTTGATCTGAGACTTGAAATACTCATTTTGGAACTTGAGCTCAACAACCATCTGGATGAGTTGATCATGAGTACTGTTAGGGCCAGAATCTTGTGGATCACATACCCCATTCTCCCTAGGATGACATTCATCCAAATTCATTTCAGTCAATTGTTTCACCAACTTTAAATCATCTTCTGGTGTTGTTTCTATTGTTTCTTTGGCATCCCCTTCCTCAGTTGACATTACCTATTTTCTGGAATAACAAAGACTTACGCTATGAGCAAAACCCTCATCAATAGTTGGAAGAACGAATAAACTTGATAGCGCAGGATTACAATTGCTCACAATGAGATACAAATTATGTATCTTAAATGGAAATCTGAGGTAATTTTGTGTAAAATCAGGGGCACATATGTTCAGACACATAAAATTAGGGGTATTTTGAGAGTATAGTTCCAACAAAATTACAGAAAGCGCCACTTGAATTCTTTTGAGATGCACAATACACTAAATTGAGGAACTGAGTATTTCCCATACAAGGATAGCTAGAAATGTTTGAACTATATTACTCGACAAGACAGCAACAACATCAAAGATATCTTTACCCAAATTGTCCACCAAAATCGTCTTCCTCCATTCTCCTCTAGATAGTGCTAGATGCTTTTGTAGCCTATCCACATCATCCTAGGTCTGCCGCATTTCCTCCAAAATCAAAACTCCAAACTAATTCAAATATGCAGGCCTAACCCTTTTTTGTATAGCAACAAAAATCGACCTAAGTTGGATTAAATTAAGATAAAACCTTATGATATCTTATCCTTTAGCAAACTATTTCAACTACATTAAAAAAAAAGGTAAACATAATCAAAATGCAACCAGATTTTACAAGATAAAAATGCATCTAATCCTACACTAAAATACAACCCTAAGAAGATAGAAATATTTCTAATCCTTATAGATTTTGGGAATTGTTTCAATGCATCAATGGGGAACAAAATGCAAAACTCAGCTTGCTTATACCACACAATTTTGAGCTGAATAGACAATTTTCCACTAATCAACCTCCGTAATCAATTCAGCATTTACAAATCATCACATCAAAGGATCGGGAATAAATGCAAATCTGATAAAACAATCGACAATTTGTATGATGCCGGTGATTGAGAACATTGAAGAATTAAGAATATATTGATAAGAGATAAAGATCAAAAGGCTAACCTGGGAGAAGCAGAGAGATCGAGAGAGGTTGTGAGTGGATCTTTGCACTACTGAAAGGTTTTTGGCGCTTTAAGATTAAGAAGATAGTAAAGTTTAAGGTACAAAATTACAAAATCAAGCAACTGGCCAACTAGTAACAGACTAACAGCATACAGCTTTATTTCTTCAACAACGAGGAGAACTCTTTCCCTCACTGTGAACTATGATACCTGGGTGGATTTGTACAAACTATGAGTTATAGCCCCTTTTTAATCTAAAAATATATAATTCATCCGTAAATGAATTCATGCAACAGGTATATTTTTTACATTATTCACCCTTTTTACTTTGATCGTAATTTGTCACTTACAATAGAGTCATGTGGGATCTCGTTGGATTCTTCTCAACTTGTAGTTTTTTCAAATACATATTATTTAGTGATTATAATTTTTTCAAATACATAATTAGATATATTAATCTTCAAAGTTTTTTCTTGGCATACGTGAAAAGTCATTTGTTGCAAAAATTCAATTACGGAGGAAGTATTATCTCCTTCAAAAATTATTTGGAACAATTTAACTTTTTTAAAATTTATATTATTTATGTCAAATCGTTGCTCATAAATTATTGCAAAGATCTCTATTATATAAGCCAAGGGGAGCCATGGTGTCCCCCTCGAAATGTCTAAACTACCCTTTTAAAATTTCCTAAATATTCAAACTATATAATATTAATTAATAAGGAAAGTTTTGTATTTTTTAAAATGAAAATATTACAAAATATATAATTCAAAAAAATAAAATACAAACACCAAAATTTATTTTTGAATTCTCTACAATTAGACACCCATATTGGTATAATTTTCACACAAAAATTTTCTTTTTCATTGGTATAAAATCTTTATTCTATGATGTTTCCAGTCCTTTCCACCTGAAAGCAATAACCATCTTCCCTTACTTATGAAGTAGAGATAAATAGAAATTAAATTCAAGCAATCAATAACAAATAAGGAATTAGCAATCAAAGAGAAAATAATTATTTATTCCTCATAAAATATAACAATTTTTTAATAATTTAAAATTGAAATATCACAAAATTAATAATTCACAAAAATAAATAAAAAGCAGCAAAATTGATATTGTTGAATTCTCTACAAATGGAAACCCATACGTATGTAGTTTTTCACATCAAATTTTTAACTTTTAATTATAGTGAAAATTTGATCAGAGATAATATAGTTGATGAAATAATCAAATTTTATTCAATTAAACAATGATAATCTTATTTTCAATAAACTCATAAATAATGTATACAAAGATTTATATAAGATACTCATACATTGAAGCACGCATAGCGTGCACATAAGACTAGTAACTATATAAGTCATGCGAGCTATAGTATTGTAACGACCCGACTTTTCTAGGCTGTCGATTTACGGAGGAAATCGACATTTGGATCATTACTATCATAAAACTTAACAATAATAATATAAATAAAGTCTAAAATTCCTTTTATTGCTTAAAAGCTGAAATAATAATCCCAAAAGTCTCTAAACAAATACTTAAATTACATAATGGAAAGAAGTCTTTCCCAACAGGCTGGGAACAGCTAACTAATGAATAAAAGAAATAACTCCAAATAACTACGGTTATTCTAATCAACTCTAAAACACACATCCCGAGCCATCGCAAACCCAATCTAAACCTCAGCATCGTCACCTGAAATGAGGGGGGGTCCACCGTCAGTGGCGAGTAACTAGGCTGTCCCGCTTAAATGAGGGATCGTTATCCATATAATAGCATAGAATCAAACGAGGAAAACGTACAAAAATACATGCGTAATACGTACAAAAATACATATGAAATACGTACAAAAATACATACGAAATACATACAAAAATACGTATAAAAATACGTATAAAAATACATACGAAATACGTACAAAGATACGTAGAAAAATACATATAAAAATACATACGAAATACTTACAAAGATACGTAGAAAAATACGTATAAAAATACATACGAAATACGTACAATGTATGCACAAAAATACGTATACAATACCTGCAAAATACGGTTAGAAAATACATACAAAATACGTATACAATACAGATACGTACAACATACATACACAGTATTACATAAATAAAATACAGACTTACCAGACGTACGCAGCGGACGACTTAATATTACCAAATCATTGCATATATACACGAAAATACACATAAGCACATATCCCTTCCCGTGAAATACTTATTTACCATATTTTACCCTTAAACCCATCTTTTAACCTTCCTATCGGACCGGTCATATCGCTCGTAGTGGATCCCGTGTGCACCACAACTTTCCTAAAACATGCCGGGGTGAACTCGTGTATTCAGCCCGTAGTGGATCCCGTGTGCACCACTAAGCCAAAGCTATGGCCATAACTCCTAAATAGCAGCTCGTGTACTACTACTTAGACGGCTACATATTTTACGACCCAGAACTGCCCGGGTGAACTCGTGTATTCATCCCATGAGGCAGTGGCATCGACTTAACCCGATCTAATGACTCGTGTATCATCAAAAAGGGCGTCCTTAAGTATCTTGTCTTTTCTAAGGCCATCGTGAGACCTCTAATTAACACGTCATATCATACAACATATCACATCTCATCATGTCTTAACATATCTTATCATGATCTTATCATATCTTATTCATATTGTTACTTTATATTATAACTTATCCTTTTTATTCCTTAAATCATATTAATTCCCAAAATTACTTCCTAATAATATTATAAGTCAAAAATTAAACTAAAATTGGTCAAAAGTCAATCTAATCACTCGACATTTTTAGAAATAAAACAACAATTAAATAAATTCATATAACAGTCATATAACAATTATTTAAATTATCCGAATTAACAAATAAACATATAGTTTAATAATAATCATAAAAAAAATTACACAAAACAAGATAAAAACTCCACCTTTCACAATTAAGACCACTCGACATTTTGTGTAAATAATACCAAATAAATTCAATCTTCAGATATTAATTAAATCAAATTAAATAATTAATTAAAATAACAACTAACAACAATAATTACCTAAAAACAAGATAAAAATACTATTCTTTATTCATCAAGCCACTCGACAACTTTGATATGAACAACCAAAAATCATGCTTTAATTTAGTCAAATACAATAATTATCAATTAATCATAAAAACATAATATAACAATTTAAATTACACTATTTTACGCAGTCTGATTTTAAAGAATTAAATTAAGATCAACCATTTAAAGGTCTCGAATAATCTGGAAATTTTAATGGAAGTTAAATATGGGTTCAAGGTTTAACGTGCATAAATTTCGTCCAAAAATAACGTGATTTACTATTTTTAAGAGATTTTATAACTAACAAATCAGATTAGACTGTAATCAGTTTCCGATTTTTCTGCCATATCAAACTAACTTTAAAAATTACGAAAATTTAACAAAAGCTGTAAAACACTATTACTGACTTCCACCTAAAATTTCGTAGCCATCTGAATTGATTAAGTATCTTAATAAATTCGTAAACCAAATCTGGACAGTTTTACCGGTTTGAAAGATTAAATTATTATAAGCAAGAAAAGGACGAATTTTGCCACTAAATAAATCATGATTAATAATGAAACAGTAAAGAAACTCCACGAAAAATTCATCAAGAAATAATAAGATTTAATTAAGAAATAAATTCATACAAATAATTATTAAACAATTAAAGATTTCAAGAAACTACATAGAATGATCAAGAAAATTTCATAATAATTCATCACATGGTTCGAAATTCTTAACCTTAACATGATACTAATTCCTTTAATTTTCCTAACCGTTTTCATAATTTAATCCTAATTAAATATATAGAAAACTTAACCAGATTCAAGAGGGTTAGTCTAGTTACCTGAATCGAGTAAGAAAATAAAATAATTCTCCCTTTGAAGCTTGATATCACACGGCTACTTTGAGGAGAAAAATTTTTCTTTGAGAAATTTTTAAGTATAAAAAGATTTGTAAAAAAAAAAAAATATAAGTTTAGGGTTAATTCCCTATTTATAATATAAGAAAACCAAAAATAAAATAAAAGAAAAAAAAAATAAAACAAATTAGAGGGGAGGGCCGTGAGATTAGAGCAAAAATAGGGGGTGGAGAGAATTTATGGGAACTTAGGATAATTAGTTAGGGTTAGCTATTTAGGGTTTACTAATTCAAAATTTAATTAACTAAAAATATTATTAAGTAAATAAATAATAAAAATTACTAACCAAAATAAATTAAAAGAAAAATAAACCCTAAATATCCAACAAGGGGGCCGGCCATATTGGAAGGGAAATCGGGTCATGGGCCCAATTTCGAGATAAGATAATGGAATAAGAATTAAAACAGTCCAAATATTCGGGCCTTTTGGACTTAGAGTGTTAAAATAAAATTAATAACCGCGAAATTTTCTAGCCCTAAATTTCGGGTTATTACAAGTATCCTTTGAAAAAGTTTTATAATAACAAATTTTAATGGTTTTTTTTTTGTTTTATAATGTATTTTTTTTAATTTTAACGATTTTTTGTTTTAAAATAACACATTTGGGAATTTAATCATAATAAAATACACAAATTCTTATATGCAGCTGATTGCATGGTTTACAAACCATGCGACCATCTGCATTGTTTCAAATGATGCGGTCGTTTTAGGGGTTACAAAGTCTTCAGTGGGGTTATAAAGTGTTTAAGTGGGGTTCCAAAGTATTTTCTGGGGTTACAAAGTGTTTTTTTGGAATTATAGGGTTTCAAAGTGTTTTTGGGGTTACAAAGTGTTTTTTGGGTTACATAGTGTTTAAGTGCGGTTACACAATATTTTTTGGGTTAAAAAGTGTTTAAGTGGGGTTACAAAGGTTTTTTTTGGATTACAAAGTGTGTTTAAGTAGGGTTACAAAATGTTTTTTTTGGAGTTACAGCGGGGTTACAATGTGTTTTGGGGGTTACGAATTATTTTTTTAGTTACAAAGTGTTTAAGTGTGGTTACAAAGTGTTTTTTTGGGTTACAAGTGTTTAGGTGGGGTTACAAAGTGTTTTTTTGGTTTAAAAAGTGTTTAAATAGGGTTACAAAGTGTTTAAGTAGGGTTACAAAGTGTTTAGTTTTACAGCGCGTCGCACCATTAATAATGGTGCAACTAGCTGCACTAAAAACGCGCTGTGGGTTTTTTCCGTTAGGATTTAAAAAAACTTGGTACTACCATTGAGAATTTGCCAAACCACGGTAGAACCAATGAGAATTTCCCAAATATAAACCATATCACCATATAATAAAAAGTTCTACCTGCTAATTGCATCTGACCAAAACACTTAACTCAAATGTCGTCCTTTCATCCACACAATAATTAAAGAAAAACTACCACCACTACTCTTAGTCCTTATCTTTCAGATTATTTACAAACATGGTCACATCGATATCACAAAAGTAGGATTTAATATGACGACTCGTGTTTAAATCAACCATTTACCCCACTAATTTCATAAGTCATAACCCCCCACATGCTCTTTCAACTATTTAAAAGACTTATTTAGTCCAACATTCAATCTCGAATTATTTATATATAAAAAAATTGTAAGCAAGATTTTGTTTTCTAGAACCTTTTAAGACTTGCATGCTTTTAGGAGTAAAAAAAAATACATGGTTATAAGATTCAAGGAAGTGACATAATGTGAATTTGCCAACCTTGCATTTCTTATACAAATCCTTGCATCACATCCAACACGTTTTATGCTTCTTCTTTAGACGTTAAAGCTAGTTACACATTGACCTTCACTCTTCTTAGCATGTTTTGATTTATTATGGTCATCATCTTGTGAAAATCCTTGAATTGTTTGTTGCAATAAATGTGTTTAAACATGCATTACCATCTTTGTCTTTTTTCTCAATGCCAAGTCTGATCACATAGCTACAAACTTGAGCATAAAACTTATAAATGTATATAGTCATTGCAATAAAGTATCAAATGGCATTCTTATTATAGGATTCAGGACAAAATAGAATTTATTTTTTATAAATTATAACCTCTTGGTTTAAAACGAGGTCGATGAGTGAATGTCATAGTTATTGTTGTTGTTGTTGTTGCTTCATTTTGAGGAGTAGTAGGAAGGAATTATTTATGCTTGAACTAGCAAAAACTTCTTCTAAACTTATTGAATGGATTTCCTATTCCATTTTTTCAATAACACTTGTAAATTTAACTAATCTATGTATATTGTATAAACTAGAAAATGGTACATTGAAGAGAAAACAAAAGACATATTACACTATATTTGCTGCATTTCAATGGGCAGTGATAAAATCAATAAACTCCTTGTTTATTAAAAAAAACAGCAAATAAGATACAAACATGAATTAAATTACAGTCTCAAACTACAACTAAATATAAACCAAGATGGAAACAATAATCATTAAAAGGACAGAAAATAATACTTAAGTGAATGACTGAAAGAATATAATTTAACATAAAAAGGATACATTTTACAACATAAGGGGTACATATAAAAACATGCACTAGATATATGCTTTATTATTTCATTCTAAGATGGAATTAAAAATGCCACTACAAACCACATTACATACATATATAATGACCAACCAAAACATATAAAAAGTAATATGTATTAACATGTTATTCAAACAAAGAAAATCACATGCTTATGTATTCAAATTGATATTCAAACAAAGAAAATCACATGCTTATGTATTCAAATTGATATTCAAACAATGAATATAAGAACGACTGCTACAGAATTTGAAAATCACCACCATTCTACTCAAAAAAGAATTCGAATACCATTATGTAATACCAAATTCAAAAATCATCATGTAATTACAACTTCAATCTCAATTTTTTCTTTAAAATTCAACTCGATAGTGAATCAAAAAAATCATCATGTAATTAATGGCAACTTTAATCAATTTTTCTTTCAAATAAAAAAATCATGGGTTGCTTGATTCGACTTGTTAAGAGCACGTGTCGAGCCTATTAGAGTTAAGCTTTGACCTATTCGAACTCAAGTAGATTGTGAGTTGTCTTGTCTCATAAACAACCCTATAACCAATGATGCTACAACTCGGATTGGAGACCCCTAGGTTGATGGCCTGGAATGACGTATGTGCTTTAATTTGGCAAAGGAAAACTAGTGTGTACATGACTTGAAAAGTTAGCACCCTGCTGATTGACACGAGTGGTCACTAGAAGCAGTAACATATCTTTATTGCATTATCTAACAAGGATGTCATAAAGATTCGCCCACTTCTACAAAATTCATCATGAGACTCACTCATTTGTTTAGGGAACACCAAGGGTATAGTATCCACATGGTGGGTTCTAGCTATCATATATATGCCAAAGGAAGAGACGTTTTTGGAGTCAAGCTGAATGGGATAAGGACTAAAATTGTGGATGGTAGGTTCTGCTTGTGGCGCCTCTCCATGCCTAATGACTATAAAATTTTCATTTGGAAGCTTCAAAACTCGGCCTTCCCAGCTAAGAAAGAATTATTGAAGAAAGATATGCAGATGATCACTAAGTAATGCTTATTTTGTGCTCAAAGTGCGTACACTTGGGGATAAACTTTGAATGATATCTTTTGTGATTGTGAGTTTGTAAGACATATATGAAGGGGTTGCATATTTATCATCCAGGCAGAAACGATCCCTTTTCATCAATGAATCTCTAATTGGTTATGTCTTCTAAGCCGAGATAATGCAAGGAATGAATTCTAATCTAACATTAATATATATATATATATATTGTAGTAGTTTTGAGGGGACTATCGAATGCCCGTAATAGGGAAGAATATGAGGGAATATTTCATCATCTAAAACCAGTTCTTTAGGTGACAGATTATGATGAGGTGTGTGTTATTGCAAAAGCTTTTCACTAAGCCCCCAATTTGCAAACACATACCCGCCTAGTTTTTCTGAACGTAACATTAAAGTGCAAACTGTTGTGGGACATATGGTTTGCATGTAAAATATGCATGTAAGTTATCCACTTTTTAAATACAAGAAGGCAAGGCTACCCTAACTTAGCAGTCTAGTGATGTTGCTCAGGTCGCCAACAATGACATCCAAATATCGGAATATGCATGGTTGCGTAACAAAGTATATTTAAAAGGCATTGTGGCATGCTTTATTAAAAAAAGGCATTGTGGCATGCACTTTAGGATGCTCCCAAAAGAATTCACCTACACTTAAGAGTACAAGTTGACAATCGTCCAACTTTTGAGTTGCTTATGGGGGATAGATGGCCAAGATATCATATCGTGATACTCATACTATCTCTCATATCTAGTGGTGAGCAAAATCGGGTACCCGGTCTTTTTCTATGGAACCGGATCTGGAATCGAAACCAATGGGTCTGAAATATCTGGAACCAGAACCGGAACCGCTCTAACCGGGTAATATGTTTTTGGAATCGGAACCGGAACCACCGGGTACCGGTTCCAATACCGGATACCCGGTTTTCTTTAATGGGTGTGTATTTTGTTCAATTTCTTAAATTTAAATAACAAATCGGGTTAATGGCCAACAACTACTCTACTACATATTTAATTATTTACCACTAAACATCAAGTCATCCACAAAGATAGTTTACTCAAACACAAGTTTATAATTTTAAGATAAAACATACAAGTTTACATAAAGTCATAAACACAAGTTCACACAAATTACATACAAGTTTACATAAACATACAAATTGTGAATGAAAAAAAAATTAGGTTTACTATATTTTGGTTTAGTCGGTAGTCACTTCAGTACTTCACTATTTACCATTGGATAAAAGTATAAAAACTAATTCAACCGTATCAGGAATGGGTCTGGTACCGGGTACCCCGAATTGAAACCGTTACAACCGGTACCCGGTGGGTACCCGGCCCACAATTTTTGGAACCGGAACTTGTTGGGACCGCTAGTAACTTTTGGGTCCGAAACCGGACTCAGTTGAACAGGGTCAGGGTAATTACCCGCCGGTTCCTAACCGGGTCCGGTTCCGTGTGTGGGTACCGGAACCGTTGCTCGGCCCTTCAGTCATATCCTACGCACTATGTAATAATTATTATTTTGTCAACATATCATGGTTAGTCTCTCCTTTTGTAAAAAAAAGAGAAGAAAATAAACAAATTAATAGCATATAATAATTTTGTAGAACGAACAAACTGGCTTTGGCAAATGGGCCGGGGAGGGTGGATGCAAATATACCCTCCTCATACCCGCATCCACTTGAATTTTTTATTCATATTACTCATGATGGGTATAAATTTAAAATTTATTCTGTGCGCGTGAGTACAAGAGCAAATCCACATCCACTCCACCATCCAAGTGGATATACATTCATTACCCACTTGTGTCTATTCACTATCCAAGTGAATACTCACTTTCTATTTTCTCCTATTGAAATAGATTAAATTAAATTATATATGTACTAACCGATCAAATTTTACCCACCTGTCATTATTAGAGGTGACAAACGTGACTCGACCCGTATTATCCGAATCCACATGATATAATTAACCCACCACAAATCACCCAACTATTATTGTATGTAATCTTTATTATCCCGTTTGACAAAAACCTAAATATAACTCAACTCAAAACAAAAAATTTATTAACCAGGATTGAACCAACCCGACTCATAAGTCAAAACTTACCCAAACGACCCATTTGCAACCTCTACCTGCCATCCCTAACAATAGCGGTGAATATCTGAGTGACACGAGATCTAAGCTAGGTGGACTAGTAATTGGTGGGCCAATATAAATATTGCAGGCCCATGTAATAATAATACTCTGTAATAACAATTAAAGCTAAACAAATCTGAGAAGCAACAAGCAAGCTTATACGCTCGAGTACTGTTTAGGGTTTCTATACTTTTTTTCCTCCCTTTTGCGACTCACATTAAGCGTTTCCGAGTTCAGAACGCCATGTACGGGTCAGGTTACGGTGGTTCCAGCTATGGCTCCGGCTACCCATCTAGAGGGTATGTTCTCTTTTACTCGCTTCATTCTTTTTATTTTGTTCATGATTTTGTTACTTAGGGTTTCTTTTTATGTCCAGAAATTGTTTGTTTTGTTCTCCGTTTACATATATTTGAATTGCGGAACTAGTATTCTATTATCCACTGTTATTACACTTGAAATTAATGTTTGTAGCCATCGATTTTTGAGTTCGGACCTTGATTATTGATTTCACCTTTTTTTTCTTCTTATGGAAAGAAAGCTGATTAGTTCAAAGGGCCATGGATTATTGATTTCAGCTTGTTTTCGTTATTTTCCTATTCAAGAACATAAGCCAGAGTACCAGACTAATATGGAAGAGTTACCAAAAAATTATATGTCCTTTGAGGAGAAATTTGTTTTAGGTCTGATTTTGAAGGCTGTCTTTGATTTATCTTTTCCTTCATTTGGTGCCGAAATTAAACTTAGAAGATCCTCATTTATTACGTTAACGGCCCATTTGATAATGGGAATTAATTTATAACTAGATTTGGTTTGAAAATCAAAATTCATTTCCATGGCGGTGCTATCTTAACTCCAATTTATCTAATTTTCTTCGTAAATATTCATTTCCATCTAATACCACCTTTCCACATGGTAATGGAGGAGAAATTTTAAGTTTGGGAATGAAAAATATGTTTTCCATGGAGATTTTGAAGTTTTTACTTAGCTAATTACACTTTAAATTAATTACCATTAATATAATTCATTACAAACAACCAAACGAGCCGTAAAAGTTTTTTTGGATAGTGATATCCGCACCATTTTTTATAACAGCACTCTAATTCCTTTATGGGAAAAAGTTTTGTGAGTATAATGGGTGTGCGTAAATCAAGATTTATGTGCGTAAATCATTTGCCATTTTTTCCCCCTGTAACTTTCTTATTGTGTTAAACCCTGTGAAATTGCTGTTTCGAGGGGTTTTCCCCAATACTTCAAATAAGATTTAATTTCTTGGAAATATTTTTACTAACTTTTCTATTGCACTTTTTTTGAATTCATCACCTTTTCATTGTTTTAAAAAAAATTAGCACCTGAAACTTAGGATAATCAGGTAAATGGCCGTATTTTTAACGATTTTTAGCTCTAATATGCACGTCATTTGTCCTAAAAATAAGTCACCTCCCTAATCCCTTCTTCTGAACCATCTAATTACATTTTCAAATTGTAAAACTAGGTTGGTGATTACAATTTACCATTCTATAACCTCAAATGAGGTGACAATTTACATGATTTTTAAAAGTTCAAGGAAAAGGAGGTGAATTGAAAAAATGCAAAAGAAAAGATGGTAAAAAAAAATCCTAAAATTTGTAAATGATGTTTTGTTTGGCATTGCTTGGGTTTCGGTGGTGGTTCAATTGTGATTAGGGTTTATTGTGCTTTTAGGAGGGTAGATATATTACTTTATAAATGCCTTTTCAATTATTTGTGGGTTTGAGACTATAGGTATTACTCCTAGGAAATTATGGGTTGGGTTTGGTTATATTAACAGGTTAAGTGGGGGATTTTTTTGTGTGTTGGGTATTTAAAGGGCAATGTTGGGAAGCGGGGGGGTTTCGGACGGGTACGAGGTCGGCTCAAAGAGACAAAGAATGATGGAATCAAATCCCTACTTCGCAGTGGGAAGCGGTGCAGCAGGATTCCAACCTTACAACTATGGAAGCAGCTTTCAGCCTTCCGGCTTTCCAGTCGTACGCCTCAGAGGCCTTCCTTTTAACTGTACGGATATCGACATCTTTAAGTTCTTTGCTGGTTTGGACATTGTGGATGTGCTATTGGTCAACAAGAGTGGGAGATTTTCTGGGGAAGCATTCGTGGTGCTCGCATCTGCTGTGCAAGCTGACCTAGCCCTGAACAGAGATCGACAGAACATGGGCCGAAGATATGTGGAAGTTTTCAGGTGTAAGAAGCATGATTACTACAATGCTGTTGCTGCAGAAGTGAAGTATGAAGGTATCTATGACAATGACCGTCCCAACTCGCCACCAGGTCGATCTAGGAGGTCTGTGGACAAGGAACAATTGGAGTACACTGAGATACTGAGGTTGCGGGGTCTTCCTTTTTCTGTAACCAAGGATGACATACTGAAATTCTTTGTAGATTATAATGTTGCAGAGGATAAAGTCCATGTAGCATGTCGTGCAGATGGTAAGGCTACTGGAGAGGCATACGTTGAATTTCCTTCTGCAGATGAGGCTAAGAGAGCCATGTGCAAGGATAAGATGACTATCGGTACACGCTATGTAGAGCTCTTCCCTTCAACACCAGATGAAGCTAGGCGGGCTGAATCAAGATCAAGACAATGATGTTGCAATGTAATTGAGTACTTTAGTTTTCCGCATCTTCTAATGCTTGATTGAGTTTGCTGTTTTTGTTTGTTATTGTTACCAGTAGAACTGTACTTTGATAGTTTGTTAGTGTAGACATATAAAACTGTGATTTTTTTCTAGATTTTCTGCTTCATAATACAAGGGTTTAGACTTGTGGTTTGTGTATCTGAATTTTGGTCGGATTTTTTTGTAGTAGTTTATTATGTGAGCATAACTGCAGCTGCAACTATACTTGTGCTTACTAGCTGATTGCAGAGTGTAAATAAATTTGAATGTCGCCTTTTGTCATGTCTTTTTTTGTATGAGGTGCTTGGTACTACATGAATTGGTGCCTTGTCTGGTTTTACATGGTGGGCGATCTCTGATCAGCAAGTCTTTTATTACTAGAGTACTCCGTACTTCGTATTACATTATTTACATGCTTGTCAGTTGGTCACATCTTACATGGATCTAATTTTGTTTGGCAAATGTTTTCAACTACTTTGACTGTATATTGTTAGGATTTATCACACATCTTGTTATATAAAGTTGGCTTTTATTTATTTATTTATTTATTTATTTTTACAATATCCCTCAAATTTTTCGTTTTCTATGTTGTACTTGTATTTGCGTATTTGAGAAGTTGCACATAGTACTGCTCATGTGCAATTGTTAGTTTACAAATTGGGAGGTAAACATGTGTACGAATAGCATGGTACTCATGTTATGAATATAGGTCAATTTGAATGAACATTGGTATAATATTTAATGAACATAATTCAAATTTTTGAAATTAAACCAAATCAACATTCATGTTCAACAATGGACATTAATTGATTGAGTTGTATGTATAAGGAGTACCCTTCTTCTAGGTATTTGTTTGTGTACTTTTTAGTGATTGTTAGTTTTATTATGGTACCATTGGTATTGATTAATAAACAATAGATTTTAGTCCTCCATTAGCTTTTCCACCTGAAACGTTGACATGTAAACTAAGGTATTTCATTGCACGCACAACGAGGCCTTTTGTGGTCTTTTATTGGCAAATGGGAAAAAAAAATATGGTTCCACTAATGGATATTTTAAGATTTTCATGAAAAATAAGGCTAATATGGTTGATTTACTTCACTTGTTTATTGAAAGATTCTAAATGAGAAAACTATTTAGGAATTTTATTAGGGAAAATTGGAAGAAAAAAAAAAGAGAAAAGAAACGGGGAAGCATAAGAAAAATATAAAAGCTATATATGTATTGAAAAAATGCACATTGAGATCAATTAATACTCCTAAGATTATACTCTGTATAACCAACTACTTTGTCTGTCCCAATTTATTTCTCCTATTCTAACTTTGGGCACTGTTCACATGTGAACTTTTACTTTATTTAATTTAATATACGTAAGAAAAAACATAGTCATGATAGATCTAGTTTAATTCGTCTTAACATGTATTTTTTAAATATATAATTTTTGTAATTTTTTAATATATATAATTAAAGATATTTTTATTTAAAGTTATGTCTCAGAAGATGTGAAAAAGATAATGTAGCAAGTAAATTGGGATGGAGGGAGGAGATTATTGAGATAAATCTATGTAGTTTTGGGGAAAAACGAGTGTCCATGTTAAATAAGGAATTTTTGCTGCATATGTTATCATTTAATAATTTTTATTAATATTATAGCCAGTAAGTTGATAATTTTGTAGATCATTAACCTACTTCATAAATAGATAATACAAGTAGAGATGGCGGCGGACCGGATCCTGATGGATCCAGATCCGTTTTTTCTGCCTAGATCCAAATCCGCTCTGGATCCGGCGGATCCATAGAATGAGGATCCAGATCCCTAAAATGGATCCTCTTATATTATACTTACTAATTGAGATAATTAAAACTTTTAATGCACTAAAATTGTCATTTTATTGCATACACAATTAATATGCAAATTAAAATCCTCTACTAACTTAGTACTAACAAACTAACATCCTAAAATCCGTGCATTAAATAATCAACTTGACTATTTAGACTTTGAAGTATTGGGCATTTCAGTCGTATAACTTATAAGATTATCATTAATATTGTATATGTTTTATTAAAAAAACCGGATCCGCGGATCTTGCGGATCCTAATGCGGATTTATAAATAAGATCCATATCCAGATCTGCAATTTTCCTTGAGGTTTTGAATCTGTGCGGATCCAAAATATGAAGATCTAGATCCTCAAAAACGGATTTGGATTCGGGGATCCGGGGCAGATCCAAGATCCGTTGCCATCTCTAAATACAAGTATGAACACTAGATATGAGTATGAGCCAGACCGGCACGAGAACCAGATGGGCATGACACGGTTTGGGCTCGGCCTAGCACGAGTCTGCTGGTGGCACGACAAGACACGAGAGGTACACTCATGGGCGATGATGAGCCGTGCATTGACAACATTTTTAAAACTTGACATGAGTCCGACACGAGCATGACAGGCCGACATTTGATACATTTAGGCCCTGTTTGGCAATTGATTATTGGGTGTTTGCTTGTTTAATTGGCTGGAAGTAGTAGCTGTATGCATTGGCTTTTTAAGTTGGTTGCTTAAGCAAGCTGTTTGGAATAGTGTTTGGTAAATTTAATTGTGGTTGTTGGCTGTTTATTAGATGGTTTGTGGGCTTACAAGCCAAAAGCCAACCAAAAAAGCTGCTCCAGGCAGTTTTTTCATTTTTACTGTTTGACTATATTAAAAAGCCAAAAACCACTTAAAAAACTGGTTTCCAAACAGAGCCTTATTATGAAAAAAAAGTCCCAAAAGATAAAAATTTATAACTAGGCCACGAGACACGAGATGAGTCGGCCGACACAAACCATATGATAAATTGGACATGAGCTTTTTTTTTTTAACTTTTCACGAGCTTGGCATGACACAATCTTATAAGAACTCTAGTCTTTTAGACTTCTAGAGGTCTCGAGGCACAATTGCACAAGAAGTACCTTTTTGTCTTATTATAGAGGGCTTGCGGCTTTCCTACTTCCTAGTAGCCTAGTACTCTAGTAGGGGTATCTAGGAATGACTATTGACTAGTGACTATTGACTATTGAGTGATTTTGACACTCTTTAATTTAATTTTAACACTTTTCATGTGAGAAGGGGATGGGTGCCAAAATCATTTCCCAATTTCTTAAGAACAACTCTTTTTTTCCGAGTGATTAGTCAAAATAATGCTCAAGCAAAAAATATTTACGAAAATATTGTCATACAAAAAGAATTTATGAGAATATTGTCCATGTAAGCATTATTTAATTTTTTATCTTATGTAGCTTAAATCGCTATCACAAATAGCGACTTATTTAAAAAATCACTATTCTAAATGGTGATTTAAATAAATTAAATTGCCATTTAGAATAGCGATTGTTTAAGGTAAATCGCTATCACAGCTAGCGATTTTCCCTCAACCTAAAATTTTTTTTGTCCTGATTCTCTCATTCTACTCTAGACAAACGAAGTAGCAGTAGCACCAGTGACTCAGTAAGATCGCTATTTAAAATAACGATTTTACCTAACAACATCGTTATTTGAAATTGCGATTTTATTAAGTAAATCGTGATTTTAAAAAGCGATTTTACTTAACAAAATCGCTATTTCAATAGCGATTTTGTTATCTACAAAAAAACTAAATCCCTCTCTGTCCTACGTGGACAGTATTCTTATAAATACTTTTTGTATGCCATTATTTTTGTAAATAATTTTGGCTTGAGCATTATGTTGGTTAATCCCTCTTTTTTTTCTCCTGTGTCATGTTTCTTTTTCCTTTTTTTAAAAAATAAGTTGGTAACGATGGACCTGAGTTGGGCCATACTATTAGGTACAGTCGTACAGATGGCAATTTAGTATAGGTTTGAGTGTTCGACCCTGGTTCAATTCAATCTACAAGAAAACCGTTCCAAATATGAAAATAGTGTGTAGTTTATTATTAATAGTGTGAGATATTTTGAATTTGTCTTAATGTGTAGTTTATTATTAATATCTATTTTTTTATAATTTACTTAAATACACAATTTGAGTTATAATGGTCAAAGTCAAGTCTCAAATACCATAAAAAAAGAAATGTAGCAAGCAAAAGGAGAAGAAGGGACTATACATGTATTATCATTAAATAATAGAGCAATTTTAATGTAATATTAGACACTTATTTGATTTTATTAATGGATTAGTAGTTTAATTTAATTTAATGTGGGACTCGAATTTTCAAAGTCAGATGTCGAAGTTGGGTTTGGACCAAACATCCAATTGATAGTCGGATGATGTATAATCTGATCCGATTCATTTGTTGCCATCCCTACTATTAGCATATTGCTCACTTTGTCCAAATAGTTGTCTTTTGAAAGATAGAAGAAGTGTATTTAAAAAAAAGGGTTTTTCTAAGCTATACTCTTGTGGTTTTGGAGTTTCTAATTAAGCTGTACCCATGAATTTTGAAACTTCTAAGATGTGCCCCTGAGGTTTTGGTTTTTGATTAAAATTACTCTCTCCGTTAAGTAGGCGTTAATGGTGCCGTTAGTTGGTTTTGCAAGTCGTTGGGAGGAAAATTTCCCTCGTAAAAACTAGGGTTTTGCTGCATAAATTTCCCTCCTTTATAAATTCTTCTATTTGATAGAGGGAAGGAGTAGCTTCTGTTGAAATTTGGAGAGAAATTTGAGAGGATTTATCAGGTATCACATTCCTAGGACGTTCCGTTTGTTGTTGGTAATAAAACTTGGTAATGCTAACGAATTATAGTGTAATTTTTTTAAGGAGTAACCTTATAATCTCTATGGAAAACAATTTTTCATTCCCAAGCTTCAACTTTCTTCTCATTTTTCATTCACATCCATTACCATTGGAGAGAGTGATATTTGATGGGAATAGATTTTTGTGAAGAAAATTAGATAAATTGGAGCTAAGGTAGCACCATCATGGGAATGAATTTTGATTTTCCTTCCAAATTCTAGTTATAAATTCATTTCCATTACCATGATTTATAACCGGGTACCATACGGGTCGTAAGTGTCATTTGTGGGCTCAAATGAGAATAGGTTTGGGTACCAACATCTTGGGGTGAAATTGGAGTGTTAAATAGAATGAGGGAAATTTATGTATCAAAACCCTAGTTTTTATGAGGAAAATTTCCCTCCCAACGACTTGCAAAGCGAACTAACGGCACCATTAACGCCTACTTAATAGAGTGGGTAATTTTAATCAAACATCAAAACCTCAGGGGCACATCTTAGAAGTTTCAAAATCTATGGACACAGCGTAAAAACTCCAAAACCACAGGGGCATAACCTAAGAAAAAACCAAAAAAAAAAAATCGAAAAAGTGAAAACATAAAAAAGACATCAATGAGATTCAAACTTAAAGTTGGTGCTTGCAATCTGAGAGGTTTTATCATTAACACAATTCCTGTGTTTTAAGGAAGAAAGAAAAATATCGTTGTTATGAAAGTAACTTTGTCGTAAGATGTGAGGGCGAAGAAGTCTGCTTTATCCTTCACATATGTTCAATTCGAATTTTTTTACCAGCAAATAATTCTGTGACTTTTCTAACCAAATCTTAATAACCTTGTCCTTTAGAATTGTTGTGTATTAGTGCCTTTTTCCTGTAATCTAGCTAGATATCTAATGTCATTAATAATAATTGCTCAAAGTTGTTTCAGTGTGTGGTGACTACTAACTAGTTTATTCTTATGTTACATATACTCTTTCTGTCTACAAATAAGTTTTTCATTTTAATCAAAATTATGAGGGTTTTTTGGTTAAAATGGAGCACTTATTTGTGAATAAAATGAGTAATATAAACTTTATTTAGAGAACATTAATTGACAATATAAACCAAACGGGCCAACAATCAAACGGGCCGTTAAAGTAATTTACACCGATGTTGATCAGTGGATTTTATTTGTTCTAGAGGCCAGGGCCAGAGGCACAATTTTTTTTTCCATTCTAAGGTGTAGTTGATACCTACTCCCTCCGTCCCTTAAATATTGTTCCATATTGACTTTTGCTACTGTTTATTTGGTAACATTGACTCTCTATAATTTTATAAATATTTGAAAAAATATAGTTAAATAGAATCTCGTTTTGATGAACATGCGTGATTATTGTTTGATAACATTAAACTACATTCATCAATATATTACGGAGTATTTAAGATATATTTGGAAGTACCAATTTGCTTTTAAAAATTAAAACTCCACATGACCACATCACAGTACTTGGAAAAATCTAGAGATGTTTTGTTGATTATTTATTTATTTATATATATTTTTTTTTTTGGAAAAGTAGGACATTTGTGAGGTTAATTTAAATACCTTATATATGTCATATTCATTTATAATTCTTCATCAACCCCTACATAGATATAGTCATTTATATACAGCTTCGATTTTTTTTTTTTAAATAGAATAATGTGTGGGATATTAGGCCTTGAAATCGGGCCTTACTGCAGGTCACCCGACCCAATTTTAGCCAACACACGCATCTGTAAGGGGAATAATAAGGAATCCTCACAAATGCGTGCGGTAAGAATCGAATCCAGGATTTCGTGCCTGAAATTCTGAAGCCCTAACCACTGACTATGATTTCAACCTCATACAACTTGGTACTTGCATGCATAATTTTTTATTGTATTATTACTATTAATTAATTTTTATTTTTATTTATTTATTTTTGGTGGGGGGAGGGGGATGGGAATTGGGATAGGAACAAATAATATGCCATAAATAATATAAACACATCATATGTATGAGTCACATGGTAGTAAATACACCTAATACTTGATTACTTGAATTAAGATAAACCAACTATTTCTTCCCTCTATATTAATCACGACATATTTTTTTAACACACGTTTCAAGAAAGAGATTTGGGCTGCTTATAGATGAGAAAATTAATTAAAATAAATTTGAACACAAGCTAAAAGCGGAACTATACATTACCAGTGTTAAAATTATTTTACAAAATGTGGTACTCTGTAGTTTATTTAAATGTTCAAATCTCATCATAAAAATAGTTCTAATACATTACGACTAAAATGGAGCGGAGGGAAATAAATCTAATGCTACAATTATATATGCTTCCTCCGTTCAAAAAAACGCAACAAACTTATTTGTACGCATTTTAAGGAAGAAATTTAAAGGTCTAAACGATCAAATTAATATATGTAATTTTAAGACAAGTAACATATGATATCATTTTTACTTGTGTTAAAATTATTTTGACTAATTTGCTCATTTACACCATTAAAACACTTCCTTAAAATGCGTGCAAGATGATTTGTTGCTTTTTTTTTTTTTTTTTTTTTTAAGGGGGAAGTATTAATAAAATAAAGTTGACTCCAAAGTACTATACTATTATTCTAACTCTATAAATTAGGAAATGGACAAACAACTCAGCAGCAGTTAGTCCATACCTGAAAGGAAGAATTTTCAACAAAGCAGTTCTCTTCTCTCTCTCTCCTCTTTGTGTGATAACCAGTTAGCCACCACCATTGCAGAACTAGGATAAACAAGAATTCCTGTAAAAGCCAAGTTTTGATCATCAAATCACAAGAAAAAGAAATAAGAAGATTATAAGGGTTTATTACAGATGGGTAATCTCATGGGTTGCATTGGAGCTGGATCAGACACAACTGATACAGTTCCTGAAATTCTCACACCTACTTCTTCAGGTTCCTCCATTTTCATCCTCTCTTTTTTTCCCTTTTTTTTTTAAACCTTTTCCTTTTTTTTTTTTGTTGCTTTTTGGGAGATTTGGGTCATCATTATTTGTGGAAAATGTCTCACCTTTTGCTTTGCTTTGCTTGCATAACATTGTGGTTCCCATTTTGGGTGTTTGTTTTTTTTCTTAAAAAAAATAACTAAAAGGATGCTTTTGGAATATATGTTTGTATATTTCTTACAACTTTTTGGCTTTCAAAAAGGTAATTTGAACTATTTGATGATGAATTTTCTTTAAAATGTGGTTAATTTGATGTGGGGTGACCCTGAATTTTGGTAATTTTTCCAGGAATATCAGTCAGAAATACATATGGTACTGGGTATTCAGGGAGCAGTAGTTCAGGAAATAGTGGGTTTTCTTTTGGAGAGAATCTCAGTTGTGGGGAGGCATCTCCTGGTGGTGAATTATTGGACAAACCCAATTTGAGGATTTTCAGTTTTGCTGAGCTGAAAAATGCAACCAAGAATTTCAAGGCTGAAACCCTTCTTGGTGAAGGAGGGTTTGGGAGGGTCTACAAGGGTTGGGTTGATGATAAATCATCTGTTTCTTCTAAAAGTGGGTTCAAAATTGCTGTTGCTATTAAGAAATTGAATTCTCAGAGTGTTCAGGGTTTTGAAGAATGGCAGGTAATTAATTAAAGTTGTTAAATATTTTAATTTTTATGTAAATACTCGATGCATCCAAAATCTAGTAGAATTATGGGTCTAATTTGTTTTTAGTGAAAGTATGTTGTGTTAGTTAATCATGATTATGACTCCACTAATTAGAAGTTTAGCTGCTTTTATGGTGGATTAATAAGCATTTTTGAGGTTGTATAGTTGGATTGCTTGGATGTCTCAATGGAATTTAGCACTGATAGACTGAGAGTTGGACATTGCTACATCTACCTGACGGGCAGTTAACTTACCACTAATACAATATTAAAACATTAATAAGTACTCCATCCGTATCGGTTTAATTGCAACAAATGGATTAGCACGGTTCCCTAGAGACATTTTCTTAAAATAAGGTTAGGAAAATGTTGAAGGATAAAGTAAGAGTGAGAAAAAATAATGTGTAAAGTACTTTTGGAGAATGCGTAAGATTTAGGAGGTTATATGTTTGTTTATATTTTTAAGTTAGGGTACTTTTGTCATTTTAGGTCTAAAATTTTACCAAATTTAGAAAGATAATAGAATTGCTGCAGTTATTGTTTTACAACCTTATTTAGAAATGTTGTAGATAAATTGATACGAAAAGAGTATGTTAAGTTGGCTTCCACTATCAAGATATATCACCCGTCAATTAGTGGTGGGTAGTCTAACCAGTACTGGGCAAACAATTTTTTTCCCTAAATAGTCTTGTATGTTTTGAATTTTGGGTGAAAATTTTATATGATACAATTAGTGTGTTAAGGTAGACTTTTGTTCAATGGTACGGAGGAGTAACTTTTGGTGACATATGAGTATAAGAGTAAAAGTTTTAGTTAGGACTTTTGCACCAAAGAAAGAGAAGAAAATTACCCCTTTGGAAAGTTGGTAGTTAATGGAGAGGTAGTTGGTGTTGTCCCACCTTTCATTGTGACTTTAGTACTCATTTCATGCATATCTATTCTAAAGTTGCCAAGTTATAAATAAACTTTTAGCTTGTCTTAATCTTGACAACTAATATTGGCAACTAAAATCAATGAAGATTGTAGAAGTGAGGAATCATCATGTTAAAGGTAGAATATATACATTGTACATGTTGATAAAGATTAAAAGTTTGATCTTTTTAAGATATTAATCAATTTGCTAACGTGTTAATTGTTAATGCTTATTGTCCTACAAGTTGGGGTTCATGTAAGATGTTATAGAATCGTGATAGTGACTCCTTTATTTACAGCTAATAACAGTTGCCTTAAATTGCTGAATATGCCATTATGGTTGAGCTACCCTGAAGCCAAATTTGACCAAGTCTTGCCTATAGGAGAATGAATAGATTGAAAAATTATAAGTAATTCTGCTTGAAATTTTACTTCTGTGAAAATAAGGTTTCAAATCATTACTATTAAATCAGCGATACAAGCAATAAATCAATTAGCTGATATCTTTGTGTTTATTTTAATTGTTGTTGCTCATAACCTCATGAGCCGTGCGACGTGCGTCGGTGCATGTATCTTACAAATTCGAAGGTACATGCGTGAGCATGGTATTAAATCAAGGCCGCATCGTGACCGCACTATAAAGCTTTTTAAGCTTACCGCGACCGGAATATTAGGCCGCAAACCATCCGCATTGCCCGCGAATGTGCTTCCGCGACCGTTATCGCGGTCGCGACCGAAACCGAGATTTAAACCCATCATGAGTGCCAATATTCAATTTTCAATATTAGACCAAATGAACATATCATCATCAAATTGATAAACTTCTATTTATTGTGGGTTGCATTTTTATGGAGATTGTCTAGCTTCCTCTAGTTGCTCACTAGTGTACTTTCTGTGAATTACATGTATCTAGCTTTTAAATGTAGGATCAACATTATAGTGAACCCAGCTTGCTTCATTGCTTCAAAGATAATTTATCTTGTAGGGAAACCTTCTTATTGGAGTCTTTTCAATGTCTTATTTGTCACTGCAGTCAGAGGTGAACTTCTTGGGAAGGTTGTCTCACCCCAATCTGGTTAAGTTATTGGGGTATTGTTGGGAGGACCAGGAATTGCTTCTTGTATATGAATATTTGCCAAAAGGAAGCTTGGAAAACCATCTATTCAGAAGTAAGTTTTGAAGTGATTGATTATTATTTGTAACATTATTGTCTATCTATAGAATATGCTAACACTTTTTGTTGAATATTTAGGGAATAACAATGTGGAACCACTTAGCTGGAACAGGCGGATGAGCATAGCTGTGGGAGTCGCTCGAGGCCTAGCTTTTCTGCATAGTTCAGACAAACAAGTGATCTATAGAGACTTCAAAGCCTCAAATATACTTCTTGATGTGGTAATGTGAGCTATACTTGTTTTAATTTTGAGTTAGCTGTTGCAATATTATATACAATGTGATCTTAAATCTCTTCTGCTACAACAAAAACAACAAAGCATTAGTCCCAAAAAATTGGGGCCGTCGGCTAGATATGAATCAATATGCGGAATCACCAAACACTAAAGTCATGAGCCTATAATTTTCTCCTTCACCAGCAATCACCGTCTTCCAAGTTTTCTTTGATTTTTCTATACCTCTCATCTTCTCATCCGTTTTCCAATCCTCAAGCCTTCTTATCGATGTATTATCCGGTCTCCTTCTCACATTACCAAACCATCTTGGATGATCTCCCTCATCTTATTCTCAATAGGTATCATCCCTTTCGTCTTCCTGATAACCTCATTTCTAATTTTATCCTTTCTTGTATGCCCATACTTAATCTCTTTTACTTACGTGAAAATATAGATTAATATTGAATTATATTCGGGTTATGAAGACAAATGTAATTTTTCAGGCAGATATTATAAAATAGAATTTAGAAAGTATTCAGTTTTTTTTTTGGCTGTTATTTTCTTTAAAACATCATTCTGCTTGCATTGTTATTTTACTAATTCGCCTTTTACTCTTAGTGCAGAACTATGATGCAAAGATATCAGATTTCGGTTTGGCAAAACTAGGGCCATCTGGTGGAAACTCCCACGTCACAACCCGAATCATGGGCACCTATGGTTATGCAGCTCCAGAGTATGTTGCAACAGGTAACACTTTGTGTTTCCATGACAATTTCGAATCAGTTTTAGGTTTCCATAATGGCCTCTTTAGTAATTATTTGCCACATTGGCATTTTCACATCTTTCGAGATACAATTTCAAACATTAATATATTTGAAAATTAGGCATTAGGACGAATCATATAAGATCCAATATGACAATGTTTTTTTTCCTTGCATGTGAATAGTGTCTCAAGATGTAGCAAGTAAAATGAGACAGGGGAGTACTTTATTATCCTAGTGTGGCATCAACCAAGATTTGTAAAGTTTTATGTTATGAAGCCTACCTAAATTTGCTCATTAACTGTTCCCACAGGTCACTTGTATGTAAGCAGTGATGTATATGGCTTCGGAGTGGTGCTGCTCGAGATGCTAACTGGATTGCGAGCAGTCGATCTGAACCGTCCGAAAGGGCAGCAAAATCTTGTAGAATGGCTGAAGCCATCTCTACCTAACAAGAGACTACTGAAAGAGTTTATGGATTCACGACTCGAAGGTCAGTATTCACTCAAGGCAGCATATCAGTTAGCTCAACTCACCCTAAAATGCGTTCGCCAAGATCAAAAATCCCGCCCTACCATGAAAGAAGCAGTTGAAGTGCTACAAAAAGCCGAAGCCATCAAAGTCAAGAAAGATAACAGGACACACAGTACAGATATGTCTGTACCGAACAGTAATAACAGTTCTCGGCGTTCTCCTTACCATCCACAGCACCATGGCCGAAGCCCGAGGAGAAGCTTAGAATCTTAGTCACCAATGATGTTAACATGTATACCGAGAAAATGTAATGTAAGACAGAAAGAGGTTTGCTCTTGAGACTATTCATGTATATGGTGATCTTTTTTTTTTGGAATCATGTTGTAGGGTTATTGCTGGTTTTGGTTTAATGAATATAATGAGAAATTAATGCTTGTTAGTGAATTTTCCATTATTAAGTATTTAACTGCTGTAAATTGCTGTAATCAAGTTAACTAGTGGTCGCAATCCTTCTTTTTTTTTTTTTTTTTTCGTCAACTAAATTATTATCAGTGAGAGTTGTTTATAAAATTGGAATCATCTTTGATCACTTTCAAAATTCTAGTCGGACAGGACAATCTAGAGACCATTGACTTAAATTGTGCGACAAAAGTTTTTAATGTTTTCTCTATGTTTAATTGTGTCTGTATTAATTTTAAAAAATTTTGCCTTAACCACCTAATAAGTACCAAAGGTTGTGAACAATTACCATATTTTTTTTTATTAAATTTAACTACCAATTAAGTGCCAAAAAGTTGCAAACCACCACCCATTTTTAACCCCGTTAACTTAAATCACAATTAAACCTTAATTAAACCACTTAAGTCTTAATTAATCTTAATTAACACTTTTTATTTAAAAAAAAAAAAAACAAATCTGGAAAATTAGGAAAAAACCCTCAACCACCCCTCCCCCTCCCCCAGATTTTCTTTTTATTTTTCTATTTTTTTTAATAAAAAGTGTTAATTAAGATTAATTAAGGTTTAATTAAGAATTTAAGTGGTTTAATTAAGGTTTAATTGTGATTTAAGTTAACGGTGTTAAAAATGGGTGGTGGTTTGCAAGTTTTTGGCACTTAATTGTTAGTTAAATTTAATAAAAAAATATTATGGTAGTTGTTCACAACTTTTGGTACTTATTAGGTGGTTAGTGGCAAATTTTTCTTAATTTTAGATAGTCGAACTTTTAGCTGTTCTGTTTGTTTTTCTGTAAGAAAAAACCGTCTTATTAAATACCAGGATAATATATAACTTACTGGTAAAAAGTCTGGCTACATGGAATTAGGTCGTGAGTTTGATGCTTGTTGAAGCTTTTTGTTTTAATTCATTTTGAGTTTCAAATGATGTGATGACACGTAGATTAATAATATGGAGAATGACGTGACGTCTATTTGAATGCCTTTTAATATATGATATAGATATAGATGTATATAATAGTAATCAACAATAATCAAGCTTGCTGTAAAAAAAAAACAAAATTGATTGGGTCAGATTATAATAGTGACAAAAACTGACATAAAAACAACTTTATTATTTTTCCAACGTGGGATTTATTCCCAACATTTCCCCTTAATTCCAAACTCTTTTCACGCATGCGTAGAGTTCAAACCTAGCCTCGTACCAAATCCTTATCAGGTATAATCTTGTGATAGGAGTTTTGTAGGAGTAATTGCACTTCATTACCCACGTACACTTGTTCTAGGCTCTTGATTCACCACACATTAGTCAAATAGATAAAAAATAGTTGAACGAGTTGAATTCGTGGGTGCATGCATGCATGCAATGCATCAAAAGTTGAAAGGGCGTCATGAGTTAATAACCCAAAAAGCTCCACACAACATGATATGCATGCATGCATATGTTTAATTTATTTATTACATCCCATCTGTTATTCGCTACCTTCAAAATTTAGACCTTGACTTTAGGCATGCAATAAAAATGTATTCAAAATCAAATTTTTAAATGAGCCAAATTCCATCGAAAGAACAATGACCATCGAATCAACAAATTAAAGGTATATGATAGAAGGTTGGAGGCTTGGAGCAATCAACCAAATTATGTTAAGAGGGTTGGTTGAGCCTATATTAATTAATTGCACATATTTAATACTATGACTTGATTCAATTATTATTATGTCAATTGTCATGGACTCATTGTACTTCCATTATGACTGCTAGGGGTGAGCGGGACCGGGTACCCGGTCTATTTTGGGGTACCCGGACCCAGTTACAAGCAGGTCCTACAATTTGGAACCAGACCCGGACCCAACTCAACCGGTTCCTAGATTTTTGGACCCAGCCTTGGAACTTGCGGGACCGGGTCCGGGACTGGGTACCCAATTCGTGCAATTTGTAAAATAATATAACACTACTTTGCCAACTGCGGTTGGGACAGGGTACCGGATTCGTGTAATTTAAAAAAATAATGTAGTATACTTTACTAATTACGACAAACAATTTCAATTGAATAATTAGTTGAGCTTTTTATGGGTTAAGAAATTACAAAAAAATAAGTTAAATACGGTCCTACACAATGAGTACCTAGTTCGAGACCCGGTTCCACCGGGTACCCACTAGGTACCGGGTCCCCAATTTTACTACCCAGACCCGGAACCGTCTTCAACCGGGTCCTCTTCTTTGGACCCAGGACCAGACCCAGTTATAGCGGTTCTGTGTTCGGACCCACCAGTTTCAGACCAGGTCCAGGTCCAAAACCGGGTACCCGGTTTTTTTGCTCACCCCTAATGACTGCAACTTCAACATTGACCGCCCCATATGGTGTACATCTTAAATCTGACTTACTTTCTAGCATAAAAGTAATGGTTTATTTGGATAAGTGGAAAAAAAAAAAAACACAAAAGAATAAATAATGGAAAGAAAAGAGAGTATATATTGGCTTTATGGGATAATATTTGGTTGTGAAAATATTTTACAATATATATTAAAATATTCTCCCAACCAAAATATATTGTAAAATATTTTCACAACCAAATATTATCACCGTAGCCTTCATAATTAGAGCCGGCAAAAATTGACACGATACGATAACACGACACGAAATTAGCGGGTTTGGGTCAAAGATTTTGACACGATTAAGTAAACGGATTGACACAACACGACATGCTTATTGAACGGGTCGGGTTTGGGTCAAGGGGTTCAACCCGTTTATATAAACGGGTTGACACGACACGACACGATTACACTTGAATATTAATTTTATAGTGAAAAATTAACCTGACACGCTAACACGACACGAAATTAACGGGTTTGGGTCAAGGACATTGACACGTTTAAGTAAACGGGTTGACAAGACACGACACGGCACGTTTATTAAACGGGTCAGGTTTGGGTTAGAGGGTTCAACCCGTTATTGTATGTGGGTCGACCCGAAATTGACACGACACGACACGATTGCCTACTCTATTCATAATCATATGGATAAGCGAGTGGAGGGAAAAAGATCTATTTTCCATCCCTCTTTAATAAATATTACCTCGTCTAATTAATTTGGAGAGATTTACCCAAAAAAATGCAAACAATAATATAGCAAACAAATAGTAATAGTAATAGTAATGATGATAAAGAGAATAAATTTTGACGTAAATTTGCGAGAAAACTAATGTCCATTCCTATGTATAGTATTGCTAATTTAATTCATCTCAAAATTTCTATTTATTTCCATAATTTTTTGTTCCCACAGTGATCTTGCCCACCAAATACTAGAGGTGGCCAATGGGCTGGGTTGGCCCGGCCCGGCCCGGAACCCGCCCGGTTTTTGGCCCGGCTGGGTCGGCCCGCTCCAACCCGTAACCGGCCCGGCCCGGCCCGGTCCCCAGGCGGGCTGGTTATGGGTTGTGGTTTACAAACCCAGCCCGTAGCCTAGCCCGCCCGTAACCCAGCCCAACCCATAACCCAGCCCGGACCCAGCCCAACCCGTGACCCAACCCGTGACCCAGCCCGACCCAGACCCAGCCCGTGACCCAGCCCGGCCCGTGACCCGGCCCGCCCGGCCCGCCCGTACGGGTTACTAGCCGTTACTCACTAACGGCTACCTGCAGCTTTTTTTTTTTTTTTTTTTTTAAAATTTCACCCCCTTCCTATAAATACCCCTTAATTTACACCCAAAATCCTCACAACTCTCAATCTCTCATTCTCTCAACTCTCAATCTCTCAACTCTTAATCTCTCAATCTCTCATTCTTTTCTTAATTCTAAATTTCTAACTTTCATATTTTCAATTATCTATTTATCTTGTTTAGTTTTTGTACAATTTTAAATAAAAAAAACTTCTACTATTTTCTTAATTCTTAATTCTAAAAAAAACTTATATTTACATTAATATATTCAAAGAAAAAAATGGCTTCAAGAGGTGGTGGCCATGGTGGAGCTAGTGGTAGTGGTGGTCGTGGTGGTGGTGGAAATGAATATGATTATCAAAATACGGATGAATATATTCAGAACTTGGAAAACGACGCAGATTTTGTGGATCCTTTGTCACAACAATCGAGGCATTCGTCTTCCACAATGGGCCCTCCTCCTCCCCGACCCCCCCGAGGTAATGTTATGCATTTTATTATTTTTACTATTTTATGTTAAAAATTGAATATGTAACATGATTTTAATATATGTTATGAAATAAGAATTTATAGAATAATTCAATAATTATATATGTGATACATGATTTTAAATTTTTAATATATGCTAGGAATTAGGAAATAAGAATTTATATTATATTTATTAATTTATATATGTGATACATGAATAATGAATTTAATATATGCTAGGAAATCAAATTATATATGTGAATAATGTGATTAATGATTTTAATATATGACTATATGTTAAGATTTAAAATTATATATGAACTTTCCAGTTTAATCATAAGGTTACAATCTGATTGGTTAGTTGGCTTAAACAGAAGCCCGGGATCTGTCTAGGCAAGATTTGGTATTTAAGTTGACCATTGTGTCGCACCTCTCTTACCTGGGATTCTATCCAGTCAGCATTCGTTTCCAATTATGATTTACACTTGGAAATTAGTAGTTTAGTACGCATAAAAAAATAATAGGATTATAGATTAGGGTGATTATAAATATGAAATATAATAATATAAAAAGATGTATATTAATTATGATTTATAAGAAATAAATAATGTGATATTGATAACTTTAAATTTTAAATTAAGGTGAAGATGATTCCGGGCCATCGACCCAGGGCAACACTGGTCGTAAAGGGTCATGGGTCTGGCCATACTACGATAAAACAGAAACCAATGAGCGTAATAAATTTATAGCTATTTGTAAAGTTTGTCGGGATGTCAATAAGACAAAAAACCCCAAACAATACAAATGGCAAAAAAGCGATGGAACCGGAACATTAGCACGACACCTTTCACGAGATCATAAATTGGGGCCGGAAGGCGCAGATTCAAGCGATGGAACCACCCAAACTCAGCTACACGGGTATGCTTCTGACATGCCCGGCGCAGGTATGCCTTTTGTTTTTACTACAGATAATTTGTGTAGTTACTTAGGTGATTATGTTATTAATACGGAAAAACCTTTTAATTTTGCGGAAGACCCCGAATATGAATTATTAAATAGAATGGCTTTACAACCTGCATATAGAAGAGTCCCTAGGAATTCACTTAAGCGTAAAACTCAACAACAATACTTTGAACGTAGAGCTTATATGATTGAATCGTTTCGAACATATGACGGTCGTTTTAGTTTGACTAGTGATACATGGAGTTCTACAATTGGAGAACCATTTATATGTATCACTGCTCATTGGATTGATGAGAACTGGTATTTACAAAAACGTATTATTGCTTTTCAATCAATGGAGGAGAGTCATAGTGGGTATAACATTAAATGTCGTATTACAAATGTTTTAAGAACTTGGCACATTACTAACAAAATTTTTTCTTTATCATTAGACAACGCAAGTGCTAACAAAAGGGCCGTAGATTTCATAAAATCTGATCCTGAGTTACCCTTATTGCTTAACGGTGAGTTATTGCATGTCCGATGTTGTGCACATATTCTTAATTTATGTGTTCAAGAAGGCATGAAAGAATTACAACCTTTGTTAGAACCCATTAGGAATGTAACTAAGTGGCTTAGAGTTACTCATCGAGTTAAACGTAGGTATAAGGAGTTGTGCGACGAAAAAGGTCTAAGAAAAAGAGTTTGGAGTTGGGATACTCCTACCCGTTGGAATTCAACATATAAAATGTTGAAAGACGCGCTTATGTATAAGGATGTGTTAACAACAGTATATAATGAAACTTGTACAAATGAAAATGAATTGATTACGAACGATCACTGGAGCGTTGCCAGTGTTATTTGTGAAGTTCTTAGCACTTTTGACAGTGCTACAAACATTTTTTCTCTTATTTATGAGCCTAATATTCACCAAGTTATTTTAGAATGTATCAAAATTGTAAATTCTATTAAAAATGCCGGCGACATTGAAAACATTTCCGACATCTTGTCGCGAATGATGGTCAAATGGCACACCTATTTCGGTGAATTTCCTCACATATATGGTATTGCAGCCATATTGGACCCAGGTGTCAAACTTGATGGTTTGACAAATTTATTAAATTTTTATTATCAATGTTTAGAATTTAATTTTGATGTTTATGCTTATGTATTACAGTGTAAATATATTTTAGAACAACTTTATGATCACTACGCATCTATTTACCAACCACAATCGGTTGGAGTTCCTAGGCAATCCAAAAGCAGGTGGGACCCTTTCGTTTCTTCAATTTTGAAGAAACCACGAACAGAATCATCATCATCCGCAGGTGCTACGGGTGGTAATGTTAATGATTATTTATCGTATCAATTTGAAACTAACAGTGATTTCCATATACTTAAATGGTGGAAAAATCATTTTAATGAATTTCCTATCTTAGCTAGAATTGCAAAGGATGTCCTTGCAATTCCAGCTTCAACTGTTGCCTCCGAGTCTGCTTTTAGTGCAGGTAGGAGAGTGTTAGACGAAAAAAGATCCCGTCTTTCTCCAAATAGCATAGAAATGTGCGTTTGCAAGAAGGATTGGGCCCAGGCGGAGAAGAGAACGCAAGGAATGAAGGACGATGAAGACGATGATGAAGATGATCCGTGGATGGTGTTAGATACTTCAGATGAATCGCCCCCCAAAAACTAAAGACTGACGATTCACGAACCACGACATTGAGGTACGTTTAAGAACTACGTGGGCTTTGATTCCTTAATATAATTAAGGATACGTAGGCATCTTATTTTGCAAAATTAAAATATATGTTTTTATATGTATTTTAATTTTCAAAGTAAGTCCAAGCCCCCCCCCCACCCAACCCCCTTCCCCCATTAAATTATCTTAATTATCAATTAATTAACTTATTAGTTTTTACTTTTGTAATAAATCATAATATTTAGTTGTTTGAATTTTAATTAACAAGTTAAATATATAATTAACATGTTTTTCACCAACTAATGATTATATATTTACATTTACAAATTAAAAAATCCCAAAAAAAAAACCCAAACCCCCTCAAAACCCCCAAACCCTCTTAAACCCTCTTAAACCCCAACAAAACCCCCCACAAAACCCCCAAATCCCTTAAAACCCATGACCCATTGACCCAATGGGCCCAACCCATGAACCCAACCCACGAACCCAACCCGTGAACCCAACCCACGAACCCAACCCAACCCGTGAACCCAACCCGCGAACCCAACCCGTGAACCCAACCCACGAACCCAACCCACGAACCCACACAACCCGTGAACCCAACCCACGAACCCAACCCGCAAACCCAACCCGTGAACCCAACCCGCGAACCCAACCCGTGAACCCAACCCACGAACCCAACCCACGAACCCACAACCCAGCCCAGCCCGGTCCCCAGCCCGGTCCCCAACCCGCCGGGCCGGTTCGTGGGTCGACCCTCTTCTGACCCAGCCCGGCCCGGCCCGCCCAACCCCACCCACGGGCCGGTTCCGGGTCACCCAATCCCGGCCCGGCCCGGCCCAGCCCGCCCGTTGGCCATCTTTACCAAATACCACCAAAAATGATAATAAATGGTAATAAAAAAAATAAAGTATATTAAAATACAAGATTAAGGATAACCTTACATTACCTTGGGGTTTACAATAATGTAGATCACGTTGCTAAATTGTACTTAATTCCTATTACAATAATTTATTATTAAATTAGTTACCGAACAAACGGATTTTAAAGATAAAAAATCATAATGGTTGTAGACTTTGCAATAATGATAGTAGTCAATAATGGTTGCAAACTTTATTTTTTGAGAGGACGTAGAGAATAACTTAGCTAAACCCTCTGATAATCTAAATTTTCATGAAAAGCATAATTTCCATTATGTCAGTCAACAGAATTAAGATAGTTCATACGAAACTACAAAGGAAGTAAATTCTCATAGATTTCATGTGGGAATTTTATTCCTTGATGAACGAATCAACTAGACTCACTATAATGTAGTCAAGATATTTTAGCCTTCGGGTTATGCTTATAAGTTATAATGGTTGGTATTTCTCTCCTAGATATGCATATAATGAAAATAAAATTCTATGTCACTTTAATTTTTTGTCTAAGAAATTGCCAAAGTTTTGAAACATAAAAGTTGAACTAATATATCTATGAAGTAGAATCATGGGTCATATACTCATATGCCATGTGATTGTTGGAATAAAAATGAAAAACATTTGTGTGTCATACTTTGTAAGCCAGGGGATCATGGGCTACAGAGGACATTACTTGACACGTGGTAAACTACTTGAAAAAAAAAATTATATGTGCATGGAAGCAGCTCCCTTGTCCACATACACTATTTTAATCATAACTTTTTATATATACAAGTTGGATTAATTTAATTCAAACTGTATTAGAAAGTAATTAAGTAAATGTAAGTGATATGTTAAATTATGAAAATATATAATGAGAAGTTATGACTTTTTGAAGTTGCACTATCTAAGCAGACAGACCGTCATTGGGGCCAGGACTTGGGCCACGGGCCACTACATGTCGCCGATGTCGCCATGTCGGTTGCAGGCTGTCACCTTGGTCAACCTTGGTCACATATCACATTGGCCACTCTTCTCTAGTCAGTTAGAAGGTCATCCCAAGCCGCAGACTAATTGACCATTAATTGTCTTATTTGGAATGCTTCATTTTATAACTAATAACTCTCAAATCTCTAGCTTTAGTGCAATTGATTGTGCACGTTTCCTTCATTATTATGATCGATTGCCTTGGCTAGTGATTCTCCTCTATTATTCTAGTAAGACTCCTTCATTTTTTTTTTGCTTGGTAAACATTTAAAACATCAAGATCTCTCTCGAAGAGAAATCATGATTTATCTAAAGCTAAGAAATAAGAGAACTTAGCATCCAAAAAAGGATCGATTCGATATCGATGTTGTAGGGTCTAATTCCCGAGGGACGCAATATAATTTGCAAAATTATTGTACATAATAAATACATATATAGATATATTTGTATATATACACACACAGTCTCATTATTCACATATTCCATTCAAGAAAAACTACACGAATACTCTTCTTACTTTTCTATCTTGAGCACAAGTTCATATAGTTCCAAACTCTGACTTAAGAGTACACTTGCTCGTGTAGGAGTTGAGTGTCATGTAGTGTTAACCTTTGTTATTAATGTGTCGGTGAATACGATTTGCACCTTAATCGTCGTATTAAATGTCATTTTCAATTCATTGTTCCTTTAAAGTTTAAACCACACCACACCAATCTTGGTTCTGTTCTTGTTAAATATAATTTTCTATTTTCGCAAATGTAGTTCTTTTAACTCCTTCCTTAACATATTAATTACAATGATTTGACATAACGCAGAGAAAAAAAATGTTAAATCTTTGCAGATAATTTGTTACGGAGGGAATATTATCTTATTGTCTTTGATAGCCATTCAAAATACCCCTTTATTCTGAAGACATAGAGGAAGGGTTTTTAGACATGAAGACATACACATGTATGTAACGTGAAGTCATAAAATGAGTTCTTTTAGACAAAAAAAAGTTTTTATTATCATCTTATTCTATCTTTTGTTTTATAGGAGTTAAGTGATACAATCCAATATTATATGTATGTATGTTATCCGCTTCTAAATATGATAGAATGTCCCTCAAGCTAAGTGATACAATCCAATACCCATCATAAAATTTAAAGGATTACAAGGCTTCAAGCCTATAATCTATTGTGCAAGGCTACTAAAGTGCGATGTATCAGATATAAAAGGGGTGAGAAAAGCATAAACGAAATTAATAATGTCATTAAGTACAATATAATCTAAGGAAGGGGAAACATTACAAATGCACAAGTTCATGAATAATTGAATATCAATAGTCGTCTATCACTTCATCGAATCAATAGTCTCATCTACTATGATTTCCGATTGCTTCAAAGTTAAATCTTTCATACCTACAAAACATAAAAAAGAGTTAAAATGCATAATATATAACTTTATACCGGATACCGGATCGGGTACCCTAATAATCTGATGTCTACATGTCTCCTTAGTCCTTACACTCAAAGCATTCCAACTTCAGGGAAAATAATTTTGGCACCATAAAAAATGAATTTAGCACCCCTCCTCCTCTCACATAAATAGTAACCATTTGTGTTTTTCACTCACCTCTGCCCCCCAAGCACAATCAATGGCTCTGCTTTGGTAGGCTCCGTTGTTGCTTAGGTGGCATTGATTCACATGGTGAGACTTATAAATCATGTACTCCATCCGTAACATAATTCTGGCAACAAGTTATTTTTCACGCATTTCAAGGAAGCAATTTAAGGGTGTAAACGAACAAATTAATCAAAATGGTTTTAATACAAGTAAGATTGATATCATAAATTACTAATCTTAAAAAAAAAAAATTTGATCAATTTATTCGTTTACACCCTTAAATTGCTTCATTGAAATGCGTGAAAAAAACTTGTTGCCAGAATTATGTTACGGAGGGAGTACTACTTCGTTGTGCTGCCTTTTGAAATTTATTAAAGGAGATATCTTACTCTTTTTTTCCTCTATTTTGTAAGGTCATTACTCATTTTCTTGGAGGACCCAAATTCTCTTGAAGGATATTTGCAACATACTCCACTAACCTGCTACGTTGCAGGAATACGGGGACAAAACTGATACGAAATACGTCATTTTTAAAATTAAGGATACGAGTATGAATAAGAAAATAATACATAAAATATATTAAAATACGAAATTTTATAAAAATCTTCAATGTAACTTGGAAATTATATTTATAAAAACAAAAATAATCAAGTAAAATAATAAAACCCTTTTCAAAGTATAATAGAATGACACAAAAAATGACTAAAATAAGGTAAAATATTTTTTAAAATATAAAAAATTGAGTGAAGTATCGGATATCCGTGAAGTATCGGTATCCGACACGGATACAACTACCTAATTAAAATGTCTATGCATCCTAGCTAATCTGGTGTTGCCAAGTTGGTCAACCTTTTTCGAGACGCAAAATACTTTGTCGATAACCTTATATCATTAGGACATCAGGTTCCGACACATTAAGATACTGATATATTTTGGACGCAAAGTGTTCATAATTTTTAGATCTCTGACAAATTAGAATTTTGTGTTGAGAACTGAAAAGACGTAATGTTAAGGGGCTCTTATGGGGGAATGTATTTCTAACTCTTAATAAGAGGTAGGGGAAGTATTTCAAACTCTCTTATCAAAATCGCATGGTGACTAAAAAAAAAAGGCGAGATGCTTAATCAAGATATGACACATCCTTAAGGAGAGAATGAGAGATTGAAGAGAGAGATGCACACTAAGTCCTTTTTTTTTTACTTAAAAGCTATAGTAATCAGTTCAGATCAGTTTTATTTTAATTTTATACTCTCACAAAATAATACCCCATCTAATCAGATCAGATCAGATTAGAGCCTAAGAGACGGAGTACTACATATCATATACTTCCTCCATCTTATTATTTACAAGATTTGTCATATTTGAAAATTTCAAATTATTTGCAATAAATGTCTTCCATTATTTTTATAAAACATTTCTTTTGTCTCTCATGTCATTACATGTTTCACTTTATTATCCCACCCATAACAAAATTTTGTCTAGAAATCCATTACACTCTTCTCACAAAAATATCAAGTTGGCATTAAGCCATTACTCATGAGGTCGGGAAACCTTGGGCCCAAAAGGTGCTCCTTTGAAAGGGTGGGGGCTGGACCCACAAGTCCACAACCCTTGGGTCCCAAAAATATCAAGTTGGCATTAAGCCATTACCCATGAGGTCGGGAAACCTTGGGCCCAAAAGGTGCTCCTTTGAAAGGGTGGGGGCTGGACCCACAAGTCCACAACCCTTGGGTTGAGGTGGAGGGTGCACCACTATGCTACTCGTTCTTCCTCAAATTTCTTGTAAATAAATTGAAATACTCTCTCCCTTACGTCAAATTAAAAATGCTCCAAATCCCTTTTTCTTATTGTAGGTAATACTCTTTCCATTTTTTTTAGTTTAATTACTTGGGGTTTTCATTAAAACCAATAAAAAGTAAGAGAAAGAATTAGAGGTGGTCATGGGCTGGGCCGGGCCGACTCAATGCATAAAATAAAGCCCATAGAACGGCCCGGGTTCGGGCCGGGCCTAGTTCAGGCTCAAATTTCTTAGCCAAAGCCCGAAAATTAGTGCGGGTTTGGCGGGCTTTTCAGGCCGGGCCTAAAAAATTAACTAAAAAGCTTAATTTTTACTGTCCAAAGTCCGCTCTTAAAAAGTAAAAAATCGGGTCTGGCCCAAATTCGGGCCTAATTTTCATGCCCAAAGCCCGCAAAAAAAGCGGGCCGGGCTACTTTTGATCAGCTCTAAAAAGAATGTATGGAAAGGAGAGAAAAAAAGGGTAATATTGTTGAAGTTTGTCAAAAGTAAGAGAGAGATAGTGTGGGAAAAACACATGGGAATCATAAATTAATAAATAGGAGAATAAATGTGGGAAGTGAGTAAATTAAAAAAACATCAAAAAAGGAAAATGAGTAAATTAAAAAAATGGAGGGAGTATATATATTCTATAAAAAAAGTTTATATATATATATATAGAAGTTGGCTCATGTGAGAAATGTCGTTTTGATGAGAAGGGTGAGAAGCAACCACAACCCTTTGATCAACGTAACAAATGAAGGGCTAAGATTAAATTTGATTTTTCCTTCTTACTCCTACTATAGTTTGGAGTCAATGTATCTATAGCATAAATTCAATGTATTTTTACTCAATGTATTTATAATATATTTTGAATGTACCTATAGTTGTTAATCAATGTATCTCTAGGTCATAGTTGATGTATTTATCTCTTCTCACATTTCTCACGATAAGAGATTTCTCACCGGAACCTAACCCTATACATATATATATATATATATATATATATAGTTTTGTACAAGTTGTATAGAGTTGCTTTTTGATGATGAAAGCTTTTTCATTTTTATTTTTATATGTGGGCTATATCACTTAAAGTGTAATATATTTTTTTTGGGACGAACTAAAAAGAAAAATAAAACATTTATTTTTCGTAATTTGTGGAAAATAGTAAGCACCTAGAGAAAGGTACCAATTCAGAGAAGGCACACACATGACTACATGATGAGTACCTACCATACTATTGTAACTCATAGACTCATAGTCAATTAATGTTTTTTGTTGATGATTAATGTTCATTTGGTCTAATTTTGAAATTAAAATAATACTCCTTAAAGCTTATGCTAATATTTATTTAAATTGAACTAATGTACATAGCATGAGTACCATGAGTTAATTACGTTAATGACGAAATTTTATTTGATCTATATTTTTTTGGATTAATTGATTTTAATAATATAACCTTTGATGGATTTACAACTAATAAACCAACCTTTTTATTATTTATTAATAAACCAACCTTTACACCTAAATTTCTTTGAATAAACCTTTTAACCTCTTACCTTCTTAACAGGTAATTTTTCTCATTTTCAAAAAAAAAAACAAAATCAAAAATAAAAAAAAAATAGAAAAAAAAAACATATTTAAAAAAACACATCCCCAACCTCCCCACCCCCCTGTCCAACCACCCCCATCCCCAACCTCCCCACCCTACCTGTCGTCGGCCGCCCCTCCCCCACCCCCAAAACCCCCATCCCCAACTTCCCCACCCATCGAAGCCCCCATCCTCAAACACCCCACAACCCTCAGCCCTCCTTTCCCACCCTCGAAAACCCCACCTCCGCCACTCCCCGACCTCAACCACCCCCTCCACGAGCCTCCCCACCAAATTCCGAACCACTCCCACCCCCATTCCCGACCCCCCACTCCCGTCCCCATCGTCCCCTAAACCACCCCCATCCCCATCCCGACTCCCAACCTAAGAGATAGAAGTGGCGGGAGAGAGAAGTCCCCGGTGATGGTGATGGTGGTGGTGGTGGTGAGTGAGGAGGAAGGAAAAGAGAGAAATGGTGGAATGAGGGAGGAGAGAGAGAAAGGGTGGAATCAATGGAATGAGGGAGTAGAGAGAGAAAGGGTGGTGGTAAAAATGGTTTTTTTTTTTTTTAAATTCTTGATTTTAATTTTAGATTTTAATTTTAAAACTTTTTTGATTTAAAATTTTGATTAAAAAATGGTAGCCAATAATTTTGTGCCATGTGTCTCAGTTAACCTGTTTTTACAAGTTCCAACCAGTTAAGGTTCATTGAAAGCAAATTGAGTATAAAGGTTGAGTTATTATTGAATAATCAAAAGTTTGGTTTATTAGTTGCGAATCCCTTAAAGGTTGTATTATTAAAATCAATTAATCCTATTTTTTAAAAAAATCGAATAATATTTCCCCCGTTTTTTTAGTTGTTACACTTTTGGAATATATGTGAGAAATAAAATAATAAAGTGTGACAAATAAAAAAATGGAGGAAGTATTCATTTTGAAGGACATCCGAGTTCCTCACAATTACATATCTAACAAGTATCTCACATGACATTTTAACATAATTTTGAGTAGCTTTAGGGCAGGAATTCACGACATCAACTAAATAGGAATGTTTTGGGAATATATTTTCAACAAAATCGCAATAATACCATATTACCCTTACTCATACCTCATAATTGTTAGTTAAGTGGGGATAATTTTGTCATTTGTATATTAAAATCCTCCAAAAGTTTTTTGATTTATAAAATTATTAATAGCTTTAGTTAAAACATGTAATCACAATTAAAAAAAATCAAGTACCATCTAATTGTAAAACTTTACTCCCTCCGTCCAAATTAGTTGTTACATACTAATAAATGGCACTATTCATTTGTAAACTTTAACTGCTTATAGTTTCATGTATATAAAGAAAAATATAGTCATGATGGATCTAGTTTGATTCGTCTCAATATGTACTTTTCAAATATATAATTTTTATAATTTTTTATTATGCGTAGTTCAAGATATTTTAATTTAAAGTTGTGCATTGGGAGATGTGAAAAAAAAGAATGTAGCAAGTAATTTGGGACAGAGAGAGTATTATTCAACTTGTCTTGACTCTTAAGGTTTAAATAATAAATCTTTTATAAAAATAAATTATTAACTCAATTTACAATATATGTATAAACGAAAAAAAAATTTAGATTAAATTTTTAAAAACTGAAAAAAATTGTATAATTTTTTTTTTTAAAAATTACATAGAAACTTATTAATTTTATTGTCAAGTTATTTTTGTTAGCGAAATTTTAAGGTGTTGTTTAGTTGCCCATAATTTTTATGGACATTCAAAATTCTCATGAATTTGGTTTTAAGTCTTTTGTAAACTTATTAATTTTATTGTCAAGTTATTTTTGTTAGCGAATATTTTAAGGCGTTGTTTGGTTGCTCATAATTTTTATGGGCATTTAAAATTCTCATGAATTTGGTTTTAAGTCTTTTGATTGACTTAAAAAAGTAAAAATGAGAGAATTGGAAATTCATAGGAATTTTAACTTCCCAGAAATTATTTACCCACCCCTACTTGGTCATTCGCAATTCAGGTGAATTGTAAATTTTCACATGACAACCAAACAAGTTTTTGAAATTCTAGAAATTTCTTATTTAAAGTAAATTCATATGAAATTATAATTTCTATTGACAATTAATTTCCAATGCAACCAAACAACACATAAGATTAAGAAGAGGATGTCGAGGGATCGAGGGAGTACGGGTCTTTTTCCAACTCGTAGAAAAAACATACGGTATGTTTCTCACTTTTGATTTTGGTGGACTTTGGTGTGGAATCAACTAGGCGAGTATCTTTTGCTTCCCTAGTCTCCTCACATTTACCTCCTATTGGTTTCCTCCAAATTCATCTATGGCGGCAATCGGCGGAAGTTGTTTCGCCGTTGCCGGATTACTGCATCCACAACCGTCGTCGTCTCGTACTCTTCTAACGCTGCGTAAGTCGACGGCTGTTGCAATCGATGCACAGCGTAAGCCATATTCAATCGCATGTGCGACGACCACGACACAAGGAATGACTAGAACTCATGAAAATAATCATGATTATAATAATGTTAATGGAGAAGAAGTAATTGCAGACATGGTGGTTGAAGATGTTCAAGAAGTTAAGAGCAATTTGAGAGATTATTTTGAACTTGCTAAGCTCTTCATTAGATCTGATGGTGGAAGTACTGGGCCTCCTCGTTGGTTTTCGCCATTAGAGAGTAGTCGCAAAATGCGCGACGCTCCACTTCTTCTCTATTTGCCCGGTATGTTTCTCTCGCTCTCAATCATTCTATTCGTCATCTATAGACTTGAAATTTCACGTAACATAATCTTTTTGATTGTTTTCTTTGTTTGTTATGTTTTGCTTTAAAATTCAGCATTTGATTTGAGTTTGTTTTCAAAGCATCATACATTCATAATCTATTTTTTGAGGCTGCCAAATGTCTCCGGGGCAGAGTTGCATATATCATCACTTTCCAAAATTAGTTAGTCGTTTTTTTATTAGAAATTTGTGAGCAAACAAGGTAAAACCTGTTTCAGGCTTTTAGGATGTTAATTTTTTTTTCCATAGTTGCTTTAAAAAGTCATTCAACAATCATATTCTCGAGTGTTTTACTATCCTTTAGTAATATTGAACCAAACACACTATAAATAAAAAGCAGAACTCAATAAAAACGTTAGAAAAGCTATTTGCCAAACACGGCATATATTTCCCTCCATACAAATGACATGTACTCCGTAATTGACATTGATTAAGGCCCTTTTGAAGAATTGAATAAGTTCCTATTTGAAGTCTTAATGTTGCAATCTATCTCCCATTTTTATAAGGAAGATTGGAAACTAATAATCACACCTTTCACACTTATTCAATTAATAATCTCACCTTTAATAAATTCAAGAATAATTACACCTTTTCATATTGTATTTATTTTTTGGACCTTTTTACAATACTGACCTGATTTAAGTTTAATTTTGAAGGTCTTTGGGTTTAATACACCAAATTCAGCTTCACAGAAGGACTTGACACATATTTCTAAGCCCAACAGATGTCCAAAACTAACCTTAATTCAAGTCAGTATTGTAAAAAGATTCAACAAATGAATACGATATAAAAATGTGATTATTTTATGAATTTATGTAAGGTAGAATTATTAGTTGAATATGTTTGAAAGGTGAGATTATTAGTTTTCAATCTTCCATTTTATAATCTTTTGAATTTTTTTTCTTTCAGACCACTTCTTAGTTGTTACTGAACAGAATTACTAGTACTAAATTACTACTACTGCTTCAGCTAATACTACTACAGTACTACTGCTCCCATTACTATTTACTTGGTTCAATCTTTCACTGCATGTTTGATATCCGGTAGTAAGTGAAGGTAATGAGAATGAATTTGTATATCCCATTTCCATGGTGGTGATAGTTTAACTCCAAATCACCTAGGTTTCTACATAAATATTCATTTCCATCCAATGATCCAATACGTAAAAATATTGAAGAACTGGTTTGGAAATGAGAGTACCTTTCCATGGAGAAGGTAATATTGTTTCCCTTACTAAATTTTCCTTAAAAACTCATTCCCATTACCACAATTTATTGCTAACTATCAAACGAGGTGTTAGTGTTTTATTCTTATGGCAACCTTCATGAGCTTTTGGATTTATGGTTTTTCTCAAACACAAATATAATTTTCAGGACTTGATGGTCTTGGACTTGGACTTGTTTTACAACACCAGAAACTGGGCAAGTGAGTATTGTATAGTGTATACTCCAATATAAATCCTGTTACTTGCTTTTATAGATTCATCTCACTTGGCGTGTTTGCTGTTCCGGATTATATTTATGTACACATCTAAAGTGAAAAGATGTTTACTGGTCATTCTGGTCGTCTACACTGATCAATAATTTTCTATGTTTGTTGATGTGGAATCGTGGATTGATTAAAATGCAGAAGAATTGTCCATGGCGTAGTTAAACCATGTAATTCATATTATTGTTGTTTTCACCATGCCGACTAATGGAATATTTTCTTCCTTGTCAAGGATGTTTGACATATGGTGTTTGCATATACCTGTCAAGGACCGAACTCCATTTCAAGGTCTACCTCTTTTCTCTTTCGCTTTTATACATATGAATACTTGTGTGTACATTAGTACATATGCATTGAGGCATATTTGTTGTGTTCTATTGTTCTATTACCCTATTTGTAATACACTGATAAGCAGGATTAGTGGATACTAATGTTTATTTTCAAACTGTATGTTTTTTGTCGAACACGTCATATTTATGTTTCTCTTTTTTTTTGCCCTCCATGTCTGCCACCTGATCGATATTGTTTACCACTACTATTCTCTTATCTAGAACTGGTACTGCTGGTTGAGGAAACAGTAAGGTCAGAGAATCGTCGTTCCCCTGATCGACCAATATATCTTGTTGGAGAATCAATTGGAGGATGCCTTGCACTAATCGTGGCAGCTCGAAATCCTGATATTGATCTTGTGCTTATTTTAGCTAATCCTGGTATGAATTATTGTCTTTGTTATCAGTTTGTGTATGGAGGTTCTGCTTGTGATCTTCCCATTTCTGTTAGAGCTTGCAATTAGGTTGTGTTGTATCGACCCATTTACTTAAATATGTTGACTCTTTAGCCCAAATCTAGCTTATTTAATAAGCATGTTGTGTTGTGTCAACCCGTTTAATTAAACGTGTCAAAGTCCTTGACCCAAATCTTTTTTTTTTTTGGTTTTTGTGTCATGTTTGGGTTTGTTTGTTGTGTCATGTCATTTATAAAGTAAGAATTGACGATTGGATGGAGTATGATACCTTGTTGTGTCATTTAAACCCTAACCCATTTAGTAAATGAATCATATTGTGTCAACTTGTTTACTTAAATGTGTTGAAATCTGTGACTCAAGCCCACTAATTTCATCTCGTGTTTGGGGTCATGTTAGCATGTCTTGTTAGTTTTTGCCAGATATGCCAGTCTAGTTTAAGCGATATTATACAACTAAGCTAAGTAAATTCCCAGGAATAGCTAAGCAGCACTGGCAATGTATGGCACATTCAATGATTTTTGATCAAATTAGGTGAGATCAACATGATTTGTGTATGATATTACAAAAGTCAAAAGTTCATTATTGCTGAAAGTATGGATATATCATTATACTAAAATATTCAAAGATAAAAATGTGGAAATATTGATTAATTACTCAGAAATTGTAATACAAAGATAGTTTAGCAACTTGAGGTTGCAATTCTCTAATGAGTGACTTTAGGTCACCAAACTCCTAAGCCAAAGCTTTCAAAATAATTTTCTGGATAATCACTATCTCCCCCCCTCTCTACATATTTATACTACCACTACTTTAATTGATTTTGTCCGTACTCAAGTACAATTTCACCCAAAAAGCTACAAGACAAAATACTACAAAATAAGGACAATAAAATAAAATAAAAATTCTGAAAATATAAAAAATATTAGAAACTAATTTTCTAATTAATTGATTCATTACACTACACCCCCCTAAAAACCACCTTGTCCTCAAGGTGGTGCCGTAGAAGCGTGCGCGGCTTCCATTGGGGCGAGTTCTTGCCTCTCGTACTCGTCCTCATCCTCCACAATCATGATACTCAACTCGCGGGACGAACACTTGTGCCCTACTCCCCATCGTTCATCACATTTAAAACACAAGCCCTTCGACTTGCGATCTTGGAGTTATTTTTCTTACAATCGTCGGACATTACCCGAGAAGTGGGCCGTAGATTGGGCGGTGTGAGCAGATGAAGAGGTGTTCCGGGGTGGTTGGGGTTGGGACTGGTTGCGAACATGGCTTGGCAGTGGTTGGGGATTTGGTGCATTAATGTTCACGTGGGGCTGGGAATTGAAACTGGGAGTTAGGTTTATGAATTTGTTGTGGGTTTTAGTGTATTTGGAGGGGTGGGTATAAGTATTGGTGTGGGTATTAATGTTGTTTTGGGCCGGCCCAATTTCCATGGAGGGGGTAATAGTTGGAGATGGGCTCTCATTAAAAGGAAAGAAATTAGGTGGGACAGTTGGGCTATCAAAATAGGAAAAAGAAGTAGGAAAATTAGGGTTTACCTCATGGACCTTGGATACACGATTTTTTTCTTCAATCTTCATAGCAAGGTCCATGGCTTGCTCTAAGGTTTTAGGGTTTAGCATTCTCACCTCAGATTTGATCTTCTCCTCTAACCCCTTAATGAATTGCCCCTTCATGACACTTTCAGCGATGTCTTCAAGAGGGGATGCCCTATCGATGAGCACCTTGCGGTACTCCACCACCGTCCTGGTCTCTCGTGGAGGTCTCCGGCGTACATAGGCCGGTATTGCGCCAGTACACGCGCCTTCAAGTCCCCCCAAGACACGAAGGGCCTCCTCCGGTTCTCCCACCGGTATCAACGAAGGGCCGTCCCTTCCATGGCGACCACCGCTGCTTGTAACTTTTCGAACTCCATCATGCTGTGGTACTCGAGGTACTGTTCGCTCCTGACTATCCAATCATCTGGATCCTCACCATTGAAGAGAGGCATCTCGAGCTTCCTTAATCTCTGTTTCCTTTCCCCTTCGAACCCACCTCAACTCTAGGGTTTCGTTGGTGTGGTTCGAACCCTGCCTCTGAGTACTCATCATTTTTCTTGTGGCTTTCCAACAAGGCCCTCATCTTTGTCATGAACCCTTCTTGTGATTTTTTTAGGGTTTCGAGTTGTTGGTTTTGTTGGGTCAGTTGTAGGTCGATTTGATGGTGGTTCTCCTCCTGCGACTTCGCCAAACCCTCCATTCTCGAAGTCACTTCACCCATCTTCTCCTCTAGGGCATCCAGCCTTTGTGAAGTGTTTCCAGGTGCCATGAGAAGGATGGCCGGCTCTGATACCAAGTGTAATAAACTGAAATATTCAAAGATAAAAATGTGGAAATATTGATTAATAACTCAGAAATTGTAATACAAAGATAGTTTAGCAACTTGAGGTTGCAATTCTCTAATGAGTGACTTTAGGTCACCAAACTCCTAAGCCAAAGCTTTCAAAATAATTTTCTGGATAATCAGTTAATCACTATCTTCCCCCCTCTCTACATATTTATACTACCACTACTTTAATTGGTTTTGTTCCTACTCAAGTACAATTTCACCCAAAAAACTACAAGACAAAATACTACAAAACAAGGACAATAAAATAAAATAAAAATTCTGAAAATATAAAAAATATTAGAAACTAATTTTCTAATTAATTGATTCATTACATACTTCCATAGTGTGAGTCTAGTGGCTTGGTAAACTCACTAAAAGTCTAGCTAGAATGCTTTGATCACGGTGGTGGTTATTGTCAGGCTATCTCGGTAGTCAAAATTTACAGTGGAAAGGAATAAGTATTTAACTTTCGGATTGTTATCCTATTTGCATTAACAAATAATAATTTCTTGTTGATAATGATTTTGCAGCTACAAGTTACGGCAAGTCACAGCTGCCATCTCTATTATCTCTATTGCAAGTCATGCCTACTGAGAATTCTCTGATTAGTGTACCATATACACTTAATTTAATGACAGGTTTTGCTCCCTTTCTACATCTCATTGCCTGATATGCATTGCTTCATCTCTGTGCTAATAAAGTTTTGTATCCATCCTTAATAATTAATATTACTGGCTCTTATTCTTGTTTCATTTTACACGAATCATTTATGCCTCTCCAGTTAAGCTAGTGGTGTCTCAATGTCTCATAGTATGTCCTATTTCAACATTATGGTTTCGTACAGATACTGGGAACTGGAAAGCTATAGAAGAGAGTCATTTTTCACTGCCTCTCTACAGATTTTGTGCCTCTTAAGTTTGCAGTTGATGCTTTTTCACATAAAAGTTACAAAATCTTCAAGCCAGTCATAAGATCTTGTAAATTGGTGATTGGTGATTGCTGTTTTTGATTTTGTTTTCTGTATAACTTTATTTCAAGATCAGCTTTAAGTGAATTTAATATAGTGTACAGTGTACCTACCATAGAATCATAGATAGAATTAAAGTGCTCTGTTGTCGCTGTGAGAGGCTTTTGTGCTCCATATTTTCATTTTCTGTTCTCAGCCAAAGCCTGGGGGCAGTAGTATGACTAGTATCAGTTAAAATACTGAGCCTCTAGGAAAAATCTATATAATGATTGTGCCTTTCCCATATTACCCAAACCATAAGTGTAGATCTTATGTAATTAATCTTATAGATTTGAGAAAATGGAGAATATAGCCTCAGAATTGACTTCTTCAATTGGACAAACCGAGGTTTTGAGCTTTCAACTGTACTGGTCTTCTTCATTGAGCCTCCTCCCCTCCATTGTAGCTTGTTAATGGAAGATGTAATAGGACTAGTTAGACCACGTTTGATAAGTGGCTAACTGGTCTTTTGTTTTCTTTTTCTTGGGGCTCAGCCCCTCATTAGCATCAAAAACAGAAAAAACAAAAAGAATTAACTTTCTTTGATTGTTTTCCGGTCAAAGGATTTGAGCTGCAAGGAAATGCCTGGCTAAGGGCTGAGACTCTGAGACTAACTGTTGCTAATGAAGGAAATACAGCTTCTTATGCAAAAAAGGGGTCCCCCAAAGGTTGATCTTCATGCTTGAAAAAGTGAAAATCAGTTGGTCAAATCTTAATGAATGATGTTATCTCGCCCTAAAAATCTGTAGTTGTAACTTCTATAATGCAATACCCGCTAATATTGTTAAAGAATAAATGCTAGGGTTACCTTAAGAAATGTTGCTAACTTGCTATAAGTAATGATCTTTATTTAGTAAAGCATGAATTCGATAAAACATCATGTGCCGAAAATAGATTCTGAATTACTGTTGCTGAAATTTATGTTTGGCTCACTCATTCACTCAACAGGCTTGATTCTCTCCCAAGTATCAGCTTTCAAGAGGCTTGTTCACTTCCAAGAACTAAGAACACTCAGCAGTTTTTCCTTGACTTCTCCCTTCCTAATTTCCTTTATTCTTAGAAAACTGTTATCTAACAAACTACTATATAGTAGATTCTTTCCTAAGTTACCAATAAAAAAATTTATTTATGTATCACCTAGAGTATCCTTCCTACTAATATTGATCCATAGCACAAACTTTCTGAAAAAATAGTTGCTTCTGTGTTGATGGTACCCATTAGTTTATGGCTTGCAATGCTATTTTCCAACTAAAAAATTGCTTAACATTGTCCCAGGTGATCCCTTAAGTCTGGTCTTATCTAGTGTCAGGAACGGGCTTGAGTGGCAAGCAACACTGAAACAACTTTTTCAAAATCTTGGCGAGCTGTCATCCTACATTTCTGTAAGGCTCAATATCTCAATTAGTCTCTGCTTCAAAATCTTGTTTCACAATTATTATATTGATTCATTTGATTGGAAGTTTAAAATGTGAAGCAGATTTTGTACATTTTGGTGTATAGTTTGACTGACTTGAAACCTTCATTTATTATGCAAAAAGCAAATTTTAGTTGCAGGATTATCTCTCTCTCACACACACAAAAAAAAAAAAACACACACACACACACGTCATATTCATTTCTGTTTTATGTATCTTGCTCAATCTTATTTGGCATAATGTGTGCAAATATTGGTCAAGTTGTAAACTGAATATTACTCTGTAAAGCTCCTGAAATTCAGCAAGAAAAACACCACAACAGCAAGAAGATACTAGCAGCAACTCAGTGGATAATTGTATTAAGAAGAATTTTTCAAAAGGAATACAATGTAATGGGTTGAGCCCATAAGTCTCAAAAGATACTTCTCTCTATTTTTCTGGATGATTCACTCTACATTTCCCCTTTCTTAGTTATACTACCCACTTCTTGTACTTTTTGTCCTTACCCCACTACAAATCAACAAAAAGGTATATGACAATCCTAGTACATCAGAATTTGCAAAAGGAAACCAAAAAACAACAAAAGAAAATACAGAAACAAACAAAAGAAATCAGCTACATTAATTGCTTCAGAATTTCCACTTCAAACTTGAACAACATGCTTCTTCTTGGACCTTCTTGAGTATGTATGAAGAACCTTGGGCTGATAGGGCTGGTGCGTTACATCACCCCCCCCTAAGAGAGCCACCTTGTCCTCAAGGTGGAGCTCGGGAAAGCGGAGTTTAATGAGTTCTGCCCCTTCCCACGTGGCCTCGAACTTGGGCAGCTGTTTCCACTCCACCAATACCTCCCTAAGCCCTTCTCCGTTGCTTCTGATGGCCAGCAAGGTCTCAGGTTCTGCTTCAAACTCCAGATTCACGTTGATGTTGGGAGGGATAGTTAACTCCTCAATGTTGGCCCCATGTGCTCTCTTAAATTGGGAAACGTGAAACACGGGGTGGATCCTCGAATGCTCCGGTAATTTCAGCTTGCAGGCCACTTTCCCCACCCTTTGCTCTACCTCATAGGGCCCATAGAAGCGGGCTGCTAGCTTCTCAAAAGGTCGCTTGGCCAAGGATCTTTGCCGATATGGTTGAAGCTTGAGGAACACCATGTCCCCTACATTGAACTCCTCCTCCCTCCTTCTAGAGTCAGCATTCTTCTTCATGACTTGTTGGGCCTTGATGAGATTCATCTTGAGTTCATCGAGTATGTGATCCCTTTCTTGGAGCAAGGTATCCAAGCTATCGACCGGAGTTTGCCCCTTGCCTACCCTTATCAACTTAGGCGGTTCTCTACCATATACCACTTGGAAGGGAGTCATGAGTGTGGATGCATGGGTGGTCGTGTTGTAAGAATACTCCGCCCACGGAAGCCATTTGGCCCACGTACGAGGTTGCTCACCGGTGAAGCATCGAAGATAAGTCTCCAACCCCTTGTTCACAATTTCCGTTTGCCCATCGGTTTGCGGATGGTAGGAGGTGCTCCTTTTAAGATCGGTGCCGTGTAGCCGGAAAATCTCACTCCAAAACTTACTTAAGAACACACGGTCCCTATCCGAGACGATGCTCCCGCGCATCCCATGAAGTCTCACCACCTCTTTCATAAAAGTCTCGACTACCTCCTTTGCGGTGAACGGATGCTTTAGGAGTAGGAAATGGGCATATTTGGAGAGCCGATCAACCACCACTAAGATGACATCGTACCCCTTGGACTTAGGTAACCCTTCCACGAAATCCATTGAGATATCTTCCCATATTGCCTCGGGAATTGGTAAGGGTTGTAAGAGGCCGGCGGGGCTTTGTTGAGAGTGCTTGTTGCGTTGACAAATGATGCATGACCTCACATAATCCGCCACATCTCGTCTCATACCTGCCCAAAACCACTCTGAAGACATCCTCAAGTAAGTTTTGTTTTCCCTGGTGTGCCCCCCTTCGGGTGAATCATGATAAGCCTTGAGTAGTATCCCTTTGAATTTAGATGTCTTAGGAATGACCACTCTTCCCTTGTAGAACAAACGGTTATCCACCCAAGTGAACTCGGTCAAGCTCTTGCCCTCCTCCACTTCTCTTCGGATCTTGCCTAACCCTTCATCTTTGGCTATTTCTTCCTCCAATTCACCCCAATCCACTAATGATATGGTCACGAGGGAACATATCTCACCCTCTTCCTCCCCTTTTCTTGATAGAGCATCGGCCACTCGGTTGGAGGCCCCCGGCTTGTATTGCACTTCAAAATCGAACCCGATTAACTTTCTCATCCACCTTTGGTATTCCATCCCCACTTCCCTCTGTTGTGTTATGAACCTCAGACTTTGTTGATCACTTCTTATCACAAACCGTCGACCAAGTAAGTAGTGCTTCCATTTTTGAACCGCTAAGCAAACCGCCATCAATTCTTTCTCATAGGTAGACTTGCTCCTACTCCCGGGGCCCAAAGTCTTGCTAAAGAATGCAATAGGGCGCCCTTCTTGCATCGGCCTCCACTATGAACACCTTGTGGAAGTTAGGCATAGCTAGTACAGGAGCCTTGGTCATTGCTTGCTTGAGATGATTGAAGGCCTTAGTAGCCTTCTCATTCCACCCAAAATTATCTTTCTTGAGTTGTTCGGTGAGCGGTTGTGCGATCCGAGCATAGTTGGCCACAAATTTCCGGTAGTATCTTGTTAGCCCCAAGAACCCCCTCAATTCACGTAGGTTCCTAGGTACGGGCCATTTGAGCATTGCCCCCACCTTCTCATGATCAACGGACACCCCTTCTTGAGATATCACGTGGCCTAAGTATGCCACCTTTCTCTTGCCAAATTCACATTTTTTAAAACTAGCATACAATACATGTTCTTGCAATTTAGCTAAAACCAAATTTAAATGATCAACATGCTCATCCTCATTTCTACTATACACAAGTATATCATCAAAAAAGACAAGAACAAATTTACGCAAATAAGGGCGGAATACCTCATTCATCAAAGATTGAAAAGTTGCCGGGGCATTGGTGAGCCCAAAAGGCATGACCAAGAACTCATAGTGGCCTTCATGGGTGCGGAATGCCGTCTTGTGAACATCCTCCGGCTTCACAAGTATTTGATGATATCCGGACTTGAGGTCTATCTTGGAAAATATGCACGCCCCCTCTAATTCATCTAAGAGCTCGTCGATGACCGGAATTGGATACTTATCAGGTACGGTTTCCTTGTTCAAAGCCCGATAATCCACACAAAAGCGCCATGACCCATCCTTCTTTTTCACCAATAGTACCGGGCTTGAAAACGGACTTGTGGAGGGTCGAATAATTCCAGCCCCAAGCATCTCCCCAATCAACTTTTCTATCTCATCCTTTTGAAATTGTGGATAACGGTAAGGCCTCACGCTTACCGGGTTACTCCCCTCCTTGAGCACTATGCTATGTTCATGACCCCTCCCCGGTGGGAGGCCCATTGGAGCCTCAAAAATCCCTTCGAAGCGCTCGAGTAGTGGCTGCAGAAATTCTGGAACGTCCGCCATGCCTACTGCCCCCTCCGTGTCCCCCTTCTCCATTCGACAGAACTCCACCAAAAATCCCCCTTGTTCTTTGCGCAAGGTTTTTATCATGGCTTTCAAGGTGACACCGCTCCTGTTTAGCGAAGGGTCCCTGCGAATAGTCACGGTTTCCCCTCTCTGTGTGTAGCTCATTTCTTGCAATTTCCAATTGGTCACCACTGCTCCCAATTTCTCCAACCATTGGATTCCCAAAATCAGGTCTGAATTTCCCAATTGTAAGGGCAAAAAATCCTCCGTCACCTCCACCCCACCATTCAGCTCCAATCTAACCCCTTTACAAACACCCTTGCCCCTCACGGCCTCCCCATTTCCCAGGGAGACTCCAAAAGCTCCCCCCGCACTAACCTCCAGCTCCACATTCTGCACAGTAGGGAGCGAGATGAAATTGTGGGTAGCCTCGGGGTCGATCATCACCACTACGTCGTGCCCACGGACTCGTCCCCTTACCTTCATTGTCTTCGGGTTGGTAAAGCCTACCAAGGAATTCATCGATATAATTGGAGACTCTTCCCCTACTGTTGGGTCCTCCACCGACGCCCCTTCCCCATCATCACTTTCGTCCTCCTCCTCCACGAGAAGGACACTCAACTCCTTAGACAAAACCCTAGGTTTTCGAATTTGGGGGTTTTTGTTCGTGGGGGGTGGTTGGGGGCTGTAGGGTGGTGGGGAGGGGGTGGCGAAGGGGCGGCGGGGGGAGGCGGTGCGGCTGGGGGTGGTGTAGGTGGTTGGGGGTTGTTTTTTTAATTTGGGTGGTTAGGGTTAGTAGGGTGGGGCTGAGTGGTTGGGTTCGTGGGTGTGGGTGGGGCTGGGTTGGGGTGGCAGTGGGGCTGGGTAGGGCATAATGTGTGCAATCTTATTTGGCATAATGTGTGCAAATATTGGTCAAGTTGTAAACTGAATATTACTCTGTAAAGCTCCTGAAATTCAGCAAGAAAAACACCACAACAGCAAGAAGATACTAGCAGCAACTCAGTGGATAATTGTATTAAGAAGAATTTTTCAAAAGGAATACAATGTAATGGGTTGAGCCCATAAGTCTCAAAAGATACTTCTCTCTATTTTTCTGGATGATTCACTCTACATTTCCCCTTTCTTAGTTATACTACCCACTTCTTGTACTTTTTGTCCTTACCCCACTACAAATCAACAAAAAGGTATATGACAATCCTAGTACATCAGAATTTGCAAAAGGAAACCAAAAAACAACAAAAGAAAATACAGAAACAAACAAAAGAAATCAGCTACATTAATTGCTTCAGAATTTCCACTTCAAACTTGAACAACATGCTTCTTCTTGGACCTTCTTGAGTATGTATGAAGAACCTTGGGCTGATTGGGCTGGTGCGTTACATACTCTATTGCAACAAACCACAGTTCTGCACGACTGCACATCAAGATGGTTCTAGCATATTCTGGAAGGAAAAATACAATTAAATACTAGTTTACTTTTATTTTCTGTTATTTGGTTGTTATAAAAATTTGTTAGTCCTTGCTTTGGGTGTGAGCTGGCTTCTGTAGGGGTAGTTGAGTCCTTTTGGTGAAGTAAGGCTGTTAAGAGTAGTCTATAAATAGTGAATGTAATGAAGTGCAGATGAGGAATGGAAAGTATCATTTTTTTTTTAGTTGTTAATTTGGGAGAGCAGCTACCTCTCGAAAGTAGCTACTGGACTGCTTTAATTTTCTGTCCTCTTTTTCTGATTTGTGGTGTGCACTGTGCAGCACACAGCTTCTCATGATTTTGATTGAGACCCATTAGTTTTTTATTCACAGATTACCTACTTAAAAGAAATTCATGATTAAGGTTCCAGGTCATTGCTGATATTCTTCCTAGAGACACACTTCTTTGGAAGCTGCAGATGATGAAATCAGCTAGCTTATATGCAAATTCACGTTTACATGCTGTCAAAGCTCAGATTTTGGTTCTCGCCAGGTGAGATTCTTTTTTATCCTATAACATTTGATCTGTTGATCTAAAACCTAAAGTATCCTGTGAGTTCAGTTCACTGTTCTGAACTTCTGGTTTGCTTCAATCCTTAATCTTTAGAGAAGTATGGTTAATTATTTTTGGTTAAGTTCTAGTTCTCTGCATAACTACAACTACTTGCAACTAACTTTTGCGAGTAAGATAGTTCATTAGTTAACTGTACCTCTTCATTTTCTTGTGTTCTTTTATATATTTTTCCTGCTTATGGAGTGAAGCAGAATGATTTTACCCTTTAGTGTTAGAATAATGAGGATTCTCTGTGCAAATATGTTGCAGACTTGCAGTCCCTTTTTTAAAAAAAAATTGTTTCCTAAAACTTGATACCTGTATAAAAGTTGCTCTAATTATACTTGTGTTTGTGGTTTCTTTTCCTTGGAAAAATATTAGACATGGAAAACCGGAGGAAATATTTTTTTTATTGCAGCATATCTTTAGTTTTGTTGATGAGTGATGAACATTAACTTGAATATTCCATACAATTAAAACTTCGACCATAAATTCTCATTTATATTATAAAAGCAAACCATAGTCATGTGCGATCTTGTTTGATTCGTCTCTTTTTGTATCATTTTTTTTATAATTACATGCTATTACATGATTAAAAATATTATGGTTGAAAGTTTACACTAAAGATTGTAAAAGGTAGCGTGAGTTAATTAAGGTTGAGATTGAAATTAGCAAAACTTTTCCGAATTTGAATTATAATTAACAAGCCTTGATATTAAGTTTAAAATGGGGATATGAAAAGAGTAACTCAAGATTGTTTTGATTCATGTGTGTGCCACGAAATAGCATGTTTTGACAATCTTTATCATTTATGATGAATACATTTGATTTAGCATGATATTATTATATTGCCAATTAGAATGCCCTAAAAATAATACTCCCTTTGCTATTCAAAGATTGCAACAGTTTGATTATGTTAACTTTGAAAGTGTTGTGTTGAGTTGGTATGTAATTTGTCTTTTTGCATGTTTTGTAGAATAAAAAAGTAAAGAAGAGGTCTGGGGTCCATTTTACTTAAATAGGAAAGTTAGGAATTTTTTTGGGTTAATCTAACAAGGAAAATTAAAAAATAAACATGTCACAAAAAGTCTTATATAAATGAACACTATAGTTAAACAACCAATCTTAATGGGTGCTGAAATAACAATGACCCTTTTCCATTTGGGAGCCCAATAATAATAATCTAGTGATTCAACATCATTATTACAAGTTTATAGCAGTAATTGCAAATTATCCAAATGGACAAAAATTAATATCAAAGAAACTGTGTTTTTTCTCTAGCCAATGACAAGGATTTGTTAGTTGTTAGGTTAATTTAAATGAAAGTTAAGCAAACTTGAGGCCTTTGAGGTTGGTGTAGGAGGACTTTATCTGTGTTTGAAATTTTTTTATATACTCCCTCCGTAACACAAAAATGTAAACTTTGTAGAAAACACGGACTCCCATGTAAAAGTTTTATGTGGGTTAATTGTGTTGTAATTGTGTAGAGAAGAGAGAAATAAATAAGAAAACACGGACTCCCATGTAAAAGTAATGGCAAATGTGTAAATTGTATGAAGTTTTTTTTGCCATATATAGAAAGTTTTGTGAAAGTTGATATTTTTGTGTTACAACCATATTTAGCAAAAGTTTACATTTTTGTGTTATGGAGGGAGTATTATTTTTTTACATATTTAAAAATCTTCAGATTTATGGTGGTAAACCTGAACAACATGGAATGTGGTAAAACCACCACTCAAGCATGCCAAATTGGAAGATAAATCATAAATATAGGATGATGGATGCTGAGTTAAGCTAGCTCCATGCAACGAATTGGCTTGCATATGAACTTGGTCCATGCTTAGTTTGGGAAAATAGCAGGGTGACTGATGAGCAGGCTTTTATTTCAAGATTTATAATACATTTTTTAGAATGGTTAACAATCAAACTTAAGGTTATTGCTCAATCACCCTATAAAGCATAGAATTAGGAATAAGGTGATGCCAATTAATACTTCTAATGTTTAATTAAGGAACAAATGCAAAAGGTGGTGTTTCAGGGTTTTTTTTTTTTTGGGTAAATAAGTAAATATGGAGGGCGATAAACAAATGCTACAACTCAAAGAAAGTTATTATTAGTCAGAGGTATTTGTCCTTAATTAGGCCACAAATATGAGCACGTAATTTGATACAATCCTCATATTACCATGCCTAATCTTGCAATTATCGATATTTCAATCAATTAAATATCATCAAATTTAATTACCATGTCTAATCTTGCAATAATCAATCCTCAAATTACCATGCCTAATCTTGCAATAATCAATCCTCCGTCGTCAAGTAAATGGGGGGAGCTTTATAAATTGAGAATAGGAGGATTCCTTTTCATTTCTTCAATTTGATGCTTCAATTCGCTTCTTCTTAAATTCATGGAGGTCTTTTGTGTGGCCTAGAGGTGGGAAAAGTTGACCATACCAGCTAATCCGACATGAAACAGACATATTATCAACGGTATTAGGTCACAAGTTGACATAGACAAGACACTTTTATTAAACAGGTCGGGTTAGCGTTGATGTGGTTCAGCCTATTTAAGTAAAAGAGTTGACAAGAGACTATTAATCCGATTGCCAACTTAATATACAAAAACTTTTGAGTTGTGACCCTCCAACCCGACACAAAATCAATTTATTATTCATGGGTTTGGATCGAGGAGTTTGACCTGTTTAAATAAACAGGTTGGCCCTACATGACCCGTTTATTAAATGGGTTGGCTTAGGGTCAATGGGATTCAAACCATTTATGTAAACGGGTTGACACAAACCCGACCCAACGACACAATTCCCATCTCTAGTGGGAGGCTTGCCAGCTTGCCACATGTCGCTTTCTAGCTTTCAGCATCTTGGGCTTCCTCAGACAGTTGGGCCTCTTATGATTTGTTTAATCCATCTCATATATTACCTGAACTGATCATACAAGGTCCAATAAGATTGTGCCATCTGTCGTAATGTGATTTGCTCGTAGTTGGGAGCATGTTCCCCATAACAGGTGGGGTTTACAAGTTTTTTCCATGGCGAAAAATCCAAGCTTCCAATGAAGAGATTTTAAAGCCATCACAAGAGAAGTTTGGAGAATGGAAGGAGAAGGCCTACCGAGAGTGAGACGGTCAAAATGGTCTCACTAGTAATGTAAAAGTCTGGGGGTGTGGCCTGATAATATTTCATGGCATCCACCATCTTTTCTCAGATAACACCTGATTCCAGGGGGGTCTGCTTCTGTGTTGATTACCTTCTCCGCTCTTTTTTTGTTCTCCGAGAAAGTTTCAATTTGCGTTTGTTGTTACTGCTGCTGTGATGCCATTATTCCTTTGTGTCAGAGTAAGGACTCGGTCATGGTGGCTGTTCCCAATTTTCACTTTCCTCTCTGATATCAACTTATTTTGTATGTTACCTCAGTGGAAGGGATCCACTACTACCAAACATGGAGGAAGCTGAAAGGATTCGTCGAGCTTTGCCAAAACAAGAGGTTCGTTTTTTGAAAAAGACTGGCCAAATGCCAAAGTGTGATATCCGTAATCTCAAGGATTCCGGCCATTTCCTATTTCTGGTAAGTTGAAGTTTCTTTGAGTTTGGAAGTGAAAATTAGATGATAATATGTTACACTTCGATCCCAGATAAACAATCCTGTAAAGCTTGTGAAGTTTTGTATTGCAGTTTTATTTCCATGGACTCATGGAGAGTGTAGACAAAGAAATATGACAGATTGACAGGTGCTTGGATTGCATTTATGTGCATACAGCACCATGTACCATGTGTGCAAATTAACTATTCATAATGTTGGGATTCAGTTTTTTGACGTATGCAATTTTACAGTATGCATTTTCGATTTAAACAATGTTCAAATTTGCCCTCTGAACTTGCAATCTTGCAAGTTCACTGTATTCACACCTGACTACTTCAGTGCATACCTTGTGCATTTATGCTGAAGTCTTCAAGGTGTAACCACTGTAAGTCTGTGAGTCTGTGATCCTCATGAAGAGAAAAAGAATGCTATTCCATTATATTCGTTTTGCTTAAGTCATGCGGATTATATACCTATATAAGGATTTAGTGCACTGTCTTTTAGACATAGCAATTACTGCGCCTTGACCTCAGATGTTCTATGAGTTCTCTGCCTTCTGTTTCTTACTTTCCTGTTTTGTAATTCAAATACTCTTGGCAGGTTTCTTTTCTTCCTTTGCATGTATTCAACATTCAACTAGTGTTGATTTTGCCTTTCTTGTTTTAACTCACAGGAAGATGATGTTGATTTAACATTAATTATAAAGGGCACAAGTTTCTACCGCCGTGCTAAATGTCATGACTACATCTCTGATTATTTCCCTCCAACGGAAGTTGAATTCCACAAAACATCCGAGTCATTCAGGTAAATCGTCAATTCTAGTCACATTTAGTTTCTTTAGATGGTAACGGTGAAGAACCCTGTTGAGGAGAAGAACAAATAAGCGGAGAATAATTTACGATGTCATCTTCACTCATATATATTCTCCATTTCATATTATATACTCTGTAGCATCTTAGTAAAAGAAATTTGCTTCAAAATATAAGCCATTCTACAATATTGATGCAAACAGTTGCTTTATAATATCATGAAAATTATAGGGCATACACTCTATATGGCCAGTGCAATATTATATGCTAAATGCATATTACCAATAAATTTATTCAACTAAATATAATTGATTGCTGAATGTGTAAAGAGTTTAAATTGCCTTTTGAAGAGGAATTCTATTGACACTATTTAGAGTGGTGTGGAATATGAATATAGTTTTAACAATCATTAATCACAGATGGCTTAACATCGCAAGTGGACCGGTGATGCTCTCTACTTTGGAGGATGGTACAATTATGCGAGGCCTTGCAGGAATTCCTGCTGAAGGTCCTGTCATATTTGTTGGATATCACATGTTACTGGGTTTGGAGATTTATCCTCTAGTGATAAATTTTATGGAAGAGAGAAATATCCTCGTGAGAGGGCTTGCACACCCTATGCTTTTTACAAAGCTGCAAGAAGATGATATGGATTTATCTATGTTTGATTCATATAGGATCATGGGTGCAGTTCCAGTCTTAGCCAGTAACTTCTACAAGTTGCTTTCTTCACATTCTCATGTTTTGCTGTATCCGGGAGGGATGCGTGAAGCTCTTCATAAAAAGGTTCCGTATCTCTTTAGGATTTGCATCTTTCTCAAATTGGCATTTTCCATGAAAGTCTAAAACTGTATTCTATCCTATTCATCCACTATTCTCTTATTAGTTATTACAATGGGCATTAGTGTCAGATGTATGCAGCCTTCCTTGCTACTAGAGTGTCTTACTAGTAGCTATGTTCAGTAAAACCTGCAGTGAAAACCTTTTTGTAAGGAGGAAAGTGGTATGACATTTGGGAATAAACCAAGTAAGTTAGCAGTGAAATATTATGCAAGGCTTGGAGTAATATCAAGTAAGGTGGATCTTGCAACACAAATAACGTAATCGGTGAATCGGTGATAATGGGAATTAGTTTGTAACAAAGGTCTCTGTAATGAATTCATAGTAGGGGAATGGGTATTTTAGCCTTTTAGGTAGTATGAAATAAGATTATTATTAGAAGCTTAAGGACGAATCTAGTGGGTTTGTCAGATAATAATTTTTACAACTAGAGCTGATCATGGAGAGGAAGTTATGGAGAGAATTGAAGTGAAATTAGTTTTATAGTTTTGGGAGTGTGTCAAATCACTCAAATACCCGGTCTTTTCTTTAATTGATCTAATTCCAGTTTATCAATCAAATTGTTGGGTAATTGTGTCCCAAATTTATAGTTCATAAAATAGAATGTGTAATGGACTCGATCTGCTGTTTAATGAATAATAATAATACAGAGAAAATAAGTGAAGATAGAAGCAAACTGATCTGAACTTTGATTAATGGAAGAGTGTTTACAAAAGGCAGCTTGAGGCCGCTACTCTCTAAGTGACTTGAGGTCACAACTCTCAAGGTTGATTACAAATTTATGGATAAATACTACTCTCTCTCTCCCTTGTCATATATACACAGACTACTGTCCAAATCCCCAAAAAGTATTCAGACTTAGGTGGCAGTTTCTGCCTCTGCTTGTGTTGGTGTAGTGTGTTGCTGCATGTTTTGGTGTCCCTTGCTAACTGGATTTTGGCTTTTCTTCTTCATGTAAGTTTGGACTTTGAACCACTTCAGGCTTATATGGCTCAATTACAAAATGTCGGTTCATCACTTCACTTAATTTTACAACAACATTTTGTAATGATTATATTAGATCATTGACTTTAGTTAGCTAAATATTTCTATGTAAAAAATCAAAATGATATCTTGTAGTCTAGAGTGTTCCAGCAACATTAGAAGCTTCAAGGTTATACTAACATTTTCTACCGCCATGCATAAGTATAAATAGGTCAGAGGTCTTGGTTTCATTTACATCCATACACAAGAGAAGCCATACATGCATACTCAAAGCCACACGAACACCTAAGCCTTTTATAATACCGTCTTTGTAATCCTCCGCCTGATTTTCTATCCTACTCATCCACTATTCTGTTATTAGAATGCTCATTTGTGAGTTAATATAGTGAGAGTCTTATTGTAATATTCACCCTAAAGGGTAATTGTACTCTCCTATTTTTATATAGTAGAATAAAAAGCTCATCATCAGTGGGTTGTTTTCACATAACATTGTGTGTTCTATCTTAATACCTATCTTGCCTATTATCGTCCCTTATAATACTTCTTAGTCAATTCATCTTCGCTTCCGCTACGCACTCTCAACTCCTAACACAAGCTCATATCCTTTCTTCGACAATTTCTATTTCTTAATAAGTCTTAGCCATGCTAGCTTGTTACTATTGTTAGTGGTAGTTCATTCCCCCCCCCCCGCCCTCTCTCTCTCTCTCTGTCTCTCTCAAGCATTTCTGTTTCGTATTAAATTTTTCAGCCAGTTTGAGTTTATAGAGCCATTATTGGGCGGTAATGGAAATTTTGAAGAAGAATACATATTCGGAGGTGACTTTGCATTATTATGGATGTTGACACTGCTTGGAAAATCTTTATGGAGTGCAATTCAGTCAAAACTCAGAAGAGGTTTGTTGGAGAAAAACTATAATTGACATAAAGAGTTGGACCTGTAATAAGGAGTTTTTGACAAAAAAAAAAATATTAACATGTGGTAGTTTAGTAGGTTTTTGTAAACATAAAGTGAGGAAGAAAAAAGTGGTAAGATCCAAAAGGGGTTGAACACAAATGGTGGTAAACAATGAGTAAACCACAAGAGCCCTAAATTTATGCATTTACTCAATGTTTTTTGAAGTTCAAGTGATGTCTTGCACATATAATGCCTTCCGAATTGACCAAGCTGGGTCGCATCTGAAAGGAGCCAGCCTGAAAGGGGCCATCAGATTAACCAAAACATGTCACACCTGAAAAAGGTCAACTATCAGAGTGACCAAGACATGGAAACTTTGGGTATTTGTAGTTAGACATGAATGTATTTCACTAAATAAATTGTCATAAACTGATAATACAAACTATGCTTTCGATAAGTTCCCTCCAGGCAAGAGAAAATCTAGTATTCTACCTTACCTTTTATGCTAATGAAGTCATTTTACCAATCATCTTTTCTTCCCAGTACAAAAATGCCAACAGTCATCAATATAAACATGCATCTGAAAGTTAAAAAAAGGCATTGAAATGCCTGGGATACAATAGCTTGTAGATGCAAGTCTTGAATCTATTTCATTGCATGGAAATGATTCTGATGATACAGTATGACATTCTAATATTGAAATTTGATAAATTTTCAAATCATTCAGGGAGAGGAATATCAATTATTTTGGCCAGAAAGGTCTGAATTTGTGAGAATGGCTGCTAGATTTGGAGCAAAAATTATACCTTTTGGTGTTGTTGGAGAAGATGATGTTTTCCAGGTTAGTTTGTGCTCCTCCAAAACTATCGTCACTACTCATCATCTATGTAATGCTACTTTTTTTTTTCCCTGGTTTTGAGTTTTGACGATTAAGATCCATGACTGACCAGTGACCAATATTCCACACTACAAAAACTGATTTGATATCAGTTTATGTACATATTCATTTAATTAATATTTACTTGTTTCATATTGGATGCTGAACTATGCAAATTGTCAATTACCTACTCCCAATAGATATACCTTCTCAAACCTTGATTCAAAAAATACAATAAAAGTGTTGTAGCTTGTTACCACATCTGTACATCGCTTGAAATAATAGCAATTTTACAGGTTTTTCTTGACGGTGATGATCAGATGAAAATTCCTTACCTTAGAGAAAGCATAGAGAAACGTACTAAACAGATTCAACTAAGGTAATTCTGATCCTGATTTAGCAAGCATTGATTTTACCCTCCTGTTAAAAAATCTCTCTAGACTTTGGAAAACTTTCATGGCCTCACTTAGAGGCTAATATGAATCTCATATGTGGTATTACCCCATCCAATTTGTACATGTACGAGCTAATCTTTGTTAAATTATGATAGGACTGAAATGGAAGGGGAAGTTGCAAACCAACCTGCATATTTTCCCGGAATTCTACCAAAACCTCCTGGCCGATTCTATTATCTATTTGGGAAACCAATTTACACTGAAGGTACTTCTCGTTTTGCTAAATAGGTTCCATAATCTACATCAAATGCTTTTTTTTTTTTTTTTTTGCGCTGTCTTTGTTTTCTTTCTTTAGATAGTTTATCGAATGCAGAAAAACTAGGAAATTCTATAATTTATTGACTGGCAGTATCATTTATCTATGTAACCAATGACCAAAGTTAACACTAATTGTTATAGTTACATTATGTATTTACAAGACTTGTGTATAATGCATCTAATAACCTTTGCCGTTAAGGGCTAGTCATTAACACTTGTGATAGACTGATAGTAATATAAAATTCTGCTTTGTGCCACAGAAATGAAGCAGGAATTAAGAGACAGAGATAAGGCTCATGAAGTGTATCTGCAAGTGAAGTCAGAGGTCGAACATTGCATTTCGTATTTAAAGGAGAAAAGGGAAAAAGATCCTTACCGGAGTCTTGCTGCTCGAACTTTGTACCAAGCCATGCATGGTTCGATGGATGATGTTCCTACCTTTGAGCTTTAAGTAGTAGTATTATTACTCCTATTATTTATGTCCATGGAAATTAATTGGTTGCAAGAATTTTATTCAATAATGGTTATTCAAAAAAGAATAATCAGACAAGCTTAATTCTTTGAGCTCATTAGAAGCTCCTTGAAAAACAAAGCTCATTTGAAGCTTCCACATTGATAAATGATTTACAATTACTAAAAGGCAGTATCATGTTTCAACAGAAGATGCAGTATTACTTCTACTTGATGTATTTGAGAATAATTATGATGCAAATTGTCCCTTGTGTTTAGCATAAACAATGCTGAAAATCTAAGTTCTGTTTCGCTCTCCGTTTCTTTTTATTGTTGAAGCAATTTAAACGGGAATTTTCTAAATTATAATTTGATTTTAGGGGGATTTCTAAGCTATACTCCTAAAATTTTTCACTTTTCCAAGGGTGCGTTTGGTTCAACTTATATAAGTACTCATGTGCTTATTTTCAGAAAATTCAGATCAGATCAGACCAGATTAGAAAAATTCAGATCAAAAAATATCAAATCAGATAAGAAAAAAATCAAATCAGACCAGATCAGATCAACATTTTGTTCTTTGTTCCTTATAACTCAATTAATATTATTTCTATTTTTAAAATAAAATAATATAATTATAATATTATGCATACTAATGATTAATTATATTTATTGATGACAAAAAAAAAATTGAATTGTTGTAATATTTTAGCTTATATTTTGGAAGTAATACTATAGCCATAAATAAAAAAAATTATTACGACCAATTTTGAAGGATAATATTAATTATTAATTATTTACATAATTTTTTATTTGAAAGAAAATTATATACATAATACACAATGATTATATTAATTAGTTACCATTATATATATGGTAGATGTATGAAGCAAATGTTTTTATTTTATTTTGTTTTTATTTTTATTTTAATTTTATTTTTATTTTTTTTTTTTGCTTTTTAAATTTTTTTTAGTTTCTATTTATATTTTTACCTTTATTTTTATTATTTTTTATTTTAATTTTAATTTTAATTTTTAATTTTAGTTTTTTATCTTTATTTTTTATTTATTAATTATTTATTTTTTTTGCTTTTAATTTATTTTTTTAATTTAATTTTAATTTATATTTATATTTTTATCTTTATTTTTATTTTTATTATTTTTATTTTTAACTTTATTTTTATATGTATTTTCATTTTCATTTTTATTTTATTTTTTATTTTTATTTTTATCTTTATTTTTATATTTATATTTATTTTTATTTTTTATTTTTTATTTTTTATTTTTACATGTATTTTCATTTTTATTTTATTTATATTTTTTTAATCTTTATTTATATTTTTTTAATCTTTATTTATATTTTTTATTTTCTTTACTTTTTTTCATTTTTTATTTTTATTTTTTTCTTTTTCTTTTTCTTTTTATTATTTTTTAGTTCTATTATTATTTTTTATTTTTTATTTTTATTACTATTTTTATTTCTATTTTAAACAATATTAATAATAGTTTACATTTATAATAATGTACAATTAAATTTCACCAAAGATCAGATCAGATCAAATCAGACCAGATCAGAAAAGATTAGACCAGATCAGATCAAAAAATTTCAGACGAATCAAACGCACCCTAAGTTGTATCCATACTTTTTCAAACTTATTAGTTAGCCCCAATTTAGGTTTTTTAATTAACAATGCCCAGTTCGGTAATCCATAGTTAGTAGATTCGTTAAGAGGATTTGCATTTTGTGGGAGGGAAATTTTCTCTCTAAAATTCGAAGGCTTTTAACTGATTTTAAATTCTTGCAACAATTGTACTTTTGACACTGTTCACAATTTGCACTGTGATTATAATTTGTCACTTACACAAAGAAAAATATAGTCATGTATGGTCTCGTTAGATTTCTCTCAACTTCTAGTTTTTTTTTTATTATTTAGTGATTATATTATTTAAAATACATAATTAGAGATATTAATCTTCAAAGTTTTATCTCGGTGTACGTGAAATGACATTTGTTGCAAGAATCAGAAAACGGAGGAAGTATAAAAATGTGAATTTTTATGAGAATCTTCAATGTAACTTGAAAAATATATTTGTAAAAACACAAATAATCAAGTAAAATGATTAAGTGTTTTTTAAAAAATAAAAAGACGGACAAAATGACTAAAAATAGGGTAAAATATTTTATAAATATATTTAAAAAAATAGAGTGAAGTATAGGGTATACGTAAGTATCGTATGGGTATCCTACACAGGTAAGAATACCTATTGAAGTATCCATACATCCTAGCCTATTCAGCGGCCCAATTAACAACTAATAGCAACTAATGCCACGCCTATAATGCACAAAAGTTGGGGATATTGCATATGTATTTTCACCCAAACGACTATGCATCAGCGGATATTAAATCAAATTAGTACTAATGCCACGCCTATAATGCACAAAAGTTGGGGATATTGCATATGTATTTTCACCCAAACGACTATGCATCAGCGGATATTAAAACAAATTAGTACTAACTCACATATTATATTGCTTCACTTTTTTTTTTTTTAATATTAAGGCTAGTGTTGCATCGAACCTTGTTAAGATATTTTGGAATAATATTATGTTCCCTTATTTTAGAAGATATTTTTTGATTATTATACCTTATTTTTAGCCTATAATTGATTATAATCTTTTATGCGATTGTAATCTTAAGATTGTCTTTGTATTATATATTCTTCAATCAATGAATTACGGGGCAAGCAATTAAGCTCCCATTCAGTTTTTACATGGTATCAGGAGCACAGGTTTTTCAAACCTCTTAAAAAAAAAAAATTTAAACATGGCTGCATCATCTTCATCCCATCCAGGAGCAAATTCACAGCCTACAGCACAAGTTTTTCCACCGGAGCAGTGGAAAATCCTTGTTGGATTTATTGGTAACACCAAAGTTTCTAATGAAAGGTTGAATGGTGAATTTGATTTTAATTCGTGGATCATCGATACCGGTGCCTCACGTCATGTGACTTGTACTGATTCGTGGCTTTTTTGTATACACAATACTAATTGTCCAGTGGGTCTTCCTAATGGAAAATCTGTTATTGCCAAGAAGGAGGGCTCTATTTATTTATCTAATAATTTAATTCTTAAACACGTACTTTTTGTTCCGGGATTATGTTGCAATTTAATTTCGGTTTCGCAAATAATTGATGATTTACATTGTAGTGTACAATTTACTTCTAACACTTGTGTTATACAGGAGCAGTCGAGGGAACTGATTGGAATGAGTGTTAGGAGGGATGGACTTTTCTACTTTGATGGAGACAATTTAGTACAACAAATATCAGTCAATGCGATTTCTTCAACATTAGATCTATGGCACAAAAGAATGGGTCATCCATCCGAAAGAGTAGTGAAGCTTCTTCCTCCTGTCTCTAATTGTAAGGGTAGTTTAAATAAAGCATGTGAAGTTTGTTTTCGTGCTAAACACCCTAGAGATAGATTTGATTTAAGTGAAAATAAAGCTTCTAGGATTTTTGAAAAAGTACATTGTGATTTATGGGGACCATATAGACATCCTTCTTCTTGTGATGCACGATATTTTTTGACAATTGTTGACGATTTTTCCCGGGTTGTTTGGCTTTATCTGATGATTGATAAAACAGAGGTGTTTCGTATGTTTATGTTTTTTGTGGCTATGATTGATAGGAAATTTTCACAGACTATTAAAGTAGTTCAAAGTGATAACGGGACGGAATTTCATTGTTTGCTTGATTACTTTAATGATAATGGAATTTTATTTCAAACCTCTTGTGTTGGGACTCCTCAACAAAATGGGCGGGTAGAAAGAAAGCATAAGCATATTTTGAATGTAGCCAGGGCGTTAAGGTTTCATGCAAACTTGCCAATTTATTTTTGGGGTGAAAGTGTTCTAGCCGCCGCTCACTTAATTAATTGTACACCCACTCCTTTACTCCAAAATAAATCACCCTATGAAATTCTTTTCCATACTTCACCCTCATATGAAACTATACGTACATTTGGTTGCCTATGTTTTGCCCATAATTAAAAGACAAAGGGAGATAAATTTGCTAGCAAAACTCGAAAATGCATTTTTGTGGGATTTCCTTTCATTCAAAAGGGATGGGGATGGAGACTCTTTGATTTAGATTCAAAACAATTTTTTTGTCTCTCGTGATGTGAAATTTTTTGAAGATGTATTTCCCTTCCTTGATCCAATTGCCTCAAACATTACTTCTCAAAATATTGTGCCCATACATGATGCCATAGATTGTGATTTTGAATGCATTCATGATTTTCATGAGGTCTGTAACACACATGAGCTGGAACAACCTCATGAACCCCATACCAATGGCAATCAATCAACTCCTCAGCCTAGTCCAAACACACGCCTAATCCCACAAAAGTCCAGCCCAAAAATCCAACCCAACTTACAAAATCACTCCACTCCACAAAAATCGCCCAACCCAAATATAAACCCAGGAAATTCGCCCAACCCACATCCCATTCCAGAAAATTCGCCCCATCCAATCACCAGCCCAGAAAATTCACCCACTGCCGCCACAGATCAACCCAATTAGCTCCATCCAAATCTTCATCCTAGTCATGATCTTCAGCCCATTTTGGCGTCCGAGCACCCTACTTGCATTGCAGATTCGTCTTCCACTAATCAAGGTGATATGAATTTGGGTCGTGGTTTTAGGACCAAAATTCCTAATGTGAGACATAAGGATTTTGTCACTCATACTATTTTTCACAAAAAGTCCATCTCTTCTGAACAATTCGTCTCCTCGGCATCCCTCAGGTACTCCTTATCCCATAGCACATTATGTAAATTGTAACAGTTATTCTTTGCGTTATCGAAATTTTATTGCAGCTATTATTTCGGGCAAAGAGCCACGATCGTTTAAGGAGGCCATGCAAGATGTAGGTTGGAGAAAATCAATGCAAGATGAAATACGGGCTCTTGAGAATAATGGCACGTGGAATATGGAGGATCTTCCCCCTGGAAAGAAGGCTCTTGACAGTCAATGGGTATATCGGATTAAGTACAAGTCCGACGGAAGCATTGAACGTCTCAAATCTAGGCTCGTTGTCTTTTGTAATCATCAAAAGGAGGGTATTGACTACAATGAAACATTTGCTCCGGTGGCTAAAATGGTCACTGTCCGAGTTTTTCTTGCCATTGCAGCTTCTACAAATTGGGAGTTGCACCAGATGGATGTCCACAATGCTTTTTTGCATGGCAATCTTGATGAGGAAGTTTACATGAAACTTCCGCCCGGGTTTGAGTCAACACATCCTAATAAGGTATGTCGCCTCCAAAAATCCTTGTATGGTCTAAAACAAGCTCCTAGATGTTGGTTTGCCAAACTTGTTTCTGCCTTGAAAGACTATGGATTTCTTCAATCTTATTCTGATCATTCCCTATTTACCTATACACGTGGCTCAATCCAAATTAATGTTCTTGTTTATGTGGATGATTTGTTATTATCTGGGCATGATTCTGCTGCACTGCAGACCTTTAAAGCCTATCTTTCTGATTGTTTCCATATGAAGAATCTTGGTGTTTTGAAATATTTTTTAGGCATTGAAGTTGCTCGTAGTACTTCAGGTTTATTTCTTTGTCAAAGGAAGTACACTCTTGATATTGTGTCCGAAACAGGGTAACTAGGCTCCAAACCTGTTGGTTCCCCGATTGAACAAAATCATAAACTTGGTCTAGCAACAGGTGTTATATTGACAGATCCTGAGCCTTATCGCAGGCTCGTCGGCAGATTGATTTATTTGGCAGTCACTAGGCCCGATCTGGTCTACTCAGTTCATATTTTGTCTCAATTTATGCATGAACCTAGGACTGAGCATTGGGAAGCAGCCTTACGGGTTGTCCGATATTTAAAAGGCACTCCAGGGCAAGGAATTTTATTACGATCCGACAGTGATTTAACTTTGCAGGGATGGTGTGACTCTGATTGGGCCGCGTGTCCAATTACACGACGGTCTTTGACAGGTTGGTTAGTATTTCTGGGTCAATCTCCAATTTCTTGGAAAACCAAGAAGCAGCACACAGTTTCCCGTAGTTCCGCTGAAGCTGAATATCGTTCTATGGCTGCCATTACATGTGAATTAAAATGGTTGAAAGGACTACTTTTGAGTTTGGGGGTGCACCATCCTAAAGCTATACGGTTGTTTTGTGACAGTCAGTCCGCTCTGCATATCGCCAGGAATCCCGTGTTTCATGAAAGGACTAAACACATTGAGGTCGATTGTCATTTTGTTCGTGATGCAGTAACTGCAGGCCTTATTGCTCCTTCTTATGTCCCCACTCAAACTCAATTTGGCCGATGTCTTCACAAAAGCTCTTGGAAAGGTGCAATTTGATAATTTGTTATCCAAGTTGGGCATTTTTTCTCCGGATGCTCCAACTTGAGGGAGGGGGGGGGGGGGGGGCTGTTAAGATATTTTGGGATAATATTATGTTCCCTTATTTTAGAAGATATTCTTTGATTATTATACCTTGTTTTTAGCCTATAATTGATTATAATCTTTTATGTGATTGTAATCTTAAGATTGTCTTTGTATTATATATTCTTCAATCAATGAATTACGGGTCAAGCAATTAAGCTCCCATTCAGTCTTTACAAACCTCCTGCCATACACATTACATACAAGAGCCAAATGATAGCTTTCACGAGATGATGATAAACATAAGTCGTTTATCACATGGCATATTTGTCCATGAGCCCCGGCCCTCTGTTACTTAGAGTTAGGCGAAGGGGCCGGGAACGAATCACCCACACTGATTGGTGACTTATAAACCTAGTTATTGGATAGAGTAATATAATAAAATGTGATTAGGGTCAAGGTTATGAGATATTTACTTGACAGAGCCATTATTAGACAATGTCTTATTGACCAGGGTAAAAAATAATAGCCTAATAAATTTTCCAAAAAAAAGGGTTTTAACAAAAATAATTAAATTAATATATTCGTATACATTTATTTTAACTATTGACTACCTCGAATTATTTTTATATTCAATATTATAATGGCCCTACTGCTAACGTGACCCATGATCCACTTTGACACGACCCACTATTGACCATTCAAGGCGAGCATGAACGGGGATGATCCCGGCCCCTTCAGGCTTACCCGATCAGGGAGTCAGGGACGTGGATCATGAACAAACAAGTAATGTGATAAACCAATAGAAAACTTCACACACCAGCAGTTTTCTGTTGGTTGAAAACCAAGATCGAGATCATCTGATAACTGCAATGCAAACAGAACAATATAATGAATACACACCCAACTGAATCACCGAACAAAAATAATTGCAATCATATCAGTTTAATATATATACTCTTGCAAATGTCTGTTAGAAATAGTATCTATGCAAGAATGTATAAACTAAAAATGAAAACCTTCAAGGCACAAATTAATGTTTTCCTAAAGACTATAATCTGACCCTATTCAATGGAGCAAGGGTTCTCCAGATATGCCTTTGAGATACAATGAAGAATTATGTAAACAACAATGTTGTTGCTCATATAACAATGTCACTATGTGTGTAGAATGTTAGGGAGAAAAGATGATGGAATTTTTGTTACAAGAGAGAATGAGTTGGTTACTTTCTCTCTCTTATTATACACTTAAAACATCAGCCAAGAGGTGCTTAACACATCAACATAACCGTTCAAGCAAACCCCAAAACGTACGTTGAAAAAAGAAACCGAAACAAAGTAAACCGCCAAGCCTAGACCCACGCGGGCGCGCAGGCCTAGTGGCGCGGGCGCAACGCCCAGGGCGCGGGCGCGACAACCCCTGGCGCGGCCGCGACCCGTGTTGCTTCGTCTGTGCTTTGTTTCGCTTGGCGCGGGCCCATCAGAGCCTCTGTCCGCGACACTTCACGTACATACGGGTCAACCCGACTTTTGTCTGGATTCGGATCCCGACTATTTCATAGTCGTATATTAGTCGTGCAATCATTATATTAATGTTTATAGCACCGTACCCACATAAACGTTACATATAAACCTTATGCTCTCAATCACTATTCTCAACAATGTGTATCTTTAGATAGATAAATTATTTCTCACAACTTATACCAAACCTTATTCTAATTACTTGTGTAATTTATTATCCTAATTAATCACATAATTCTGGAAGACTACAATACTTATTCAAGATAATTTCAACGAATGAAACAGAGAAAAAGTGTCCACGTAATACAAGAAAGGAAATTAACAAAAAAAATTGCACAATCCCATAAAACCAAAAACATTAAAAAATATTTTAAAATCAGAGCTAAATTAATGAAACAAAAAATTGATAATATAGCAAGAAATTTTAGAAGCAATGGAGTAAAGAATTACTTGCTGAAAGACAGTCAAGAAAATGTATGGCGGCTGAATTGCTAGTTTTGCTTTTCAGCAAGGACGTGTCGTAGAAATTCGGGGCCCTGTTCAAATCTTTAAAAAATGGGCCCTTTAATCAGATTTTTTTTTTTATTATTCTAATTTTATTTCATAATCCATCAAAATCCAAAATATTCATGTGTTATGCGTCAATTTAAAAAACATAATAAAAGGCTTAAAATATTCATAATCCATCAAAATGTTCAACTCAAAGTATAAAAATACAAACCGTATATTGATATATACTCATAAGTCATTATCAATAATAAAATACACATTAACACTTTTAGCAACAAAAAACAGCAATTAACATTAAAAAAATGATTTGAAAAAAAGATTTAAAAAAACAGCAATTAATATATAGCAAAAATAAATTAGCAGTTGCCATTTGACCCAAAAAAAAACCAGCAATTAACACACAAATTAGCAATGCAGATTTGACAACAAAAATTAGCTTTTAAACAAGAAAATAACAGGAAAAAAAAATTAAGCTAAAAAGTGAAGCCAAGAAGAATTGATCCTAGAACCAACAACTTGTGCATCTTTATTTCAACCATAAAATTAAACCACTAAACCATGTTGCATTATGTATTATAATTGAACTTCATTTTTATTTTATACAATGGGTGGGTACGTGACCCATCATGCACTAAGGTGGGTCCGCCCTTGGGCACGAGGCCCTGTGCTGGAGGCCTGGTTGCACAGGTGGAAGCACGGGCCTGCTTTTCAGGGAATAGGTACTAGGTAGGGGTGAAAATGAGTTTGGCTTGTTCGCGAACAATTCTAGCTCGGCTCGGTCAAACCTCGGTCAAGGCTCGGGTCGTTTTAGCTCGATTCGAGACTTTAATGAGCCGAGCTCGAGTTGTGCCAATCTCGACTCGAAAAGCTCGTGAACAAGCTCAATTTACTTTTTATATATGTAAATAATATATTATGTTATATAAAAAAAATTATTTATTCTAGTTATTATATATCAATAAATTAATAGTCTTATTGTTAAATATTAACTCAAAAAACAAACAGCTTCAATAATTTTATAATATAGAAGAATAAACTAAAATTAATATTAGGTGAAACTGTTCATGAATAGTTCGATAAGAGCTCGGTCAATGATTGATCAAAGCTCGGCTCGATTATGACTCGGCTCGTCAAAGTTCGAGCTCGGCTCGAGTTCAACTAAATTCAAATGAAATCGAGCCGAACTAAGCATAGTTCGGGCTCGGCTCGTTCGATAATCACCCCTATAAGGAAAGCACTGTGGAGGTCAACATGTACAGTCTTATATATTTTTATAAGGAGCAAAATGGCATCTCACCAATAGCTCTTTGACATGTGTCAAACAACGTAACTTTCAATTTATTATTTCCAAATTACAATTATGCCATTGAGCTAGTTTTTAAACGGGGAATTATCCATTATCCGCCTTTTGGAGGTAACTCTGCAGAAGTATGTATATATATACTAGTTTCGAGGTGCTGGGTTCAATTCTTACCGCACGCATTTGCGAGGATTCCTTTATCTCCCTCTTACAGATGCGTGTATTGGCTAATATTAGGCTGGGTGACCTGCAGTAGGCCCGGTTCCAAGGCTTATAATCCCACACATTATCTTTTAAAAAAAATGTATATATATACTACATAATAATAAATAGACCCAGCAAAGCAAAGCAAATCTGAAATCCGATCCAAATCTCAATCCGTTCCAAACCTCAACTGATCCGAAACACATCTGAATCCGAACAGGTCCGATCTGAATCTCAATCTGATTCGAACCTTATTTGGTCCGAAACTCATCCGCATCTCAATCCGATCCGAAAATAAATCGATCCGTACGCATCATATCCGAAATAAACCGATCTGAAATGCAATTGTTGTAATTAGCGTATGATGCTGCTTTGATTTTCTGTTTTTTCTTTACTTTAATTTATGGATCTTATGCCTTCTTTAGACTTGTAATGACTTGTTGTTTCTTTGCTTTGTAAGAATTAATTAATATATGTTGCTTTTTTATCCTAAATATAACTACAAAAGTAATCTTTTTGAAGAATCAAACAAGCACTATTGAAACGGTCCGATCCGATCCGAAATGGCCCGAATCCAATCTTGGTCTGAAACGTCAATCCAAAACACGACCCGGTCTGAATAGTATGTCGCTCCGAACTTGTTCTAAATTCGAAACGATCCAGTCAGATCCGAAAGTGGTCTTAAAGTAAATCGATCTGAAATGGTCTGATCCGAATCTGATTTGAATAGTCCGACTGTCAGATTTAACTATAACATCTATAAGGCCTTGTTTGATAGCCCTTATTTTCAATACTTATTACTTATTTCAGATCAGATCATAAAAAAAAAAATTAAGATTAGATCTGATAATTTAATTTCATATTTTAAACTTTAAATAGCTTTAATTCATAACAAAAAATACCTATACAATATATTAAAAGACGCTCACAGCACCGTATCACGCCAAGTAAGTTGTTTACGTGACACTCTCTAATGCATATGTGCCACGTAAACATTGCCACATCATTTAACAAAATAAAATATGCTTAGAACAAGACTCGAACCTATTAACTCTTACAACGCAATATCACCCACTTACCATCTCAACCAACTTTTATTAGTCCTTTAAGTTTGCACATAACTTTATATACTGCTCTGCTTTATTAAGTGAGTTAGAGGTTGAGTTTTTTATAAAAATTTTACAAATACCTATTAACAGGAAAAAAGTAACAGTCGGGCAACGCCCTAGGAAATAGCCAAATACCTTTGTATATGGTTGGCATGAAATAACACAGGCATAGGAAATTGAAATTCTAAGGGAAATAGAACTTCCTATGAAGTGTAGGAAATTAATCACCTACCTCCCCTTTAGCTTGGTGAATGAAGATTCCCGTGTGAATTTCAATCTCCTATAGTCAACCAAACACAAATAACAATTTCCTACGAAATTGATAAGGTAGTGTTTGGATATGTGAATTTCATTTCAAATTGATGAATTCAATTTCGGAAATGGAAATGTTACAATTCAAATGCTAATTATCTGTTTGTGTTGTTTTTAGAATTTGAAATGACATGGTTTTATTAAGTATTTGAAATACACAATATTTGCTTGTAAAGCATTTGGGTTGGGAATTTGGCCAAATCCAATTCCAAATTTTTTTACTTGCCAAACATGTAATTTGGCCCAAATCCACCATTTCAAATGAAATGCTTGTATCCAAACATAGCATAAGGGAATTTATTTCCCATAAAATAAGCCTTCCCGTGTTCAACTAACCGAGCTCTATAATAATTTTTTTTTAAAAGGATGATGTCATATTTATTTTTGGAGGAAGAATTTTCATTGAGAATTTGACACGTGTACTTGATGATGCAAACAATGTTTTGTTTTAGCATAAACTAGGTAATACCCGTGTAATGCACGACTTAACTTTTTTAAGTTAATATACATGAGAACAAATTTGATGATAATAATCTTATTAAATATTGAATTTGCATGATGTAATTGTTTTTTTATTGAATATTTTAAAAAAAATAATTAAGACATTATATAAGAATCTCAAATTGCTTTGGTCTGAAATTATATAACAATTAAGACATTATATTATTGAATAATTAAAAAAATCAATTAACAGACATTTATTAACTATCTAAAAATGACAATTAAGATATTATATAACAATACGGAGGACATTCACCCCTAAATAATATAATTTGGTGTGAAATTTAAATAATCTTGTTTGAGGAAAAAACACAAAATGTTTCTTTGAAAAAGGGGAAGCATTAAATATCATGGTAAATAATAAAAAGGGGGAATAAAGAGTTTAGGAGGGAAAACTTATTTTTAGTGGCTTTTACTTTAGTAGATATATTATGAATTATGAATTAATTATGATGATGGTTATGACTAGGTTAGAACCTGTCCGATGTACGATTTTAACAAAGTAATAAGTAAATTTAATTTATATTGGTAATTTTGTGTTATTATATATTTAAATGTATCGTAATTCAATGTGAAGTTTTCATTATTCTATTCTTTTATATAATTTTTTTTTAAAATTAAAAAAAAAAATCACATTTTTTAATTCTAAAAAACTCTTGACATCATCCTTTTTTAAAAAAAAAACTAATTATTATAAGGTCATTTGGTTGAAGCATATTTCCCCTGTAAATTGAAATTCCTGGGAAATAGTTAAATCATCTCGTATTTAGTTGACATTAAATAGCAAAAACATAGGAAATTAAAATTTCAAGGGAAACTGAAATTCCTATATTCCTATAAAGTGTACGAAATTATTAACCTACATCCGCCTTGGTGAATGCAAATTTTTGTGTCAAATACAAATGTCCATGGTGAACCAAATACAAATAGCTATTTCTTAGGAAATAGGCAAGAGAATTTATTTCCCATGAAGTAAGGCTTCCTATAGAAATTTAATTCCTACCGTGAACCAAACGACCTCTAAATAATAAATGTTATTTCAAATTACAACAAATGTTGTTTTGCTTCTTTGAAAAACAAGATATAAGAACTAACAATACAATTTTATTATCCCTTCATCATTTACATATTGCATTGGCTACGGATTACTTAAATTTCAAAATGTTTTTTTAACCCTGCATCTTATTTTTATTTTTATTTAATTCGATTATGTCAAGTTTTTCTAAATTAGCATTGATTCAATGATACTTTATATTGTAATTTTTTTTAAAAGTTATATTGTAAAATTAATTATTATTATTTTGTATGAACTGTGCAACGCACAAGTACTAATCTAGTATTGAATATATGCTAGGTAAATATCTTTAATTATATATTAATAAATAGATAATATATAAAAAAGTAATATTCTGAAGAAAAAAACTAAGACTAATTAAACAACCTTCCACATAACTTTTTTATATAGATTGAAAATTATTTACACCAGAAGATTCTCACTAATTATAAAATTTCAAACTCCAAATAATTTATTTTTTTTGGAAAAAAAACCTCCAACTAACAAGTAACAACCATAAAAAGATTTCCATTGATTCATTTATTCCATTATATTTACTAGATATAAAGTGGAGTATAAATCAATAAATAATCTACATTTTGCTTTGGAATATTGAAGTACCCAGGCCACACCATATTTAATAATAGCACTGAAATAAGAACTCAAAGTTAAGCTGATAAACAAAGAAAAGTGAGTAAATTATATTATGGAGTACATTAATTATGAGACTTATAAGATTGTAGAAAGAAAGAAAGAAATTAAAGTAACTACTGGAGTTTGAAAACAGAAATCTTTAATGTAGAACTTAGCTTGTTGACAGTTTCATAACATCGGGGTGTTTGGTGGAGAGAGTTTTAAAGAGTGTTTAGAGTTTTGGAGAGAATTTAGAGTTTTGACTAGTAAAAACTCTATTTATGGTGTTTGGTGAGAGAGAGGATTAAAGAGAGTTTTGTACCAAAAACTCTGATCAAAACTCTCTTTTGAAAAAGCTGGGTAGAGGAGTTTTTTCAAGAGAGTTTTGGAGAGTGAAAAAATAATTGACTATTTTGTACATATTATTAAAACTTAAATTTGTTTTGAAATAAAATATATGTCTATAAATGTAATTTTACATGATCTAAAAGTACAAAACTCTAAACAATCAGCTAAATGTTACCAAACACCTTTACACAACAATTATTTAAATCAGCAGTCAAATCCTCTGAACAAAAAAGTAATCATCTAACCACAAACTCTAAACTCTAAACTCTAATTACCAAACAAGCCCATCTATCATCAACATAATTCATTCATTAATAACCCCCAAAAAAGAGAGTATTATATATAAACTCATCACTTAATTAAAACTACTTAACAAATGATCTCAAAAACAAAATTAAACTACCAGATAACATGCATCTACTGCTATTTAAATATATCTGATCTCTTGCGATCTAATTTAATAAAACTAGCTAACATTAATTAATCATTTCAAAACTAAACTAATTTACTTCTAATCTCATGCTAACCAAAACAACTACAAAGATAGAGAAAGATCTAAGCTGATCAATGGCGAATGCTCATGTTCCATATTCTGCACCATACCTGTGCCTCTATCCATACCCGGATATGACCCGCCACGGCCAGCAGAAGCTTCGCCGCCGTCATGAAAATAGCTCACCGGTGGGGCCACCAGTGGACCACCGCAACTACAACCACAAAGAGAAGCACTACTACTGCTATGGTGGTGGTAATAAGCTGCTCCATTATCAATATCAGTTGGTACAATTCCCATTAATCCATTATTATTATTCATCTCAAAAGTGGTACTAGTACTACCAAATACTCTTCCTCCATTTTCATACCCAAACCCATTACAGAGCCCGTACCCGAACCCGAATGGGTACGAGCACCCACTGTCTCCGTAACCCACCGACAAAGAGGAGCTTGTGGGGGTGGTGGTGGGGTTAATAACGGTTAACTGGTGGCCGGAAAACAGAGGAGGAGTAGAGTAAATAGAACCACCACTTCCACCACCGCCACTTCCACCATGACGAACCACCTCTTCATCCACCATATAATATCCGTTGGTGTTTGGCGCGGCGGCGGAAAGACGGCGAGCGGCGGCGGCAGCGGATCTCTCACGTTTATGGGCGTTTTGGTGACCACCCAATGCTTGAGATGAGCTGAACTTGCGAGAGCAAAATGTGCAGCTGAATACTCTGTTTCCGTTACAACACTTCTTCATCTTTGTTTGTTTTTTGGGTTTTTCATGGTGATTGTTTAGGGTGTTGATAACAGAGCTTGAGCAGCAAGTGTTGTTAGCAGCATTATAAGGGATTATCATGCTGTTGTTGTTATGATCATGATAATCATAATCAATGCAGGAAGCAGAGTTGGAATCTGGGTATTTTAGGAGAACAATGTTTAAATTTGAATCCTCCATTGTTAATGTAGTTTGAGTTTGTTTTGAAGAAATGTATGTATAGGGTTTTAGAGGGGTTTTATAGGAAGAAGAAGAAGAAGAGCAATGGGTGTTATTTATAATGTACGAGTGTTTGTGTATTTTGTTTTGCAGCAGTACTAATAGTTTTTTTGTTTTTTTTTTTTTTAATTTAAAAAAAGGAATAAAAAGAAGCCGTTTTTGAAATTTGTCGTGAAGTTGGGTGGATAGAGGAAACTGTAAAAGGTGTATGTAAGTGAGGGATTATACGATACACATGCACAGTGAATGACGACGATCCAATGTTGTGGCGATTGATTGCTTATTTGCTTACATTACAACTAACTTTCAGTACTTGTTGATCACTTTCATTTTTGTGTAATTGTGTCACTAGAAACTTACACAAGTGCTCCTTTTCTTTTCTATTTTGAAGGAAGAATGTTTAATTTGTTTCAAGATGGTTTATATGTTCACCTTAAAAATCGGGCATGCCCTAGAATCCGGGAAATGATAAAAGCACAACTAAATTGATATGGGTACAACTTATTGTGAGAGAACATCATTCTATGCTTCTCTCATAAAAGTTGTGCCTATATCAATTTTAGTTGTGCCAATATCAATTTCCCTATAATCCTAGATGTATAGTTTAACCTTTGTATTTTTTAATGATGTAGGTGGTACGTACTAAGCGTTGAATCGGGTGCTACTACTGATTATCTAATTTAATTTGGTCGATACACGTATTTAAAGGAAATAAGATAATGAATTCCTGTAAATGTGTGCAGTGAGGTTCGAAACTTGACTCAACCACTAGGATAAAACCCGTACCTTAAATGTATATATAATTTAACTTTTTTTATCAGGCAAGGTGTATGGATCCCGCACACAAAATTCATATCTCATGAAATTAATTACCAAGCAGGGGGGTGCAAGGGGTGTCGAAAGTCGAAACTGTAGCCTTAGGGTTCACGGGAGCTGCATAGCTCAATGGTAGACCATGACTATAAGAGTACAATTTTTGTTATGTACGTAAAATCTATAAAGTTATACTTCGTATGGAGTATTAATAGATATATTTTTATCTCTTTTAATTAGATGCAATTAGAACTGTTAAAATTATACTTCATACATAGTATTAATAAACTGCAATACCATGCAAAGACAAAATTATACTTCGTACGGAGTATATGTAATATAATGTATATCTCACGTTATCTTTTCTTTTGCTAACGGTGATGATAATTATCTCTTTTTTTTTGTTTTTTTTTTTTTTTTTTGTGTTCCCAAGTGTAAGGTGATCAATTTAATTTTTAGTGTAAATATAAAAAAATAAATGTATATGTTTTTAATAAAGTTCGTGATATTTTTGGCTGATATATTGTTTTGGAATTTTAAAAAAATACAAATAATAGGAGTACGTACTTCACATTTTATTACATAGGAAATGAAATGAAAAGGACAAAAAAAAAAGGGGGGAGAGGTGAGAATACGTACGACCACTTTCAAGTGAAGCAGCCTCTGCTCTGCTCTTTAATAAGCTGTGTAATTTGCAGAGGCAGTTAGTTATCTCTGATTCTATCTTTCCGTACAACTGGAGAATGTAGCAACTACTAGCATTCCACCACGTGGCAGATTCCCACTCCTATCCCAACAACATGAACTACTAATTAACGCAATCAACCAGTCCAATATATTCTCATTTTTATCCCATGCATGTACATTAAATGTGTTGGATGTGTTTCAGGTCGGGTCGGCTCATGTTAGATTAAATTACTTCATCTGTTCAAAAAAAAAAAAACGCAACAAATTATTTTACACATATTTTAAGGGTGTAAATAAACAAATTAATCAAAATAATTTTAACATAAGTAAGAATGGTATTATAGGTTACTTGTCCTAAAATTACATATATTAATTTGATCGTTTAAACCTCTTCCTTAAAATGCGTGCAAATAAGTTTGTTGCGTTTTTTTTGGAGCAGATGAAGTATATCGGATATAAGTTAAGTCACGTTAGTTCAATTTTTTTAACTAGATTTAGGTTTGATAAAGGTTTTTTCAGGTCAGAGTGACAATTAGTTTTTAGGTTTGGGTCAGACTATTTTCGGTCAAATCAAATTCAGGTTTAGATCAATCTATTTCGAATATTAAACCAATAATATAATATTTAGGTTTATTTAGATTCTTATAAATCTTGGATAAGATCGGTATTTATTATTTTAAACTAGGTAATACTTGAGCAAAAGCTCGATTTGTCTTTATTTATTGAAGTGATTAATTGAATGTTAATAAGTATATATCCAATTATATTTTCATGTTAAATGATTTTTCTTTATATAGTAAAATTAAATTTTCAATGAAACGCACATACATGTCTCTAATACAACAATTTTGTTTAAAGAAAATTGTAGAAGAAAAATAGATAAATTTTTAAGGAAAAATATAAGATAATTACTTATACTCTAGTACATAGACAAATGGTTAAATAGGAGTATGCTAAATAGATTGATCGAATAAATAAATCCTTTTGTTTAATAAAGATCAAATAATTTAGTTTAGCATAATCCATTTAGCAATTCTTTATAATAACACCGGTGAAAAGAAAATGATATATTCAAAAAAAAAAATATGCGCTAGACAATATCAATTTTTATATGAGGTGATTATATACATACTAACAAATAAATTAATAAAACAAAATAACAAAGCATAAAGAAATTGTAATAAAACTATAATGATATAGCCCTATTGAGAAAAATTGCTTGTAATATGTGGATAGTAATTGACATTTTTTAATAATGGGAGTCAAAATTAACTAAAAATTAAATTTTTTTTTCATGGGATGAATAATTTATTTTAGAAGGAGGATAAAAATGAAAAAAGGTTGATTTTAATTAGAAGGAGGATAAAAGTGTGAATTTTTTTAAAAAAATAATAGTCAATAGTAGAGAGAGACTTATTTTTAGTGTAGTAGATGGAGACTTTAATTAATTGGAGCATTAAGTTTAGAGAGGGAAGGAAGGGAAAATATAAGCCAAAGGTGGGAAAACAAAGAGTTTGGGAGGAAAAAATCTAAAATTTAGTATAGAAAAATTTAGGGTGCTTATTGAGCGAGTCAATCGCGAGCTGGGGGTTGCTCGACTCGTGCTCATTAAGTTTCAAGCCGAGCCGAGCCGATCACGAGTTGCTTGTTTAATGTTTTAGTCCTCCTGAATTTTAATTTTTTCAAAAGAAAATCATTGATTATATTTTCTTTTTTTTATGAAAATTATATATTGTTAAAGTTTATTAATTTATTATATTAACTATCAAGGTTAATTTTGTTTTTCAAATATTTAACGTAGAGAATTAATGATTTTTTTTAAAAATTATCGAGTCACGAGCTGTTTCGAGCGAGTTCGAGCCAACTCGAGTCGAGCTCGAGCTGCTCGCGAGCTACCCAGCTCAATAAGCACCCCTAAAAGATCATTGGATGATATCAGTTTTAGATAAATTGTGATTTTATAATGGTGATTTCAAGGATTATAACTTATAGTTTTCCTTTTTTTTTTTTCAAACATTTAAATTTCTAAGATGATGTTAGTTACAATATTTAAATACAATCAATTGATTGGTGTAAAAATAAACAAATTACAATATAGATGCATTATTTAGGATGTTAATCTTTCACTTCTTATATATTGAGACAGTGATCTCCAAAAATGCAGAAGAAACCTGCTGCCACAGTTTATATATCTCCTGTAAGCCGATGACGGCGGGTTGTGGTGTAGGCACATTTTATTAGATCAATGTTTCTGGTAAACAGATTACAGTAAGCCAATCCCTTCATTTGGGATTATAATCAAGGCTTTCATATTGCAGATAATTTAGAAACTAATCAGCTGTACAGAAGAAAGTAAGTGAAAGAATACTCCGATCCGAAATGGAGTTCTTCAGAAGTGGTATATAGTATATTTACAACATGTACATTCGCAGTAAGAAAGAAAGGTTCAAGATGAATCCAAAGATTGGATTTCTTCGGAAGAGAAGATGCATATTTACATGTAACAGAGTCGGTACGAAACGAAGCACATTTTAGGATTGGATATGCTGAGAGATGAAATGCAGTACATCAGTCGCCGATGTCGAAAAACTTTGGGTTTGATGGGAAATGGTATTCCACATTCAACTGCATAATCAAAACATCAATAAAGTTAACCATTAACAGACCACACAGTACATATTGCAAAGTAGGCATATTCTAGTAAACCTTAATCTTACTCAACAAATAGAACTAACTACATACTGCCATTTTTACTTGTATCAGAACAAACACGTGATAAGTCACTAGTGACATAACAATTGGAAACTGAGTTGCCACCAAATTTCATTAATGTAGCAATATAATGCAAAGATTGGTCTATGAATATGAGTCTATGAGCAGACTTTGTGAGTTTTAGGCAAACATTCAAAGGCAAACTAAGCATTCAGGCAAAATGTTTTGCATACAACAAGATATAAGGCAGTTTCCGTCTAGGTTTTACCAAGTCGGAGATGGGGAAAAAAACGAGTACAGTTATGGGGACTGAAAACGACAAATTTAAAAATTAAATGACAATGGGTATGGCGCAAACATTAACAAAAGTATACTGATACAGGGGAAAATCGGGTACGAAGAGGGTAGTCAAATGAAGTACCCGTGCTACATAGGTTGCCGCTCTAAATACAGTAGTGAAATACTCTCCCCATTTCAGAAAAGGTGTGAAATTTGACCAAAAATCGTGTAATTATTTTTTTCCCAGTTAAATGTCACATCCTTTCTAAAACAGAGGAAGTAAAAGAGATGGGCATTTAAGAAACTGGTAATATCTGCTCAAGTGAGTAAGATGTCTCCATAGAATTTTGAAACCACTAACAAATCAAGCGGAAATGGGGAGGAATTTATTGCTCAATATTTTTCTCCTATAAAGTCAAAACTAAATAAAGATGATTGATCAAGTACTGAATTTCAAAACTTATCTTCAAATCATAGTAATAACTACTGTATTAAAAATTAACAGCTAACATACCTTTCCTTCATCTGAATCTGTATGCCTTTGAGGAAAAACAACTCTAAGGTCATTGTACAAGTAAAATCTCCTTTCTTGTTCTTTCTTTCTGAAATCTGTTGGAGAACATAGCGGATCAGATTGGCACCCTTGTACAGAGCCAGAATTTTTCTTTACTGGAGAGCACAAGAAACGAAGATGCAGAGCATAACGTAGCACCCCAGAACCGCTATTGTTCTCTTTCATCTTAATTGAACCAAACTTCTCAGTTACATAGCTGACAGCTTGACAGGAATTCCCGTTGTTGGTGTCTTGACAGTCACTTTTATAGCTGCTGGAAACCGTGTCCGTCTTTCCAGACAATTCTCCGTATACATTGTATTGTTCCCCTTTGCTTACAGAACTTGTTAAATTAACACATTCATGACCTTTAACCGGAGTAGTGGATCTTGTATTAATGCTTGTATTTCTCGGATTTTCTTCACATTCATTTCTTGATGGTATACTAAACCCTACTGAATGATTATTATGTATAGCTTTTATAACTCTCTCTTTCACTGTCAGCTCACATACTTTCTGTTGTTCAGGTTCAGCACAAGTTTTAGTATATGCAAGTGTGGTCCTTTGGCGCAGGAATGTCTGAATTGGTAAGAAACAAAACACAGGAATGTAAGGACAATAGAATAATTAATCTACATGGATCTAAAGGGGCGGGCATAAAAAACCGTATCCGATTTCCAATCCGATATCCGATTTTTTTTAATCTGAAAAACCGAATATCAAAACCGGATCAGATATTCGGTTTTTTAAATCAGATACCGGATCGGAACCGGATCATGATTTTCAAAAACCGGATTATCCGGTATCCGGTTACTTTAAAAAAACAACAGCATTTTTTTATATGGACTTTAAATTGTTATTTGCTAATGTATATGAGGCCCAAAGCCCAAATACTAGTAGTAAGTCAGTAACAAGTCTCCCATTTTTCCTCCCACTCTAACTCTTAATAACAAAATTACAAACCCTAACTCTATCTCTCAACCTTACGCCCTCCACCTCACAGCCTCGGTGCCTCACGCCCTCCTCCGCCTCCTCCGCTCCTCAATCCTCAGTCGCCAGCAGCCTTCTCGTCCACGACGCTCCTCCTCGTCCACGTATGACGCCGACAACCACAAAGCAAGACTTCATTTTTTTCTTTCCGTTATGAATAGCTGAATGAGGATGCTTCTGAAATTCTCATAAGTTCAATCTTAATGGCAAGATGCTTATGAATTTACTATTTGCTAGTTTGCTACTGCAAGTCTGCAATACTTGCTTCCTTTTCTTTTTCTTTTTGATAGATTTTTTTAGTTTTTAATTTTTTATGATTTTACTTTTCTTATTTGGAAATTTTAGTTTTAGTTTGTTCAGATTTCATTTAAAGCTTTTGTTCTCAAAGTTTATTTTAGTTTGTTGTTTTGTTCATATTTCAGTTTAACTTTAATGGGCTTATATTATAAGTTTGGTTTATATTCTGAATTAAGTTTAAGGTTTATTAGTTTATATATTCGGATACGGATATCCGGTTTTCTAGATCCGAAATTTCGGATATCCAAAAATTCGGATATCCGTATTTTTCTGATCGGATCCGGATCAAAAATATACTGATCCGAAAATTCGGATATCCGGATTTCCAGATCGAATATGATCCGGTATCCAAATTTGCCCACCTCAACGTCCCGTTTGGTTGTTGGTAATGAATTGTGGTAATGGTAATGGATTTAAAGTATAATTTGTTAAGGAAAAGCTTCAAAGTCCCCATGAAAAACATAATTTTCATTCCCAAACTTGAAATTTGTTCTTATTTTCCATTACCATCCATTACCATGTGGAAGGGTGGTATTAGATGAGAATGGATATTTGTGAAGAAAATTAGATAAATTGGAGTTAAGCTAGAACCACCATGGGAATGAGTTTAATTTTCCTTCCAAATTTAATTATAAATTCATTCTCATTACCTCCATTTATTACCCGGTACCAAAAGAGCCCTTAATGGTAGTCTCAAAATCATTGCCAAGATCATTGTCAACATTCAAAGGCTCAATTTTACAAAAAGGAAGTTGGAACTTGAGCTACAAGTCAACAAGCAATCATAAACATTTTCTCATGATTAAGACACAGGCAACAACACCAACAACAAACATAATACTAGTATCTTGAAGTCTAAACAGGTGGCCAGGTGCCAACATATATGCTCATAAAATGCCATCCATAATACAAACAAAAACAAGAATGCATAACTTTAGTGTAGGAAACCTGGCAAACGGAACAATTACAGCATTACTAAGCAAGTATTGCTAGAGCTGGTAAACTCTAATACGACATAATAACACAACCCGAAAACGACACGAAATTAGCAAGTTTGGGTCAAGGACTTTACAATGTTTAAGTAATTAGGTTGACACGGCACGATACACTTATTAAACAGGTCGGGTTGGGTTCAAGGGATTTAAACCCGTTTATGTATGTGGGTTGACACGACACGACATGTTACACTCAACTAATCTTTATAGTTCGCAGTGCAAAAATTGACCAAATCCGTTAACACGACCTAAATACGACATGAATTTAACGGGTTTGAGTCAAGGATTCTAACACGTTTAAGTAAAAGGATTGGCACGACACGGCACATTTATTAAATGGGTCGGGTTTGGGTCAGTAGATTCAACCCGCTTATGAATGCGGGTTGACAAGAACACAATACGATGGCAGCTCTAAGCATTGCTACCTACACCTCACAAACAAATCTCATATTGTGTATTTCGAAAACCTTCAAATAGCTCCATTATGGTGCATCTAACATTAATGTCCCACCCTATAGCCACTAAATCTCACAAACAAATCTCATATTGTGTATTTCGAAAACCTTCAAATAGCTCCATTATGGTGCATCTAACATTAATGTCCCACCCTATAGCCACTAAATGCTCGAAGACACTCAAACTCAAAACTCCTTGCATGGTAGTGAATCAGAACCAGGTGAATCCGTGAATTATTACACAAACATCCGTTCAACTATGAACTTCTGTTTATAATCTATACGCCTATCTTCCTATATCATCTCTAACTGCCTACTATTTCATCAAACTGTCTTCCTACTTTCCTAGCTCATCAATTATTGCAATAAGCCCATGTTTGACACCTCACTATCAAAGTAATTAACAAATCTTGCCCATCTTTGTCTTATGTGTGACACCTCATGTTATCATCAAAATCCAATGACATTTCAGCTTGTGCTGGTTCCCAAAAAATATATGGTGCTATAAGAAAATTAGAGGTTTCAATCATAAGAACTAGAACAAAAAAAATCCACCTTTGTACCGGCGGGCATGTCACTCAAATCATAGTTGCAAAAGAAGGTATGAATAGGGGTTTTTTCTGGATTACTGAGCACCTGCAGAGTAAATGCAACTACAATCTTCAGATCTTAAAGTAGCTGTAAAAATTATACGGAGTATATACTTTGGGAAAAAAACATATAAAAGGACATTGAAGACCTGAAATAAAAGATATTGCCAGGCTCAAAGACAAATCCAAAGGAGCAACATTACCAGCTGTATCCGCCCTTTCATGGGAATGCGCAGCCGATTTTTGGAAAATTGTGCATCACCATTGCTAAGACTTCTTGTTAACTTCTTCCCAGATTTGCCTGGGAGAGCTATGGATGCATAGTAGAGTAAGTAGCTATCTCCATACACACTGGTAACAGAGAATGGAAGTTTCTGAGATTTCGGTGAGAATTCTCCACCCGTAACACTCAGAACAGCTAAAAAGCCGTCAATTTTCTGACCAAAAGACAAATGTCAGTAAGCTTCAAAAGGAGTCATAAGGTATTTTTTTAAAAAAAATAAGAACATAATAGACAGCAGATGGAATCATGGAAGCAGTACACGGTTCACCAACCTGATGGACACTACCAAAGGAAAATCTACCAGACAAAAGAGACTCCTCAAATGAACCAACCAAAGACCTTCGCCCACAATGTCCACTCAAATTTCTCCTTGGTCTTATGCTATTGAGATTAGGGGATAAATCATGAAATATAGGCCAATTAAACCCCGGAGCGGAATCCAAGCACACTGGCTGAAAGTCTTCCATTAGTTTTCCAGTGACATTACACCCTTCTTTTTCAGCAGAAAAGGGTGTGCCAGCATCAGAACCATCAAGTGACTGTCTAAGATTACTAACTGTTGTATAGTCAGCATCTAACTGTCTTCTAATAGGCTTCAACTCATTTGCAGTTTCCAGCCTTTCACAAGATTTCCGACCTAGGGGAGATGATGGAAGAGAAGTGGAGGAATTATTCCAAACATGACTTCTTGAATTTTCAAGGTTGCAAAGTCTAGGAGAGGATGAAAAAGCATCAGAAGAATCATGTGATGGGCCATCAATAAGAAAAGACGAGGCCTTTCTATGACATTCATAAGATGAATGTATCCACTCTTTGCAATAAGAGACCGATGAGATTGGGGTACTCAATTGGTCATTTGATCCATCATTTGTTTTTCTATCGCCTTGTGCCCTAGCATTACAAGCTTCATCAGTCGTGACAGAAGACTGCATTCCACTTCCAAGTTTCAAAGTATCAAGTCTGCAGTTATCCGGCAAAATCAATTGGCTCAAAGGTGACAACAACCGCTTCCGAACTTCTAAACCACTCGATCCAGTAATGTTCACAGTAAGCTCAACCTCATCAGAAGAGCCATTACTGCTCAATTGCCCACAACCTATTGTAGCTTCATTTGCTTGAAATCCTACAACTCTAGACATAGGAGTAACATCCACTTTCTGTTCAGCATTCCAGCAACCGGAGTCCTCTGGCACAGATTTCACTTTAGGAACATACGGCACAATATCTTTATTCCTCCTTGGCTTAAAAGAATCATCAGAAGTATCCACACCCTCCTTTCCATTATTAGAGAATTCTTTATTTGAAGATATTGATGAATTCCCAGGCGATATGCTAACATGTCCTACAGGCAATCCATCCACACTGAATGTGCTCACATTACAGCAATGAGCATAATTTTGAGTGTGCTGGCTCAATTGTGCCAGACGTTCCTCATTAGCTCCGCCGGAGGGTACATGCGGCAAACCCATTTCGAAAAATTCTACTACTGCTAAAAAAAATCAGAAATAATGACTCTATCTTCAAGTTGCTCTAATTATCTATTCGATTGCAGTAGTCTATCAATTATAGAACCTCTTGCTTTACAAGTGAACAATTTCTTAAAAACCTCAAGCTATCTTATAGAATTGAATTCCATTTCAGTCTATGAGAATGAAAACTAATAATTTCAAAGTTCACCCAAGAAAGCTCTTCTAGTAAGCACAAATTCACAAGACAATGTATAACCAATTGCTCAAGTCTTCAACCATAACCCAACAAACAAGTGCACATTAAGGCCACCATAATTTAAAGCTCAAAGCTTTATCACCTCAATAGTAAAGTTAAGGCTGTGTACAGACATACAACAGACCTTCCTCGGACTTTGCTATTGAATTTGACGTGCCTTGTACGCTACAGATTTTCTTCTCTTTTTCAAGCACCCAATGTTTTCAAGCAATTAAGCACACACAAGCCAGGGTCATCTGTACCTGCAAATGTAAGACATCACTGTTACAATCATAGATAATATGAACACTCAAATCAATGGAGGTTCATAACAAACCCGAAGAACTAGACATTCTCTAGAGACTAAAATGTATAGATGCACAAACACTTGTACAGAAAGCAATAATTCTCAAGCAGAAGTACAACGATTTATCACCTTAAGATCTCTATCTACTAATGCTGCAAAAGCTAGCATCATATACAATGCAATATACTTCATCCGTAAATGAATTGTTACAACAAAGACATTTCAGGTATACCAAGACAAAACTTTGAAAATCTAATTATATATTTTAAAAAATTATAATCACTAAATAATAAAAATCTACTAGTTATGAACCCAATGAAATCCCACATAACTATATTTTTCTTCATGTATAAGTGACAAATTACGATAATAGTGGAAATTGTGAATAGTGTCCAAAGTAAACTTGTTGCAAGAATTCATTTACTGAGGAAGTAAATAGATTGTGATTTTTCAGATATTGTCAATATGAGGTGTTAGCTTGTGTCTTGAATATGTTTTTTGCCCCCTCCATAAAAACCCATGACACATTATTGACGAACTACATAAATTCCGTGTTTGTTTTTTGTTAATCTATATATCTCGCATGGTTATAACATTTAAGATTTTAAGTATAACTACATGAGGAAAAAAAAAATCAATACAAAAACAAGAGACCCCTGCAAAATTCTAGTTGTTCCTGACAAAGTATATACTGTAATATTTTCCTAGGCCTCAACCCCTCAACCATTGAGATGGCTCTGACAATTCCAAGGTACGCCCTGAGCTACTTGCACACAATGATATATTTAAGCCCAATCATTTTTTGGTCATTTCAAATTCTCCAAATGAGCATAAAATGGGTGATTGATCAAACTATACTCTCAGGTACAACTAGGTCTAAGTGTAACTAGATACAATATGATGACAAGTTGACAACAACAAAGCTCCAAACCAACAAAGAAAACACCCAATTGCAAAAGTAATCAACAAATTATTGCAGCTCAAATTGACTCTAGAACAACAAAAATTACCAGCAAAAGGAGCAATTACACTATCAAAAAATGAAATTCAGGACATATAAGTAATATCTTCAAGCAATCAATAAGAAGAAAACCAATAACTGTAAATTAAATTTTTTTAAAAAAAAAAATCACAAACACCCACCAAGCTGGATGCAAACCATGATGAATAAAATTAATCACAACCCCAATAAAAAGGGAAACAAATTGAAATGAAAGTGTAGGAAATTAAATTAAATTAAGAGAGACAAAGAAGGGGGAGTGTTTGGGGAAGGGAAAGAAGAAGATTAAAGAGAGAGAAAATAAAAAGGAGATTGAATTTTCTTGCGTTGAAGGGAAGAGGCAGCAGCAGGGTGATGTGTAAGTTGTATTGAGGTTTGCGGCATAACCATGACTTTCATTTCTTTCTTTCTTTCTTTCTTATCTCCTTTTTTTAAATTTAATCTTATCTCTCTTTCTCTTTCTCTTTCTCTTTCTCTTTCTCTGTGTTTTCTGAGATTGTGAAATTTAATTTCTGCTGCCTAACAGTAGTTTCAGTAATTTGTCCATTGATTTTACGAGTAGTTTATTCTGTTTCCAACCTTCAATTAGTGTTTTCTTACACGGTTTCCTACCCCTTTTTTTGTTATGACAAAATTCTAATATTGTGGGTAGGAGGGGATTACCGGGACTTGCTATGTTTGTTTGTTTTTTTGGATTTAGCATTATAATTTAAGAAAATTTGTTAAAAATCACTCTATAAAAAAAATTTGTCAAAAATCACTCTATAAAAAAAAATTTGTCAAAAATCACTTTTTCATTTTTTTTTAATAAACCACCTTATTTTAATTATTTTTTTTTAAAAAAAACACCTTTGGCCGAATTTCTGTATTTAATTCGAACCTCCATCCGTCATTCCGGTGAATTTACTTTGTACCTCCCCAAGTCGTCTATGTCCCTTTTCCTCCCCTGAACCACCACCCCGGAAAAAAAAAAAACTTAAAATCGAAAATCAAAATTCAGCCAAAGGTGGTTCATTGCAAAAAAAATCAAAAAAGGTGAAGTTAAAGAGTAACCAAATTAACAATTTTTTATTTTTTTTTGCATAAGAGTATTTGCAAAAACACTATTTGTGGAGTTAAAGAGTAATGAAATTAATTTTTTTTTTTTTATGATGTGACAATGATGCAAGAACATTTGAAACACCTTAATTTTCCTCGTTTTCATATTTAAATAACTTTTTTTTCTGTCATCTATATATTCAAATAAAATTTAAAATATATCGTCATATTTAATTTCATCTAATTTGTATTAATGTTGGCAATAATAAAAAAAATCAATTGTTAATGACATCCGTTTTAATTAATAATATTTTTAGAAAGTATAAGGTTATTTTAGACAACAATGCAAAATACAACGTTATTTCAAAAAAAATTGTAAAGTACAGGGTTATACACTTACACCTGTATTAAAATCCCTTCCTTTTAGACTTATTAAATTTACTCTATTTAAAATTAGCGCAAATTGTAAAAAACACATTTTTATTACAAAAAAAGCCATCGAATTAAACCCATTTTTTATCCATAACTTGACCGATTAATATTTTTTTAGATAAACTAAGGGTCGTTTGGTTCGCCTAAGGGAAAGGGAATGACTTAAACAAAGGGAAAGGAAAAGAATAGAATGAAAATGTCATTAATTTATAATGTAGTTAAGAATAATGGAAAAATAACATTAATTAATTAACACTACCACAATCACCACAAACACCAACCACAATAATAAAAAAAAGACTATGACCCACCACCACACACCACCCACTCCGTCGCCGGCCATCCTACCACCCAGTCACCGCCCCGTCACCCAAAACCACCGTCCCCACCCCATAAACCCCCTCTAGGTTTTTTTTCGAAAAATCCTAAACACCTCACTCAGCTCCCCCCACCAAAAACACCCTGCCACCCCTCCCCCCCACCCTTGAAACCCTAGGGAGGGAGTTGTTTAGGATTTTTCGAAAAAAACTTAGAGGGGGATTACGGGGGTGGGGACAGTGGTTTGGGGTGATGGGGCGGCGATCGGGTGGCAGGAGGGTCAGGAAGCGGCGACGGGAGTGGGGGATCGGAGGAGCGGCTGTAACACCCCGTATTTTTGGGGCTATTTTAAATTTTTATTTAATTGATTGAATAATTAATTAATTAACTATTTAATTAATTATTATTTAATTAATTATTAATCTAGCACTTTAGAGAGCCTAGCTGTTAACCATAGCCCAGATCTTTATTTAAATTTGTCTAAGCCAAGCCCAATGTTTCCCTCATCACCCTACCTCACGGCCCCCTATTCATTTTCCTTTAATTGTTATATTTTCTTTTCCTACTTTAATTACTAAACCACATCTATTTTGACCCCAATCAAAAATCTAATTTTTATCCTCCTACTTTCTCTACTAGATTTTAGGAGTTTGTTTTACTTCCTTGCCTAATATTTCTACACGGCCAACACACCACAAAAAGGGGAACCACTTTTATAATTCTTAATCTCAAAAAAACTAAACTACAAATAAAAACTCCTCCTTTTTCCCACACAAATACTTCCTTCACTTTATCAATTCAAACACCTTCATCAAAGAAAGTTCAACCTTTAGCCTTTCAAGATCGAACCATTCACCATCAATATTAGATTATTAGGTAATTAGATTTGCTTTACTTAATCAATAGGATAGATTAGCAATATAATTGTTAGAATATGTTTAATCATGTTTGGAAAAGGTTTAGAATTGCTTAGAATTATGTAGAATATAATTGGAATTAATTATGGTTAAGAGTTATAACATGTCGAGTGGTATATAATTCATTTAAGGCGTATTTGACAAGTTTAATTCGTGTTCATGCTATGTTTTATGGTTGTTTTATGATTCTTGCTAGATTAGGATTTGTAGAATTAATTATTGAACGATTATGTATGTAAACCGTGTATGATGTGATGAATTCGAGCTTGGTTCTTTAATAAAAATATGATTTTTAAGCTATATTCTTGATCTTTAAATAATCTTTTATGATAATCTTGATTGTAAACTTTAAAATAATCATGTTATTGTTAATTCTTGAATTGAATCTTGTTAATGTTATTTAACTATGAAAGCCGTGTGTATATGGAGTTTATAAAGCATTGATTTTGTTCTTGTTTGGTTCAATCTTGATAATTTAATGTTCTAAGCATGATTTTATGATTTATTGATAAGTTTATATGATTATTCGTTGATGATTGTATCTAAATTAGTTGAAGTGTTAATCTTGGTTCGTTGTTGGTGAATGTCGAGTGGAGCATGATTAAAAGAAGGATTTTTTTATCTTGTTTCTTGCAATTTTAATTAATGATTATTAGTTTATATGTTCATTGGATTATTTCATTAATGTGTTAAATTTTTTATATGATTGTTAGAGGAATTTGGTTTAGTTATTGAATTACTACTGGGAAAGTCGTGTGGTATGAATAGTAAGTTAGAGTTTTGGGTCAAGTTAAGATGAGCTAGAATTGAATAGAAGTGAAGTCGTGTCATTAAGGAATTGAATTGTGAATTGGAATCAAGAACAGAACAGAATTGAAAAGATGATTAACTATGAAGTGACCGCCTATCTAGTGGCACAAGTGCCATGAACATAGGTATAGTCGAAGCCACTGTCCTATCTTCGGATTTGGGACAGTTCTTGATCCTAGTGCTTGGGGAGTAGATCTTCGTGGTTGACCCGGCATGAGCAAGGAAAGTTGGGGGGAGTAGATCTTCGTGGTTGACCCCTTACGAGCATATGACTGGTCACGAATTAGCACCTGAACTGAATAGAATAGAAGAGTCAATAGTGGTGTCAAGAAGTCTAGAACGGAGTAAGTTAGTATAGAAGGTTGTGGTTATGGGGTTGTTATATTTGTTTCCGCTGCGTACTTGAACGATGATGTCTATGAATGATTTCCTGATGATTTGTTTGACTGTTTGGTTGACCTATTCTGATTATTATGTTCCTAATTGAGTTCTACTGATTAAGTAGAACAATCTAATTACTCACCACTGACTGTGGACCCCAAAACCCTTTTCAGGTACAGGTGATGATTGATTGAGTTACGCAAGGGCTGGGATTGTGTGCGAGCTAGTTTAGCAGTTTATTTTTATTCTAATGTTCACCCCTAGCCTTTGTATTATTTTTAGTGGGCTTTTCCTTATTTTGTAGCATTGTTGGACTTTAGAATCTTATTTATTTTGGATTATTTAATGGTTTTAATGAATAATATGGACTAAGTTTAGAGCTTCCGCTGTAAATAATGAATCTGATATTAAAAGGTTTTAGATGATAATGATCTGTATTGTTGTTTTCACCGAAATCAACGCTGCTAAAGTACAGGTCGTTACAGCGGCGACGGGGGAGTATGTGGTGTGGTGAACTGGTGATGTTATGAGGCTATGGGGTTGTCATTATGGTGGTTGGCAAGGAAAGGGAATTGAAAAGACTAGGGGGCCGGGGCTAGGGACTCAATGTAGAAGACTTTGGGGGAATTGGAAGGTAAAAGGAATGGGAAAAAAGTACTAACAAACAAAATCAAAGGTAATAAGGGCAGTTGATTCCCTTTCCTTATGATAAATACCCCCAACCAAATGGCCCCAATATTATTCCTCTCTTTAATTAAAGCATGATGAAACTACAATAAGAGCAACGTCATTATAATGTAGCACTTTTTATTTCAAAACTATAATGTAGCACCAAAAAATAAAAAATGGAAAAAAAAATACTTTCTCTGTTTCAAATTGATAGTTATGTTTAGAATCTTACATGATTATTATAAAAAAAAAGGCGGTAGTGATGTATAAAATAACATCGTAACGAAGGTAGCAAGGCAATAATTGTAGCTTTTTGAGTAAGGTGATAATTAAAGTTTGTTTTTCAAACAAACAAGTCATTGTTGATTATACAATGGGTCTACTATACATTCGGATGTACTTAGAGGTATGTACATCCAATGTCTTTTGTTGTTCATCTTAAATTTTAAAATGAACAAAAAATATAAAATGAACAAAATTACTCTTGGATGTACCATACATCTGAATGTATATAAGAAAATCTATTAATTATAAGGTTGTCTTATACAAATTTGTTTCCCAAATTTACTTGAATTTGGTAGATATAATATATAAATTAAATAGAATAACTAAATTGAAAAAATTCTAATAATAGAAAGTCAACGTCTTTGGGTTTTTTTTTTTGGTTAAGAGAGTTAAAAAGGCAGGGATGAGAATCGATCCCATGATCTCCTGAAACTAGGATAGAAGTTTTAATCACTTGAGTTATCCCTGAATATCAACATCTTTAGTTAATACAAGTCTTTAACATTTATATCAAAATAAAATACCTAATATAAGTAAAATAAAGTTTATGATTACCAAAGGCTAAGGTTTCACAAAATCTATTAATAAGTTAATATAAGCTAGTGTTAATAAATGAAGACATGTTCAAATTGATCAAGTGAGCCAAATAACTTTTCATGTTTCAGGAATCGACTTATGTTATCATTTTGACATCAGAAGAGGGTTGGCCATATATCCACTTGACATGTAAATATATAATTGGTATCATATTCATAATTAATGCACTTGAAAGTCTTTAACCAGGCTCTTCTTGCAAGATAAGGGTGGCGGTTTTAAATAAGGAAAAATTGATATTAATAAACCAACCTTCATCACCCCCACAAATAATAAACCTACCTTTGGGTAATCCCAAAACAAACCCATCTTTATACCCTATCTATCTAAAATGAACCAAATGACTCTTTACCTGCTGAACAGGTTAAAGTCATTGCAAATATTAGAGATAAGTGAACTAGATTAAAACCTAAACTCATTAACAACTAAATAATCATCAAAATCTGATTATGCATATTGCTTACCACCATTACCCCAAGCTACTGATAACCAACACGCTCCCCCTTGAGTCTTGCCCACCCTGATGTTCACCATGATTATCCCCCTACAACCCTCCCTCTCTACTTATCACATACGCTCACCATCAACTAAAACTACTACTAACCCCTACAGCCCTGTCCCGCCCCTTTTCTCAACGTCAACTAAAAAATAAATTAAGGAAAATTCAACCTACCAAAATTCGACCACAAACACATTAAATCACAACATTTAACCTGAGAAAATCAATTCATCAAAATAATTGACCAAAGTAATACCAAATTCATAACATTGAATCTAAAAAAAACAAAGAATTTACTTGATATAAACCCAGAAATACACGAACCTGAAAAAAAATTAGACCCAAAAATGAAGTTTAAATCAAAATCAAGAAGCAAAATTGATCCAATTGATTATAATTCTTAAATTGTGTTTAAGGTCTCAATTTCAACAAAATTAATCCAATCACCACAACACTCCATTTAGATAAATAGGAATAAATTGACATAAAAATTTAAAAAAAAAAAAACAAAAATCACAGTAGCAGTAACAAAAGGCATCGGTAGAGAGAAACAATTGCAGCAACGGTAGTAAGCATCGGCGGCAGCAAGCATCAGTGGCAGTGACAGCAAAAACCATCGGCGGCATCGGTAACAGAAAGCATTGGCAGCGGCAGGAGCAGTAGAAACACCCGTTGGCAGCGGCAACAGGGTGGCGGCTATAGCAATTTTTGATGGAGGTGGAAGTTGGAAGCAGGGCAAAACAATATTAGTTGATTTGAAGGTGGAAATGGATTAGTGAAAGTAGGGGATCGATGAGGAAGATGATTTTAAAGGAGGGAGGAAGCTTAAGATGAGCATGTGAGATGAAGGAGAGATGGAGAGAGAAGGAGTTTAAGGAAAAAAATGGAGGAAGAATGGGTATTCACCTGTTTAGCTCATTAAAGCAGGAAGAATGAGTAATTAAAATAGGAAGATATTCTTTTTACCGGCTCTCACCTGCTATTCCAGGTTATTAAATGAGTTGGGTTTGGTATTGGCTAATGTGATACAAAGGTGGGTTTGTTTTGGGATTACCTAAAAATGGGTTTATTCCTTGCAGAGGTGATAAAGGTTGGTTTATTAATATCAATTTTTCCTTTAAATAATGAAAACTCTCTTCTACTGTTAGAATGATTAATAGAAGGGATAAGGGGTTCAGTCCTGTTTTTATGTTTTTAGATCGTGCTTCGCAATATAGTTTGAGTTTTATTTTTTCAAGTTGCAGTCATATTAGAAGGGCGGGGAGGGAACTTTGTTGCCCATAGTGTAGCCAAGTTGTTTTCTGATCATGAGCCTCTTAATGTACTATGGGCTCGTTTACATTAGCTGAATAGAGATGAACTGAGCTGAACTGAACTGAATATAATCTGAAGTAAACAAGCCGTATGTGATAGCTTTCCACCGGGTATTATGAGTTTGGTGGAAATGGATTTGAATGAATAAATACCTCTCCCTACTTTCTTTATAAAGAAAATAAGCTATTACCTCCGTAACATAAAACTTTCAACAATCAATTTCGCACGCATTTTAAGGGAGCAATTTAAAAATGTAAATGAAGGAATTAGTCAAAATAATTTTAATATTAATAACTTATAATCACATGTATGCTTAGTTTGTAGTCATGTTCAATCACCAACATAGGTTAAAAGGGATTTCCATTGAGTTAGATGTAACACATTATCCATCAAATTAATTTTTTTTTATATGGTTGTAAAGGTTTATTTAACTTTTGAACTATTTTCCCTGACTTTTAAGCATTTATTTATGTTAACTTTTTTTATTTTTATGATTTTTTTTGTTCAAAATTTTCATGCATTTAAATTTTTTATACCAATTTTAGCTTCAACTAAATTTTTTTAAGTCAATTTCTCTTAAAAAAATCTTATATACACCTGAGTGTATAGTGATGTTTTTGCTCGTTTTAAAATTAACAAATAATATAAAATAAATAATAAAATAACTTTAAACGCATATATCTTTGTGAGTTTACATGCATCTGGGTGCATAATTTCTAACGGTGAAACTAAGCATATGGCATCAAAACATACCCACGTGTCAATCAGCCATCCAAGGAGAATAAAGGAAAACATCAAAAAAGAAGATAATGGCCCAGTCCAAATGAATTGCATGGCCCATAAACGCCGCACCTTATTAATAAACAAATGGATTATTAAACTTGAAACTATCCATTTCTTGGAGCCCACCTTTTCATATCCAAACATTTCCGCTAATTAAATGATTGTGCTCAATTGCTCAAATTTGGAGCATCAATATGGGAAGTGTTTTTTTTTTTTTTTTTTTTTTGGTTTTTCTAAACTATACCTCTATGATATTGTACTTGCTAAGTTGTACTCTAGAATTTTGAAACTTCTCAGTTGTACCTGAATTTGGGTTTTAGACTAGAGGCTTGTATACTTCAACTTAAATTCAGTTCAGTTCAGTCCAGTTCAGTTCAGCTCAGTTCAGTCTAGTTCAGTTCAGCTCTCAATTTCATTCTCTTATAAAATATTACTTTCAGTTGTATTCAGTTCAGCTCAGTTCAATTCAACTATATTCAGTTAAAGTAAACGAGCCCTAAGTTATGTCCGAGTTTTGAAACTAACCATGGTTAGTTTAGCTTTTATACAAGGGTATAACTTAGTCTAAAACTCAAATTCAAGAGTACAACTGAGAAGTTTCAAAATCCCGGGGTACAGCTTAGAAAACGCAATACCTCAAGGGTTTAGTTCAGAAGTTTTCAGGTGGTATCTTGAGTAGTGGTGAGCAAAACCGGGTACCCGGTCTTTTTCTATGGAACCGGACCCGGAACCAGAACCATTGGGTCCGAAATATCTGGAACCGGAACCGCTCTAACCGGGTAATATGTTTTAGGAACAGGAACCACTCTAACCGGGTAATATGTTTTAGGAACCGGAACCACCGGATACTGGTTCCAATACCGGGTACCCGGTTTTTTTAATTGGTGTGTATTTTATTCAATTTCTTAAATTTAAATAACAAGTCGGGTTAATGGCCAACAACTACTCTACTACATATTTAATTATTTACCACTAAGGGCTTGTTTACTTCAGATTATATTCAGTTCAGTTCAGTTAATCTCTATTCAGTTCAGTTCAGTTCATCTCTATTTAGTTCAATTAATACACTTCTATTCAGTTCAGTTCAGTTCAATTCAGTTCAGTTCAGTTCAATTCAGTTCAGTTCAGCTCAGTTCAGTTCAATTCAGTTCAATTCAGTTCAATTCAGTTCAGTTCAGCTCAGTTCAGCTCTATTCAGCTAATGTAAACGAGCTCTAAACATCCACAAAGATAGTTTCCTTAAACACAAGTTTACAATTTTAAGATAAAACATATAAGTTTACATAAAGTCATAAACACAAGTTCACACAAATTACATACAAGTTTACATAAACAGACAAATTTGGAATGAAAAAAAATAAATTAGGCTTATTATATTTTGGTTTAGTCAGTATTTACTTCAATACTTCACTATTTACCATTGGATAAAAGTATAAAACCTAATTCAACCGTATGGGGAACGGGTCTGATACCGGGTACCCAAAATTGAAACTGTTACAATCGGGTACCCGTTCCAAAATTTTTGGAACCGGAATCGGAACCAATTGGGACGGGGTAGTAACTTTTGGATCCGGAACCGGACACAGTTGAACCGGGTCTGGGTAATTACCCGCCGATTCCTAACCGGGTCCGGTTCCGTGGGTGGGTACCCGGAACCGTTGCTCGGCCCTAATCTTAAGGTTTAATAATAATTCACAATGAAGACAAACAACAATCACCATTAACTTTTCCAGAGTTTAATTACCAAACTTTAACTAAATTTCGATGATACTCCTCAAATACCGATACAGTGATACACTTGAGGATGTCATGTCAAATATTCTCATAATTTGGTATTAAAACTAACCAAAAAAAAAAGTACCAACATTTTGCAATGAGATTAAGAATTATTACTATTAAAACCTCAGAGGTACTAAATAAAAATTGAAAATTTGTTAGATATGAGGATAATAAGTGAATCATTAAAAAAATCATAGGATACCTCATGAATTTATTTATTTATTTATTTTTGACATCGATATGAGAATACTTAGGAGACGCAAATTTTGATTTATGAAGTGATTAATGTGATGCATGGTGGGCACAGTGACATCCCTTTTGTATTCATTTTGAATTATTCAAATTGAAAGTTACCCAATTATATATGTACATTCTGAGCTTGCACATAGAAATATCTTGCGTCTTATAGAGGTACTTTATCATTTAATGTTTGCTGTGGATAACCCCCATGTTGATAACTCCCAATTTACAGGAATCAATTATTTGCTTATTGAAAACTCATCATCATCAGATTAGAAAATTAATATCAATACCAATATAATGTTATAATGATATATATCTCATTTAATATTTTTATTCCTTTACGAATAAGATTAAATTTAGGTCAAAAATTCAAAATTGTTCGGATTGAAAAAATTTAAATTAAAAGAATTCAGATTAGATTAGTTCAGATTATATCAACTCAAAAAATACAGATTAATATTGACCAACTAAATATTGTCTTAATCAAGAGGATAATGTTTACTGAAGAAGTTAAGGAAGTAGATTCCAAATTTCCAAGAATGCTACAGTATTAATAATATCTCAATTTCACAAAAGGCATGGAATCTGATATGTGCTGAAATTCTAGCTAGAGGTATTAAGATCTTATACATTTCTTTGTCTCGTAAATAACAAGTGCATTTACATATGTGCAAAGTCAAATAGGACAAATAAATAGGAACGGAGGGAGTATGAACAACGTCTATTTAATTATATTTACGAGGTGCAATAATATTACGGAGTACTTGAAATAAAAACCAAATCGCCACACAATGAACATATCCGTTATTTGAATAACTCTTTATTTTGATGAAACTATACTTCACAGTAATTTTTAAAGTAATTCTAGTGCATGATTTTTTATTATGTGTAAATATTTTTTTAAATCTCATTAGATATATAAAACTTTTACAACCGTGCATCGCATGACATACTAACCTAGTTTTGAATAAAAAAATTGCTAAGAATAAGTCATCCTTTGGTAAGTCAACCTTTTAAAAATTCAGAATTAAGCTAACTTTGTTATCATTTAAGCCAAAAATAGATTAAATAGCCAAAATCGCAAGGTTAGTTCTAACACAGAGATCATAATGGAGGAGTACGTTGCCAAATAAAGATTTACAGTTTAGGATCATCAATCATCATTATCAAGTTTCCAAATTCAATGAAATTCGCATTCAGGGGTCGGAGTTATCATATGGGGCCAAAGAATGAGCAAGCCAAGTGACAAGTTTGACGAAAACTTGTCTATCACTATAAAATCCCCAACAAGACTCGTCTAGAATTGGTTGGATATGGATAGCTAAAATAAAATCCTTGATAAGAGAAGAAACAAGTTGGGATAATAGGTGAGAATCCCAACACATGCATAACATATGAAAAGGAATCGTGATAAAAGAATGTATATACTTACATATTGTGTAACTTACACAAGATTAACTGACCAATAATAACCCATAGCATTAATGAATTAGCAGATAATGCTAATAAGTAATAATGCTATGATTTATTATTGATCATTTAACATTATATAAGTTGCACAATGTGTAAGCGTAGAATTTCTCGATCAGATCTGATAATAATAATAATAATAATAATAATAATAATAATAATAATAATAATAATCCCTAATCATTCTTATCACCCCCTCTACTCATAGGTCACAACATCCCCACGTACACCTCTCATCTCCACTCCTTCCTCATCTCTTTATTCTTTACAACATCCCAGTCTTTTAATTTACCCCTTTAACAATGCAAGCAATCTCACTTCCATCATTCAATCCATCCCATTTGACTATTTGAGCTATATATCACAATATGCCATCAATGCGTTATATTAATTGTATCCTTAACCAATAGAAATGTGATATTTCAATTATAGTTTGTCCTCTATCAACGAACTATGGCCCGTTTCTAAATTCTAACTCAACAATAGTTCAACCCACAAGGCCACAACAAAAATTGATAAGAGTGTTTCTATGGGCCGTTTTCTAATAACATTCTGAATTATTGACTTTTTCATAATACTCCCAACTTTCAGGGTCGTTATATAAAAATGGTCTCAACTATCAATTATCTTCTCGAAACAGTAAAAAAAAAGAGTGAATGTTTTAGAAGACATATATCACGATGTTTTTATAAAAAGCAAACCTTACAAGTTGACATGACCTTCTAACCCGACATAAATTCAACTCATCAAAATTTCAACCCATAACAAAAATTGATAAAAAAAAGGGGTCCCTACATATGACTTGTAGGCTATCAACTATTGACTATTTCATAATGATCCCAACTTTGAGGGTCATTTTATAAAAAATATTCTCAACTATATTGAATACCTTCTCAAAATAGTCTCAAAGTGAGAATGTTTTAGAATACATATCATATGTAAAGATATTTTTTATAAAAGCACCACTGAAAATTGGAAATGCTATCAGGTATAGGTGAGAAAAGTTGACACGACCCCCGCCCGCTAACCGACCCGAATTCAACTCAACAAAAGTTCAACCCATCACAAAAATTGAAAAAAAATGGTCCCTAACTACGGTTCGTTTTTTAAAACATTATCAACTATTGACTATTCCATAACGGTCCCATCTTTTAGGGTTAAAAATAGTCTCAACTATTGATTATGTTCTTGAAACGGTCTCAAAGTGGGAATGTTTTAGAAGGCAAAAAATCATAGTTAATTAAGACCTTTTTATAAAAGCACCCCTTAAAATTGTAAATTCTATGAGGTAGAGGTCATGTGGGAAAGGTTGACACAACTCCAAGCCAACACAAATTCGAAATGTTATTAACAGGTTTGGATCGATGGATTTGACCCGTTTAAATACACGAATTGATACAACACTACACTAGACGTTTATTAAACCGGCCGGGTTAGGTTGAGGAGTTTCAATCAATTTAAGTAAACGAGTTGATTTGACATGCACTACAAAAAATGTGTTCAAGAAGGACAATTAAAATTGCCTTATTTGATACAAAATTTGTCTTCTTAGGTTATAATGACAATTTTAGTATTGCCCTCATGTTGCCCTTTTAACCCCGTTGTATTAGGCTTCAAAGCCAATTTTAGATGTCTTGCCCTCTTTGATTCAATTCAAAAAGGGCAAACAAAATTGTCTTCATTGATCGTCAACAAAGGCAATATATTTTGCTTTCCTTGATTTAAACACTTTATTTATTGTCAAATAGGGCAAAGTTTAAAAAGTCTAAGGGGGCAAAATAATCATATTGTCTTCATTGTTAATATCAATGAGTGCAAAAATAATTACCCTTATAGGCATCATTAAGTAAAACAATATTCATACTGCCCTCTTTAATTATGATAATGATAAGTTGCACTCGTAGCTGACAAGAAACCAACTTGTTATTAACGGGTTTGGGTTGCTAATTTTTATCTGCTTAAATCAACGATTTGACACAATATGACTGTTTATTAAATGGGTAAGGTTTACTTGACCTAATTCTCAACTCTATTGTGAGTTACTAATAGTTGATACCGCTTTGAGAAGACTAGTTATATTTGGGACCATTAATATAAAACTGTACTCCCTTTGTTTGGTTACATTTAATATCCTTTTATTAAAAAAAGGTCAAAGAATAATGAATTAATAAAATGAAATGAAGTGAGTATAGTCTATGAGTGAAATATATACATAGATATATGCAAGAAAGCACATGTAAAATACAAATTGTAATATCTCTGTGTAATAAAAAAAAGTACTTGTATGTTTAGCTTCAAATAGTTTCGACAGTTGAGCACGGATATCCGAAATCAAGGATATATGATATCCGATATCCGATATCCAAACTATTTGGGATCGGATATCCGAAATATCCGATTATCCGAAGTTTTAATATTAATTTTTTTTTATTAAAAATGTATCTTAAAATTAGGATTTTTATATAAAAATTATATTTTATACTTTATATATCGGATATCTGATATCCGAAAATTTCCGGATATCAGAATATCCGATCCGAATCCAATTCTTTTTCGAATATCAGATATCAGAAATCGATAATATTGATATTTGAGTTGGTATTCGATATCCGGCTTTTTCAGATCAGATATCCGATCCAAAATTTCTTATCGGGTCGGATATCCTGAAAAGTCGGATCGAGTTTTCGAATTTTTAGATAGTTTTGCTCAGCCCTGACCTGTCTGACAAGTAATACATACATGTTCATCATGGATAGAGATATAGATCCATTACATTTTTGCATGTCTAGCTAGATTGTCTACTACTCCATACATCTTATATATCGCGTAATGATAGTAATAAAGGGGGAAAAACACAATTATGGAGGTTATACAAAAAGGGTGATATAAAATATTTGAGGCATCTTAGATCTAGGGCAAAGTTGCCATCGTTAGAAGCAAGAATTATACTCCTTTAGTCTTATTTTAATTGTTGCATCCATTTTTGATACTCCCTCCGTCCCAAAAGTGTAAGTAAAAAGTAGTGGATATCTCTATTATATAAGCCAATGGGGAGCTATGGTATCCCCCTGGAAATGTCTACAATATAATACCCCTTATAATTTTCTAAAAACACAAGCTATATAATTAAGGAATGTTCGTACAATTTTTTAATTCTTTTAAATAATAATAATACAAATTAATTACATAGTTCAAAAAAATAAAATAAAAATATGTAAATTCATATTTTTTAATTCTCTACAAATAGATATCCATATTGATATATTTTTTTACATAAAAAATATACCTTTTGATTATAGTGGAAATTTCGTAGGAGGGAAAATATAGTGGATTAATGTTTTCTTCAATGCATTTTTTGGTATGAAAGAAATTCAATTCGGATAGTTATTTTTCCTATTTTTAGACTATCAAAAAATAAATGACATCTCAGATTCGAACCATATTTTTTTGTTGTTTGTTTTACTACTCAATAACAACTATATTATATATATATAGTAAATAAATCTTTTCTTTTGTTCATTATTGTGGGATGACCTAATGAAAAGGAAAAAGTCTGTTATGATAATGTGAATTAGTGTGAATTTGAAAACATTTCAATTTTTCTAACAAACAACATTTTTTTTGTTTGTTTAGACAAATTAAAAGTTACGTTTAAAATATCATCGCACGCTTTTGCGTGCATATGAGGCTAGTTAAGTGATAAGTAAAGGTATTACTGTAAAGTTGTATGTGGGCCATTTGCCTAAAAAAGAAATTGAGCAATTATTTTGGGAGTTGGGACGGATAAAAAAGAAAGTGGAGCACTTATTTTGGGACGGAGGGAGTAAGATTTTTTTGGCAAGCAGATTTCATGTGGAGGACCATTGTTGGATCTTGTAAAATGACAAAACCGTACTTAACATAATGGATGTTTAACAGGTAAAATGAGAAGAAAAAAAAGGTAAAAATTTAAAATGTATGTGGGACCATAGACTTTAAAAGAAAATGTAAAGTATTTTGAGACTTCCAAATAAGAAAATTGCAGCAAATAAATTAAGACGAAGGAGGGTGACTCAACCCTTGAATCTAATAAAAAATTACTTGATACATTCCTATATATATATATATATATATATATAGGGAAAATTAATATAAATAATCCCAACTATTGGACGTCTTCCAATATTAATCTCAACTATTAGTTATTACAGTATAATCCAAACTTTGGGGATTGTTTTATGATATTAGTCCATTGACTTATTTAACCTATTGTAATCGGTCACCAATTCATAAAATATTCGTTATCTTTCCTCTTTTCTTATTTATTGTACTTGACTATATCTTCTTTCCTTTCTATGAAGGAAATCGGAGTCGGTCAAAAGTTAGTATGAACTAATATCATAAAACTATCCCCTTAGTTTGGATTATAGTGGAATATCCTACAGTTGGGATTAATATATATATATATATATATATAATGTATGAGAGCATTGATCATAGCATGAAATATCTCGTGCTGTCGTCCATTTTCTTCTCCTCCTACAGACAGTATAGTCCCACACCGTGTTGGATTCCACTCCCCTCAGCTCGCTTCTTATCTTCAATTTTCATTTCATCAACCTTATTGCTAATTCAGATAGCCTTTTTTATATTTATTGAAAATTTTTATTATTGACATTTAAAAAAAAAAAAAAAGAATTAGCTTGGAAAATTTGGATGGAAAGGGTTAAATTTGTATTGCATATTGATGATTTGATATGAAGAAACTCGATTTGATTTGAATAGAGAGAAATGAAAAGAAAAGGAGAAAAGAGAAGAGGTAATTAATAAGCTGACAGATTTGTGATTTCTTATTTGACCATAACTTTTTTATATATGTAGGTTACCTATAAAGGGTTAAATTTGTATATCGCATAAATAAAGCACGGAGATTTTATTAAAATATATAATTGATTCCTCTATGTCCTTTTTTTACATTCATAGGTAGGTTACCTATGAAGGAACCCTTAGTTAGATACAACCTTTAATGTTTGGCCTTATAACCTACGCGATCTTTAATGTTTGGCCTTATAACCTTCGCGTTGTACCTACCCAAAATGCGGTGATGTACATCCTTCATGCTCAGACACTCACGATATGTTGTATTGTTTGTTGCACCTAATTAATAAAAAAATTATAGTGGGACGGACTGAATCCAAACATATAGCGCAACACGAGCATAACAATACAAGTTAATGTGTGGGCTAGGCCTTGGACCGAACTTGGACACTGTTTTTGGAGGATCGAAACATAGCATGATCTATGCATATGGCCCTTTTTTGATCCCACATGAACCCATTACTGGTTCATGGTTTGGCATGATATGAAGCCGATCCATATATTAGTCTAACATGTGGGAAACCTATGGACATGACACGATCAGACACATTAGTCATTGGGCATTGCATTCCAGACCCAAATTTATTTTCTATTTAGTTTTAAATATAAATTTAGATGTTATTTGTAAAAGTCAATATTGTTTTCTCATTATTTACAAGTAACAAAACTAAAAATATTAATGGACAACATTTACATTCAAAATTGTATAATTGTAAATGGAAAAAAAGGGGAGACGAATTGGGCAGAAGTAAATGATATACCCTCTTTTCCAAATTACTTACTACATTCTCTCTTAATTTAAAAATAAAAAAAAAAAGCCTTAATTGAACTAGCTCGAAATACATCTAAGTTTAAAATAGATAAATTGTTTTAAAAACATGCATGAGATAATCATTGAAGACATACTCCATATATAATAACAAGGAGATCGAAGTCGACAAGTGAAAGTGCTTCATGTTATACTCTAGATTTTTTTAATGCGATGATATGATAGCCTCCTCATCTTTTGTTCACGGTCATGACTCATGAGAACGAACCAACTCAACTCCATATAACATGGGGTGAGTGGGTCCATGTCATCGCCCAACAAATACCTCTATTTTTCAGCAACGATCAACACAAAAGTTTGAAAGTACTCTCTCCGTAACATATTAACTGCAACAATAATTTAACATAAAGTAGTAAGAAAAAATATCAAATCGTTGCCGTTAATATTTTACGGAGGGAGTATTTTATTTTTTGAATACTCCACCATAAATCATGAAGGAGGTGTGTGCATTTAAACTTTTGATTGCATTTTAGCCTAATTTAATCCAATCTGAATTAAATTTGAAGTATGATTATATTGTCCAAATTCATTTAACAAAATTACGAATAAATTTCGATTTAATAATTCCAAATTAAAGCCATCTAATCTGCTCCAATAAAAATTTAGTCATACTAATATTGATCTCATGAAAACTACATATCATTTAAATAGTAAAAGAATTAGTGTTCATATAATCCTATCTATCATACATATGATACATAACTCACATTCAATTTAAAATTATCTAAAGGGATTTTTGTCTCACGGATGGACACACCTTATTGTTCCAATACTATAACCTTCGCTTTAAAATTCAAACTATATTAAGCTTTATTTGTTCTCACCCATGCAAGTATTTAGCTCCTAGAGTGCGTTCTCTCCGTCTTATTTTCTCTGATCTGATCTTATAAGATAATATCTCAAAATGTATGAGAATGTGAACTTATATTATGAGATATGATATAAATTGAAGAGAACACATCCTTAAAAAATTTCCTGATTTTTAGAAATATTACCCTTAATTTTTTCAACTACTAGATAGTTTTAATCAATGTTTACCATGTTTTGATGTATAATCAAATTTGCCACCAAATCAAAGTCCTTCAATCCTAATTAACAATATTTAAAAAACAAAAAATCAACAATGTACCACATATATGAGTATATGACATATGATTTGTTAGGATAGGTTGCAACTAGCTGCAACACAACTACACAAGAATATCCAAAGGTATATACTTAAAAAAAAACACAACAAACCATTTTGCACGCATTTTAAGGAAGTAATTTAAGGGTGTAAATGAGCAAATTAATCAAAATAATTTTAACACAAGTAAGGATGATATTATAGGTTACTTGTCTTAAAATTACATATTTTAATTTGATCATTTACACCTTTAACTATATTCCTTAAAATGCGTGCAAATAAGTTTGGCGTTTTTTTTTTTTTTTGGAACGGAAGAAGTATAAAAGAATGACATAGCACATTAGGAAAGCTAAATTAGCTAATTATACGGGGGGCTTCTACAACGGTCTCCGAAAAATGACCGCAATACCATATTAAATCATGGCCCTCCAAATTATTTTATTTTACCTTTTTTTAAAAAATCAATTTTCTAATTATTAGATTATCCGAAATTCCATAATTAATTTTAAAATTCATTTTATAATATTTTCCATAATTAATTTAATTTTTTTATTTTTAATTAATTGGAAAAAATAAAAAATGAATTTTTAAATGAATTATGGAATTTTGGAAAATCTAATAATTAAAAATATAGGTAAAAAGAAAAGGTAAAATAAATGATTTTGAATGGCTAGAATTTCTTCATAATGGTGATCGTTTTAGAGGATGATCGTTATAGAATAATTGAATTATACGCCGCTTTCTCACTCAAGGAGCCTCGAGTTGGTGGGAACAACAATGGTCAAACTACAAAAGCATGCCAGAAATTTATCTGAACATAAAGGTGGCCAAATGTGTGAAAAGTTTCCAAAGGTTAATTTAAAAGTAGTGTAAAAAAAATATTATTCTTTCCTTAAAAGTGTGTCTGTGCATAACCTTGAAATTGTTAAAAGATGCTACACATATAACTATTGTATGTAATATGTAGTCTCTACATATAATGGTTAATAATGGGATTTTATAAAAAAAATTAAGGATGGAGAAAAATGGAGGGGTATTTTGGGACCCACATCATTAAACAATAAAAGGTTATTGTATGTGGGGTTTTATACAACCATTATATGTGTAGGTTTACCCTGCAATGTTACATTAGGTTGTGCTTTCCATAGCTAGACTCAATCACTCAAGTCACATTTATATAGAGTAAAAATATAAATAATTAAAAATAAGTTTTGGGAAAAACTATAAGTAATAAGGTCTTGTTTGATAGCCCTTATTTCTACTCCTTATTATTTATTTCAGATCAGATCAGTTAGATCTGAAAAAATGAGTTCAGATCATATCAGATAATTTAATTTCATGTTTTTAAATCTTAAATATCTTTAATTCCGTAACAAAAATATTATTGTTGTTACATATTAAACAAATTAATCATTAATACAAATAAAATAGGATCTCAATTGATATTTTTTTTCTTATAGATTAGCATATATACGCGGTCAAAGTTAAGAGTGCATTTGATTCATCTCAAATTTTCAGATCAAGTCTAATTTGATCTGAAATTTTTTGATCTAGTCTGACCTGATTTGGAATTTTAATTTCTAATATGATCTGAATTTTTATAATCTGATTTGATCTGAATTTTAATGTTTTGTTCTTATTTGAATTTTTCTGATTGTAGTTATTATTATAGTTATAATTTTTCTGACCCGATCTGAAATTTTCTGAAAAGAAACACAAGAGTGCTTGTTTCTAGCTCGTCGTAACCTAGTTTTCTCAATCTCTAATTAGGCTCAGCCTTTTTCTTTCTTAATTTGTTTTCTTTTGCAGCCTTTAATCATTGTTTCCTACAAAAACACACAAAAAGAAAAGGTGGAAAACATTATAGTAATTTAAAATGACTACTAAGAGCCATGTTAGTCCATAATCCATAATCACACAAAAAAAAACATGGAAAAAGGAGGTCATGGAAACATCATATATATATAACTTCAATTATCATTGTTGGTCAACTCGATCTTGAATATTTTTTGGGTTATAAAAAAAGCTAACACCAACCTGAATCTGTAGACACTCGACCGATCATCATAATTCGATCTCAGAGATATATCACATCAATTCAACCCTGTTGACCATTCGAGTTGATTATGTTTTTAAGATGATAAGGTAAAATCATACCCTAGCATAAGACTCCAATCATAGCTGAGAATACCCAACCATCATTCTCTGTTAAGGGAGGAGGCACTGACAATTAAACTCACAACCTGATGATTGCAATGTGCAACAATACTACCCTGGAGCTTGATGCTTAGGTCGAGTTGTATTGTAATTTAATTAAGAGCACAATCGTCACAAAACCAAAAAAAAAAAAGAAAAGAGAAGTGATAATGGAAGTGCGAGAGGCGATTGTCAGTTGCCTAGAAGAAAACGTTGGTACTCCCTCCGTATTCTAATATCTGGAACGATTTGACATAAAGTAGAGAGGAAAAATGTCAAATCATTGCAGTTATTAGAATACGGAGGGAGTACATACTACATAAATTACCCAAATTTTGTGGACCATTGCGAACAACTACAGTACATCAAATGAAAATCTCATACACAAATACAATTGCTTTAATTTCTGCTTTTTTATTGGTTAATTATGTAAGTTCCAAAATTTTCTTTTTTTTTCCTTCTTTAATCCTTTTTTTTTTTTTACAAATTTAACAATTATTGTAAGTAGGGATTACATACCATGGTTTTATGGGTAACCTTTCTCTAAAGTAATAATTGAATTAATAGGTACCAACTATTGCACTTTTTATTTTATAGGTACCAACTTTAGATTATTCACCAGCAGCACGAACTATTGCATAAAGTTGCAATGATAGGTATATGACCTAAATATTATTGCAACTTATAAGTCATCCATATCTATCGTTACAACTTTATGATCCACAAATCACAATTGCTAGGTGCTACGCTAGTCGCCATCAATGTCAATGACACCAACATACTCCGTACCAAGCTAAATCCAGTCTCAAGTGAATCTAGATTTCCCTTAAAAAGAATAAAATGGAATATTGACTTTGAGGATGGCACTAAAATACGGAGTAATCTTTGGCCATAATGCTATATTTCTCTTTTATTGAATTAATGAGATATTCTTGCTCAAAAGTGTGGACATCTAGTGTCTATAACTCTATACTCTATATGTTTTCCATTGCAAATTTTTTTATTGTAAACGTCTATAACTGTATATAACAAAAAAAAATAATGATTCAACATTATATAATATACCTATTATCACAAACAAAATAAGGCCCACATTAAAAGATATTTAGAAAATTCTCTTCATTCACTTGTGAATAGTGAGAAAAAAACACACAAGTACACAATTTTGAGGAGCGGATATATGTAATTTTGAACATAATTTTAGTTCATAATTAGTTTAATTCAGTTTAGATTATGTTCGATCAGGTGTAGAAGAGTTAGCTCCTACATAGGCCTACTTTTCAGGAGAGTAAAGTTTGACTCTCATCATAACGATGAGGTTGCTCTGGTTAGCCTGAGATAGATGTCAGTCATGACACCCGCGTATAACTTACCTACAGGGAAACAAATAGTTTCATACAACAAAATAATAATATCATGTAAATGATTATTATTGTTGTTGTTGTTGCTGCTGCTACTGTCGTTGTTATATTATTATTGTTATTGTATTATTTTTATTATTTTAATATTACATTATTTACGTAAATAATACTCCCTCTGTTTCTTTCTTTCGTTCCTATTTAATTAGAATTTTCTAACATTTTAAACTCACGTAAATATTTTCAATTATTCTTCATTATCTATAAGAAAAACATATAGTTACTTGAGTTCTTATTTTATTTGTCTTAACTAATACTTTATGAATATCAAAATCTTGTAATTTTACTAATATGAACTTAAGTATATATTAACAGTTAAAACATGCGTTGATTGTACATATATATTTATCAAAGTAGGCGGAACAAAAAAGAAGGGAATTGAATAAAGCTCCATTTTTTTTAAAGGAAAGGTATAGAAGAAAGTTAGGTAGTCTTCCTCTCAAAGAAAGAACCAGACTTGTTGAAGGCTATGAAGAAAGAAAATTTGGTGTCCATAAATTAAAAGGGTTGATGCCGATATACGAAGGGGTCTAGTGCCCTAGAGACGCGGTGTAATCAGCGGATTTACTAGCTTCACGATAGATATGCGCTATGGCGAAATTGGCGAAGTCACGGAGGATGTTCCAGATATCTGTCATCAAATAAAAGTCGAATCTTCCATGAAAACAAAATTTACCATGCATGCAAAAATATTAATCACAATCAGATATATGTGTAGAATGATAGTTTTGTGATTAGTATTTTATTTTTTTAATATTTTGTTTTAAAATTATTATTATTATGATGAAAATTACTTATTATTTTATAAAATTGATACTCTCTTTTTGTCATTTTTATTCTCTTTAAGCCAATTTTTTTTCTTCCATTTACCTTCACCAATAGTGGACCCACATGAAAATTAATTTACATAAAAATTTGTTTCAAAATGGAATGTAGCAAGTAAAATGGGACAGAGGGAGTAATTTTTTTGTGTCAACCGTACATTGCACGTGCATCTAATATAGTAATGATAATAACAAGCATAATTATGTTTCTCATTTTTAATTAGGAATAGTAGTTGATCTCTTGCCGTGGTCAAAAGTGGGTAGACCGTAGACTACTAGGCTGTGTAGTTGCATTTGGTATTACTACTCGTTTACTCTGTATAAATTATGTGTTGCTAATTTTTTTGGTTTTTAAAACAAATTGTTAGCATTACGGAACTCATATCGTCATATTCTGTAGTTTAGGTTACCAGTACTTCAACGGTTTAAATTTAAATTACTCGTCAAAACAGGAAAAAAATAATAATAAAAAAACGGAGTGTCAACTCAACTGTTCACGTATGGCGAGACAAAATTTTGAAGAGATTAATATCAATATTTAAAAAATATATATTCACTAAATAATAAAAAACAACAAGTTGAGACGAACCCAACGAGATCGCACATGATTATATTTTTCTTTATGTATAAGTGATAAATTACGATCAAAATGAAAATTTTGAATCGTGTCAAAAGTACACTTGTTGCAAAAATTTATTTACAGAGGAAATACGGAGTACAAAGTTTTTGTGTGGGGGTTTACAAAGTTTATTTGTGTGCGAGTTACAAAGTTTATGTGTACTGTTATTATTATTTTTTATTACTAAATCCGTATCGCAATAATCGCTACACAAGTGATGTAGGATGGGGTCTCAAAAACAAGCAAAAACTAGACAAATTTCAGAAATTCATAGGTCTAGATTAAGCTCCAAATATGAACACCAAAACAACCATAAAAAGATATAAACTTGAAAGCTAGCTCACTAAGGACTAATAATCAAGAGCTAAACATAATCTAATCAAAATCACAAAAGTAATGACTAGAAGATGACTTACCAATCACAAAGTTTAGCAAGATTTGCAACCACAAAGGAAGAAGGCTTCACTAAGGGCTCGTTTACATTATTAGCTGAATAGAGATGAACTGAACTGAACTGAACTGAACTAAATAGAAGTGTATTAATTGAATTAAATAGAGATGAACTGAACTGAACTGAGATTAGCTGAACTGAACTGAACTAAACTGAATATAATCTGAAGTAAAAATCCCTAAGAACACCATAGAGAGAAATCGCAGATTTTTAATTCAACAAAGGTGATTACAAATGAGGCAAAACAAGCTATTTAAAGGCTAAGCAACCCCTAATGAAGCTTCTAATCTGGGCCATTAATCCCTAAGCAACCAAGGGCCAAGATTCGAAAGACATTAAACAAAACAAGAGAAAAGAGCAAAAAACGAAAATAAACGTGCAGGGCCGTGCAAGCCAAAAACACCCTCTCTAGATCATGCAGGGTTAGCCTGCATGGTCGTGCAACATGGGTTGCACGATTGTGTAGCCTTAACATGCACGATCACGGCGAAATCCTTGGGATTTGGCCACTGATCTCTGCACGATCGTGCAGTTGCAGAACATAACTGCACGATCGTGCAGTTCTTCTCCTTGACTTCTGCTTGCTGCACGGTCGTACGTGTAGGGTCGTGCATGGTCGTGTATGCTTCCCTTTGCTTCCTTTGCTCGTGTTTCTTGCTCCGTTACACATGCTAACTTAACTAAAGCAATAAAGTGAGAGTTTAAGGCCTTAGGCTACTTATTACAACCCGAAAAACATGAAAATAAGCTAAAACAAGAGTTCAAAACTATCCAAGTAAAAAGTGAAAGAAAATGATGTCGTTGACAGTTGAAGTCACTCGTTTGACCATCCCGTTTTGTATCAACAAGTATGCGATATGGACTCCGAGGCAAAAAAAAAGATTTAAAAAGTGATAGTAAAAAATGAATAATTAATTGGGCCACAACAAAAGTAAAGTTAAAAAGAAAAGCTACACATGGGTAATTTTTATACCAAATATAGTAAAAAATATTAGTTGCAAATATTGTGTTACAGCCTAAAATAACAAAAGTGTTCAAATGAGCCATAAAAGCCAGAGATAAGAATCGATTCCAAAATTACCTCAATCGAGAAAAAAGTTTTAACCATCTAAGAATCCAAAAAAAAAAACGGCTGGAAGGAAATACAAGAGGTCAAGAGTCTTAGCTGTGAAGTAAACAAGGAATATGAAAATAAGGGAGGTGTAAGTGTTGGGTGGGGGGCCACTACAAACACCCACTATATAATATTGATTTCTTACCATTTTCTTTGTTTTTTTGTTTAATTCTTTGAAAACCAAATGGAGGGTAGTAGTATTGTTCTTTTTTTTTTAAAAAAAAAATGGAGGGTAGTATTGTATATTTGAGTGTCATATGTGGAATATGAGGCGGGTACACGTTCTTCGTCCAATCTATATTCATCCCCTCTTTTAGGGTTTCCCTTTTTAAAATCTATTTCTTATTTCTTTTTATCTTTTTTTTAATTTTTTTTTTTATGGTATACAACATTACGTTTCCAAGAATCGAGCTTTAGCACAGTTGTAATTGAGAAGGGTTTTTTGTTTGTTTGTTTTGGCAACCAATTGAGAAGGTTGTGAGCTTCATTTGTATCATCTCCATCTTTAATAAACAATGCTAGCTGAGTATTTACGTAATAAAGATCTTACACTATGACACATTATACCTTCCCATGTTAATAAAATTATTTTATAGCTATCTATAGGGAGATGATCAAAAGTTGATGTTAAATCAAATTATGCATAAAACAATTTAAACTAGTCATCGATTGCCCAACCCCAACATATATGTTCGAAATTCTAACCTCAATTTTCAATACCCGATTCCGCTTAAACTTCAATCAGATTACTATATATGACTCTAGAAATATAACTCCAATTATCCGATTAACAAAATCAAAAAAATAAAATCCAAAGTTATATTTAAGTCACTTTATTTTTTTTGCATCGGAATCCAAATGTTTATTGAATATCAAATATTTCTAAAATACAACATACATTTAAATAAATCCAACTTTAGTATAGAGAAAATTCAATTGCCTATAAAAGTTGAATTTTTTGTTCCTATTAAAAATCTTACTCCAACTTCGGAATCAAATTTTATAAAAAAAAAAGATTGAATGCAAATTTTCTTTTTTCAAACTCGAATCGTAATTTTATTTGAATTTAGATTGGATTACTATCCCCCAGCTAGGTCGTAATTACACATCAGAGTTGGAGTAATTTTTCGAATTATTTGCAACATCCAACTCCAACTTCAAAATTGAAATTTACGAAAAAATGATTTTGAATGCAAATTTTCTTTTCTTCAAGCTCAAATCGTAATTTAATTTAATTTTTTTTTTTTGTATTTTCCTAAATTGTAATCTACAAGTAGATCATAATTACACATCAAGGTTGGAACAGTTTTTCGGGTTATTTACAGCATCTAAGTATCTAACTCCGACTTTAAAATCGACTTTTATCGAAACAAATGAAATGCAATATCATCTTTTTTTTGAAACACAAACACACACGCCGTAATTTTATCAGAATTTAGACTGGATTGCTATTCGTATTCAATTCATATTCATTTCCCCACCCTCTCACATGCAAAGAACTACACCCTGTCGACAATTAGACACAATAATATTGCTAATGTGATTCGGCATTTGACCATCAAATCCCTTTTTTGCGCGTAACATTAATTTCCCAACATTAGGGTTTCTTTTCATTTTATTTAATTATAATTTGGTAATTTCCACTATTTGGCATTCCTCCGTTTCCATTTGTTTGTCCTAGTTTGATTTACACATATGCTAATTCACTTGTTTGATCGTAAATATATTTTGTTGTATATGTGTAAAAATTATAATAATTGGTATTAATAACGTACTAATTGAGATGAATCAAACAAAACCCTACATGACTAATTGACTATATTTTGTTTATTTGTTGAGAGTGATTTAGAAGATTATCTCATCTTATGAATAGTGTCATGAAAACGGAGGGACTAATACAAAATAGCAGTTGCACCCCACTTCGCCAACTCTCCTTTCCTCATTTCCCTCCCTAATCCACGAAGTGAACACGCCCCCCCACTACTCCCGTACTCCGTTACATTTTTTAATTTTTACAATTTTATAATTAATTTTTTTTCAACTTCTCTATAAATAAATAAAATTAAATTTGCTATATAAGCAGCGCATCTCTGTACTTTCTCTCTCTACATATCTGTTTTTGGGCAGAGGCAGCTGAGTAGTGGGAGACCTCACCTCACCTCACCTCATCAATCAATCATCTCTTATTTAAACTTCAACCTTAAGCAAACCTCTCCTTTTTTCCTTTAACTTTTGCCGCCTTTTCACTTCTTTTATTCTCTCAAATTCCCCCAAATATCAGCAGCTATGGCGGAAGACTTAGATGACGGCGAGTTCTGGCTACCCTCTCATTTCCTCACCGACGATGATATTCTTATGGATTTCGGCTTCTCTGCAACTAAACCCCACCAAGTTTCGGGTCTGGGTTTGGACGGGTTCTCCTCGAACTCGGATCTGGAGTTGACGTCTGGGAGTACTGAAACTGAGAGTGATGAAGAGGACCTTCTTCTTTCCGGGTTAACCCGTAAAATGGCTGCCTCTAATCTTCAAGATTCTTCTTCATGTCCTGTTCATGTGAAGGTCAGCTTCAGCTTTTAAGCATGAGAGGCAGTCAAAAAGTTTTTTAATATTAGATTCACACTTTTCCTCTCTTGTCCTCTTTATTCTTTTCATTTAATTTACTGTTTGTTAATACTGTAATTTTCTTTAATTATTATTTTTAAATATGGATGGACAGGGGTTGGTGCTGTCGAGCTCGCCGCAATCAACGCTGTGTGGGTGCGTGTGCAACCAGGGGTCGAGCCGGGAAAGCATGAGTGGACCGGTGTCGCCGCCGCAAGCGCCACCGACGAACAACGAGACGTTGGATCTGCTGAATAAGGCGGCGGGTGAAGTTGCTAGGTTGAAGATGAAGACTGAGAAAACGGCTACTACTGGAACTGGTTTCTTTGATTGCAGCCAAAAAGGTCTTTTATATCCTGCTCCCCTCAGAAAACCTGACCACCTTCCTCCTCCTCTTTACTTTCAACCCCAATTCCACCATTTTTCTCCGGTATGTTTTTACTTTTTTTTTTTTAAAAAAAATGATCAAATTACTGTGGACTATTATGTCAAAGTATTAATTAATGAATTAATTGACCTTAGTTTTGTGTGAATATGTTGTTATTGCAGATGATTTGGGCTCCGTCAAATGGACTGCAGTATAATCCACCAAAGCAGCAGTCGCAAAACAGAGCAACTAAGAACAGCACAACCAAGAGCAGTGTTAGTCACGGCCGTCCTCTAGGGTTGCCGCCATCTGCTTGGCCTCCACTCCAACAACAATCCCAGGCCCAGGCCCATCCTGTGCCCAATGGGCCAATGTTCGAAGGGCCCAAGAGGGAGTGTGCTGGCACTGGTGTCTTTTTACCTCGCTCTGTCACAGCTGTTGACCCCCGCAGTAAATCTGGTATTCTCTCTTTTCTTTTAGTAAACAAATCATTAAATACATTAATTGTACAACTTACGTTTCGATTTAAGCTGACGAATATGAAACTGACAAACGGGCTTGTCCATATGTAGTAAGGGGAGTAACCCTTCGCTATATAGAGTGAAAATAACTCCGTTTCTTACAAAATACTCCCTCCGTCCCTTTTGTTTGCCCCATTTTTCTTTTTGATCCGTCATACCATTTATAGTATGTGGTCCCCTCATATTAAGCATATATTTATATTAATTTTTATCTAATCTTTTCTATTTAATTTTTACCTAATCTAAATTAATCACTCCATTTTTTAATGATTCCCTCCCTATTTCTCATCCATCAATTTTTTTTACCTCCTTACTGTTTTTTTAACCTGTCTTCTATCCCCTCACATTTTTTTGGGGAGTTCATCACTCCTTTTTTCTTCACCCTCTCTAACAGAGGTGGGCAAATTTGGGTACCCGGATTTTCGGTGTCCCAAAAAACCGGGTTGTCGTAATTTTTTTTGACCCGGATCCGGTTTTTTTCCTTATACAACCTTTTAAAAAAAACTGTTTTTTTAATTTAAAAAAATGTTTAATATTTTTTAATAAAATTTTTAAAATTTTTTTTAATAAAAAAAACTATGTTTTTTAATAATTTTTTTTTTAAAAACAATAAATAAACTGTTTTTTAAATTTTTTAAAAAACAGTATTTATAATAATAAAAAAAATTAATTTAAATTAAATTAAAAAAATTGTTTTTTAATAATAAAAAACTATTTTTTAAAATTAAAATCTGGTACCCGGTTTTAGAAAATACCAACCCGGATCGGAAACCGCTTTTTCGGGTAAAAAACCGAGTACCGGATCGGAAACCGAATACGGATTTTTTATTTTACAGAGTACATGTAGTAAATGAAAAATTGGAAGAAAAAAGTTGATCCTCATTTTTATTTTCTTTAATCACACTCTCCTCTATAATCATTCTTACATCATGGTCCCCACCTACTTTTTACCTTTCTCTTAAAAAAGTGAAACTCCCTCCATGAAGCAAACAAAAAGGGATGGAGGGAGTAATATGGTCTAAAATGATTAGACATTTTTACTTTCTACTAATGTTAAATTGTTGTAATTAAAACACTTGTATAAAAAACATTGTACATATCACCGATAAATGAGTTTAATAAAAAATGGACTATTATTGGACTTTTAGTAATCTAATAATTTAAAAATGCATGTCAAAATTATTTTTAGTTTTAGCTATTTTATCTAGCACACAATTATACTCCGTCGTAAATTGTTAATTGTTACCTTAATAGTTATTTTTCATATTCTATTTATCTTTCTATTTATATAAATCATTCTTATATAATTATTAAATTCACTGTATATTTATCCAAAATTCCAAAAGCAACTAACAAAATGTTGCGGTGTGAGTATTAATAGATATATACTCTTTTATTAGGGTTAATAATAATTGAATTATATTATAAGATATTTTAAAACCTTTGGAGTGTACATCGAATGCAGTCGCAAGATTAATTTTTTTCTTGCTTTTAGCTACTTTTTAAAAAAAAAATTAAAATGTTGTTTTTTTTAAATTCTAAGTATCTCCCTTAAAATAATGGGTTATTGTTGGAGTATTAATTAAAAATTCAAATTCTGAAACACAGGATGCTTTAAGGATGATATATGGGAGGGTTCATTAAGATGGGCACGGACTGTGTTGGGAATTGGGGATGGCCCACGTGCCAAGTTCATGGGCTGTGTCTATAGACTATAATGGGCTAAAAAAAGTTTATGCCGTGCCAAGTTATAAATTATAAGCTCTATGCACGACTCGTCCTATGTTTGGGACGAGCTGACTTGTGTTGTGCGGATGTGCTTTATAGAAATTTTGTATATATTATAACCTTTAACCAAATAAGTGTGCTAACACACGAGCCGACCCATTGTACTTGTGTCAAAATTTTAAAATGTTGTTGATACTTGAACAACCATGTCACATCGTATGTACCTTCGTGTTGTCCCTTGTTCATACTTGGCTCAAATCATGCCGTACCAAATTGACCTTCGTTTCGGCCTAGTCCAACCCAAGTTCATATCAAATAGTACCCTGTCCTTGTTTATTTGCACCCAGTGACCAAAACATGTGCGAGCTTTTAGGTTATGTGAGAGCTTTTATGTTAAAGAGTACAAGTAAATAAAAGGGTATGAAATTGGTCTTTGTTATTGGCGGCTTTATAGATTTCAATCAACTTGGGGGTGTGTGAAAACGGTAAAAATAAAGAGCGCGCAAACAAGGTATGTTATTGGTAAAATTTTGGTATGAATATATTCTTTAGTTTATTAGATGATGGGGGTAGTTTAACTAGATTTGGCTACCTTTTTTTTTTAATAAAAAAATATAGGCCTTGTTTGGTTAAGAGAGTTTTGATGAGAGTTTAGAGTTTTGACCAATCAAAACTCTAATTTGGGTGTTTGGTAAAATAGAGTTTAAAAGAGAGTTTTGTACTAAAAACTCTGATTAAAACTTTCTTTATAAAAAGTTGGGTTGAGCAGCTTTTTCTTCAGAGTTTTGGAGAGAGAAATATTAATTGACTAATTTGTCCACATATTTAAACCTATTAAAAACTACAAGTTATTTTAAATGTCCATAAATGTCATTTTACACAACAAAACTCTAAGCAATCAGCTATGTGTTACAAACACATTTAAACAATCAACTATCTAAATCAGCAATCAAATCATCTGAATAAAAAATAACCATCTAACCACAAACTCTAAACTCTAATCACCAAACACGGCCATAGTGGTGATGGTGGAATCTCTGATGTTGAAGGGTTTTGAGAAGGTAGGTTGAATATGGGTGGATGAGTTGAACTGCGCTGCCTAAAATTAGATAGCGAGTGATAGGGAGTGGTCCCTGTAACCTGTTGAATACGGAGAGTCTCATCTTGCCTTGCTTCTTACATACAAGTAGATGATAGATATTGTTGACATCTTAGCTCTAACACTTATTTATAAGGTGACACTCTTGCAACAAGGTTCTATTTTGTTCCTATTCTAGATTTTTTTTTTTTTTATTCTTTAATAATTAAATCAAGTAGTTTAAGCAGGTACTCCATCTGTATCAGTTTAATTGTTACAAATGGGTTAGCGCGTTTCTATAGATTTTTTCTTAAGGTAATGTTAGGAGAATGTCAAAGGGTAAAGGAAGGGAGAGAGAGAAATGAATTGTGTAAAGTATTTTTGGAAAATATTTGTTTCTTAGGGCTTGTTTACTTCAGATTATATTCAGTCATCTCTATTCAGTTTAGTTCAATTCAATTAATACACTTCAGTTTAGTTCAATTAATACACTTCAGTTCAGTTTATCTCTATTCAGCTAATATAAACGAGCTCTTAGGGCCTATCTACTTTAACTTATTTTCAGTTCAATTCAGTTCAGTTCATTTATTAATTTCCTTCTCTCATAAACAATTATATTCCGCTCAATTCAGTTTTATTCAGGTCAGCTCAATTCATTAAATGTAAATTGACCCTTAAGGTCTAAAATTTTACCAAATTTTTTTTTAAAAAATATGAATTATTACATCTATTGTGTTATAACATTATTTAAAAATGTTTGCAGATAAACGATAGGTGAGAGAGTATTTTGTTTTGTGAAATTATAAAATATGCACAATAATGATGTATGCATTGCCCTATTTTAGTCTACGTTGTGTCCATTTGATTTGATTGACAATCTGATACCAATTTTTCTATTTATTTAAAGGTGTCAATCATGTTGGGTATGTCATATGTGTTGGCTTAGGTATAACTTGAGCAAAAATAAGTTATATAATCCTCGCAAATGCGTGTGGTGAGAATTGAACCCAGGATTTCGTGCATGGAATTCTGAAGCCCACTCTGTATTTCATTTAAAAAGTTGTCCCATTCTATTTATAGCAATATGATTCTTCTATTTATCAACCACTTCACAATTGTCTTTGTTGAACACAACAAACCAGCTCATCAGGAAAAGAAATAGTTATATTTGTATAAATTAATTTGATAACTTTTTATATATTTTCAACTAACTTTTACAAATTTGTTTTAGTAACTTTTTTTTTTTAATATTACGAGTATTAGATTCGCAATAATGTGCAATTTTTTTATTACAGAGTTATATCTAATTTTTATAATGGGTTTTTCTTAAAAATACCCATGAGGTTTTGCAAATTCTCACATGTACCTACTTTTTTTTAGAGTTTCTTATGTGTACCCATAAGATTTCCAAAAATTCTCAATTCTAGCCAATTTTTTATGATAACAAACTTATGTTAGCAGCACGGTTAAATTAGTTGGAAAAAATACAAAAAAAAAATTCAAAATAAGTAAACATATAATACGCCGCGCAGCAACCTAATAATCCTAACTATAATACAAATCAGCCTCATCAACCGCCAACTAACCATCAAACAACTACCCAAATCGGCCACAAAATTCACGTACAACCAACTTAACGGTACTGCTAATGTATGTTTGCTTTTATAAAAAAATTGGCTACAATTGAAATTTTTTGGAAATCTTATGGGTACACATAAGAAACCCTAAAAAAAATGGGTATATTTAAGAATTTGCAAAACTTCATGGGTATTTTTAAGAAAAACCCTTTTATAATTTATACTTTGAAATTTAATTTAAGGTGACATTTGAATTGTTTGTTGCAGAGGGGAACACAACAAAGACGAAAAGCGTGAAAAGTTCACAGACACAGTCAACACACCGACGAAGCTCTCGTACATCATCAACAACGTTTAATAAACATAATGATATCCAGTTGCCTTTGGAGTGGACCTATTGAAATTCACATTCAACACCCCCCCTCCCCCCCCCCCCCCCCCCAATTTTTTTTAAAAAACAAAAATCAACCCCAGTTTTTGTGGGTGGATTTTTTTGGATATCAAAATTGGTGGGAAAGTCGGTTCATTTTCAGTAGGAGTGATAGATTTGAAGACAAAGTAGCAGTGATCTGATAATAGATATAGCAAACTTTTATGATTATTATTATAATAGTAATAAATTTAATAATAGAATAAGTATGTGTGGGAAGATTTTTAAAGAAAATAATAATAAACACAAATATTATAGAATTAAAATTGGGGTTTTTTTTTGTGACCCAGAATAAGAATAATATGAAGTATTAAGTTTTGGCTCCATAGTTGGTTGATTTCTGATAACCGTGGAGTTGGTCCTCATAATAAAATCTGTCACAAATGGTGGATGGAGTGGGTGTTTTTTTTTTTTTTTTTTTTTAATAGAAAAAAATAAATTAATATATAAATTCTACATTAAGGTGGTGTGTACTTGTGTCATGGTGATTTGCTCAATTCCTATCTTGATGTAGTTGTGATTGTAGTGAATTGGTGATGGTGTACAAATTCTTAATTTTACAAACTTTTGGGTTCTATATATATATATTTTGTTTAAAATGATGTTTGTGTTTGGTTTTACAATTTGTTTTTATTGTTGTTTATTCCTTTCCGCATAAGAAAATGTGGATGGGAACAAATCAAATCAATACAAGTGTAAAACTATTGTTATTGCTATCTTGGTAATAATATACATTTTTATTTTTACCAAGTATTTTCTGTCTTCATTGTTTGGGCCTATTTACTGTAATATTTTATAAGAGAAGAAAATTAAGAGCTAAAATAAATTGAACTGAATTTAAGTTGAAGTAACAAACCCTTAATCTTCTTATTTTCTGCTAATTTCTTTTTATTTTCGTACCACAACATATAGTAAGGTGCAAAAAGGAAAAATATTGGCTTAAATCAAGTACTCCATTTTAATTTGAATGAGATTTTCTAGCATATCAATGTTGAAAACACATTAAATTTTGAATACAATATATATCATTACACTATTTTCTTAAGTGTACTAATTTCACTATAATATACTTCGTATTTTTTCCGTTTCACTTTACTTATATATTTACTTTTTCAGTTATTCAAAGGAAAAATATCTTTGATTATCTATCATAATAATTTTATAAAACTTGTACTCGTATATTTAAAAAGCATGCATCAAGATAATTAAATGACAATGTTTATTATACTATTTTCATTTCTTTTTAAATGCAATGATTTCACATGTTTCTACTCTACTTTTTGTCAAATTGTTTCGTATAGAAAGAAATGGAGGTCGGAGGTAGTATTTAATTAAAAAAATTAAAGGTGTGTTCTATTCACTATATAGGATTGGATAACTAAATATTAATATTTTGAGCTATGTATATAAAAAAATTATAAAATTCATATATTCAAAAAGCATACATCAAAATGAATCAAACTAAATCTTAGATGACTTTATAATATATTAAAATGCTGAATTTAATTGAAATAAATTAGATTCGAAATTATAAAGCCGTGAAGAGAAGACACTTCAAAGTGTACATGTGAAAAAATAAAAAATCAATTTATAGCAAATAGAATGAGATAGTACCAATTAATTTTGATAAACAATGATAAAAATATAAATAAATCAGAAACTTGGGATGGCATGACGGTAAAATAAAAATGGAGAGGTCAAGGGGCTCACATGAAGGAATGCGGTGGTTAAGTGAGTCAGTGTCTGAAGGAAAGGACATTGATTGTTGTCATGTTGTCTACCTTACGTTGGCGTCAACGGTTGGATTTTACTCTTGAACCAATTTGGGGGTTGGCTCTTTATACTTTTAGGTACCCATCTTTTTTGTTTTCTTTTGTTTTTTAATTTTTTTTTTAATTATTATTGTACTCGGGGTACAACATTAAGTCTCATTATAAGTATAAGTTTTAATGAACATTTATCATGTGCTTATTTTTAGAAAAATTAGATCAGAATAGAAAAAAATTAGACCAAATTAGAAAAGTTTAGATCAGATTAAAAAAATTATAACTATAATAATAACTATAATTAGAAAAATTCAAATGAGATCAGAAAAGTTCAGATTAGTTCATACAAGATCAGAAAATTTCAGATTAGATCATATCAAATCACAAAATTTTAAAAGAATCAAATGCGCCCTACTTATAAATTACTCTACATTTGTATGAGGAATAACTTTCATTGGATGTGTCCTTTTCGTCTTACTTTTTCTGATATGATATGATATGATGTGATCTTATAATATAAGATCTCAAAATGTATGAAAATTTAAACTTATATTATAAGATTTGATCTAATTTAATATAAGTTGAAGATGAGGTGCAATTTTTTTTTTAATTGAGGAAAATCAAGAACAAGAACATTATAGGCTCTAGGGTAGACATTGGTATCACGGGTAACAATTATGAGAGGTGGAGTGAGGGTCGGGCCTGCGGGGGAGAGAATTTTACTAGGAGGAATGAGCTGGATCGTCAGTTGAAAGGGACCCTATGGAGATAATATTTGGATGAAAAATATTTTATAATATATTCGGTTAGGATAATAATATCTTTTGGGAGTAAAAGGTGGTTAAGAATATTCTTTCCTTATTTTTCTAGGGTTAGTTTTATTTCAAGTCTTGTATTATATATAGGACAATAGTAATCAATAAAAGGCAGATCAATTGATAGTTTGATATAAATTTCTCATGGTATCAGAGCCAAAACCTTCAATTTTTATTCTAAATTCATAATGTTAGACCAAGGTTCACCGCCTTCGTCACTACTCCCACAAACCCTTATTTCTCATAAAACCATTAAAGTAATTGAGTCTTTCAAATCCTTATTGTCAAGTGCCCACAATTTCGACGAAGCGGGTAATAATCAAATCAATTTGGGTCTTGGCTTTGCGGTTTGTACAGACCTGGAAAGATTGACGTGTACGGTGTGCCGAAAGATGGGACATGATGCCTCTCAGTGTTGGTCGCAACAGATCTGCACGTGTTGTCCAAAGACCGGCCACGATGATAACATTCAAGAGGGGAAGCTACCGGCATCAATCAGGGAAGGCCAGGGCACTGTGCGAATAAATAATGGCAAAGACTTGTGTTTTTCTTCTAATATGCCAAATACCTTATTCACGAATGAACAAGGGGTATTTGTTGGTTTAATTAGTGAGCACAAAATCATGGAAAATAGTTTAAATAATAAATTTGACCCTACCTCTTGGATTATTGATACCGGAGCTACACATCATGTTACCGGCACCAAATCATGGTTGTTTGACACTCATTATCTTCAGTGTCCCGTTGGTTTACCTAATGGTGAATCAGTCATAGCTACATTAGTGGGCTCAGTTCAATTGTCTGATAAAATTGTTTTAACTCAAGTTCTTTATGTTCCAAGCTTGAATTGCAATTTGCTTTCTGTATCTCAACTCAATGATACGTTAAACACTTCCTTCCAATTTAACTCTTCTATATGTGCTATACAGAATCAAACGAAGGAGCTAATCGGAATGGGAATTAGGAACGTCGGACTATATTATTTTAGCAAATTGGATTCGGTGCAACATGCGACTGTGGAAGAGTCAACAAAAACTTTGGAGTTATGGCATAAACGAATGGGACATCCGTCAGAGAAAATAGTTAAGTTACTTCCTCATATTAATAATAATAAAGGTAGTTTACATAAAGGATGTGAAGTGTGTTTTCGTGCTAAACACTGTAGAGATAAATTTCCTTTGAGTAATAATAAGGCATCTCATATCTTCGAAAAAGTACATTGTGATTTATGGGGTCCCTACCAACATTCTTTTCATGTGGCGCTCATTATTTTTTAACAATTGTTGACGATTTTTCCCGAGCAGTGTGGGTTTATTTGTTGGTTGATAAAACTGAAGTATTTCAAATGTTTATGGCTTTCATTGCTATGGTAGATCGGCAATTTTCACAAACAATTAAAATTGTGCAATGTGATAATGGTACTGAATTTTATTGTTTAAAAGATTATTTTACTGCAACTGGCATCTTGTTTCAAACTTCTTGTGTGGGCACTCCACAACAAAATGGGAGGGTTGAGAGAAAACACAAACACATTTTAAGTGTTGCAAGAGCATTGCGATTTCAAGCCCATTTACCTATCTATTTTTGGGGGGAGTGTGTCCTTGCAGCAGTCCATTTAATAAATCGAACTCCTACTCCTTTACTTGGGAATAAAACTCCTTTTCAGATTTTATTCAATAAGCAACCCTCTTTTGATGCCATTCGTACTTTTGGGTGTTTATGTTTTGCTCACAATCAAAATACAAAAGGGGATAAATTTGTTAGTAGGAGTCGCAAATGTGTGTTTTTGGGATATCCATTTGGAAAGAAAGGTTGGAAGTTGTATGATCTTGATAACAAGAAATTTTTTGTCTCTCGGGATGTCAAATTTGTTGAGGATGTGTTTCCTTATAGTTGCCCGGAAGATGTCAACATTAAGGTGCTTGTCACTGAAATAAATGAATATATTCCTTATGATTTTGCGGGTTATGAGTCGGATACTGATGAACTTGTACCAAATACCGTGGACACTGATATTACTCTGCCAATGAGCCCGTAATGGATTCTTGTGATGATCCAACATTGGGCACGAGATCTGACAGCTCACCTATATCTACCACAGCTCCGTCATCCGATATAGCGCCACGCCAGGAACAACAAGTTCTTGGGCGTGGGCATCGAGAGAAATTTCCCTTAGTTCGACTTCGCGACTGCATCACTCATACAATATTTGCTAAAAGTTCGTCTTCTCCTTCTTCTGCATCCGATTACTCCTCAGGTATCTCATATCCTTTAGTACATTATATAAATTGTGACAAATTTTCTACCAAATATCAATCATTTATCGCAGCAATTATCAAGGGTAAAGACCCTAAATCATTTAAAGAGGCTATGTTGCATGATGGTTGGCGAAAATCTATGAGAGCAGAGATACAAGCTGTAATACCCCGAAATTTTGGGCCAGAAAATTTCGCGGTTATTAGCTTAATTTATTTAAATCCAAGTCCAAAGGCCATTTAATTTGGACTGCTTCCATTTCTAGTCCAATCTTTTTTCCTCAAAATTGGGCCAAAGACCCAATTTTCTTTTTTTTCTTTTCTTTCTTTCCTTTGGCCGGCCCTCTTGGTAACATTAGGGTTTGTTTTGTTTTTTTTATAAATAGAACCTACTCTTTTCATTTGGGTTCGTATTTTGCTAATTGTACACTTAAACCCTAAAAAAATATTTCTCCCCTCTTTTCCTTTCAAAAATTCGAACAACACAAAAAAATTCACCAAGTAGTGAATTCTTTTTGTGCCTTGGATAATCTAGCGATTCGAGGTAACTTTGCTTTCTCATTTAATTTTGGGATAGATATTCACATAGTTAATTAGGATTGATCATGAAAATTGTAGGATTTTATGTTTGTATTGATTCGAAAATGTCGAGTACATGATGATTTGATTCTTGATTTGTTTTATGTATTTTCTTGATTATTTTATGTAGTTTCTTGAAATCTTTAATTGTTGAATAATTACTTGTATGAATTTATTTATTAATCAAATCTAGTTATTTCTTGATGAATTTTTCGTGGAAGTTTCTTTACTGTTTGATTATGAATCATGATTTATTTCGTGGCAAAATTCGTCCTTTTATTGCTTATAATAATTTAATCTTTTAAACCGGTAAAACTGTCCAGATTTAGTTTACGAATTTATTAATATACTTAATCAATTCGTATGGATATGAAATTTTAGGTAGAATTCAGTAATAGTGTTTTACATCTTGTGTTAAATTTTAGTAATTTTTAAAGATCGTTTGATATGGCAGAAAAATCCGAAACTGATCTCAGCCTAATCTGACTTGTTAGTTATAAAATCTCTTAAAAATAGTAAACGACATTATTTTTGGACGAAAATTATGCACGTCAAACCTTGAACCTATATTTAATTTCCATTAAAATTTCCAGATTAATCGAGACCTTTAAAGGGTCGTTCTTAATTTAATTCTTTAAAAATCAGATTGTATAAAATAGTGTAATTAAATTATTAAAACATGTTATTTCGAATTCTTGAAAGAAAATAAAATCTTGTTTTGCTCTTTGAGTGTGTCGAGTGGTTTGAGGAATAAAAAGATGATTTTTGATCTTGTTTTGTATTCAATCTTGATGATTTTATGTTAAAAACATGATTTTTATTATTGTTGTTTGGTTAATTAATTGAATCTTGTTGATTGTAGTTATTTAAATTAATTGATAAAATTGGTGTTCTTGAGTGAAAAATGTCGAGTGAACCAAGGAATAAAAAAAAAGGAATTTTTATCATGTTTTAAATAATTTTAGTGATTAATTGATTGTTTAAAATAATTTATGAATTTAGTTAATTAAAGTTGTTTAATTAGAAAATGTCGAGTGGCCTAAAAGTATTTAGTCAATTTTAGTTTAATTTTGACTATAATATTTTAGGAATAATTAATTATAAAAGTTACAATTAAAGGAATTATCAGGGATAAGTTGTAACATGAAGGGATAGATAATAATATTGTTATTATTATTATTACGCGAGTATTATTATTAATATTATTAATATTTACAGTTATTGTTAGTATTATTATTAATATTAGGAATCAGTAAGGATAAGTTATATAAGATACGATAAGATATTAAAGGGGTAAGAAAGGAAACAGAGTAATAGGAATATGAATTGTTTCGATTTCTAGCTAGGAAAGACTTGGTATTTAAGGTGGCCAATATACGTGCCGCACCTCTCTTTCCTGGGACTTCGAACATTTCATTTCCAATTACGGTCACCTAGTATTTCCCGATATAAGATTTGAAGTATAAGATAAAATAAGGACGCCCACATGATGATACACGAGTTGTCAGACTGGGTTAAGTCGAAGCCACTGCTCAATGGGTCGAACACACGAGTTCCCCCGCGCAGTTCTGGGTCTTAGGATATGTAGTCGTCTAAGTAGTAGTACATGAGCTGCTATTTAGGAGTTATGGCCATAGCTTAGGCTTAGTGGTGCACACGGGATCCACTACGGGTTGAGTACACGAGCTCACCCCGGCATGTTTTAAGAAAGTTGTGGTGCAAACGGGATCCACAACGAGTTATAGTGACCGGTCCGTTAAAAGATAAAAACGATATGATATGAATGATATGAAATGAACGATATGAGATGTTAAGATGATTCATACGATATAAGATAAGATATTATGAAGTGGTCACCCCACCGACGATGCACGTTTCGTTATCGGGGTTAAGTCTTTGCCACCGACCTGCCGAGGCTTTCTGGTCGGTTTACTGATTCTAGTTTGTGTTGTCGTCCGAATTAGTGGCACATGAGTCGTTAATTCGGGAGTGAGGGTCCCACTTAGACTTTGGGGAAGACACATGAGTCTGACCCGGCATATTCTAGGAAAGTTGGGGTGCACACGAGATCCCCTACTAGCATGTTGACTCGACCATGGATTAAGCAAAGATACGATAAGATGTTTATGTATGTTTATGTTATGTTATGATATGACAAGATAAGATACTTATGTTATTATACGAAGATAAGATATGATATGATATGAAGTTAGGGTAAGATGATATGATATAAGCTAAGGTAAAGATAATATGAAAGTACGATATGTTATGAAAGTTACGATAAGTTATAGGTTATGTTATGATGTGATATAAGTTATAATAATATAAGTATATGTATTGAGAATGGTATAAGTCTTCCGCTGTGTATTTCTGTATTGTGTATGTACGTATGGAATCATGTACGTATGCGTGTATGTACGTATGTGTGTATGTATGGTAAGTGTATGTTTGTACGTATTCCTAACCGTATTTTGCAGGTATGATTATATGTATAGTATACGTACATTATACGTAGATTCTACGTATTCTAACCGTATTTCTGCAGGTATTTTTATACGTATTTTGTACGTATTTGTATACGTATTTTTGTACGTATTTTATACGTACCCCGGATTGACTTCTGTAAAGCATGTATTAGGTTTTCGTATGATTTTCATGCGATATTCTATGATATTATGTGTTTAGCGGTCCCTCGATTAAACGGGACGGCCTAGTTACTCGCCACTGACGGTGGACCCCCCCCTCAGTTTCAGGTGAAGGTGCAACTGGTTAATTCGGGCTTCCGCTGGATGGGTTTTTGAGTGGCTGAGGACCTTAGTATACCTTGGTTACTTAGTGAATTTAATTAGACTTTATGATTACTTCATTTATTTATAATCCCAGCATGTTGGGACAATTTTGGAACAACTTATGTAATTACTTTTCTTATGGGATTTACTTAGTTTTTTTGGACGATACTTTAATTAATTCAATAAAGGATACTTAATTTCAATTGAATAATCTAATTTATAGTTTAAATTGTTTTGGTAATGATCCGTTTGTCGATTTCCCTTCGTAGATCGACATGTCCAAAAAGTCGGGTCGTTACACAAGCTCTAGAGGATAATGGTACATGGACCCTGGAAAAACTTCCACCAGGGAAACGCGCTCTTGGTAGTCAATGGGTGTACAGGACCAAATATCATTCCAATGGAGATATTGAACGACTTAAGTCTCGGTTAGTCGTGCTTGGTAATCATCAACACGAAGGCATTGATTATAATGAAACATTTGCTCCAGTTGCAAAAATGACCACTGTTCGTGCCTTTCTTGCTATTTCTGCGTCCAAAAATTGGGAACTTCATCAAATGGATGTTCATAATGCCTTCTTGCATGGTGATCTTGAGGAGGAAGTGTATATGAAGCTTCCTCCTGGGTTCAAGTGTTCAGATTCTTCTTTGGTATGTCGATTACGTAAGTCATTGTATGGTTTGAAACAGGCTCCTCGATGTTGGTTTGCCAAACTGGTTACGGCTTTGAAAGAGTATGGTTTTCTTCAATCCTATTCTGACTACTCCCTTTTTACATTTACTCAAGGCGATGTTCAGATTAATGTTCTTGTTTATGTTGATGATCTTATCATTTCTGGTAATAATTCCGCTGCGCTTGCTACATTTAAATCCTATCTCGGTGACTGTTTTAAAATGAAAGATCTTGGTCCTCTGCAATATTTTTTGGGTATTGAAGTGGCCCGAAGCTCCTCAGGATTATTCTTGTGTCAACGGAAATATACCTTAGACATCATATCTGAATCAGGTTTGTTAGGGGCAAAGCCAAGTGCTTTTCCCATGGAACAAAATCATCAGCTCGGGCTTGCTAATGGAGCTCTTCTCACAGACCCCACATCCTATCGCCGACTTGTAGGTCGTTTGATTTACCTTGCAGTTTCACGTCCAGATTTGGCTTATTCGGTTCATATACTATCACAATTTATGCAAGAGCCTCAGACTGAGCATTGGGAAGCCGCACTGCGAGTTGTTCGCTATTTAAAGGGCACTCCAGGTCAAGGTATTTTGTTGCGTGCTGATAATGATTTAACATTACAAGGATGGTGCGACTCCGATTGGGCGGCTTGTCCTCTCACTCGGCGATCCTTAACCGGATGGTTGGTATTTCTTGGTAATTCTCCTATCTCTTGGAAGACAAAAAAGCAACACACAGTGTCCCGATCTTCCGCTGAGGCCGAATATCGATCTATGGCTGCAATAACTTGTGAAATTAAGTGGTTAAAAGGCTTGTTGTTAAGCTTAGGAGTGCATCATCCAAAGGCAATCAAAGTATTTTGTGACAGTGCATCTGCATTACACATTACCAAGAATCCAGTTTTTCATGAACGCACGAAGCATATTGAGGTTGACTGTCACTTTGTTCGTGACGCGATAATTGATGGTTTAATTTCACCTTCTCATGTTCCAACATCTTCACAATTGGCAGATGTTTTCACCAAAGCTCTTGGCAAAACCCAATTTGAGTTCCTACTCTCCAAGTTGGGCATTTTCGACCCTCATGCTCCAACTTGAGAGGAGGGGGGGGGGGGTATGGAGATAATATTTGGATGAAAAATATTTTATAATATATTCGGTTAGGATAATAATATCTTTTGGGAGTAAAAGGTGGTTAAGAATATTCTTTCCTTATTTTTCTAGGGTTAGTTTTATTTCAAGTCTTGTATTATATATAGGACAATAGTAATCAATAAAAGGCAGATCAATTGATAGTTTGATATAAATTTCTCAGACCCACACGTTTGTCGGTTGAATATGATACGTGTCGTACTCACAGCTGTTGTGCCACTTGAATCTTTTTTGCCATTTTGATACAATCACAGTACACTAGGAAAATCCTTAGCTTGCTGAATCTGGGAACTACTCTATACATACATACAATGATACAATAGTTGTATCATTAAAATTCCGTATAGCTGAATCTGGTCATAGCCCAGTGGTTAAAATTTCAGAATTTCAGGCACGAGGTCCTGGGTTCAATTCTCACCGCACTCATTGATTCCTTATTATCCCCTCTTACAGATGCGTGTGTTGGCTAAAATTGGGCTCAATTCTCACCGCACTCATTTGTGCGGATTCCTTATTATCCCCTCTTAAAGATGCGTGTGTTGGCTAAAATTGGGCCGGGTGACCTTGTTGAACTCATATGGTGCACTAGTGAGTATCCCACACCAGAAGATAAGGAGAGACTAATCTAACTTATAAGTCTAGGCGTTACGTACTCCTCCTATTACCAATTGGTTTTAGGATGAAATCTTCATGTATCCCACACATTATCTTATATATATATATATATATATATATATATATATATATATATATATCCATTGAATTGGTTAATTACACAAGTCTTAAAATTACCTTTATTTTTCTCCATTCTTAATTCCCATTTTTATACTCCATTTATTGTTTTAGAGGTAACACTTTTACTTTGTCATTATTCACTTTATTGCTTTTTGTATTTTAATATTCATTCTACTACTTTTAGTTATTTCGTTTAGAAAGTATTTTTTTTTAAAAAATTACAATAGTAAAAATTACAATAATAATTGTTGAAAATATTCATTAAGATGAGTCAACAAAGAAGTTTAAAAATTCCTTTCCCGTTCACTTATTAGTGCAACATGCTATGAAGTAACTTTTAAGCTTGCTAATACATGCATTATTTTGAGAGTTTTTTGTCCAAAACTACTTTAGTTACACCATTTTTTGTAAAAAATTACCTTACTTACAAAAGTTTGTCCAAAACTACCTTACTTAGCAAATTTTTGGTTGACCACTACCTTATTCACTATTTCGACGTTGACTTTGCCGGCCAATCTGGTCGTTTTTTTGCAAATTCTGACCTCAAATTTGACCCTTCAGGGCAAAAATGACCCACCAAAACCTTGATAGGGATAATTTTTTTTTGGCACGCAAACCAATGAACGCATATCGAGACAAATTTTGTAATGCAAATAGAAGCTTATGCAACCATTTTTTGTAGATTCCAACCTCATATTTAACCCTTTTAGAACAAAAATGACCCCAAAACATTGATTGGGCTAATTATTTTCGAGAATAAAGCAAAGCCAACGCCGGAACAACGAACAAGGTAGTGGTCAACAAAGAATTGGCTAATAAAGGTAGTTTTGGACAAGCTTTTGTAAGTAAGGTAGTTTTTTGCAAAAAGTGGTGTAAGTAAGGTAGTTTTGGACAAAAAAATCTTATTTTGATCATTTATATCTCGAATTTCATACTTCCTCTGTTTTGAAAAAAACGCAATAATTGGGGTGACACGGACTCCTAGACAAATTTTTGTTGTGAGGGTAAAAGGGATAGAGAAAGAAAGTGGGGTATGTGATGATGTGAGAGATAGGAAAAAAAAACTTACAAAAATGGAAAATTAAAATTGTTGCATTTATTTTGAAACATCCAAAAATAGAAATTGTTGCGTTTTTTTCGAAACGGAGGAAGTATTATTAATTAGCTTATTAAGCGGATTTTAATAAAATGTAATCAAGATTGAATAAAAATCTGACATGACTATATTTCATTTTATATTAAAATATAGTCATAATCAAATCCGACATGCCTATATAATTCATTTTATATCTCAAATTTCATATTATTAATTATTATTGTTAAATCTGGACAAATATTTCAAATTTAGTTCAATTAAAGATCGTTAAAGATTTATTTCGAAATAAAAAAAAAAAAACTAATTCATTAATAAAAGCTTCATACAACATCTAAAATAGAGATTAAAATTATCAACTACAAAGTAACCAGAATCGAATAATATTCAAATTGAACAAAACTATAATTTGTATATAAGTCTGACATTGTTCCTCTTCCACATTGTTCCTCTATGCAGCCTTCAGCAAGGGGGTCTTTCGAACTGTTTTGGTTTTGAATATGAGTAAAATTTGACCTGATTGATTGTAGATCAACCTTGAATCGACATCTATTGCAACCCCGTACAAATCTTGATTAACAAGTTATATCTTCCCCACTAAAAAACCTTAACCCTAAACTCCCACAAGGAGAGAAATAAAACCCAAAAAAAGTATGGTTAATTAATTAGACTTAACCCAATATATATGGGTACTAAAAACCCTACTAGGAAGAGAATGGAGATTTATTATTGACATAAACAAAAAAATAATGTAAAAAAGAAAATGAGGAGCTTACCATCAGTCGAAAATGCCTCCTAGTGGCAGCCTTTAGATCTTTCAAGAAAACTAGGGTTTGGAGAGAATAAAGAGAAGGGAGGAAGAGAGGAGAAAGAGCGGGAGGATGGTTGTTCATTAAAGATTAGTTTGACAAATAAATTTGGACAAATAAATTGTTAAATTTGACAAGTACTTAATTGAAATGTTAAATTTTAAATTTGGACAAGTACACTTTCCTTTAAATAATTTAACTGGTATTTAACAAATACACTTTCCTCAAATTTAACAAGTATTTAACAATTTTAAATTTGGACTAGCTAATCTTTAATTCTAAATTTATCAAATACTACAAATAAAAATGTAACAATTTTTAAATTTGGACAAAGACTTCTTTAAGCTAGTTTGGTTAAAGAAGGAAAGTGAATAGTGAAGATGTTAAAATGTAACCACTAAAAATAGAGGAACTACACTTTCTTTTACCGCATATATTCATTTGACTTATCCATAATGTCTTAACCTAACATGTTTACATGTCAAATATATATATATATAGAAGTAGGCTCATGTGAGAAATGAGTTTATGGTGAGAAGGGTGAGAAACAATCACAACCTTTTGATCAACAAATGAATGACTAAGATTAAATTTGATTTTCCCTCTTTACTCCTTCTATAGTTTAGAGTCAATGTATATATGGTATAAAGTCAATGTATTTTTACACAATGTATTTATAGTGTATGGTGAATGTACCTATAGTTGGTGGTCAATGTACCTCTAGGTTATAGTTGATGTATTTATCTCTTCTCACGTTTCTCACGATAAGAAATTTCTCACCGGAACCCATCCCTATATATATATATATATATATATATATATAATTCTGGCAACAAGTTATTTTTCACGCATTTCAAGGAAGCAATTTAAGGGTGTAAACGAACAAATTAATCAAAATGGTTTTAATACAAGTAAGATTGAGATCATAAATTACTAATCTTAAAAATTTTTTTGATCAATTTATTCGTTTAAACCCTTAAATCGCTTACTTAAAATGCGTGGAAAAAAACTTGTTGCCAGAATTATGTTACGAATGGAGTATTTATTTATGTATGAGTAACTGAGTAAGTTGCAACCATGCAACGCAGATCATCACAAAGAACAATTATAATTCGGATTATTATAAAATAAAACATTTCAAAGCAAAATAAAACAAAGCTTTTCGATCACTACTTTGCTTTTTGGCAAGTTTGGTTCCACAAGTGGAGTTTATTCTGTCAATTGAAGGAGATCGGATAATCCTAACATTAAGTTCCCACCGCAACAAAAAATAGGTTGGTGCAGTTGGTGAAGTCGCTTTAACTCTTGACCTTAGAGGTTACAAGTTCGATTCTCACCCGTTGTAATTGCTGGAATATTAATAATTTGGGCACTATTCATAATCACTTTTATAATTAATTTTTGTGTTTTATATATGTAAAAAAAAAATTAGTAATGTGTATCTATTTTAAACCATCTCAATGTTTTCTTTATTATTTTTATAATTTTTGATAAAACGAAATTAATGATATTACAAATATAAATTATACATTGACAAGTGTGAAAAAGGAAACATTGCAACTAATATGAAGTGGAGGAAGTATATACTTCCTCCGTTTCGAAAAAAACGCAACAAATTGGATGACACGGACTCCTAGTCCATTTTTTATTGTGAGAGTAAAAGGGATAGAGAGATAAAGTGGGGCATGTGATGATGTGAGAGATAGGAAAAAAAGACTTACAAAAATAGAAAGATTAAAATTGTTGCATTTATTTCGAAACGGAGGAAGTATATAGTATATGATAACATGCAGTACGGTTTGATTCAAAGCCTACTAATCCTATCATTATTATTTTAGAGTAAAAAAAATCTAAAGTCAAGGGTGTATAAGATATGAATTGAGAGTGTAGTGGGGTGGGTGATTGGGGAGGGTGGGAATGAAGGTTGTATTGTGGTGGGTAAAGTAGTTTGAAAAATAAGAGCCGTCATTTGACTGTGTCTGTGATTTGAGTGTTGAGATTTGTGAAGCCACAACTTCTATTTTTCCATGCCTTTCCCATTTACCAATTCTGATAACATGCTTTCCCGTGGTTATTTTTATTGGTAAATAATTTTGGCACTTTTTGTTTTTATTTTAGCACTTCTTTATGTGAATATAAATAATATAGAAAATTTTATTCTCACAAGTAGAAGTGCAAAAATTCAAATCTTTTTTTTTTTGCTTTGTTTTGTTTACATACGTTAAAACCTCTACTTGTACTTTATCATTTTTATATTGGTACAACGGTAATAGATGATGCTTATTATTAGCTATTTAATTATCTAAATTGCATTTTCTTTTCACCTTACTTTAATCTATACATATACATGTCGAGGAGCCTCCAGCCTAGTGGAGTTGGACTCCCTTTGACTACAATAACGAGGGCTCGACCCCCCCCCCCCCCAATTTCTTGTATCATGAGGTAGGATAATGTTTTGCTCCCTTTTAATTATATCAAAATTAGAAAATGTTAGAATAATGGCTTAAATCTTTGATGATTATATCTTTGATTAATTTCTAACATCTTATAAACCCCTTATGAGCTTTTAAAAGGTCATTTTATGATATTAAGTTTGGCGTTACAAATTCTTTTAACATTTTAATTATTGTATTGATGAATATGAGACTTATAGTATCTACAAGTTTTATATAAATAGGTCTATGGTAATGCCGTGATGATCATGAATTGAAGTGAGACTTGAGTAATAATTCTCATACTCCAAACTCGAGCAAGAGTTATGTGTGACTTCAATCCCCCACTAATTATTTCAAGTACAAGATTGTATGGGAGCTATGTTAACTGTAGGGAACGAATCAACCATAATTGTCAATACCTAGGACGGGTCGAATCTCTTTTTCGATACAGTAGATTAAGTTCTACGACATCACATACTCAAATAAAAAATCATTCTTATAGCGAGTCCACAAAAATTTCACGAGTAACCTCAAAATACCTTTCTATAATTCCAATAAACTTGTAAAAAGAAAATATGAAAAGTAATATCCTAGTAATATGTGAAAAAAAGTTATACAAAAGATATTTTGGCCGTTTTCTACGGTAGGCCTGACCTTGGTGCCTAGTGTGCATCAGGATATTGTTTTGGTGCGGCAATAAAACTACTTACCTTTTTTAAAAAAAAATTAATGCAAAAGCTCTTAGAGTAAAAAAAATTGTATAAGAATGCACAACATTTAGATCATCGGGGGGTGTACCCTTAGCTCTTAGAGTAACCTCAACATTTTTTAATTGACTATAGATATTAGTTAATATTCATTTTTTGACAATAAAAATCTCTTAGTGCAAATTAGAAAGATTTATAACATTGAATATTAATAAAATAAAGGAGAATTTAAAATATTAAAAATATTAAAATTAAAAGAAATAAGTGACAATTGAGGTATTAGAAATCTAGCAAAATGGCCCACAAATTTTCCAGATATGGTACTCAAAGTGATTTAGAAGATTGAAATAATTCTTTTTCTACAATGTTAGAATGTTTTCTTCAATTCGATCTTGAACACGAGGGATGCATATTAAAAAACAATCCCCTAGAAAATTCAGATATGGTAGTCATTTTATGTCTAACTTCTGTAATATTATATCAGATTATGAAATACTAATTCAATTAACATTTATTCCCAATTATTAAACGTGTATATACATGCATCAATTAACATATGAATAGAAATATATACGTATTAGGGTGCATTTGATTCAACTTATATAAGCACTCATCTGCCTATTTTAAGAAAATTCAGATTAAATAAGAAAAGTTAAGGTCGAATCAAATCAGATCAGAAAATTTCAGACAAATCAAATGCACCCTTAGTTTGTGCTTGCTTAGTTTACAAAGGGGGTTTATATTTTATTGATCGTATACTTTTAAATCAAAGCTAAGTTATTAATTACACGCACTCTTCATTAATTCTGCTGGAATATATAATTTGCGCTTATTAATTTTTTCATATAGAAGTGTGACTAGAATATTAGATAGCATAATATCATATAGATATACTTTCTCCGTTTTTTTTAGTTGTTACAGTTTATTATTTTATCTCTCACATATATTTCAAAAGTGTAACAACTAAAAAAATAAAATAGGAGAGGAAGTATATGTATTTGCTAGGTTTAAATTAAATTAGTAGTGGTCAAAAGAAGGGCGGTCCATTTTCTGCTTAGGAACAGTGACAGTGAGCACACCACTGTCCAAGTGACTCCTCAAAAGCTCAGGCTTAGAGTTGGGAGGTAACATGAACTTACTCACAAGCTCCCCATAACCACACTCAACATGATGATATTTATGTCTCTTTTCCTCCTTCTCATGCTTACTTTTTGCACTTATATAGAGCATCTTTCCACCCATTTCTAATCTCACAACCACATCCTCTTTTTTTATCCCCGGAAGCTCGGCCTTGAAATGGTGAGCTTCCGGGGTCTCTTTGTATTCGATTTTAGTTCGTGTCACTAGTTTGTTCATCTCTGGTATCAGTGGTCGTGGCTGTGGTAGGGACATAAAGGATGAAAACGGGTCGAATATTTCTATAGGTTGCCCAAAGAAACCATGGTTGTATGGTACCATGCTTTTCATATTGTCTCTCTTTTTTTTTTTTTTTGGGTGTAAATTGTACTAGTGTGGAGGTTTTGTGTATTTACTTTTTAGGGTTGCTAGTATTTCTTGGAGCTTGGAGATATATAGTATCTTGGTGTTGAGACAATAAAGTATGCAAGTTGGCTGGCTTTAGAACATTATTAGGTTGTGGAGGAGTATATATAAGAGAGATTTAGGAATAATAACAATAATGGAATTTCAATAATGTGGAATTTTGAAATGGAAGTGTCTATGCAAGTTGTGATGATGGACGGCTATCTTTGTACGTGTGGAACCAAATAGCTCCTTCAAGGGAATTTTCTTTTTGGGTGCATATATGCTTAATGTAAAGTAATATGTGGCCAAATATAAATTATATATGCACGAGAATTATTTATTTTATTTTTTTTAAAAAAGGATTAGAGCATATACATATTTATAAAAATGCGTATACATATCAAATAATTTTATATAATTATACGTGTATAAACAAGTGATTATTGTAGATTTTAACGAGTTTAATTAGTTATCTTACATTTAGAACCTTTTTCAAAATAGATTTTAATTAAGGACATGTTTGGTGCGTTCATTTTTGGTATTGGTCTGTTGCAATGGAATCAATTAACAATTTCATTACCTATTATTTGTTTTAACTTATGAGGGGTTGGTAACACCCTCCGTTTTCCAAGGAAAACTACTACCGGTCTACCACCATATCATCATCTTTCTAATTTATTTAATTCCATTTTCTTAATTATAAATTTATAACAAATTAGAAATAATAGTATCACTTAAATTATCCTTTTCTCTTCTATGTTATTTCCATTCCATTTTTATTCCTAATTTCCTAAATTTCAAATTCAAAAAGTGAACTATTGGGTCAGACTGTCTGACAAAACATTTGGTCAGACTGTCTGACAAAACATTTGGTCAGACGACCTCCCAAATTACACTCTCTTCATTTTCTTCTTTTGTTTCCCCTTCAATTCATTCATTATCAGACCTGAAAAAACTTACCACCCAAAAAATGAGGGCTTCAACCTCTTATGTGCCACCTTCTTTATCCTCCAACAATACATCGTTGATTATTTGATTTTTTAAAAAAATGAGCATCCATTAGAAGGAAATTGAATGCAATAAAGTCACACCGAGTATATCGGTAGAGGAAGGTGAATAACAAAATGTAGAGGAAGGCGAATGAAATTGGGCGAAATAAAGTAACACCAAGTAGATCAGTAGAGGAGGGTGAACAACTACTGCATCTCTATGAACAAGCATCAACAACAACTACTCTTCCACAAGCCATAACAAGAGCTACAATCATGGTGCCAATTGCTTGTTGGTGTTTACAAATTAGAATATGGATTTACTTTAAGAGAATGCTTTTTTAATTCTTATGTCATCTTTTAATTGATGTGGAGAAGATGAAGGATACGAGGAAGATAAGGATGTGAACATAGAGCTTTCTAGGTTTGACTAGAAAAGAAAGAGAACCTGAATGGTTCAATTTCTTGTCCAGGTTTCTTTTATTTTTGGTCCAGGTTTTTTTTTCTCTTTGTCTAGTTTTTTTCCCTCTTTGTCCAGGTTTAAAAATATGTGTGCAAGTTTAAAAATATGTGTATGTGTCCATGTTTAAAATTATATGTCCAGGTTTAACAATATCTGTCCATGTTTAAAAATGTGTCCAAGTTCAACAATATGTGTCCATGTTTAACAATATGTGTCAAGGTTTAACAATGTGTGTCCATGTTTAGCAATATGTGTCCATGTTTAGCAATATGTGTCCATGTTTAACAATATGTGTCAAGGTTTAACAATGTGTGCCCATGTTTAGCAATATGTGTCCATGTTTAACAATATGTGTCCAAGTTTAATAATATGTATCCATGTTTAACAATATGTGTCCATGTTTAAAAATATTTGTCCAGTTTTAGTAATATGTGTCCATGTTTAACAATATGTATTCATGTTTAACATTATGTGTCCATGTCTAACAACATGTGTCCATGTTTAACAAATATGTGTCCAAATTTAACAATATGTGTCCATGTTTAACAATATTTGTCCAGGTAAATGAGTTTTTTTTTGTTCAACTCAGTTAGACTCGTCTGACAGTAACATTACTGTCAGACGAGTCTGACACAATACATTCTCTTTCAAAAAATACTTGCATGACTTATGATGGCATGCATTAATGGACTTAAGGGATGAATCTATAGGGTGGATTAAATTAAGATCAAAGCACACAAGTGGATTAAATTCTTCATTTGCTTTAATTTAATTAATATAACCAAAGTAGGTGCAAGAAATTTAAGCAAAATGAAATAATGTTATTTGAAGGTGGGTTTACATCTTCTATCAAAACATTTCTCCTATAAAACTCTGTATATTAACGGTATGGTTTACATCTAATCATAAAGTTTTTTTTTTGTTGGATGTCTAGCATTTATATTTTATCGAGTAAAGCACATGGATGAGATCTCAATTAAACTTATATGGTTCACGGATTGCTTCTATTTTGTTAGAATAGGCATTATAACTACAAACAATTATCGACAGGTGTAGGATATTGGCCATATTGTTATAAACTATTATGGAAAGTAAGGGTACAAAATAGTTTGGTAGGATATTGGCCATATTGCTATAAACTATTATGGAAATTAACGGCCCGTTTGGTAGTCGGTCATAAATGGAGGTAATGAGAATGAATTTATAACTAGATTTGGAAGGAAAATCAAAATCCATTCGCATGGTGGTGCTACCTTAACTCCAATTTATCTAATTTTTTTCACAAATATTCATTCCCATCTAATACCACCCTTCTACATGGTAATGGATAGTCATTAAAAATAAGAAGAAATTTGAAGTTTGGGAATGAAAAATATGTTTTCCATGGGGATTTTAAAGTTTTTCCTTAACAAATTACACTTAAAATCCATTATCATTACCGCAGTTTATTAGCAACAACCAAACGGGCCGTAGGTACAAAATAGTATAATATAAACAAAACTCATACAATTTAAAAGGACAACTAATAATTGATAAAAGGGAGCACTAAAACCCTTACGAAAGATATATATCATGCAAATTTTTTAAAAGAAAGTATCCTATGAGTATTTAATAAAAAATTAACTTGCCTTTTTGTTTGAGTTCATACTTTCAAAATCAATAATGGAGCAGGAGTTGATTTTTAAAGTTGATATTTGTTTCATTTTATATGTGATATATCAATGGAGATTGAGAAAGACTAGGGTAAATAAGTGTCTATCCATTAGTAAAAGTTGATTATCCTTAGCACAAAATTTAATACGACCAACCCAAAATAATTATTTCATAAACAAAATATTGATTTGACTAAAGTTTAAATTATGTTACTCGTAAAAAAAGCTAATTAATTTGGACAACTAGTTGATTTAAACTAATTTACCTATTTGACAAGAGCAAGAGGCCAATTCTTTCTATTTTTGAAAAAAAATTTCTCTATTTACCCATTTAAAATAATTTACCTTTTTTGCTCTGTTTACTTTTTTTTTAACATCATCCCCCCCCCCCCCCTTTTTAATAGATAGTGAAGACCCGCAAAAATCTCTCCCGCATTATTTGGAGAGAAATGATGGGAAAGAAAAGAAAAACAAATCTTCTTGTTTGAAAAGATTTGGAGGGTAAATGAAGCTTCACGTACCCTCCTTTTCTTTCCCCAACCCAACCCTTCCTTTACTTAATTGTGCTTAGCCTAAACAGAAATAAAGAAGAATATATATACGTAGAACAAATCCATAGATTGAATTTTGAATTTGAATCAATACTTATGGACTTATGGTCACTATCTAGCATCTCTTTTTGGTATGAAAAATAGAGCACAAAATCTCAGACGAAGCACTATCTAGAGTTTTCTATATGAAGTACTGCATTTTTGTTGGAAATTTAAAAAGATTAAAAGATCATATTCTTCTACCTTAGCCTTTCTTGGTTTTTTCCTCTCTTTCACATGATACATCTTTGTAAATTCACTTACTACTATCCTCCACTTTGCAAGCTCTTTTTAATTCCACATGTACTTGATTGCACTCGAGGATAGACATGATTTGATTAAGAAAAGGATGAAAGAGGAAATAAAAGTGCTTTTTAGTAAACCTTTTTTTTTTTTTTTGGGGAAATAGAAGAGAAAATATATCAAGAGAAAGATGAATCCAACAAATGGCATAAGCAAGGGTGGATAAGTAAAGTAATGCCCAATCAAAGAATAAAGTGAATTATGGAGTAGTTTTTTTTTTTGGAAAAGTGGATAACATTTTCAATCAAATTGGAAAGTTTAAACAACATTAACAAATTAACAAATGAAAACATTATTTTGGTGATGAGCTGATGGAATGCCAAAGGTAAAGTATTTACAATTTTCACATGAAAAAATCTAAAATATAATGGGTGTACAGTGTAAAAGAAATTAAAAATTACCACAATTACATTAATACAATAGTTAACCCTGATTAATTTACACTTTTTGTAAAAAGGTCACTTTTATGAAGTTCCATTGTAGAATAATTTAACATACATCCAATATACATAAGATTTTTTCTTTCGATGTTTGATATATGAAGATCAATCCAGGAAAAGAACGCAAGAGAAATCTTCAACCACAAACACACCCAGAAGTCTAAAACCAGCAAAACATGACAATCAACACATACACAAACATATAGGCAAAGTGCATTATATTTTGGCAGGCCCAATTTCAACACCCGATGACCACGGTCCATCAGGTTTCAAACAAAGGCCACTTCCAAAAAGCAAATACCCAATGGCATGTCCAACTATGGCTGCAATGAATATACCAACATTGTAAGACATAACAGCTAATATGACCATGTATGCTACCCCAGCTCGGACCGCCCGCATGCCAGTTCTAAAAAAGCAGGAAGCGACTTGGTTTGAGCCGGTTTTAATGAGTTGGACATAGGAGAGATACTCCACCAAAATGGCTAAGGAGACAACCAACAACACAGCTAGCACATACATCCCGGTGCTTGAACCGGGCCATCCAGGGAACAGAATCTGGTGCGGTTTACCCCAGTAAAACGCTGTGTGGAATACCATTGTGTGGGTCCTGGAAGCAATTGAAGGTGATGGTGATGGTGATGGTGGAGAGTGAGGTGAGATTGTTGTGGTTATAAATGATTAGAAAGGGAAGCTGCATTGTAGTTTAGTAATGGTGTGTTTTATATGGTTATAGGTACTTCATTTTTTATAAAGAAAAGTAATATTCCTTCTTAAAGAATGAGGTTTTACAGTCAAAAGACATATTTCCAATTTGCTAGTTCAGCAACAGAAATCTTTTGCATAATAACAGACTAAACAATGATGAAACTATCTTTTAGGACTCCTTAGTAAAATTAGAAATACTAAACAAAGCCTCTACTTAATAATCCTATAAAATACCATAAATATCACTCATTATTCTTTGAAATACCATTACACCTGTGTAGAAAATTTTCTTCAAATTTATGCTCTTTTCTAGTTACATTAATTATTTATTTATTTCTGATTTTAAAAAAAAATTCTTGTTCCACAGAAGCATGCAAAGAAGCAAAGGTTAAAGCTTAGAATGGAAGACAGAATCTTATAAATACCCGACATGAATAGCTTTATCGGGAGGAAGAATACTATGTGATGTGCCTTTTCAGGCCAAAATGGGCTGCAAGAAAAACTGAGAATTAGATATAAAGAAAAAGGAAAATGTACCTTCTGTAACCTGCAAGAAACCAAAGTCATTTTATCTTCATTGGTCATTGTGATGAATGCAAGTTAGATGCTTACAATTAATCAAAAGGATTTAAAGTTGGATAATAGATGTAAAAAGAAGAGCTAGTTAAAATTAAAAAGGTCTTCCAGCTTCTGCCATCATCTTCTTCATTCTTGTAAGCTTCTCTATCTGGGTCAAAACCTGCAATAGATCAAATCCAGGGGTTAACAACTAAATCAATCATTAACTCATTACCCGTTCAAGTTTTACTTTGCTGTAGAAGAAAGAGTCGTGTTTAGTGATAGGCATCTACAATAGGAAAGGACAATAATTCTTGTACCCCTAACTGAATAACAATAATCACAAAGGATACTGCAATATGTAATTAAAAGCATGTCACAAGGCGAGTGATGACACAATTCATATAATCGGATTTTTAGTCTAGTCTTGGAGGCCTTTTTCTACTTATTATATGAGTGTGTGCGAGCACGCACGTGCATGTTTGTATTGAAGTTGTGGGATTTTCCTAACTAGACAAGAGAGTTACTATGTAAAAATAGTTTTTTTTTTCAATAATCCTAGAGCTCAACTAGGAACTATACCTCCAAAGCCATATCTTCAGCAGTGACTTGTTCATAATCATCAAAGTCAAGTTTGGAAGCCACGTCTGCAAAGTCGAATTTCAATCCATTAAAAAAGGGCTAATTAATAGTAGTACAGAATATGTTCTACAAGAAAAGTGGGACGAGGGTACTCTGAAGTGAGATAGTTGCATCGGCTGTAGCGTATCCACCTCGATTCTCTTCATACAGCAGAGTTAACTGGTCCAATGCCTAGCAAAAATATCAGAGTATATACAAATATAATGATCATATGCTGGAAAACATATTCCTTAGAATCTGACATTATTGCTTAAACAGTAGTTGCTCCTAATATTTAAGAGATGATGGTGCAGACCTCAGAGAATGAATCTGAAGTGGATATGGACACTGTAGATTGTTCAGCATCCCTTGTGAATTCCTTCGCTATCATATCTAAGGGAACATCAATCCATATTGAAATTCCATGTCGTAGAAGCGCCCTGTCCAAAAAATAGTTTACAATACCCAATAGAGTTATTTCAATAGGCAAGCCATGGAAGTGTCATAGAATACACAAAAGAACATTACAAAGACAATCATAACAATAGCCTTACAAATTTGCTACACTCTGAACTGCTCCATTTCCAGCATTGACTACCAGTCGGCCCAATGATGATAATTGCTTAAACACCTCAGTCTGCGAGCAGAAATCCCTAATATTAGCACCTTCAGTGTCATAACAGCATGGCTTGAGAATTTATTAATAAAATCCACTGGCAATTAAAACTCCATTTAATAATATCAAAAAGGTGATTAACAGTCACCAATCTCACCATTAAAGGAGCATATGACTGGGTATTCAGGACATCAACTCACAATAAGAAAGACTGAAACTTTTACAAGCATTAGGCCACTGGATAAATGCTTAGAATTTGCTCATGTTCCACTTTATTTCTTTATATGCCGTATAGCAACAATGTGACAAATAACTTTATCTTTGTACCTTAAGGTTTAACTAACCCTTGACTGGGGATGTTAACCGTAAAGAGGCCCTTACATTATGCTCTACAATAGTTAGTAATATTAGTGCTTCTTCCACCATGCTGGTTTTATACATTTGTCCCAAAGGGTGCCCATACTAAATTTCACAAAAACAAAGATATAAAACGGATCTCTTCGTCAACATTTACAGCTTGTATAGGTAGAAGGAAATGGTGAGAAAAGAATGGAAAGGAAAGGAAAGGGAACAATCTCCCTTATTTGGATAAAGATTTGGGAGAATAAGGGAAAGAGAGAGAGAGAGAGAGAGAGAGGAGAGAGATCACCTTCCCTCCCCCTTTCATAAATACTAGCCCCCAACATTGGAGAGATTTGGCCCCTCCCTTTCTTTCATTCCCCTCACCTTCTTCCTCTTTCCCATTCCTCTTCCACCTTGCTATCCAAACAAACTGATAATAAATATAGATAGAGAATTTTAACTGATGTTTATATGCATACATGGAATAGGGAAAACTGAAAGAACGGATATTCATGTATTTTTTATTCTTTTTTACCACAAAAACAAAAAAAAAAACAAAAGAGAGACGATAAAATAGGAGAAACAATATAATGATACAAAAATATTTTGGCCAATAGATCTGTTATTATAAACAAGGTTCATTAGGCTTTAGAAGAGCCTTGAGGGACATAATTGGGTTCTTTTAAGTAAATGTGAATTAATTCTTTAATGACAACAAGATGTGATTGAATTCAAAATGCAGAATCAGCTGCCTCTTTTTCTTTTTTCTATTTTTTTTCTCTCTCTAATAGTTGAGAATAAGGTGCATATTCAAATATAAGACCTAGTCTCTATTGATCAAAGTATCGTTATAACGTTACGAGTCGCACTAATAACCCGTTTCCGTTTGGTAGTTAGTAATAAATGATGGTAATGGGATTGATTTTAAGTGTAATTTAAGAGGAAAGCAACATTATAATTTCCATGGTAATGGGAATGTCTATGTGAATAGTATCAAAAGTCAAAACGTGGCAATTATTTTGGGACGGAGGGAGTAGCAAAAAAAAAACCACTTCAATAGCAATCTTTATTTTCTAAACTATGATATTTGACACTACAACGACTAAATATTACTCCAGAATGACAGGAAGAAATACTAAGCAACATTACAATTTACAAGTCTAGTAGTATTTACTTTATAAGTTTATTGGCGCATTTGTAATTGAGCCTAGAGAAGAATACACATATATATAATTTCAGATTGGATTGGTTTAGTTTGGATTTTATTTTTCTCATTTCGAATCCAATCTGAAAATCCAAAATTTAAAAACTTTAAATCCAAATCCAATCTGAATTTCTAAAAATCCAATCCAAATTGACAATTCAAATTGGATTGGATTTTGTCCAAATTATGGACACCCCTAAAAACAAATACTCAATTCAAACACCAATAATAATCTGCAGGCTGCTGAATATAAATTACCTCTGATGCTAGAAAACCATCTTTATCCCTCTCCCTGAAAGATTTGCCAGAAGGATCCTCACCAGCAGCCTCCTCAACTACACTATCACTGGAAGAGCAATTACAATACCAATTAGCAACAATTAAGATACACATTAGGCTTCAATTTGAAAAAGCATAGAGTATTAAAAAAATATAATTACCTGTCAAAGTAGTAATATCGTAACCCATCTGCCATAAGCTTGCCCACACTGGTTTTCATTGCACTGTTCATACCTTTGCATAGAACAAAAAACTTGGTGATCAAGACATCAGAATCCTGATTGAGTGTACAGCATCCAACTAAATGAATACAGGTGCAAATGGACCTACCAACAAGGAATATCGACGTTCCTTTCAGATCTGTGGATAAATCTGATGCCTTCTTCTAAATTGAAACTGAAAAAGTTAACGATAAGCACTGGAAATCACAAAAAGATATATAAAATGCACACAAAGGATGAAATTGGTAAGTTGCACGTATCTTTTTAGGATCAAATTTCTAGTCCAAAATAGCAACCTACGTTGAGAAAAATTTCCTAACAAGTATTGTGAAAAACTCTTTTGTTAAACTATGTTGACATCACAAACATCACAACTTTATGAAGATTACTGCCTAATAAGTTTTTTTTACCTCCATTGGTTAAACTACCTTAATATTTACTTTTTTTTTCTTGGAAGCACCACTAAAAGATGAAATTCATCCAGACTTTGGTAACTCTGAAACTGGGGATAACGCCTTCCCTCCATTTCTAAACTTACATTCTCTTCATTTCGAATTCACCAGTATAAAGTATTCCAACACTAATAGTCAAACAAAAAACACTTCCATTACAAAAAAAGTCCAAGGATGGAAATGAATCAAATTGGACGTCAATTTTCCAAAATTAACGCATTTGGAGTAAATTAATAAACACTAGGTTTAGTGTTTTCAATGTGGGCCAATGGGGTAAATTAACAAACATAAACACTGGGGGAACGTAAAATAGGAGTCAATCGGTTTATAAAAAATAATTGTGAACCCTATACGCAGATTGGTTCACAAGTAACAAAAAAGGATAACATTAGGAGCAAGTTTATTAAGATCGAGTTTCTCCACTGGATCGATGAAGGGGGTAGGATCAAATCGACTAGAAATAAATACTAGGAATATCTAACAGCATAGCCCAATCACAACGAAAACCCGAAGCTCCTTTCCACTTTAAACAACATGATTTGATCCTATGACCAACATCTCCATCCAATTCACCATCTTTTTTAATAATGGACCCTAGATACTAGAATGAGGCAGAACATGTCTTCCAAAAAAAAAAAAAGAATGAGGCAAAACATTAAAGCTACAAGCTTGTGGTGCTACATACTACTTCCTATCCCGCTGAATTTACATTTCAAATACTATGTCTTACTTTTGCTTACTTAAACCTACAAGATTCCAACGTCTTTCTGCATAATTCCAACTTACTTTCCACTCTTTCTTTTGTCTCATCAACTAACACCATGGTATATAATCTTGAATAGACTTTGTCAATTCAGCCATGACTATGACAAAAAGGAAAAGACTGAGCGTCAAACTTTGGTGTACTCAAATTGTGATAGAGATGTATTCTATTTTCCCGATATTAGTCCTCACACTCATGTTGCACCTATCTACATATCTTTAATAATATCAACATTTTTTTTCGTGATGCCTTTCTTGTTAAGGCCCACCAAATTACTTCCCCGGGCATTTTGTCATACACTTTGTCCAAATCGATGCAAATCCTTCTTCTGATCTCTATATTGCTCCATGAGCTATCCTGTAATATGAATTGCCTCCATCGACAACCTTCCTGGCATACTATGTAAAAGTTTGCACTTAACCAACTATCTTACTTTCTTTTTTTTTCTCGGCTACCACATGAACCACCTCAATTTCTTATGAATCCTATCATAATTTTTTTTTAAATATCTATTAAATTTTAACAGGAAAATTTCTAGTGTATATATTATTTAGTAGTAATTTGTTAGTCAAATCAAACTAGAATAAAACCTAATTTGTAGTATGCTATGTCACTCGGAAAAAATAAGGAACACACTTTGATTTTCTCAAACTAGTTCTATCATAGACTCCGTACTACATACCCATTTGCATGTTTCAAACATGAAAAACTTGGTAAATTATGTAACCTAGGTAGGTTGCACCGAGTCAGGGTAAATTACGGAGACAAGAAACAAAAAAAATAAAAATTAGATGCCAATGGATATGGTGCAAACATTAACAAAAGTGTCGGCCCGGTATGGGGAAGGGAAGTACTTGTGCTACATAGAATTGTAGGTAACACTAGCTCAAAGCATTGTTTAGCTCCACGGAAAATTTTCATGGATTCATGTAATGCGTTAATTTCATGAACTCCTATATGATATAATACCTGGTATATGCTTTTATAAATCCGGAATATTGTTGGTGGGATAGTAAACAAAATGGAGGATGGTCTATGTGAACGACAACTTTGGCGAGGCAATGTGGTATACTGGTATATTAATTTCAAGAAAATGAGGGGAGGAATGATGGTTGTAAGTTGTAACAAGAGGCTTATGTGTTTTTCCAATTTTCCCTCTGTTTTTTTTTTTTTTTGGTTTCCTTGTAATTCACAATAAATTTATTAGTTGGGTACGCTGTACACACCCTGAATGGCATGAGAAAGGGACAGACCCAATAAAGTGATTGCCTAGATTGCACCTCCTAGGATAGCTAAACTTGACTTGTTTCAGCAAAAGCACTAAGTCATAGCCATTCCCTTTGACAGAAGTTCGTTTCTCAGTTCTCCGCACACTCGAGAATAATTTGCAATTTCAACAGCGACTTTTCCCAACCATACACACACAGAATTTAGAATTCTTATATTTGCTGAGAAAAAGGACTTCTCAAACACATATCAAAATTCTAATAAATAACGACTGCATAATCAGCAAAGTTAAGAGAGAGAAAGAGAGCACCTTCAACGCAAGTAATGCATCATCAGCTGTATCAGGTTCCGTGGGCGAATTTACTGAACAACAAATTAAACATGTTAATTAGCTCAACAAGGTCTCAAGACATAATTCGATTCATACTTTCAAGTAAGAGGGAATCGATTATATCTATCAGAAACTAATAAAATTTTGCAAACAACATTAATTAGCTAAAAGAATAATGATTAATAAGCATCATCAAACAGGTGAATAAGTGAAACCTAGGAGTACAGAAATGGACAGAGGTTAAGAATGACTGACTAACCGGTCGTAGTGTCGTCTGCGAGAGAGCGAGTAATGATGAGTGGATGATTCCGCCATTTTTGGAAACAAATCGGAGTTGTTGAATGCGAGAAAGTCACCGAAGGATGAATTGAGGAAATGGTTTTTGGAGGATGAGGAAATTGAGTGAACACTGGCTTTCTAAATTCGCATATACTCTTAATTGCTGGGCTAGTGCTTATCTCCATGGTAGTGTATTCTCTAGACTGACGATGCACACAAAATAATCTTTGCTTTTATTGAGATACGCCCTCATTTACTTCCTCCGTTCCAAAAAAAAAAAAAAACGCAATAGTCAACATTCTGCACTATTCACATTATATACTTTGATCAAGTTTTGAGCTTTATACATAATAAAAAATATAGTCAACTAGATCTTGTTAGATTCGTCTTGTAAAATACTATCTTAATATCAACTTTTTATAGTTTTTAATTATTCATAATTATAGTTATTAAGGGTCAAAGTAATGTCTCCACATGCATGAAATGTTGATTGTTGCGTTTTTTTTGGAACGGATGAAGTATTTTTAATCGGGTAATATTTGACTTTATAATTTGTCGAGCTACAATCTTGACCAATAATGTTTTCTACTCCGGAAAGAGTATGTTGAGAGAAATTCAACAAAATACATACGATTATTTTCTTACTACAAACAATAATTAATGGCCAAAATAACTGAATAACGTCAAAAGTTAACTTGTTAGTTGTTATAATGTGTCAAAAGGAGTAAAGGACTACATTTTGACTTGCTCAAATTGTGATTTTGACTTTATTTAATTTTACAGGGAAAAAGAAAAATATAATTATGTGAGATATTTGATCATCCTGATGAATTTTAAAAAATTTGTCAAAAAAAACTTTTTAAAAAATTATGAGAAAAGACCTTTTAAATTTTTTTTCTGCATAAATAGACCTAAACAAAAAAAAACTTTGCTAGAAGAAACATTCCCATCGTTTTTGACGCTTGCAAGAAAGAAATTTTGCGTCGGAAAACGATAAAAGGCTCATTTCAACAAGGTTTTTTTTAAGTCCCTTTCTATAAAATAAAATAAAATAAAAGGTCTTTTCTCCCAAAAAAAATAAAATAAAATGAGGTCTTTTTTGACAAATTTTTCAAATTTTTATAAAATTTTCTTATATGTAATTAAAGATATTTAATTTAAAGTGTGTCTCGGAAGATGTGAAAAAACAATGAGCATTTATTTTGAAACAGAACCTTATTTCATTGTGAAAAACTAATATACTCTTTATGTCATAAAATAATTGTTTCATTTATTTTTTTTCTTGAGTTAGTTGGTTAACATAAGAGAAATTGCACTTCTAACGAGAATTACTGCCTCCGTATTATTTTAATTGCTCGATTGTGAAAGTTGGTACTGTTCAAATAATCTTTTTTTTTTCAATCAGGTTGTTCAAATAATCATTGACACCCTTAAATTTTATATATTTAAGAAAACATATAGTCTCTGTATGTAGTTATCAAATATGTAATTTATATAATTATTTTATATGTATAACTAAAAGATATGTGGAAATTTGTTTCCCTGATGAATCAAACAAGCACTTGTTTTAATGTGTTTGTCATAACTGTCCTGTTTTCCAAACAAAAAATGTGGCACTTGCATTACTAATATGGTCTGTAATGCACACATCATCCTTGCTTTGTGCAAAACTGAATATCCAATATGTTAGCCAGATTGTAATAGAACATTGAACAGCATATATTTCTTTATATCAGAAAGAAGCAATTTTCCCACATCGAGGAAAAGAGAAATCATTCACTTAAAAAGGGCTAATTGTTACAAGGATTCTTACATACATTTACCCCAGACTGAATTTTAACAGGCTACAGCTGATAAACAAAATTGCAATTTATATGCCTACACAAGAAATGGAACCCTACTATATACATAGCTGCGCCCATCACAAGAGGCTGATTGATTAAAACTTCATCTTGGGGGGAAAAAAATCGCAGTACTTCTTCCACCTGAAACAGATACAAATGATTAACAGAGTTTGACAGTGATCAACAATGACAGGAAAAAAATAATATTATAAAGAAAGAAATGTAACAAAGATGTCAAATGATTGCCAACCAAAGAATTATTTTGTACGAATAAAATCGAGTTAATGATAAAGTAAACCATCAAGTACTTTTGAGACCTTCAGAGATGCACATCACAAACGAGATCATAAAACCTTGACATGGAGATAACAGTATTAATTGACAAGTGCCAAACTGCTCTGTAGTCTTATGGCCATGGAAAAAGAGTAAAGGCTGAAGAATGGCTGAGTAAGAGGAGGTTGCTTAGCAAACTCTTGAGCCAACAATGACAAGAGATTAATTTGGATTCATGGAGGTCATACACTTGCCAACGTAAAAGTGGAAGACACTCTGGATTAGGTACTTCAGTATATAGTCCATTCTTTTCAACTTATTTAAGCCTATATGAACTTATTAGACCTTATCTGACAATGTGGAACAGACACAGTGTGTAACATAAATGATTCCACCAGAACAAAGGGATTCTTCTAGCAGTTCTAGGGCTCCTCATACTCACAGGTTTTCCCTAGTAAAATCCCTTCAAAAAAAATTTCTGGCCACCAGCCTCATTTATGCAACAAAATGCATCCAGACTTGGGCTCCTCAAACTCATATGTTTTTCCTAGCAAAAGCCTGCAAACTCATGCTTTGTGCTTCACCCAAATTAACATGTGTTGGGCCAATTTACCTATTTTTACTTGTCTAAACTTAATATACATTATTTGAACTTAGTTTTTTTTATGTAAGCAAAAATAAAATGAAAAGAGTAGACCCATACTCAGTTTTTATTTATTCATACCAAAAATATCAAGTGCAAAAATCAAGCTTCATGCACAAAGAAAAGCTTATTCAAAAGGGGGAAAAAATAACTCTTGAAAGAGGCCTCACAGATCTAGCAGCAAAATAAAGCAGTACCATTGAAAAAAGGGCAATTGTACATTTGTATAGGCTATATACCTTTATGTTTCACTAGATTGAGTCCCAGTTCTAGGAGATAATAAAACTGTGTTAGCGTTTGCTAAGGAGATTGGCGTTAGCGGAGGAGAAGCAATATCCTTTTCTTGAGGTTGAGGGGCCTCCACAAGTTTTGTGACACTTAATGCCTTTGATCTGTAGTGACTAGAAGGTATGGAGAAACTTCTTGGAACAGTCAATGGAGGAACTGGCAACGGAGATGCTGTATTTGGGGCAGCAGAAATATTTTTATTTTCTACAGAAAAGTCCGAATTCTTTGATCCTGAAGAACCACTTGCAGCAGAGGATGTTGTAGGTTTGCTGGAAACAATAACAGGAGGCCTAGGAAGTTCATGCAGCTCACTTATCTTGGGTGGTGATACAGATGGAGGAGAATGACGTGATGTTTTTGGAGATGATGGCTGAGGTAGTAATGCCTGAGACGTGGGCCCAGAGCCTCGCAGAGGGAGCTTTGAAGTAGAAATGGGTCCACTTGCAGAAAAACCAGCTTTCACTGAACGAGAATTACTACTTAAAGGACCAGAGAAAGATTGTCTCTTTAGTTTCTTATGATCAGATGCATCAACTGAATCACTTTGTTGGAATGGAGTTCTATCGGCCAAAGGAGGAATAAGTGTGAAGGTTGGGTTATCTTGGCTTGCACATCTCTCATCAATAAATGAGTGTCTTTTATAGAAAGATAAAGAACGGTTATACTCCTTTGAATCTCTCTTATTTATTTTGCTCTCTAAAGGAGATGAATGCCAAATATTTTGTGAGGCAACAGTGCTTGGTCTTGTACGTGGAGCCGAACTTGTTCTCACAGAATTGTTACTCTTGGCATCAGAAGGGGTAGGCAGTACATAAGTATGAAACTTCTGAGTGAGGGATGGACGCATTTGTCTTGCTCTTTCAGCTGGATCAAACTTCTTTTCTGGAAAAATAGGTGCAGAGTGACTGCTGCTTACCCTAGGTTCACTTTCTAGCATATGAGAATCACTATGAACTTTCTCCAATCTGAACTGCATTCAGAAAGAAGGCTTTAAACTCTAGAATATAATAAGTCATGCTCCTCAGAACACTGCATCAATGAACAAGAACTCAGAAAATAAAAAACCAAATTTAGGGATACCTCTGCATTCTCTACATTTGAAGCTTTAGGAAATGATTGATCTTCTTGATCCAGCTGAAATTAAATACATATAATTATTAACAATATTAGTGGCGAGATTTAAGCTAACTAGCATCATTTAAAAGCAGTATTACAAGGGTTCTAAATATAGGTACTATCCTAAGGCCAGATGACTAGAAACACACAGTACGTAGCTACTAGCCAGCCACTAGCCCACTACCCTCTTATAAAGCATTCACTTCTAGAGATAAAAAATTGAGCATGAGCACAATTATTTCATGGCATTGTCCCATGCTTCAGCAGAAAAACATTTTGTATCTTGAATTCTTGATCTCATATAACAAATAAGACAGGGCAGAAAGAAAAATCAAAGAACATATCATAGTGTGAAGTACAAGTTAACCACCGATAATTGTGAGTGAATAAAGCTCCGTTTGTTTCGACGGAAATCTATTTTCAATTTGAAGTGCTTGAGTAGATAACAAAATAAAAGGATAACAGAAATTAGAAGTAAAAAAGATTGGAAATGGGAGTAGAGAACAAAACAAAAGTAATAGGTATGGTGGAAAATGTGGCATACCTTGAATAGAGAAAATGGTTTTCCTTTTCAAAAGAGAAAATTTTCAACTTTGAGAAAATCATTTTCCTCCCCTTACCAATAAAAATATAAAATAAAGGAAAATGAATAGAGGGAGGAAGGAAAATATTTTCCTCCAAAATAAACGGAGCCTAAATTCCACTCAGATGAAAAGAATTTTAGGCCTTCCAACATCGATTCTCAGGAAATAAAAACTCTTTTATTAGATTTGCATTAAAATGTATTTTCTAAATAGGTAATTTTCATACTATTTTTTATATTATAAAATCAAATAAATTTGGCAATAAAAAAACGCAGATGATATGATAAAACCTGATGTGAACTTTTTTTCCTAAAATGATTTGATCTAATCTGAAATAAGTAATTTGGTCCTAAAATAAGCTGAAATTAGGTGAATAAAACATAGCCTTATTAGAGCTTATTTTTTCTAGAGGTATTTGAAACATATTAGGCCTTTTTATTCCTTATCAGATCTAATATGAACTTAATTTTTCTTATTAAGCAAAGTAAGGAGTAGAAAGCTATTATATGTCTTCAAAAAAAGATAAATCCACCAAAAACATTTACAATCGAACACTTAATTTTATCAGAAAGAGAGCAGCTACCTACTATAACAATCGAACACATCAGGAACCAGAAGATCCAAAAGGATCAAAACAAAATAGAAACTAGAACCAATTCCACCTTCTCAAAATCATTTGTTGCGAAAAACCCAGAAAAAGTTAACTATGTAAAGATATGAATTATAATAGTCCCTTTGTTCTTTTCTGCGAATCCCTCTTTCCTTTGGCGTTTTTAATTGTTCTTTCCTCTTTTTTTTTTAATCCTCTTTTACAAAGTTTCCAACACAACTCCATGACCTGGTCATTAGCTAGGCTTCCCTGATTAGTGGGGAAAACAAATAATGAAAATTTGTCTTAAAAAAAAAAGAAAAGAAGAGGGAGCCAGAATATAAGGCTTGAGATTTACTTATTCATGCATGACTTATAAGGGAGCACAAACAGCACAAAGCCAACCTTAAAGGCGGAAGTAAACCTTGAAATGCACAAACAGCCTACAAAAACCAGTCCCTGCTAATAGATGATATGATCCTCACCTCCATTGAGTTCCTAGATGTTGCAGCAGCTTCAGATCCCACCTTATTTGGTCGATGGTCAAAACTTAATTCACTATTATCGTTAGAATCATAACTGTTTTCTCCCTCATCCTCCCCATCACCACCTCCATCAAGCCCACTAAGTTGGTAATCTATATGCTGCTTCTCTGCAATCACTTTCACATGTGGATCAACTGCCTCGAGTGACTTGAGCCCCTTTCTGAAGAAGTTCAACTGTAATTAAAGTGAAGTAGTTGCTTAACTGGTAAGAAATAAGCAACAGCAGCAATACAAAAATACAAACACAAAAAATATGATGAAATCAGCTGGTAAAACCTGAGCTGTATGATGACGAGCTGCTTGTGTTAAGAGACTTCGAGACTGTCCTTGCTTTAGAGACTTCAACCGGAAAAGGCATAATGTTGCCTCCTCTTCATATTCATTGTGAGCTTGTTGCAACTGCTCCAAAGAGAAAACATCTCCTTTTCCACTTTTTGATCGTCCTTTTTCCCTATGTTGGGCAGTCATGTATTCGTATACGCTTCTGAGCAATGCAAAAAAAAATTAAATTAAAACAATAAAACAATAAAACAAAGAAACCAAAAACGAGAAAGAAAGGAAACACAAACAATATGTAGACAACAAGTCCATACCTTTTCTCATCACACTGCTGTTTCATCTCCTACCAAAGGGGAAAAAAAAAAAAGTACATCCAGTTAAGTTCTTTTGGTACAACTTGTAACTTCAGATAAAAAACGATAATAAGACATTATTGACAAACTTTGGCTTATTTGTAACCCAAGGTTAACAGATCGAATGTCACAAGTCACGTTTAACAGAACAAGACACTTGTGACAAAGCAAGTATCACTAGCGGTTAAAAGAAATGAGATTGGATGTTCTAAATTCTGACAGAAGATAATCATCAACAGTAACTGCTTCAATCAACTCAGTCACCATCCTTACCCTGAGGCCTCATATAGATTGTTCCATACTTCTATCAACCAATGCAGCACTACACAGACTATTCAAGCTAATATGTTACCAGGCTTAACCTACTTTGCTGGAATTTTAAGTGGTGGGGCAAGAAGTGTTATAACAGCGTGTGCAGCAGAAACAAGAGAACATGGAAATCTGATGACATGATGCATGAGTGGGCCTCTAAAAATAGCCAAGATAGAGGAAATGGCCGATATGAAAAGCATGTCTGCTTGATCTCTAATAGAGTTCCCAAAATACTAGTTTATATACACTAGAAAACAAAATTTTTGAGGATATGTTATGACTTATGACACTATGATTTTTTGTTAACATGTGACCCTCTCATTATATAAGTTTTTTAAGCACTCACCAAGTCACTAAGCAACATTAAAATTTAAGCTAACCAAAGTTACTTCGTTTACCTACATAGCTGTACATCCCATGCACCTATGTAATATACCACCTCGACTATTCCCTTTGAATTACCATAGTCCCACTAGCAACCCCGACTCATAATAACCAAACATTAACTGTTGTGATTACTTGTGATTTTGTGAACTAAGGCTTACATTCTCTTCACCTGATGTGATCTAGTCTAATTTAAAATTTGAATGGGTCTAGTCTGAACTCTTGAGGTGACTAAATTTTGACTTTATTTTTATAGTAATATATATAACAAAACCCTATTATATCATATGTCATTAGATTCATCTTATTGTGTAATTTCAAATATAGAAGTTTCATAATTTATACTAATATGAAATCAAAGTATTACATGATGAATAAAGAGAAGTAAAAGATCTTGTCTTGTATGGCATGAATTTTTCTTGTGTGATATGATTCAATAACATTTGATAATAAGGTGAAGAAAACATAGCCTAAGTCCTCAAATTCAACAAAGGTGCCCACAATGCACAAGAATCCTACCATAGCAGGGTTTGGGAAGGTCCTATTATACAGTATTGAATTAGCTTTCGAACAAAAATTGTTTTTAGGCTTAAAACCCGAGATCTAAAAAAGCAGATACCTTAGTACCATGCTCTGCAGAATCTTCAATCCTTATAATCAAACCCATAACTTATCATACAACACAATAATGGTGAGTAACCTCAGCAAATAGAACTGCTTAAGAAAAAAATATACTTATCAAACTAGATCAATCCCTTCAAAAAATATCCCATAGTAGATGTTCAAGGCCCAAAAGCATTTGACAGACCAAGAAGGCCTAAAAGGCAAGACATACCGACAAAACTACCTTAGACATCATATCATTATTATCTTACCCAATTTGTATTGCTTTTATCATAGCTAGAACCATTTAATTCCTATCAACAAATCAAATCTAGAATTAATACACAACAACAACTATAAAAGAGTAGCAATCTCAGGAACCTCCCCATTTCCATGAAGAAGCTGTCAGAAAAATAAGGCCACAGATTCACCAATACTATGTACTATTTTACCCCCAATTGTTTCTACATAACAGAGCATAGTTCCAGGTAACACATTGGTCATCATCTCATTATCCACACACTCGAAGAAGCAGATAGTTTAAATTAATGACTTTGATCTTGTATCATTCAATCATGTAATGTAATCCCACACAGCACATATCTTCTAAATGGATTACATATCATGCATTTGCTTCCAAATGAAATCGTTCATCTAGTGGAACCTTCAAACAAACTTACAAACTAGAAACAGGGAACAGCAGTAGCAGCAACAAAATTAGCTTATTTGCATACTAATCAAAGTGATGAATGTCATGATAGCAAACCTGCACGGTTTGAAGTTCATCAAGAAGAGAGTCAGATGGCTTTGTAATTGTCAAGAATATATGAGAGCGCTGCAATAATACAAGAAGTATGAGCGAATTATTTCAAACAAAATATTTTCCATGTTCAAATAACTGCACTTACATAGAAGTCAACAAGTTTCTGGAGCTCAAACTGTAGCTTTCCAAGCATCATGAAAACTTTCTCTGCAAAAAAGTAACCGGGAAAAAAAAATTAACAAAAGTTTCATAATACAAATTACTACAGTGTAGTAATAGATAGAACATTCTCTGTCTCAATGGTGGTTACTCACGAACATTAGCAATTTCCAACAGTATTTACGATAATGTTAACAACTAAATGCTACCTCTAGGTTAGAACAAGCAAAGTAGATTGAACACACAATCAATGATCTAAAATGTACACCTATCTATCAAGCTGGAATGATTAGAAAACTAGAGCAATGACCCTGAGAGGATGACGGTTAAGCATCAGTTTATATCAGAGGGCAAAGACAACAGCTCGTGTAAGGCTGTAAGCAAAAAAAAAAAAAAAAGCCACATATATAAGCGACTTCAAAAGATATTTGTGACTGTATTATCCAAATATTTGTTTAATATGGACAGGAGAGCACATTCAGCTAAAGGGATAATAAAATCATCCACTCAGGATCATTCTCGTCACATACAGGAAACACAAGTCCACATAAATCACGTCACAAATAAAAATAAAAACTACTGCGGTTTTTGGTAGTATTTCCTTTCAAATTAACAAATGACGGTTTAGAATTAGAAACATACTGATCTCATTGCTTATAGTAAAGCAATTACCAACTTTGCAAGAGTATTTTCAGAATTTCAAAACAAAATGCATAGACTGTTGACAGCAATAAGCAATAAGCAATTAAGCATCGACAATAACAAAAGAAGAAAAAAAACATATTAGAAGATCCAATATTTCATCTTTCAAGCCAAGATGTGTCACGTACTGCTCTCATCATCCTTGTATAGTTCTGCTTTCTCTACAAGACATGCACCCATTTCGTGAAGGGACTCCGAGAATTCTGCAAGGGCAGTAGAAGTTAGAAAATCAAAAAGATAAATACCACATCTACATGGCCACATCATCAAGGTTAGATGCAAGGAAATCAAAGACATTGCCTATTGGCGCCAGTAAAACAGTAACATAATTTATCAAATTCACAAACAGCATTAAGGCACTGACACCACTTCAAATGTTCCAACTATATTAACATTCCCCTAAAAAATTGCACCAACTACATATATTTTCCTTCCATACAAAACCTTCGCACATCTTTTTAGAAGAAAGAGATAGCAAAACCGCACAAGTATACATTTAATCAGCTATTCTACCGCATGGCACGTGGTAGTCCATATATGTCTTGTTACCTTTTAAGCTTAAAGTTTCACTCCTTATTATGTGCACCAACTACATATATTTTCCTGGAAAAATTGATAAAAACAGTCCGAGCTATTGTTGGTCTTCCAAAAACAGTCTCAACTATTGATTATCTCATAATTGTCCCAGCATTAGTGTTTTACAAAAACAGTCCCAACTATTGACTTTCTTCTAAACAAAATCCTAATTTAAGACTTTTTAGAAGAAATATAACAGTTATGACGATTTTTGTAAAATACCCCTTAAAGTCGGAGTTGTTATGAGATAATCAATAATTGGGACTGGTTTTGGAAGACCAATGATAGTTGGGACTGTTTTATCGATTTTTCCTATTTTCCTTCCATTATAAAATAAGGTCTAGAAGTGTGCCTCATGTCCAAAAGGCGCGCACCTTCACCTTGAGCCTCGCAACTAGGCTCCAAAGGTCCCTTTGGGCCTCGGTGTGCCTTGCACTCTTTAAAACTTAGATCCATTGTATGGCACGTGGTAGTCCATATACACAACCGTCAAACAAGAGAATTCATGTTTGTAGAATGATTGTTTTATCCTACACATGATATCATTAATAGAAACATAGCCTATACACTCAGTAAGAAATCATTATTAAGTTGAATTTTGACTGCCATCAATTCATAATCTTATCACAAAAGTATGATGTCTTATTCCTCCACTTGACAATACGAATTGCCTTATAATCTCCATCTAATTTTAGTCTTTTAGCATATTGTGTCTCTACCAAAGTGACATTCAATGTAAATGGCTTTTGATTCTTTTCCTAGATCTTAATATCAGTAAATTTCTCTTATTTCATTGACTAAACTAACATCTGAACATGATGTGCATCATTGAAAATCACAATGGATTGTCATGAGGAAACTATATTTATCCACTGTAAAAAGGAATTAGGAAGAGACGAGCAGATTCTTCATACATCCCAGTGTTATGAAAGAAGCGTTGTCTTTCCCGATAAGGTTTCATCCAATTAGTCTTGACTGTATCATGATTCATGACAGTAACAAATAAATTGAATATCCACCCCTTAACTTCTGTATTGTCTAACTATATGTGAATTAGGTGTAATTCTTTTTTCCTATCCATATATTGTCCAGTCAGACATTGAAGACAATACATATCTCTCTTATAGATCACCCTCACACAAAATCAAATTGCTTTTTAGCAATGTATGTATCTCTTTTTCTTGCTCATGAACCAATAACAGCCATAAGATCATGTTGTAGCTGACAGTTGGAATTTTTGGACATCCTCTTTGTTTTCCTAAAGTGAATAAAACAATGAGCTTCCATTAATTTTGTAACTTGGTAAAAAAATGTTGAGCTTCCATTAATGTTATAACTTGGTAGAGTTGGTTAGTCAGATGCTCCCAGCCAGTAACTCAGTGGATCCCTCATCCCTTGGCATATGGAAAAAAACTTGGTCTACCCACCGGGTTGACTACCCATCACTAATAAAGTGTTGTGGTTAATGTTAGTAGTGGAATCCAACTCATTAGTTTAATAATATTTTAATATCCTTATTAGTAATGGGTAGATAGACTACCCACCGGGTAGGTGTAGCAATGTCCTTAGCATATTTACACTTTCAACTGAAACAATTCTAACCTCTCCTCTAATTTTAGAGAATTGGAATTAGAAATCCAAATAAATTGAGTTCACCCGGGCAAAGATTAAGCCCGATATCATTGAGAACATTATAATTGAAACCCATTTAATTCTTGTCGAATGCTTCCTTTGCTATTACTAACTACATAAGAACTTGTCCTACTTCATCTTCTATCAGTTCAACTCTTCCAATAGACTACATAATTTATGCATCCAACCTTTCATAAGATTACACATGATCTGTCCCCTCCATTGCTGCCAAATCTCGAGTATAAGTTCCATTAAACTCTAGTACAAGATCTAGAAATTACTTCCCTCCTAAACAAATTTGAAAATTTTTCACTGCTACCTATTCCTCTTTTTGAATATAAACAAATAGGAACGTGCTTAGATTTGTAATTGATAAGTTGAATTAAGGAACTAACAAACTTTGGATGCATATCATTGATAGTGAGACTATTTAGATGATTTCCAACTTCTAATTATTAGGACAATATGTCTATAGTTCATCGTTAACTAAAGTTCTATGATACAAATTTCTTTCTAAGAACTACTGATTATTGAAGAAATCAGCCCACAAAACAATTTGTTAAATCCCTTTCACGTAGATATGTTACGTAAGTCACATAAAGGTACAAGCAGACGTATTATATGGTAAATTAACTTCAGGTCGGGATTATTTTCAGTGCAAGTTGAAGAATGTATGCTGATTATGCTCATGATCTACTCGGAGCCTCTGGCCCTGGGTTAACCTCATGGGTTAAAGAATACTAAAATTCCCCTTAATTCCTTATCATACTCCCCAAGAAACAATCATATCAAAAGTATAAAGTTATGGAAAATAAAGAGTCTACATTAACATGGATTTGGATACATAAGCAACAACCCTACCATATGCAGAATTTGCAGTAGCGGCAGCAGCAGAAAGCAAACTATCATAGCAGTTTCTCATGTCCTGCATCTCCTGCAAAAGAAGGACAAGAAAAACAACTTCAAATCCTATTTCTCAATCCCCCGTTCAATCAAGCTCTAGTTTAGCCAACCCTAACCCAAACCGACTATGGTCACTCAGCAATCATCATCAATTGGCAGTATTGACCCAACAAAAAATCTACAAACTATATAAACTTTAATGTCCTACATTAGTTTCTGTACAGGAGAATCAAAAAACGCAAATGCAAAAGCTCCTCCATTGAATTAATTAAACCACAACTACCAAAAAAAAAAATCGGTCTCAAGGAAAGCAAAACGGAACAAATTAAACAACCAAAAACACTGTTCAGAATCATTTTCTATGAACTCTAGCAACAAATGTCAACTAAACAATAACATTTGAAAAGAATTCATCAAAAAAAAAAAAGCAAAATACCTGAGAAGCAAGAGCAAGATGATCAATGTTAGGAGGAGGCTGAAACTCCTTCTTCTCTTTACCATCGTTTTTATGGAATGCGAATCGCTTCAGCTTCCCCAACGAAGATTTCATTTCTAATTTACAGCTTTTTCTTCAAATTACACTCCTTAATTTTATTTAATTTATACAGTGCTGAATCAACTGAAAAATGCACAAAGAGCAGCTTGAATTGAGTATAGTTTTATGCAACAGAAACAAAAAGGAGATATTTAGGAGGAAGGAAGAAGATGAAGAGTTGATTCACATCACATGATCTATTCAAAGTTGAGAGAGAAAGAGAAGTGAAGAATTCAACAGAGTCAAAAAAGGGGTACGAAAGTGGCAGATCAGCGGAAGAAGAAAATTGAAGATGAAGGATCTCAAACTTTGGGCCCAATACAACAAAAACGGGTTTACCCACGTCATTTACGCTCTTTTTCTTTTCTTGTTTTTTTGATGACCCAAATTGCAATTGGCCCAATTTTCACACTCGTTCATTTCACAAACCAGATTTTTGTTGTTGTTTTACACATAGCCCCTACTCATGATTCATGAATCATGGCTACCGATCTTACAAACGACGCCTATAAACGACAGAACCAATGTCGGCAATTGTAGTAAATGAGGGCTATTGTTATGGATTTATGGTGTTCCGATAAATTTCGTTCCCTCCACGAATGGTGGCGATTCAAAGTGATGGTCACGACTGTGACCTGCACAACTGAACAAACAATGAGCTACCCCGGGTGTTTCCGGGGAAAGACCACCTGATACTTAAGTCAGCAAGGGGATTCAATCCAAGAGAGAGAGTGTGTAAAGGGAGAGAGAGTCCCTACCTTTGTATGGTGCACTCATCTCTTATTTATAGGGGATGAGTGCTGAGAGATGGCATTACCCTTGAGTACACGTGTCATGCTAGCATTGGTGAATACAAATGCCGGCATCTAGTTTGTTATGCATTTGGACGGATGCCTAGATGGTTGTCACTTGTACGGTCCTACTCATTTGAGTTAGTTAGTTTGTTAGGGTCTGAGCCCAGGTGCTTGAGTGGTGCCTTAGATGGCGCCACGTTGTGGGGACCACTACTCTAGATTCTCTATGGTTCCACTCCGTTGCCTTCCTGAGCCGGCAATTACCGAGTCCGTTATCTATGAGACGACATCCTTAGCTTGGCGTTAGCTGTGCGCTGGCCTCAGGGCGGCGACTTTGATTCTTGTGAGCCGATACCTCTTGGTGACGGCGGTTATAATCTTTAGACATCTTGGCAGAGACATTAGTAGGGCGGTCCCGCCGGCGTATCGGTAGGCCTCCATACAACTAGTCCCCCCAAAAAGTATCGGCATCGTAAGAGTGGAGATGTTTTTGAAAACAAGTCACCACAAGATGTCGGAGTAATCGCTCTGCTAGGAGTGATCTTTTTCTAAGTTTCCCCCTCTTCCGTAGGATCTCGAACAGCTTCATCCTTTTTTAGGATTGGCGGCGGTCTTTTTGGGCCTACCAGCATAGTGGCAGACTCCATGAGCTCTGGTATCCTTCGAGGTGAAGTCATATGGTGACTTTTGGCGGCATACCAGCTGAGGCCCATAAATAATGCCAGGCTTTTTGGGCTTACCAGCATAGTGGCGGACTCCGTGAGCTCTAGCATCCTTCGAGGTGAAGTCATATGGTGACTTCTGGCGGCATACCAGCAGAGGCCCATAAATCCCGCAAGGCTTTGTGTGCCTGCCAGCATAGTGGCGGACTCTGTGAACTCTAGCATCCTCTAAGGTGATGTCATGTGGTGATTTCTAGCGGCATACCGACAAAGGCCCATATGTACTTTTGCTATATAGGTCCTACTTTCTTCTTTCTTACAAGAGCTAACCATCAGAGCTCTTGACCGTCAGCTAGGTGCTCAGATGGCTGTGGTGCTAGGACTTAGCTATGATAGCTAACCATCCAACAGTGTGGCTAACTATGTTATCAGATTGATGCCAGCTAAGCTTTTGGATGGTGATGGCCTAAGGCCTTAGCTGAAATAGCTAACAATCGGGCCGTTTGGCTGGAGGTACAAATGTGCTGCCAGCTAGGCTTTTGGATGGCGATGGCCTTAGGCCTTAGCTGAAAAGCTAGCCATTTAGCCATTTGGCTGGAAGTACGAATGTGCTTCCAGCTAGGCTTTTGGATGGCGGTGGCCTTAGGCCTTAGCTGAAAAGCTAACCATCTGGCCCTTTGGCGAGAAGTTCTTTTGAGGTCAGCTAGGCATTTGGATGGTTTCTATATTGAACCCTAGCTGAAAAGCTAGCCATCTAATCGTTTGGCTTATTGTGTTATTATACTACCAGTTAGGCTTGTGGATGGTGGTGGCCTTAGGCCTTAGCTGAAAAGCTAACCATCTAGCCGTTTGGTGTAGGGGTCGTTTTTACCCGGCTGCCTACGCCACGAGTTGATTGAATGCTCGTTGACGGACTAGTAGGAGTCGCCACCGTGCGTTTATACGGTCCACGGACACCGAAGAAGTACCGAAAGCCAGGAGCAATCGATCCCATATGGTCATGCACCAGAGTATGGGTTCGGGGACAGGTTACGAGCCAATCGTGCATTGGGCCTGCCGCCTGCAAGCGGTCTCTACTAGGTCTCTTTTGTAAGATCATTGTTCAATTTCAGAGCAACAGAGATAACTCAATTTTAGCCCTAATTTGCGAATTACTAAGTCGGTTCAAATTAATGCATAAATTAGCCTAAAATCGTTTTGTGACCACTTTGGAATTAGTCCTTATTATGACGCTAGAAGGAAGCAAAAAGTCCGAATAAAATCAAGATTCGGTTCACATAAATCACATAAAATAAAAAGAAAATCAACATGATAATGGCACGCAAAAGCGAAAAAAGAAAGTGCGAACGTACCTCGAATCCCGTGCAAATAGAAATTAAAATAAATAAATTAAAATGCTACATAGAATGATGCACAGATTAAAAAAGGGGGTATAAAAAATAAACATGGAGATGACATGAAAAATGCAAAAAAATAAAGGCGACATGATTAAAAATCAAAAAAGGTACATGAATTAAAACATGATTAACACAAATAAAAAAGCAGAAAAAATCATGTCATCATGATGAACACAAGTCGTAAAGATTAAAATGAAAATTAAAACGAAAGAAAGCATATTGAAATTGAAATAAAAAGGGTCTCAGAAATGTGTACCGGAATGTGCGGCGGTCGATTACGGCCTCGAGACTAGTACGCCAAATGCCAAATTCAGTGATTGTAAATGATTGAAATGTGTTTATGTGTGCTTAGTATCGATTTTGACAGAGTTTTTGAATGATTTTTAGAGAGAAACTATGTAGTAGAGAGAAGAGCAGAAAGTACGAAGTTTTTTCGTGTCTAGTTACATGACCTGCGTCTAGATGTAGTTCAATATTTGTGACCCGCGTCTAGGTGCAGGTCCTGTAATATGGACCTGCGTCTAGGCGCAGGTCCAGGCTGGATCCGTGTCAGTTTTTTTGCTTATTTTGCGCGTGATTCTCCGAGATTTTTATGCGATTACGATATGATTATGGAGATCATTATGATTACGTAATATTATCGTAATATTTGAGATTCCGGGAGATTTCACGAGGTTCCGGAATAATCCAGGTTAATCTGGACTATTTTCGACTGTTTTCGGGTTTTTCGGACTATTTTCAAAAAATACGCTAAAAATGCCAAAAATATGGAAAAATTCTAGAAATAAATGAGTGAAAAGTGGAGAAAAAGTGGATGATGCGTGTGTAAAATTACTAAAATGCCCCTAGGAATGGAAAATGATTCAAAAATTCATAGAAAATAGATAAAAACTTAGAAAATTATGGAAAAATTACCAAAAAATCTAGAAAAATGCAATTAACCTAGGAAAATTATTTGATGCAATGGAAAGTGAATAAAATGCCCTTAGAAAATAAATATGCATGAAAAATAATAAAAATAAATTAATAAAAATCCTAAAAAATGTCCGAAAAATCCTAAAACGAGTCGTGAGCCTCTAAAACACCTATAAATAATGTGAGAGTGGTATGAGAGGGATAAAGAGGTGGCATCTTGGCATACTAGCTCAAGACTGGACCTGTGCAACAGGGTACATTCATCATAGACCATTGGGAGCTAACCGAGGTGCCAGAATTAGTTGTCTACATTTGGCTGGTTTTGTTATCATGCTACCAGCTAGGCTTTTTAGACTGTAATGTAACGACCCGACTTTTTTGGACGTGTCGATTGACGAAGGGAAATCGACAAACGGATCATTACCAACTTAGAATAAACAATAAACTAGATTATTCGATTAATAGGATCAACTTTTATTAAATAAATAAACTAATTAACCAAAATCTCCAAAATCCATAAATACATAAGTTGTCCTAAAACCGTCCCAACATGCTGGGATCATAAATAAACTAAGTAAATTGTCTTAACTATTAAGGAATAACGATTTAAACTAAGTAACTAAGGTAAAACTAGGGTCCTCAGCCACTCAAAGCCCATCCATCGAAAGCCCGAATCAAGCTGCATCTTCACCTGAAACTGAGGGGGGGGGTCCACCGTCAGTGGCGAGTAACTAGGCTGTCCCGTTTAATCGAGGGACCACCAAACACATAATAGCATAGAAAAGATCATAAAAATCATAGGAGAATCTAATACATGCTATACATCATTCAATACTTAGGTGCGTATAACGATACGTACAAAAATACGTATACGAGTACGTACGAAATACGTATAAAAATACCTGCAGAAATACGGTTAGAATACGTATAATCTACGTATAGTGTACGTACAATCAACCCTGCAAATACGGTTAGAGATACATACAAATATACACCCAACATTCGTACATACATACATTCATACTCGCATACATACATACCCATACATCCATACATACGTGCTTTTCAAATACATACGTACACAGATACACAGCGGAAGACTTATATCATTTAATACACATATTTATCAAATCATAACCTACATCTTATATTATATCCTATGTCATATTATCGTGTCTTATTTCATAACCCATATCATTCCTTATCATATCCTATACTCATATTATATCAAATCATATCTTATATTACATCTTATCATTTCATAACATTCTTATCATTTCGTATCATTTCATCTTCATATCATATCATATCTTCCAATTCATACCCATATCATATCATTTCATATCTTTCGTTGGACCGGTCACTATAACTCGTTGTAGATTCCGTTTGCACCACAACTTTCCTAGAACATGCCGGGGTGAGCTCGTGTACTCAACCCGTAGCGGATCACGTTTGCACCACTAAGCCTAAGCTATGGCCATAACCCCTAATAGCAGCTCGTGTACTACTACTAGACGAGTACATATCCTAAGACCCAGAACTACTCGGGGGAGCTCGTGTACTCGTCCCATTGAGCAGCGGCCTCGACTTAACCTAGTCTGACTACTCGAGTCATCAGGTAGGCGTCCTTATCTTATCTTATATCTTCATTATCATATCTTATCTTATATCGGGAAATACTAGGTGACCGTAATTGGGATGAAATGTTCGGAGTCCCAGGAAAGAGAGGTGCGACACGTGTATTGGCCACCTTAAATACCAAGTCTTTCCTAGACAGAATCCGAGACATAACATATTCCTATTACTATGTTTCCTTTCTTATCCCTATTAATGTCGTATCGTAACTTTCATATCTTATCCCTACGGATACCTAATCTTAGTAGTAATACCAATATTATTTCATAACCTTAATAATACTAATAACATTCGGAATACTTATATCACTAATACTTATAATATACGAACTATAATAATATTAATAATAATAATACTATTATCTACCCCTTCCTGTTACAACTTGTCCCTGATAATTATTTTATCCGTAACTTTTATATTTAATTATTTCTAAATTAATAATAAATCAAAATTTACTAAATTTGACTAAATCAAATCAATCCACTCGACATTTCTAAATTTAAACCAAATAATTAATTATTTTCATCAATTATTCTAATTAATCAATTAATTACTAAAAATTATCAAAACATGATAAAAATTCTATTTTTATTCTTTTTCTTCACTCGACTTTTCTTACACGAATCTATCAACTTTATCAATTAATTTACATAAGTTCAATCATCAAGATCAAATAAATTAACTAAACTATATTAATAAAAATCATACTTTTAACATATAAACATCAAGATTGAATTAAAGAAACAAAGTTAGAAATCATCCCTGTCGTTCATTCATCCACTCAACATATTCAACATATTATATCAATAACTAATTAATTAAATAACTTCAAACAACAAGATTTAATTAATTAAACTATTCAATAAAAATCATATTTTTAACAACAATCATCAAGATTATTAAGGATTAACATAAAGATTGAATTAAAGACTAGCATTAATAATTCAAGAATCATCAAGATACATCTTAAAAATCATATTTTTAATTCCCTTTTAATACTAGATTACTCGAAAAATTCAAGAAATTAATAATAACATATTTTAACGATTCAATTACCCTATTTTACACAATCTGATTTTTAAAGAATTAAATCTAGATCGACCATCTAAAGGTCTCTAATAATCTGGAAATTTTTATGGGAGCTAAATATAGGTTCAAGGTTTAACTTGCATGAATTTCGTTTAAAAATAACATCATTTTCTAATTTTAAGTGATTTTATAATTTACAGATCAGATTAGAAATAATTCGGTTTCAGATTTTTCTGCCATAGCAATAGATCTTTAAAAATTACGAAAAAATTACACAAGACTTAAAACAGTATTACTGACCTCCACCTAAAATTTCGTAGCTATTCTATTTGATTAGATATAATAATAAATTCGTAAATCTAATCTGGACAGTTTTACCGGTTCGAGAGATTAAATTATTATAAGTAATAAAAGGGCGAATTTTGCCACGAAATAAATCATGATCAATAATAAAACAGTAAAGAAACTTCTACGAAAAATTCATCAAGAAATATCAAGATTTGATTAATCAATAAATTCATACAAGAAATTATTCAACAGTTAAAGATTTTCAAGATACGACATAAAACAATCAAGAAAATTCTCAAAACAAATCAAGAATTCTATCCTTATATCATTCGACTTTTTCGAACCTAACATATATTAAATTCCCTACAATTTTCATATTCAATCCTAATTAACTATGTGTTTTTCTACCCATAGATTAAAAGGAAAAGCGAAGTTACCTGATTCGCTAAATTTTCCAAGACACGAAAAATAATTCACCTTTGGTGAATCTTACACTTGTTCGACTTTTTTTGAAAGAAAGAGAAGGAGAGAAATATTTTTAGAGTTTAAGTGTACAATTAGTAAAATAGGACCCAAATGAAAAGAGTAGTCCTATTTATAGAAAAAGAAAAAAAAATAAAACAAACCCTAATTGAACCTAGAGTGGGCCGTGTAATTGGAGTAGTTAGGGGGAAATTAGCTAGGTTGTTATATTAGGTTTGAATAGGTTTTAAATAAATTAAATTAAATAATTAACTTAATTAATTAAATAACTTAATTATTAGATAGGTCCAAAAGAATTATTATTGACCCAAATAATAAATAGGGGCCGGCCAAGGAGAAAAAGAAAAGAAAGATTGGGTCTTTGGCCCAATGTTGAGGAAAAAGTTTGGACTAGAAATGTAAACAGTCCAAATTGAATGGCCTTTAGACTTAGAATTGAATACATACTATTTAATATCCGCGAAATTTTCTGGCCCTAAATTTCGGGGTATTACAGTAAGGTGATGGTTGTCGTTTGGCAGCTCATCTACCTAATCTGAAAAGTGTTGTCGGTTCCTTTTGCACTTACTAGACTGTTAGGTGATGGTTGTCTGCTGACAACTTATATACCTAATCTAGAATGTTTTTCTTCTCCCTTGCCAGGTTGTGAGGTGATGGCTGCCTGCCAGCAGCTCATCTTCCCAATCTGGAAGGTTTTTCTTCTCCCTTGCCAGACTGTGAGGTGAGGGCTACCTGCCGGCACTTCATCTACCTAATCTAGAAGGTTTTTCTTCCCTCCCTTTTTTTTAGATAGCGGTTTTCGTTGAACCCATATCTTTTTAGATAGTGGTTTCGTTAAACCCTTATCTTTTTAGATAGCGGTTTCATTGAAACCTTATCTTTTTAGATAGCGGCTTCGTTGAACCCTTGTCTTTTTAAATAGCGGTTTCGTCGAACCCTTGTCTTTTTAGATAGCGGTTTCGTCGAACCCTTCTCTTTTTAGATAGCGGTTTCGTCGAACCCTTATCTTTTTAGATAGCGGTCTCGTCGAACCCTTATCTTTTTAGATAACGGTTTCGTTGAACCCTTATCCTTTTAGATAGCAGTTTCGTTGAACCCTTATCTTTTTAGATAGCGGTTTCATTGAACCCTTATCTTTTTAGATAGCCCAGGGGAAATTGGAACCCAGTTGTTCAGGGGCAAATCATTTCAAAGTTTGAAAATGCTTCTTCTTAAAGTCATTACTGTCAATCAGAGTTTTCCATGATTTGCAAACACTTCGAAATATCAGCAAATCTTTAACAGATGATAATTCACTAAGGATTTCCTCTCCTATTGTTTTTGGCGGAATGTGACATTCTTCACCTTATTAATGATCGTCTTCTTCTTGATATCTCTAGTGATAGTTTTTTACTGTTGGGGGTGCATTCTCCGTTTGGATCGTTTTGTGTCGCCACTTCAGAGTTAGTTTGTTGAACTTTTATCGGAATGTATGTTTTAGTTTTTTGGATGAACTTTTTATAAGTTCCCCACAGACGGTGCCAATTGTTCCGAAAAATTTCGTCCCCTCCACGAATGGTGGCGATCCAAAGTGGTGGTCACGACTGTGGCCTGCACAATGAACAAGCGGTGAGCTACCCCCGGGGTGTTCCCGGGGAAAGACCCTTTAATGCTTAAGTCAATAAGGGGATACAATCCAAGAGAGAGAGTGTAGAAAGAGAGAGACTAAAGCATCAGAGGGTCTTTCCCTGGGAACACCCCGGGGGTAGCTCACCGTTTGTTCATTTGTGCAGGTCACAGTCGTGATTACCACTTTGGATCGCCACCATTCACGGAGGGGATGAAATTTGTCGGAACATATGGCTATAAATTTGAAAATTTGAAAATTCTAATCCGATCTGTAATACATTATCTGAATCATAATCCAGTCCGGACCTCATCTGGTCCGAAATTTTTCAAAATCCGAATAGACTCGAGCACGTTGATCCGGAAACAAACCGATTCAAACTCGTCTGAATTCTTCTAATCCAAAGCAAATCAATTTGTTGTTTACACAATTATGTAAGATATTTGTTAAGATTAGCTTGTAATATTCTATACAAGTAGCTTGTTGAGAATATTTTTCTTGGTGTAAGAAATTTGTTGGGAATAACTTGTATACGCAATAGCTACTAGCTAACAAAAGAGTTTCTCTTATCATGATCATCTAACATGTGTGGTAGTGTGAAAGGCATATTCACATAGTGAGTTAGTAACTCAGAGTTACTGACATAACCGTCATATTGTTCTTAAGGTGCCAAATAATTTATTCTTCAATCACTTTTGTTAACCTCTTGTAGCTATTATTACTCATCATCATCATAACTCGTAAGCAATATCCATTACATGTTACCAGGCTTCCTCTAACCACACCCACATCTCCACAAAATCAAAACTCAATTGATAATATCGGATAATTGATGTTGTGGTCCAATATAAATAATGTTAATTTTATGTTTTAATGGTAGTAAGTATTTTTGCCTAAAATTATTCATAATATTATAAGTTTAATACATTACTGATGATTTCAGGTCGGGTCGGATTAAAGCAGGGGTCGGGTTAAGAGCATGATATATTTAACGGGTTTAAAACGGGCTCGGGTTATTATTTTTTGTCAAAACCAACAATATTCGAATCGGGTTGACATCAGATAGCCGGTCGGGTCGATTTTTGACAGTCCTATGTCGCCCCCATATTACTCAATATCGCCCCAAAAATATGTAAAAAGATGATATTGCACTTGACTTAAAATTACACAGCAAAAACTTTAATTACGTAGACAACGGCATCAGACACCAGGCCACGACCACAACTATGGTCCAAAAAAACTTTTTAAACTTTTTTTAAAATATTTTTTTAAAAAAATAAATTAATCAGACGCCACAACTATGGTGGTGGTGATGGTGATGGATGCGATTGAGGTCATGGTCCGGTGACGTGGTGTCCAATGTCATTGTCTATATAATCAAAGTTATTGCGGTATTTCAGTCATTTAGTCAAATGATCTGCAGTAAGGTCTAAGGTCTCGTTCAAGGCCTAGTAACACCCACATTATCCAATTAGAAAAATACCTTAACATATTTAGTAGTTAGAGAATAGGCTTGAAATGATATGGAATTATGGATGGATTAGAATTATTTGATTAGAATACCCTTGATTCACTAATTCACTATATTCAAATCACCATTTACCTTTCTCATATCTATTTTCTTGAAGTAGACTTTTGTCAGTCATATGGATTGAATTGTCCAATAGACTATTGCAAGTTTGCAACCACCTCATAAATTGATAGATTTATCAGAAAATCTTTGACAATGAAATACCCAAAATGGCCGCACAAATCACGTACTCTTTTCATAATGAGAATGCATCTCAATGGAGGCTAAGCTTCAATGGATAGACTATTTACAAAGTTCAAAGAGAAGAACAAATATATGATGCAACAATGGCTACCTCCAAACCCCAAATACCCTCCTAGATGGTTGAATTAATGGTGTGAATTAATAATAAAAAAATTCCTCAGATCAATTAATCTATTGTTGTATCAACTCAGGAATAAGTTTAAGTAGGAAAGAAAGCTCTGTCTGAGAGAACTGTGGCTTTGCATCTACTTGCAACTGCTTTTTATCTTCATCTTTATCTTCAACTTCCTTCTTCGGCTTAATTAGATTATCTACGGCTTTAGTAATGTCTTGAACAAAATCTACTATCACCCCATCAATCCCCATCAAATGTTGTAGGTACACTGACTCTGGCACATTACTGATCAAAAAAATTCAAACAACATTCACAATTAGTTCATGTTTCAATGGTACTCGTATAATACTATAACTCAAGAATTAAAATAATTAAGAAAAACCATTTTCTTAGTTGTTTCATAGGTCAAAATGACTATTAGTCGTATTAGGATTTGTTTGATATGACATAAAATTGTTTTCTTATTTTATATTGTTTGGTTTGTAGTAAAATATTACAGAGTAAAATGTAAAACTTGGGGTGAAAAACCACTTTCCACCACATTGAAAACACTTTCCCCTCAAATTGGAAGGAAAACATTTTCCTTTCACAATTGAAGCAATTGATTTTCAATTCAACCAAACAATGAAAAATACTTAAAATGAAAAATCATTTTACATTCAAACAAACAACCTACCAAACGTACCGCTAAGGCCCTAATGGAAGATGAGATTATTCAAGAATAATCAAAGCAAAGCTAAAGGTGGGGTTATTAAAAACAATTTTTTTTTTTTTTTTTTTTGAAATGCCATAAGCAAAGAAATTATAAGAGTGCTTACTTTAAAGTGCCATAAGTAAGGAGAGTGAGGTTAGAGTCCTTGATCTTGGTCACAACTCCAGGGTTTCGTAGTACCCCCTTAACCTCAGAAACAATGCCTTGCAAACTACCCTCTAAGCATAGCTTTATTGCTTCCTCTAATGAATTTCTTCTCACATCATAATAAACCTCATTTCCTCCATTTGTCAAGAAATATACAGGGTATGTTCCTTGTAGTTTCCTCACTTGTAAGGCCGCGTCTGGCTGGAATGTTGAGAATATTATCGGTCTTTCCTTGGCGCACTCAAACACCACCTATCAATTCAAACATACATCACCTCTTTTTAGTCTGACTTTTATATCAAAAATAAGTTCTAATGGTTAAAGTTGAACATATAACCAATTTCATGGAGAAATTTAAGGAAAAATTGTCACCTACAGCCAGATAAATAGGTGATTTTGATACACCTAAAGTTTATTTTTAGAGATTCAAACCAAATGTCGCACCAATTCAAACAAACTCAATGATTGTTTTTAAGCATTTTTATAGCATCATACTTCATACAAAATTATTTTCATCTTTCGTAAAACAGAGGTCTGATTGTAATCTAATTACATAACCGAATCAAGTGGTTGTCAGTTGTAAAAACAAACTTAAGTGAAGTCGCAAAATGACATATTTATTTGATGAAAATCGCAATTTTTCGAAATTTAAAAGATATAAATTCATGGATACAGAGGGAGTACGTATGTATACCTGCAAGACGGATTGGAGAACATTCACAATATGATCTTGGGAGTAAACAATGTGATCATCGAATTTAAGCTCGACATTGAAACCTAACTTTGGATCGACTTTGTCGAAAGCTTCTTGCAAGGTGCATAATGTGTCATCTGAGTTAACATCCCAACTAATGATTTTGCCATCCTTTTGTTTTCTTAGCAATGGTTTTGAGACCTTTCCTGCTTCCTTTTGTGGACCATACTCCAGAAATTCGTTTAATGTAAGCTCTGTTACTCTCTTCTCATATACTATGCCCTGTTTGGAATTATGATAAAGAATTTCAGTGATTAGTTAGGAGTTGAAGCTATGTACTCTACTATTTTGAGTGTGAGAAAAAATTAAGCTAAAGAGTGTTTAACTATAAATGAGCTTACATTTTCCTCTGAGAAGATGTGGTCGTCATGGAAAATGATTGGACAACCATCTTTTGTCACCTAAAACAATTGCAAAAAAAATTGTTGTTAGCTTGTGTTTTATGTTAGGAATTAGAGTTAATATTTTAGTTTCAATTACAATTATTTGAAGAAAAGTTAATTTTAAAGGTATGCACTATAAACAGTTCAATTCTAAAGGTTTGAACTTTCAATTATATCTAAATTGTACAAACTATAACAGTTAAGTTCGTAACCTATAGTTAAAGGACAATGTGATGACACGTCAATGCTTTTGGTAATAAAAATCCTAATAGTTATTACCAAAGACATTCATATTAACCCTTAATAGCAGGTTAAGTACTTATTAATACCTCCCATCATAAGTAAAGGTCATAATTGATATTGTTCATATATAATTGAAAGTTTGTACCTTTAGAATTAGATCGCTTATAGTTTATACCTTTAAAAGTAACTTTTCCTTATTTAATCTATTCTTTATCTTCTAACCATTTGATTTCTTTAGCTACAAAATCAGAAGTGAGTTCTTCCATCTTGAAAAATAATTTTGGCACTACTCTCACTCTCACATAAATAGTAACATTAAGTAGTGCCAAAATCAAATTGGGGAGTGCCAAAATCAACACCCCTCCATCTTGTTTTAAAAAATTAGGACGATATTTTTAAATTGTTTTAAAATTAGGTTTAATAAATTCCAATAAGAAATTATTCCTTTCGGTTCGATTTATTCTTTAAGTTTGCCTTTTAGGAGTAAAACATATTCATATGGGATATATTAACGTTTAAACATATGAAAACTGTGCAAAAAGTAAACGTAAATCATAATTAACATATTGAAATGAAAGGAGTGTAAAAAATATTAATTATACCGATTAATTGATAATTTGAAATGTCACTTTTAGAAAATATATAAATGCTGATCCTTAAAATTAATAATCCATTATTCTAAAAAATAATTAAAAAATATAGGGGACTGTGCTTCAGACCTTGAAAGTTGAAACGAGTTAAAAAGATCCTTTTTTTTGGCAAAGGGATAAAAGATCCATAATCAACAAGATTTATGTATCGCAAAAACAGGAGCGGCACGTGATGACAAGTTATTAAGTTAACCCCATGTGATCCACAGCAAAAACGAGATTTAATGCCCTGGACGCTGGTATGGATTATGTTTTTTTTTTTTTTAATTAATGGGTTACAAACTTATCAACCCCTCTTAGGCTCGTTCACATTAGATGAATAGAGATGAACTGAACTAAACTTAATAGAGATAAATTGAATTGAATTGAATAGAAATGTATTAATTGAACTAAATAGAGATGAACTGAACTGAATAGAGATTAACTAAAGTAAACAAGCCCTTAGATATGGGTTTTCATTTATTAAAAATATATTAAAGTTTAATTTTAATCAATTTTCTCTTTAATTTAATTTAGATATATGAATATTTTAATGTTATGTGTCAAATATTTTTCAGTTTTTATTATACTCCTTAATATAGGAAAATGATAACATAACTTTTACAACTATGAATACGGAACAGAAAAAACTTGGTTAACCCATCTGGTATACTACCCATTATTAAATGAGAATATTAGGTAATTGTAATAGTGGAACCTCACCCAACTTAATAATCAATATTTTAATATTATATTAGTGGTGACTGGTGAGTAGGTAACCCACCGGGTTGATGTAGTCATATCCATAAGAAACCAAAAGTGGTATATTTGGTAAAATCAAACATTTATTACATCGATTTATGTGTAATTTTGCTTTAAATTCACAAACTATTTTCGTTTTAGAAATTATAATAATGTCTTAATATAATATTGAGTAACAGTAGAAATTCTTATATACATCCAGATTTAAAGTACTGAATATATAGAAGATTAATTTTATTCATTTTATAATACGGAGTATTTTTGTTACATACTGGATATATAACGGAGGAGTCACGGAGTGTACCAATTAACAAAACTCTTTAAATCACTTCCAAAAAAGAAAACGGCGGTTGACTATTAAACTACAAATAACAGATCAACACGCTTTTATTCAATAAATACGCGGCGAATGGTCGTCGCATGTCTCTTTTTCCGGCGAAATCATAATTCTTAATTTCTTATTACTCTTTGGGAAAAAAAAACTAAAAATCCGTCGGCAAATAGAATAAATGCAAGAACGATGAATTTTTTTAAAAAGAAAATGAAAATGAAAAATACCTGAACGTCAAATTCAACGAAATCAAGGTTGAAGGAAGCAGCAGTATTAAAAGAGAGGATGGAATTTTCTTTGATAGACTTCATCCGAAGATCCGACGACTGTAATTTATTCATTCCATTCCCTCGATGTCCTATCACCATAAACTTTCCCGCCTTTAATTTCTCCTCTTCTACTCCTGTTTTTTTTTTTGTTCAAAATTAACAAATAATTAGCAATTTAATAATAATTAATTAATTTATTAAGCAAGACTTTTAAATTTTAATCAAATAAAAAACAACAAAAAAAAAAAAGAAAGAAAGAAACCTTTAGGGGAGAAGCGGGGGGAGAAGACAGAGAAGGAGGGGTGATCGGGGACGTGATCAAGATAAGGAACATCGGAAACGTGGACAGCTTTGAGAGCCATTATGAGATTGAGATTTGAAGAAGAAAGGGGTTTAGAGAGGGGAGAATTAGGGTTTATTAACGGAGAAGAAGGAGGGAGAATGTTGTTATTGAGGAGTAGTGATTTGGAGCAATGCATTTGGGGTATTGGGGTTGAGGGGGAAATAGCAGGTTTATATATGGAGGATGGAGAGGGAGGATGTTTAATGGGGGAAATTAAATTAGTTGGGATTACAAGTTTGGGGATTCAGCATCTACGTGGAGAATATTCCTCTAACGTTTTCTACTCTTTTCTAAAGGGGTTGGTTGTTGTTTCGTTTATCATATTCTTTTGGATATTCTCTCTTTCTCTATATTCCCTTTTTATTAGGATAAAAAATAAATACGAAGGAGGTAGATTAGTAGACCGTTGTATTAATACTTTTGGTGTGTAATGAGGTTAAAGTTACTATAATGGTTAAGGTTTACGAACGTCGAATATGAGGTTTTGAGTTCGAATCTTACCGCACGTATTTGCGAGCATTTTTTGTCTTCTCACTTGCGGATGTGTGCGTGTGTTGGCAAAATTAAGTCGGGTAACTTGCAGTAAGGCCCGGTTTAAGGACTAGTGCCCCACGTAGGGGTGATAATGAGCTCGGCCTGTTCGTGAACAGTTCTGGCTCGGCTCGGTCAAAGTTCGGTCGAGGCTCGGCTCGTTTTAGATCGGTTCGAGTTCGAGTTCGGCTCGAGACGTTAATGAGCCAAGCTTGAGTTGTGCCAAGCTCGGCTCGAAAAGCTCGCGAACTGGCTCGATTAACTTTTTATATATGTCAATAATATATTATGTTATATAAATAAATTTATTTATTCTGGTTATTATATATATGTGTGAATAAACTAATAGTCTTATTGTTAAATGTTAACAGAAAAAACAAACATCTTCAAAAATTTTATAATAGATAACACATATAAACTAAGAATAATATTAGGTGAAACTGTTCGTGAACAGTTCGATAAGAGCTCGGTCAACAATTGGTCAAAGCTCGGCTCGATTATGACTCCGCTCGATAATCCCCCTAGCCCCACGCATTATCAAACTAAAAAAAAAGTATGCGGTTGCACTTGAAATTTGTAGCGTTTGAGAATGCTAGATAAACATTTATACATTTTCTGAAGTAGTAATAATGTTTAGAATGTATGTTAAAATCATGTGTCGATTGGTGTAATTCAATGTTCGTTCTAATTTATTATTTTCTCTTTTAATTTAATTTAATATATAATTTATTATTTTACTTTTAGAGTTCGTTTGGTAGAGTGTAAAAACATTTTCAATGCAAAATAGTTTTTCATGAAAATTATTTTATAACGAAAAACTCATTTTCAAAAGAGTTTTTCGTTGTTTGGTAGAATAGAAAATGAGTTATAAAAATAGTGGATAGAGAATGAAAAATAGTTTTCCTAATTTGGTTTTGGGAGAAAAAATTATCAAATATGGTGTAAAACCATTTTTACACTCTAACTTTTCCATTTCAATTTTCATTCCAACCAAACAGTGTAAAATGAAGAAAATACTTTTCAGATAAATTACTTTACGCCCTACCAACCAAACAGACTTTTAATTTAATTTTAAATTATAAGTGTGCGACTATGCGAGTGCATAGTGAAATCAGTATGCACTCGGACGTGTAAAGAAATATTGAACTTTTAACCAACAAAATCAATGTTTGAATTCGAATTAGATAGAATATTCTAAATTATTCCTAGCATATATGGGAAAAAAAATACAATAATTGATTGGTTTATGCTTGTTTCATTTCATTGCATAATTTAAGAATATCACTTGTCCTTATTATTTTGCTAAAACTTAAGTAAAGATATTATTGGTAAAAACGTGTATTGATGATTTGATGAACATGTATAGTCAAAACGAGAACAAAAAAAAAAAAAAAGACAAAGCTAGCTAGTAATTGTTTAACTAATAAACATAGGTTGTGGCGTTAAAAGTTATGATTATGTACAAAGGTTAGAATTTTCTACTTAAAAGCTTATGTTGAATCTAGAAACACTTCAACTATTTTGGTAGTGTATCAATTCTCAAAGTTATGTTATATATTGAAATCTTTTCTTACTTTTTTTTTTTAAAGCAAAGGAAAACCGACAAATTGTTTTCAAATTGATATTTTTTTTACTTTTCGACATGTAAAATAATTTATACTTCATCCGTTATAAAAAGATCATAACAAATAGGGTTTTTATGCAAGACAATGCATTATATTGAGTGTTTAAATACTCTCTCCGTCCCAAATTAGTTGCTACATTCTGAAAAATGACATTATTCATTTGTAAACTTTAGTTGTTTATAGTTTTATGTACATAAAGAAAAATATAATCATGATGGATCTAGTTTGATTCGTTTCAATATGTACTTTTCAAACATATAATTTTTATTATTTTTTATTATGTATAGTTCAAGATATTTTAATTCAAAGTTGTGTATTGGAAGATATGAAAAAGAAAATGTAGCACGTAATTTGGAACAGAAGGAATATACAATTATATACCTTCTAATTTATCCGTTTCTTACAAAAATTACAAACATACGGATTACGGACTAACAAATAAAATACAAAGGAGAAAAAAAAAAAGAAAAAAGGAAGTGATCATAAACCAGGCTTAGGTAATTTTCACATCTAACGTCAATTGCCATGCCTTAAAACCCGTGTTACACCCTAGCTTGATTGATTAATTAAGTTAAGTTAAAAACAGAGAAAACAAAAAATAGAGAGAAATGATTAGATGTGAGGGTCAAATATAGATGACGATGACAAAAAGGATACGAGTAATAATGACGCAAAAATGGCATGAATTGGGTTGGATTTGATGATATTGAGAGTTGAAGACAGGTGGGAAAGTGTTACCCAAGTTTGAATTGGGTATTTGGGTGGTTGAGGATCTTGGTTTTGTCATATCCTACTAGGATTGGATAAATACTCCTTTTTTTATGTTATGTTATGTTTGGTTTTTTTTATTTTTTTTTATTGGTATCATAGAGTTAGCTTTTGTATTGGGTGTTGATGTAGGTTATTCGGTCCAATTTGACTGGTATATGCATCTGAAAATGGAGAATTAGTATTGCTTGCAAATGCATGAAGTGAAGTTTGAAACCAACAACTCAAGCTTAATGTTCACAAAGTTTAAACAGTATACTAAGGCCCTGTTCTTTTTGACTGGGATTACAGGGAAATAAACTGAAATGAGAAAAAAAAAAAATTTTAATTTTAATATTATTATTATTATTTATTTATTTTCGTTTTTGATTTTATTTTATTTTACTTTTTACCAGAAAAAGCCAGCCGGATAAAGTTCGCGTAGAAATTCAATTGGAAAATTTGGTCAAAAAGTTGGTCAGGGAGTCGGCCAGAAAGCCGACACTGGAAAAGTGGGCCGGAAAAAAGTCGAGCGAAAAACATTGCTGGGAAAGTAGACTCGAAAGAAAACGTCGTGGAAAAGTCAGCCGAGAAACCATCGTTGGAAAAGTCGGTCCGAAAACCGACGTCGAAATAATCGGCCGAAAAAATAACAGTCGGAAAACCGACGGCCAGAAAAACCTCGTACATAAAAACGATGACGTAAAATGTCGAGTGGAAAAACGATAATTACATAGTTAAGTGAACATGATAAAAAATGATAATGACATAGTTAAGTGAACATGATAAAACTTTAAGCAAAATAAAGTAGGTGGAACTCGATCTTATGACCTAATGCAGTAGGTCACCTTGAATAAAAATATTAATAAAAGATTAGATTTTCCAAAAGAAAAAAAATTGGTTAATTTAACTTCTTTATAGAGCGACTCAAAACCAAAAAGTTTGTTAACTTTTTATGCAAAACAAGGAGTTAACAGTGGTTGTGATGGTGAATGGCAATAATATTACAATAGGTAATATATTGACCCCGAGACCACACAAGTTTTTGTGATCTCGCACGTCCATGCCTGTGAAATAACCAAAAAAAATATATCACACGCCCCACTCAGTACTACACCCTGTAAAAAAACTCCTCTTGTCAGACCTCTCAACCCTTTCATCTTGGAAAATTCTTATTAGTACTATCGTACGTGTTTTGGTGAATTCTCAATGGTACTACCGAGTTTTTTTTAAATCCCAACGACAATACTCATTATGATTAAAATTCCCAAATGTAGCATCGTGGATGAATATTCCGTTAAGTAAAGGAATATTCCGTTAATTAAATAAAAATAATAACTAATAATAATAAAATATAGCCTATTCAAGGTTTTACGGGTATTTTATCCCTTAAAGGATCCGATTTGAGATTGAATTTGCAAAAAACGATCCGATTAGCCCCGATTTGCATTCTTAATTTGTTTCAATTTGCACACATTATTGATCTACGTGTAAAGTTAATAGTTTGCTCAAGGTTTTACGGGTCATTTTAACCCTTATGACTTATGAGATCCAATTTGAGGTTGAGATTTGCAAAAAACAACCCGATTAGCCATAACCCATAATTACGTTCTTGATTTGCCTCGATTTTCGCTCATTGATCTACACGTAAAGAAAAATAATATGCTTAAGATTTTATAGGTCATTTTAGCCCTTATGGGGTTCGATTTGAGGTCGAAATTTACAAAAAACGAGTCGAATAGCCCTAATTTGCATTCTCAATTCGCCTCAATTAGCGCGCCTTGATCTACGTATGAAAAAATAGTCTTCTTAAGGTTTTACAAATCATTTAACACTTAGGGGGGGTTATTTTGTTAGTTATGATTAATTAATCTTCTTAATGTAGTTTTTTTAGTTAATTATAGTTAAGTAATGTATTTCTTTTTGTTAATTTTAACGGTTTTTTGATTAATAACATCACATTTGAGAATTTAATTATAAAGTATATTACCGTTGGGATTAAAAATAAATTCGCCAAAACACGATAGTACTAATAGGAATTTCCCTTTCATCTTTCATTTTTAAAATTAAAAACTGCATTTATCTCTCCGCTCTCAAAGCATACGAAATTTTTATCATTCTACATCAAATTCTCCCAAAAGAAATTCAAACAAACTAAATCAACAACTTCTTAGTCATAATTCATACAATAAATGGCGAAAACAAAGCAAAAACTTTCTAGAAAAAGAAGAAGAAGAAGCACAATAAGTTTCGCTTTTAATTTTAGGGTTTTTAAAAACAAAATGATGAAATTCTCAGTCATAATTCATACAAAAACTTTTTCAGTTATATAATTCATAATTCACAAAATAACATGATAAAATTCATAATCACTAAAAAAATGTTCACATAATTAGTTTAAAAATTTTCACATGCTTCATAATGAAATTGTAACGACCCGACTTTTCGACTTGTCGATTTACAAAGGGAAAGCGACATTCGGATCGTTACTAACTTAAATAACAATAAATCAACTTTATTGAATGAATAAATTATCTTTTATTAAATTAACTACTGAAAATCCATAATCCAAAAGTCACTAATACATATAGAGTCTGGAAAATCTGTCCCAACATGCTGGGATCATATTATAAACTAAATAAAGGTTTATACTGTTCTGGAAAATACTAGAAACTTTAAATAAAGACTAAATCTCTCAAGCCCATCCGGCGAAGCCCGCTCTATTCTGCTGCAACATCTCCTGAAACTGAGGGGGGGTCCACCGTCAGTGGCGAGTAACTAGGCTGTCCCATTTAATCGAGGGACCAATAAACACATAATAGCATAGAAAAATATCATAAAAACTGTAAAGAATTCAATTCATGCTTTACACATCAATACACAAGTTCCGTATAAACGTACGTATAAGAATACGTATAAAAGTACGTATAGAGTACGTATACAAATACGTATAAAAGTACGTATAAAGATACGTATAAAAATACATATAAATACCCCTGCAGAAATACGGTTAGAATACGTATAACTACGTATAAAGTACGTACGATCAACCCTGCAAATACGGTTAGCAAACATCCAAATACATTCAATATCCGTATAATTATACATACACATACATGCTCTTGAATACAGAAATACACAGCGGAAGACTTATAATATACTGGTCTTATACTTTATACTATACATCTTAAATTATCCCAATCCTTAACTTATACTTAACCCTTCTTAAATTATATCATTAATAAATCTTAATCATATCTTATCATAATCTTATCTTAATCATATCATATCATAGTCTTATCTTGATCGTATCATATCATGTCTTTCTTATCATATTAGATCATAACATATCTTATCATCACATCTTAGAAATCATCTTAAACTTCATCTTATGATTTCATCTTATCAAATCGTATGATCGTAATATAATATCTTTGTTGGACCGGTCACTAATAACTCGTTATGGATCTCGTGTTTCACCATAACTCCCTAGAACATGCCGGGAGGAGCTCGTGTACTCAATCCCATAGCGGATCCCGTGTTTCACCGCTAAGTCTAAGCTATGGCCATAACTTCCTGGTAGCGACTCGCAGATACGGTTACCAGACGACTACATGTTCTAAGGTCAAACTACTCGGGGGAACTCATGTGTTCGTCCCATTGAGTAGTGGTTCTGACTTAACCCACTAATGACTCGTGTATCATACAGGTGGGTGTCCATATTGTATCTTATATCTTCAATTAATTTAATCGTATCATATATTAGGATAATACTAGGTGACCGTAATAGGAAATGAAATGTTCGGAGTCCCAGGAAAGGGAGGTGCGGCACGTATATTGGCCACCTTAAATACCAAGCCTTTCCTAGCCAGAGACCGAAACATAACATGTATAGCTATTACTCTGTTTCCTTTCTTATCCCTAGTAGTATCTTATGCAACTTCAAATCTTATAATATACTATCCTTAAAATATATGTATACGTATAATCCTATCCTTTCGGATACTAACCTTAATATTACGTCATATATTATTGTAACAATATCCAAAATATTTATATTAAAAGTACTAATATTATTTCGGTCCTCTTAATAATAATACTAATAATATCTTTTTATCCCTTCACTTTACAACTTATCCCTAATAATTATTTTGTCCATAACTTTTATTATTAATTATTTCCTAAATTAATAATAATTCAAAACTAACCAAAATATAATAAAAATCCTATTTTTCCTACTTTCACCACACTCGACATTTTATATCAATAATAGCCAAAATTATTCAATTAATTTATATGAATTCAATCATCAAGAATTAAATAATTTAACTAATTAATAAACATAAAAATCATATTTTTCGACAACATTCATCAAGATTAACATAAAAATAATATTTTTTAACTCTTCTTTTAATTTCTATACACTTGACAAAAAGAACCACCATCATTCTAGAGCTTGAATAATATAGAATATTCTAGAAAAATCTTGATCTATACACCACCTCCATAGTTCACCTATATATATAGGTTTACATGCACACACCCATCATCATCAACAACCAAAGAAGCCACACACATACTCACCCACAAAATACATAAGCCTTTCATATTAAACCTCCACCAAAATAATTAGTTTATAAGTCCACTATACCTATTGTAATACTCCATTGTGAGTAAAAATAGAGAGAGTCTTATTGTAATACAAACACCCTTAAAAGGGATAATTGTACTCTCCTATATTTCATATAGTGGAATAAAAGGCTCGTCGTCAAGTGGGTGTTCCCACACAAAATCGTCCATTTTTATCTCAATATTAGTCTTGCATATTTTCTCCCTTATTATATTTCTCGATCAATACATCTACTCTTCCGCTGCGCACTCTCGACCCCTAACAAGTGGTATCAATAACAAGATTTAATTTTTAATTCAAGATTTATCAATATAATTCAATACTATCAAGATTCATCATAAAAATCATATTTTTAGTTCCCTTTTAATACTTAGGTCACTCGAAAATTCAAGAATGAATAATAGCACATTTTAATAATTCAATTGCCCTAATTTATACAATCTGATTTTTAAAGAATTAAATTAAAAACGACCATCTAAAGATCTCTAAAAATCTGGAAATTTTTATGGGAGCTAAATATGGGTTCAAGGATTAACGTTCATAAATTTCGTCTAAAAATAACATCTTTTACTATTTTTAAGTGATTTTATAACTAACCAGTCAGATTAGGCTGAATTCGGTTTCAGAATTTTATGCCATATCAAACGATCTTTAAAAATTACGAAAATTTAACACAAGCTGTAAAACATTATCACTGACTTCCATATAAAATTTCGTAGCATTCCGAATTGATTAAGTACACTAATAAATTCGTAAACCTATTCTGGACAGTTTTACCGGTTTGAAAGATTAAATTTTTATAAATAATAAACGGACGAATTTTGCCACGAAATAAATCATGGTTAATAATCAAACAGTAAACCAGATACCATGAAAAATTCATCAAGAAATAACAAGATTTGATTGGTAAATAAATTATACAAGATCATACATAAAATCAAGAAAATACATAAAAATCAATCAAGAAATTCATGCTTCATGCTCGACATGTTCATATGAAAACAATATTAAACTTCCTACAATTTTCATGCTTCAATTCCTAATTAACTATGTGTTTTTCTACCCATAGATTAAAGGAGAAAGCGAAGTTACCTTAAATCGCAAAATTTAATCCAAGGCAACTACTATGCTCGGCTATATGAGAGGGGGAAAAAGATGGAGAAAACTTTCTTGTGGAGTTTTGTAGCAATTAGCCAATAGGACCCAAAATAAAACAAGGGGTCCTATATATAAAGAAAAATAAATAAATAAAAAAATAAAAAAATAAAAAAATAAAAAAAAAATAAAAAAAACACTCAAGCTCCGTGAACAATGAGGAAAAGAAGGAGGAAAGTTGTTGGTTTACAACAACCATTTGAATAGGTAATTAGGTGGGGTGGATTTAATTTAAATTTAATTAAATTAATTAATTAAATACTAACTAATATTCAACTAATTAAACAAGGTCAAAAATTTGGCCCAAGCAACCAAGATCCAACCGGCCCCAATAGAAAAAGGAAGAAAAATTGGGTCTTTGGCCCAATTTGGAAGAGAAAGGATTGGGCTAAAAATAAAAACAGTCCAATTTTAATGGGCCTTTTGGACTAAAACTGAATAAATAACATTAACAACCGCGAAATTTTCTGGCCCAAAATTCCGGGTCGTTACAGAAATGTTCACATAATACTTGCAAATATTCACAGATTCACAATGTTCACAGAATTAATTTATAAATTATCACCTATTCCATAAAGTAATGTTCATAGACACTGTAAATATTCACAGTTCACTAATAAATGTTCACAATTAAAAAAAAAATATTCACATATTGGATTTTTCAAATATTCACATATTTACTAACAAATACTCATCACCTAAACAACAATGTTCACACAATAAAAATAATTACAAATGTTCGCCATTTAAACAACAAATGTTCACCGGTTAAAACTACAAATATTCACAGAGTAACTTGCAAATATTCATCATAGGTTCACTAATAAATGTTCACAATTTAAAAAATAAATATTCACATATCGGATTTTTCAAATATTCACATATTTACTAACAAACGTTCACCACTCAAAAAACAATGTTCACACAAAAAAAAATTAATGTTCATCATTTAAACAACAAATCTTCACCGGTTAAAACAATAAATATTCACACAATAATGTTCACACAGTAAGTTGCAAATATTCACAGGTTCACTATTAAATGTTCACAATTTAAAAAACAAACGTTCACACATTGGATTTTTCAAATATTCACAAATTTACTAACAAATGTTCACCACCTAAACAACAATGTTCACGCATTAAAAATAATTATAAATGTTCACCACTTAAACAACAAATCTTCACTGGTTAAAATAACAATGTTCACAACATTTTAAAATAAACAACTATAGACATTCCAAATAATTAACATAACTTACAATTATCAACCAATGCGGAATCATCAAGTATTGCCTATGCAGAAACCTTTGAAATAACTCCACGATCACTCAAATTATCAGTCATTTAATCAAATCAATTAAAAGGAAAAAACACAAATCTAGTGAGTATTAAGCACAATTCTAGTGAACATAACACCAGAGACGAAAATGCAGATAAAGAAAATAAGAGAAATTTTAAAGAAAACTAAATTTGAAAAAGAATTGCTCTAGATTTGATCAGTAAGGAAAAAAAAATGGAGCTACAAAAATGGTTTGAGATTGAAAAATGACGCAGCATGAAGAAGGATAGGAAAATTGCAACGACGTAAAAATTTTAGAACTATTTTTTTTTTTTTATTAAAAAAAACGTCATTTTGGATCCGAGACCAGCGAGTCAATAATTTGCTATAATATTGACAAAAAGCTAGTTGTACATAAGGCAATATGATTTGATTCGTAATTATTTAATTCCCTTTTTTGAAGGGTTTTTAACTCCCTTTTTTTTAAGAACTATATACTTCCTCCGTTTTTTTTAATTGTTACACTTTATTATTTTATCTATCACATATATTCCAAAAATGTAACAACTAAGAAAACCGGAGGAAATATATTTTATTTCATTAAGTATATATATAAATACTACTAATCAAATACTTGTACATCAATCTCAAGCAAATCGCGCAATTACTACACCACAGTGAATTTTTATTTGGTAATACTATCAAGCAAGAGGATAAGAAAAATAGAAAATTGTCTCCTAAGATGAACAATGTGATAGGCTGATAGCTTAGAATATATATATATATATATAACAAGGTAAAATTTAAACTTTTTTTGTCTACAGTTTGAGAAATGTCAAGAGAATAATTCTGTAAGTTGTATTATGATATGATTAGTGTATATATACAAGAGATTAGGGCTCACTAACTAGGCCCATTAAATACCTAATTAAATACCTAATTATACTAATAATATAGGGCCCAACACCCCCCTCAAGTTGGAGCATGCAAATCACAAATGCTCAACTTACCAAGTAAATACAAGAATTGGCTTTTGCTCAAAACCTTGGTAAACATATCTGCTAACTGATCTGTCGTCTTCACATACGATGGAATAATAGTGTCGTCCTGAATTGCATCACGAACATGTAACAATCAACCTCAATATGCTTAGTGCGTTCATGAAAAACCGGATTCCGCGCGATATGCAAAGCCGATTGACTATCACAAAACAAACTCATCGTGCGAGAATGTGAGACCCCCAACTCAGAAGAAGAGCCTTCACCCATTTCAACTCATCAGTGAGTTTAGACATTGAACGGTATTCGGCCTCGGCAGACGACTTTGCCACAGTGTCCTGCTTTTTAGTTTTCCAAGAAATAGGAGATTCACCAAGAAAAACCAACCAACCAGAAATAGAACGCCGTGTCAGAGGACAACTAGCCCAATCCGAGTCACACCAACCTGTAATATGCAGATCACAATCAAATCTCATAAGAATTCCCTGACCTGGACATCCTTTCAAGTAACGCACCGTACGAAGAGCAGCCTCCCAATGATCCTGACGCGGTTGTTGCATAAACTGAGACAAGATATGTACCGCATAAGCCAAATCCGGTCGCGTGAAAGATAGATAGATCAAGCGGCCCACAAGACGACGATACATCTCAGGTTCAAAAATAAGGGGAGACTCTGAATGAGCTAAAGTATGATTCTGCTCAATTGGAGTACCTGTAGGACGTGCCCCTAGCAAACTAGATTCTGCAATAATATCAAGAGTATATTTCCGTTGACAAAGGAAAATACCCTCAGAACTACGCGCAACCTCAATACCAAGAAAATATTTTAAGACACCCAAATCTTTCATATGAAAACATGTACTCAAGTAAGACTTGAACGAGGAAATAGCAGATGAGTCATTACCGACTACTATCAAATCGTCAACATATACCAGAACACTAAGTTGAACCTCCCCAGACTGCAGAGTAAAAAGAGAGTAATCAGAGTATGATTGTATGAAACCATACCTTTTCAGAGAAGCGGCCAACTTAGAAAACCAACAACGAGGTGCTTGGCGTAAACCATACAAGGACTTCTGAAGACGGCAAACTAATCCAGGATGTGAATCATGAAAAGCAGGTGGAGGCTTCATATAAACCTCCTCATCAAGATCACCATGAAGAAAGGCATTATGAACATCCATTTGATGTAATTCCCAATTTTTCGCAGCAGCCACCGCTAGGAAGGCACGAACAACAACCATTTTAGCAACAGGAGCAAACGTCTCGTTATAATCAATACCCTCGACTTGATGATTACCAAAAATAACAAGACGAGCCTTCAGCCTCTCAAGACAACCTGGGCTCTGATACCATGTCAAGAGAATAATTTTGTAAGTTGTATTATGATATGATTCGTGTATATATACAAGAGATTAGGGCTCACTAACTAGGCCCTTTAAATACCTAATTAAATACCTAATTATACAAATAATATAGGGCCCAACAAGAAACAAGAAGAAGAGGAGAAAAACAATGGTATGATCAAAGTAATACAAACTCTTTGGGAACGCATGCTTAGATCAGCTGTTAAGGGAGTTGTTCTAGCTTAACCAAGATCTCGGGTTCGAGCCTTGGGAACGTAACAGTTTATGTTGGGAGAGCTTTTTCCCCAATTGGGGCCTAACCCTGCTCGAATCCGGATTAGTTGGATTCAAAATGGATTTCGAAAACCGGATAAGGGCCCCTTAAAAAAAACTCTTTGATAAAAGGGTCTCACCATAAGATCAAATTTCACTTAAAAAAATTAAAGAAAAACTTGAAAAAGTTACATAAAATTTATAATAAATAGTTATATATCTACCTTCAAAGTAAAGGATTGGATTAGCCATATATAGATAGATTATCTTCAGTCCATCATGCGTGGAAGACATAAGATCCTGATGTGTAACCACGACGATCTTGGCTAGTTGTCCTGAATCCTCATCTTTCTCTCTCTTATTATTATTATTATTATTATTATTATTATTATTATTATTATTATTATTATTATTATTATTATTATTATCTTAATGGATGTACAACGTATGATTATTATTGCGCAATAATTCGTATACGAATTCAACGCATGAAATGCTGGATTTGTCAACCTGGAAACCCCCAAATTGTTGGACAATTTGGGCTGCACTGGTCAAAGTATCGAACACCCTAAACTTCTCCATTCAAATTTATAAAATTACTTGTGTCAAATTAGGAGTGCGTTCTTAATTTTCACTGTTAAAAAAAACTTCAGTAAATTTTAGATTCAGATTAGTTAAGTTCAAGTGTAATAAGTTCAGGATCAATAAATTGGATATAAACACTTTAAAAATTAAGTTTCAGGTATAAGTTTAGTTCAGGTATAAGTTAAAATAAACTTAGAAAACATCAGTTAAAATAAGTTCAGATCCAATAAATTAAAGAGAACACACTAACAATGGAAATTGATCAAAAGAGCGGGTTTGATTAATAATATAAATTGATTGTTTTATGGTATAAATAATGTGAGAGGGAGGGAAAAGGGGGGAAGTTTTTTGGTAGGTCAAAAGGGAGGGAAAAGGTTAAAAAAAAACTAAAAAAAAAAGTTGTTTTAACGAGGCACGCACGTGCTAGTCAACGCCGAAATTCAGTAGAAAGGTGAACAACTAAATTAGTGAGAAAATATGTTTTTTTTTTTTTTCACAAAATTTTCTCGAAAATTTTGATGATTTTTTTTTTTTTTTTTTGCAAAAGATAGTTAGATAAATTGATTTTCAACGGTTTTTCCTACTCCCTCCGTTCCCATTTGGTTGTCCTATATGGAATCTTGACACTATTTATAAGGTCGGAAAATCTTTTAAATTACTCTTAACAAATAAAACATAATATAGTCATATGAGGTCTTGTTTGATTCAACTCAATGAATACGTTATTAATAATCAATTATTATAATTTTTACACATTTACAACAAAAGATATTTAAGGTCAAACAAATGCATTGGTATATGTGCAAAGTCCCAAACAAATGGAAACATAGAAAGTAAAAAATATTAACGACAACTTAGCACCAATATTCTTAGGGAAATTCCCAGTGGTATACCAGAACTTTTTAGAAATCCCACTGATATACCCGAGTTTTTTTTAATCCTAGAGGTGTACCTAATGTTAAACATAATTCCCAAAAGTAACATTTTTGGTTAAAAATTGTTAAAAACACTAACCATGGTTAATAAATTGAAAAAAAAATAAAAATAAAGGAAAAACAACCGCAACTTGGAAGCAATCAGATCATTTTTTGTAAAATCCTACCTCAAATCGGAACCCTTAAGGATAAAATTGACCCGTAAAACCTAGAGCGGACTATTTTTTTCACATAAATCAATGCGCGTAAAACGAGGCGAATCGGTTTCGCAAATTGGGGGGCAATTGGATCATTTTTTGCAAAATCTGACCTCAAATCGGACCCCATAAGGGTAAAAAGGACCCGTAAAACCTTCAGCGAACTATTTTTTCACGTAGATCAATGCACACAAAACGAGGCGAATTGGGAACGCAAATTGAGGGTAATTGGATCATTTTTTGCAAAATTCGACCTCAAATCGGAACCTATAAGGATAAAAATGAGTCGTAAAACCATGAGCGGACTATTTTTTTCACGTAGATCAATGCGCGCAAATTGATGCGAATCAGAAACGCAAATTGGGGGCAATCGGATCATTTTTTGCAAAAACCCATTAATTTTATATATTACTAGTTTTAAATTATATTTTTTTTAAAGAAAATTTAAAAAAAAATTAACCAAAGTTAAATTTAACCTTAAAATAGGTATATTCCATTATATTTAACGGAATATACGTTCTAAATGTAACGGATGAGAATTAGACATAATTTCAGGTATACCACTGGGATTAAAATAAACTCGGGTATACCAGTGAAATTTTGAAAAAGCTCAGGTATACCATTGGGAATTTCCCATATTCTTATGATATGGTTGGTCAGTGGTCACACACTCACATACACTTGTCCTGGTTTATGTCCAGGCTTCCAATGGGCCGAAACAAATATTTGTATGGCGATTATTAGAACCTTAGACACATAAGTACATAACAATACTGCGTAATTGCAGTCACTCTCTTCTAATGGGGCGAACCTGACAAGGCCCAAGGGTGTAGTTTCAAGTAGCCATTTGACCCATTAAGCTAATGAACAAATGCAGCTAGCCTTTTGGGCCATTTCTCTATTACTTTTTTTTTTTTAATGTTACTTATAAATCTACCTAACTCATTAATAATGAGAAATAATAATAATAATAATAATAATAATAATAATAAGGATCTTGGACGATATATAACTATAAGTATCTAATATAGTTCTTAATATATTATGAATTTTAGAATTTAGAATGAACGCTAAAATCATATGTCCATCAATACAATTAGTATTTGTTTTAATTTAATATTCTCACTTTTAGTTATCTTATTTGGCGCCCTGGGCAATGGAGTTTTTCCAAAGTTATAGAGCATTTAATATGGTTGTTTAAAAGGACTAACTTGTAAATATGCAAAATTTTATGCTACAGACTTAATCATTGTGGAAAAAATAATATTGTAGCTTGTACAAACCATATAGCTTTGTTGAGCTACAAAGTTTTAGACCCCCCCCCCTCCTCACTATATATGGCATTAAATATAAATTTTATAAATTAATTTCAAAGTTACAAGATTTGTAGTTTGCCATTTTGGATACTAGTAACTTGAAAATAATGCAGCTCAAAAAAAGTGATGTGACAAATAAAGCTACAAGGTTTGTAACTCGTCATTATAACCAAAGAAAATAAATAGTATAACTAGTCCTCAACACGTCCTTTCTTTTAAAAACTAGTTTATCTTTATTTATTTGAATTTATCTATATTATGCGGAGTATAAGCAAAGGGATGTAATGGTGGTGATGTTTAGTTAAGATTACCGCAATATCCTTACTCATATTTTGTAATTGTTAATCAAATGGCGGCCAATTTGTTATTTGAAAATCTTCCATAATAATGATATTTGATTTTTAAAATTATTAATAGCCTAATTTAAAATCTTACCCTGAAGGGTAAAAATGACTCGTAAAATCTTGAGATGACAATTTTTGCCCACATATATCTACGTCTTGATTCACCTCGATTTGCGCGCTTTGATCTACGTGTTTAAAAAAATTGTCCTCTTAAGAATTTACGGGTCATTTTTACCCTTAAGGGTCAGATTTGAGGTCGAAATTTGCAAAAAACGAACAAATTAGCCCTGATTCAAGGTCGGAATTTGTAGTAATGGCATTCTGGCCATTTATACTGACCTCAGGGGTACCTAATGCAAGTTAAAAAAAGTGGGGCATATTGGCTATTAGGCTTAACCTCAGGGGTACCTGGGGAAATATCCCTTTAAAATATATAATCACAATTTAAAAAATCGCAAGTACAATTAATTGTAAAATTGTATTATTCAAATTCTCTGAACACTCAAAATTTGTTCATAAATAATGAATCTTTTAGAGAAATACTCACTCCATTTTTGTATTCACTTGTGATTTTATCAAAACCAAGAAAAAATTGGGAGTAAGAGAAAAAAATGATGATTAAAAGTTGTATAAAAAAGTAAGTGAGATAATATGGAAAAAAGAGAAAAGATGTTCATTTTATTGAAATTAGTCAAAAGTAAGAGATATTATGAAAATAACACTTGGGAATCATAAATTAATAAATGTAGGAGAATAAATGTAAGAAGCGAGTAAAAAAACATCCAAAAAAGGAAAGTGAGTAAATTAAAAAAACGGAGGGAGTAAATTATTTACTCAATTTGCAATATACAACTATGCATAAACGAAAGGGGAAAACTAGATTAATTTTTTTTTTTAAATCAAAAAATATTTATTTAAAAGTTTTTAAGAATTATGTCGTAACCTATTAATTTTATTATCAAGCTAATGTTGTTCACTAATATTTTAAGATTATCACAAGCATTGCGTGTAAAAAAAAAAAACTAATTATAACATATTATAAATATTCTAAACTTATATAACGTTTATTGACAACTTATATAAATGTATTCGAACTTATTTTAATTGTTCTTTTATTTGGGACAAAACTTTGTTAGGGTGGGTTGTTTACCTAGCTGAGATGACAATACACATGGCAGCTTACTTGGCATTGACAATTACCATGGCCCTGTTTGGCAAATAGAGTTTAGATTTTAGCGGTTAGAGTATAGAGTTAGAGTATAGAGTTTTAACTTTTTGTTTAGAAGATTTGACTAGCTTTTCACAAAAATGCGTTTGGTAAAACTTAGCTGATTACTAAAAGCTGGTTCTTTTTATTGGTGTAAAATGACGTTATTGTACATGTTTAATCATTTGTTAGTATTAAAGTTGTAGGCTTAATAGTCATTTATTTTTTATCTCTCCACATCCTCTAAAGAAAAAGCTCCTATTAGGAGCTTTTTAGTTTTGAGAGTTTTCACCCTAAAACTCTCTCTTGAAACTCTACTTACCAAACACCCCTATTAGAGTTTTTACTAGTCAAAAACTCTAATAAGGGTTGAAAACTCTCTTTTCCACTCAAAACTCTCATTGTCAAATACCCCCCATCTTTTATACTCCATCCATTTTTTTCTTTTGTTACATTCTGAAATCTTTTTTTGAAAGGTAAAAATACAAACTATTACCAACAAATCGAAACAGATGGGTATTTAATTGTTAGTTTTTTCAATAAATAACAATTAAACAGTAATTAGCAATTTACTCAAAAGGTTACCATTAATACATTGTGCTAGTTTCAAATACTTTTTATACATCACTATCATCTATAATCTATATCTATAATTAAATATTTAAAACGAAAAGTTTTAACTGCCACGTGTCATTTCTTTGCTAATCCTTAATTCAGCTTTGCCATGTGTCATCTCTAAGCTTAATGATTTTTTTTTTCTTTTTTTCTCAAGACAATTTAAATACGTACCCTTTCAATTATCCTTAGCTATCTAATTTTTTTTCATTATTTCTTAATTAATCTCTTTTAAATTCTATACATTTTAAACCATATTTTTAAAATAAATAAATAAAACAATTTGATTCAAATTAATACTCCTCTCTCAATTTATTTTTTAAAATCATCACATTCATCGAACGGAAAAAAAACTGGTTTTCTTAATAACTGCATGAGATTTCAAATGTAACCATCATTATTGTGTAACAGAAGACAATACAATAATATTTAGACTGTTCTACTTACTTTGTTTCAATTTATTCTTTACATTTATTTTTTGCACAGTTTTTAATGCACATATTTAAATGTTAATATCTTTTACTCCCTCCATCCAAAAATAAATGCTCTATTACTACTTTTTACTACTTTTGATATTATGACCCACCTATAAAATTACATTTATACCCTTAATATAACATTAATTAATTTTACTTTTACTACCTTTTATATTATAGTCCACCTATAAATTCTCACTTACTACTTTTGATATTATGACCCACCTATATCAACTACAACCTTAAAAATCACTCAATTTCTCTATGTAGCATTTAAAAAGGGACATACGGAGTACAACACTTTGTAAAAAATGTTAAAAAAAATACATATAAAAAAGTTCACATTTAGACGAATATAACAAGATCCCATAAGGATATGATTGTTTTTGTATATAATGAGGTTTTTTTTTTTATCTCTCTCCTTTTATCCAAAAAAACAAACGTAAAGAACAAATCGAAACGGATGAAGTAGTAAATATATTAAATGATAATGATAATCTATCACCCATGGACATTAATTAGGAAAATCTAGAAAATTAAAAGATCTACGAATTATATCTTTGAATGTTTGATTTTTTTATTTTAAAAAAATAAAAATAAAAATAGAGAGCATGTAATGTAGATAGAAAATTAAGAAAAATGGTTACACATGCTTGAGGCTAAGGTAGGGGAAAACATTAATAATGGCACATTGGCAAGGACAAGAGCAAATAAATGATATGGTGTCTGACTGTGAAATATAAATGCATTTGCGTTTATCACTGCAAGTGTCTGCTCCTACATTACACACTACTCACTAGTGTGTACTGTACACCCTTTCATTTTACCAGTACATTGCTATTCCAGTTTTTTTTTTTTTTTTTTTAATTTATTTATTTATTATAATGTGTGGGATATTAGGTCTTGAAATTGGACCCTACTGCAAGTCATCCAGCTCAATTTTAGTCAATATATACATCTGTAAAAGAATAATAAGAAATTTTCGCCAACCACTAGATTAAGGTATCATCATCATCATCATCATCATCATCTACATTGCAATTCCATTAAGCAATTGCTATTTAGCTATATACTCCGTATATCCCATCTCGATCATTTAATGCTCTTCTCTTAACAAACGACTTCTCATTCAATGCCCTTCTCTCTCCGTCACTTAATTTGCAGTCAGCGTTTATTACACTTTACACCCCCCGTACACCCGCCAAAACATATTTAGGCACTCTTCTTTTGGACTTAAAAACTACCGTAATCAGCTCAGATCAGAACAGATCAGACAAACTCAAATCAGATCAGATTAGATCAGACATTATTACTCTTTATTAGCATCGTTTTTCCGCTCGACATTTTCCGACGATGGTTTTCGGGCCGATTTTTCCGACGACCGTTTTCAGACTGACTTTTCCGGCGGTGATTATTCGGACGACTTTTTCGGCGGTGATTATTCGGCTGAATTTTCCGCCGACGATTTTCAAGCCGAGTTTTTCGGCGACGATTTTCGAGACGACTTTTTCGACAACGGTTTTCGGACTGACTTTTCCGGCGGTGATTATTCGGCCGACTTTTCCGGCGACGATTTTCAGGCTAAGTTTTTCAGCGACGGTTTTCGCGATGACTTTTCCGACGACGGTTTTCGGACTGAATTTTCCGGCGGTGATTATTCGGCCGACTTTTCCGGCGACGATTTTCAGGCCGAGTTTTTCGGCGACGGTTTTCAGACTAACTTTTCCGACGATGATCATTCGGCCAACTTTTCCAGCGACGGTTTTCAAGCCGAGTTTTTCGGCGATGGTTTTCGGAATAACTTTTCCGGCGGTGATTATTCGGTCGACTTTTTCGGTGACGGTTTGGTCAAAATTTTCGGCGGTGATTATTACTACTACTGCTATTATTAGTAGTAGTATTATTATTAGTATTAATATTATTATTTGAAGTTTTGGAGTGAGATTGAATGAAGAGGTGAAATGAAATGGGCTATCATAATAATTATTATTATTATTATTTTAGTAAATATAATCATGTATTACATTTCTCATAAAAAAAATAAGTATTACAATTATAAAAATAAAAATAAAAATAATTCAAATCAGATCAGTTCAGATCAGATCAGATCAGACAAACTCAAATCAGATCAGATCAGATCAGATTAGATCAGATCAGACCAGATCAGTCCTAAAGAACAGAGCCTTACCCTTTCAAATATTTTTGAAAAATAAAAATTTGCGTAAATCAGTGCAATAAATAGTTATTACTATATATTAATACACTAGGTTAGTCTCGTGTGTTGCACGATTTAAATAATATTTTTTAGTAATTTTTTAAAAGTCACCAAGGGCTCGTTTACATTAGCTGAATAGAGATGAACTGAACTGAATTTAATAGAGATGAACTGAACTTAATAGAAGTGTATTAATTCAACTAAATAGAGATGAACTGAACTGAATATAATCTGAAGTAAACAAGCCCTAATTATTTTGTATGTACAAAATATGAAGAGCTTATTAATTTTTAAAGAATAAATTGTCAACATTGGAACTTGTGATAAGATATAAATTAGCAAAAAAAAAGACATCATCAATTAATTTTGGAGGAAAATTTTTTAATGAAAAAATCACATGTGCTTATAATGATTTAAGCAACAATTTGTTTTACGGAATAGTATATAATATAGATATCATTTTTCATAAAAACAACATACTATTTTTTGCAACAATCACTACAAAAAATATTTTCAAGAAGGACAATTAAAATTGCCCTATTTGATACAAAATTTGTATTTTTAGGTTATAATGACAATTTTAGTATTGCCCTCATGTTGCCCTTGTAACCCCGTTTGTATTAGGTTTCAAAGCCAATTTTAGATGTTTTGCCCTATTTGATTCAATTCAAAAAGGGCAAACAAAATTGTCTTCATTGATCATCAACAAAGGCAATAAATTTTGTTTTCCTTGATTTAAACACTTTATTTATTGTCAAATAGGGCAAAGTTTCAAAAGTCTAAGAGGGCAAAATAATCATATTGTCTTCATTGTTAATATCAATGAGTGCAAAAATAATTGCCCTTATAGGCATCATTATTAAGTAAAACGATACTCATATTGCCCTATTTAATCATGATAAGTTGCCCTCGTTGTGTGAGTTTTGTGCAGTGAATTTAATAGGTTTCTTCTCTACTTTATATATATCAAATCATTTGCAAATAACAGGTTTCGAAAGTAGTGTTTAATTTGGGGTTTTAGGCTTTGAATTAAGCCTTACTTCAGTGAAATTAGTCCAATATAATAACTAACACGTAATTAAAATGAGAACATAAAAGATCCTCACAAATACATGCCCGTGCAATACTTCCTCCGTAAACGAATTCTTGCAACAAACCCATCGGCACGAACTCCAAAAATAATTTTGTAAGTATATTTAAGTTGATAAATTAGTAAAAGTAGGAGAGAGAAACCCCATCGGCACGTACTCCAAAAATCATTGATTCACAAATTCACTCCTAGGACATCATAACACAAACGCATGATGTCTTAACTGTACTAATGCTAGGATAAAAACACCATTTTTCACAAAAGTTCACTATGTTACATTGACTCTTCTCTGTAGTAGCAGTACAAATAAGTTCACTACATTACTATTAATCTATTATGCTACAACTTAATTGCCTATGATAACAAAATGTGAAACTTTCTACGAAATTTTTTTTAACCACATCAATCCTGTGTTATGATCTGAAAATGTCCAAGTGTGCGTGCACTTGGACATAGGGAAAGTCAATTTTTTTTAACCACATCAATCCGTGTTATGATCTGAAAATGTCCAAGTGCACGCGCACTTGGACACAGGGAAAGTCAATGTGACATAGTTCTAGGGTAAAAGGTGGTTTTTTAAAAAAAAAAATGAAAAGATAAACTAATTAAGAATAATATAAGTAGTGTAAGAATAATTAAGCAGTTAATCTTCCTTGAGTTGTAATCTAGAAAGTTCAGAACTGAGATTAGTAGAAGACTCTAGTACAGGAACAGGCTTGGTAACATTGTTGGAAGGAGGGTTTAAGTTCAAGGGCAAAGTTGTAATTGATGATGAAGAGGAATTAGGTGGAGGAGCAGCACAAACTGGGATGATTGATCTGATTTGAACAGCAGGAGCAATCCCTCTAAGTTTGCTGTTGTAATTTCCCATAATACCCATTTGAACACATCTTGATGATGATGATGATGGTGGTCTTGGTCCCAAAAACAAGTTCCTAAAATGGGTCTGATGATGACCTTGTTGTTGTTCAACAGCAGTAGCTTCTTGTTTTATGAAATCACTGAATTTACCATTATACCCTTTTACTTTATCATTGGTTTTTAAGGTCAAAGGTAATATTTTTGAAATGGTTCTTGGGGGTGGAGGTGGTAAAAGATCAACAAAGCTGCTTTTCTGATCATCATCATCATTAGCTGATGATGGTACAAGTGAAGAAGCATGAGATTTTGAAGGGTGCTTCAAGGGTATTTTGGTAAAAGACTTGAATGTATCGTCTGCTGATCTCCAACCTGTTACATTCCTTGACCTTGACCTTCTATGATGATGATGATGATGATGATGATGGTCACTTTGCTTTGGTGGTTGTTTATGGGGTCTGAAACTTGATAAAACCCTAGTCACAATATCCTGTTCTTGTTGTTCTCCTGCTTCACTTGATACTTGCTTTGTAACTAAACTAGGCACTATATAACACACCAAATTGAAGTTGGAGACATATATAATAAATACTAGTATATAGTATACACATACAAATGTAGAGTAATTAAAGAGGGGAGACAAAAGAAACATACTATTCTTTAAAGAAGACCAAGCAGTAATGGCAGCATTCTTCTGAGCTTGCTTCTTAGTTTTAGCAGAATCACCAGTGAAACTCATAGCAGCAAGCTCAACAGTGCATGTAAAAACAGGGACATGCCCTGGCCCTGTTCTTATTGTTGTGTACACTGGTAGTTTTAGCCCTGCTCTGTGTGCTGTTTCCTGTAATAGATTCTTGTACACTCCTGTCTCATCCTTTCCAACATCATCAACACAAAATCATTTCAACCTCCATTGATCACATTATAATGTAGGCTCTGTGTGCCCGTGTCAGACACTCGACTCTTGGACACTCTCAATTTGAACCAAAAAACATTCATAGTAATGTCTTATACTAGTCAGAATTGAGCATATGACTTATCGTTATAAAGCTTACTTTTAAATTGCAATTGAGAATTGCATCAATCCGATTAGTATGTCAAAATTTATGTTCAAATTAGTCGACAAGGGTTTTTTTCCCCCTTTTTAGTCCAACATACCGGTGTCGGGTATCTAATACTTCTAGCAGAATCCGACTAACATACTACTCATTTCATAACAAAAATAACTGCAACGATTTGACACATATTAGAGAGAAAAAAAGAGGACACATATTAGAGAAAAATAACTGCAACGATTTGACACATATTAGAGAGACAAAAATTCATAGTCTGAATCGTTACAGACTTGCAGTTAATATATAAGGGTTAAAAAGAGGAGAAGAATAAAAGAAGAGAACATACAAGAACTCTGGCAGTGAGGGACTTAGAGCCCCTAGAAGAGAGAATATTGAGGGCAACTTGAGCAGCAGCATGTTGAGCTTGTCTGAGAGTAGGGGAGAATCCAGAACTTTGAAAGATTTCACCATTGAAATTCACAGAAGCTTTGAATCTAGGAGCATGATCTGGTCCTTGTCTTTCACAAGCATATGATGGAAGATTGAAGCAGCTTCTCTGTGCTAGTTCTTGCAACTGATTCTTGAACATCTTCTTCTTCTGATATAATTCTGATATAATATAATGTCTAAAATTATTCCCAGAACTATATAATATAAACACATGTGGGAATGTGGGATGGAGATGATTATATATATATGTAGAAAAAGGAGGGTGAAATTGAAATTAGTTAAAGGCTAGGCTTTGCATGGAGATTGCTTGTAGGAATGAAGCTAAGTATGTAGTGTGTCTGATCAAGTTCAATAAAGGTGTAAAGGAGAGAAAAGACAGATGATCAAAAAATACCACAAATATTTGGCCATGTTGGGGACTTTCGAAACTAATGCATAGTAAAGTAATCACTCCGATACATTTGTTTGTACTATATGGAATCTTGACACTATTTAAAATAATCTTCTAAATAACTCTCAACATATAAACATAATATAGTCATGCGTGGTCTTGTTTGATTCGCTCAATGAGTATGTTATTAATAACCAATTATTATTATTTTTACACATTTATAACAAAAGATATTTAAGGTCAAACAAATGCATTGACTTATGTGCAAAGTCAAACAGGACAAACAAATGGAAACGGATGAAGTATTACTCTATTACTCTACTACGGAGTACTATTTTGCTCCTTATTTCTCTCTTTTGTTTCTTCCCAATTTCTTTCATTCTCTCTCCTTCATAAATTCTTGCACGGAATCAATTTTTTTTTATGTAATAGTTAACGAAAAAGCTATGTAAGAGGCTAAAAATATAAAATTGAGTTTTGAGTTTAATAGTTAGAGTTTTAACTTTTTGTCTATTAGTTTTGATTGTTGATTTGATTGTTATTTATGTAAATTTGTTTGGTAAGACTTAGCTGTATGATAACAGATTATTTGAGGATTTACAAAACTTTAAACAAAAACTGCTCTTAAGAGCTTTTTGAAAATTAGAGTTTTGATCCAAAAACTCTATTTCAAAACCCTCCCCACCAAACACCTATATTAGAGGTTTGAATAAGTCAAACCTCTAATATTAATTTAAATCTCTAAACTCCATTCAAAAAGCTAAACACCCCCAAAGTTTATTGAAAAAAAACATTAATTACCTTGGTCAACATGTATATTTGCCATAAATTATTAAATGTATATTAAACGTTTATAAGCCAGTGTTACATATAGCATTACTCATTACTAAACATCCCCAAAGCTTATTAAACATCCCCAAAGTTTATTAAATGTTTATAAGCCATAAATTATGCCAAACTTTGGCCTTATTTTGAAAATATTTTTTATTTTATAATGGTGGTTGGCCCACCATGTTTATACGGACTACCTTTTTTTTTTGGGAAATTCCCAGTGGTATACCCGAACTTTTTGGAAATCCCACTGGTATACCCGAGTTTTTTTTTAAACCCAGAGGTGTACCTAATGTTAAACATAATTCCCAAAAGTAACCTTTTTGGTTACAAATTGTTAAAAACACTAACCATGGTTAATAAATTGAAAAAAAAACAAAAAAAAAAATAAAGGAAAAACAACCACAAATTGGGGGCAATCAGATCATTTTTTGTAAAATCCGACCTCAAATCGGAACCCTTAAGGATAAAAATGACCCGTAAAACCTAGAGCGGACTATTTTTTTCACATGAATCAATGCACGCAAAACGAGGCGAATCGGGAACGCAAATTGGGGGGCAATCGGATCATTTTTTGCAAAATCCGACCTCAAATCAGACCCCATAAGGGTAAAAATGACTCGTAAAACCTTCAGCGAACTATTTTTTCACATAGATCAATGCCCACAAAACCAGTCGAATTGGGAACGCAAATTGGGGGCAATCGGATCATTTTTTGCAAAATCCGACCTCAAATCGGATCCCATAAGGATAAAAATGACCCGTAAAATCAAGAGCGGAATATTTTTTTCACGTAGATCAATACGCGCAAATCGATGCGAATTAGAAACGCGAATTGGGGGCAATCGGATAATTTTTTGCAAAACCCATTAATTTAATATATTACTAGTTTTAACATTTATTTTTTTTTAAAGAAAATTAAAAAAATTGTTAACCAAAGTTAAATCTAACCTTAAAATAGGTATATTCCATTATATTTAACGGAATATACCTTCTAAATGTAACGGATGGGAATAAGACATAATTTCAGGTATACCACTGGGATTAAAATAAACTCGGGTATACCAGTAAGATTTCGAAAAAGCTCGGGTATACCACTGAGAATTTTCCTTTTTTTTTTTTAAGTAATTGGTTACAACATTATTTGTCCTTATATAATTGAAACACAAGGGCCACTGCGTCCACTTAGCTTGCATTTGTTTATATTCATATTTTAGCCAAATATATATATGTAACTTATAGTATAAGTTCAATTAATCGTATTTACAATCTACTAACATAAATAAATGAATATATATATATATGTATTTTTTTATCAAAAAATGTGCATTTGTGACTTTGCTATGAAATAAAAATAGAAATTGCAACAACAAACACAAGACTATTTTACAATTTTTCCTACGTACTTAAAATTTCTTTCCATGTTTATTCTTTTTCAAATTTGAAAAATTAGCTTTTCTAAATAAAATTACTCCTCATTATTAGAATTAACTTAATTCCAAGACCTTGTTTATTTTTCGGTTTCTTTGTATATGTTTTTCTATCATCATTACGCTACGTCCACTTATTAGGTTTCAAAATTTTCTCATAAAAGTTAGTGGCTTACAAAAATATATACATGTAATCATTGAGTTGTTCACTAGTTTATTGGGCCGAGTTAGAACTTGGTCAATTTATCTTTTCAAATCATCGAGTCAAGTTAAGTTCGAGTTGATAACATCCAAATCTAATTTGAGTTAGTCAAATTTGAGTCTACCTTTAATTGACGGATTCGTACCTAATTGGATTGATCTATTTACCAGTTAGGCAATTAATATCACAGTACAAGTTTCTCTGTATGTCTCTATTTTATCAATTATTCACATAATTGATTCTCTAATTAGGGAACATATTAGACCACTTATTTAGATTTTTAATTTGTTATTAAAGTTTGAAAACCATAGGAACATATCTGCAATTCTGCATTTCAAGTTTGAATTTTCTTCAAATTATTTATCATCATATTCTTTATCATTGGAATGGTGATATGTAGGGGTGTTCATAAACGGTGAGCCGAATCGTTAAGGCTTAACGGTTCGGGTAACAGTTAAAACGGTTACTAGCTTTTTGTAACCATAATCGAACCGTTAACAAACTGTTAACCGCAAAACATTAAGAATTATGGAAGATGAATCAAATCATGGAAGATAAAATTATAAAATGATAAATGAATCATAGTTATGCATATGGAGGCAATAGGGTTAGGAACATATGTGGGTTTGCTAAAAATAATGCATTTAGGCCATTTGAAAATTGAGCTAAGCATACTTAATGCCTCTTAAAAAAATTAACGATTAACCGTCGGTTAACCGTTTATGAAAACCGTTAATCGTTAAGCTTAACAGTTCGGTAACCGTAACCGCTAAAAATTAACGGTTCAGTAAATTAACCATTAAAAAAGTATCGATTACACGGTTAACGGTTACGGTTTTTTTTTGGACACCCCTAGTGACATGAGAATAGAATTTGTGAAGAAAATCAAATGAACTACATTGGTATACATGAGAATTAGTATATTGCCAGTGGTATATTTAAATTTTTAAAAATCGCAGTAGTAAATCTAAATTACTAACGAAATTCAATAACCAATTTTTAAGGCTGTTTCAAGTCATTAACAACTACTAATTCGGTTTTTTTCTTTTTATTTAAGTCAACTGTGGTTTTTCACAAAAACTAACCACAGTTGATCTAAGTATGTTTATCGTTGAATTAGTAGTTGTTAATGACCTAAAACAACCTTTAAAAATGGTTATTCAATTCCATTAGTAATTTAGGTATACCACATGAATTTTTTAAATTTTAAGTATACCATTAAAAATACATTAATTTTCAAGTAATAATTTTTGTTTTCCTTTCCAAAAAAAATGAGTAACTTTTTTTAGGGAGAGTGAATTTTCCCAAAGCATGCATAGTGCGCACCAGGATATAGATGGAGCACACTATTCCAGCAATAATAAATTAATAATGATAAAATAATTCCCTAAAAAATGATAAAATATATTATTACTGTAACAGTAATGGTATATTTTTAAAATAAAAGGGTCAAAGAAAAGAGTGAATTGTGACTTCTGAAGTGAAGAAGAATGACTATTATCTTGGTTATCTATTTATCTTCTCCATTTCTTTGTCTTTATTTCTTATTTTAAGATCACGATAACTCATTTAAGATTAAAATAAAAATTTTAAAAATTCATCCATTTTCACCCTTGGTACATCATCAACTATTAATTGAGAAAATGAATTTTTCGTTTCTTACAAAAAAATAAAGAGAATCTTGACTCCTTATACTACCCATTGACTTATATACTCCTTCTGTTGCTTTTTATTTGCCCCATTCACTTTTTCTCATCTCCCGATACACAACTTTAAACGAAAATATCTTTAGATACATGTAATAAAAAATTATATAAATTGTATATTAAAAAAATACACATTGAGCCGAATCAAACGAGATCTCATTTAACTATATTTTTCCTTATATGTATAAAATTATAGAGAGTCAAAGTTACCAAATAAATAGTGCTAAAAGTCAATATAAGGGAGTACTAACTTCCAAGACAAACCAAAAGTCCAAAAATAACGTCTCTATGTCCTAATTAACTCGTCAGTACTCGGTGATTACCCCCAAAAAAAAAGTTATTACCCAACAAAATATTGTCCATATGTTAACCAACCAATTACCTTCTTACTTTTGACTTTTATTTCATTCATTATTCATACTAGATTGTTTAACACTTGAAATTAAACTCTCCTCAACTTGCCTAAGCAGTGCCATCTTTTATCTTAGTTCATATGCTTGTTCAGTTGAAATAATAAGACAACCAATAAAAATATATGAAGTTACAAGAAGTGGTGGAAGATGAAGTCATATGTAATTGGCAAAATGACGCCTTTTTTACAAAACATCTCATGAACTACCCAAAAAAATATTAAAAAAATGGACTTCCTAGTATAAAAAATATAGAAAAGACTTCAAAAAATTTCTAAAGATTTTATATAACACATGAATAACTATTTTCTAGGACACCCCTCTGCATAAAGTAAATCTGCTTGCCTCTATAGTGAGTGAGAGTAGTTTACAAACAAGAAGTGAATGCAATACAAAGGACTACGAAGGCGGAAAAACGGGAATTCATACACCACACCTGTAACCTACCTTTCCAAATAGCATTTTTCAACAACTGAATATCAACACTACTAAGCAACAACATATTGATATGATCCCTACAAATTCACATAGTAATAAGCGTAGTTGAATTGGATGAACAAGTTCCCGAATCAGACCCCTAGACGAATTCATACACCCCAGAAACTACAACACACCAAAAAATAAAAATAAAAATAAAAAGTGAAAATCTCAGTTTTACCCCTGGGGTTGAGTTCACAACTTCACATCAGTATGCTGATTTCCTGCAGGTAACCCGGTATTGCTGGTGCCACCGACTCGAGCAGCCAATGCAAGAACCTCGGGTGACATTTCCCAGTTCCCACTTTGCCTTCCCCAGCTAGAACGTCTAGGGTGTAGTCCGCCGCGCTCCCCAGCTTCATCCACGTGACCTCTTACCTCTGGAGATGCCTCACCTAATCTGCCATCTTTGATATTTAGGATGTCATTGTCACTTGCTTGTCCTTCACCTGATTCTAGGCCTGGCCCAAACTCCCCACCCCATGTAGCCTTTCGGCCTATCTCTATGTCATCTGTGCCTTTTCCCATGCTCGGACTGACAAATCCAGCACCCATCGGCCGGGATGATTGAGGAACCTCTCTAGGCACCTTAGCCCTGAAGTTGTTCTTTGATGGGGGAACGCTGGTGCAGAATATCTCTTTGAAGTTCTCTATGACCCCCTTGTTGTATGGGTTTGCTCGTCGATCATATCTATATCTGAAGTTTTCATAAGTTGTCTGCAAGGACAGTAGCGGGAGCAGTCCCGATGATCATTAGAATTGAGAGAATTAAAAAAAAAAAGCATTGAGTTTGAACATTAAATGATAATTTGTCCGTGTTCATTTGGACTTAATTCCAAACAAATAGTCAGTTTAGCTTCTGCTGAGTATAAGATTTAGTTTCATTAAGTTCAGGACTTCAGTCCATAAGAACAGTCATTTTATGATAATAAAACATAATGGATTACCTGATTTGTGCTTATCAGATACAAGTGGAAAGCCGTAAGGCCACCCACAAACCAAACTGCTATGAATGTATAAACTATAAGAACAATTGAGGCAGGAGTCTTAATCATGGCCTTCCATACAGATGTGTCTTCTCCATCCATGATCCTCTTGATATAGACCCAGCAAAATGAAAAAACATATATACACAAAATCGTGGTCGTGGAGACGAACATGAAGAAAAATCGATAGTTTCTCTGCAATAAATGAGCATTTACATGAGCAATGTAGACCGCTTTAAAAGTTATATCGTCAAGTAAATGCTACAACCAGAGATGACAAAGTAAGGCAATGAATTGGAAAGGGGAAAAAAACAAGAAAAAATATTAAGAAGCCCCTCAATTTTTAAAGATACCTAAAAAAGTGAACAAATAAGATACAGTAGAGAAGAACATAAGTCATAAGGTCAAGTGACCAATTGCGTCTTCCATCCCCACCTGAACTCTCGGAGTCTCAGTCCACCACCACAACAATATCAAAGCTTTATTGACCCTACACCCTAAACTCTAACCCCTAACCTTTTCATAATAACTTCATCCCAACCCTTGGTCCACCGAGGTGTAAATTTCTATTCTAGAAAGGAATACAAGGCCAACCTTGAAACAGACTACTATTTCAAGACATCACTCACCCCCAATTTGATGCATAACAGTTCATAATGAGAAATGTAGGAAACTAAATGAGCAATCTGAAATAATTTCATAAGCTAAATGTATATTAAATGCGCAAAACGGATATAAAATGAGTAAAATTACAAACATGGGTACCGGGTGTAGGATATTAATTGTAGCAAAACTGACACCTAGTCAATGAAGCGAAAAGTAGATACTCACCAGCCCAATGCATTGTCCGACCCATGGACAGTGATGATCAAATCTTTCCACACAATTATTGCAGATTGAACAATGTGAACAGCGAGGAGGCCTATAAAGCATGCAAGTATCACAATATTTGATTTTCACTGAGATGCCATTGACCTCAACTTCTTTAATGCGGGGCAATCGCAGCTGTGGGGTTTGGCCACCCCCAGTTTCTGCAGTTCCATCAAAGGCTTCAGGTTCTGGCGGGTGTGCATTGCGGGGAATTATGCCAGGATCTCTTCCAGAAGTAAGCAGCAGGAGGACTAAATCCTGAAAAAAGAAAGATGCAAAAAAATTGACATTCCACTTGTTTCAAAGAACACAGGACCAAAGTTCTCTATATTCAAATTCACAATTGCAGTACAAGGAAGTTAAACTTAGAGTAAGAAAGATATGTGAGCTAAAGCCTTGCATATACCACTCCACTCCCCTCAAGTTAGACTACAAACAAAAGAGCAGCAGATTTGCTATTTAAAGAGTAGGTGACAAAATTACTAAAAACGAAGGAAGGAAGGAAATTTCTAGAGGGAAATTAGAAATCAACAAGGAAAACAGTAAACAATTTTTTCCCACAAAGGGTAATAACATGGGTTGGGCCGGCACAAGGGCTAACTCAGCACGGCACGAGTTGGGCCCGGACCAACACGATCTCGCTAATGGAACAAGACATGAGAAGCAAGCTGATGAGCCATGGGTTGGGCATGGACAACATTTATAAATTTTGGCATGAGCATGACGTGCTTGCCTGCATGTTGACCCACACATTATGAATAAATTTCATACGGAGTAATACATACACATCCTTAATAGGGCAGTCGGCAGAAACTGGCATGGCAATATGGCATGAAAGGATCGGACCGTGCATGGGCCTTCTAAAACTTGGCACGAGCTTGGCACAACATGATTTTTTTCTTGGCCCGTTATGGGCACGACACGCTGTGGCACGAGGCACGTGGGCTGTCTCGGCACGGCCCGTGCCTTCCTTTACTAACAACCAACAAAGATCCAATCATCAGAAGACTTAATGGATGATCATAATTTCCACAGCCTTACTCCTTCACTGCTGGAAAACTGATAGCAGTTTTATATGACAGACAAGAAAGAAAAGTTTTTTCAAGAGAATCTAGCAAAGTAAATGAAAAACACAGACCTAGCAAAGTAGATGAAAAACACAGACCTAGCAAAGTAAATGAAAAACACAGACCTAGCAAGTATAGCAGTCTGTCAATTAACCTAAATACAAACCAGACGTAGAAGAGTGGTAAAACCTTTCATCTTCCATTTGTGTGGTACAAGTACAATTTTGAGGTAAGTTCATAAGTTGGGTCTCTGAATGGTGGGGCCTGAGAGAGGGCAGTTTAGTAGGATCTGTATACCCAATAAAAATACTACAATGCCAAAAGCAGTGCAACTCAAATACTAGCGAATGAAAGATAAAGCAAAGAGAGTAAGACACGGCAGGCACACACTATGAACGGAAAGCCTTTTCATTTCACGAGATCAATGACTTTAATCAAACACGGGCACAAAAAGCTTTTCCATTTTACTAGAGCAATCAGTTGTTTAAAGACAAACACAATGATAGTGAGAAGTTACATTATCAAGAAGACAATAAATACCCGTGCCAGCTAAATCAAAGAAAAACAATACATAAAATGGGTTATTCACTTATTCACTGAAATTAAAGCAATCGATCATAACACATATAAGGACTTCAAAATTCAAGTAGTCCCAAGAACATCTGTTTAAGTCACAAGGATTACAACATGACGCTAGGCTTCCTATACACTTATTCGGCATAAATTCAATTTTTGGTTGATCTAAGATGATGTGGCTTATCAAAAAGCCACACATGGCATCATTTAGAGAGACAAGTTGACAAACTGTGTAAGTTTGTAAGAATTGTAACGAAGATAACCAATCAGTAAGTGACAAGTTCTCCAGATGAGACAAACGGGCCCCCTTCATGCTAAGTTTAAAAGCCAAAAGGCATTTATTAAGCCTTAAAATGTAATTGACAAGTGTCATCTTCTCTTAGTCAACAAATCACATCAAATCTCCCAAGAGGGCAGCTCCATAAACAAGTTCATATATGAATTGGCCACCATGACATAGATACTACTACCTCCTTCCCTAAATGTTTGCAACATTTGGGTATTTTAAGTCTTTTAAAAGTTGTATAGGATGGGTTGGTATATTGTGGGGTAGGAGTAAAAATTAGAGTGTGTGTGGGACTATTTGCTTTAAAAATATATATAACAAACTTTTAGGCACATCCTAAAGAGTAATAAGTAGCAAACATTTAGGGATGGGGGAAGCATTTGCCAATAGTTATTGCAACTCTCTCTCTCTCTAGAAAAATTTATTCCAACACTAACTTAATCATCAGAGGGGTAATACTCTGGTAACCGGAATATTCTCGTTTTGCACAAATCACTCGGTAACTCATGGCATCAATGTGCAGCATCCCAGAAAATCATCAAGACAAAATTATCAATTTGTATTCATCATAAATTCAAGAGATTTAATAGGTAGTTATGGACAGATTATGCTACATTTTTATGCATAGCAAAAATGGAGAAAAAGGATGTAGAAGGTTAAAAAAAACCTAATCAATTATTGCAGCTAGAAATTATTTCATTACATATACTCCTTGATTCAAAAGTACAAATCCAGCTCCAATACAATCCAGACACGATTGAATTTCAAAAGGGGAGAAAAGGCCTTGTCCGACAGAAGATCGGAATTATGTCAACAAGTACACACATTTAGGACAAGGGAGATGATTGCAACAACAATACAAGGAAAAAAAATCACTTTCATCCGAGGCAAAAATATAAGGTAACAACCAAACACTTCTCACCTCCCCACCCCACCACCCCCCCCCCCCACCCAATCCCCAAAAAAAAAAAAAATTTCTTACTCCGCATTAAACAAACCCCAAAACCATTCCCTCCCTTTCCAAGGTTGTGAAAGAGTTCATGTTGTTTTAAAATTGTTCCACATTACCTTTTCTTAATTTTAGAGACAAAAATAGACCTGATTTGGTAGAGCGATTGTGCTTGAAACATATAGGCTTAAACTTATGTTCTTGTTCAACACCCCAACAACTGAAATTTTTATCCAGTAATTGTCCAAAATAATATTTCCCGACCAAATTCACAATCAAAGGGCAATATTTATCATATTTGTCAAAAGGAAATGAAGCAGTAGATGAACTTACTTTATAAACATTAAAGCCAACCTCCCTTCATCTTGATCATCTCAAAAAGATGCTCCACGGTCAAGGGTACATATTATCAAAATGGTTTCAACTAGTCTTAAACTCAAAGAGGGCAACAAAAGCACAAAGACTCAATAAAAGTACAACCTGATGCACAAAGACACTTAGCCTCAAACTAACTAGACAGTAGAGTAGTAGACACATCCTTCCTACCTTGCATTATACTAACAGATGGAGACACATGGTAGAGAAGGAAGCAAGCTCAGACCCATTATACTCTTTAGAAATGGATGAACTTACCAAGTACATGTATTGACAATAAGCAAAAGGCTGCAAACATGGACTTGGAAATTAAATGTATTTGCAGTGAACAGACCACGCAAATATTTAGGATTTTCTGGATCAATAATTGTTTCCAGCGCCTTGAAGCAATTCGTCTATTAATATGCCCAATGGCCCATAACTACTCTAACAGTCATCATCCAGAAATCAGTTATAAAGTAGAAGAATCTGATCAAAATTCAGTGAAAAGTGATATTTTCATCATGATAATTGTATGGAGAACAGGTATAAGAATTAACAAATAAAAGGATTGAATGTATGAGAATGTTACAGCATGAGAAAGGAAGGAGATTAAGGAGGAGAGAGCTCACATAGACAGTGATAACCACCACCACTACCAAGATTGATATTCCCGAATTATGGGAATAAACATGCATCAGCTTTCTAGCCACAAATACGCAAAAAACTGCAATGGGGGCAACTATGAGAAATATGGTCAAAAATAATGATCTCACATCTGGTCCAAATATTAGCTGCCCCTGAAGCAAAAATTTCTGCAAAGCAACAATCAGTAGATTAGTAACTAGTAAGCAGAAAAGGAACTGAAGATTGTAATAAAACAGCAACATTTTCTACTTCGATTTCAATAAGATTCTAACTATCAAGAATATGAAGTATAACATTCAAATACCAAATACCAAAGAAGCATCAAGTACATGATATATTCAACAATAATCCCGTCAGCAAAGATCGTGAAAAGTATTGCAGAAATGACAAGTATCCCAAACCAAATATATTTTCATCATAAATTTTGATTATCATTGTAAAAGCCTCTTGTTCTCATTAGTTTCAGACACAACATGGTTAAAAGGCTCAATGAACATTTATGTATACGAAAGATCTCACAGAATTAAATTGATAATGTACCCACTTAAATTCAGCACCCCCCATTCCCCAGCAAGTAAAATGAACTTTTAGTTCAATGTTCATTATTTCCATTTCAGCAGCAATTACAATATCAAGAACAACCTCCTATCACACAATAAGATCACCAAGATTTTGCCCTAGCATCTCCTATCATCAAAACACTAAATATTCAATATCCCAATAACACACATTGTGTTTCAAAACAAAAGCAAAAATCCCATAGATACTAATTTTCATTAAAACTAAATCTACCAAGTGATATAACATACACAACAAACTCTAACACTTCAATGCCCAAAAATATAGCTTAAAAAAGTGGGGAAAAAAATTGTGCCCAAATGCAAGAAGTGATTAAACATATCTTGAACAAGAATAACTTACATTACTGCCTTTCCATGTTTGGTAAACCTTTAAATCAGTAGACCCAGAAGCCGGATCCGACTTCTGTGAAGGTGGCGGCACAACATACATCTCTTGAAACCCACCTCCTTCTTTTTCCTTTTTGGGGTTTCTCCTCCTTTCTCCAATCAAACCCAAAAATGAAGCAACTTTTCGAGCACCCCAATTTTTTTAAAAAAAAGTTCAGACTTTTTCTAGGGTTTTGGGTACCATTGCAAGCATTTCAGACCCAAAAAAGATAAACTAAAAAAAAGAACTAAAACTAACGGCAAAAATCAATTGATTGACCTGCAAGGTGGAAGACCAAGCACGAGGAAGAATGAAGAAGAAAGAGGGTGATGATGAAGGTGTGTGGGCACTGCTTTTCTTCTTACCAGGGCTTGCTTTTTCGATCAAACACACTAAAAAAAGAATCTTTTTGTTTTATTTTTTTGTTCCTTTTTTTCCCCCCTTAATTTCATTTCCCTGGAATGAGTGAAGAGTATGGTGGGTGTTGGAGAGAGAGAGAGAGAGAGAGAGAAGAAAACTTTACAGGATGTTCAATCCCCAATTTGATAACGTGAGTTGGTCTCTTCTTAATTTGACAGCTTTGAATTCTTTTCTTCTTTTTTATTTTCCCCTATTTCCTTTGCTTTGATTTTTCTTGCTTGTTCTTCACAATGCACTTGAAAAATAGGAGTACTTACTTCCACTATTACCACAAAAGGATCTTTGACTTTGATCCTTCCAATTTATATTCTAATTCCAATTGGTTTGGTGGTTAGATAAAGATAAATGACACCAAATCATGTTGTGACGTATTTTTTTTTGCTAATATGTGTATTTATGTATCGGATGAAGGTATTATATGGTCACCTGCTAATAATGTGTTCTTGTCATGTTACGCCATAATTTTCAGTTGGTTGCTCCAGATGCCTACCTAGCTACATGTTCATACTTCAATCCATACCATGCTTGTATGTCTATGTCAAATTTTAATAAATTTTGCTCTGTGTTGGTCCTACCTTTAGTGACGCTTCATATTATGCTTGAAAATTAAAATTTAGCCCTTGTTCACGGATTGGCATATACAATAACATGTCATATTATATCATAGATTTTAAATTAAAAAAGGAAGAAAATTGATCTCTTATGCTAATACATATTTGAAGTGAACCGGTTGGATTAGCTCTTCCTAGTACTTGTATTTATTTTTTATTTCTTTTTTTACAAACGCCAAGAGATTATATATTACTGATAAAAAGCCAAACGATACTTACAAATCTATAATCTCTCCAAAGACATTAGATTTAAAACAACAATACATATTTTAACTTCAACTTCATTAATTAGCTCTTCCTAGTACTTGTATTATTAAATTAGTTACTAAAACAATATTTTATAGACATAATATATAAAGCTTTGTTATTTAATATATTTATACATTTACGCAAACATGTTTAAATTACTAATGACAAAATCTAGAATTTATTTTGTACATAAAAACTCATGGTGCGTTTGGATTTAAGAATTTCATTTGAAATATTGAAATTGGATCAACTCCCTTGTTTGGATGACCAAGAATTTAGAATTTGGAATTCGCTGAAATTCTAAAGGGCTATGAAAACAATGATTTGAAATTAGTTTTTTAAAGCTTTCATTTGAAATTACACCAGACTAGTTTCATCCTCATTATCTTTTACTTCTTTCCTTTTTATCTCTCCAATAGCGCTTCCTCGTCTCTCTTTCCCCATAAACATTAAAGAAATGCAAGATTTTAAGCGTTGTTTAACATGCCGAATTAATAATTTGTATTATTCTGGCATCACTTTCATATGCGTTATAATGCATTTTATTTGGCAGAGAGTTATAATGCATATTATACAACTTACTTCATCTTCCCTGAAAATTTTCCCTTTTTTTATCGATGATTAAAGATGTTCATGTTATAATTTGAAATGAGTGGATCGGAAAAGCAATAAATGAATAAATGATATTCTTCTCTTTCTTTTTTTTGTTAAATTTATTGTTATTGTTAAGGTGCGTTCTCTTCAACTTATTAGACCTGAACTTATCTGAACTTATCAGACCTGATTTAACTTATTAGACCTTATTTAACTTATTAGATCTTATTGGAACTTATTAGACCTTATTGGAACTTATTAGACCTTATTGGAACTTATTAGACCTTATTGGAACTTATTAGACCTTATTGGAAATTATTAGACCTTATTGGAACTTATTAGGCCTTATTAGAACTTATTAGACCTTATTAGAACTTATTAGAACTTATTAGACCTTATTGGAACTTATAGGAACGTATTTTATATGATTGAATAAAATAAATTAATAATAATAATAATAATGATGATGATGTTAATATTCTATACATTTGAACCTAAGTTTTCTTTTATTGTTGAATTACGTTCAAGAAGGTAATAATAATTAGTATATCTTTTTTCAAACCCATTATTAATTAATATTATCAATTCCAATAACAACTTATCTACATATTTACTTTTTCTTAATTCACTTGTAGTAAAATTAACAAACTAGAACGGATTGAATAATAATAATATGGAGGATGGGTAAAGTTTAATTTGGACCAAAATTAGTAATAATAATATGAAGGATGGGTAAAGTTTAATTTGGACCAAAATTAAATCAAACCCAAAATAAAAAATAAGTTTTATTTTCTAATATAAAAAAATAGTTTAATTCAATCTAACTCTGATTGGTTTCTCTAAAAAAATTATAAAACAAGAATGATAAAATAAAATTAGTTTATGTTGTGTAAGAGTGCTTTAATTTAATTATTAATTTAATTAGTTTTATTTGATCAATAATTAAAAATATTAATCTAGACCTGATTAGAACTTATTAGACCTGATTGGAACTTATTAAACGTTATTGGAACTTATTAGACCTTATTGGAGCTTATTAGAACTTATTAGACCTTATTGCAACTTATTAGGCCTTATTGAAACTTATTAGAACTTATTGGACCTTATTGCAACTTATTAGACCTTATTGAACTTATTAGACCTGATATAACTTATTGGAACTTATCTGAACTTATCTGAACTTATTAAACCTGAAACTTATTTTTTTAAGGTGAAGAGAACGCACCCTTATTGGAACGTATTTTATATGATTGAATAAAATAAATTAATAATAATAATGATGATGATGATAATAATATTCTATACATTTGAACTTATGTTTTTTTTATTGTTAAATTACGTTCAAGAAGGTAATAATAATTAGTATATTTTTTTTCAAACCTATTATTAATTAATATTATCAATTCCAATAACAACTTATCTACATATTTAATTTTTCTTAATTCACTTGTAGTAAAATTAACAAACTAGAACGGATTGAATAATAATAATATGGGATGGGTAAAGTTTAATTTGGACCAAAATTAATAATAATAATAATATGGAGGATGGGTAAAGTTTAATTTGGACCAAAATTAAATCAAACCCAAAATAAAAAATAAGTTTTATTTTATAATATAAAAAAATAGTTTAATTCAATCTAACTCTGATTGATTTCTCTAAAAAAATTATAAAACAAGAATGATAAAATAAAATTGGTTTATGTTGTGTAAGAGTGCTTTAAGTTAATTATTAATTTAATTAATTTTATTTGATCAATAATTAAAAATAATAATGTAGACCTGATTTGAACTTATTAGACCTGATTGGAACTTATTAGAACTTATTAGACCTGATTGGAACTTATTAAACCTTATTGGAACTTATTAGACCTTATTGGAACTTATTAGAACTTATTGGAACTTATTGTAACTTATTAGACCTTATTGGAACTTATTAGAACTTATTGGACCTTATTGCAACTTATTAGACCTTATTCAACTTATTAGACCTGATATAACTTATTGGAACTTATCTGAACTTATTGAACCTGAAACTTATTTTTTTAAGGTGAAGAGAACGCACCTAATTCTTCAAAGAACTGTTGTAAATAACTGCAATTTGAAATTCTTAAATCCAAACTCTTATTACTCCCAAATAACGATTTTGGAATTGAAAATCTAGAATTAGAAGAAACTATAATAGCCTTAAGTGACAGTAAAATGAGAATCTAGAATTGAGTTGAAATTATTAAATAGGATTTTATTTCCAGCGATGTCGAAATTAAAAATTTAGATTTGAAAGATAGGTCCCAAATAACAAAAAGTAAAAAAAAAAATTCATTAACGTATATAAGTGAGCATCAAGTGATTATAAATTTATCCGCTATTATAGGTTACTAGAGGAGTTAGTATATTCATGTAAAATATAATTTAGGATGTTTAAAAACATGCCCAATAGTTTGGTTGTTGATGTTAATTTTTTCTTGTATCTACCGAACTTTAACCAATAATACCACCGGCTATCGCTATAAGTTGTTTTCCATTAGACTTAACATCATATTTATGCTTAAATTTGGTAATAACGTTTATTTAAAATGCAACATTCTATTTGATAGGGCAATCATGAACTGGATATCCAATATTTGAAATATAAGTGTATGTTTATTTTGGTGTATATATATTGCATTTGGAACTAAAATAATTTTAGATCAACCCGAAACAAAATGTTTAGTCCTTGTGAGTCATGTACAAGTGTACAACTAACATTCAACCCGAAAGCGACTCAATCCATACTAGCCAGATTTCGAATTTGTACAACCCCATATTGACTCCACCGACCCAATTGAAAGGTCTAAACCAAAATTCGCTTTATGAAAACATGGCTCAAATATATAAAACTATAAACTATAAACTATAAAACATGTGTATAGTTGGAGTCATATAGTTTCCAAAACCAAATACTTCATGATTACTTTGAAATAGTAATGCACATTACATCATAAATTATGGTGTTCTTAACGATAGTAGCTAAACATCATTCATATATACAAACACTGAGAACTGAAGAAGTGAAGACTTTGCTAACTTCAAAGTTCAAACGACAATATGCATCCCCGCAATCTTTATGTAAAATTGTTAATGGCATGGATTTTGTTCCTTACATCCTATATCTTTTCTTTTTTTTTATATATATATAAAAAAAAACAGAACTGAATTGAATTGAACCAATTTGATTATAAATGTTACTTCCTTCGCTCCATAACATTGCAACATTTTGACTAAATATGTGAGAGTTTTTTGGTCAAACTGTTGCAATTAATATGGAGCGGAAGAATTATCTTGTATTTCTCGCTTCTAAAAACTGTACCAAATAGTAAAAACAGAATGATGACAAGCTACTGCTGTAAGCAGTACAAACTCATGCCACTTCTACACCTCCTTGTGCACTTGTGCAACCCAACTGCATATTTTCAGCAAATTATCAGACTAATAAAAATCAACTTCAGTATTTGCTATAGCTTCTGCAAAAGGCCTGTTCTTTTGGACAAAACTGAATTATATTAAGTTAAATTCTAGGCTCATTAAAAGTTGAGCTCAACTAAACTGAACTAAAAATTCAAAAATTAAATCCAAAAGAAAGAGGTTATCTTAGTTGAAATTTTAGGGAAAATAATATATTATAAAACTAACTTTTTTTAAGTCATAGAAGGCATGTACATTTGTTTAAAACCTTCGGGGTATCTAGTGCATTCTTGAAACAATAAAGATACCTCCTTAATTTCGTGAAACCATAGAGGTACCCCATGAAAAAACCGTTTTGGTTATGTATTTATAAGACAAATGACCTTCTCAATCTGGTACCTATAAAAATAAAACATAGTTGAATTTGGTACCTGCCCAAACCTTCAGAGCTACCACCAGCACTTTGCCGTCTCTTTTCTCTCCATTTCTCACCCCACATTTTAGCCTCGGCTACAGCCTGCTCTCTAGTAACCACACCATGGTTGGGTGTCTTTGCAGTCTCCGTGGGGCCCATATCTAGAGGTATTCCCTCAGATTTACTTCGATGACGATCATGCTTCTTGGAAATCAAATAGTTCATGGCATCAGCCACTTCATGCATGGTCGGCCGGGCATTGGCTTTCTCTCTTATGCACATGGCTGCTAACTCTACAGCCATTTGCAGCGAAGTCACAGAAAACTGCCCTTTCAGCCTGGTATCTGCTAACTGCAAATGGTTTCTGGGATCTTTCAATAATGGACGAGCCTACAACCACAATCCAAACCTCTTCTATTAATACACTTTATCAAATATGGAAGAAATTGATACACGCTACAAAAAATGTGTTCAAGAAAGACAATTAAAATTGTCCTATTTGATACAAAATTTGTTTTCTTAGGTTATAATGTCAATTTTAGTATTGCCCTCATGTTGCCCTTGTAACCCCGTTGTATTAGGTTTCAAAGCCAATTTTAGATGTTTTGCCCTCTTTGATTCAATTCAAAAAGGGCAAACAAAATTGCCTTCATTGATCATTAACAAAGGCAATACATTTTGCTTTTCTTGATTTAAACACTTTATTTATTGTCAAATAGGGCAAAGTTTCAAAAGTCTAAGAGGGCAAAATAATCATATTGTCTTCATAGTTAATATCAATGAGTGCAAAAATAATTGCTCTTGTAGGCATCATTAAGTAAAGCAATACTCATATTGACCTCTTTAATCATGATAAATTGCCCTCATTGTGTGAATTTCTTGTAGTGACAGGTCAACCATCACTGAAGCTAAAAGAGTATTGTATATATATTAATCAGACTTTTGATTAGAATTGCTCATTATTTTGCTGTTCCTAAAATCTTGACCAAGTTACTGGCACAACAAACATTCTTTGATTTTCTTAGATGCACCTATCACATGCATTTGAGCTTGTAAGAAATATTAAAGAATACCCCTAACTCCAAAGTACCAACCATTTTGAAAATATGACTCAATGCTTTCTAGCTCTATTCAAATGAAAACCAACTCAATTGCAATAAAATAACTGACCATCACTTATTGAAACTAGATTTCTGTTCTAGAAATGTGTTACCTATTCCCTCAGCCTCTAAGAGTTTGTTACATTTGTTTTTTGCACATTTTAAAAACTACACATCTAGACGAATCTAACAAGATCCCATATGCATATGTTTTTTCTTATGTAATAGAGATTTTTCATAATTAAAATTTCTCTCTCCTTTTACCCAAAATTTCAAACGTAATAAACATTTAGAAACAGAGGGAGTAATTCCTTAAACTGCTTGTAAATTGAGATAAGCGAATTATGGTCAGATTTGGGCAATTTTTGACCTATTATAGAACGATATAAATAGCGAATTAGGTTACACTGATCTAGAATATAAAACTTGAACATCTTGCCATCCTGGTATTAGAAGAGAGATAATATGAATTTTTTTCCTTCCTAACTTCAGATGATTAAAACCAAAATATTTTTTTACATGTTTTCCAATTGCTTGTCTGCTTGACCAGAAAACCTTACAAACATTAAGAAGAGTTTAGACATTACCCAATCAACAAGAGAAGTTCTTCCACCACGATGACTCGTATCGACTGCTTTACGTCCGCTAATAAGCTCCAACAAGACCACTCCAAAGCTGAATGTATCAGACTTTGGTGTCAATTTACCAGTCAGAAAATACTCAGGGGCACAATACCCATGGGTACCCATGACTCTTGTGGAAACATGAGAATTATCTCCAACTGGGCCAAATTTCGCAAGCCCGAAATCAGAGAGCTTTGCATTGAACTCGTTATCTAGCAAAATGTTGGATGGTTTCAAGTCCCGGAAAATAACAGATGGATTAGCTTCACTGTGCAGGTAGTCCACTCCTTTTGCAGCACCAGCTGCTATTTTCATTCTTTTGTTCCAGTCTAGTGGCTCCTTGTCAGGTGGAAGATCTGCAAAATTGACCACATTCAACAACTCAGTAACAAAATTCAGAATTTCCTAAACCAAAATCAGGGGAAAAAACTTTAGCAGTTTAACATAATATGTGGCTAATGGAGGAGAAAAGCGGTGAGAAGAGTGCACCACACTTGGACTAGTATTCAAGTTCAAACAAATTAAACCCGCTTCAACAGCATGTTTGTGAGTTTTTCCATTATAGAGCGTCTGGTAGATGAGAATAAAGGGTGGGAATCGGATTATTAGTCGCAAGTTTCATAACCCAATGGTTGTTTGGTGGGAATAAGCTTATTAGGTGGGAATGGATGTGGGAGTTTTAATACCTAAGGGAGGTAATAGATGGGTGGAGATATTTTCCAATCTTATACACACTAATTTACTAAATAATGAATGAATTCCCATCCTATTCCCCAAATTCCTAATCCCAAAAGCCAAACACCCCATTAGTACTGACAATGTAACAAATCAAACAGCATAGCAGCATTCAAAAACTGTACCATGAAGATGAGCTTCAAGTGATCCCAAGGGCATGAATTCCAGGACAAGAAGACGCTGGCTGCCTTCAGCGCAGTAACCAATCATATGTACAAGGTTTGGGTGGCGCAGAAGAGAAAGCATGAGAATCTCCACTAAGAACTCTTTCTCACCTTGAAGACCTGTTGGGTTCAGCTTTTTAACAGCAACAACCTGCCAACAATTGTGCGTTTACAAGAGAACAGGTTTCAGGTCATTTACACCAACTTGCTATCCTAAGATTAGAACAAAGTGATTGACCCAAGTTCATGGCTCCACTCACCGGAATACCACACTGGCATTGCCCGGGGATTGGGGGAAGGGATTCGTCATTATAATCAAGGGATTTATTAATACATATGCATACCTCATCAGAATCCGGAAGTCTTCCCTTGTAAACAGAACCAAATCCACCTTCCCCTAGGAAAGTGTCCGGGTGGAAGTTTCTTGTTGCCGTCACAAGATCTTTATAGTCGAACACAGTAGATTTTCCATGACTATGGCTTACATTATTTGTATCCAAAGACTGCTCTTTGGAATCTGACCCAGCTTTCGTCTCATGTTTATTAGCTGCTGCAACATTCAGCCAAGAGAAATATAAAGTTTCAATTATGTGAAAGAAGCGATAAAGCCATATTTTGTACTTGAGCAGTCAAAAAGAGCATAAAACATAGAAAACATCTATAAGTTACAGTACTTGAAAATCAACATTCAATCAAGCCTCTTCCACTACGTTGAAAAAAGATCCTATTTATCACATGTTTAACGAAACAAAAATCCATGCAAAATCGCATATTATGAACCTTACAACAGAAAGTAGAATTTAACTCTTTCACTGTCTCATTTTAGTTGCTACATTTGACAAAAAACTACAAGAGCTTTTTGGATCAAATGCAGCAACTAAAAAAGACATAGGGGAGTACAAGGGTGATGCTTGATTGAGAATTGGTCCATGATAAACTCATACAGTGTTCACTTTTCCATCAAATAAGACACAAAAGAAGCTATCAAACTACAACAATTAGCACAAAGGTTGTGGCCCAAGATTATGTTATATACTCTGTCAATGAAAAATATGTCTTCACTTGTGGTTTTTAGTTCATTATCACTATCCAAGCCATAAGTTCAGCATCAACACTTCTAAGTTATTGTTGAAGTTACAAGTAAATGCCGTCAAAAAGAAGAAAAAGACAAAGGGGTTACAAGTAACCAGATAAAACCAAATTATGATAAGACACTCAAATTGCAATAAAATAAAGCAAAATAAACAATACAACCTATCAATTTCATCTATTGGACATCCTTCAAGAATAAAACAAAAGTTTGTGACAAGGCACTCAAAACATCTGTTGTCATGAGTCATAACCAAAATCAACCTCCTACACATGGACTTCTCACCAAATAGTAGAATGATTATTTTTTTAACAAACAAATTGTAGAATGTTTAATCACCCAAACTAATTAATACCATTGACAGTGTAACATAACATTTAACTTTATCAAAAAAAAAAAAAAACTCTTTACTATAAAATCTTTAACATCCCACATTCCCACCTAATTAGCTACGCTTCATATAAAAAGTTATTGTTTTATGACAAATTTTAAGCGGGAAAGGAGACTTGCTGGTAAACTAATTATAATAATCAACCAAATTACCAAATAATATTGCACAATTGTACACTTAATATCTTAGTCTTCAATTAATTGATTAATTAAATACTTAATTAATATTCTTCAAACATAATCAGTTCAGTTTATTCCAGCTGGAGAAAAATCAAGTAAAATGAAAGGTCAATTATATAGTACTATGATATGGAACTAATTTGTGCGAATTACAAATTAGTATGAACATGCTTACAATTTCATAAACCCCTTTCAAATTAAGCAAAATCATAATCAAGCTAGAATTGTGCAATTCTAAAAAGTCGAACAAACAAAATGTAATACGAAGAACTGTTAAAGAAACTGAAACAAATACGGAGTAACGCAACTCATCAAAACCGTTATTATTTATTATTTTTTTTCCAGTAGAAAAAACAAGCATGAATAGATGATGATGATGGAGAAAAAATCTTACCCAGATTGTGGTTAGGGGTTTTAAAAGATTGGGGATTATCCCCATTGAATTCTTCATAATTTCTCCTCTTCCTCCACCCAAAACAAAGACAATCAATCATTTGCCTACAATTTAAAACCTCTTATTTCTTTAACTAAGTAATCTCTTTCCTCCCTTTCTTAAAGGGAGGGTTTAAACATGAGACCAGAAAGTAATTCAGAATTTACAAATCAATCACATTTCGAGAAATTTGCATTAATAAGCAATGTGATCAAGAAGAAGAAGAAGAAGGAGAAAGATAACCTGAAACTTAAGCAAGAAATTAATTTTGGGGCATATTAATATCATAAAATTTTAGCTTTTGAAAAAGAAAGGGGAAAAAAAAAGGACAGAAACAGAGGAGTTTTGGAGAGTGCAGTTACTGGGTGAGGAAGTTAGGATCATTCATGGCATGGGGGGTGGTGGGTTCAGGCGACACTTTCCAATTCCAATTCCCTTTCCCTTTCCTGGGGTGCTCTTTTTCGTGTGTTCACATTGTAGGAATGGCAAAATTTGAGAATGGGAATATATATAGATACTCTCTTACGTGTCCCCACACCTCCTCACTTTATTTCTTGCATGGAGTGGACTATACACTTTTTTTTCTCTTTGTTACACTGTTTGATACTCTATGGGAAGGTGTTTTCTATTTAATTTATTCAACCTGATCTGACCTATAAAAGTTGATTTAATTATAATTTGTTAAAAATGACCTTATTAAATTTGATAAGTTCTGAGACTTTATAAAAAAAAAGGTGAGGATAACGCACCCTATATCAACTTTTAACTAAGAAGTTTTAGTGATCATTTTGATCAATGTATTATGACCCCTGGTCTCAATGGCAGAACAAACTTGGGTAGAGCCCGTACAACTTTCATTTATAAAAATCAAATAGTTTTACTTTTTTCATGTAATAGATTGTCTAGGTGTCGATCTGGTGATACCGTTTTAACATGTGACAGTGACAGTAGATCGATCTTATTAAGAAAAAAGTTATGAAAATTCACTAAGGGGCTGTTTGGTTAGGTGGAAAGGGGAAGAGGTAATGGAATACAAGCTCATTATTCCCTTACTCATGTTTGCTTTTGTTTTTTTTTTCATTCCTTTTCCCCATTTTAAGTTTTACAATTACCCGTTTTCACCTTTTTCCCATTCTCTAGTACTTACTAGGGATACAAAACTCATTCCCCCTAACTTACCCCCATCTAACTTCACTCAACCCAGCCAACCACCTTCGCCCCACCCAGCCAGCCACCCACCGTCACCCCACCCTCGCCCCACCCACCCAACCACCTACTGTCACCCCACCCATCCGTCGCCAGACCGTCGCCCCACCCCAGCCACCCACCCACCCACCCTCGCCTCACCCATCCACGAACCACCACAAACCCTAAAAATTCCAAAACTCTAACCACAAAAAAAACCCAAAAAACCCCACTCACCTCCCCTCCCCCACCCCTCGCCGGCCCCGACAGACCCTTGCCCACCCTTGCCCCACCCCCACGCCCATCCACAAACCCTAAACCCACAAAACCCTAACCACCTAAAAAAACCACAAAACCCCACCCACCTCCCCCACACTTCTCCGACCCTCGCCGTACCTCACCGACCCTTTCCGTCCCTCGTCGCAGCCCTAGCCCCACCCATGAACCCAAGGCACGAAAAAAGGTGGTGGCGGTGAGAGTTAGGTTTTCGAAGGTTAGGGTTAGGGCGAAAAGAGAGAGAGAGAGACTAGAGGGTTTATCGATGAAGATGGTCAGAGATGGGCGGAGCTGCTGCAGTCATGGAGGATAGAGAGGAAGGAAGGAGGGAGGAAGAGAACCAATCTTTAACTAAACAATCAACAAAGGGTTTTTGATTTCTTTCCCTTCCTAACCCTTTGTTGATTCCTTTCCTTTCCCTAGAATTGAACCAAACGACCCCTAAAGGTGATGGGGATACAAGAAATGATATAAGAAATTATAGAAATCATTAATTACACAAACGACACATAATATTAACCTATATTCTTAAATCTTTACTATTTTAGGAGTCATAGCATTACCCAACTTTCGAATCCTCTAAAGATTGAAAATCTGAGCAAGGTAAAGAGGAATGACAAAACAGTGCTCACTTCCACCTCATGACTCGTGTCCAAGACTCCAAGGGATACAAGATTCAAACATTATTATTAACATCTCTTTCCACTTCCTCCCCTATATATGTAGCTCAAAAAAAAAAAAAAATCTTACCTAATAAAAAAAAAAAGGACTGAAAATCTGAGCTGCTTCACTAGTAAAGTAAATCAGAAATTTTGGTCATACAATTTTCGTGTGGGCAAAGATTAAATTAGGACGCAATTTGCGAACTTAATTTAGGGCTTGTTTACTTCAGATTATATTCAGTTCAGTTCAGTTCTATTCAGTTCAGTTAAGTTAAGTTCAGTTCAGTTTAGTTCAGTTCATCTCTATTTAGTTCAATTAATACACTTCTATTCTATTCAGTTCAGTTCAGTTCAATTTTGTTCAGTTCAATTCAATTCAGCTAATGTAAACGAGCCCTTACTCACACAATTCACAACGGCTAAATTCCAGAGCATTTCACGTTGGAAAGTTGCATGCATGCCTTTATTCTTTGTTTCTAAATACCTTTTTTAAAGACTAACCCCATAAATGCTCACTGACAAAAATAATGGCTTCATAGTGAAGCATACAATACAATAATACAATCTAAATAAGGGGAGCCATGGTGTCCCTCTCAAAAAGTCTAAATTATCCTTCAAAATTTTCTCAATACTCAAATTATATAATATTAACTAAAAAGGAAAGTTTTATATTTTTTAAAATGGAAATATTACAAAATATATAATTTCAAAAAATAAAACACAAACGCCAAAATTCATATTTTTAAATTCTTTACATTTAGATACCCATATTGGTATAATTTTTCACACAAATATTTTCTTTTTTTAGTATAAATTCGATTATATAAAAATCTCTAAAATACCGATCTTCCTTTACTTATAAAATAAAGATGATTAAAATATAAATTAAATTTAATCAATCAATAACAAATAAGGAATTATCAAATCAAAGAGAAAATAATTATTTATTCCCCAAATATAATACTTTTTTTTCTTCTTTTTAAATGAAAATATCACAAAATTAATAATTTACAAAAATAAATAAAATCAACAAAATTAATATTTTTGATTTTTTTTACAAATGAACACCCATATTTATATAGCTTTTCACATTAAATTTTTATCTTTTAATTACAGTGAAAATCTGATCAGAGATAGTATAGTAGATGAAATTAAATTTTATTCAATGAAACAATCATAATCTTATTTTCAACAAGCTCATAAATAATGTATACAAACATTATATAGGATACAATACTTTTATAACAGAAGAGTCAAGAGGAATCATCCTTTGCCTTTAGATTTACATAGAAGAAATTTGAATGCCTAAAGCTACAAAATTTAGATCTACTTTCTTTTATGTTTGACTTCCGGTCCAATTTATTTGCCACAGTTTGACATTTGACATAAAGTAGAGAGGAAAAAAAAATGTCAAATTGTTGCAAATAAATTGGACCACAGGTAGTATAAATACTCTATATTACATTGATGACACGGGAACCTTAACCGTGGCACGCTTCTTTTTCCTGCAGTAAGCCTCAAGCTGTCCCTTGTCGATTGTGCCTAGACCAGAAAGTCTAACGCCGTACATTTTTAATCTCCGAATGTCTCGGGGAATCGGCGACTGCCAGATCCCGTCCCACCAACCTGGCGGGAGAAGTGGCGTATGTGCACATTGATGGGCTTGCCTGTGACAACTCAATGGGCCCGCAAACCTGTTCCATGCATGTCCCCATCCAATTTGGTTGCTCAGACCATTTCTCAGCAGAGTGCTCTGGAAGCTACTTAGGAATAAAAAATTAGGGTTTGTGGTGGCATTTTCATCTGAAATTTGGGTTAAAACAAGAGTTGATACTTGAGAGTTTTATAATTAACAATAATATAATGATACGGAGTATAATAATAATAAATACTAAAACACTACCTTCGTCCTTCGACACACATTAGATGCAACAAAAGGGTATTATTTGTGACGAATAAAATATTCATTTATTGCAGAAAAGAATAAGGTTTACCGAGATTATGAGCTGCAGCTAAAGCTGCAATAAGCTGGGCATATGTTGTTCCGACTCGCCTATTAGCCCCTGAAACAACAGCATGTTTGGCTCGTGATGCAAGAAAGAAGTCGACAAATGCAACCCATCTAGGTGCCGGGCCCCAGTCTTTGACCCGGAATTCGGAAGCATGTGTCTTGCTGACCTCAAGAGAAATATTTCTTCTAAGATGTTTGTAGTCGAAGTGAACAACCTGCAAAGACAACTTCAATGCTAATAGCAGAATGGGAAAAAAAAATTGATGGAGGATGTTGTTTTTTAAAACTTTTAATACTTCATCTCATGAATGTTATAAAGCAGTTAAGAGTTCAGACTTCAGACAGCTACTATGACTATTTTTCAAGGTCTCACTTTCTAGCGTCACGTACCACAATCTATGCAAAGACGGATATACTTGTATATAATTAAATGAATACCTCGGCAAATTCTTGGACACTTGGTTTGATTGTGCGAATGAAAGAAGGGGTATCAGAGACTAAGACCACCTTGGGTTTTGCAACCTGTCCGTTCTGCGCAGCTTTTCTGATGCAGCTTAGAGCAGCTTCCACTGGCCATAAAGACCTACACAAAGCATGCCATGCACCCATTAAAAAAACATTCAGGGCCTATTTACTTCAACTTAAGGGTCCGTTTACTTTGGTGTAAAACATTTTCGATGTAAAATGATTTTTCATTAAAAAGATTTTACGTTGGAAAACTCATTTTCATATAAATTTTCAATTGTTTACTTGCACGGAAAATACGTTTTACTCCCAAATTTGGAGGAAAATGTTTCCAATAGGGTGTAAAATGAGTTTTCACCTAAAGTTTTACATTTTATTCTTTCACCCAAAGTAAACGATGTAAAATAAGAAAATTGTTTTCAGGGAAAACATTTTTCGCTCTAGTAAACAGACCCTAAGTTCAGCTCTCAATTTCCTTCTCTTATAAAATATTACTTTTAGCTATATTCAGTTCAGGATAATTCAATTCAGTTCAACATAGTTCAGTTCAGTTCAGTTGTATTCAGCTAAAGTAAACATGCCCTCAGCATTTGGATGGTCCAAACACATTGGAAACAAGTTACAAAGAACCCAATCATTGCATCTAGATCAAATCATGCTGCTGCACGTCAAACCGTTATAACATTAGGAATGGAAGTTTTTAGGGGCTAGCTTTAGACACAGGAATCATTGATACAGGGACAAATTTATTTTTTTCCTTGCCATGAAATTGATACAGATAGAAAATTTTACGCAAATGTAACTTTTTATATCTCCTATGCTTTGTTTTAACTATCATTTCAACTGTTCTTTTTACCTAGAAGTGTAGGCTGTGTAGCCAGAATTTAATTTGGAGTTAGGTTTTATGAAAATCATGCGGTACCCTTTCATTTTTTAAAATTTGCAAGGTATGTATATAATGTAAAGATGGGTGTAAATTATGTGAACTTCCATAACTTGAAATTAGTAAACGTACAAGTTATAACTCAATTCACCTGTTAACCCACAGTTCACTAAAAATATCCTCAAATAGTAACAAAAATGTTTCTAATCTAAGGTTAGAATGGATTTAATAGTGGTCAAAAATTGCATTTTTAAACAATTTTATTTGCTTCTATAATTCTTCTTATGGCTTAACATGTAATTGGAGGAATCACATTATTGATCAATTGATAATAAGTCTTTCACACGAAGAGACTCTTTGAAAGAACATATCATTTCTTGCTACAGAGCCTGCAAAAGAGTTGAGGATACTACTGTACAAACATCAGATGCAGGGTATCTCACACACAGGCTGGCCGAATTTGGAGAAGATGAAACAACAGGTCAACAGCACCTAGGGAAGCATTCGCTCACTTGATATTATTTATTTACCAAGGGTGTTTGATACATAAATAATAAAGGTTACGAGGTGATTTTTTTAAAAAAGAAATGGTACCTTCTGAATTTCGTAAGACTTCAAGGGTACCAAGTGAAAAATCTGAAATGAGTATGCTTAGCAAGTATGGAAAGGATGACAGATTTCAACTTACTTAAGGAAACAAATTGCATTTTTTAGCCCACTGTCTGTCCTAACTCGACAAAATCACCTCTACTCAACAAAAAAAAAAATCACAGTTGCACAAAATACTAGCTCTATTATCACACAGTAATCACTACTTATCCATTCTAAAGCTGCAAAGACAAGTTCGTATTCCAAAGAGAAGCATGCTTCATAACAGTACCTGCTCATTAGCATCCGCGTATGTAATGTGATATCTGGCTCTTCACCTCTGGCAAGAACAGATTTTACTGCAGCCTCAATACTCACAGAAGGTGATATAAGGACTCGCATTAACTCCCCAAAAACATTAGGTCTGGAATCTAGTTCTGGCTTTCCAAACAGCTCAAACGCAGCACTTCTCATCTCTGGGTGCACATTTTTCAAGAAAAACTGAGCTGCCACAGCATCTGTTGTATTTTGCAACCTGTAAATAGGATAGCAGAAACAAAAAATAGTTTATAATCCGCATAGTATCAAATTAAACAAGACAAATATTTTTAATCATACCAAATGATTGGCTGCTGCCATTTCCTCCAGTTGCTGCAGAGGATGTTTGTGTGCAAAGGCTTTTGGAAATCATCAATTCGAACAACCAAATCACGGCCATATTTTGATAAACAACCCTTTTTTCTCCATAAATGTTTCACTTCTTTCAATGAAAATGAGGCATTGCTGTAGGTAATATAGTCCCCAAAAGGATATTTGCCCCTGAAAATGGAAACATTACTGTCAGCATTTGGCCAACACAGCAGCTCAAATCCATCTCAAACACTAGTATAGAAGCTGCTAGTAAGCAGTGGCCATCCCGGAATATATGGAAAATTTTGCAAGAAACAATTCTTTATAAGCAGGGTTTTTTTTAAAGTTCTTGCGGGAAACAACCTTTTAAATTTTTTTTTTTGAAAATTAACAATCTTAACCAAAATTTGTCTTGCGATATCAAACCTCAAGGCTTTTTTACAGTGATAAATTTAGATCACACGAGTTGGTCAAGACATTGAACTCATTTAAGTGCGAGCAATGCACATTGAAAACACCTTAATTAACGCATGGAAACAAACTCAATGCTTGAAAAAAGCCTTGAAGCCTGATACCGCAAGAAAAAAATTGATTATGGTTGTTAATAGCCCAGAAAAGATTAAAGGTTGTTTTTTGCAAAAAAAAAAATGCTTATAAAATTGTTTCTCACAAATTTTCCTAACTATATTGATTTGCCTACAGGTCAGTAGATGTAGTTAAATTCAACCAGTTATACTAATCAAAGTTAAAACCATCCGCAACTGAAAGTGTGCAAACAAGCAAACAACAACAAGAGATTATATTATCTCCAGGCAACTACAGTTAAGGATATGAAAAAATAGATAAAAACGTAGTTTTGTTTTTGAGGGAAAAACCATTGAAGAAAATATACTACTACAGAAAGCGAAAGGCTTGAAAGAGAACCAATATGCCTGGTTTGCCCGATGATCAAGGAACGATTCAACATGACGCTCAATGCTGCAGCCGTTAAGATCTTGTACATTTCATTCCCAAATCCGGCTTCAGATGCTTTTGCTATGACAAAACCATGCTTACAAAATTGATCTGGGGAGAGCTGCCGAACCCTTGAAGGACCTGAAATTGAATACAGAGAGAATTCATGAAAAACAGCAAGATACCAAAGTCTCATGCTATCATATTCTTTCCTTGTAAAAAAAAAAAAAAAAGTTTGATGGTATCAAAAGGGTGACACATAACTTGATCAATCATGGTCAAGCCGATTCCCAAATCTATGACAAATCAATGAAAACAGAAAATTTGCATAAGTCATAGTTTTTTTCATAAGTAAGAAATCCACCGGTTCATTGTTGATAAGTGATATGAGATTCAAAACTATGACTCTAATGGTCCATTTGATAACTGGTTATAAATGACGGTAATGAGAATGAATTTATATGTAAATTTGGTAGGAAAATCAATATCTATTCCCATGGTTATGCTAGCTTGCCTCCAATTTATCTAATTTTCTTCCCAAATATTCATTCTCATCTAATACCACCCTCTCCAATAGTAATGGATGGTAATGAAAAATATGAAGAAAAGTTAAACTTGGAAATGAGATCATAATATGTTTCCATAGTGATTGTAACTTTGTTTTTCTTGCCAAGTTATGCTTTAAGTTCATTCCAATTACCACGATTTATTACCAATAACCAAACGGAGAGTAAGGATTAGAGATTCAAAGGTGAGGGTGGAACCATTGTTTGATACCTCATTGCTCACACACATCTCAATTAATCCATATATTGCGCACCCGAATGCACAATGAATAATATACACATTCATTTAAAACACAACATTCATGTTATGTATATTGAACCTTTGTATTAAGTTTTTAGAACATTGGCCTATTATATTTAAACAACTTAATTTCATTAAAAAAAAATACTTGTATATAAATATATAGCATATATTTTCAAAATGTATAGCATAAATGTTCAATCAGCTTCACTCAAAATAGCTCCTCAATATGGAAGACAATCAAAGTGAACATGTAATTTCAAAACCCTTGTATTCTTAATTCATACCATACCATCACCTTTCCACTTACATATATGCACTTCTTCCATTATTCAAAAAAGAAAAACGAGCTTGCAAATATTAGAATCATAAATCCCCTGTTTAACAACGTTGTCAACAATGCAAATTCACTTTCAGAAAGAGCAACACCATTAATTAACTGCATAACACTCCACAATAACACGCATATGCAACACAGGAAAAAAGTATAAACAAGCAACAACAAACGAAACGAAAAAAAAAGAGTGGGAAGAAGAAAAGAAGGGATTACCATTGATTAGAAAATGATGGTGAATTAACCTTCGAACACGAAGAGACTCCTTCCAAGCACCAAAATCAGGCCCGCCAACTTGGCCCATATCCTCAACAGTTGCACACGACGTCGTTTTCCCATCACCGATGTTTTGAGGAAACGGAGAAGAAAAAGATGAAAGTGATAATGAAGTGTTTAAATCTGGGTTATCAACAGAAATGGAAATGAAACTAGAATCAGAAACTTTATGGGAAGGAAAAACTTCAGTAGAAGGATCTACAAGCCTAAAACTCAACAACATCAACCCAGAAACCGTAATTAGTCCCATTAACAGAAGCAGAGATTTTATGGAATGTATTAACAACATTCTTTTCTTACACCCAGTAATGGCAATCTTCATCTTAATCTTAATATTTGATTTAGTGATTAATTTCAGAACAAATAAAGAAAGTTTGAATCTGAACGTGGTGGATGAAGGCGTACGTTACTATTTGTGGATTCAATTGATTTTTGACCTTTTTTTGTTTTTGTTTTGTTTGTTTCGGGTTGTGTGCAAGCTTTAATGAGAACTGAGAAGCGCTAAGAAGGAAGGATCCATGGCCAAAACATATACTCGTGTCAGCATGGCCGCTGTTGTTAGATTGCATGATTTAAACTTTCCCAAATCAAATTTAAATTACCCTTTTTATTACGGAGTATTATTATTTGGGCAAGGAAGTCCGAGCTATGCACATAGGGGAAGGGAGAACATCATTTGATAACTCTTTGATTTTTTTATTTTTAATCTCTATTATATAAATCAAGGGGAGCTACGGTGTCAACTCTTATAAAAGTCTGCATAACTCTTTTGTAATTTCCAAAAATTTAAGTAATATTAATATTAAAATGAAGCAATTATTAAGGAAAGTTTTTTATTTTTTAAAATGAAAATATTGCAAAATTTATAATTCTAAAAAATTAAATAAAAACACCATAATTCATATTTTTAAATTATCTAAAATTAGATACCTATATTGATATAGTTTGTCAAATAAAATTTTACTTTTTAGTTATCGTAAAATTTTAATAAAATTTTAATTATCGTAAAACACCATAATTCTTATTTTTTTGAATATGAAGAAATAAGGAAGCCATTGCAATTGCTGGAAATACTAGGCCTACTAGACTACTAAAGGAACAAAAATAGAGGGAAAGTTCAAAGTTGTCATAGAATGGGCACCTCGATTTACTATAAATTGTAATTGTACCTGTATTGTATTATTGATATATATTTTCCTTATATATATAAATTGTAATTGTACATGTATTGTATTGTACCTGTAATTGTACTTGTATTGTATTATTGATATATATTTTCCTTATATATAGAGGGAACATTAATACACATAAAATAAGATTTTTATTGATATATATTTTCCTTATAGATTATCGTATATATGCGGTCAAAATTTAGCCAAATCAGTCAATAAGTATGATCAAATTAGATAAAAAAATAAGTTTAAATTACCAAAAAAGTTCAGGTTAGATAAAAAAGTTCGGCTGTAATTGCTTGAAGTACCATCCGAGCTATCCATTCGTTGAAAAATATCTTTTGAGCTTAAAATGATTTTATGGATGCCTGGTGGTGGTTTCTGAGAGCCAAAATGTTCTAAGAATAATTTAAATAATTTTCTTTACTTTTCTATTAATTTCCCTTGTTTCTTGTAACCAATTTCTTATTAAAAGAATTAGTTTTTCACTAATTTTCAAATAATTTCCAAAAAATATTAAAATATACTTCCTCCACTCCATATTAGTTGCAACGTTGCTAATTTGGGCACTATTCACAATCACTCTTATAATTCACTTTTGTGTTATATACATGTAAATAAATATAGTCATGTGGATATCTGTTGAATTTTCTCAATGTGTATTTTATTGTAATCTAATTTTTAGAATTTTCGGTAAAACGGAATTAAAGACATTACGAATACAAATTATGCGTTGGCAAAGGTGAAAAAGGGAACGTTGCAACTAATATGGAGCGGATGAAGTAGTTTTTATTTAGAAATTAATAAAGTGCACAAATACAACTAGATTCGTAGAAGATCTTAAACATTTCATGTAGAATATTCTCGAATCAGGAAGCTTCGGGCCCAAGAATAAACCAATGTACCATCGCAAAAGTTGCACGTATACGCACACCCATGTTTACTATTCTATTCATAACTTTTTAATGTACAAGTCAGATTGATGTGATTCTAATTGCGTTGAAAATTAGACTTCAAGATCTTTCCAACAATATGTTAGACGGTAAATTATGTTAAGTAACGAGGAAACTATGACTTTTCAAAGTGGATTGTCTGTGCAAAAAGGTGTGTGTGTGTACTGTGTACGTACATAGAAGCTACCGCATACACGCAGATCCTACACCCACACGCATGTTGGGCGTGTTCGCGTATGACTCTTTTTGTGTGTTGGTGTAAGATCATCTCTATTTTCTTACAAAAGGGACTTGTTTTTCGACGGACGGGGGATTGACGAACCGGGGATTCAACTTGGAACTTGGAATTCCACTCCTATACTCGATCTCTTCCACATTCCGGAAATTCTTATATTCAAATACATTAAACCACGTAAGTTTCAAGCTTGTTTTGTCGATACCAAGGGTCGATTACAAAGAATAATTTCAACCGATGCGCGTTAGGTAACCAACATGAGACCATTATCTACATAAAAAATTCCTTCTCTTTTTGCATAATTCATTTCTTATTTCCATGTTTAATATTTCATAAATTTGTTGCTTCACCATAGTTCTCCTTAATCAAGACATTAAAAGCAATTACATTAAAGTTAAAAAAAAAAAATGGACAGCTTGTTTGAGGTACATTCATTCAATTTAATTTCAAGTGGTAACCTCATCATTATACTTTTTTCTGCATTAATCAAATTCACCTATAAATCCCTTTATGCGCTTTTAGGGCTTTCAATACGAAAATATAGAAATTGCAAATAAGATCAAGTAAATGTCACTAAATGCGAGATAATTACATTGCGAACTACTTTGTCCTTAATTACTCTCGCGCTCCGAATCATGATCGGGCTAACGACTTAACTATGGAGTAAATTTGAATTCGGGCTAGACATATGGGTTTCTTGAGCTTCCCAAAAGAGTATGGTGGCGAAACTTTTACTTGAGTTTTTTACACTCACCTTAGCAGCCTTATCCAACCATACTTGGTTACACTATGCAAATGACATTCACTGCCTACACCTAGTGGACACGCCCGGGATCCGGATCCACAATTAGCTCTGTAAACTAATTGAAAAAAAAAACACTTTTATGGTTTCTTTATTTTCCGTTTTTTTCAAAAACATAAAAATTGAAAGAAAAAAAAATGATCAAACCCTTAATTGTGATATGAGTTATGCACTAAGTGTAACACCCCGTATTTTTATATTATTTATTTAGTTATTAGTACTTTAAATAATTTTACGAAAGTAACTTTATATCTTCTTTTATTAAAAATATTATTTCTCACTTTAACTTTAGAAGTGACCAATAATTATTAGATCTCTAATTAAGTCCATAAGTGGTAAGGAAGTAAAAGTAAACTCTTAAGTAAAGTAAAAGATATTTTAATATATATATATATATATATATATAACATTAAAAAAAATAAAGGAAAAGGAAAAAAAAGGGAAAAAGGGGGGGACTTACAGTAGGAGTCATTTGGAAATTGGAAAAGTTGATTTGCTCTGCTAGCAGCACGCAGGTCCGTTTCTCCAACCTCCCTCCTTCCTTCTTTTTTTTATTTTTAATTTGTCTTCCTTTCTCCATTTAGATTACCACTCTAATCTTAATCACTCATATTCTCCATTCATCTACTTCATCTTCTCCTAGTTTACTAGTGATTGAAGATAATAACATTGAGTTTGGAACCCTAGGGTTTGGGTCGAAAATCTGATTTAAGGGGCATAATTTTTAGTCTTTGTTGAGTAGTTATTTCCTCTCTTAGCTTATTCAAGTATGTTGTGATCTAAAGTTTTGTTTCAAATATGTTTGTTATATTTGTTGTTTTAGTTGAGGGTTTTGCTAAGTTAGGGTTTATGAGTAATTGAATTGGGGAAATTGAATTATGTCATGCATGTTTTAGTTGATTTATATGTAAGTATTGACTTATGTAGTTAGTATAGTTGTTAGTTTATTCTTGTAGTTGTTTGAGTGTTCTTGATGCTATGTGGTACCCTAAATTTGGGGAAAATTATACTTAAAACTATTTTAGTATGTTTATTGTTGATTGTGATTTTAATATAGTTGATATGTTATTATTAGATATACAACTTATACTAGCGTCGTTTGTATATTAGTGTTGTTAGTATATAAGTGTTGTGTATATTAGTGTTGTTAGTATACAAGTGTTGTTAGTATATAAGTAGATTGATTTTTTTTATAGAATAGTGACTAGTGTTTGGTTATGATGTGTGTGAATTAATTGTCAAGTACCATTATTATAACTTTGGGTTATAGGTTGGTAGTATCTAGTGATATTTGGTTGATGTATGAGCAAATTTTGATTAGTTTGGATAGTTGTATAGTTGGCTTATAATGACTTTTGTTGTGTAACAAGTATAGGTAGTTTGTAAGTCAAGTGACTTATACACTATTATTATGTTGTAGATCGCGGGTTTGTAGAGGAACCTTTTTGACTTGACATTGAGGTTGATTTGTATTTTGTTGCTGACAAGGTAAGATTTCTCACTAAACCTGTACAGTTGTGATTAATATTTATTTGACATTATTTTAAGAACTTGTATTATAAAATTATTTTATATTGAAACGAGGAAGTTCCTCTATGTTACCAAGCTAAGATTTCGAAAGGAGGAAGTTCCTCACCCTTACGAGGGTTTCTAGTTTTATATTTTTGAAAGGAGGAAGTTCCTCACCCTTACGAGGGTTTTTAGTTTTATTGTGGGGTTGCCGGTAAGCGGTATTCCCCGAGTTTGGAAGTAGGTTGAGTAAACAGTGTCTCAACCATTTTACATAGTAGTTGGGGGTATGTTGATCAGTACTCTTGCCAATTTTCTTCCTTCTTGGTAGGTTATCAAGTAAGGGGTATGCATACTAGGGGCTTTGTAACGACCTGACTTTTATAGACTGTCGATTTATGAAGGAAATCGACAAATGGATCGTTACCAAACATAAAACTTAGAAATAATGTTAATAATGATGTTCAATAATCTTTTTATTAACTAAAAAGTGAAGATAAAATCCCATAAGTCTAGAAATAATACCCAAATACATAATAATAGTGTTATTTCCCAACAGGCTGGGAACAACTAACTAATGAACAAAAGAAATAACTCAAAACAGACTATGGTTACTCTAATCAACTCTAAAATACACAGCCCGAGCCCACGCAAGACCATTCTAAGTTTCAGCATCATCACCTGAAATGGGGGGGTCCACCGTCAGTGGCGAGTAACTAGGCTTGCGTGGACCCCCCCATTTTAACTCTATAAATACAAAAACAGACTATTGTTTTTGTAATGACCCTGATTTTATTGGTATTTTTGCCGATATTTATGTGTATTTATGTGTTAGTTCAAATTTATTTTTGAACTATTTATGTTATTTTATGTGAATAATTTCGATTTAATTCGAATTATTTTTTATTTGCAGTTTTTATGATTTATGTTATTTATTATTTAATTAATTAGAATTTTTATTATTTAATTTTCTAATTAATTATTTAATATTTTGGGCTAAATCGATTTATACGTGAATGATCCTGTAATTTACGTAAATTAGCCCAATGGATCACGAGAGCCCATTTTAGGCCCATAATACCCTCTTGGCCGGTTTTTCTAGTGCATGGCAAGTGGTGTCACTTGCCTTGTGTTCACACCTTGACTAACTCTATATATAGGAGAGTTAGTAAGGCCTTTGTTCATTTTGCCATCAATTGTATTTGCCATCATAATCAAACACAACTCCCTCTCATTTGCTCCCATCTCACACGCCATTTTTGGCTAGTAAACCCATCAAATTGTTCATCCATCTTTTGAATCCCAAACTTAAAGATTCAACCTCTATTGATCTTTAAGTACCAAAACACAATCCTAAACACAATTATTTCATCCAAGACCATTAGTTCGGGTTGGTTTTGGGTCTTGTTCGTGTTCATAGCCGATTGGGTGTCCGTGTGGTGGCTCGTGTGAGAAGCCGTGCTGCAGGGGTCGTGTGCACGTGGTGGACGTGCTGCAGAGGTCGTGTTCGTGGCCGTGCTCGTGGTGGTGCAGTGGTGCTCGTGGTGGTGCCGTGTGGTGCAGACCGTGTTGAAGGCCGTGTGGGTGCAACTCGTGGAAGCCATGTGGTGTTAGTTTCCGGGCTGCATTTGTGTGTTGATTTGTGTGTTAGTCTTCAATAAGGTAACATACTTTCTCAACCTTGTTGGTATACTATGTATATAGTATAGATTAAATGCATGTATGGGTTGTTTGGTGATGTTTAATCATGATTTTATGTGTTGTTTCTATTCTGATTTTTATATGGTTTATATGATGTTTTGATGATGGATTTTATGATTTTATGATTGTTTATATGTTGTTTTATGATCATGATTATTATGTTAAAGTTTGATGGATTTTGGATAAGTTTAATGGTGATTTTCGAATGGAACTTGATGACTATGCGTGTGGATTGTTTGAGTTTGGATGAGTTCTTGATTGAAGATCTTGAATCTTGATTGAGTTCTTGATTGAAGATCTTGAATCTTGAATGAGTTCTTTATGAGTTCTTTGAGTTCTTTATGAGTTCTTGATGAGTCTTTATGGGTTCTTGATTGAATCTTGAAAGTTAAAGAAAGTGGTTTAAAACTTAAAGAAAGTTAAAGATTGAGTCTAAATTGATTAAAGAATGGAATTTAAATGATGGTTTATGGTTGGTTAGACTCAAGATCAAGGCGCAAAGGCAATCTTGAGTATAACTTCGTTGATTAACTAGTTATTTTCGAGAATCAAGGCGTAAGGGCAATTCTTGAAATTAATTTAGTTATGAATAAATTGATTAAAATGATTAAAGATTTAATTAATAATTAGTTTGATTTCATTTCTAGACGCCTGATACTTTGAGTAAGATTCATTGTATTTGGGTTAAGACGTTGCCCCTATTCCATCCGCGGTATTGGGATAGTTGGAGTCATACTATGTGATCTTTCGTGGATTTCCAGTAAGATTGGTTTCACGGGACATGGATTTCCAGTAAGATTGGTTTCATGGGGTTTGGGAGTAAGATTCTCAAATCCGAGCATAGTAGAAAGTTCGATCGCGTAAGATGCGTTCGTACGAGTACAGTCCGGTCTAGTATATGAATGATTGCGCCAAAGATAGTTGATTAAGTTGGTTTGAGTCGAGTTCACGTGTGGGTTGATCTTGTACTCTGGTTTATTGATTTGATGTTGTTTATTTGATTTATGCTATGTGCATGTGTATTCCCATTAGGGTGAGTCAGTTATGTTACTCGCCACTGATGGTGGACTGTTGTATGTTTTTCTTTCAGGTATTTCTGATGACGATACTCTTGCTTAGCTTTGGGTTGGGTGAGTGACGTTTACTATTTCTGTTATTTGATGTATTTTCTATTTCTGTTGTTTATAGATAGTATTGGCGTATTGTATAGACTTTATACGTTGTTTTAGACTCTGACGTGTGGTTGGAGTTTCTCGTATTTTAGTATTCCTAATTTTGACTTTTGGGCTAGTATGTACAAACTTGTGGGTATTTGTACGTTTTTGGTTGATTAATAATATTCTCGAGGAATTAGTTTTAATTTCTTAAGTATTTGAGTTGTAGTTTATAACTATTCGACTCGTCGGTTTCTTCCGCGCCGATTTAAGCGAGTCGGGTCGTTACAGTTTTGTTAAGTAGTACCTTAGGACTTGTTTACTTCAGATTATATTCAGTTCAGTTCAGTTAATCTCTATTCAGTTCAGTTTTGTTCAGTTTATCTTTATTTAGTTCAATTAATACACTTCTATTCAGTTCAGTTCATCTCTATTAAGTTCAGTTCAGTTCATCTCTATTAAGTTCAGTTCAGTTCATCTCTATTCATCTAATGTAAACGAGCCCTTAGATCGAGCTTGACTCAATCTTTCTCATTTGGGTGTCGGGTTTAAGCTTTAGCTTTAACAAACAACCTAAATTTGAATAAAAAAATCCAACCATATTATAAATAATTCGCAAAATTGTGAATGTGTATATTACCTTTTTGGCCTTTTTATATTTTAGATATCCTTTATTCATGAAGATTTACATCAATAGCTTTGGAAAGTATGAGTTTTTTTTTAATCCCACATAATTCCTATACTATTAATAGGATTGCTCAAAATGATTTGTTCCAAGCGACCTGAATCGAAAAATCGGATATTTTTATGAACAAATGGGTTTTCGGGTCAGATATCCGACAACTTTCTGGTTGGATACGAATCGCGCATAATGAATTTTCGGATATCTGAAACATCCGAAATTTATAACATTTTAGATTGAAAATCTGTGTTTTATGATATTTCAGATTGGATATCCGCATTTTTATCGAATATTTTTTGTCGGTAACTAGATTTTTCAGATTAAAAAAAATGTTAAAAAACAAAAATATATAATTTTGGAAAATCTTGGACCGAAATTTTCGGATATCCTATCTGAATGACGCATATCCGAATTTTTGGATAGAATTCGGAACGAGATTTGACCGATCTAAAATTTTCGGATATCCGACATTTTGTATTGGATCAGATCAATCCAAATAAACAACCCTAACTATTAATCGTATGGATATAATAAATGAGATTATAAACGAGTTGTTCGCAGGGCGGTTAAATGAGTTGAACGTTATAGTGTTCAAGCTTAGCCTTGTCACTAAACGAGCTTTAAAATGTTGTTTTAGCTTGTTTATTAATATCTTGAATCGAGCTATAACTGATGTTTGGTCGAGCTTGTTCGCAAACTATTCACGCACACATCAACTTAATTGTGCGTGCCCTTAAAGGAAAAAATTCTCATACAAAGAGTGAGGATCAATACCATGACAAGGGATAAAATATTACTACTATACCAAACTTTGATCCTTAATTTATACTAAATCTAACAAATAATAAGATAGGAATGGAGTTTATTTCTTAATTTTGGAGTGGAGCCTTGCTAAACCATAGGTTCCCTTGATTGAGGGAAAAATTGGTTTTAGAGTACTTGACTTTTTTTTTTTGACCACATGAAAAAACTAAGGTCAACCAATTAAAAGATGGAACCTTGGCCAAAACATATGTGACAACCTTTAATAGGTGTTTACACCCACTACTAAACACACATTTACACATTACATTACCAACAATTAATAGTTTTCTTGGGGATGGGACAAGCCGCCAAAGTTTAGGGTTATTAATTTTCTTTTAATATCAGTGTGACTCTTCATTTAATCAACTTTAGACATGCATCCAAAACTAAGGCTATTTTAAAAAACAGTTGACTTTTGATGGTTAACCTATGTGGTTTCGTTTGCACCCTTTATCATTGGAGCTCGTGAGAGTTTTTCTTATAGCGGCAATATGGTATTTTTCTGACATTTTTTACTACTAAGATTATTCACTCCTTTAGACCTTTGATATCAAAAGCTAGGAATGTTCTTTTTCACGGCATCTCGATCACCTTGCCCCGATGTAGCTTGAAAATGGTTGGCACTTTCTTCTTCAAGAGCGTTTTGGGCGTGTGCATGTGTTGACGACGAGTGTGGCTTCATTTTCTTTATTTTCTTGCATAAGACCCTTTTTGGGGATAAGACATCGAAACATCATAAATGTCTTTATTCTTCAATTAGCTTCCTGAATAGAATTGTTGTGTCAAATCTGGTAATTCTCTTTGTGATAATTCAGGAGTATCTCACTTTCCTCTAGTGAATAAATTGATATTACGGATCCTCCAAATTGAAGCCATTTTAACGTAACACTTCTATAGTCCTATACTCCTCCTATTATTAGGCGAATAGAAGTCCAGTAGTAGATATTATTCTATTTGTCACTTAACCTCGAAGATTTTACTTTGGTGTACAATTAAAGTTTTTATTTATTTATTTTTACATAATTTGTTTTAGGGAGAAATTACAAAGGCCCTAAATTACATAACAAAAAGGGTAATTATGTCATACAATACCTCGCCATTCGCCCTCTTCTACTGTGGTTAATTCTTCATCTACAGAACTCAAAAATTAATTCATCCCTCTTTTCCTTTCTCTCCTTCATATCCCATCTTTTCTCCCTTGTATCCAATTCTGCTATACTTCACCTCTTTTCTTTCAATTCTTCTCACTAAACCTTATTAAACGATGCTCACTTCTTTTAATTCATTCAATTATTCTTAACTTCTCTCTTTTTTTCTTTTTTTCTTTTACCCAATTTTATTTATTTATTGGCTACTGCTGTATATTCACCTGGTGAGTTCTTTGCTTTACTGCTTTACTCTTTTCTTCTACATTATTAGTTCTTCTTTTGTTGTTGTCGTTGTTCTTTTGTTTAATTTTCTGTTTTTTTTGACATGTTTTGTTTCGATTTTTTAATTTTTTGCATCTATTTTATTGGTAATTTAATGATTTGTTATTAGGGTTTTTTTTTGGGGGACAAAGTATGCATCTTTAATTTCTTTCTTGTGATTCTTGATTAAGGTCTTGTTTGTTAAGAACTCTTATGAGTTCAATAAATTACCAGTGGCTATAGAAAGCTAGGAATTTTATAGATTATTATATAGTTGGTATATTTTTTTGGGCTTTTTACAAGAGTATTTAGAGGGAGAATGTAGGTTGCACTGCGTTTAGAAGCTCAAACTGGCACTGTTTTTTTTAAATATAAATTAATAATTCTCGCTTATGTTTTTGTTCAGCTTATAGTAGCGTTCCAGAACAAAATGAGAGAGAATTTAGGTTACCCTCGAGTTTAAGGTCATCTCCTAAATGCAAGTATTAAATTTTTTGGTTTAGATTCAAAGTTGAATTTAATTGTAATGATTTGGAAATTTGGCGGCTGGACTGATTATCCAGTGTTTGTATTAATGTAACATGCAATGTGAAGCGGGGTTCACTTTAAGACTAATTGATTATGCTCTTGAATCAATAAATTTTCAACCATTTGTTTGAAGTTGTTATGACAAAGTTAGATATGTTTAGATGTCAACTGGCCATTCATGTCTCTTCCTCAATTCAACTTCTTGATCGTTTGTATTATGCTAAAATTTTGATGTACCCTTGTTCTCCTGTTGCTTGCAAGTATGGCTTATGTAATAAGTATACATGAGATTAGCAAAAGATGCATTTTTTTTTAGGAATTGGAACTTGGGAAGCATAACTTATCCCCTAAGATAATGAATATGGTTTATGAGGCCTATTAATGCATAGTATGTTATGTACTTATGTGAAAAAAGTATAATAGGTCTAAGATGTTTGAAACAATAGTTTTCAATATGAGATTTGGAAGATGTCAATATATTTCCTTTTAATTGATTTTGAAGCGATTAGTTATTGATTTTAGGAGATGGTGAGCATTAGTCAAACATAACAAAATCTCGCTGTTACCTTGCACCAAGACGGTGACTTATGGCTTGGCTTCAACTTGGGATTAGATCCGGAAGATGGATCTGATAATTATCTGACTCCAACTCTCCGTTCTCTTGTTTGTTTAGGAAAATTGGACAAACATGTTAAAATTCTTGTTTTTTTAGAAAGGGAATTTACATCCTTCAACAAGGATCTTGCGGTGGAAGTTTTCAGGTATTTGTTATATTCATGGGTTTCAAAAATTCATATTGTAACTCAGTAATAATGTGGTTCATTAAAACAGATCTATTGATGTCGGGTGCTTGGAGAAAATTCAAAATTGGTTTCCAATCGATTCTTGCTATCTGTTTTGAAATTTATTTATTTATTATTCTTGGTGGTGCTTCGTATACCTTATATTTTGTCTCGGATGTCATGGTTTTCTTAGCATGGTTCATTTAGTTTGCTTGATTTTTCTTCCCACCTCATTCATTTATTTTTTAATAAAATTTTTCCTTTGAGTTTGAGGAGTATAACCTTCTTACGGTCCATTTGTTAGTTGTTAATAAACTGTAATAATGAGAATGGATTTTACATATAATTTAGTAAAAGAAAAAACCTAATAGTTTCCACGGAAACATGTTCTTATTTCCAAACTATTATATTTTTCATATTTTTTTCATTACATTATACTACTGGAAAAGGTGGTATTAGATGAGAGTAAAAATTTGTGAAGGAAATTAGATCTTATGGAGGTGAGTTAGCATTACCATGGGAATGATTTGATAAAATTTAGATACGAACTCATTCCAATTGCCCTAATCTATAGCCACGTATCAACTGTACATGATTGTCCTATACTCATATTATACTCCTCCGTTGAAGGCTGTTCAGTGTTCACCAAGTTCTTTTCCTCTGTTTGTAATGAATGTAACATAGATAAGTGTAAAAATTCCAAGAAACGTACAGAGTGAAAGCGAGAAGGGGGGGTGGGGGCGTCCACCTTTATTGAATTGTGAGCATGGTAATGTCCATCCGAAAGTAGTGGGATATATGAAGGAAATTGGGGATGGGGAATAATTCTATTTAGGATAACATAACAAGTATTAGGACATTTGTATTTAAGGGAAGTCTATCAAGTAAAAGAATCACCGAGGTAGTGTGTCTTAAACCATATTTGTTATTATTATCTCTTTTGGTCCACCTTTGTACCATTTTTTGGACCAACTTATTTTTATATCTTTGCAACCACAATCCTCCCAATTTTAAGAAACAAAGAAGGTCTCACTTTTATGATTTCCTTCTTTTTCATTCTTTTTTCTGCTGTAATAATGTGCAAGAATATTAATGATCGGAGGGGGACTGGTTTGCTAACATAGTCAGCATGCATCGATATCTGCTGTTACAAAGGAGCATGTGAAGGGAAAAGAAATACTCCGTAAGTGAGAAAAAAAAGTGAATGTTCAAACCAATTGAATGGTAGAAAGCAAAATTGATTGGGTTCATATATTTCAGTTATGCTTGAGTCTCTTTAGTGTTGAATAAGAATTACCAAAATTTCTACAAAACTTTATTGTGGTAGTTAAAATCTTGGAACAGTTATCAGGTTGTAATGGCTGACTGCATCTTGAATCTCTTTGTATACATTTTGGCTGGCAATCTGGCATCCATTTATTTATACATCATTTTGTGAATGCCAAAATTTTACTGTAATTCGATATTCTTAGGTCTTTGTGCTGCCTCAACCACTTTTCCTCTTCCGAGCTGTCTTTTTATTTTTTGTTTACTACAATTTCCCTTTTATTTTCCCTTCTTTCAGATTACATGCTCTCATCATTTAATTGCATTGGGCTCATTTTCAACTTAAAACTAACTAATGCTTACACTTTTAGTGGTCTTACTTTTCCCTGTGAATTTTTTCTGTTGGATGGACTAATTCCTTTTTTTTTACTTTTTATATCATCTATATGGTTATGAAATATGGTTGAATAGCCAATCTATTGAATTTTCACAAGGGACCTGCTCATTGCAAATACTGACTAGAAATAGGGCTAGACTAAGCATTTAGAATTTTTTTTTTGACGTGACTAAGCATTTAGACTTGAAGGGTGGTTAGTTGTGGGCTTGTGGCTTTAGACTTATATGTCATACGGGTTTGCTTTTTGGGGCTTTAATTTGCATATGGGATGGGTTTAAGTGTCTATATACATGACCTGGGAGGGATTCCTGTAACTTTAAGGCATCTGGTTACATCTTTCAGAATTTTCTGACTGTAGTCAGAATAGATAAGAAAAGCTTCTCTATATTTCTTTTGTGAACAGTTTCTATTCTTATTTTAAACTTGCTTCAATACAAGCCGTAGCGGACTATCTGAAACTGTTTTGAGGCCACTGGAAGCAGTCATATTGCCTAGAAAAGTATGTACTGTGTTGGTTTACGAAAATTTGATATTTTCATAATAAATTTCGAGAGATGCTATTATTCTATTAATGCTGTAAGAAAAATGCATTTTTAAAATATGGGTGAGACGCTTTTGCAGCTTCTATATGTTCCCAGATGATCAATGCTGTTGCTGTCTGATTTTGCCTTATATCTTTTTTATGTTATGATCTTGCAGGTTTCACTTGTAAAGGTTTGCCTGACACCAACTTGCCTTTTGTGGACTTGTGACGGACTTGCTCAGTAAGAAGAAGCCAGAATGGGTAGCACATTTAACCCTCAGATATTAGTAGAGAAATTAACAAAGCTTAATAATTCTCAACAGAGCATTGAGAGTATCCTTTATTGCTTAAAGTATTATTTGGCTCATCCTCTTCTGTGTGTGTGTGTATGTCCTGAAGAGATAACTCTTTAAGAAAAAATAAGTATATAGTAACCCCAATTTTAGTTTATTGAGAACTGAAGTCTGAGAAGTGTTTCTGACTCTCTTAACTTGAGCCAATCCCGGAATGAGTATACTATTCTGCTGAAAGAAAACGATTTTCAGATTAACTAATTTCATTTCAGTGAACATTCTTATCATCAAGTTTTATTTATTTATTTTTTTGAATTTGTGAGAGAGATATATGATTGTATGCATATCAATGGTATCTGTAGCTCAATATTCTCAGATTTTGGGCAGGTTTTATAAGTAAACTTATTCTGCTATTTGTTTTTTGAACAAACAAATCATATTTATAGGTCTCAATGTGTCATTTTGGCCTCTCATTCTGTTTTTTTTCCCAACATGCTTCAACTTTGTTATCCTTGATGTACCGTAGCTCTGTCACATTGGTGTATTTTTCATATGAATAAAGCAAAACTAGTGGTTGAGACTTGGGATCGGCAATTTCATAGCTCCCCCCGTGAACAAAGGTTGGCATTTTTGTATCTTGCCAATGATATCTTGCAGAATAGTCGAAGAAAGGGTGCTGAGTTTGTTGCTGAATTTTGGAGAGTGCTTCCTGAAGCACTCCGTGATGTTATACGCAATGGGGATGATTTTGCAAAAAATGCAGCTCGTAGACTGGTGAGTCTCCTTGTAAACGGCATGTATATTTATCTTCTCTTCGTATTTTCTGTCCATCATGTTATCACATAGCCCCATATCCCAATGGTTCTTGATGCATATTCACCTGTCTTATGATGGGCAAATGAAAATGGTTAGCCTTGGGGTATGGCATTTTGGTTTATCCAGAATATTTGGGTACTGAAACCAAAAAATGCACGTAGGATGTGTTCAAACAAGCAGCACAATGACTTGGAACACATGTTATGCTTTGCATATAAGCTTTGTGGATGAAAAATTGAAAAGTCAAAAGAACAGCAAAAGCATCAAACTTATTTCTGGAACTTATTTATTTGTTTTTAGAAACTACTTGCTGACCATGTTTGCATTACCTCCTCGCTTATTGCATTAGACTATTACCAAAATGCAATGAATCCCCTTGCCTACTGAAATATAAAGTTTAGATGAACTCAACCTAAATCTAATTCATGCGTCAATTGGTTGGAAGTTTTAATGTTTTTCTCAAAAGTGATTAAAAGAATTTACTTCTGGATAAACATGCTCCGTATTAAATTCTTTTTCTCTGATGGCTTTTTTCCCTTGTAGGCTTGCTTTGATTCTGCCTCCACATTCTTCCTATGCTTTGTAGGGCTGGGGGGGGGGGAGAGGGTTTTAGGATTGTGATTCTTGTTCATTCTTTTAGTATTATATACTCCCTCCGTAACATAAAGATTTCAACTAATGTTTTTTCACCCATTTTGAGGAAGCGATTTGAGGGTGTAAACGACCAAATTAATCAAAATAATTTTGATATTAGTAACTTATAATCATGTTCTTACATGTATTAAAACCATTTTGATTAATTTCTTTGTTTACCCTCTTAAATCGCTTCCTCAAAATGCGTGAAAAAGTAACTGTTGAAATCTTTATGTTACGGAGGGAGTATATTTTTTAAATGCTAGCAAAAAACATTTCCTTAAAGTTGGGCACAAATGTGATAGTTTTGAGTTTTAAAAAAATATGAAATTATTGCTGATTGATGATCTTTCCTTGTAAGCTCTGCTTTGATTCCGCCTTCACATTTTTTCCATGTTACACAGATTTAGGATGAGCCAGTCTCTTACCCCCTCTCTAATTGTGATTGCAATTGCTAGCCGGACATTGTTAATATTTAAGGGGAAAGCTTTCATTGCGAGAATTTATGATGTTATATTTTTTGGTTCGATGGTAGGTGCTGGAAATATGTAAAAAGAAATTATTTCATGCTTCAAATTTAGAAATTAGATTAGAAATGGTTGTCTATAACATCAATGAGTTGATATTGCTTAACAGTTGATTGAGGTAATCAATTAATGGAATCTTAGTTTTAAAAGGCGTGCCTCGTGTGCACCTCGCTCCCAGGATGAGCTACCTATGAAAATTGAAAGGAGTGTCTCAAAGCGCCTTTGGTAAGGCGTTCCTTTGCGCCTTAAGGATTATACACTTAGTTTGCATTATAATTTGAAGATTGAATGATTGATTGATTTTTTTTTTTTCAAATTGAGACTATTTTAGCTTTGCATATATCATTACTAAAATTATTTAGTATCTTTATAATCAATATTTAAATATAATCAAAGAAATAAATAATTTAAAATAAATACATAGGTCTTGCCTTCAAAAGGCGCACACCCTTGCCTTGCGCCTAGGCTCTAGGGACCATTTGCGCCTTGGTGCAACTTGCACCTTTCAAAACTAAGAATGGAATATAAGTTTTTTTTTTTTTTTGGAAGAGGTTGCTTTTATTTTCTATTTTCTTGATAACCATTTACGCTCATCATGAGTAAATTAGACTTTAAAGGGTCAAGTAGATTAATACATCTAGGCAAGGTTAGATGTTTATAAAGACTAGAGAAAATGATATATTAAGACAAGAGATTCTCATCATACTTGTTGAATGATAACCTGAAGTACTCTGACGGCCCGTTTGGTAGCCAATCATAAATGATATTAATAGGAATGATTTTATAGGTAAATTTGGAAGGAAAATCAATATTCATTCCCATGCTAGTTGCTAGCTTAACTCCAATTTATCAAATTTTCTTCACAATTTTTCATTCCCATCTAATGCCACCCTTTCCCATGTTAATGGATGGTAATAGAGAATAAGAAGAGATTTCAAGTTTGGGAATGAATAATATGTTTTCCATGGCGATTATGAAGTTTTTCCTTAACAAATTACACTTTAAATCTATTATCATTACTACAATTTATTACCAACAACCAAGCGGGTCGTGAGTACAAATTTGAAATGATTGCTGGCATGGCCAGGATGAAGCACCTACTAAATGTAGGGCAGACATTACAAATAGCAATACCTTTTTAATAGAGGTGTTGATGAACTTAGGGGAGTTATTTGGTGGAATTATTATCATGTTTTGTGTCATCTATTGTGTGCAGCTTAACTCTCCATATGTTTTGCTGTTTAGGCATCAGAAGGTTGGAAGCTTGGAGTCCAAATTCAGTATACATGCTTAAATATTGCTGCAAATGAATTATTTCTTCAACTGTTATGGATAGGATGTTTATATACTAGTTCCTTAAAGGTTATCATGTTCAGATTTGTGGTTTTCCTTGCAACTTATTAGGTTCTACTTCTTCTTGTAGATTAGTATATGGGATGAAAGGAAGGTTTTCGGCTCAAGGGGGCACATTCTGAAGGAGGAGTTTATAGGCAGGCAACCAGAAAATAATGTTGTTAATAAAAGCGGGAAGCAACTCAGTCCCAAACTTGTGAGGAATTATACTTTTTATTTTGTTAATTGGTATTGTTATTCTTGTAGAAGAATGTAATTACTTACAAAGCTCTTCTTACTTGATTTTGTACAGAGGCAATCTGTTGGGAATATGTTAGACAAGATAGTTTCAGATTATGAAACAATTTATGGGAGTCGATTGGATGAAGATGCCTTACTGAGTAGATGTACAAATTCCATTAGCTGTTTGGATAAACTAGTAAACGATATTGGTGGTGGTATGAATTCAGTTAACCTTCTTACATTTGCTATTCTTTAAGAATCTCTGCATTTAGTTTCAATTTTATTACAATTTTGTCATCTCTATGTTATATGTAGATGGTCAGAATAGAAATCGAGTATTAACATATATGTGCACTTTTTAGGTTTAGATTTATTGCTGAAGGGCAAAAGATGTAGTTGTACTATGTCCTATCATTTAAGTGTGCTAGCTAGCCTGCACCCTGACTCACTGCCTGAGCTTGTAGTGACCAAAAATGCAATGGTTCCTAATTGTGAGTGATTGTCTGTCTTCTATATGGTTAAGCTAGAAGCCTAGCACCATTACATGGAGTTTTGTGAATATAGAAATGTGTTGGTGTGGGGTTTGAGAGAAATCGTGAAGATGGGACTGTTGCATCCATGACTATTTGACTCTTGCGGTGTCCTGGAGATTTAGATAAGAGGAAATTATAACTTGATGTTTATGTATATTCTGTAAGGGGTTGTGAAGAACTGAAGATATAACTTTCACAGAATATGAACCCAGAAGTATATCTTTAGGAAATGATGATATATATATATATATATTTTTTTTATTAATATTGTGGGTTAGTGGGTGGGAAGGTCCTTCATTCAACAGGACTTCCTTTGTTTTCTTGTAGCTTAAGTTATATTGCAATTCATTTTGCATGGAATGTGAAGAAAATTTTGAAATTTGCTCTGCTACCTCAAGGAGTATCTTTATGGTAAGATAACTTTGAAAGTGATTGATATGTATGCTCTTGAGAAGTTCTGTAGTTGATTTTCTTTATATGCGATGCGTCCATGGAAGTACTGAAAGTTAGGTGAGAGAATATCTGCCATTTTTTTTTCTTAAAATTTAAATTGGTTCCTTTAGGCTTCAGTATATTGTAAAGGGGCCGAAATAGTTTGTTACAAAGATAGTTTGAGATAGTGGGAAATAGAGGGTAATGGTTGAGCCAAGAAAGTTTTTTTGAAGCAATTGAAAGGATCCTCTAATGGTTTAAAATTTTGTTTAGTAGTCCTATGAAGTCAACCTTTTCTCTTAACTCGGTGATTATAGCAAGTACTTCCCCTGTCGCAAAATGATGGAAATATTGCCATTTGCCACCGATGACTAATGAGGATAGAAGGGATATTGCCATTTGCCACCGATGTGTTACATTGCTTTAGTTAGTTAGTTCCCTTTAGAGTTCAGACTTTCCCTTGTGCTCCTAGTTGGTCGATTGATTTTAGATGCCATTTGTTTTTTATTTTCGGCAACTTGATTTCATCCCTTTTTGCTCTGCTCTGTCCCTTTAAAAAGAGAGGAATGCTAATGCCATATCAATCTAGGTGTCAAATTGAGAGAAGGATTTAATACTACTTCTTGTTAACAAATTAGATGTATAATCTGGTTTAGATACAATGATACATTTGATACAATCACTAAATGTAATTGAATCAATGACATTGAAAATTTGTATGATTCCTTGCAAGAAAGTGCTAGAGTGGTCGACAAACTCAATGAACTTTAAATTGAGGTGAATGAGACCGTTGGGTTGGGAGAAATTGATACAAGTTTAATTTTTACTTGGAGAGGTAGTGTTTAGGTCTATTAGTGTGAACCGATTTGCTTTCCAAGAGAAGTTGTGCCATGGGCGTCTGTGGTGCTTTAAATGGAACTTGTTGGTTTTGAAAGAAATTTCGGGAATAAGTGTGTTAGAAGGACGAAAGTTGCATAAAAGGCTGTTTAGCAGTTGCTATGGGCCTATGGCTGTCTGCTTTGGAGTTGAATTTGCTCATAGCCTTGGGTTCAAGGAGGTATATTTGGAATCTGATGTAGTTAATAACCTTGAAGTAAGGCACTCAAAATTCTTTTGCAGTTCTCCTTTGGATCTGCTGGTGTAAGATGTTTGTCATATTAGCCTTTGCATTAACTTGTAAACTGTAATCAAATTAAGAGGTTCGGGAATGCCATCGCTCACGTAGGGTGCGTTTTCTTTAACTTATTAGACCTGAATTCATTTGAACTTATATGAACTTATTAAACCTGTAACTTTTTTTTTAAGGTGTATTTCCAACTTATTAGACCTGAACTTATTAAACCCGAAACTTTTTTTTTAAAAAACTTGAAGAGAATGCACCTTAGTGACTAGATTGGTCCCTTCTTTTGTGTCGGAACAAGTGTTTGTAACTCTTTTTCGTATGATATCATAGCCTTGGCGGTTGGCGCAAATTGGTATTGCTCAATTAATAAATTCTCTCTCCCAATTCTCCCCCAGGTTATAAAGATACATTTAATCTAGTCCACTCTAAATGAATAAATCTTAAAACATTCATACTCTTATGATAAAATATAAGAGAAGTGTGAAGTACCTTGTTTAAAAGGAATAGCTTGGGGTTCTTCCAAAGGAGGGGTGGAGGTTAATATTGGTGTGACTTTTTTTTCCAATATAATTGACAAGAGGCTTGTGGCAGAAGATTATGTATGCAAGGAAATAAAAAGATTCACAAGATGGTGCCCATTATGCATCAAACACATACCAACTACCTGGCTTTGGTATCTACTAAATAGATGCTTTTTTTAAAGCATACATAGGGTGCACAATTGTGAAACCTTGTTGGCTAAGCCACATGGAGGATACCGAGATTTTGCTGTCTCAATGTTGAATCTCATCAGATAAGCCTAATAATGCCCTATATTCTTTTTGTTGCGAATGTCAAATCAGCAAAAGCTAGCTAGGCGAAGCAGAAATTTTGCCATAAGCTTGTGATGTAATTGGTCCAAAATAACAAGGATATAAGCTTGTGATGCAATACATCTATATGTCCTTGTTAATTTGGACCAATTAACTGTCCTGTATTTGGAGGGATCGGCATTGTTTTATGTTATTTTCTCTGTACTGCTATATTTTCCCTCTGTTGATTTTCCATACATGCTATTTATACTGGTGTTCTAAACCATACATGCTTTGATACATTTTTGATATAGGTAACCTCAGTGGATCTGGGTTTTCTGACGAATTGCATGGACAACATGCTGCATTGAAAGAATGCATTGAGCAGCTGACAACACTTGAATCTTCTAGGGCGAGTCTTGTATCGCATTTGAGAGATGCTCTTCAAGAGCAGGTAAAAATACATAGTCCATGTAATATTTGTGTTTGTAATTACCTATCTCTTACCACTGATTTGATTTCTTCAATTGCTTTGCTTGTCTAAAGGCAAACTGGATGTTTTTAGACTAGAGTTGTTCAGTTCTAAGGAAACTATTCTAAAATATTGGACCAATTTGGAAAAAAAATTATATGTACAAGGGGGTTTGTTGTAAAAATAGTGTGCAAGAAAACACCCTTAGACGGCACTTGTTTCTCAATAAGATCCCTAGAGCTCTAACTATCTACATTGTAATTCTACTAAAAACATGTTTATTTTTAGGAAAATTTGTCTAAAAAAGAGTTCTAGCTTTTTGTGAAAAACACCCAAGAACTTTTTTTTTTAATTTAACAAAACAGTTGTAGAAAACCTTTGGTAGCACAACTTTTGAACGGAAACTGTGAAATATAACACAATTATTCCAAAGATTTAGCCTTTATGAACAATTCAATAGAAAAAAGTTTGGAAAGAATAACATAGTTGGAAACACTAATTAACCAAATCCTCATTTTGAAGTTTACTTACCCACATATTTCACAATTTTCGTACCAACATTGTCTTGGTCTAGTGGTGCCAGGGGCTAGACTTGATAGGGAGAACTACGGTTCGATCCACCGCAAGCACGTTGGGAGGAGTTTACAATCTTAACCCCGGGACGCACTCTGAATTCGGATTAGCCCAAAAGGGTGAACCGGGTGGGTACACCAAAAAAAAAAAAATCACAATTTTCGTCCAAAAGTTGTGCTACCAATGCTTTTCTACAACTGTGTTAGTTAAATTTTTTTAAAAAGTTCTTGGGTGTTTTTTGCAAAAAGCTAGAACTTTCAGGGGTTTTTAGACAAATTTTCCTTATTTTTATGCTCCTTTTCTTTCTTCTTACACACATTGCTGACTGTTGTATGATGTCTTCTTTTTAGGAATTAAAATTGGATCAAGTGCGCAGTCAACTCCAAGTAAGTCTTGCTCTATTTTTATTGTTCACAATCACTGATTGACTGATTGTAGATGATAATTATTAGTTGTAGCCATACTTGGCATCTTGATACTCTTTAATTTATACAAGTTGCCTAACCCTTATGTACCATTAAACTTCACTCTGTCATTGCATCAATCTACTAGATATACATACATCTTTCATCATTAAAATATATCATAATCTGTTTTACCTTGTGCCTTTCCTCGCTGTATCCAGGCTGCTCAATTGCGATCAGATCAAGTTGCTAATGTTTGCAGACAGTCAGTTAGCTCTGACAACAATATGCTACTGGATGAGCAAGATGTGAAAGAAGCTAATGCTTCAACAGTGCCACCTGGTTATAATCCTGTGGAACAGCAAGCAAACCCTGTTAAATACACGAGACAAATCCCTGTACCTGATAAATCTGTTTCTTCTGAGGACGATTCTCGAAAATCTGCAGCTGCTGCAGTGGCAGCTAAGCTCACCGCTTCTACTGCTTCAGCAGAGATGCTAAGCCATGTCCTCACTTCTTTGGTATCAGGCGTTGCATTTGGTAATAACACCAACGAATCCCTTAGCGATCCTGTTCATTCTGAAAAGAGACCCAAACTTGAGAATGAATCCTCTTCCTATACACCCCCTCCCCCACCACCCCCGCCTCAGAGTCAGCAACCACCACCTCCATTGCCACCCTTCCCTCATCCTGAATCGATGCCACATAATGCTAATGCTACCCCAACCAACCAGCAATCGACAGCTGGCGATCCGCCGCCGTTGCCATCTTCCTCCCCTCCACCTTTACCCCCTTTGCCTCCGATGGCGCCATATCCGATGGCACCTCAGTTTATTCATACAGCTGGATCAATGTCTAATGTGGCTTACAGCTACGGTGCAACACAACAGCCACCACCACACCCTTTGCATGGATACTCTTATGGAGCGCCTCCGGTTAACCTTTATCAACCTTTTCAAGGTTCTGATGGCGGATACTATAGCACGTCATCGTCTGTGCCTATGGCTCCAATTTCTCGTCAACAGACTTTGTAGTTTTCTTAGATTAGAGATGGTTGGAGTTAGGAGGATGGAAAGATTTGAATAGGTTTGTTCCTTTTGAGGTAACCTTACTTGCAATTTGTCATTGAGGTATACAATGCACAGTTAGAATTTGCACATAGCAGCACCCTAAACTGTTTGTAATCTGTAGGTTTTTTATTTTTTATACCTCTAGAGCTATAGATTTGGATAATCCAACAACTTAAACATGTTGCTTTGATTGTATTAGCCATGCTGATCGTTTCATCATGTACCTTTGATTTGTATGGGTAAGTGGTATTTCTTGTGAAAAAAAGATTCTTGGTCATAATTCCTTTGAATATTTGATTATCTTATCTTTCAATTTTCTAACTACATTGTTATTTGTTTATTTATTTATTTTTATATCCACATCTATCCCCTGAAAATACCCTCCTATCTCCGGCCAACACTTTTCTTCGCCTTACTGAAGCCTCTAATTAAATTTTGATGGCTCTAAATATGAGAATAAGAGTTAGGGGTGGTTATAAAAATCCGTACTCGACTTCCGATCTGGTATTCGATTTTTATTTATTCGAAAAAGGGGATATATGATCAGGTTTAGAAAACCAGATCAAATATCCGATTTTTAAAACCGGATACCGGATCAGAGTCAGATCACAATTTTGATAAATCGGATTATTCGGTATCTTTTTTTTTTCATTAAAAAAAGGAAATTTTGTCAGAAAAGACCATTTAAAAAATTCATTTTATGAGAAAAGACCTTATAAAAAAATTGTTGTGAGCAGGGACTTAAAACAAAAAAAAGTTTCAAAGAGGAACCTTACCTCTATTTTCCGACGTTGACTGTGAATCTCTGGCGTTGACTCACTATTTCTCTCCAATTTTGCACGAATCCTTTCGTATTTAAGGGGGTAAAAGATGAGGAAACCCAAATTCAGAAGAAGATAATTTTAGATGCTAGAAAGAAGTGTTAATGTAGGGTTTATGTAGATGAATTTAGGTGGGAAAATAGAGGGGGAGTGGAGGAAAAATGAATTTATAGTGAAAATAAAAAGAAAGGTTAAATAGAGAAGAAAGGATTCGTCGAAAATTGGAGGGAAATAGCGAGTCAACGCCAGAAATTCACATTCAACGTCGGAAAATAGAGGTAAGGTCCCTCCTTGCAACTTTTTTTTTTGTTTTAGGTCTCTGTTCACAACAAATTTTTTATAAGGTCTTTTCTTACAAAAAAAATGTTTTATAAGGTATTTTCTGACAAATTTTCCTTAAAAAGAGTTTTTTAAAAAATAATAATTTTTAAGACATTATTCAAATCCTTTCTTGGTCTTACATAATCCTGCAACTTTTAGTTAATTTGTTCTATCGTTAGTTTTGTTTTCATTTTTAATCTATTATTGTTCAACCGTTAGTTTTGTTTAACTGCTTTTATTTGCTGCAAATATGACATCTTGCATGCTCTCGTTTGTGCTTCGAACAGTTCTTGACTGCTGTGTAACGATTATCTTACAAATAACTCATTTGCAATTTTTTTTTTAAAAACAATATTTCAAACCGGATCCGAATATTCGGTTTCCGAATTTGAATTTTCCGAATCGGATCAGAAAATTTGTGATTTGAAAATCTGGATATCCGATTTCCGGATATTTAAAAATACAGGTATCCGGTTTCGCCCACCCCTAATAAGAGTACATCTATTGGATTCATAATTAAAAACTATAAAAATTACATTTTAAATACAGGAGCTAAAAAGATTCATGAAAAGAATTCGAGTCTTTGCAGAAGAGTTTGCTCTTAGGGATGGGCTGAAAAATGCCCTTGAAAGAGGCAACCTCACTATTATTAATGCTATTCGCAAGATTTGACAAATTACTTGGGAAATTCACTTTCTCATTCATGATATTAGTATCAATAATATGCACACATCAATAGAGAACATCCAAATGAGGAATATGCACACTTCATTAGAGTACGAAGGGAGTAATTTATATCATTTTTTTTTATATTATTCAATAGGTTGTCAAGAAAAAAAAATAAGTTCTAAGTATTTTCATTAACATCACCCCTTCATATCTCTTATTTATCACTATCTTAAATAAAAATATTAGGGAAATTCTACCTGGTAACCCTCAACTCTTGCAAAATCTACATGGTAACCCTCAAACTTAAAAATTCTACTAAATAACCCTAAACTAATTAAATTGTCCACAGCGTAATCTAATTGCTAAATTCTGTTAGTTTGACCGTTAGTTTCAAAAAAAAAAAATTGAAAAATTGAAAAAAAAAAGAAAAAAAAATTCAAATTTTTTTTTTTAAAAAAAAAAAAATAGGAAATAGAAAAAAAAAATCAAATTTTTTAATTTTTCAGATTTTTTTCCTTTTTTTTTTCAATTTTCAGATTTTTTAAAAAATTTCCTTTTTTTTTCAATTTTCAGATTTTTTAATTTTTCCTTTTTTTAAAAAAATTCAGATTTTTTCCCCTTTTTTCTTTTCAATTTTCAGATTTTTACCCCTTTTTTCCCTCTTTTTTTTTATTTCTAACGGTCAAACTAACGGTTTTAGTCAAGTGGATTACGGTGTGAACAAATTCATTAGTTTAGGGTTATTTGGTAGATTTTTAAGTTTGAGGGTTACCGTGTAGATTTTGCAAGAGTTGAGGGTTACCAGGTAGAATTTCCCAAAATATTACTATCACTATAAACAACTTTTACAAATAATAAATTCAATAACGTTGTGGATCGCACGGAAATTAATATAGTACCGAGTATAAATTATTTCTTCAATAATACTAAATGTTTGAGAATTATTTTTATATAAAAATTTTACAATAATTTTGTTAAAATGGTGAGTTGCCAAGATAATTAATGTAGTGGACTAATATGCTCCTATCTTATACTCAAAATTCAATTAGTTTGTGTTTATACACACTTAGAATAGCTTGCAAGAATTTACAAAGTGCTAGCTAGTTGTAAGAGAAGGGAGATAATCTCTGATTTTTTCCACACTCTAACGAATGAACAACCATGGCTATTTGTAGCCAAGAACATAGCAAATAATCGGCTATTAACATGAGCATTCAACCATATTATACCACATTAAAATCTGATTTCATGGTAGTTAAATTTGTGTTAATAACCATCAAAGATTCCTTATACAAAGAGCCACCACTAATAATTAGAAATTAAGCTGATTTAATAAACATTTAAATGCATCATAACCAGCCCATTAAACAAGGAATCCAAAGAGCAAGACATCCAAGTAAACACGAGGCTGGATACAAACCCAAATTGTGGGTTGCGATACCCGTCGAGGGGTGCAACGACGTTCTTCCTGGTTTTTTTTTTTTTGCCTTATTTCTTCTTCCTTTGTCTACTAGTTCAAGCCCATTTGTGCATAAATGTTTCAACAATTATAATGTAGTTATAGGATTTCCTACACTTTCACTTCATTGTGTATTTAAGACTCAACCAAATCAAAGTAGCATTTAAGGTCACTTCATTACATAATAGAGAATAATATAATAAGCTTAATAAAAAAGTTTCTCTTATCATATCCTGATAATAAATGATCATATTGCATGTTACTAAATATTATATCTTAGGAAATGTTTGTTTGTCTAATCACACAACGCCGGTATTACTGTTAATTTAATAAAACTTGTGAGGTGCAAATTTTATTCTATAGTATTTTATTTGTTTCAGAATACTGGTTGTGGAAAAGGGGAAAACTCATCACTAAATTCCTATGTGCATAAAGATAGAGAGAAGGTATTGTGTCAGATCAGTCCGACATAAGTTTACTGTCAGACCAGTCCGACATAAGTTTACTGTCAGACCAATTCAACTGGACCTGGACATATGTTATTGAACCTGGACAAGTTTTGTTGAACCTGGACATATGTTGTTAAACCTGGACAAGTATTGTTAGCCCTGGACACATATTTGTAAACCTAAAAATATATTTGTAAAGCTGGACACATGTTGTTGAACCTGGACACATAGTATTAAATCTGGACACATAGTATTGAATCTGGACACATATTGTTGAACCTGGACATAAATTTGTAAACCTGGTGAAACTTATTGAACCTGGAAACATATTGTTTACCCTGGACACATGGACCTGGACACATATTGTAAAATCTGAACATATATTGTTGAATCTGGACACATATTATTGAACCTGGACACATATTGTTGAGTCTGGACATAAATTTGTAAACCTGATGAAATTTATTGAATCTCGAAACATATTGTTTACCCTGGACACATGGACCTGGACACATATTGTTAAATTTGGACATATATTGTTGAATCTGAACACATATTATTGAACCTGGACACGTTTTGTTGAACCTGGACACAAATTTGTAAACCTGATGAAACTTATTGAACCTGGAAACATATTGTTTACCCTGACACATGGACTTGGACACATATTATTATATCTGGACATATATTGTTAAACCTGTACATATATTATTGAACCTGAACATATTTTATTGAGTCTGGACATAAAAAAATACAAGTGTCTGACACAATACTTTCACAAAGACAAATTAGGAGTGACAGAAGATGACTTGATGAGGAATTCACTATCTATTGACTATTGTGAGCTATCCTCAAGACATTGTGCCATTGTAGACTTTGTGGTGTTAATGATTGGATATTTTTTATCTTTACTTTATTTCAAATTGTTGCATTTAATATATTTTATTTTTAATTTAGTCTACCTCGCTATGCCTCCGTATATATAGGTCCTGTTTAGAAACTGACTTTTTAGCTGACTTATGGCTTTTGGCTTTTCAATATGGTTAAACAATCAAAAAATATATTTGGTTATTGGCTTTTTGGTAATCTAAAAAACTGATTTTTAAGCCAAAATAAAAAAGATGTCTGGAGCAGTTTTTTTAGGGACTTGTTAAACGTCGCCCGCATATTACTTAAAATCGCCCACGGTAAAAAGTAAAAAGACAAAATTTCCCTTGATTTAAAATTACACCACAACAACTTAGATTAAATATACAACGACCTCGGACACCACACCATGACCTCGACCACCACCACCTGGTTATTTATTTATTTTTAATAAGGGAAGGGGCGTCCAGATCAGACACCCCGACCATGGAAGGGGCGTCCAAATCAGATGCCCCAACCATGGTACGGGCGTCTGATCTGGACGCCCCTTCCCTTATTAAATAAAAAATTAACCACCACCAAATAAGAAAATTAGATGGTATACTATGTGTATTTGATTTCGGAATTTGTATATTTTGTGGTAATTGTGTTGACTATTGTCCAACAAATTGTTTATCAATGACTGAAGAATATGAGCTTTCAACTTATGATCGTCACAAATTAAATTATAATCAAATAGCTCTGGGTCGTTTACCAATATCAATAACCGATGATTATACAATTCGAACGATTTTTAATTTGCCTCAAACAATTCCCAATTACTAATATTCTTTATTTTTTGAATTTTAAAAATTTATTTCTTGTTCAATAAATAAATTTTCTTATTCCTATCTATCTATATATACAATATATTAAAAGGTGCGCGAAGCACCAGTTATGCGACACGTAAGCTGACACATAGCCGACACACAAGCATCATCTCTTGCCTAAGTTCCGCCACATATGCAATATTTCCATGTAGGATTTTAGTTTGGGTGTTTAATTATTAAAAAAATGTTCATAGTGAGGTTCAAACTCAAGACTATAACACATTAATAGTATACACTTACCAACTCATCCAACATTCATTATTATCTCAAATTCCACTATTTTAAAACTTATTGTTTTATTGTTCGAGTACACTTAATGTTAGTTTATTATCTAACAATAAATTTAAGGAAAAATTGCCAAGAATAAGCCAACCTTTAGCCGATCTTCCAGAAATAATCTAACCTTTTTATCATTTAAGCCAATAATATATAGGTTAAACGATTATTTAATCTATTAGTTATTTGTTGTTTCAAGTTACTATTATCACTTAAAGCAAAAAATAGGTTAAATGATGGTAAAATAGTGATAAAAAACAATAGAAAATAACATGTTAAATAATCATTTGACTTATTTTTGGCTTAAATGATAACAAGGTTAGCTTATTTCTGGATTTTCAAAAGGTTGGATTATTTGTGGAAGATCGCCCAAAGGTTGGCTTATTCTTGACAATTTTTCTTAAATTTAATAAATTTCTAGATCCCTTATTTTTTTAGGCGCAAACAAAAGAGACAATATTATTATTAATAAGACAAAAGATGGGCGTTGGATAAGATTTAATAATAATACTTACCTTTCATGATAACTATTTGACAAAAAGTTAAATTTAAATCACTAATCCATACTAATTATTCATATTATTGTTCCTATAAAAAAATATTAATATTATTGTTACAAGTTTTACCATCATTATAAAATATCTTTTGTCATATTTAAATCAAGGGAAACAATGGTAGTAAGAACAACAACACCAATAACAATATTTTTTTTTATTTTACAAATATTTTTTAAATTCAAAAGACTCGCACAAATTTTCTTCAAAAGGAAAAATGATGTGCATTTTTTCATTTCAAATATTATGTAATTACTCGCCACAACATAACGTTACAATGATTAATTATGCCATATAATCTATGCTCTTCTTCTAAAACACATCTTCTAAGCATACTTGAACCCATAATCCCTTAAGTACAAAAGCCTTAAGTACAAAATTCACAACTTAACCACTAATCCATATTAATTTCATTATCAAATTATTCCATAAAGAAGTATTATAAATTTCATTGTTAAAAATTTTTGTTGCCTTTGTTTTCTGGACTTGAGTCTCAAAATTAAAAACGTAGTGTATCATTCGATCAAATAATGATGATGATACTTCCTCTGTTTCATTTTAAACGAATGAAAGGGGTATTTTTTTGTGAAATATAAAATATTCGTTTGTTGTGTTGAAAATGAAACGGAGGAAACCATGATGATGATGATAATTAACCAATTTTCAATATGTTAGTGAAAGTATCAAGTTCCATATTGTACTACCTTACAAAATTTCGTTCGTTATTTTACAACCCTCATTATACTATATTACTTTCAAATCATAAAAATATTGAAGATGATGAAAAAATGTATGACCCGGGGCAACGCCCAGGCCTAAATACTAGTTAAATTTTAAAAACAGGAATTTTTAACTGACACATGTCATCCCTTTGTTAATCTTTATTTCAGCTTTGCCACGTGTCATGTTATTTGCGATGTATTGCGCCACTTAAGATTCTCCATTTATGTTGTTTACACCATATTATGCCACATAGGTAAAAAGAAATTTATTGAGTCTCAATTAAAATTTGCTTTTGTCAAGAATCGAACCCATAACTTTCATAGTGAAATGTAACCTATTAACCATCAAACCACTTCAATTACTCCTAGTTTGTTTAACATTTATCATTAAAATATGATAAATGTAAGCTATCAACCATCAAACCACTTTAATTTGTTGGTTTAACATTTATCATTAAAATATGATAAAGCCTTGCAAATTAGTGTAACTAAAAAATAACACATTCCAAATAAATCTACTAAGTTAACTGTCACTATTGTTACATATCATCCTATCTCAATTTTTTAATGTTGTTCTCTTTTAATTCCAAATCTTTAATAGTTTTTTAAATTTATACAAATTCTTATATGCAGCTGGCCGCATGGTTTGTAAACTGTGCGGCCAACTGCATTGTTTCAAATGGTGCGGCCGTTTTTAGGGGTTACAAAGTCTTTAGTGGGGTTACAAAGTATTTTTTGGGGTTACAAAGTGTTTTAATGGGGTTACAATGTATTTTTTGGGGTTACAAAGTGTTATTTTGGAGAAATTATGGGGTTACAAAGAGTTATTTTGGAATTACAAAGAGTTTTTGGGGTTACAAAGTTTTTTTTTTGGGTTACAAAATTTTTATGTGGGGTTACAAAGTACTTTTTGGGGTTATAAAGTAAGGTTACAAAGGTTTTTTTGGTTTAAGTGGGGTTACAATGTTTTTTTTGGAGTTACGAAGTGAGTATTTTTTGAGTTAGAAAGTGTTTTTTGGTGTTACAGGTGTTTAAATGGGGTTACAAAGTGTTAATTTGGGGTTACAAAGTATTTTTTTGGGTTTACAAAGTGTTTAAGTGATATTACAAAGTTTGGTTACAAAGTTTTTTTAAATTTAGAAAGTATTTAAGTGGGGTTACAAAGTGTTTAATATAGTTACAAAGTTTTTAAATGGGGTTACAAAGTATTTAAGGACTTTGTAACCCTGTACAAAAATTAACTTTGTAACCCCTATTTATCGGATTATGATCTTCTCCATTTTATTTTCTCCATTTCCTATCTTGAGATTTTGACACCTAATTTGACATTAAAATAAAATTTGCAAAAATTCATTTTATCTCCCCTATCATACATTCTCAACCATTGAGTAGAAAATGGAAAGGATCTTGACTCCTATTTATCAGCGCGCTGCACTATTACTAAATAGTGCTACCAGTTGCACCAAAAACGCCCTATTAAATTTATTATTATTTATCACACCATTATTGTCATCTATATGAATTCGCATTAGACAAAAAAAATCAATTATGAAGTTTATAAATAATAACGAAATACAATTTATAATAATAATTGACCCGGGCATTGCCCGGGCCAAAATACTAGTTGATTGGTGAAAATTGCAACTTTAATGTGTATTTAAAATCTGTTTACTCTAATAATTTTAAATAGTTTTAGTTGTGAACTACTCATTATCCGTCCAGATGAAAGCAAATGCAATGGGTCTAATAACTTTACTTATATCTTATATTAAGTCATAGATATTAAGATTTAACAATTAGTAAGGGAGAAATTTTTTTCCTGTTCAAGTCAATAAGATCATGAAAAATTCTGATTTTTTTATCTCATATTTTACATATAATGGATTTACCTGGACCAATACATGATTTTCTTTTAGTTTTTCTTGGGTTAGTTCTTATATTAGGGGGTCTAGGAGTAGTATTATTCACCAATACAATTTTTTCTGCTTTTTCACTGGGATTGGTTCTTGTTTGTGTATCTTTATTCTATATTCTAGCAAACTCCCATTTTGTAGCTTCCACACAACTTCTTATTTATGTAGGAGCTATAAATATATTAATAATATTTTCTGTAATGTTCATGAATGGTCCATAATATGACAAAAATTTTCATCTGTGGACTGTTGGAGACGGGATTACTTCATTGATTTGTACAAGTCTTTTTGTTTCATTTTTTCTTCCATTTGAACTCATTTCAATAATTCTTTTAGTTTCTTTAATAGGTGCAATTGACGTGGCTCGTCAATAATACTAATTCATTTTTTAAACTAACAATCCAAAAAAAGTCCGATTTTATCATTTTCATTCAATTTTATTCGAATTGCTATTGCTTTAGAAACTTTTAGTTCAATTTAGAATTAGCCCTTTTTTTGCTTTTAATTTATTCTATTAAAACTTGTTATATTTTAGTCAATCAAATTGGTTTAAATGTTGTTCATATTGAAATGAATAAAGGTTGATAAGGAGCTGGTCAATGATACTCGAACATGTACTTGTTTTGAGTGCTTTTTTATTTTTTATCGGGATTTTTGGATTAGTCACGAGCCGAAATTTGGTTCGAGTTCTTATGTGTCTTGAACTTCTATTGAATGCAGTTAATCTAAATTTTGTAACATTTTCAGATTGTTTTTGATAGTCGTCAATTAAAAGGAAACATTTTTGCAATTTTTGTTATAGCTATTGTCGCCCCTGAAGCAGCTATTGGACCAGCTATTGTTTCTTCAATTTATCGTAACAGCAAATCAACTCGTATCAATCAATCAAATTTATTGAATAAATAGTTTCATAGTATTGGTTTTTAACTTTATTAGTATTTTTTAATTTTAGAAAATTAGAAAAATTGAAATTGGAATATTCTTTAATATTCATCAATGCCAATTAGATTACTAGACATTGTACTTTAACATATACTTTATATACTAGAAAAAATAAAAGTATTTTGGGCCTCGTTTACATTTTCCCATTTTCTATTTATTTTTTAATATTCTAAGAAATATACGATCCAAACCAGAAGTCGATTGATTCAAAGAATTACGAGAAATCATTGATTCGTCTAGTAATTAATTTGTCTGGTATTTGAATATGTATTTCAATTCACTTTACTAGAACTAGATCGAAAATTAATGAAGTAAAAAAAAAATACAAAATCCAATGTCACATTCAGTTAAGATTTATGATACATGTATAGGATGTACTCAATATGTCCGAGCTTGTCCTACAGATGTATTAGAAATGATACCTTGGGATGGATGTAAGGCTAAACAAATAGCTTCTGCTCCAAGAACAGAAGATTACGTTGGTTGTAAAAGATGTGAATCCGCTTGTCCAACCGATTTTTTAAGTGTTCGAGTTTATTTATGGCATGAAACAACTCGCAGTATGGGTCTAGGTTATTAATACGTTTCAGAAAATTCTATTTGAATCCATTTATTCTATTTGGATTTTTTTTACCGACAAAAAACCTTAATCCCAAGAAATGAATTTCTTTTTGGGTTACGGGTTTTTTTGGCCCAAGTGTATCTTGTTTTTACCACGAATCATTTTCCCTGGTTAACAACAATTGTTGTTTTACCCATATTTGCGGGTTCTTTAATTTTCTTATTTCCTTATAGAGGAAATAAGAAAATTAGAGGGTATACTATGTGTATTTTGTGGTAATTGTGTTGGTGGTGGTGGCGACGGCGGCGGTGGTGGTCGAGGTCATGGCGTGGTGTCCGACGTCGTTGTATATTGTTGGGGCGTCCATATCGAACGCCCCTACCATGGTTGGGGCGTCTGATCTGGACGCCCCTTCCCTTATTTAAAAAAAAATTTAACCAACACCATGGTGGTGGTGGTGGCGGCGGTGGTGGTTGAGGTCATGGCATGGCGTCTGACGTCGTTGTATATTTAATCTAAGTTGTTGTGGTGTAATTTTAAATTAAGGACAATTTTGTTTTTTTAGTTTTAGTTGTGGACGATTTTAAGTAATATGCGGACGACGTTTAGCAACCCACTTTTTTTTATTGGCTTTTGGCTTAAAGGCCCACAAACTCTCTAATAAACAGCCAACAATCACAATTAATTTTAATCCAAACATTTAGCTTAAATAACTAACTTAAAAACCTAATACATGGCCAATACAACAGGCATGGAGGTTGGTTGTGTCAAACAAGCTAACCATTGACAAACAGGGCCATAATCCATCAGTCCATCCCGCCATTAAACCTTTCATTTGAAACAACAAAAAAAAACCGCCATTAAAACTACTCACTTCAACACAACAGCACAATGTCTTCGCAACAAACTACTATTCAACTCTCTGACTCCGACGACGATGACAGCAACAACAACAACAACAACAACAGCAGCAGCAGCAACAAGAAGGAAGTAATCATAAATCTGTCAACTCCAGATGCAAATACCAGTCGCAACTCTCGTAAGAGACCCAGATCACGCCCTAAATCCCCAATTCCTAATTATCTGTGCTATGATGTTGATAATGCCCACCCAATTTCTCCTCTTCCTAAACTCCGAAATTCAGCATCTTCTTTTACGACGCCGTCTGTTCCTGAAACCTCAATTCTTCCTTCTTCCCAAGGTCTCTCTTTCTTTTCTTTTTGTTTCACTTCTTTTATTTTATGAATTTCTGTCATTTTGTTGCTAATGTTTTTACTACTACAATCGCGCTCTCAATGAGTCGTGCTTCCATTTTTTTTGCTTTAGTTTTTCAGTGGTTTTCTTCGAATACTTGTTAATTCTTTCCCCCTTTTAAAAGCCCTTATGTAATATGTAATTTATGCACATTTTATTTTATTTTGTATTGGTTTGATTAATTAGTTTATAAAATTCTCCTTTAAGAGTAGTTTAGGTTTTGCTTTTTTTTTTTTGTCTTTAAATCATCTAATTGTAGATTTTGTCATCATAGTGGGTGATAGATTTTTTTTTTTTTTTTTAATCTTTTGATGCCCTATGTATAGTGTAATTTTATTTGACACATGCAATGCTATGAAGAAAATGGATCAAAAGCTGAATTGTGTGGCTTAGATTATGCTTAAACTCATTATGGGTTTTGAGGATCTTCCCTTTTACTGTCTAGAGGGGGCGGGGGTAGTATAAGTTAAGAGTGCAGTAGCCCGTTGAGGGGAACATATTACGGATTTTTTTTTTGATGATACATGGGAACATATTTTTCCTTATTATTGTGGTGTGGCGTTGGACATACCTTCAATTTTACTTTTAGTGAACTCCTTTTTGCCATGGAGGTTGGTTGAATTGAAGCTTCTACACAATATTCTAGCTTATTCCTCGAATAGATTGATTGTGAATTCTTTTTTCCATGGAGGTTGACGTTTGGACAAATCGAGCACTCGGAAGTAATTTCATTTTTAGTGAAAGTGATCAAGTTCATTTCTTTGAGCATTTTTAAAAAAGAAACAATCAAGTGTCCCAAACTCTCAAACAATAGTTTCAAACATCCATAGTCTCAACCAAGTGAGCAAAAGATGTACTATTATTATTCATCACATTTAACACCAAAAATCCATTCCCTTTCTAACATAGTCGCCATTTCTAGATATGACTATCTTGTTGGCCTCTATGACAAGTGTCAGGCCTTCTTTGTTGAGAAGGGCTTCCGAAACTAAATTTCTTCTAATTGAAGATGCATGTAAAACATTGTTAAAAATGAAGGCTTCCCGAAGTAAGTTTCATTTGCACCTTTCCCTTCCCAAGGACTTCCGTGGTGCTAATATATCCTATTTAGATATGTTCTCCATCACTAGCATCTTTGAATGCGGTCATCAACTCCTTGTTAGAACATATATGTCTTGAGGCTCTGGCAATATTTAAAAAGTGCACCTTAGGCGCGCCTAAGCATTGAGGCGCAAGGCATGGGGGGTGAGCCCTATTATCTCTAGTCGAGGCGATTTCGATTAGGTTCGCTTAAGGCGCATGAAGTGCTTGAGGCACAATTAAGAGTGCTTTGAGCTTTTTGGTGCTGGTCTCGATCTCGCTTGGTGGTGGTTTAAGTAAGAAAAAGAAAGAGAGCTAGCTGGCTTGATTGAAATTTCAGATCATATGATATATGCTTGTTCTTTATTGTTTTTGCCTCTCTTTACAATGGGTTACACCATACATTATCATCATAAAATGGGCCAAGAGACTAGTTAAAAAGAAAATAATAAGAAGAGTAACAAAGGAATGAAGAAAATTAATAGGAAATGAAGATTAACATGGGATGAAGAAAAGTGATATCTATATGACATATATGTTTTGTTTGTAGAATAATAATAGGAAATGATGATATTTAGATCTTTTATTGACTTGTACGGAGTATGTATGTAATGAGTTATGTATGTATGAGTGAAAGAATATTAATAGGAAAGTGAAAGATTCCCTCATCCTTGTTCTCCATCAAATTTGCTACTACCACCGTCATAATTATTTCTTCCTCCTCCATCAAGTTGGCTTGTGAATTGTCATTATTTTTCCTTCCATTTTTTTCTTGATTTTAAACATACTAGTTTCAACAAGGTTAGCATTAGAATGATTAAAGGAAAGAGAATCCAACATATCCTTTAGGCGATTGCCCTCCTCATTCTTCATCAAGGCTTCCCTTTGTGGCTTTGTGGGAGGCTCCGTGGAAGCAATTACGGTGCTAATCTCTTCTATGAGTCTATGACGTCCTTGTAGTTCACATAATCTATTTCCATTTGCTCAAAGAAAATGAGCAACTTTTTAGACCACCTTTTGTAACCATCCAATGTCTCTAATTTTGAGAGATGAAAAAATGGTTTGTTCATTCCGTTATTGGTAGGTATAATTTGTTTTGAAATTATTGTAGATATAACGAAGAAAATACAAAAGATGAATACTTTAATCAAAGACACAAATATGTAGAAAGAATAGCAAGAAAATAGTTGTGTCGTGGATTAAGATACACTAACTTGAAAATGAATTCCAGTGCTACTGGGGTGCACAATAGGCATTGCCGGTATGTATTTCTAAGGTATCACAATTTCTTTCTCACTATGACACTAATGAATTCAAGTGCTATTCGGGAGAAAGATTGGAGTTTATAATACTTATGCCCAAGGAAAAGAATGTCTATAGCCTTTTTGTGAGTAATGTATATTAGAAAAATCAGATGATTATATTGTATGAAGAAGGATGAGAGAAATATTTATAGGCACCAAAAATAGATGTGAGAAGCCAAAGAATAAAGTCAGAAAAACAGCTGCTATTAGATGCTCATTAACCGCAACAATTAACTCATTAATATGGGAGTTAGATGGAAAAGATTCTAATAATGAAAACTCAACGGTCACAGGAACTCGGGTGAGTTTCCGGGTTTCCTTCTGGGAAAATCGCCAAAAACTCGGCCTAGTTTAGGGCAAACTCGGGCGAGTAACTCGTTGAGTTTCCTGTGTAGACAGTCCAAAATTGAAAAGCCATAATTTCCTCGTTACTGGACGAAATTTAGTGTTTGACCTACCGTTGGAAAGCTCTTGAAGTATAATTTTCAATGCAATTAGAATCACATCAATCCGACGTGTATATCAAAAGTTATGATTAAAATTTAAAATAGTGGATTGGGGTCTATTTTCTGTTTTTACACCAACATTTTCTTGGGCGAATTCTTGGCCTTTTCCCATTTTTCCACCAACACATATTTGCTTGTTTTTCACTCTTTCATGTGTCAATTGTTCCGTGAATTGATTTGGCTCATTTCAGGGGATGATGAGTTGATATGCTTGAAATCCGATGATTTGCCTGGAGGCATGGGAAGAAATTCTAGCATGAAGGATGCAGTAGCATGTTTAAGTTCCGAATCTTTTGATTTGGACAATAGAAGCCCGAAATTCGCTTCAATGGCAAAGCAATTGGAGAATGAGAAATTTGTACCGGATTTTGATATAGATAGTTGGTTAGATCCGGACTCAACATGTTTTCTACCGAAGAGATTGAATTCCAATGTTGTGGCGGAGAGTGAAGAAGGTTTAGGGAAGAGAAGTTGCATGCAAGATAGAGATATATTAGCTGATGTTCATGTGGAGCAGGACTTGGAAGAGAGGCATAACTTTGTAGCGGAGGAGTATTGTCAGGAGACTCAGGACAATGGTAGAACAACTGCTACTTTTAATGCTGGTTGCTTTGAAAATTATCCTACAATTCAATTCACATGTCATTTTGATAGTGTCTTTGTCTTTGTGAGATATTTTTTTCTTTCAGCTCCATATTTTTGTTCTGATACAGTGACATGGTAGATTTTTTTGTTTTAATTCTTATAAGCACTGTTTATTATACGTTTTAAACACATTTGAATAGGGATAAACCTTGGAGTAATCAAGTAGTTGCATAACCGTGGCCTTTTTTTATAAATATCAGGGAGCCTGAAGTTCTCAAAGACATATGACAACACTCATCTGGAAGATAATATCAATCAAGAACAACCTGAAGAAGTAAGATCATTATTACTTTCTTGTCGCTTCTTCAGTCTGTACCAGTGTCCTAAGGAATCAACTAATCAAGCTCTTTCTCCACTCTTTATGATTTTTCTATGCTTTCTAATGATTAGTAATGCTTTACCCTGTTTATATATAATGAGAATGAAGCATAAATTGAAGCTTTGATGTTGACCTGTTTTTATTGTTATTGTTGGAAGGCTTTTGAAACAATAGATCTTCTCTCTCTCTCTCTCTCTCTCTCTCTTATTTATAAGATTTTTCCTGCTCCGCAGAATAAAAGTTCTTTTTGTTCTGAGTCAAGACAAGAGATGTAACTCCATGATAACCTGCTTCAGGGAGGGAGGAGCGCTGTTGATGCTGGGCCTTAGCATGAACAAGCAGTGTATATCAAATTCCATTAAGCATGTTGTTATTATCAAGTTTATCAAATCCGTGTTTGCCTTTTATCTGTGCTGGGAATAATGGATGCCTTGGGAATGGAAATTAGTGGGGTTTAGGGCATGTTGGTTTTAGTAGCTGTGGTGGTAGCTATTAATTGTGACATTAATAATCAGCTGCGATAGTAACTCTGCTGTAAAATAGATTTTACAATGTAAGTAGTTGCTGGATTCAGTAGAGCTGTATAGAAAAAATGAGTAATATAAATTGTTTACAACAAACAACAAATTTCAAGGTAAAAGTTACTAGTTGTAACTTTTTACAATAGTAGCTTTCTCTATTGAAAGCTACGTAAATTATTGGTATTTACCTAAAATTACCAACAGCGGTTTTTCCTCTCAAGTAGTGATTTGACTTGGACTCCCCACTAGAAATACCTAAAAAAGCTTCACCGAACAAACTCTTATAATGCAGGAATGAAGTGGAAATTCCGGATTAGTAATGGGAAGATAGTTTAATGTCTTGTTATGGATATGGCAGTCTACAATTACAGTAGCATAATTTTTGAAAAGTTACATTTATTATATGTTTAACTGGTTGGCCAAGTCTTGTACGAAGTATTTGTAGTCTTATTACTTAAGAGGAGCAGTATAAAATGATGATATGCATGTGATGCAAACTATACCAGAATTATATTGAACAAACCTCCCCCTTGTGAACTCCTCTCCCTCTCAGTCTCACCTTCTCGTTACCATGGCCCTCTTCACGTCTTTTTAGTCTCTCCCCAATTTCTTCTTTTTTGCCTTAGTAATGGTTATTGATTAAACTAGTTCATTAGAATCACTTTTGCTTACAAGCATCTCAAGGATTAATTATTATGATTTATGAGACTAAGGCTCTAAAGAAACTGCTTGCTCTGTGGTCTTCTTGAGATTTGCCTCTACTTAGGGTGCATTCTCTTCACCTTAAAAAAAAAGTTTCAGGTTTAATAAGTTCCGATAGGTTCAGTTTAGATAAGTTCAACTCTAATAAGGTCTGAATACACCTTAAAAAAAAGTTCCAGGTTTAGTAAGTTCAGATAAATTCTAATAAGTTTAGGTAAGTTCAGGTCTAATAAGTTGAAAAAAACGCACCCTTAGTTGTCTTTTTTGAATTTCCCAGAACGATCTTGTGATCTTGTCACTGGAATGGCATTTCTCCTGTGTGTTTGTGTTGATGGTCGTTTTTGTGTGTGTGTGTGTGTTGGGGGGGGGGGTGGTCGTGGGAATAAAATACCCAGCTTACATCGGAGTCGTATAAGAAAAAGTGTCAGAAGTTGGATGCTTAGTCTGAACTTGTCAATCGTAACTAAGGTTTGTTTATTTATTTATTTTTTATTTTTTATACTCCCTCCGTAACATAATTCTGACAACAAGTTTTTTTCCACGCATTTTAAGGAAGCGATTTAAGGGTGTAAACGAATAAATTGATAAAAAAAAAATTTAAGATTAGTAATTTATGATCTCAATCTTACTTGTATTAAAACCATTTTGATTAATTTGTTTGTTTACACCCTTAAATTGCTTCCTTGAAATGCGTGAAAAATAACTTGTTGCCAGAATTATGTTACGGAGGGAGTATTTTTCTTTTGGCACACATTTTGGTGCCTTAGCAAACATCATGCTTTAGGTTCTACATATGGTAATGCACTTATGGTGTCTTTTCAGGGTTATGATTATGAAAAGGAAGTAGGTCCAAGCATTAGTGGAGTTAAAGTTAATGCTCAGAAAAAACGGAATATAAATAGCCAAGCAGCTAACAAGAAGAAAGCAAGGGAGGAAAATTTTTATAAAAAGGAGGTTAGGTTAATTCTGTTTTAGTATCTAAGCAGATTGTGTTATGAGTTATGTCAAGCTTACTGAGTTTCATTGTAACCCAGCAAGAGAAATTACATAAAGCAAAATTAAAAGAAGAAGCTGCTAAGCTTAAAGGTCTTAAACAGTTGGAGAAAACGATGAAGAAACTGGAAAAATACAAGTTCAGTGAGAAAGATATCGTGGTTGAGGTTGACAAAAGGGTGCTGTCAGGTTCGCTTGGGGGTAAGAAGCCCGATAAGGGTATGCTCTATTCAGTCATTATAAAAAAAAATATTTAATCAAATTAATTATTTATTCTTGAATGCAGGGCCTCTTCTTAAAACATTTCACCAGAAAAATCTCAGTCCTGAAATAACACAAAATACCATTGCAAAATCAGTTGTTTGGAGAATGAAACTTCCAGAGGGAATTTCTCAGGTAAAATTATATAAGAATTTTCCAACTTATAGATAATCAATCAACAAACTGAAAAAGCTAAGTTGAAGTTGCAAGTGGACTGACACTTTTCCTTTTCTTTGTTTTCTTCAAAGCAATTTGTTTATCCTACCTACTTTGATTTTCTGCCTGATTTCACAAGTTGAATGATTTATGAGGATTGTGAGAATGGATATGAGTATATGATCTTAGTTAAGAAAATTCTAGTAATATGTTACTTTTAGGATGTTTTGCTTGAAAGGATGTTGAAATCTTCTCATAAAACAGCCATAGTTAATTTTGGTAGCTTCAATTAATTTTGTGGGTTCTTCACTAAAATAAAACCTCTAATGTATTGTTGTCCCAGTCTTTGTGCATATGTAGTTTCTGTTTTCTGATCCTTAATTCTTCCCTCTAACTGGCATTTCTTTTTCCTATCAAATAATCTATCTTTTTTTTCAAATTCTTGGAAGAATTATGGAAACGGGTGCTTGATAATGCTTGCATATTTTATAATCTTTTGAGCTCCCTTTTGAGTTTGTAGGCTGTGAACCTTTTGTTTCTTTTATTAATTGGTTAAATATCGAAAAGAAATTCATTTAAAGTGCTTCTCTTTCGGCAAACATTAGTGCATTATGGAAGGATTGTGGTCAATGCTATTTTCTTTTTCTATCTCTACAGAAAGCAAAGCTGGAACATGTTTTTCTTTTCTATTTCTTTTTTTTTTTTAAGATGATATTGTGAGTATTGGATATAGCTAGTTTTGGTGATTTCTTTAGACGAAATGAGGTTGCTCATCCCTGCCTTTTTTTTTTTGTGGGAAAGGGGGGAAGATGTAGTCTTTTTGGTTTGGTGTTGTGAGATGTGACCATCTTAGTTATGCATTTCATTGAGGATGTGGCCTTTTGGCTGTCATGCGACTCATGGCTTATTAAAGTTAAATTTTTTCCTCTTTAGGTGTTTTGTGCATCTATGCATATGAATCGGGCACTCATTGACTAGTTTGACATACCTTAGACAATTAGGTACTGCGACTACTGTCTATGTAGCATGGGTACTTCATATGGGTAGCCGTCCCCGAACCGGATTTGTCCACGTATTGGGGACGATTCTGATTCTTCATGTTATAATTGGTCGTACCCATTAACATTTTTTTTTTTTAGATTTTCCGTTTCCAATCCCTGTATCCGTATTCGTTTCCGAACCCGTTCCCGACTCAGTGCAACCTAGGGTAGTGTCAGTAATTCTTGACATACAGCTGAAGGCTTTCTATTCCATTTTGTACATTCTTCTCCTTGCTTCAATTTTTTTTTTTGCTGATATTAGATTTCTAGCACCTCAGTTGTGATTTAATCTATTTTTGTCTTCACTTTTTTTTTTGAATTTTCTTGAATTAGAACTAGAAGGTTCTGGTTCAGATCCTTTTTCTGGAGATTTGCTTGAAAGTTGAAACTGATTGTGTTAAATTTGCTACAGCTCTCTACAGTGAACACAAATATTCAGTACATATTGCTCATATATGATAATGCTGAGGAGTTCTGCAATCATGCTAATGATGGATCTCTTATGCATCATATTGCTTCCGTGCGGAAGCAATTTCCATCTTACACAATCTCCTGCCTCACAAATAGGTTAATGTCTTTTATCAATAAAAGGTTAGATTATTTACAAGTTTGATGCCTTCTTCCTTTTATTTATGTGGATCTTATGCTTCCTTGGGACCCTGAATTTATGTGGGAATTTTTTCCCTTTACATTTTGTTTTTAATTTTTACTTTATTTGTTCCAAGATGTAAATAGTAGAGCTATTGTGCAGGGGCAACAAAGAACATAATTTGTGAAAACATAGCTAGTTGAATGAGGTTTTCTTTTGTCTGAATTAGAAGGATGTGATACTTCTGAGAGAGTTGAACGACTTTTAGCTGCTATATCAATGATAAATGTCATATTTTTTTTAATACCTTGTTTGGCTATCCTTTGGTGCTGTGGTGAGGAGTGGCATATTTTTCATGTTAGAACCTCTGATTAAATTAATCTTAGAGGATTCCTAGTCCCCACATTATTTTATCTTTTTAAATTTATATTAAAATAATCTTATTCTATATTCTGTAATGGAGCCATATAACCCAAAAGTGGTCTAGACTTATGTGAGAAGAAAGAAGACAAAACCAGTCAGCACAGGAGACAACCAAGTACAACATGCCACTACTACAACAACACCCACTACCACAATGCAACCACCAGCAGCAACAGACATCTAGCAGCAGCAAGCAGCCAAGTCAGAGACAATTTTGGAGAAACGAGGAACTAGTTGTATATATAAGAAGAGAGAGGCATTGTAGAGGGATTCAGAAAATTGTTGTGAGAACTTTTGAGAATAGTGACCTTAAGTCACATAGAGACTAGCATCCTAAAGCTGCTAATGTAATCAACCTCCCATTAATCAAAAACCTCATTTTACTGCTATTTCGTTTGCTTTTTCTTTCTTTCACTTGCTGTAATTTTCCTACTGTTTACTTGAGTTTAGTCAGTCCATTACAAGTGGTATCAGAGCACGTCGATCCGGCAGCCATGGTTAACACCACGCAGAGGATTGAAGGTATCGAAGAACAACTGGCCACTCTCGGTACCAGATTGGAGAAGATAGAGGAGTCCACGAAGTTTCAGGAAGATGCCATTAGTAGGGCCGTGGCAGCAGGGGTAGCTCAGGGTGTGGAGCAAGTCCGAAATGGCTTGCAAGAGAAGATACGTGAAGAAATCAGTAAACAAAAAGGGGATAAAGCTAATCACAAAGAGAAGGAGAAGAATCTTGAGGTGGAGGATCAGGAGAGTCATCTGGAAAATGACGACCTGGAGTTCGAAGAGAAAGAACCCGCGTCGAAAGACCAAGGGCCTGCCGGACACGTTAGGCATCGAAGGCTGGACATGCCAATCTTCGAAGGGGAGGACCCAGATGGTTGGATTATGAGGGTAGAAGTTTATTTCAGCTTCTACAACCTCACTGTGAAGGAAAAAGTTAAGACCGCTATGGTGGCCATGGAAGGTAGAGCACTACGGTGGTTCCAATGGGAGAATCGTCGACGACCCATCAGAAGCTGGCCGGAAATGAAAAGACGTTTGTTGCACCAGTTCAGATCGCGGGGTAGGGGAACGCTTCATGAGCAGTGGTTGGCCACCACCCAACAAACCACGGTGGAGTACCAGTAGCAATTTATTGAGAGGGCAGCACCTTTAGATGACATCCCAGAAACTATCATGATGGGCCAGTTCATAAATGGGCTAAAAGAGGAGATCCAACTTGAGGTAAGGGTTATGGACCCATATGACTTGGAGCAGGCTATGGAATTGGCCATTAAAATAGAAGAGAGGAACCAGGCTAGTGGGGTTAGGAGGGGAGCAGGCTTCCTTCCACGAATTGGGCCGGCCCAAACGCAGGAGAGAGGAGGGGTCCATTCTTTTAAAAACTTGGGCAGTAGAGTAAATGGGGCCCCACCATCAATTAAATCAAATGGAGACTCATCCCAAGCTTCTGTGAATTTTACGAAGAACCACAACACCAACTCCAAGCACTCTCCGTCGGGGCCTCGTCGGCTCAGTGAGCGTGAGATTCAAGAGCGGCGAGCCAAAGGGCTCTGCTTCAAATGCGATGAGCGGTGGGGGGCCGGACACATCTGCAAGAAAAAGGAACTCAGCGTGATGTTGTTGGGGGAAGACGATGAAGGAGAAGAGCTGCCGGTGGAGGAGGACGGCTCGTTGGATGAAGAAGAGGTTCCAACTGAAATTTCCCTTTGTTCTGTAGTAGGTATTTCAAACCCTAAAACTATGAAATTGAAAGGAAAAATTGGGAATTTTGATGTGGTGGTGATGGTCGACCCAGGTGCCACCCATAATTTTCTCTCTACACTCCTCATCGAAAGGGCAGCATTGGTGATAAACGAATCGGCAGAGTTTGGCGTGTCTTTGGGAAATGGCGACATGATTAGGGGTAAGGGGATATGTAAAGAAGTGAAGTTGAAATTGGGCAAAAATGTGGAAATCACTGAGGATTTTTTCCCCCTAAAATTAGGTAATGCTGATGCAATTTTGGGAGTACAGTGGCTGGAAAAGCTTGGACCGGTGATGATGAACTGGAAGAGGCACATAATGCGTTTTTAGGTGGCCGAGATGTGGGTAACATTGGAGGGGGACCCTTCATTGGAGAGTTCCCAAGTTTCACTAAAAGCCATGATAAGAAGCTTGAACAAGGAGCAAGGGGGACTGCTAGTGGAATTGAATCAGGTGAATGAGTGTTTACTGGAAGAGGGTCATGGGACTGAAGTACCGGAGGTACTAAAACCCGTCTTACAAGCGAATGTGAGGGTTTTTGAAGCACCAATTGGGCTGCCACCACCGAGGGGACATGAGCATGCCATTGTTTTGAAAGAAGGGAGTAATCCGGTGAGCGTGAGACCGTATCGGTATCCGCAAATTCAGAAGGATGAGATCGAGAGGCTAATTAAGGAGATGCTGGCAGCGGAGATCATAAGACCATTAGTAAGTCCCTTCTCGAGTCCAGTATTGTTGGTAAAGAAGGACGGGTCTTGGAGATTTTGTGTGGACTACCGAGCTCTCAACAAGGAAACGGTTCCCGATAAATATCCGATTCCAGTCATCGATGAACTGTTGGACGAGCTCCATGGAGCCAAGGTCTTCTCAAAATTGGACCTAAAAGCCGGCTACCACCAGATTCGAGTGCGACCTGAGGAGACACACAAGACAGCTTTTCGCACTCATGAGGGTCATTACGAGTTTCTCGTGATGCCTTTTGGATTGACCAATGCCCCGGCAACATTCCAATCCTTGATGAACGAGGTATTTCGTGCTTTTTTGCGAAAGTTTGTTCTTGTTTTCTTTGATGATATACTAGTTTACAGCAAGGATATGAGCACTCATGTAGAACACTTAGAACTAGTATTGAAAACTTTAGCTGATCATTCCTTATTTGCAAATAGAAAAAAATGTGAATTTGGTAAAAATGAGGTGTCATATTTGGGTCATGTAATTTCTAACCATGGTGTAGCAGCTGATATGGAGAAGGTTAGAGCCATGATAGATTGGCCTACCCCAAAAAATTTGAAGAAACTACGCGGGTATCTTGGGCTAACCGGGTACTATCGCAAATTTGTGCGACATTATGCTCAAATTGCACAACCCCTAACCAACCAACTCAAAAAGGATGCTTTTGGGTGGAATGAGGAGGCGACGAAGGCCTTTGAAGCTCTTAAGAAGGCTATGACAACGGCCCCCGTGCTGGCCATGCCCGACTTCCACAAGACATTCTTGGTGGAAACTGATGCCTCAGGATATGGACTTGGGGCTGTTTTGATGCAAGAGGGCAGGCCCATAGCTTATTACAGCAAGAATTTGGGAACTCGGGCTCAAGGGAAGTCAATTTATGAGAAGGAATTGATGGCGATGTGCTTGGCAGTGGAAAAGTGGAAACACTATTTATTGGGGAGACACTTTGTAATTCGTACGGACCAACAAAGTCTTCGTTTCATCACTCAACAAAGGGAATTGGGGGCTGACTTTCAGAAGTGGGTCAGAAAGCTCATTGGGTTCGATTTTGAAGTTCAGTACAAGCCGGGTTCATCCACCCGAGTGGCAGACGCGCTCTCAAGAAAGGGTGGAGGAGTTTCCGAATTTGGGGCACTTGTGGTTAACCAAGGGGTTGATTGGGCAGCCCTAGACCGTGAGGTGGAGCAGGATGTTTGGCTTGGAAAAATTAAAGAAGGGTTGCTGGCCGGCCAAGGAGTTGGGCAGGGTTTCGAGTTGGAAGCGGGGCGATTGCTATATAAAGGGCGTGTGGTGGTCCCAAGAACATCCACCTTAATCACTCTTCTGCTCAAAGAATATCATAATACCGCAACAGGGGGGCACGCAGGTGAAGTTAAAACTTATTTGCGCCTCATGGGGGAATGGTTTTGGCAAGGAATAAGTAAGGATGTGGGCCAACATGTTCGTGAATGTGAAGTTTGCCAAAGAAACAAGCACTCTCAATTGAGTCCCGCGGGGCTCCTTCAAGCACTCTGGGAGGACATCTCTCTTGACTTCATTGAAGGGCTTCCAAAATCAAAGAACGTGGACAACATCTTGGTAGTGGTGGATCGATTGTCCAAATATGCCCACTTCATAGGGTTGAGACACCCCTTCAGTGCTAAAACGGTGGCCGAGGCTTTTATGAAAGAGGTGGTCAGATTACACGGGTTTCCTTCATCTATCATTTCTGATCGGGACAGGATTTTCCTTAGTGTATTTTGGAAGGAACTATTCAAGATACAAGGGTCTGAATTGAAGCGCAGCACGGCTTATCACCCCCAAACGGATGGTCAAACCGAAATTGTGAACAAGGCTCTAGAGGGCTATTTGAGATGTTTTTCAAATGAGAAGCCCAAAACTTGTGCAGAATGGCTGCCTTGGGCAGAATTCTCTTACAATACCTCACCACATTCATCTACTGGAGTATCTCCTTTCAAGTTTGTTTATGGAAGGGAACCCCCACAAATCATCAAGGCCAGAATGGGACAAACCGTGGTAGGGAGCTTGGATGAGTGGCTGCAAGAAAGGGACTTCATGCTCGAAGAGATCAGGGTGAACCTTCTCAAGGCCCAACACAAAATGAAGGAGCAAGCTGACAAAAGGAGAAGGGAAGAAGAATTCCAGGAAGGGGACTTAGTCTACCTCAAGCTCAAACCTTATAAGCAACGCTCCTTGGCGAAAAGATCCTATGAGAAGTTAGCTGCGAAGTACTATGGTCCTTTTCCCATCATTGCACGCATTGGGCAAGTGGCCTACAAGCTTAATTTGCCTACAAATTGTAGCATACACCCGGTATTCCACGTGTCACAACTCAAGAGAGCCATTGGGAACAAACCTGTGTCTTCCACCATTCCCACCCAACTAACACCAGAGTTAGAGCTATTAGTGCAGCCAGCCCAAGTAAGAGAAGCTCGTCACAGGCAGCAAGGCAACAAGATCATCACTGAAGTGTTAATTGAATGGTAAGGGCTGCAACCTTTTGAAGCCACCTGGGAAGAAGCTGAGATGATAAAAGAACGATTTCCACACTTCCACCTTAGGACAAGGTGAATCTTGAAGGTGGGGGGGGGGAGATGTAATGGAGCCATATAACCCAAAAGTGGTCCAGACTTATGTGAGAAGAAAGAAGACAAAACCAGTCAGCACAGGAGACAACCAAGTACAACAGGCCACTACTACAACAACACCCACTACCACAATGCAACCACCAGCAGCAGCAGACATCTAGCAGCAGCAAGCAGCCAAGTCAGAGACAATTTTGGAGAAATGAGGAACTAGTTGTAAATATAAGAAGAGAGAGGCATTGTAGAGGGATTCAGAAAATTGTTGTGAGAACTTTTGAGAGTAGTGACCTTAAGTCACATAGAGACTAGCATCCTAAAGCTGCTAATGTAATCAACCTCCCATTAATCAAAAACCTCATTTTACTGCTATTCCGTTTGCTTTTTCTTTCTTTCACTTGCTGTAATTTTCCTACTGTTTACTTGAGTTTAGTCAGTCCATTACATATTCCCTCCTTAATGTGACCTTTAAGTGATCCTTTCTAGCCATGTCTTGATTTGTTAGAATAAGGATGATGCCCTTCTCCTGGAAGCTGGTGCCATCTGTGCCAAAGAGATGATCACATTGATTGTTAAATTGGACAGTAAAGAAAATGGTTCTGGGAATAGGAGGTGAGCTTAATTAGTAAAGGTAAGAGTAAGCCATGATTTCCATTTCATGGGAGTATTTTCCTAAGTGAGGAGAGGGAATCTGAACCTTATGCCTTATTAGGCTAAATTGTTTTGTTGATACTACAGGAAATTGCATTTCGTTGGAAGTTCTATGAACGAGGGGTTTTGTGAGAAACTTCCCTTGTCTTGCGGGAATTTGCATTTCCCTTGAAATAATACAAATATGTAATACCCATGCTTGCCTTGTTTTCCTCCAACCCAAGACTCCTACATCTAGCTGTTTCCCTGGAATTTGTAAGTATGCTTCTCAGGTGCTGTGATCTATCTATCCCTGGTGCTTCTCTACCTTGGTATACGTGAACAGTAAAGTAGGCTAGGTTGACTCCTTGAAAAATCAAGATCTCATGAATAATTCATATCTTGAAAATACGTCTTTCCTATGTTATAAGTCTTATAACACTTAGAAGCCAGATGAGAAGGAAATCATGAAAAAAGGTTGAAAAGAAAGATAAATATATCTAAATTGGTGCTCTTTCAAAGTATTGTGGAATTTATTCTTGCACTCTTTCACTCTTTCTGACATGCAGTTTAAGAACTTTAATAAGTTATCTTGCTTCTAGAGCAGCTTTTAACATTCTGCGTCTTCCTTTTTTATATTGTTAATTTCATGCTGTTAACTTTTTACAGTATTTGAAAAAAGAAATTCCTATTTTGTTTCTTCCCTGCCAAAGTCTGAACTTTGTATCATATTAACAACTGGGGGTTTGTTATCTTGGCAGAGAACAGCAGAAGTATAAAAACCATAAAGATGCCTGTGATTGGAGACGTCCACCTGTGGAAGAGGCAAGATGTTTGGAGTTGTGGCTCTTCAAATATGCTATATTTTATGCTGTTACTATTTACTAAATTGCTATTGTAACACTGCTTTTTGCCCTTTTCACAGTTCTTTGCTAAGCTAACCACTCAGTTTCACAATGTACATTCAAGACAATGTGCTGATGAGGCAGAAGTAGCAGAGCATGTTGTTGGGTTGACAATTAACCTTGCCAAATGTCATTCTCGGTAATCATGCAATATTTTTGTTAATTAATAAGATATCGAATTTGCAACGCAAATGGCAATCATGCTTGAGTACATTGTTTTGTCTATATCATCCTTAGTTCCTTACAACCTTACCTTATTTCAATCCTTGTACATTCTTTTCTGCCATTTGTTATTACTAGAACACAAGATTTCTCTAACTTCTTTCATCTGTGTTGGAACATGTAGGTAAATTGCCCTAATTATTTTTCTGCTTTTGTCTGGCAGCAAGAAACTGTCACCCCTATCTGTAAATGCCAATGGATGCAATGCTCTAAAGGATTGTGTGGACAAAGAGCTCATATTGAAGCATCCATGGTTAGTGATCATTTTTAGTAAACCTGTATTTGTGTCACCGCCACTATGGTTTATACACACATATGATGAATAAACTAATAGAAAAAATACTTCTCAAAAAAACAAAAACTAATAGAAAAAAAATATTATCATAAATTTATTAATATGCTTTGGTTGTTGGAGGAAAATCTTTGTGGATGACTACACGGAATGATCACTTTTGGAGATCCCAACTAAGGCTTTGATTGCTTGATTGATTTTGGCTATTGGCCTAATCTACCCAGTTGTTTTTGAGAAAATTAATTTTCCTTTACAGTAGGAATGTCAGTAGAACTACAAATCAAGAATTTGGCACCCATAGTAGATGAGTATACCTCTTTTATATTCGTAAATGTTTAGCAATTGCTTTCCTGGATTGTAGTAATGTAAAATGTGCAGAACTTGTCAAAGGTATGGTTGACGTTTGGCCTTTGTTTGTCCTTTTACCACAAAATCTAAAGCTTGAACTTTTGCTCCAAGTTATGTAATCGGTCAGGTCCTCTATCTGATTTGGATTTGAATGATCAGGATGGATCAACACAAGTGATCTAGATGGTGGTAAAGTGATACATTGGATCAAACCCTCACAAAATCTGATATTTTCTTAGTGCATTAGTGTTAGCAAGATATATTGTGGCTATAACTCTTGTGTGTGCTTGTATATAATCACCCCTTATGTTTCTGTAACTCTCAAGTACACTTGTATAGTTGTATATATACATCCCTTGTTTTGCTATGAGCCTATGACTCTTGTGTAATGTGTGCACTTGTATATACATGTCCCTTAATGCGTGTCACGGCATGCGGGACTTTCCTGTAGCAATCTGTCTTTGTGAAGGATATTGTTGTGGATGCCTTAAGGCAAACGCTTCAGCTTCAATTCCTCAAATGTTGCTTATAAGATAAGTCGGTTAGCATGCCATTTGCCCATTTCTGTGGTGCCTTTTAGAATGTAAGGAATTTTATTGCCTCATATATTTTTTTTTTGTACTCTTCCCACCGATTTTGCACCGATACCAAACCATTCCTGGTAAAATTTTAATACAGTATCAATAAAATGGCGTGGTCTTTTGTTCTGTCGTATTCGTAATAACTAAGGGGCTGTGTGGTTTAATACTAGGGAAAGGAAAGGAAAGGAATAAACAAAGTGTTAGGAAAGGAAAGAAATAAAACTCCCTTTGCTTATTCTTTATGTTTGGTAATAAATCCATTTTTTTTACCACCACCACTAACTCTCCTCTCTCTCTTCCATAAGAACCATCACAACACCTTTATGCTTCCATTGCTACTTCTACAGTTCTACTTCTGAATCAGCTGCCGCTTCTGCTTCCGCCATCTACAACGCTTCTGCTTCCATCCTCACTCTTCCACCATCTACAATGCTTTTTCCATCCTCTCTTTTGCCACCTTTAATTTGGTCCAAGTTAGGGTTTTGTGGTGATATCGTGGGTCTGAGTGAGATGGATGGATTTATTGGTGGTGAGATGTTGTGGACTTGTGGGTGCAATGGTGGTGGGATGGGTTCATGGTGGTGCAGTGGGTTTCATGGGTGATGGGTGGTGAGATGGGTTCGTGGGTGGTGGCGGGTTGGGTTCGTGGGTGGTTTAGTGGTGGTGGGGTGGGGTGGGTTTTGTGGGTGGTGGGGTGGGTTTCGTGGGTGTGGAATGGGTGGTCATAATGGTCAATGTTGGTTAAATTTAAGAGGGAAATGGGGGAATCACAGGGAAAAGGGAATGATTGTTTTGTCCTAACAAACATTTACAAAGGCGATTTAGGTTGTTTCCCTTTCCTTTTCCTTAAACCCTCTAACCAAACAGCCCCTAATAGAAGCTCCTTTCCAGACAACGTTATGACCTTGTGATCTATGCTGTATTTTAGTAACCACTAGGCATTTCATTCATGGACTCAATTTGGATATAAGCTAATGAAATTATAAGATCTTTCGGAATACTCGAGCATTTTTGACAATATTTTAGTAACCACTAGGTGTTTCATTCATGGACTCAATTTGGATATAAGCTAATGAAATTCTAAGATCTTTAGGAATACTCTAGCATTTTGACAATATTTTTGGACTTCCAACATCCTCGATCTCAAACAAGTTTATCGTCAAGTAATTTTTCCAACGATGATAATAAGAAATTAATATTGGTTAAAAATTCAACAAATTGCTACAGCCATCAATGTTTGACATCTGTCCGATGAAGAAAAATGTATACTTTCTACTATACATAGTTTGATCGGTAGTTTGACATATGTCGTACTTGTAAATATTCGTTTTTCTTTTGGATTCCAGGTTAAAGGCACTGGTTTCCATCCCAAAAGTTCAACCAAGATTTGCTGTTGCTATATGGAAGCAGTATCCAACTATGAAGTCCCTTTTGCGTGTCTACATGGATCCAACTAAAACTGTAAGTCTTTTGTCCGCGTTCTCTGTTTTTTTATTTTTTTATTTTTTTACATGTGATAAATTTGTTGGGGGATAATTATGCTGATTCTACTGTTTTATGTTTTGTGAATTGCCTCCTCTATGCAAATTGTCAACATTCAAAAGTAGGAGGCCTTAATACCTTACACAAAATACCCTATGTAGGTTAATCTCTTGCAATATATTAGAAATAGTTGGTAAATTTTTATTAATTATGTTTGATGAGAAGTAATAGTTGGTATTTATTGGTATCACTGTAGTTTATGAAGATAAGCCAACTCTTTCAACATAACTACAAATCTTTATTCTGCTCAGTAATTAATATTCTGATTGAGATTAGAATGCGTTTGTACTGTGATGTTACTCTGATCTTGTTACTGGAATCAATTTCCAGTAATTTGTGTATCACTTAATCTTAGGAGGGGATATTATAGGAGGTCAATGTAAGCTAGATCCTACATGTGTATTGAGATTCATCATATCATTCTAATAATTTAACTTCTGGAAGTTTGGCTCTTGTTTGGCCTCTGAGCTAGCAGTCCTCTTATGTAATGTGCTTTATTTGTGCACATTATAGCTTCTGAACTTCTTGATACCTGCAATGCTGTAGAGTACTAGAGTGTAGACCTTGTAATCTTGTATCTCTCTCCTTGTACTCTAGCTTATTTTTTCTATATATATTCTCATCAGTAAGGGTACTAGAGTGTAGACCTTGTAATCTTGTATCTCTCTCCTTGTACTCTAGCTTATTTTTTCTATATATATTCTCATCAGTAAGGGTACCTTGCACCAATAGACTTTTGTATCCTTTGCACTTTCAAGTCCTGTTCTTCTGGACTTCATTATTCTACACTGAACAAAACTGAATGGAGCCAAATCGCCTGAATCCTCGACTCAGCAGGACCTGAATTCAAAGAACTGCACTATAAATCTGGAAGATAAGTCCAAAAGAACAAGACCTTACTGGTGTTGGTAGTATCCCATGGAAGATTGTAATCGTACTGAACTTAGCTCATGTAAAGCCAACGGATAGAGGGTTTCCTTTCTGTCATTCGAGTCTAGACACAGAACTTGGCTCATGCAGTTTACATTTTGTTGTGCAAGTGTAAATTGTGGCATTTTTCACCTGTTTCCTCCTGTGCATTTTACTGACTTACTGCACCCCATCTGCATTTTCTGTGCTACTTTTAGAAAGGTTTGACGATTTTTTTTTCTTGTAGTAGTGTTTCTTATGTAATTTTGGCATCTTTGACATGGTTCTTTTGCATTTTTTTTCTAGATGTTTGAAATGATTTTTTCAGTTCATCCTATTACGTACAGTTAAATATTTCTGAAGGAAAGCCTAGTTGTTCAGTCTTAATTTCTTGTTAATTACTTTTTTGTATTCTAGATGGATGAGAAGGAATCAGTACTGGAGGACCTCCCACTGGAAGATCCTCTAGGCAATGGGGTGAAAGTACTAGGTAAAAAATGTTCAATGAGAGTCTACAGGATACTCATGGCTCATAATGGAAGCATTAAGACTGATGATGTTGAAGACGGTGCTGATTTCACCCCCAGTCAGTGATTATAGTTCTAACCTAACATGATAAAACAAATCAGTGAGTAAACCTCATTTCATTTTTTACTTTTACGTTAAATGAATTGCATATTGTCAATTCCCTGTGTCTTGTCTTTTATTTATTTATTTTTTTTTGTTTTGTTTTGTTGCTTCCTCATTTTGTGCTTCTAGTTGTATATTTGTGTCCGCTGAAGTTGGGGGAACCACTCATTCCCTTCTATTAGAGAGCAGTTAATTTTTGGTGATGGAGCAGAGTAAATCAATGCCAGATTATTCTTCCTGTGTAAAAGTAAAAGCCTAGTATGCATTCAAAGACCGTCCTCGTTCGAGCTAGCTTATTCACTCAATGGTTTGAACAACAACGGTGATCTAATGAGTTTGGATCATCTGGGATTCCTGAGGTGAAGAGGAACAACCAATGTCACATAGTTCCCTAAAATGTCCGCGTTTTGTGCTATTTTTGTCCCATTTTAGGCGATCCGCGAATTATAGAAGCGAACTAAAAGACGAACTATGTAACACTGGGAACAACCGTACAAGAGAACATGCATCTTATAACATCTATGCTGTGGAGGGTAGGGTAAGTTGAAATCGACGTTTGATATTATGAGATCAAAAATAAATTCTATGATGTTTATTTTTTAATGTCTGAACTTCTTTATTTTGGCATAGGATTGGATATTATGTGTGTGTATAGTTTGATAGAGTAGAGTGTTTTTTTTGGTGAAGGGGAGTTCTCTGCTTCTGCAATATCCAGTGGCTTCCGATTAAGATGTAAACTAAAATTTTATGAATTATGAAGTTCACATGACTTCTTTTTCAACCATCTTCGTATCTCATTTTTCTGCTTTGGAATGCCTTGACCTTTTTTCAGTGCTCCATATTTATGTAGTGTCATTATTTTTTTTTTTACTTGTGATTAAATGGTATTGTCTTAATTAGTTTTTGGATATTTTTTACAAATTTTATTTAACACATAACCATTGAAATAAGTTTAGTAAAAAACCAAAATAATTTACGGAGTAAAAAGATTTTATCCTCAAGTATAGTAAACCCATTTTAACTAGTCAAAGTTTGAGTTGTTAGACAAGCTAATTTAAAATTTTAACTAGGCATTCTTTGATGTTGACACTGCTGCTTTGTGCTACTCCAACAAACGTTAGGATTGCATACCATGGTATTCCAGTAGATCATAATGGATTAAAACTAAAAAGTGCTACTTCCAAATTAGACTTATGTAAAATTTATGTCTCAAAGCCTTGTTACATATTTACAAATTTTAGGGTTTTTTTTTTAATTTTTTTTTTATTTTTTACTACTACTACTAAAGGAATAACCGAATAACCATTGAAATAAATTTTCCTATTGCATTCCATAAATGCAGCCTATTGCATCATAGTTGATTAATGGAGCATTTGAGTACATTAGTTATAGATAAAGTTCAAATACCATTTGATTGCAAAGCATACAAGAACAATCATAGACATTCAATTTGGCTAAAGAAAAAGAGTAAATTGTTAAGTAGTTTGTGATGTATAGCCAATGAAAAGTTTGCAAGAATTTCAAGAAAACTTTATGTATTTTCACACCCTTAACATATGAAACAAGTGACTCATTTGTACTCCGTTCAATTCATAAGAAGTTATCTAGTAATGTTTGATGAGCATTCAACCACATTTAAGCTCCATAAAATCTGAATTTAATATAGAATTATTGTAAATTAACATATCACATTAAATGTCCAGGTTTCAATAAGTACCGTAAAAGATAATAAAATCATCCATAATTTACCGTAATGTTATAGGAAAGCAAAACAGGCAAAAATCTATACGAATCATAAAATTTGCGAGGTGTGAGCCCAAGTTTCCGGGGTGCGACCAGTCTCTGCTTTGCCTAGTTCCTTCATCTATTCATATGCTCACAGTCCATTGAACTATAAATATTCCAACAAAATATACTAACACTACAAAAAATTGGTCCATTAACAATGGTAAAGATCAATGATGGGCCTAAATTATATTCTAAAAGTAGATTTTTTATGCCAATTTTAGGTCCGTCATTAACATTCACTCAATGTCTAACCCAAACTCTATTAAAGTTGACTCATTTACGACGGGATCATGATGTGAAAAATCATTCATGAGTTACGACCCCCATTTCTAGGATGAGGTCACAAATTTACAATGGGAAAACTTACTTAAGGTCACCTTTTTAAAAATGGGTTTACGTTTTCACGACGAAAATACCCCTCGTAAATAACATATTTACTAGTGGTGAAAATTTCCTAGAAAATTAACCAAACAATACCTAAAAAACATGGAGTAGAAAAAGTTTTATATCATTGTTAAACCTATAAATTAATCCTTTTTGAATGTAAATGCATTCCTTTGGGAACTTGACCACTTATTTATTTTTTTTAAATCCCTATTTGCAATTTTTTTTTGAAGATACGTCATACATGGGCCAGATATATCCATTTATAGGCCAATGCATGTTTTAGACAAAAGACGGTGGCAATGCAGTATTTAATTTGCATGCTTAAAAGGAGCACTTGCATATGAATATATGGTATGGGATGCTTTAATTAGCTTAGTGGTAGTCTTGGTAAAGCAATCAAGTAATTTTCTGATATATTTACTCTTCAAAAAAACATTGTTTAAATGTAATAATTAGACATTTTTCCTCTTTATTTTTGTAATCCCCCGTATTTTTTTATACTCTAATATAGAATTATTTATACATGAATACGCGGCTTTTATACCTGTAAACGGATATTTCCGGGATTGGAATTAATAAAATAAAATAAATATTTTATTTTATGGAAATATTAATGATTTATATGTTTGAAATCATTTTTTACAAAAATTTGTGGGTCATATTTAACATAACTCAAAGATTTTAATTGCCGGTTGGAAACCGTTCAAAAAGATAATAAATAAATAAATAAATAAAAAGGATGAAATAGTAAAACTTCAGTGTTTGAAAATGACAAGGGCCTAAGGGAATTTGTCACATGCCCAAACTATTGAGAAACCCTAAACAACCGTAACATTGTAAATACCCTAGGGTAAACCAAATTAGGTCAAAAAGCAAAAAGAGAAAAAAAAAACCCCAACTCTCTCTCTCTCTCAACGTGACCCAGGAAAAAAGAAAAGGAAAAAAAAATTCAAAACCCCAAACCTCCATAACCATCTTCAACCTCACACCCTCAACCCTCCATAACAACCAAAGGTCCACCACCGTTCAGTCGCCGGTCCCCGCAGCAACCTCCACCCTCCCCGGTAGTTCCTCTCGATTTTCGAAAAGAAAAAAAAAACATAACAGAAAGCAGAGCACTCTCCCTCACGTGGAACCACCGGTTGCTGCACCACCCCTCACCGCCGCGTTGACCGGAGCGCCGAATGCCGAGCGACCGTTCTTGGTGCCGTAGGTAGCAGCCGTGCTTTGCTGTTGTTAGGTACTCCGTATGTCTATATATGTATATGCATATATGTATATGCATGTATGTATGTATATATATATATATATATGTACACGTATATATATATATATATATATTTTTTAAAAAAAAAATTAAATTAAATTATTATTATTTTTTTTATTTTATTTTAAAATTTTGGATTAAAGAATGTATTTATACATATGATTAAGTAGTTAATATTATCATCGGGTAATTTATGGAAAGTCTTAGGATAGGTTAGAGCTGCTGGATATTTTAAAGGACTCGAGTTTAATATAATGAATTTATTTTATATATTTTAGCCAAGGAATATTACTTAGGCGAGTTCTAAAGGAAAGGGTGGAGTACCGCCAAATTTATTCGAGGTACGCGTGATTGATAAGTTTTTAGATGTAGTATCATGTTAGGACTTTGCGTATTTCTATCATGATTATCAATAAAAGAGTATGAAGGATTGATAAGTTTTCAGACGTAGTATCATGTTAGGACTTTGCGTATTTCTATCATGATTGATAAGTTTTCAGACGTAGTATCATGTTAGGACTTTGCGTAGTATCATGAATTTGTGGAACATGACTGTTTGTGGTGAATTTAATTGTTTGTATAACCTGTGTTTGCAAACCAATCAAGAAAAGAATATGAAGGATTATTTCATGTTCCCGATTATAAAAGAGAGTATTGCATGAATAGGTTCTTTGAATATTTCATGCTTCATTAGTAGCAATTTATTTTGCATATGGACAGGTTGTCCCTTCCAAGTTTATTAGTAGCAATTTATTTTGCATATGGACATGTTGTCCATTTCAAGTTTATTGGTAATGCATGAATAGATTCTCCGGATATTTCATGCCCTTTAATAGCTTTGGGATACCACTTAAGACATATGTTCTTAATGGGAATCTCGTTAAATAGACAAGAGTTCAGTGTGTTTTATCTGAACAATAATTAAAACAAGTGTTATGTGGATTGTATGATATGTGTGCTTGTTATGTGTAATAATTGTCAAGACACTAATCACTTAAAGTGAAAGATTCGGGTAAGCATTAAAACTCTAGAAAAGTGCACGTCTGGAGTATTGGCATGGATGTGGGTTGGGGTCACGGCAGGTCTCGTGACTTTAAGGGAACCGTAGGATCCACGTGTTCCATTAGCGGATCGAGCTCATTCCTTTATTTGTGACGTGGGTAGCTCCCATTGTCACCTTCTAGGCATACACAACTCGCCTGGTGCTTACACTGGCTTCGGCTCTAGAGGGCCACCTAATAATCAATGTGTTTAACAAGGGAATAATAACTAATTACTCACCATAGCAATTAAGTTTTTGACATGATTTTTATATGCAATAGATCTGTATGCTTATTTAATTGTCGTACTCAGCTTTGCTGACGCCGTACAAATCTGGTCTTGTTAATATCTTGACCCTGTGATGACCCAATTATTGGTGAGCAGTCGTTCAGGGTCAAGGTAAGTTTGTGCAGGAATTCAGGGACGATTATGGGCTTGAGTGATGAGCGATATTCTCAACATTAATAAATTTTGAGAAATATTTTCCAAATTTGATTTAATTTTATAGTTTGGTTAACTTTAAAACATTCCTTTTATTTAGGTTGGATTTATTTTGCAATATCTTTCGTTTGAGTTGGATTAATAACTCCAGGGCCTCAATGGTTCCAAGTTGTAATAGATTTAATTTCCTTTTAACTTAACTTACGTACTATTTTATTTCCGCTGCAAAATTCTGAGTAAGCCGATACGTTTCCACACGTGGCGATAATACTTTAATAATTCTCAGTATTTCTTGAAAATAGCATTTATACTTTGATGAGAATTATTGGGGTCAATTTTATTTCAAATCGATACATTTAATTAGACACAGACATAGTGTTAGGAAAATGTGATGTGGGAATATGGATATAAATCTCCAATGCACAGAAACTACGTTTTCCTATTAGTTTAATTCGTTCTACTAAGGATCTCCGGGTTACCATGAACTAACTAATGAGATACAATAGAGATTATACACTCTATATGGTCTTCAGAGTGTATCCTAAAAGACTTGTGTTTAGTTTTTATTTATAGTACACTTAGAACAATTAGCTAGAAAATTCAAAGTGCAAACAATTAGCTAGAAACTTATGAATTTTTGTCCTTCCAAACAAGTGAACTAACATGGCTATTTATAGACATAATTGCAAGAAGAATTCAGCAAAAAGATGATTGACATTCACCATTAAAACTCTATAAAATAAGAAATTATGGTGATTTAATTGTGTAATAATCATCAAAATATGCCACACTCAATGTTCATCATCCAAATTATGATTTTAATTCATTTTGATGCCATCTAAACAATGAAGTCTCATAGCTCTCCATCTTCTTTTCCACTGCCATAGAGCTACCCAATTTTGGTCCCTTATTCCCTCTTTGCCCATCCCTCCCAACCCTACTCTGATTGCCTGGTTTAAGGATCAGCTTTCTAATGACTCTGACTTTGATGGCTTACCTTTTAATCTATTTTTCTCTTGCTGTCTTTGGTATATTTGAAAGAGAAGGAACGCTTGGATCTTTAGTAAAGCCAACTGCAAAGCCAATGACTGTCTAATTCAAGCTCTCTTCCAATCTTGGGAGTTTCTCCATGTCCCTGCTCAACACCCTTCTTTTCTTCCGCACCTCCCTAACTCTACCCCTCGAGCTCTCTGTTCTTCCTTTAATCCCTCTACCACCACTTCTATCTCCCATCTCCTTTCTCTCCATCAATCCCATGTTTGCTTCGTGGATGCCTCTTGGGACTCCAGTACCTGGGATATATACAGGGATTGCATTTTGCTTATTGAGTAACTCATGAATGTGGATTCAAGGCAAATGGGAGAATTGTTACTCATCTTCAGCACTTAGGCATAACTTCTTGCCATTAGAATGGGGCCGCAGTGGGTTACCAACAATAGCCTTCAAGGGTGTAGAGTTGTGTCTGATTGCAAGATAGTAGCTGATGGTATTAAGTGTTCAAATTATGCTTCACAATATATTCACTTGGCTAATTTATTTCATGATTGTAGGGAGCTTCTAGGTCTTTGTTCACCGGCTTTCTCAGATTCAGTACGAGGATATGAGACTTAACAAGGTAGCGGACAGACTGGCGAAGTATGCTAAGGATAATCTTATATGTAGTTTTTATAAACTCTATAAGAAACAGGTTTTATCTGGTCATTCCCCCAAACTGTATGTTAGATTGGTTTAGGCCAATAGGGGGTAATTTTGTTTTTGATGATCGGGGCTAGATACAATCTTGTTATGTTGGTATGGATGTTGTGCTTAGACCGGTACGTTTTAATTAATTAATTAATTAATCCCTTTCTAACCAAAAAAACAACGAAGTCTCATAATCAGACTTAATTCATCAAAAAATTCCAAGAAAACGAGAAAAAAAGAAGCTGAGAACAGCAACAAATTGCGGAACGCGATACTCCTCGCGGGGCGCGAGGCACGACAAGGCCGCGCCTCGTTTTTTCTTCTTCCTTTGTTCACTTGTTCAAGCTACGAGTACATGTTAGTTTAGCATTTTTTTGCATTTTTTTAATATAGTCAAATGAGAAGTGGCGACTTTTTTTTTTTTTTTGGGGGGCGGGGGGTGAGGTGCATTCTACGAGTGTATGTTAGTTTAGCATTTTTTTAATATAATTATTTTTAGCTAAAGCAAAAGTACAGTTAGAAGAATAGAAGATCTAGACAAAACTAGATAGCATGACTTTTACTTAGGGTGCATTTGCTTCACTTCAAAAAAAAAAAGAGTTTCATTTTTAAACAAGTTAAAATAAAGTTTAATTAATTAGTTTAATTAGGTTTAATCAGATCTAATAAGGTTTGATAAAGTTAAATTATTTATTAGAATTAGGGGTTAATTAGGTTAATAATTAAATAATTTTTGATAATTCAGTTTAGATAAGTCCATATAGATTCAGATCTAATAAGTCCATTTTAATCGCAACAAACGAGTATTTTTTTTAGAGATAAAATATTCATTTATATTACGATTAAAACAGATCGGAGGAAGTACTTAATTTATGTTACTCCCCACACCTAACATTAAAGTTCATGCTGTCGGATAATGTATCTGATAAAATTCGTGATGTGGGGCGTAACTATGCAAGTTTGTGTTTCTAGGGATAAGCAGAGTGTGGTTCAAACACACTAAACTGCAAACCAAATCGTATTTTGTTGTTTAGTTTAGTTTGTGGTTTGAAAATTGAAGTTTGGTTTTAGTTTAGTCAAACTGCATTATTGCAGTCTAGTTTAACTTACCACAATAATATTAAACCAAACCAAATCGTAAAACAAAACTGTATATATTTTTGTATCTTAGGAAAATAAGGGTGTTTGGAATTTATGCTTTTAGAGTAATCTTGTTGTTTTAAGCTCGTAGGTCATTAGATAGTTCAATGTTGACTTAAACCTTCTAAAATTATATATGTTAAAAAAAATTAAAATAATAATGTTGACTTAAACCTAAACTTCTAAAGTAATGTTAAAAAAAATTAAAATCAAGATCACAAATTTATGGTTTGGTTTAGTTTGAGTGTCAAATTACACCAAATCAAATCACGATTGATCACCTTAGTTATTCCTTAACATTTGTAAAAATGACTTGACGAATTTTATCTCAAAATAACCAAGTTGGCACTATCCATAAGACCCCAGGGACCCATAAAAAGGGCCCTTAAGGTAGGGGCCCAGGGGGTGCGAGAAGAGATAGGGATAATGGGTGCTTGAACCTGGGTCTCTCGAGAAAAATGGTGAGGGGGTTACGGGTTACCAACTTAACCACACCCATGGATGAATGTATGGAGCACTTATTGATTGGATTGGACACACTCATAAGAAGTGAAATTGGAGACAAGCATATAAAAAGCTGAGAAATAACCCTACACGATAATTACTGTAATCAATGGACTACTCCACCTCTTTTCTCCTTAAACCCCGTTGTTTTTGTCCCTAATTATATAGATTTTGTTTTCTAGGAGTCCTATCTGTTGCGTGACTCTTAAAGCAAATAGCAATACAAATCTTAATGAGTAATGACACACTATTATCTCATAAAGCCAGCTATAACTCACCTCCCACCTTCTCTAGGTTAATTAGTTGGGACATTTATAAGATAGAAAATTTAATTCTCACAAATGCGTGCAGTGAGATTCGAGACGTGGTGAATGGTATAAGAGGTCGGAGCCTCCCCACCACACTAAGCTCTACCACTCTTAAAAAAATGAATTATATTTTTTTTTATCATAGTGTATGGGATACTAGGCCTTGAAACCGAGCCCTACTACAGGTCACTCGGCCCAATTTTAGCCAATACACACATCTGTAATGGGATAATAAGGAATCCTTGCAAATGGGTGCGCTAAAAATCGAAACCAGGACAAGGACCACATTCCTGGAATTCTGCAACCTTAAACACTATGGTAAGACATCATCCTAAAAAAACTATATAATATATTAAAAGACGTTCTTCGCGCCGCCGCCGTATTGTGCCATGTGTGCGTCAAGTCAATGTCATGTCATTTTTCCACGTGTGTGATCACTGTTTCACACCATTTGAAACCCAAAATAAATTCTAAAAAATAGTGCCAACAAGCATCAAACCCACAACTCAACTCCATGTACCCAAACTTTTTAGTAGTAGTCTACATCTTTTCCTTATATTTAATAAGACGATTTCAATTATTATAAACTTTCATTGATAATAATTTAGTTGCATATAAATCCAGTGGCGGATCTAGAAATTTTTTTTAACGGGGTCACTTTATATAAAAAAGCACTCTTCTCTCAACGTTGACATGATTATACTTAAAAATTTACATTATGGGGTCACTTTTCACTATTAACCGGGGTACCATTGTACTACACAAAATATTTTTTTAACCAAATTTTATTAAATTAAATAAACATAAATTAATTTTTTTAAGCCCTTAATGTTACTTCCATCCGCCACTGTATAGATCAATGACAAAAAAAAAATAAAAGAAAACTTTCTACCTTGGGCAACACTCGGACCAGAATACTACTTATATATGAATTCACGATGTACATGGTACAAAATAGGTTACTGTACCTTCATGTTCGTTAACACAACATAGGACTTTCGGTAGAACTCGGAAGTTGGGAGAATATTGCAAATAGTATAATAATACTATCTATATGTCATGCTTAAAAATTGTACTATTAATGGTTATTAATTTAATGACACACCATTACCATAGGAATAAATTACTAAGAAATTAAAGAAGCAAGACAGTTGAAATACTATAAAAAAAATAATAAAAAATAAATAAATAAATAAAATCACCAAAAGTTATGAAATGAAAGGGAAAAAGCAGTCAACGAACGAAGGATATGGTAGTTAAAACTTTAGTGTATAAAAGAAGTCATAGCCAGGTAAGCGGTTACGAGCAAACAGTACAAAAGCTGCTCAAAGCTAAAGGCTTCATTGTAGTTGTCTTTTTAATTATCGCATTTGCATTTACTTTTGCCCATGTATTTTACTCTCTTGTCCGAGAGAGAGAGAGAGAGTGTTTGGCTAGGGGAGCACACTCTCATTTTTGTTTTTTTTACGGAGATTGACATACTCTTATGTTAAGTAATGATAAATCAATTGCAGTATGTGGATTTAACAATCCAATTGCAGCAGTATTATAGTCAATTTTCATTAATAAGTCAAAATGAATCTGTCTTCATCCTTTACCAAGTTGCAATTAATGATTTTGTCCTATTCTTGTATGCAGATGACTCAATCTACTTGCTGCATATAGTTTATCAAGTCTCATCTAAGTTAATATCTTTAAATTGAGTGAAAAGACAATATGGATGGTTCAATCTTGGATTGGATTGATGACTCGATGGTTGTCCGAGAAAACTCCCCTCCGACACCTAATTCAAACTCTTATAGCATGTAATCATTGATTATAAGATAATTTAATTCTTGAGGGTTTATTTAATTTAGACTTGAATAACTTGTAAATGTAGGTGGTTGAGTTGCATTTATAGCAAATGCACTTTGGACAACTGGCATCAAGTAAATAACATTGGACCTGAGTAAATTAGACATGTTTCCATGTAGACCTTGAGCCCGGGTTGTTTTGAGTGCTTTGTGGTTTATGTTTCTAGGAATCTGGGCGCACTTTTTAGTCACAATCTAGTTAATCATCATGGACTATTTATAGTACCCATACATACATAAATATATACAAACACATATTACGTACCTTCGTAACAAGTTAATTATTTGCAACAAACTAAACTTCTTGACACAGACGTGTAGCCAATTTGGTTGTGTGTGTTAAATGAATAAAGAGAGAAAATTAGTCATTTGACGTAGAAAGGGAAAGAGATAGATGAGTTCCATTCCTTTTGGGCAAATAATGCAAATAACATATTACAGAGGTAGTATGTACTTCGTATATAAATTGAGATCACACCTAGATATAGTAGTATATAATTTGAGATCATTGATCAGTGTATTAATTTCTTCTTAATTAGTTTTTACCTTTTAATTTAGGGCATTAATATGCCCTTAATTACTGCTAATTAAGATCACAGCTTTAGGGTTTTGAGTCCATCATGCCAGGTGGCTTCAAAAGTCATGCAAGCTAAGTCAAGGTTGATAAGTGATAACCTCATTGATTAGCATGGTCAACAATTTTTTTAACCACCGTGGAAAATTGTTTGTTGCTAACCTCATTATTGTAATTTGTTATTTGTGTTTTAGTGTATTCGGATAAACAGTTGTTATTCTTCTCATATGTTATATAATGTTCATTAGTGTTCATCATGCCGATCAATCATGTTCATTATTACAATATCTCTTCTGAGACTGTCTGGCGGTGTGATATAATTTTTATCTAAAAGATTATTGGTTATGACATAATTATTGATAAGTTGTAATAATTAGTTGTGATCTAAATCTAATTTAATAAAAATCTCATCCAAAATCTTACATGACACATCCTCGATCAATTCTATTCTAACTTGCCATGTGTATTATATTGCTCCTTTAATATATATGATTCATCTTGATGAATATTTCTCTTTGTATATGCTTCACATTCCTTTATATCTTTTATTTACCTACTTCATTTCAAATATTAACTCTTCAATTCAAAATTAATCACCCCTTTTGAGTTTTTGTCTACCCATATGATATGATCCTTCCACTTCTTATTTTTCTTCCAATTTATATATAATATATAGGTATCAATATTAAGTTTGTTAGATGGATACTTCAATTTCTGTTTTTTTTTTCTTTTATTATTAGTATTGTTCACTTGTTCCATTAATGAGGCGAAATTTTTTATATCTTTAACAAATTTTTTACGTGTATCAAATTAAAATTATGAATATAATCTCTGAATAGAGAACATTTGAGAGCAATTTAAACTCTCATTAATCATATCACTAATTTATTGTCAAGCTATGGAGAAGTGCCATATTTTGAATAGATGTTGTGAAGATATACTAGCAACATGTCCCATATGAAAGCAAGGCCTGCCATTATATTTTTTGCATAATATTTAAATTACAACCTATATAATTTAAATTACAATAATTATGCCTTTCGGCATATATCATTCTATTATTAGCTATTTTTTGTCAATAGTAATTTTACCCTGGTTACAATTTGTTATGGTTTTTAAAAAGGTTTTATTATTTATTTATTTTTGACGTGAAAAACTAATGTATTCAATTTCAATTAATATTTTTAGGCTTCATATTTGCATATGAATATTACCCAGTGAATTGTATATATGTGTGTCAAACTGGCTCCATAAACTCGTTTGTTGTAACTAATTATGCGCTCATAAGTCATAACCATCCTTTTGAGCTAGAGTTTCTACATTCTTCTTACTCTATATTGAATTCAATCACTCTAATAACAAAAATCTTACAAATTCTACTTAGCTTCCTTTCTTCCTGGTTTCTCTCTGAAACTTTTATGGTATCAAAGAAGGCAATAATGGCCCATTGTTACCTATAGACAAAAAATAAGGTAGTTAGGATTATTTTTGGCTTATTAGAGTTTGTTAGGAGTTAGTTAAATTACTCCTAATTAGTTTTCCCTCTTCTATAAATAAGAGCTTTGTAATTGTATTTGTTAACTACTTTTCAATTAATTCTAATCAAATACTTTTCTGATCTGAATTTCCTTCTCCTATCATACTTGCTATCAAATTCACATTACCCATTAAAAAAAATGCAAGATAGAACCAATGTATTTGAAGATTTGTTTGGAGCACGTAGAATTATATTGTGTGCCCCATGTAGGGGTAGTTCTAATAATGAGGTGTTTATGATCTATATATCCAACTTGCAAAATTAAATCTGGCTCACATGTGATGGAGATCAAATGTTGAGAGTATTATAACTCACATGTGTCCCACACGTTGAAAAATTATTGAAGAGAGGATGACTAACATATAAGTCAATGGGTTACTCCACATACTATGTACGGACGTACCATATGGTTTTAGAATGTAAACCTATTGCGCTTGTTTGAGGTCTAACTCTCCTCTTATGCCAGCTTATATATGTTGAGCCATCCTCAAACTTAATTTAATTAATGGTCATATATGTTATAGACTAGTGGGGAATATTACAGAAGATCGAGATTGATCAGGTCTCACCGAATACATCTGGAAGGATTCCTTATCTTCAATTCCCTTATCAAACACGTATATCGGCTAAATTAAGTTGAATTGGGTGACTTGCAGATCAAAGAGAATGGATTAAGGCCTAATACCATCCAACATTATCATTTTTTTTTTTTTTTGCATACAAATAATAATATTGATCAATAACACTGAAACATATATATATATATATATATATATATATATATATATATAAAAATATATATATATATATATATATATATATATTTATATTGAGATATTGACCATTTTGCCTTGCATGAACATGAACATTGGTGAATACAAACAACGTAATGCTAACATGTTTTCGGTGACAACAGTACGTATGTATTTGAGATTCAACATGGAATTCACCGACAAGATAGAAAATATCAAATTATATATTCTTGTAAATTTTATCTTTGCAATCAATTGTTTTTGGTCATAAAAGTTGTTCATAATGAATTGGACTGATTGCCTAGATACCAATAATGAAGAACATAAAAGTATAATAAATAATCATGCCTTGTTCATGTTGATCACCAATTAAGCTTGAGTATTGTATAAACAAAATTAAACAATTTTCGATATAGTGCCCCCCTCAAAGATACATCAACTTAAAGGCCGGATGTAAACTCAATGATTAAGAGTGTTGTAAGATTATTAAGAAGCTGATGATCTATATATATATATATATATATATATATATATATATACACTATAAATACATTGAGTAAAAATACATTGACTTTATACTATATATACATTGACTCCAAACTATCAAAGGAGTAAGGAGGGAAAATTTAATTTAATTTTAGCCCTTCATTTGGTGATCAAAGGGTTGTGATTGCTTCTCACCCTTCTCACCAAAACTACATTTCTCACATGAGCCTACTTCTATATATATATATATATATATATATATATATATATATATATATATATATATATATATAGACACACACACACACACACACACACTCCCTCCTTCCTTATTTATGGTACATTTGGTTTATCTGAAATTTTCTGATCTCATCTCATCTCATCTGGTTTGATCTGGTCTGGTCTGATATGATCTAGTCTAATATGATCTAGTTTGATATGATATGGTTTGATCGGATCTTACCTGAATTTTTTTTATTGTAGTTATTATTATAGTTATCATTTTTCTAATTTGATTTTATCTGAATTTTATGAAAATAAGCACAGGAGTGCTTATTTAAGTTGAATTAAATGCACTCTTATAGGGACGAAACCAGGAATTAAAATCTAACGTGGCCAAGAATAGTTAAAAGCTAATATTTTTTATGAGGAATTGTCATATCATACATTTATAATTATCCTTTTAGGCGTGCATTTGATATCAATCTAAAAAATAAAAACCCTAAACACACACATATATTCTATATAATATTCTCAACTCAAATGTTAATTCTATTTAGATTATTGCACCTACACATTTTTAAACTAGAAAAATCATTAATCAAAAGTGTCCAAATTAATTTTTTTTCGCAAGCACCTTTTCTATGTAAACTACTAAGATGTTGCCAAGAAAATCTTAAAAAAAAAAAAAAACAAACAAATAATCTAAAGAAACAAGCAACAATAATAATCTAAAAGTTGATTAAAACATACTAGTAGTCTAAAAATTGATTTAAAAAATTAAAAACAAACACATTGCCGTATATTGTAATTTACCAAATCAACTACAATTTACAAATTCAGTCAATTCAACCTAAAGTAACAATTCATTGTAATTCTAAGAACTTAATCAAACTAATCCACTTGGAGCACTTTTCACATGATTTTTTATTAATAAAAATCAAAAGGTTAAAGAAATTAAGACTAATCAAAATTCACTATTTCGCTGTATATATATACTAAGAATTTAATATGAAAAAAAGATTAGAGAATATACCTGATATAAATATAAAGGATGGAAGAATTGTAGGCTTGGATTATAGAGAAGATGATTTTTGCAGAATTAAGGAGTTGATTAGTATGATATAATTTTTTTTAGAAGAAAGGAAGAATGATCTAAAGTAAAAGACAATAGTCAATTAGAATTTGTGATTCTTTAATAAGATTTGAAAAATTGCAAAAAAAAGGGGACAAAACATTTCTCTAGTCCGGGTGGTGGGGGGGACTCGATCCCGCGACCTTATGCACATACCTTTCCCTCTCTTACCACCAATCCAAGCAAAGTTTAGCTAATATTAATTGATTTAATTATTATATCTACTATACAACTGCAGGGGCCCAATTAAAAAATAAAGGGTCGCAGGGTTGGGCCGCAGGGGCCGGGCCCCCACCAGCCCCCCTTGTAGGTCCGCCGCTTCTCTTAGTTGCTACAATCCGTTTAGTATAAGTTTTTAGGAGAAATATGTGAAATGGTAGGAACCATTAAAAAGTAAAGGTATTTATTGAGAAGATGACAAAATTAAGGGTAAAATAAAGTGAATAGATAACAAAAATATTGGTACAATAGATAGAATTTATGTGGGCCCCACATGCCAAAATAGAAAATGTAGCAAATAAAATAAGACATTTAAATAAAGAATATGTATGAAGTAAAAAAAAAAAAGGACAGAGCAAGTATATAGGATGGTCCAATAATACATCATGTATGTCTTATCAAGGATAGGGTGGTAGGATACGTATATATAATGCGAAATCAGGACATGTTATTAGATACGGAGTAAGATTTTCTAACATTCTATATACACCATAATTATATGATAATTATGAGTAGATGATTGATAGGTCATCCTTAGAGCATAGTCCATAACGACCATACTACTCTTAGGTTGTATTGTATTGAAGTGACATTTTGATTGGTTTTGTCTAGCATGCATGCATCATTTATGATGATTCACTCTCAAGGACTCTTCAAAAAAGTTCCTAGGTACGTACTACGTGTTTATTATGCTTTTGTATGTTATTTGTATTATCCAATATTCTTATAATTGAGAATAGGTTGCGAGTTCTTTTCTTAGCACTTTTCTCCCTCTTCAAACAGTACATAAAATTATGTATTTTGACCTTTTGGTCTTGAAACTTTTTTCATTTGTCATTTGTTTTTTAATTCGTTGTTACATTTTACTTAATTTTATTTCTGGCAATATTTCGATGATTGAAGAATTTATGTTCTTATGCAGAGGATAAACCTAAGTTAGGGATTAATCCCTAATAACATATCTTAAAACTTTATAGTAAATTATTGGTATAGATTAATGCAGAAGCGTATCTTGATCCATAGTTGAAGACTGACAGAGAATATTGAGATGGGTTCAATCTTCCAATTCATTATGGAACCCTTAATATTCAATTGATGATGGGGATATCAAAGAGAATATGCATATTAACCATATGAATTGAGGATCATAACGCTAACCCTTGTGTTATATTTATAGGGTATTTGATCAATGTCTCCTATTTGCCCTATCATGGAATTAAAAAAAAAAAACATAACGGGTAGCTATACATATTGACCCATACTTATTTTAAATACTTCAAAAGCCCTAAACCAAATTACTTTGTTGATCACTTTTGTAATCAAACTTTTAGATAACTTTTACGCATATACAATAATACAGATCCACATGATTATTTCCAAAAAGGCCTAAATAAGGACTCCATAACCTTATTCAATCAGGCAAGACTGGGATGCCCAACATGGGCACTAGTTGAGAATCAAACATGAACCTCAGCTCCCCTGTAGGTTTTAGGGTCCTAACACTCTAACCATTGAGCATACTAGACAATTTAATGTTGGAGTTTGCAATCTAAATCCCACGTTGAAAAAATAATAAAGTGTTGTCTTGCTTATTAATGTCCACCAACTCCATTAGTATGAGGCTTTTTGGGAATGTGTCCATAAACAAATCCGTAATATCATACTAATGTCAGAGTCTAGGAGGTGTCGTGGGGCCCAACAAGTGGTATCAGAGCTGATGATTCAGTCGGGACAAATGCAAGCAATGTGGAGCTGATGGTGGCTTAGTGTGCAGTTTGTGTACAAGCCTACGACCATGTTGTGTGAGAGACCATCTTATGTGCAATGTGGAGCACGCAGGTTCGACATGAGGCTTTGCTCGACAGGACTCGTAATCATCTTTATGGATATTTCTTTATTTTTTTATTATTAAGAGAGCATCAATAAAAGTGGGGATGAGAATTGATCCCAAAATCAATTAAGCCATCTTTCACTCTCATCTTATAATATATTCTAAAAACACTTTATCTCACTTCCTTTTACCTTAGTTATATTACTAGAACTCTAGAAGTAATTGTAAGTTTGTAACTGGCCACCATTTAGCACGCAGTCAACGATGTTTATAAAAAGTTGTGGAATAACAGGCCAATATAGGAAAACATAAAACCAATCCATATTAAGAATTGAGTCTAGGTTAACATTTTTGGCTTTATTTTAAACCAGCTTTTATCAAGCACATTTGTTTGACTGATTAACGAAATAAAAAGCAAAAAGTCAAAAGCAAAAAAACTTAGAAAAAGCCAGTTATGAGTAAAGGCCAAAGGGAAACTACTACTAGAGCATGAAGGGAGTATATACTTGTATTATTGTATTCTAGTCCTACAGTAATTAATTAGTAGAAGTGAGTAGTAATACATGGTTCGATGGTGGAGGTTTCGACCGTTTGTACATTGTACGATCGACCACCTCTAGGACCTCACTGCAAGTATTTGTGAAGATTTTTTATCTTCTCCCTGTAGATGCGCCTATTAGCTAAATTGAGTCAGGTGACTAGCAGTAGGGCCCAACTTAAGGCCTAATTTCACCCACATTATTATCAAAGTAAAAAAAAAAATTAAAAAAATAGTAGAAGTATATACATTGAGTAGTAGAGCTTGGTGTGGTGTTGGAGGCTTTAGCCTTCGGTACCATCCAACCTTCTTGTTCCTCATTACACGCATATGTGATGATTTTTTATCTTCCCCTTGAAGATATGTGTGTTGGCTAAAATTAAACTAGGTGACTAGCAGTAAGATCTAGCTTAAGGCCTAACTAGTGCCACACATATTATCATATTAAAAAAAAAGTAGTAGAAATATATAAGGGGGCGGTGTTTGGGAGTTAGATGTTTGAGTGGAAAAGAGAGGTTTGATAGGAAAGAGAGGTTTGACCAACACAAAAAGCTCTTTGTATCTAAAAAAAAAAACAATACAAAATAAAGTCTAAAAATCGATACAAAGAGTCACTTTTTCCACTGGTGTTGGTACTTAATTAGAAGTTTGGAATAAAGTTTTAGGATGAAAAAACTCTTTTTTTTTAAAAACTCATATGAGTATCTTTTGGGGGAGAGGTTATAGCTTGTTGGTTCGTTTTTACTCCGAAACATCTAACAGCTAACCACTATTTATCAAACAGCTTTATACAAACAACTAATATAATATAACCATAGTTAAATCATCTACATATCACAATTAAATAGTCAAAGCAACTAACTCAATTAGCTAACCTTTATCAGCTAATTAACTCCAAAACAAAGCCTATAGTAAGAGGAAAAGAAGCCCGGAGTGGCGTGCGTCAGCATGAGACAAACCTCGAAAATAAAAAGTTAGGTAGTTTATAGAGCAATGTAATAGTATTAAAAAAAAAAAAAAAAAGCTAAGCACTACATACTAAAGATTAATTAATAAAAAATATAGATTAGAGGATCAAAAGGGGAAATAATAAAAGAGAAAGAGAGGCCAGGGCCAGGGCCAGGGGAAAGAGAAGAGGTTAAAGAAGAATGCGCATGGGATAAAAAAAGAGGCAAATTAAAGGAAGGAACAAAGTATGGTGTTAGTCACGTTGGTTGTTACATACATACATACATTGTTTGTTGGATTTGTTTGTTTTCTTTTAGGAAAGAGGAAGGGAAATAATAATAAAACCCGGAGACAACAAGGACGGAAACAGCCGTCTAATAAACCAACCCCAACACAAATAAACACTCCTCTCCTCTCTCCGCCTTAATTACGTACCCTGGCCTCATAGTCATCTTTCTCTGATAAAGCCTGTGCTTTATGTCTCTCAGCACCCTTTTCCTCTTTGACCTCCATTTTTTTAATGCCCCCATTCTTTGTTTTATGTTTTAACTATTAATCCATGTGCCAAACTATGCTAACTATTTTATTGGAAATGATAAAGTCACAACTAAATTGATATGTGCACAACCTATTGTGAGAGAACATATATCATTCTCTGTTCATCTCACAAAAGTTGTGCCCATATCAATTTTAGTTGTGCCAATATCAATTCCCATATTTTATTAATACGTACTCCACTTTTTTTTTTAATAATTTAACTCGTGTAATTGTCTCTACAATATAGGAGTATTTGATGGGCTCGTTTACATTAGCTGAATAGAGATGAACTGAACTGAACTTAATAAAGATGAACTGAACTGAACTGAATATAATCTGAAGTAAACAAGCCCGATATGGGACAATGCCAGTATGACATTTCTATGAGAGGGGTCACGAACTAATCCTCAATATACCTTGTCATGTGCTCCATATGTTGTTGAAGTTGCTACTTTTTTTTGTAGCGCAAATTTTGGGAGAAAACATGCACGTAAAATGATAAGTACCATGAAAAATTAGATGTATTTATTAAAATGGTAACAAAAATAAAGCTAAAATAGGTAGAATAATTATTAAAAACATAATGTAGGCAGTAAATTAAGACATCCAAAGAAATAGGGAAATTAAAATGTATATGTATGTGTGTGTATATTCAAATTGAGCTATGCGTGCATACAAATTTAGGTTGATCCACACAAATTTGGATTATAATGTACAATTCAGGTTATAATTGTCCGTTTTATCAATTAAAGGTGCGTTTGATTATTCAACCTTAAATAAGAATTCATGTGCTTATTTTTAGAAAATTCAAATCAAGTCAGAAAAATTATAATTTTAATAATAACTAGAATCAGAAAATTTTAGATCTAATCATATCAGATCAAAAAATTTCCGATGAATCAAACGCGCTCTAAGTGGGATAGTGAGCTCATTTTTGTTTAAATGATTTCGAAAACAGGTAAAAATAGTTTACGATAATGTAGCCTCTAAAAGAGATTTGGTCATAACATGTTTGCGATAAGAAATGTTTTGGGTTCGTGGTTATTTCAAATTTGGATGGGGCCGATATTGATTGCATTTTAATTTGATTCAAGTAATTCTGTTAGTTTTCAGTCATCCCATGTTTGTTTGGATCATTATAGTGTATGTAGGGTTTGAATTACTTGTTTTTCTCATCGTGGATATTGTCGATCTTAATCTATGAATGTTGATTTTAAAACTTGGAGTAAATAATGCAAAGGTAAACATGTCATATATATATATATAGGGTTGGGTTCCGGTGAGAAATTTCTTATCGTGAGAAACGTGAGAAGAGATAAATACATCAACCATGACCTAGAGGTACATTGACCACCAATTATAAGTACATTCACCATACACTATAAATACATTAAGTAAAAATACATTGACTTTATACCATAGATACATGAGCCTTTGATCATGTGAGAAATGTAGTTTTGGTGAGAACGCTAGGGTGAGAAGAAATCTCAAACCCTTTGATCAACAAATGAATGACTAAGATTAAATTTGATTTTCCCTCTTTAGTCATTCTATTTTTTGGAGTCAATGTATCTATGGCATAAAATCAATGTATTTTTACTCAATGTATTTATGGTATATTTTGAATGTACCTATAGTTGTTAATCAATGTATCTCTAGGTCATAGTTGATGTATTTAGCTCTTCTCATATTTCTCACGATAAGAAATTTCTCACCGGAACCCAACTCATATATATATATATATATATATAAGTAGGCTCATGTGAGAAATGTAGTTTTGGTGAGAAGGGTGAAAAGCAATCTCAACCCTTTGATCAACAAATGAATGACTAAGATTAGATTTGAATTTCCCTCCTTACTCCTTTGATAGTTTGGAGTCAATGTATCTATGTCATAAAGTCAATGTATTTTTACTTAATGTATTTTTAGTATATGTTGAATATACCTATAGTTGGTGGTCAATGTACCTCTAGGTATTAGTTAATGTATTTATCTCTTCTCATATTTCTCACGATAAGAAATTTCTCACCGGAACCCAACCCTATATATATATATATATATTTGTCTTGGGAAGGCCTGTTACGTCAAAATACATATGTAATATATATATATATATATATATATATATATATATATATATATATACTACCTCTGTTTTTTATTATTTGCAACGATTTGACACTTTTTCTCTCCACTTTATATTACATCGTTGCAAATAATAAGAAATGGAGGTAGTATATATATTACTTCGTATAACATGCATCATTTGCTTTAATGTCAATGGTTTTTGTTGACTTTTAGTTCATTTAAGTTAGGCCAAGTTAAATCAAAGAACGACGGAGTAGTTGATTACTGTTCATCCAGTTCAATCCATCCATAATTTAATTTGTAGGTTTAATGTACCTCAATTTTAGTTTAGGTGCTTATAATTTTGATCCACCATGATATTAATATCCCGGTCACTCATAATTTAATTAGTAGCTTTCAATTTAGCTTATTTTAATTCAAATCTATGATCTCAAAATATTTAAGTAACCTAATATGTCTTATTCAGACTAATACCCCTAACGCCCCCAAGTACAAGCAAGGCCTTTTACAACACATATTTGATACTACATTTTTTTTCACTTATTAGAGATTTTGTCTAAAGTTATATATTTGATATTAGGTGTGTTTATTTCCCCCTTTTCTATCTATATTTTAACTTCGCTTTAATTTATTTTGGCTTGTATTATCTATTACATAATGTATCATATTAAAACACCGAGGAGACAATGCAAGTTTTCTTTATATTGTTTAATGTAAAATCTTATAATGAGTTTTAACAGCTAACTAACCTACTTATAGATAATTATAATGAAAATGAATTTATATGTGAATTTAGATGGAATGTCAGTATATATTCTCCAAGTACTACTAGCTAATTTAACCACTAATTTATATAATTTTTCTTCATCCATAAATATTCATTCTCATCCAATACCACTTTTCCCAATAGTAATGAACGATAATAGTAATTTTGAGCAAAATTCGATTGGGAGTTGGGAATGCAAGTATTTTTTTTTGGGTTTATTTCCTTGCTAAATTATATTGTCATTAGTATAATTTGCTACCAACAACCAAATACTCCGTTTAATTTATGATGTCATTGTTTTAATTCTATCTTGTTAAAAATTGTTTGAAAATTTAAATTGTAATTTGAAACTAATTAATACAAAAAAATTCAACATATCTTTTTTTTTTATTTGTTTGATGAATCAAATTCAAAACCATAAGATTGTCAAAAACATTAGAATTACGAAAAAAAAAGATAAAATAAGTATTGTGACACGTATTGACAAGAGTAATTAAAATAATCACTTCGTATTGCTTTAATTGCAACAAATGAGTTAGTACGGTTTCTTATGAATTTTTTTTTTTATTACAGTAAGGTTAGAAGAATGTTGAAGGATAAAATAAGAGAGAAAAAAAATGATGTGTAAAGTACTTTTAGAGAATGTATGTGTAAGATTTATGAGAGTATATGTTTGTTTCAGTTTTTAAGTTAGGCGTACTGTCATTTTAGACCTAAAATTTTACCAAATTTAGAAAGAAATAAATTGTTGCAGTTATTGTATTACAACTTACGACCTTATTTAAAAATGTTGTAGATAAATGAATACGGTGGGAGTAGTTAAGAGGGAAGACAGAAGAATGTTAGTCCATGAGGAAAGTAAGATCAGAGAACCTTTAAAAAGTGATTAGGGTTAATGGGGGGTATTGTACCCCATGCAAGCTAAGCTAGCTTAGGAGATTTTCTCGCATGCGCTGACTAGCAGCTGAAGACATGACATGGGACCCTCACTTTACTCGACAACACCATCATCAACAAAAGGTACCAGGCTTCTTACCCAATTAATTAATTACTAACTTAATTATTTATCAATTTTATATTGAATTATATATAAAACTAATCTGAGTAATTAACTAACTAACTGTATGTAACAACCTTGGTGGCTTAGTGTAGGTGGTCAGGTGGAGTTCAGTTTTGAAAGAAGACAGCTCTAATTCATGCGTTATCTTTCTTAGGTATAATACGCTGACTACTAGACGCCCTAATATGGACCAAGTTGTTTTTTTTTAGATAAAATGCTTCCGAAATTGATAATAATTCAAGAAAAAAGCACGATAAGATCACGTGTATGTAGTTTGATATAATTAAAATTTGATTTAAGTTATTAGATTCCATCTTTTGTACTCCCTCTGTCTCTAAAAGATTGCACCATTTACTTTTTCTCATCTCCCGGGACACATCTTTAAATGAAAATATCATTATATATGTTTAATAAAAAATTATAAGAATCGCATATTAAAAAAGTATACATTGAGTCGAATTCAATGAGATCCCATTTGACTATATTTTTCCTTACATGTATAATATAATAGAGAATCAAATTTATCAAATAAACAGTAGCAAAAGTCAATATGGGGCATTCTTTAAGGGACGGAGGGAGTATCATACATGCATGATGCCCTAAGGTTATTCTTCGGAAATTGGCATAAATTTAGGAACTATGACAAAATTAAAATTCACTCGCAAATAGTAAACGGGCTAGCACAATAATAAACGCTTGATTAGAATTCAAACTTTTGATGACCTTTTATATTAGTAATGGATCGGAAGAGGAAGTGGAACCACTGGTTTATGTCTCACTTCTCGCTTTTTTCTATCAGTTAAGGAAGCTAGCTATCAACTTATTGACTGGCAATGGATGATTTACTCTTACAATTGTATAACTCGTACACTAATGGTCCGTTTGGTTGTTGGTAATAAATAGAGGTAATGGTAATAATGATGAGTTTATAGTATAGTTTTATTAAGGAAGAACCTTAATTATAATCCCCATGGAAAACCTATTTTCATTCCCAACTTTGAATATTGTTCTTATTTTCTATTACCATCTGTTCCGGGCCCACCCAGATGGTCAAACCCGTATTAGTGGGCCCAAAATCCTAGGCCCGGTTATGATAGGGCTAGGGACACATCAGATATTCTACGACGAATGAGATAGTGCCACGTGTCAGCGGACTTAGTAAAACCTTGACCAGGTTACTATTACGTGTCATGGGCCAGGCCCACGCATCAACCCATCTGACTTAGTGAAACCCTAACCAGGGTACCTAATGCCTATATAAGGATCAGTCCAATCATTCCAAAGGTACGCAATATTAAGCACGCAATTCATAATTCACAAACTCACATCACACTGACTCCTTACTCCCGATATCTGACTTAAGCATCGGAGGGGCGTTCCCGGGTTCCACCCCCCGGGTTAGCAACCTTTGACTGTTTTGCAGGTCAAAACCCTAGCGAGAAGTGTTCGGAGTCCACATCAATCACACCAAAGATTGTTGACTATTCAACAGAAGTTCCAGAACAGGAACAGATTGGCGCCGTCTGTGGGGAAAAGAACAAAAGACATGGCTAACACCAGAGCAAAGGTGACTCGATCCAATCAGCCAGAAGAAAATCCCCGTGAATCGCCTAACCGGCGAGATGCACATGTCACTGATGACAATTCATCCAATCGGGCGAGTGACCGTCACCATCGCGAAGAACAGATACGTAAGGACTTCGAAGACATCGCGACGGCGATGAACAACAAATTCCAACATAGCTTACAGGAGCTGAAAGACAGCATACCTGCAATGATCGGGCAACAGAGGCCACCATCCCTGGCCGCTGCTCCATCAAAAGGCCCCAACCCTAGCCGAGCAACAGGGGCGCGTTCGCAGAGAGGTTCCCAACCTGAGGACGCTCGAGGAATCATCAATTCTAGGCGCGATGGCGCTCGAAATATCATCGAGTCGCGTCGGGCACAAACAGCCTCGAATGTCAGGGGGATCACTGACAATAGAAGGCAGGAAACTCGAGGCCAGCCAAGGAGATCACCAGGGAGATCTTACCATACGACTGCTAGAAATCAGAGGTCTGCCATCCCCAACCAAGGAGAAGGCGTACGACGCTCCCCAGTGTCTATCCCTAACCGAGATGATGGCATAAGACGCTCCCCGGCGGTCGAGCCAGAGTGACCAACAGGGGAGGTCATCTTCAAAACCCCATTCAGCCAAAGGCTTCTGTACACCACTGACACAAATAAGGTAAAAGCCCCTACCATAGAACCTTTCTCCGGGGCAACTGATCCTGTTGACCATATGGCCGCCTACAAAGCTCAAATGGCAGTGCAAACAAGCTGTGAGGCAAGTTGGTGCCGGTACTTCCCTACTACCCTCAAGGGCCTGGCCCTTACTTGGTTCACTGATCTCCCATCAGGTTCGATCATTAGCTTTGCCACCTTGGAGGCCATGTTCCTTAGCCACTTCGTGGCTGGAAAGAAGGAGCGAAAGACAAGCATCCATCTCATGGCTTGTCAGCAAGGGGAGCATGAGCTCTTGGGAGACTACCTCAAGCGTTTCAATGCTGAATTACTCCAAATATCCAATGTGGAAGATTCAGTGGCTTATGCGGCATTCATGTCGGGGCTAAAGAGGGGCAAGTTCAAGTTTTCCTTGTTGGAAAATGAAGTGTCCTCGTATACTGACGCGATGGACAGAGCATGGAAGTATGTGCAAGCATCAAACATAAACAACCCTGTTGAGAAGTTTGAGAAAAAGGATGGAAAAAGGAAGGGGCCCCATCGAGGTGAAGGTCCTAACCGGACGTCCGACTCGAGGAAAGATGTTCGTGATGGTGGTATGGATCCTAGATACAACACCAATAGGCGAGAAATCTTCTTGGACATTAAAAACCAAGATATTCTCCCCAAGCCATTGCCTGTTCGCACACCCGTCGGTAGGAGGAATCTCAAGCTTTGGTGCGAATATCATCATGAATGTGGTCACACCACAAAGGACTGTAGAGAATTAAAGAAAGCTCTCGACGAGCTAGCGGAACAAGGAAAACTAAACTCTTATCTCTCGAATGATGGAGGGGAAAAAAGGCAAAAGCGTATTCATATCGCAGAGTCTGATAGGATTATTAATGTCATATCTTAGCTCCCTACCGAAGTTAGTGTTTACAATAAGGACTCTAACAGGGTCGAGTTTCTTTGATTATCCTCACTGGAGTTATTTTTTCGTTTGTAATAAGACCAAAGCATGGTCGAGTTTCTTCTTGTTATCATGGAAATAACATTCGCAATAATACAGCCCTAACAGGGTCGAGTTTTGTTCCTTAACTTATAAAGCCCTAACGGGGTCGAGTTCAGTGTTATTACTTTGATTCTTAATAAAATGAAACCCTAACCGGGATGATAAGCTCTACTCAATGTAGGCACCCATCGAGGAGTATGGGGAAGGCTGGACAGGTACCTTATTAAGTAGCTAGGTCTCATTATCCCCAAGGTCCTTGATAGCGTCACCTTAGGCTAACACAAGCCCTATTCAACATAGGCATCCATTAAAGAAGATGGAGTGGCTGGACAGACATTCAAAGTTCTAGGGGCTCATTAGCCCCTTGCTTTAGAATAGCTCTTTAGGCCAATGAATAAGCCATACCCAGAGTAGGCACCCGTCAAGGCAGATGGGGGGCTGGACAGGTATCAACCATGTCATGGGGCTCATTAGCCCCTGAGAGTCAGTTGATTATCTTAGGCATAAGCCCTATTCAACATAGGCATACATCAAGGAAGATGGGGGGCTGGACAGTTATCAACTATGTTATGGGGCTCATTAGCCCCCAAGACTGTTGATCATCTTAGGCCAAAGCCCCACTCAATGTGGGCACCCATCAAAGGAGATGGGCAAACAAAACAGATTTCTCCTAATTACTTCCATCACACTCGAGGTAAGGGGAAGACCCTTGAGGTTATCAGGGCAATCCTTTCCTTGCACCTCTATCACGGTCAAAGTAAAGAGGACCCTCGAGGTCACTAGGAAGGCTTTGTCCCACAAGGTGTATCATGTTCGCCCTCGAGGTAGAAAGGACCCTCGAGGTAAAAAGTATCAACCCATGGGGCTCATTAGCCCCTAAGACCTAATTGATCATCTCAAGCCAAAGCCCCATTCAGCATGGGCACCTACTATGGAAAGTGGAAGAATTTGCTTCTCAAGGTACATCCCTCACAGTCGAGGTAAGGGAAGACCCTCGAGGTACAAGGAAGCTTTGAAAAGATCAACACTTAGAAAATTTCATGGAAGTTCATGTAAAGAAGTTCCTAACGGTCGTGGAAAGTATGATCACAGTCGAGGTAAGAGGACACTCGAGCTCATAAAAGAGTTCCCTAACTTTTACCCTCACCGCGACCTAGGTGACCATGGTCGAGGAAGGTTACCATGTTCCGCTTGATATCCAACGTCCAAATTTTCCCGTTCCACACCAAGCGTGGGGCTAGTAGATCATCAATTGCATAGGGAATACATCACACTCGAGGTAGAAGAAAGATCTTCGAGGTAAAGAGAAGCCTGGAAAAGAAACACTTAGACATTTCAAAATATTTCATGTAGAAAGTCCTTAATGGTTGCGGAAGGGACGACAACGATCGAGTTGAGATGACCCTCGAGTTCAAAAAAGGCCCCAAGCATTTCCATACCACGACCGAGGCCACCACGGTCGCAGAATGCTAACAGGGCACCATACTTAGAACAATTTCAACAATAAAGCTCAAGTGAAGTAAACCCCTCACGGTCGCGGAGAATACTATCATGGTCGCGGAATAGCTTCGCCTCAATCACCTCGTTGATTATTCAAGAGAATTCTCTGACTACATCTATCACAGTCGAGGTAATAGACACCCTCGAGGTCATTTGGGAAGGTGGCTTGACACCCAGTCCCTGGGGCTCATTAACCCCTTGGCTTTGAGAAAAGCTCTTAAGGCTAATAATAAGCCCTACTCAAGCTAGGCACCCATCAAGGGAGATGGGAGGCTGGATAGGTGTCATCCATACCTTGGGGCTCAGTAGCCCCTAAGGGATAGTTGACCACCTTAGGCCAAAGCCCCACTCAATGTGGGCACAACCGAGGTGTATAAACAATCAAAACATCTCCTGGATTACCTTATCACACTCGAGGTAATGGGAGGACCCTCGAGGTTACCAAGGCAATCCTCTCCTTGCACCTCTATCACGGTCGAGGTAGGTAGGACCCTCGAGGTCACTGGGAAGGCTTTGTCCCAGGGTATGTCATTTCTAACTCTCGAGGTAAGAGAGACCCTCGAGGTAAAAAGGGGCAGCCCATGGGGCTCATTAGCCCCTAAGTCCGGGCTGGACATCTCATTGCCCAAGCCCCATTCAGAATGGGCATTTGCTACTAAGGATGTAATAAGTCTTGTTGTTGCTTTTCTAAAGTACATCCCTCACAGTCGAGGTAAAGGAGGACCATCGAGGTAAAGAGAGGGCCTTGGCAAGATTAACACATAGCAAAATTTTGATGAAGTTCAGATAAAGGAAGTCCTTCACGGTCGCGGGATAACATCATCTCAATTACCTCGTTAGGCATACGAAAGAAACTCCTAGGCCAGAGGCACGTCCCTCACAGTCGAGGTAAGGGAAGACCCTCGAGGTAAAAGAGAGGCCTAGGAAACATCAACACTTAGAAAGTTTTAATGATTTCAAATGTTAAGGCTCAACTGAAAGATGTCCATCACGGTCGCGGAAAAGGCTATCCCGGTCGCGGAATAGCATAGTCTAAATTACCTCGTTGGACATTCTAAAAGATTCTCTAAGTATGTCTGTCACGATTGAGGTAGAGCGGACCCTCGAGGTTTCTAGCAGGGATCATCAAGCTTTGCCCCAACCACGACCGAGGAAACAACGGTCGCGGAGGATAAGACTGATGCCAACACTTAGAAATTTTCTCAAAAGTTCATGAAAAACCCACCTCAGTCGAGGTGGTGGCCCTCACTATCGAGGTATGCACCCTCGAGGTAAATAAGAACAAGCTTGGACGAGGTATTCTTCACACGATTGAGGGGACCAGTGGCTCTACAAAAGGGTTTGATGGTCGAGGCATTCAGCATAGCAAAACAAGGGGACATATTGATCGAGGCATACCCCACTTGGTCAAGGGGTATGATCGAGGTACAAAGCGAGACAGCTTGGAGAAGTTGTGGGTCGAGGAAGCATCCTCATGGTCGAGGTTCCCCTCGATCGAGGTGCCTTCAGGAAGCATCTGCACGGTCGAGGCTGTACCGAGGTCTGAGTTGATGTACCGACTTAGAACGCCCATAACTCCTTCGTTTCAAGTCAGAATTGAGCTTATGACCAACCGTTGGAAATATCTTTGAATCTAGTTTTCAATGCCACTGGAATTTCTTGAATCCAATATTCATAGCTCGAGTTATGTCCAAAATAGTGAGAGGTGGTCATCCTACCTCGAGGAGCCTCAACGGTCGAGGTAACACATTCATGGTCGAGGGGACTCCCTCACCATCGAGGGTCATCCACCATGGTCGAGGTGACCAACCTCGAGGCACAGAAATGGGTCCGGAAGCATGTTGGTCGAGGTAGCATATGGGTTAAGCATGTTGATCGAGGAGAGGTCCATAGGGTTGAGGTTGTACCGGGGTCTAATTTGATGCGCCGACTTCGAACGCCCATAACTCCTTCGTTTCAAGTCGGAATTAAGCTTATGATCCACCATTGGAAGGATCTTTGAATCTAGTTTCCAATGCCGCTGAAATCGCTTGAATCCGATATTCATAGCTTGAGTTATGTCCAAAATAGTGAGAGGTGGTCATCCTACCTCGAGGAGTCCTCAACGGTCGAGGACACCCCACGGTCGAGGTAACACATCCATGGTCGAAGGGACTCCCTCACCATCGAGGGTCATCCACCATGGTCGAGGTGACCAACCTCGAGGCACAACCATGGTTCCCGTTGTAGCTCACTTTTCGAGATATTTCGCTCGACATCCAACGTCCAAAGTTTCCCGTTCCACGTCGAGCGTGGGGCTAATTGTTCCGGGCCCACCCAGATGGTCAAACCCGTATTAGTGGGCCCAAAATCCTAGGCCCGGTTATGATAGGGCTAGGGACACATCAGATATTCTTTGACGAATGAGATAGTGCCACGTGTCAGCGGACTTAGTAAAACCTTGACCAGGTTATTGCTACGTGTCATGGGCCAGGCCCACGCATCAACCCAGCTGACTTGGTGAAACCCTAACCGGGGAAACTAATGCCTATATAAGGATCAGTCCAATCATTCCAAAGGTACGCAATATTAAGCACGCAATTCATAATTCACAAACTCACATCACACTGACTCCTTACTCCCGATATTTAACTTAAGCATCGGAGGGGCGTTCCCGGGTTCCACCCCCCAGGTTAGCAACCTTTGACTGTTTTGCAGGTCAAAACCCTAGCGAGAAGTGTACGGAGTCCACATCAATCACACCAAAGATCGTTGACTATTCAACAGAAGTTCCAGAACAGGAACACCATCCATTATCATTGGGGATGCTAGTATTAGATGAGAAGAAATATTTGTGAAGAAAATTAGACAAATGGGAGTTAAACTAGCATCACCATGGGAATGAATTTTGATTTCCCTTCCAAATTTAGTTATAATATAAAGTCATTCTTATTAACATCATTTATGATCGGGTACCAAACGGGCCATTAAGGAGTGTAAAGGAAAAATACCTCATGTAAGAGGTTGAAATTCTTATATACATGCATCCGGGTGTACAATACAATATCCAAAAGTAATTATATTTTACTCATTCTAAAATTTAAAATCATGAGGAATAAAACACATTTATATGCACATATATACGTACTTGTACGTGTATCTGGATGCATGGTAGATCGATCATTGCATACATGCAAGGGGTGAGCCTCTCACTCCTCACGTGGGGGTAAACTAATAACTTTATTATTAGTTAATAAAATAAGTTGGCCACCTTAATTCTATAAATACCTTCTCAATATATTCACTTTCTTTCAATTCATACATACCAAAATCCTACGCATACATACAACAACTCATCTACTTTATCTCTTACTTGTTAATTATATTTCATCAACTTAATTTCCATTATTTTGTAAAGAATAATGCAATACCAAAGAATAGTAGAGAGGATAGAAAGAGTGGCATCAGAAAACGCAGTGGTAATATTCAGTAAGAGTAGCTGCTGCATGTGCCACGCCATCCAACGGTTGTTCTGTGGTATGGGGGTTAATCCAACGGTTCATGAGCTAGACTTTGATCCATGGGGTGAAGATATGGAGAAAGCCCTTATGCTGCTCCTCTCCACACCTAATCCTGTCCCTGTTGTCTTCGTTGGTGGTCAACTTGTGGGGGCCATGGACCGTGTCATGGCCTCCCACATTAACGGCTCCCTCGTTCCTCTTCTCAAGCAAGCCGGCGCTCTTTGGCTTTGATCCTCAACCAATCCCGTCTCTCCACGTGTCTTCCCTTTTTTTTTTTTTCCTTAGATTTGGAGAGACTTTATTTAATCAATTTTTAATTTACACATTATTAGATAATATTTTTAGGTACGAACTCAAGAGGAAGTGGAGTTTTTTCTTTTTTTTAATTTTAAATTTTTAGGACTTAATTAGGTTGTTTTTTTTAATTAGGTAAGGAAACCACCAGTTTATTGACTAGTACAAGGCTACTAGTCAAAAAAGAAAAGGGAAAATATCCAATATAATATAGGAGGTAAGAATCGCACCCATAATCTTGGTTATGAGACGTGGCGACTTAGTACCAAGCCATACCCAGGGCAGGCCAACTCCTTTAATTAGGTTTGTCTTTGAAAAATGTAAGTGTATGTATTTGTTTTTTCCCCCTTTTATAGTTGTTTTTCGTTGGAGTTAGTTATGTTTGTAGCCATTGTAGGTTGTCTTTTTTCTTTTCCAGCCTGGCAACTAACTTGCTGTGTCTTGCTCCCTCCTCTGCTATATATCAAGTGCAACGAATGAAATTTGCTCTTTTACTTTGAGAATTGTTAGTCCATGTATTTTTTTATTTTTTTTTATGCGCATTTTTTGTTAATGGTAAGGTACATAGGAGTCCCGCACGCAAAGCTCCTATCGCATGACAATACCTTGGCGAGGGAGGGGGCTGGGTGTGGACTTGTGTTACGAGGTTTGAAACCAAGGCATGACTCTCGTCTCTCGGGGAGCATGATCTTTATCACTAAGGCATACTTCTACCTCATGTTTATGCACATGTACAGTTCATGCATGTTTTAATTTAAGGTATGTATATATGTAGTCATGTAACTATATTTTTTACTGTACATGATAAAGTAAACTGAGTCCACTTTATGACTCCTTAGCTTATAGTTTACCACATTGGCATTGCCCAGGGAACATAGTGAAAATTTGTCATTGTTGAACGAAAATTGAACCTCATGCCCCAAGAATGTGTGGATAATTAAATGTTAGAGGACCATCTCAACCAAAAGCTTAAGCTAATAGTTAGGGCCCAGGAATATGTTATATACTCTATCACCCCCTCACATGAAAGGCCGAGATTCAAACCCGTGACCTCTGCGTCATGTTGGCTCTTTATACCATGTTAGAGGACCATCTCAACCAAAAGCTTAAGCTAATAGTTAGGGCCAGGAATATTTTATATACTCTATCATTAACTCCATTGCACTACGGTTGAAAATTCGAGTTTGAAGCTAATGCATAGTTTTGCACTTCCTAAGTTGAAAAGTCTTGGCAATGTTAGGTTGCTAGATAACAATAATGTATATAATAACAATATAATGCTACTAATAATGTATACTATATATTGTCTAATAAAGTTTAATTCTTTCAATTAATTTAAATTTATTCAAATAATTTGTAACGAATATATCCTAAACCATATATTAATTAAACACATGCTAGTTTATAAAACGCACATATATAATGTAAGTATTATAAATAAAAAATGATAGACATAATCCTTATAAAAGTGATAATTTTTATTTAAATCAAATGTTTCACACGCACTGATTCATTTATGATTTTAACATTTTAACTTACATTTATCAAAACACATGTTTTTAGAAATTGAGTGATTTTAACATTTAACATTCATTTAAATCAAATTGAATGATTTTAACATTTAACATTTACTTAAATCATATCATATAAGATGACATGGTTGCACTGCCACATCATCTTATATGGTATGTCATTGTGGTTTTGTATACAACAAATAAAGAATTCTAACAATCGACTCGTCTGAAATTATAGAGCGCATGGAACAACCAAGCTCATGTGCGAAGGAGGTGAAAACATTAGTCCAAAATATTGAACACCTATGTTGTAATAATTTTGTTTACGTAAAAATTTTAAACGTTAATGGGAACACCTTCAAAATGTCTCATGATTTAGCAGTCAAAATGAGTCTAAATTCGTAATAATTTCAATCTATTAATTTTTAGACCTTTGCCAAAAAAAATGTACTTCCTCTGTTAAAAAAAAAAACGCAACAGTCAACATTTTACACTATTCACATTATATACTTTGACCAAGTTTTGAGCTTTATAAATAATAAAAAAAATAGTCAAGTAGGATCTTGTTAGATTCGTCTTGTAAAATACCACTCCGTATCTTAATATCAACTTTTTATAATTTTTAATTATTCATAATTATAGTTATTAAGGGTCAAAGTCATGTCTCGGCATGCGTAAAATGTTAACTGTTGCTTTTTTTTTTTTTTTTTTGCAACGGAGGAAGTAAATTATTCAACATACCACAAAATAGATAATATACCAAGACCAACCACTAATCTAACACTAATGCATAATTACTTCGTACATAAATAAGAACTTTATGCCAAAAAAGATATCATCTTAGCATAGAAGTATTTGAAATTATGCCAAAAAAGATTAAGTGAATTAACACACGCGCACATTTCACGAGATGAGATATATGTAAATGCCAAATGGTTTCAAATGGTGAATAGTACAAATTAAACTACGGACTTACCTTTTTATTTGGTTGAGAGACTTGCTTTTCAGAACATGGCATTTTGGCATTTGGAAGGGTTACTCATTTTTTTTTTAAAAAAAAAAGGGGAAATTCTACCTGGTAACCCTCTAACTCTTGCAAAATCTATACGGTAACCCTCAAACTTAAAAATCCTATCAAATATCCCTAAATTAATTAAATTGCCCACACCGTAATCCAATTGCTAAATTTTGTTAGTTTTGTAGAGAATATTTTTGGGGCTTGAAAAGCTTGCCCGGAAAACCTTGATTCATGATAATTATATAGTACCAAGAATATTACAATCAATCTCAATCATATCAATCAATTTTGGCCTAAAAATAAAGAGAATATCACTAAAGAATATTACCTAAAATAATGTAACAAAATTATCCCAAAAATATATCCTAACACCCCCCCTCAAGTTGGAGCATGTGGAGTAATAATGCCCAACTTGCTTAGAAGAAAATCAAACTGAGATTTCCCAAGAGTCTTAATGAATATATCAGCAAGTTGCATGTGAGTTGGGATATAGGACGGAGTAATAAGGCCTTCATTAATCGCATCACGAACAAAATGACAATCCACCTCGATGTGTTTTGTCCTTTCATGAAAAACTGGATTCCTGGCAATATGTAAAGCAGACTGATTGTCACAAAATAAATCAATAGCTTTGGGATGATGCACCCCTAGGCTTAAGAGTAAACCCTTTAACCATTTTAATTCGCAAGTGATAGCGGCCATGGACCGATACTCTGCTTCTGCGGAACTACGAGAAACTGTATTTTGCTTCTTGGTTTTCCATGATATGGGAGAGTGACCCAGAAAAACAAGCCAACCAGTCAAAGATCTACGTTTTACAGGACGCTGCCCAATCGGAATCGCACCACCCTTTAAGGGTCAATTCACTGTCTGATCGTAACAAAATACCTTGTCCGGGAGTACGTTTTAAATATCGTACAACCCGTAAGGCAGCTTCCCAATGTCCGATCCTAGGTTCTTGCATGAACTGAGAGAGTATGTGAACAGAATAGGCCAAATCCGGCCTAGTGACCGCAAGATAAATCAACCTGCCAACAAGTCTTCGATATGATTCAGGATCAAAAAGTAACTCACCTGATGCCAGACCGAGTTTATGATTTTGTTCAATCGAAAAACCAACTGGTTTAGATCCTAACAAACCTGTTTCAGAGATGATGTCAAGAGTATACTTTCTCTGGCAAAGAAACAGACCTGAAGGACTGCGACCAACCTCTATGCCCAGAAAATATTTCAGAGTTCCCAGATCTTTCATGTGAAAACAGTCACTAAGATATGCTTTGAAAGCCCTTAAAGTAGCGGAATCATTCCTAGATATGATTAGATCATCAACATATACAAGTACATTAATTTGAACCGAGCCACGAGAATAAGTAAACAATGAGTAATCTGAATAAGATTGAAGGAAACCATATTCTTTTAAGGCAGATACAAGCTTGGCAAACCAACATCTAGGAGCTTGTTTCAAACCATAAAGAGATTTGCGAAGACGACATACCTTATTGGGATAAGAGGATTCAAACCCGGGGGGAAGTTTCATGTATACTTCCTCCTCAAGGTCACCATGTAAAAAGGTGTTATGAACGTCCATTTGGTGTAACTCCCAATTTTTAGATGCCGCAATTGCTAAAAATGCATGAATTGTAACCATTTTAGCCACAGGAGCAAATGTTTCAGTATAGTCAATGCCTTCCTTTTGATGGTTGCCAAAAACAACTAGTCGGGATTTGAGCCATTCAACACTTCCATCAGACTTATACTTGATACGATAGACCCATTGACTTCCTAGAGCACGCTTGCCAGGGGGAAGATCTTCCATTGTCCAAGTGCCATTATTTTCTAGGGCCCGAATTTCATCCTGCATAGATTTTCTCCAAACCTCATCAGTCATGGCTTCCTTGAAAGAACGCGGCTCTTTGCCGGAGATAATAGCTGCAATAAAATTCCGATATCGCAAAGAAAAATTGTTAAAATTAATGTAATGTGCTAAAGGATAGGGAGTACCTGAGGGATGCTTAGGAGACGAAGTGTTAGAAGAAGAGAGAGATGGACTTTTCGTTAAAATGGTGTGAGTAACATAATCACGGTGCCTTACATTAGGAATTTTCTCCCGGAATCCACAACCCAAATTTGCATTTTGAGATTCATGAGGCTGTTGCACCTGATCCGTAGAGAAGGATGGTTTGGGCATAGTATTTTGGGGCGTGGAAGTGGGCTGAAGAGAGACATCTAGCCCGTTGGGCGTTGGAATTCCAGCGGATAGATCAGGAGCATGCCCTGTTTGGGATGCGTGCTATCCAGCTGGTGCTGGGGGTTTGCTGGATTGGGCTTCACGCTGGATCCCCCCCTCAAACTCTAAAGTTGTTTCATTATTTTTGCTTTGTTCTTGCACTTCATTATTATCATGTAATCCACACAAATCATCCACACACTCAGCAAAATCACAATCAATATTTTCATTCACAGGCACAATATTTTCCGGGGCAATATTTGAAGCAACGGGATCTAGAAAAGGGAACTCATCTTCAAAGAATTTCACATCACGAGACACAAAAAATACCTTAGAATCCAAATCAAAAAGTTTCCAACCCTTTTTACCAAATGGGTATCCCATGAACACACACTTTCGACTTCAGCTTGCAAATTTATCATTTTTTGACTTTTGATCTTGGGCAAAGCAAAGGCAACCAAAAGTACGAATAGTGTTGTATGAGGGTGGAGTATTAAAGAGAATTTCGTATGGAATTTTATTTTGGAGAAGAGGTGAAGGAGTACGATTGATTAGGTGAGCGGCTGCTAAAACACTCTCCCCGCAAAAATAAATTTGGTAAATTTGCTTGAAATCTCAAGGCTCTTCCGACATTTAATATGTGTTTAAGTTTTTGCTCAACCCTCCCATTTTGTTGTGGCGTTCCAACACAAGAGGTTTGAAACAAAATCCCAGTAGCATTAAAATAGTCAAGTAAACAGTTAAATTCTGTCCCATTATCACTTTGAACCACCTTAATATTCTGGGAAAATTGTCTATCAACCATAGCAACAAAAGACATAAACATATGGAACACCTCTATTTTATCAAGCAATAAATAAAGCCAAACGGCCCGGGAAAAATCATCAACAATGGTTAAAAAATATCGTGCACCAAAAGAAGATGGATGTCTATAAGGACCCCACAAATCACAATGGATCTTTTCAAAAATCCTAGAAGCTTTATTCTCACTAAAGAAAATTTATCCATAGGGTGTTTAGCACGAAAACATATTTCACATGCTTTATTCAAACTACCCTTACAATTATTAACAGGAGGAAGAAGCTTCACTACTTTTTCAGAAGGATGACCCATTCTTTTGTGCCATAATTCCAATGTAGAAGTGACTGCGTGCACCGAAATTTGTTGCTCCAATTGGGCTCCGTCAAAGTAGAAAAGACCATCCCACCTAACACTCGTTCCAATCAGCTCCCTCGACTGGTCCTGTATAGTACAACAATTAGGAGTGAATTGCACAATACATTTTAAGGTATCAATTAATTGTGATACGGAAATTAAATTGCATTGTAATTCCGGAACAAAAAGCACGTTTTCAAGGTTTATTTTGCTTGACAAAGAAATTGAGCCTTGTTTTGTTGTTGTCACGGTTTTCCCATTAGGAAGGCCTACTGGACATGAAACATATTTTACATCATTGAGCCATGAATCGATACAAGTGACATGCCTTGATGCACCTGTATCTACGATCCACATGTGATGATCAAACTTACCAGTTAGCCTCTTGTTTGGAATTTTAGCATTACCAATGAAGTTTACCGTGGATGACAAATTGTTGGTGTTGCTGCCAGCCACCTCATTGGCACGGACTGGACCGTCACGTCCTTTACTTGGCGGCGGCGAATTTTGATCTCCGACCATTGTAATGATTGAATTTTTATTTTATTTTAATAAGTATTAAAAACCTGAGCGACTGATACCATGTAGAGAATATTTTTGGGGCTTGAAAAGCTTGCCCGGAAAACCTTGATTCATGATAATTATATAGTACCAAGAATATTACAATCAATCTCAATCATATCAATCAATTTTGGCCTAAAAATAAAGAGAATATCACTAAAGAATATTACCTAAAATAGGGTAACAAAATTATCCCAAAAATATATCCTAACAAGTTTGACCGTTAGTTTTTTTAAAAAAAATTGAAAAAATAATGAAAAAAAATTCAGGAAATTTTTTTATTTTTCAAATTTTTTTTCCTTTATTTTTTCAATTTTCAGATTTTTAAAAAAATTTCCTTTATTTTTTCAATTTTCAGATTTTTTTTTATTTTTCCTTTTTAAATTTTTTTTTTTTTCTGATTTTTCCCCCCTTTTTTCTTTGCAATTTTCAAATCCCCCCTCTTTTTTCTTATTTCTAACGGTCAAACTAAAGGTTTTAGTCAATTGGATTACGGTGTGATCAAATTTATTAGTTTAGGGTTATTTGGTAAAATTTTTAAGTTTGAGGATTACCGTGTAGATTTTGCAAGAGTTGAGGATTATCAGGTAGAATTTCCCTAAAAAAAAATTTAGCTAGCTTAGTTGGTACGAGGTTACATACAATGTAAGGTTAGTCATTTTTCAAAAGAAATTTAATTAGCTAGCTTAAGGTTCTTTTTAAAAAGAATTATACTATTGGAAGGTTTCCCCCAAAATATATGAAGACTAATTAATAACGACTTAATTGATTTGACAATAAATTGTAGTAATGAGAATGAATTTATAGTATAATTTAGCAAGGGAATAAATTTTATAAGTAATCTCCACGGAACCTTATTCTCATTTCCAAATAAACTTAGTTTTTGTATTTTCTATCACCATCCACTACCATTGATTGATCTGAGAAGTGAGAAGTGTGATACTGGATGAGAATTGATGTTTAGTTTGTGGAAAAAAAAAAGAGATAAGGGATGTGGCATGAATATTGTTTTAATTTTTTTTCCAAATTTTCATATAAATTTATTTTCATTAGCTTCATTTATAACTTTTTTTACCAAACATGTTGTAGATATTTGTTACATTTGCTTTATATATACAACTAAAATTTTACTATTTTATCGTAAATTGAAATTAGAGTATAAGAAAAATTATTTGTGGAAATTTGCTTGATTTATCTTCATATTTAGTATTCAAAAATTATTTTTATAATTTGAAATGTACTAATAAATAATTAAAAATATTAAAAATCACGAAAAAAAGCATATATGGAACAAAAAATTAGGGATGGAGATTGGAGGGTGTGTCTCTCCCCTCCAGATTTTGTTTCCATATAGAAATAGAGTATATAGGGGGATTACAACATAACTTTTAATTTGCAATGACATCAACTTCCTTCAAATACTATGAGTTACGGGTCCGTTTACTTTGGTGTAAAACATTTTCGATGCAAAATGATTTTCCATGAAAAATATTTTACGTTGGAAAACTCATTTTCGTAGAAGTTTTCCATTGTTTACTTGCACGGAAAATATGTTTTACTCCCAAATTTGGAGGATAATGTTTCCAATAGGGTGTAAAATGAGTTTTCACCCAAAGTTTTACATTTTATTTTTTCACTCAAAGTAAACGATGTAAAATAGGAAAACTGTTTTTAGGGAAAACATTTTCGCTCTAGTAAACAGACCCTGCAACTTAGAAAACGCAAAGTTTCAGAGATAGAATCGGGAAAAAAGAAGAAAAAAAAAAAAAAAGCAAAGATGGCAAGAAGTCAGGTTTTTTGGATGCCACGATCCAAAAAGCCATTTATCAGATGAATACTCCAAATCCATGTTTAGGTCCAGCCCAAAAGTTTGTTGATCTGAGGATTAATATTTAGGTTCAGCCCAGCAATGAGTCCAATAATGTAGCTATTACTAGCTAATCAATTTAGGTTAAATAATACTTGGAAGTAATCGTAAGACTCTCTTCATTCCAAGCACTTCAGATGGTAAGATTTAGGCTCCGTTTACTAGAGCGTCAGGGCCGTGTCGGGGATTTATGAGGCCCTGTTCTAAAATGAAAAAATGGGCCCTTAATAACTTAAACATTGATAAAAAAAAATCTATCAAATACAAATTTGACAAAAATTATACATACATTATTATAGAGCTAACATATAATAAACATCTTATTTGAACACAATAAAATTCAAATTTTATTCATCTCAATAGGTTCAATACAAATTCGATTTTCTAATTAAACCTTTCTCTTTCTACCCTTTTTCTTTCTAAAAAGTGCTATTCTAGTAGCATTCTTTGAAGCAAAATCATCAATTAACTAATTGACTATAATGAAGCAAAAATTTTAAAAAATATATATATCAGAAATCAGAGTATCACTTACTGAGAATTGGGATGAATATGGTTGAAGAACTTGAGAATTACTCCTTTATAATTATTTCGAAATTAGCCGCTTGGTATAAAAAAATTAGTCGACATAAATATTTATTTCTCCTTGCTATTGATGATAATGAAAATTAATCTCAATTTAGGTAAAAATAAATACTTTCCCGTTGAAAATTTTATGGGTAAGAGAAAAGGGGGAAATTTTTCCATAGATAATTGAAATGAATTAAGGAATTAATTTGTTAATTTTCGATAATTGGGGAAAATTTATTGTTGTATGGAGATATGGAAGAGGAGAAGTTGAAAATTGAAGGTCATAAATTAATGCAAAGAAGTTGAAAGTGATAGGAAAGATGGAAATGGCGGAGAATACTATGCGTGAATTCTGTGTACTTTAGTTAATTTATTTGTTTTTTTTTTTTTTTTTTTTTTTTTTTTTTTTAACATAAACTTGGGCCTAAAAATTTGGGGCCCTGTGTTGTTGGGCATTTTGCACACCCACAAACACGGGCCTGTAGAGCGTAAAATGTTTTTCTTGAAAATAGTTTTTCCATTTTACATCGTTTACTTTGGGTGAAAAAATAAAATGTAAAATTTGGAGTGAAAACTCATTTTACACCATAGTGGAAACATTTTCCTCCAAATTTGGGAGTAAAACATATTTTCCGTGCAAGTAAACATTGGAAAATTTATATGAAAATGAGTTTTCCAACGTAAAACGTTTTTCATGGAAAATTATTTTACATTGAAAATGTTTTACACCAAAGTAAACGGACCCTTAAACTCGAGTTTACTAGCTATGTTCTTGAGCACCTGCTAACAAGCATCGACATTCTTTACTTATTGTTTAGGAGTCAAGATAGTCAAATGCCCTAAATCAATGGTGGAGGATGTGCTAAAGGAAAAACATGAGTTTTTTTTTAGATATTTATTTTATTCCCAAATAATTAGGTCTCATGATCATAGGATAGAAAATGATTGATAGATACAAATAAATGGAGAGGATCATATTTGATTGTTTAGTTGCTCTTGATTTCCATGGGAATTCAAAATTACATTGAAATTTTTTTTGTCTCTTGTTTGTTTGATTTGAAAAGGTAAAAAGGGAGGAATGTGAAATTCATAGGAATTTTAATTTCCCAGAAAGCATAAGAATTTATTTATCAATGCACCCAAAAAAGAGAAATTAGGGCCCACATTGAAGTACTCTTATGCTTAGAACTGGATTCGAACCTATTACATCTTATATAATTCTAGATCACTCATTTACCGTTTCAACCAACTTTTATTAATGCTTTAAATTTGCACATAACATAATATATTCCTATCCTTTATTTAAGTGAATTAGAGGTTGGGTTTTTTAGCAAATTTTTTACAAAGATAAGACAAAATCACACAAATACATAACGAAAAAAAGTCATACTCGGAGCAACTCCCGGGCCAACAGACTAGTGAAAAGTAAATCTATGTAATGGACTAATGGACTCTTGTTGGAATATAAGATTATTAGGCATGCGATTGGGTTTAATTAGACAACCGGGCCCATTTTAAAATCGTCTTTTATGGTGTACATTGTGGAATGTGGAATAAATGAATTGACCAATTTGTGATTGACAAGGAGAAATTATTTTGCAAATTGATTCAATTCCATTTCATATATATATATATATATATATATATATATATATATTCTAAATAAAAACCATTTGAAATGCTTAGGAAAAGTGGTCATGGCATATACGGAGTATAACACTACTAGACACTAAATAATTATATTGGGCAATTCCATTTGCCCACAAATTCCATTTGTTATTGGACAAAAGAGATTGATTTATTAATTTTTTGTTTTAACTTGCGATTTTGAGTTGGCCATATAAGCATCCCATGATAGTGAAGTACAAGTATATCTATCTTTTGAGTTTTGAGAATTTTTTTTTTTTAAATATATTTATATCTTATTTTTCCCCAATAAAGTGGTGTCAATAGAATCATCAATTATTTTTTTTATTTTAATTTGTTGAAATTAGCTTAGCATATTTTCTTTAACTTGGCAAAGAATCAAAATTAATTCACATATGTTTTTCAATATCTTCTTAATAGGAAATAATGGATGATCCTGAATTTTTTTCTTGCTTCGACAAAAAAGGTAGTGAGGGATTCAAAATTTTCAATGGGTTACGAAGTTGCTTGAGCTCTAATATTTAATTGTTTACTAAATATGACAAATGTTTATATAAGTAGAAAAAATGCATTACAAAACATTTGAACAGATGGATTTAGTATTTATTCATGTTCATTTTGATACATAATTCTTCCAATTTACCTTAAGATTTCTTCTTCAAGAACATGATCGGAGTGCAACTCTTCCCATTTTGTAGAAGAATTTTTAGTTTCCGAAAAAAACATTAATGAATTTATATGAATAAATATGACTCACGAAAAATAGAATGATAGATATGAAAGAAAACAAAAATATAAACTAACAATAGTATCAGTCTAACACTGTCATAGTCTCATAGATAGGGATGACAATAGGTCGGGTTCACCTACTATAGACACAAACCCATTTATTTTATACAGCCCTAGGCCTAATAAAAAGCCATTAGGTCCAGAATTTTCAAACCCATATACACTAGATATAGCGGGTCCACGAATCTTAGATCAGACTTTCCTTTTTTAAGCTCTTAATTAATAACATTATAGAGGTAAAAGGAGAAAATATGAATATATAAAAATAACATATGGGACAGGTTGATCCACATGCATATACAGATCAATACCCCTTCTTAGGTACATACCTCGATCTATAAATTTTATACCCACCATCCATGGCGAGTATTAAAAATCTAAAATTCATACCTAACCACGAAGGTACAACTCTAAATCCACATATGCTCCGCCAGACCACCACCCCAAGTGAATATCCATTATTTAATTATTTCAATTCACTAATAGTAGCGGATCCAGGAATAATATGTAGTGTGGTTAAAATGAGTTTTGTATATATTGTTGGGTCAACTTTTTTTTAAGGAATCTTAAATTTTATAGGAAACTTTTTTTTAATTCATCACTAGTGACTATTGAAACCTCTTCATCCATCACTACTGACTAGTGCATATCCACTTTTTAATTCTTCTTATTGAAATAGACAAACCTAAATTGCATATATAATGAAGAAAATAAGATAGAGATTATTGTCTATTGAATATTGTTGCAAATTCGATTAGCCAAATAAGAATTCTAAAAGACAACAACTGATTGCCACCTTGAGCGTGATTTGTCACTTTAGCATAAAATTTTAAAGTTTTGACAAAAAAAATATATATCGTAACATTATTAGGTGGATATGGGGGGTTAAAATCCACCACATATCCGCTACCCATGGCGGATTTTACTTTCCACATCCATACACATCCACTACACACTACTTACCATACTACCAAAGTCAGGCTCATCCCTGCTTCATTTGAAGCTGGTGCAATGCAAAATTCACCAAAATTTACCCACCTATCATCCCTATTGATTTATACACGTAGTTTTTGGTATAAAATATAAAGAACGTAAATGAGATAATTTTTTTTTAAAAAAAAATTAAGAAATATAGAGTGTAATGATGTTGGCTTTATTTTCAAGTAACCTAAAGTACATACGCAATATTTTTCACATTTTTTTAAAGAGTAATGTTGTATGCAACAATATATAACTACATAAGCATTAACTAAATTTAGGGTGCGTTTGATTCATTTGAGATTTTCTGATTTGATCTGCCCTGAATTTTTCTGGTCTGGTCTCATTTGAGTTTTTATGATTTGATCTAAAATTTTCTGACTGTAGTTATTTTTATAGTTATATTTTTTTTTGATCTGGTATGAACTTTTTTGATCTGAATTTTTTTGATTTGATATAATATGATTTTTCTTACATGATATGATCTGGTACGAATTTTCTGATCCGATCTGAATTTTCTAAAAATAAGCATAACATTGTTTATTTAAGTTGAATCAAATGCAACCTTACTAAAATGAAAAAAGTTGGAAATTTATGACAAAATCACACATATCAATATCGATATAATTAATGCTTAATTTTGACTTTTTATGTTAAGCTTCTTCTACTCCATCCGTTCTCATTTGTTTGTCTTATTTGAAATCTTGACACTATTCATAAGATGAGAGAATCTTCTAAATTACCCTCAATATATAAAATATAATATAGTCATGTGGGGTCGTATTTAATTCGTCTCAATGAGTACGTTATTAATATCCAATTATTATAATTTTTACCTATATACAACAAAAGATATTTAAGGTAAAATAAATGCATGAGCATATGTGCAAAGTCGAACAGGACAAACAAATGAGAAAAGAGGGAGTAAAAAATTTCCTTTTTCCTACAGAACAACTCTATAAATTTAAACGAGTAAAGAAAAGCTAAAATGGTCAAATATATTTTATTTTATTTTTTTTTAAAAAAAAGTGTAAAAATGGTCAAAGTGGAGGCGGTCAAAGTCGAAATGTTGTACCATCACTAACCAATCTGAGTCTTTTTTTTTTATGCTAAACCAATCTGAGTCTTTGGATGTGTTTTATCAGCCAGATCTCACCTTAAATTCTAAAAATTCCCAATCTTCATATCATTTCATTTAAATTCCCTGCAATTTTGTTAACACTTCATAATTACAATTAATCATTTTAATTCCGTGCAATTTTTAAACTTCTAAGGTATTGAGCTTTCCAAATTCCATTTCTCCGTCACAAACCCTTGAATTTCTATTTTATTTAATTTAATTATTTTTCCTGGGTTTTCTTTTTGACTTATTCTCCAACTTGTTGGAATCTATTTATAATGACCAATTAGATTCTCCATTATTGAATTTATATTTGATTAATTGTATACTTACCCCATCTTCCTAAATCCAGTTGTTGAGAACGAACACAATTTGGCGACGTTGCAAAGTTGTTGGGTTTGATCGAAACTTGTGAAATCTCTACGAATAATCCCTTGTTTTTGTGTTTTTTTTTCTGGGTTCTTTTTGTTTTTCCTTTAAATTTGATTAAAATAATTATTGGTTTTGGGGATGCCGGAAGAGGACTTAGTAGAAGTGAAATTCCGATTATACGATGGGTCGAATATCGGGCCGTTTTGGTATTCGCCATCTTCAACTGTTGGATATCTCAAGGAAAAAATTGTTGCTGAGTGGCCTAGAGGTTTGTGCTTTTCCCCCAATATATAATTTTTTTTCATATGCTTGTATATTGATAACAATTATTTTTTATTTTTTTTTGGGGGGGGGGGGGCAAAATTAGGCTAATTTACTGTTAGTAAGTGAACAATTTCAGTTAAATTTCGTGATTATTACCCTTTATTTAGTTCATTATAAAGAGAAATTAAGGAACTAGAATTTTGTGGTTGTCTGTGTATTATGTTTGTTTGTTTGGTTTTTTGTTTTGCTGAAGCAAGTTTAGGGAAGGTATTTTGCTTTATATGTGTAAGAAACTGAATTAAACAAAGGATTAATTTGGTTCTGTTCATATGTACGAAGTATGACAGTATGAGTAGCTTTTTAAAATGGCTGTTCTTGTGAGAGCTATATAGACACTCATATGAGCTTCAATGATTGATTATTTGATTTAGTACTCTGGTATGTTTTAATCAGTAGTTTTGTTGAGTAAGCACAACAGTGCCTAAATTATAGGCTCATCATTAATCAAGTGGAGCGAGGGAATGAGGTATTATCCATAGGTATCAAGAATTAAAGAGTGAGGTGTTGAACATAATGAGGCTGTTGACCATGTTTGGAACTTGTCGTCGTAAAATGTTTTACCTCTTGCTTGAGGTTGGCTTTGGTCTCTTGGCATAGCTAGACAGCTAGTAATAGGTGCTTGAATGCCTAAGAAAGTATGTGGGTTTTGTAAGTTTTTCCTTGTGCAATTTGTGAATACATAGTTTGCATTTAGTTTTTCTAAAACATTTATTGTTAGCGAAAGTAAGAAAACTTGGTTTTATGGCTTTTTGATCATTGTGGACTTGTGTTACCTTATTTTTTTAATACCTAAAAAGTAATATGAATCAACAAGTGAAATCTTAGGTTCATGTGCTAGAGTGTAGGCAGACTTTTTGGAAGAACTCCAAGGCTACTTATATGACAATACTTTACAGAGAGAAGAAATAAGGGATTTGCATGTTGTCTCTTCATTGAACAAGATGTAAAGGTGTAGAAATCCATATTAGGGAAGTATGGATTCATAATCCCATACTAGTTTGGAATTGTTTGGTTCAAGTTTGGAAGTATGGATTCATAATCCCATACTAGTTTGGAATTGTTTGGTTCAAGTTTGGAAGTATGGATTCAAAATCCCATACTAGTTTGGAATTGTTTGATTAAAGTTTGGAAGGATTTCATATGGTGTTCATGTTTTTTTAGGCTCAACTTTTGGATAAATTCTACATCTAGTCTAACCTTTTTATTTATAAGTTCTATCCATATTTGTGTGTATTTTAAATAATTTCGATGTAAAAAAATATTATTATGATTTATTGCATCAAAATCCAAAATTTATGAGCACATGCGTAAATTCGCAACATTTTTTTTCTCTAGTTTATTTATTTATTTATTTTTTTTTTAATTTAAAATTTAAAATTTTAAAATTACCTTGGGTTTCCATGGCAGTACCATTGAATATTTCAACTTATTTGAAAATAAGAAGAAAAAAGAGGTATATTAATCTATTAATTATGATAATTAAATAGTGTGTTGTTTATTATGAACCCAAAAAAGTCTTGACATGTACGTAAAAAAAAAAAAGATTTAAGCTTTGCGGTATGGCTTTCCAATACTTCATAAAAATCACGTTTAGGCATATGTTTATGCATACAAACTTAAGAGAAAAACGAGAGGGAGTGTTAAAGTGGGTTCTTTGAAAAGTTTTCTTAACTGCTATTTTTGCTATTTTGTTGAAGAAGGAAATCATCTATCTTGTTAGGATTCGGTATTGGATGGAATGTTACAGGGCATTTATCATATATATGGACATAACCACATACACGATTACACCAAGGCAAGCTTGTTACATTCATGTGTATGATTGTGCACGGATAGTGTATTTATGTTCCTTAGGTTGATCCTCCTTATGATTTAGTAATTCATATCCCCCTTTTTCCAAATTGATGCTCCATATTGACTATGGATATTTACTGATGCAAAAGGTGGCCATTTATTAATTTTATTATCAATTATCAATTTCTAAAATGTATGAATTTGATGTTTTGGTAGTTTACATTGGGACAAATCAATATTGTAAGCAGATTAATCTGTATATTATGTATCACTAAAATAGATAGTAACATTAAGGTACATGAATAGTGTCAAAATTCAAGGTGGGTCTTCTAGAAAAAAGAAGTTAATATATGTTTTTCTTATTGGTGTTTGTGAAAGCATAATTTGTCAAGAAGAAAAACATCTCCAATATCGTTAAAAGTAAATTAGTGTGTTTCTATATTGGGTCAAAAGACTGTGCTGCCTCTTTTAATGTTCTTCAGTGATGGTTGGGCAATTAATTCTGTTATTGACTACCTTTTGGTGTAGCTCTTCCATTCTACTTCTTCTCTGTGTGTGTGTTCTTCTGCATTCTAAAGCTTGTTGTTCTCTTACCAGTGTTTGAAGTCAAGTGGCTCTTTTGGTGGAGCCTAAGTGGCTTAATGGTAGGAGGTTTTGGTGGCTTTATTTCTTGTTTCTCTGTGATTGTTTCCACTTTATCTCTATGTCTTGTGGTTGTGGACGCAAGATGGTGTGCTAGATAATTGATTTTCTATATATGTTTTTTATTCTCTGATCAAAGTTTTGGAAATCATGAAATATACATGTATCCTATAATTATTGTGTTCCAATGTTGGGTGATGGACTGATGGGTGAGGAATATTCTTTCATGCAAATCGTATGATCCCACAGAATCTGGGTGAAAGTCAACTTTAACTTTATGCCAATGCCTGTAAGAAGCTTGTATTCATGGCAAGGTAAAGATGAGATTGTTGGTATATGCTGCTTAGCCAATGGTAGAGAAATGGCTGTATTTTACGAGTACTTAGTTTACCTTCTTTTGCAACTATGCCAAAAATAAATAAACTCAGTCCTAGTAGTGATCAATTTGGGGCAGTTTCTGAACTTTTAACAAAATTGGTTCAAACCCCTTTGAAGCATGATAAAAGGCAAGACTCGAGATGTAGCTCAGTTATTTTTTCTCGAGTGATAATCTGATTTATGAGTGTGGGCAGCTATAGGTTCTTCTGTTAGAAACTATCTATTCTTGGAATATTTCTCATCGTAATTTGTCTGCACACTACTAAATTTGGAGGATGTTAACTATAAGCTGCTTCCATTCCCCTGTCTGGTGACAGTAGATGCATTCAATATATTGTTTGTAACAATTGGAGATACTTTTTGTTAAAGGGATGTAATATTAAAGCCATGAATCAAGTGATGTGGATTGAATGTTTTCAAATATTTTCAATTTCTGGTCACGAATTTGCTATAATTATTAACAAAAATGCCTTTTGACAATCAATGTTTCTCAAAGTATCAAAGCGTCTTTTTAATTAGGTTAGTGATTTACTCCAAAGATGATCATATATCGAAATGTTCTAGGTACTTGACTACTTGTAGACTTAAAGTTGTTTTTTTCTGATGGGTTTCTCTTGCAGCTATTTCTGTGTGACTACATGATCTTGAATTTTTGCTGATAGTCATAGGGCTACTGATTTTGGTTTATTTCAGATAATAAGGTTACTCCGAAGACTGTAAATGATGTCAAGATCATATGCTCTGGTAAGATTTTGGAGAACAGCAGGACTGTTGGCCAATGTCAGATGCCCATTGGTGATCTTCAGAGTGGGGCTATTACAATGCATGTTGTTGTTCAACCATCTGTAACAAAAACAAAATCAGGTAAATGAACACTGCTTAGAAATTTCATTTTGCTTTTCACAACATGGTTTTTGTTCATGGCGATGATTTTTTTGTATGTTTTTATTTTTCTTTACCTGAATATTACTTTATGTTGGCTTGGTCCCATTCACCTTCAGCTGTTGTTTACAGCTGCTTAATTTTACTTGAAATTTTCGATGTGTTTGCCTGTCTTGGACGTCAGATCTGAAATTAAATTTGACGGATTACCTCTAAACAGAAGGAGTTCTTGTAGAATTCTCTTGGCGTTGCTTGAAAATGAATGTAATACTCCCTCCGCCCCAAAATAACTGCTCCACTTTCCTTTTTCATCCGTCCCAAAATAAATGCTCCATTTCTTTTTTTGGCAAATGGCCCACATACAACTTTACATTATACCCTTACTTAGCACTTAATACCCACTACTTTTCACCTACTTTTACTTAAAACTTTACACTTTTACTCTTACTTTTCACAAAAAGTGGGTCCCAACAAAAATCTCACCCCAAACCCTTATGGAGTAGTTTTTAGGGACCGAGGGAGTACCAGAATTGAAACTCTGATGCATTACTAAAATCCAAATAACTGTTTCTACTATCATGGTTTGATTATTTGATAGGTAGCATTCCAATGTGTTAATAAATACTGGGTGGTATACCTATTAATTTATCCCAAATTGCTATTGGATCTTATACATCATACTTCCTCCGTTTTTTTTAGATGCAACACTTTTTTTTTTTTCACGCGTATCAAGAGACCAATCTAGGTGTGTTAGTGACTAAATCTTTCGACAAAATTTTAATACAAGCAACTATGATATCATATATGACATGTCCTAAAATTTCGTTGATTAATTTGCTCGTTTACATTGTTAAATCACTTCCTTGATATGCGTGAAAAAAAAGTGTTCCATAAAAAAAAACCGGAGGAAGTACATGTCAATTTATTTGCAACAAATGAGATTGCATGGACTCCTAGGCAAATTTTTTTGGTGTGCGCTAATATGGAAACAAATTTTTTTGGTGAGCGCTAGAGATAGAGAGGCATGTGATTATGAGAGAGAGATTTTCCTAATATGGAAATAAAACATTTGTTGCATCAAATTAGATAAATCCATTTTTTGAAACTTTTTGCATCTAATTTGAAAAAAAGGTGCTCGTAGTAAAAATGTTTTGACTGATCCATAAGCTTCCAAGTACAAGCGTTCATTACTACCCTCTCTATCACTTCCACATTCTGATGACTAATGTACTACCCTTCCTAGTACATTACTACCCTTTCTATCCTAGCAAAAAAGAGTTTTATACTGGTGAGTTATGAAAATTTAAGAGTAAAGGTAGGCGAAATTGCTCAAAATTGCACCTTTTCACTATGGGGACATTTGCATAATGGCCATTGTAGTTTATTTTTTCAAGTACATTCGTAGTTTCAATTACTATCTTAGGTTAGAAGTATTCGCCATTAGTCTCTGTTGTTATCCTAGCTGATCTAAAGAAGTTATATGTATATTTCCTTTGGAGCCTTTTTTTTTCTTTTTTTATTTATTGAAAAAGAAGTTATATTGACATTTAATATTTACTTGAAAATAGATTTTAAGAAGATAGGGGTTTTTATATTTTATAAACCTATATTGCTCATACTCAGATTTGAGTGTCATGTTCGAGTAGGGATCAAATGATTCGACACTCAACTCCAACATTCTGGTCAATACGATGACATGGTCAAAAGAGTGTCTTGCCAGTATTCTAGATAAGACAATCATATGAAGTGTTTAGAATATTATTTTGGCACATGTATAATAAAATGTCAATATACATATATTAAAATTGTTACCGGATACTATCATATTATTGTTTAGAGATACATTTCCTTTCCCAAATGATTGAAGATAACACGATGTACAATATTACTTTTCCTAAAGAATAAATGATGGTAAAGCTGCAATACCCCTTCCCAAGAAATAAAGAAATAAGTGATGTACAACCCTTACTTTCATGGACTTTAAGTGTTGAATAGTAGTTAGAAGGAGAAAAGCCAAGTTAAAGATTAAGAGAAGATGGGTCGCTGGAATAAGAAGACGGAGGGAAATGAACTTTTCAAGTCGTCCAAGACTGCTGGAAATTGCTCGAGGCCATTCCCTTTTGATCTTAGTTTCTCTCGCCAGACATACTCTTTTCTCGTCTCTGTCGATGTTGATGCTTAATTTCCAATATTTTTCCCAGTACTCAGCTTGGCATTCAGAGCCAGGTGTGAGTGTCATGTCGTGTAGTGTGTTCAGTCATCACAAGTTGTTGGAAAATGTGGTCCGTCTGAATGCTCCTCCAATTCCAAAATTATATATATATCCAATTCCAAAATTAGATAACAACTTTTAAGGCAATAAGAGAACCTAGATGAAGTCGAACTGTGCGGATGATCTATAGGGTAGTTATCAATTAGATCTCTTAGTGAAGAATCCATGTGATTTAGATCATGTCACATCTTGATTTCACAAATTCATTGTTGCCCTATTGTTTATGCCCTCTTTTTTGAACTCATTGACAATCCTATTGCTTTGTCAATGGGCTCTTGTAGTCTAGAGTGAGATAGTTTCATAGAGATTAGAGATGCTTGATTTATCATGGATTCATGACCATTTGAGGTGATATTTACTCAACTATATTTGCTTCATATTTTCTTAGGCCGAATGTTAATTAAAATGAAATAAAGCAAGAATTAGAAGGATGACAAGTTGGTATGAGAGAAAATGAGGGGATTTGTGACCATTTAAGGAATTGAGCAAACTTTTTGGGACAATCAAAATTGGAAAACGAAGCAAAAATTGGGTGATGGATATTATTTTTGATGCTAAGTGAATTCTAGTGTCAGTACTTATCATTGAATATTTGAGATGGGCATGTTTTGCAAAATGAAAAGTTCCATTGTGGTGTAGCTCTCTTAGTTTTGAAGGGCACGAGGCGCAAAGAGGTTGCATAGCCTAAGCAAATGCCATCATAGAAGCCAATCTAGGAATTATTTTGTACTGAATACAACATAAAATATGCTCCCTTCATTTTTTTTTATTTAAATTTACATAGTTTGACATTTGGCATTGTTCATAAAAGTAATGTTACTATCGTTTATAAATTATATTTTATATATATAAAAAATATAATCATATGGGCTACATTGGATTCGACTTAACACATAATTTTTAATATCTAGTTTTAATAATTTTTTAAAGATACTAAATTAGAGATATTTATCTTTAAAGTAATGTCTCAGACTCTCAGCAAACACAACAATGTGAAGGTTGAAGATTAATTATTAAACAGTGGAAATATAAAATATACTCCATATAAAACAACTTTCAAAACTGAAATATTGGTAAAACAATTTTCCGAAAAAAGGAAAATAGAAAAGTAAAAGTCAGTAATAAAAGTCGGTGAGGGAGGCTGTAACACCACCTGGAGTTATTGAACAAAGGACCAAACATAGAAAAGGAGAGGGGAAAAACAGAGCGCATGAAACATACATAGAAGCTGAAGAAAAGGAGAAAGAAGGGAAAAAAGAGAGAAGAAGAAAAAGGGTTGAATATGTCAACTCGAACAAAAAAAAATCGAAAAGGTTATGCATAGAAGAAGAGGAAGAAAAGAAAAGCAAAAAAAAAAAAAAAGGCAAATTCAAACACAAATGAAGGATTACTTGAGATCCTGTGGATGTTGTCATGTAGATTCTGTCGAGTTTCATTTCCATTGGGAAATCTAGGGTTTTCTCGCAGAAGTTGAATTGGAAACTGAGCTTCAATTGGGACCAACCAAGGGGACGTGAAAGTGGGAAAAGGTAAAAATAACAAAAAAAATGTTACATTTAAACATGTGCAGCCCAACCCAACTCCTCACAACGACTGAGGCGCAGGCGAAGGCGTAAGAGGTGCAGTTTTCAGACCTTGCTGTGCGCAGCCACCTTGATGCAATTTTCCAATTGCCTGAGCTCGCTTCACACCTGGCATTAGGTGCACTTTTTAAAACTTAGGTGGTTCTACTGTTTGGCCATGTGTTTTTTGTGTTTGCACAGCAGGTCATTTTTAGGTTTCATGTACAGCCTTTTGACTTTCAAGATAGATTTGTGAATGTTACATATTAGGCAAAAAAAACGTCTTATACCCTACCAAACGGACTCTAAATGTGAGATTAGGCAAAAAAATGTTCACATCAGCAAAAATATGTTTTTAAACATAGCCTAACTCAGCTGATCAGTTTGTTCCTATTGGTTTTCCAAATGTTATATGAAGATGTGATTGTTATTTCCTCTTTGTGTGATCTTTATGGTTAAAAATGAGTTTTACTTTAGCGGTCAGTGCTGCTGATTTTTCCATGCAGAAAAGAAAATCGACGACGCTGAAAAAAAGAACAGTTGTGCCTGTTCGATATTATGAGAAACTGTGCTGTGGCCAGTTTTATGTTGTCCGTTGTGTGCCAGTTGCTGTTTATTCTCCTGGATCAAACAATTAGAACGTGTGGAAACTCAAATACGAAGTAATATATAAGGGCTGAGGAGATTTCTTACAGCATGAGTTTGCAAGGAAGTGTGTATCACGATTCATAGTACAGGTTGTCCATGATGTATTTCCAAATTGATTTACGGGAACGAAAAACCCTTGTATGATGAACTTGGTGTATTCTAGTCATTTTTTTCCTATTGATTTTTAGATATGTGACTTGCAGAAAAAAAATTGATTTGGCAATGGTGATGCTCATCATAATTATAGCACAATTGCATTGTATAGTAGAAGGGTGGAAAAAAAAACACTTAATTTTGTTATGAATTTGATTTGAAAGAATTTCACTGAGACACTTTTTGTTAATTCAACCGTTAGATTATGCAATCCGGTGGCTTTTTTTTTTCTTTTTTCTTTTCTTTTCAAAGTTCATGGCCTTGTTTTTTTAGACTTGATTTCAGATTAATTTAGTTCATCTCAAGACCTGCTCAGTCTATAATTTTAAGTCATTACAGATTTATTTATTTCAAAAGAAACAGGGTCCATATTGCTTAGTCTCTCATTATGGGCTGCCATGGGTTGGGTCATGCACACTGGTTTTTTCTCCGTGCACATGGAGCAGCCCATGTAACTCCACAAGCTAGGCTGGCCAGCAGGCCCGGCACCAATACTCAGCTTATCAGTTGTATCAACCTAAACTGAACTGAATTGGGGTGCATAGGCTTTGTTCTTTTAGACTAAATTTCTGAAATTTCAGTTCAGACAAATTAAGTTGTAAGTTCAGTTCAGCTCTGCTCCTGATAAGTCTAAGATTCAGTTTAAATTTAATTTGATTTTGTTTAGATAAATTAAGTTTATTCCAGATTAATTATGTCCAAAAGAACGCGATCATAACCAATTTAATAACCATGACAATCAAAATAAATTCGGGAGACAATGCTAGGTGAAATAATAACCACCATGGAGAGCAAAATCACCTAAAAAGCTCAAAAGGTTTATAAATGCTAGTGATTTAAGCCCTCACCAAAATACTCCTCTCTCTGCATGACTACCATAAATCCTCCACTGCCTTAGTCGGTTGAACAGGGCTTACATGTCGACACACACTGTCACATGTCTTTGTTTGCTGTGATAAAGATGAATTCTTCAACCAACACTCATTTATTTTACTCGAACTCTTTATATCTTCTTAAATATCTGTGTCGGACATTAAATCCTCAGTCATTACGAACTAAAAACATTCATATTTTTCATAAAAATGTCGTGTCCGACACATGAACACATACCTGCAGAGCCCAAGTAACATAGATTTTACCATAGTAAAAAATGTTAAAAGCTTTCATCCACTTGCTCAATTATAAAGGGGTAGTAAACTAGTAACTTCCACTTCTCTTTTTCTTCTTTCTTTCTTTCCTCATCATCAAACTTTGATATTTCCCCACATTTTCTTTTTTTTTTTTGTTTGGGGGCTGTGATGGAGAAACCCAACATTTTATGGCTTCTTCTCTTGTTCCTTACACTGTCATTTTCCCAAGGAAGTCATTCATCAATTAAACCCAGGTCTCAAATCACTGTCATTGGCATAGTTTACTGTGATATTTGCTCCAACAACTCCTTTTCTATGCACAGCTACTTCCTACCAGGTAAATAAATACACACCTTGTTATATATTTACAACGATTTGACATAAAGTAGACAGTAACGATATCTAATCACTGCAAATAATATGAAACAAAGGCAGTATATAAAATTCTAGAATTATAAAATTAATTTCTGTTTTGTTTTGTTTTGTTTTGGGTGGAGTGATAATTGAATTGAATTGAATTGAATTGAATTGACTTGAATTGAAAAAATGATGCAAGAAAAATAGGAGTGGAAGTGAAAGTAGAATGCAAATTCAGAGCAAGAGGACCAAGAACAACAGAAGAAGTGAAATTTACAGTGAATAGAACAACAAATGAAAGAGGGTGGTACAAATTGGATATACCAGCAGTAGATGGGATTCAATGTGCAAGAACAGCTGCAGTGGACTCAACTTGCAGGGCTACTTTACTGGCTGCTACTTCCACTTCTAAATGCAATGTTCCTGGCTATAATACTACTACTGGTGTTGTTTATTTCAAGTCTTCTAAGCAAAATATTTGTATTTATGGTTTAAGTGCTTTGAATTTTAGACCTTCTAGGATTAACAATGCTTTGTGTGGTAATTAATAATCACTAGTTAATCACCCTCACTTTAAATTAACCCCTTAATTTTGGCTCTTTTTTTTGGTTGCCTTGTCATCCTTGCCTCTTTTGGTTTTGGTTTCCTAGCTACTTATCTTGAGTTAATAAAAATTGTCATGTAATTACAAGTGATTAAGTGTGCAAATCTTGCTTGTATATGGTTTTTTTTAATTGTGTTATTATTAGTACTTCCTCCGTATCAGAAAACTTGCAATAAATGAATATCCCTTTCGTATGCAAGTTTGTAATCTTCGTGTTGGTCCATTGCATAGATTTATTTTTGAACATTTTATTTATTCAGTACGATCCAGTGAAGTATCAGGTTCCTCAAATTTAGATATTGAATTGTATCTCAAAGTGGCAATTTCAGGTAATTTTGACAAACTTTAGGGGCAGAGATCCAAACACCAACCAAATTGGGGGTGTTTTGGTAATATATTTTCAACAAAATTACAAAAATGCCATTAGATATATTTTGAGATACTTGTTTTTCGAGAAACTGAGCATTTTCCGTACGATCCATCATAACGAGTCCACCATTCTTAATAATAAATCTTTCTCTTCCATACTTAATTCACCTTTCGGGCTCACTTTACCTATTTTTTTTATATACCTTAATTTGTGTATCTATAGTAACATTAAATAACTTTACGTAACAGACCAGAGGGATTACCTCACAAATGAAACCCTTTGTTACAAATACTCATTTATTGAGGAAGTATTATTTTTAATTTTTTATTTGTAAGTAAGGTGCTGAAATTTCTATTATATCAACTCAAACTTCTAGGAAGCTAATATAATTAAGCAAGGTGGAGTGGGAGGAAAAATGCCCATTCTAAAGTGCCTCTATTCTAATAATGTATATATAGTGACTAAAATTAGCAAATCTATACAATCATTATTAAATAGAATGAAACTATGAAAGAATAATATTATGGTCCCATTGGAGCCACCAATAGGCCTTAGAATAGAGCATCTCCAATCCTCCATGAACCCAACTATTCATGACCCCCAAAAAAAAAATTCATCTCTCCCTCTTTATTACTTTCTCAATGTTGTACAATACTTTATTTTTAGAATGTTTTATCATATAAGTTATTGCATTCATTTTACATTTCTACTCATAAAATTAAAATTAAAATAAACCATCTTTCCCAACCTAGCTATATCTTTTCAATAATTCGAGTTGAGATCCTCTAGAGTTGAGATCTAGAGGATCTGAACCTTAATAATTCATAATCTAGACTATTCTCTCTCCTATACCAATATAAAGACATTATGTTCCATTTGTTGTTTATCAATCAAATATGCTCATTTAATAAAAGGAGTAGAATATTATAGTGTAAGGGTTAATGTTAGTATTTTTTTAATTCTTTTCTCAAAACAATAAAAATCATGTAAAAACATTAAATTGCATGCTAGTAAAAGTTGATGTACGCAATGTCAATCGTAAATTTAAGTACGTGGGCAGCGTGCCGATTGCATTAGTAGACTGCAATTATATATATTGTATATTTTGTTTTTATCATTTATAGTTTAAATTGTCAAATAATAGATTGACAAATGCTTTCTTAAAAATGATGTTTTAATTTGGTCCGTTATTTGCAGATCACATAAATATATGATTTTGAAGTGCAACCTTCAAAGCACGTGATCTTGACAAAAGGTCCAAAGCTTTATTCGATCATTTAATCCTTTAGTCACTGACATTTAAAATGTCACAAAAATAGTATATATACCGACAATTCTTAATTTTTTCAAATGAATTGAATTAAATTGGACTTTAATTATCCCGATATCAACCTTCAAATTAGGTGACTTGAAATGCTAAATGGATTTCTTCATTCAATCAAAAAAACATGATGCATACATATATGGTCCAAATTAAACCGCCGTTTTACATCAGATAAGGCAAATAAACTAAACCTTCTTCAATATCTTTGCAATGCAATTGCATATATATAAAATAGAATGGATAATATTCATCATACCAAAAAAAAAAAAAAAAAATCACTGTAATTTAATTTCCAGAACAAAACTTTAACATAATGCCAAAATGACAACAACTTTATTACCAACTCTATTGATGGATGGTCGGTCACTCACAACTTTTTTCCATGAATACAAAATAATACTCCTTACATATATAACCTAATTAATTAATTTGAATACATAAAGAGACAACAACAACAACAACAATAAACAACTGCATATAATTATATATTATACCTTCATATATATATATATATATATATATATATATATATATAAAATATACTCCTCGGTGTCGATTTATCTGCAGTCATCTATATTTTACCTGTCACGTATATTTTCAATTGTTGCAGATAATCTGATACAGAAGGAGTATATGATAGATACCATCTGTAATAATATGATGATGATGATGATGATGAGCATCATGATCATACCATGGATCTATGTATAGTACCATACTGGCCTAAGAATTAGAAAATGATTAGATTTGATTGAACTCATGTTGAAAGACAGTCATGGCAGAAGCAGGCAAGCCTAAGAGAACATTAACAGACTTCCTTTGTTGTCCATGAGAAAGAAAAAGTGTAACTTCTTTCTCAGGCAAAGCCACAGGCCCAGAAAGAATAGGCTCCCCCCACCCAAAATCAGTTGTGTGAAAAGACAATCTTGACCATGTTGTTATCAAAAGAGTTGAGCTTAATGAAGGTCTTGCTCTTGTAACTTCAAAATAATCCATAGCAGATCTCATATACCCATCTGTAACCATTTTTATAGCTTCTTGGACTAACCCTACCCCATATGATATATTATTATCCACCAATTCTGAGGCTTCACATACTGAATTTGTAAGCACTATTCCATTCCCAAAATACCCTTTTGGTAATGCTGGCTTGAACTTTGACCTCCCATCCACTGCAAATAGTAGTTTGGTTTTTTGGTGGGGTCTCATTTTTAGTGCTTTGCTTCTTGCTCTCCATACAAATGCTGAGAGTGCTTCAAATGATGTGCACTTTTTTAAAGTGCCGTCGCTCATAGCTGTGGCCTTTAGTTTTTCGAGCTGTGTCGGGTCGAAACAGAACGACCTGTACAGGATTTCTTGGTGGTAGAGTTCCGAGGTGCCGGAAATGTCTTCGATTTCGTCGAATTCTTGGTGGTTGAAATCGATTTTTGGGGGGTCGCGGGTGTTGAGGATGGTTCGGTCTAGGAATGGGGTGGTGGTTAGGGCTAATCCTCTAGCGGTTTCGCCCCATGAGTTGACGAACTCCATGGCTCCGATCCCGTCGAACATGCAGTGGTTCATGCATAGCCCTAGTACGAACCCTCCACACTTGAACTTCGTCACCTGTTCATGTATATATATATATATATATATATATGCAACAACTGTTAATCGTTATAATTTGACTTTTACGCTATTTATTCGTTATCATTAGAGATGGCAGCGGATCCATATACGTTTTTTATGCTCTGGACCTTGATATTTTGGACCTGGCAAATCGGTTTGGATATGAATCTCTTGGAAAAAAAAATCTAGATACAGACCTGAATCTGGATCCATCAAGATCCAGTCCAGATCCGATCCGTTGCCATTACTAATTATCATCATTATTATTACAACGAATAATATATATACTATCTCCGTATTTCTAATTTTTTCTCAATCTGCAAGAACAAGCATGGCTAGCTAGATGGGTTCTAATGTGATTCATTTTGATGAGTTCGTACTTCATAAATATCAAATGTTTATAATCTTTACTAATATGAAGTTAGATATATTGATGGCCAAAAGTTAAAATTGTATTGATTGTAAACGTTTAGTAAAGCAGAAGCTAAAAAAAGAGTAGAGGTTTAAATGAAAACGTTGCTAGAGTACGTAGTAGCCTCGCTGTGTTTCTTATTTCACAGATTCATAAGCTAAGATACTTTATTTCAGTACAACAAATGTTGTATGTTCAAAATATATAGATCCTTTTTAAATTACTCTCATAATACTCACACCTTTATATTCTATTCGATTAATTTATGGCATGCAATTGTATTGTCCTAACAGATAAAGTAGTATATATATAAAAGCAGGAGTATTTTGAGAATAATGGAAGAATGCAACATTTTAAGCAAATCACCAAAAAGTAAGAGTATTAAAAATAATTTTTTCCCTTGTACACGAAAGTTATATATGGATTCAACTAATTAGTTTTCTTATATTGTATCCCTTAATTAAATAAAGATAAAGTTCCATCAATAAGCATATATACAATTATTATTATGGTTCACAATTAGTTGCATCTAACGCAGCTAAACGTCGCACATATTGATTTAATTGACCAACAAGTAATGTGTGGGACAAGTGAGGACCCTAGCTTATTATTCAAGAGTTTAGTGTTATTAGCTTAGACTGTTAGATATTTTCCTCAATCTCTATCCGGTTGAGGGTGATACAAATCTACAAGGTGTGCTATTCAATTACAACACGAGTGAGCTCTTTAAATTTGATTCTATAGCTATCAATTTGTATACTTGTATGTTTATGAGAGAATTACGTGTGAGTTGAGACTAACCGTACTACTTTTTTGGACTGAAATATTCTGATCTAAAAAAAATTGGAATAGATTTATTTAAACTGAATTGGATTAAACAAAATTATAGACTTAGCAGAAGTTGAAATGAACTGGTCTGACTGAAATTTTAAATCAGAGATTAAATTTGAAAGAACATAGCCTAATTGTCCCATATTAAAACAATAAAGACACAACACAACGATGATTTGACACAAACATGCTACTAATCTTTTGGACTGGATGAATTAATCTGATCTAAACTGAACCAAACCATATCCAATTTATTTGAACTGAGTTGGATTAAACAAAATACTAATCTTAGTAGGATTTGAAATGATCAACTAAACTGAATTTATCTGAACTCAAATTCTACAAATTAAGTCTAAAAAAAAACAAGGCTTAATTGTCCCACATTTAAAAAAAAAAGAAAAGAAAAAGACATGGCCCCAACGATCATTTAACATGAACATGATAGTAAAATTTTTGTCCAACTTTAGTGTTAACGTGGCACATTGTCACACCATATTATTATAGGTTTCAAATCTTATGTCCCATAAATTGTATCTCATTTGTGTTCCACTTATTTTGAATGGTTATTAATTATATTAATTTAGAAATACAAAAATTATTTACAAGCCAATCAAAATTAGTATAACACAATGGGGACAAAAGATTTTTTTTCCATTATCTATTGTTATCCTATCCGTCAAATACGAATTTACTAAGGGCTTGTTTACTTCAGCTTAAATTCAGTTCATTTCAGTTCAGTTAAGCTCTATTAAGTTAAGTACAGTTCAGTTCAACTCTCAATTTCATTCTTTTATAAAATATTACTTTCAGCTGTATTCAATTCAGTTCAATTCACTTCACTTCAGTTCAGCTCAGCTCAGCTATATTCAGCTAAAGTAAACGAACCCTAAATTATATTGTTCAATGTTATAATTCAATTACATTTTACACATAAAAAAATCCCCTCTTGCCTATCTTCCTCTTCAACGTTTGAATGGAGTTTTACTATCAATTACTTCTAGTTAGTTGAACAACAAGTAGTTCTTAGAATAGAAAATTATTAACTTCTGCTCATTAGCAAACAAAATAATAAATAAATAAATAAAATACATATTTCCGTGAGGTCTAAAAGTGGGCAACCTACCAAAGTATTCTTGAACCTTTGGTACCTTAAATTTATCAAATTTAGAACCTATATTAACGACTAGACAAAACTAACTTATACAATTACGTACAACCGTTGATGAAAATAGGTTTGGACTTTGGATACCGAATTATGCAATCTCCAATAATTAGTAGTTGTATGTCCAATCTGAATCCAACTATGTCAACTAACTCCGATTTCACTCATCCAATTCTAACTCGACTCTAACTCAAATCTAAAACCCGTCTTCGAAAATTCGACGACGACATTAAATTGATGAGCTATTATTCTATTAATATAATCAAACAAATATCTATATATTATTAAACCAAAATTACTCTTTTTTTATTGATAATCCATAACTAAATTAAATAAATAATTATTACCATTGATTTTTAAAACAAATAGAAAATCTGACTCAATGCCGAAGTCAATCTTTTTCAACAATCGACTCTAATCTAACTTCAATTCAAAGGCATACGTTTTTTTTTTATGGAGTTGAATTTTTTCGGATGGAATTTGTTTTCAATTTGCAAGTCGGGTCGGACCTTGACTAAATTTACTTCCTAATTACAAGGATAAACACGTACGCACAACATATCTATACTTAAATATTTAAAACAGGATCTTGTAGCGCCACGTGTCATTTATTTGCCAATCCTTAATTACTTCTTTTATTTTTTTTTTTAAAAAAGCCCCTTAAATGTCTCCTTACTCCTATAACAATGGAATTCCACTTTGATCCTTAATCTATCTTGTGAAATCACATATCACAACAAATCAAATCGCCATACTTGAAATAACTCAAAATCAAAATAGAAATCATATATTTTGCTTCAAATAAGAAAAAAAAATCCATAAATTTACATAATAATCAAAACCCGCGCATAACACGGGGTTAAAACTAGTTAATTTTTTAAAAATAGAGATTTAAGGTTCAATGAAATATGATTGCATAGGATATAGGAGTATAGGAGTATAACTACATAGCAACAATTGAAAGGTAAGTTTGTGATGTAATTATATATTGTCTTAATTACCGGTTAGCTGTTAGTTCCTAATATTGGTAATTAATGATTCGATCAAGATCTGCTAAATTAAATTAAAGGTGGTCCTCCCATAGATCCCTCTATACTGGTATAGTGGTATGAACTACGTACGTACATATATACTAGCTCTATTCTAGCCTTCTAGGGTATTATTATTGTATGTATGTAATCGACACTTCTCCGAATTGACGCTTGTGCCTCATGTTTTTCCACGGAAATATGAGATTTAAGGCATACCATATATACCATAATAATACCTCCCTTTATTTGATAAAAAAATATTTGGTCATTTTTATTAATTCACACCTTTTTCTTTAACTACATTTCGTGATATATATACACATAATTAAGAAAAAGTATATGATAACCACGTGAGATATTATTATTATTATTATTATTATTAATTATTAGATATGTCTTTATGTGAATTTTTATTTTTCTAAAGCGTAACTCCAGTAATACAAGGTTTTGATGAGTTATGATCCTCCCTATTTCTTAGGAGAAATGAAGAGTTCATTTCCTTAATCAACGGTTGGGATATATTAATGGAAAAAATAGGGGAGATTTTTGAATATTTTATATTTATGCTATTAGGTGTCACAATCTACAGCTGGAAATGGAGAGAAAGAAATGGAGAAGATCGATCCTAACACCAAGGTTTTATCTTTAAATTGTGCTAGGAAAATGTCTCTTCCTAGTTTTATTATAAAGAGAAGATTACATATATAATATATTATTGAAATATTTATAGGTAAATTTAACTAGTAGGGGTCGAACTAGTGATCTAAGTGTCACGGGTTGAAACTCTTATAAGTGCATGCCCTAAGAAAATAGTCCATCACACATCACATGCGTGTTTTGTTTTTGTTTTTTTTTTGTTTTTCAAAAAAAAAATGTTTTATGTTTCTAATGAGCATTTTTTAGATAAAAAATATTAAAAAGTTAATTTATACAATTCTTATACACGCATAGCTAAAACTAAAAATACAAAGCATGGAAAAAAAAAAAACTAAATCAATATATAATAACTTTGATTGATGTGTGATTTTATCGTAAAATAATAAACTCATACTAGCTTAGTCTTTTTAGAAATTATATTCCACGCCAGCTAATTAAGTTAATCATAAGTGTTGCACCTATCATAACCGTTACTTGTTTTCAGTTTTCAGTTTTTTTTTTTTTTAAAAAAAAAATAAAAACAAAAAATAAGAAATCATAAAAAAAAAAAAAACAAATAACTTGAACTTTTCAATTGCTATTTTCTATAACTATAATTATTCAAATAGGTTTGATTATAGGTGACATATATATTATATTATAACATGACCTTTAAAAAAAAAAAAACCAAAATTCAGAAAACTACAATAATACAGAAAGTGGCAGTAAAAAGAAATAAAGAGGGGGTTATGATTATGAAACAAACCTGAGCAACAAGTGGAGGAATTTCAAGCAAATTTTTAGCACCAGGAATTTCATAAACAAGCTTGCCAAGTGTATCAGGATCAGGCTTAGTAGAGTCACCAATCACATCCATACAACAATCAGCCTCCGCCTCAACAAACACCGCACCACCACCACCACCACCGTCACTGGCGGCGGCAGGGGTGCAATCAACGGCGAGCTTGCCTTGAGGGCTAATGGTAATACGTCCAGCCAAAGGGTAGTAGTGTACAAGCACCTTAGAAAGTGCTTCCTTAAGCACTTGTGGTGCTAACTCATTTCCTTTTTCCTCTGACTTAAAGCAATATATTGTACGTACTATTACGGCTATATTTTGATCTAAGTTTGATAAAAAGTATAACCCCTTTGGAGTCTCTTCTAATGGTCCTACCATTGTTGGTTCACCCACTTGCTTCACCTTGAGCTCAAACCCATGCCCGTTGCTCACTTTTTTCGTCATGCCGTTTTCGCCGTTTTCCTTAACCTAATTAAACACATCATCAAACCAATTTATTTTATCAAAAAAAAAAAAAAACATTTTTTTTAATATATAAATTATCATCACTGATAGAGTATACAACATATTTTTGGGTCTCAACTATTAGCTTAAGCATTATATACTCTATCAAAAGCTTCTCATATAAATTCTTTGGTGATACAGTTTCACCGACAGCTCATGCCTCTCTTCAGAAAAGTTGGGGAAAGACCAGCAAAAGTTATAAAAAAAAAAAAAAAACAGAATAGTAACTGACTTTTGAATTTTTTTTCGTAACTTTTGCTGGTGAGACAGGCTCACCAAAGACGTTCTATTTAATTTATCAAAATGCATGCTTAGAATAAAGAAAATGAAATTATAAAAAATTGAAATAACTAACCATGTTGATTGGGTTGATTGAGAAGGGAAATAATAATGGCAATGTGATGTGAGAAGGTAGAGGGAGCAATGTGTGTGTGAGAGAGAGAGAGACTTATTGAGGGTAAGTTGAAATTCAAGAATGCATGGGTGATTGCATACAAATCAAAAGGGTTAGCTAGGGCAGAAATATATAGGAAAAAGAAGAGGAAAAAAAATAGGATATTTATTGAATTAGCTTGTGTAAGAAGAGTGATGAAAACAGGAAACTTGGCTTAAATATTTATATAGTAGTAATTGTAAGGTATTTCTTATAAATTGGGAGTAGTATTTAAGGGATGTTTTCATATTAAGATTCCTTGTTTCTTGGAAAAACTAGTAATCTATTTGAAAATTATGGGTGGAGGTTGGCCACTAGTTTTTATTGAAAACTGTTTTTTTATTTAAAAAAAAAAAGAAAAAAGAAAGGAAAAAAAAAAAAAAAAACATGACTTTGTATTTGTATTTTGTGTAGCAATGTTTTGCTCAGCGTTTTGTTAGGTGAGGGTTGGAATTCTGATAATCCTTTTATTGGGTTTTGGTTACTTAATACGTAGTATATGAATATGATTATATGAATGCTACAAACTAAAGGGGTACGTACGGTTAAGGTTAAATATTATGTTTTTCTGTTATGAGCGTCATTCATTTTTTTTCTTTATTACATTATTAATTAGTTGGAAAATTTTGACCAACATTCTGGTTTTATGTGCACTACCGAAAAAGATGTTATTTACAATGGATATACTCGTCGTGAAAATGTGACACCCTTGTGGAAAAGGGGGTTGTAAATGATTTTTTCCATCGTAAAAAATGTGACACCGTCTTAGAAAAAAGGGGTCGTAAATGATTTTTCCTGTTGCAATCCCGTTGCAAATGAGTCAATTTTAATAAAGTTTGGGTAAGGTATCAAGTGAATTTTAACGACAGACCAAAAACTGTCATAAAATATTTAGATTTAGAACAAAATTTAAACCCATCGTTAATATGTACCCATCGTTAATGAACCAAATTTTTACGGTCGTACCAACTACTACTTTTTTCTAAAAAAAATGGAGGAGTTGATATAATACCTGCAGGCTGGAGCAATTCCTAAGATGTATACGGTATTATGTGGTCATCTCAAGGTATTACATGAGTATTTAGATTAGGTAGCTAGGTGGAGTGAAATTGGTTCACTGGTGACCAAGTCACTTGGTTTTCTCGGAGATCAGGGATCGACACCCCAATTTTCTGGTATTGTCAGCTCAATTATTCTGAGATAGAATTGTAATTGTATATTGGGGTTCAGTTCACCTTATCTGTTAAAAAAATGTAGATTAGAGCATTGTAGCCTTGTAGGTACTCGAACAGTGGATCCATTGTAAGGAAATCATTGATTGAAGAAAAGTTAACCTTTGTTTGTTTGATTAGAGAAAAACTTATAAAGGAAAATAAAAATGGAGTAGAAATGATGGAAGGATGAGAGGAGTGGAGAAGGGAGAAGTAAAGAGTGATACTGTGAGAAGGAAAATGTGGCATTTCTTCCCTACAAATTAAAAGGAAAATAGTTTTCCTTTTCTAATGTCACATTTTCCCTAAGAAATGATTGGTTTCTTAAAAAAAAATGATTGGTTTCTAAAAAAAATGATTGGTTTAGTATAATAGTATATTAATAAACTAATTAATAATGAAGTTAAATATGACTCAAAATCCCATCCAATAGACTCAATTTACGTGCAAATTAAATTCAAACTGCGAAGTTGCTAGTTGAAATGTTGTTCAGATTAAATTGGCAAATTAATGTAGTGTAAAACACTTTTATTTCATGTACTAGTGATCTGATACATACTTAATTTACTTGTTTCAAAAGAAATGGCATTCATAACTACCCTAAACCCTAATCATCTTCTATGATTACCTGGCCACTAGCTGTAGTTTGGGTGCTCAATCTCATACAAACTTACCTTACCTATATTAGGATTTAGGATATTCTTATAATTTATGAAATTTCATTTCAGTTCAAACAAATTCAGCTAGATCAATTGCTAACGAGTCTATGATTTAGTTTAATTAAATTCGATTATGCTAAATTCAGTTCAGTTTAATTCAGTAAAAAAAAACCTAAAGATACCAAGATAAATTAGAAAACTACCTTGAGAAACTGCCTTCTATACTCTCTATTGCATTGATTAGAATTTTTTTTTAATTATTTTTTTTTAAAAGAAAAAAAAGTTTGGTTGTCATCAATTCGATCACCAAAAAATCAATTTCACGTTTTACAAAAATCTAGCTACCATTTGTAATGTAAAAGAAAAGAAATGATTTCTGTTCGGCTTTAATAAAGTTAAATAGAAAATGCCAAAATGGGTGAGTCGCATTCTTATATCTAATAAGTGGTACAATCATATTTAAGAAATACTTGTGACTTATGGTGGTGTTTAACTGTTTATAGATTGATGTGACCTTTTTATTAGTGTGTACATGATAATAATATGGATCCATGCATAGATTTGTGAACTTGTAGTATATAACGTATGTGACTACTAAAATGAAGTTTATAACCACCATGTATTACTAATTACGTGTGCACATATTATCCATGCAAAAGGGAAAAAAAATAAGAAGTAAACATTTGCTGTAAAGTTACATTATAATAGAAAGGATAGTGTTACTTATGTGTAGTTTTTGTATCAGGATACCCTCAATTTCTGTCTCCATTTTCCTACCCTAAGATCCTGACACCTCAATTAAGATTAAAATAAAAATTGAAAAAAAACCCTTATTTCATCCCTTGGTACATCCTCAACCATAAATTGATTGAGAAAATGGACTCTCAATTTCCTACAAGAAATGACTCGTAGTTTTTAGGGCTAGATGTAATAAGCATTTAAAATACATTATATATGTTAAATTTGATTGAATATTAGAAACGGGCCTGGGCAACCCAATATGGAAGAAGAGAGTTATGTCACTTACAAGCCATAGGAGATACCATCCTAAAACCAATTGGCCTGGTAATAGGAGGAGTAACTCGATCCTAGACTTATAAGCTAGTTTGGTTTCTCTTCATCTTCCGATGTGGAACACTCACTACAGTCACTAGTATAGCATATGAGGCTCAATTAGGAACTAGCTTATAAGTTTAGAAGTTACTCCTCCTATTACCAATTGGTTTTAGGATGGAAATCATGGAACCTCCTATGGCTTGTAAGTAACCTAACTCTCCTCTTCTATATTGGGTTGCCCAGACCCGTTTCTAATATTCAATCAAATTTAACAATATATATATATATATATATATATATATATATATATAGAGAGAGAGAGAGAGAGAGAGTCAGGATCTGTTAAAAACCTAAGTGTAGTTGAAAACTAAAAACTTTCATTGTTAACCGTCTGATTTAGATCAACGGTAGACATTGATCATATATAAACGCAGAAAAAAAAACACCACACTTCTCTCTCATTCTCACAAAAACGTGATTCCAGATTTTTTTCTCCATTCCAAATATTCTCTCTATTTTCTTGATTATTCAACCATCTTTATCAAGAATCAAACCATATTTTTTCATTATTCAACGTCTTTCATCACGATTAATTCGATTTTCAAAGTGATTCGAACGATTCGTTTGAGCATCTTCATTGTTGGTTTGAAGGAGTATACATTCAAAGAAAATTGTAGTTCTTCATTGTCATTCAATTGAAGAAGTAAGCATTTTCATTGTAGAGGAATCATAGACAATTTGTAGAGGTAAATAATCAAAAACGACATTTTCATTATGCACTATCTAGGGTTCTTTTAGTTCGAATTTGGAAAAAAAAATAGATTAGATTTGTTTTTAGCATTTTCAATCATATATAAGAGTAACCTAGGGTTTCATAGTCATTATCGTTTTATCGGATTCAATGATATGCTACAGCATTTTTTCACATGTACCCTTTTATATTGAAATGTACCCTTTTACATGGAAATGTACCACTTTATTTTTATCGTTGCTTAACTGCCTTTTGAATGCATTAGAATGTGATTAAATTATATGTATCATTTTATATGTAAATGCACTACTTCGTTTTGCAAATGTACCATGTTTTGTTGTAATTGTTGTTGTTATTGTACCTTTTTTTCAAAATGAACAAATATTGCATATGAATTTATAAAATGTACCCTTTTCTGTTACAATGTACCATTTTTTTTTATTGTAATGTACCCTTTTTCTTTTTAACTGTATCTTTTACTAGATTGATTTCCAATTATTATTATCCAATAATCAAATATTTTTTTACTGCAAAATCCAATATAACAAAACAGAGATTAGTTCAATTTTGGGTTATGTTGAGCGTTTATAACGTAGTTTGTATCTTGTTTATGTGTTATTCAGTATCGAGTCAAAGAAAAAAATGTGGAATGACGTAACATTTTTTTTTCTTAACATGTTTTGAATTATTATATTGCTGTTAGATTAAGGGGCAGCGCACATTATAAAATAAAGGGGTACATTATAATCTAAAGGGGTACATTTCTGCCACCTTTGTAATTTTTGCCACCTCGAATATTTGTTTTCTTAACATAGTTACTCTCTATTAATTAGCAATAGTGTGATACTCGATACTTGTTGGAGTTAAAGGAAAAAATGTGGAATAAGGTTTTTTTTTTCTTTCTCAAAATGTCTTGAATTATTATATTGCTGTCACATTAAGGGGCACATTAGAAAATAAAGGGGTACATTATAATCTAAAGCGGTACATTGGTTAATTAGAAATCTAAAATGTTTTGAATTGGTTGCAGATTTGTGAAGGATCATTGGTACATTTCTGTCACCGCTGTAATTTTCTATTTTAGCACATTATAATAAGAGAAAATGCTCAATCTCATTGTAAATTGAGCACGTGGCTTGGTTTGTGGAACTTCCCACAGTAATTACTTTTCATATTGTAGAAAGCATATTAGTGTTTGAATTTGTTTTGGTTTTGAATTGGATGCAGATTTGTGAAGGATCATTGGTGCATCCAAGTGCAGTAGGAAACAACTTAATTGAGGTTGTGGATGGATTATATGTTGCTGTTTTTGTGCACCAACCTAAAGTCTAGTTTTTAGTTAATTAGAAATTTAAACTTGTTAGTTAATTAAAAACAATAGTAATTGTAGTGATGTTCTAATGATTTCTATATAAGCAGTATGCTACTCAGTACTTGTTGGAGTTAATCATGTCTAATGTTTTCTTTATCAACATAGTTACTCTCTATTAATTAGCAATAGTGTGATACTTGATACTTGTTGGAGTTAATTTGATATATATAGTGTGTTCTCCGACTTCAATTTTTTGGATGACAATTTATCTTCACTTTGAACAATTCTGCACTTTTTTCTTTCTTGAATAACATCATCTACATCATCATCTTCATCTTCATCTGGTATGTAGTCCTCATCATTTGACTTTTCATTAGGTGTTTTTTTGCGTAAACAAAGATCTTTTGAAGAAATTTTCGGATTGTCATCCTTCTTCAAGTTTCTACTTGTTTTATTTCCCACGATTTTCTTGAAAATCTTCTTTGTGTCTTTCTCTCGATCCTCCTCAACACACCATGAAATAAAAAAATTGACATGTCACCATGAAATTATATACAATAAATTTACAATCAATTCTCAACACACCATGTATTCCTATTCATCTTAACAAATACATTAACATGTAAAAAAAAAAAAAAAAATTGGAATGTTACACAGTAAAATACCAAATTTTAAACAAAAGGGGTACATTATAAAATTAGAGGGGGTACACAAGTAGCATTATAGAGAAATTATCTAAAATGATTGAATAATTATATGGTACATTTTACAAAAACAAGTGGTACATATAAATATAAAAGGGTACATGTAATTTAATAACATCCTAATATATCAACCTATGTAGGATTTGAACCTACACCTTTTGTGTGATTACACAAATGCTCTACCAATTGAGCTAATAGGTCTATCATAGTAATCACATATGACACCAAACAATATGTAATTTGAAGGATGAAACCATGGATATTCTTAAATTAGTATGTATCCTTTTAAAATTAATATGTACCATTTTAAAATTAAAATGTACCCTCTTAAATTAATATAACCCTCTTAAAATAAATATGTACCCTCTTACTCTTAAACTTAATATGTACAATTTAAAAAAAAAAAAAAACCAAAGACGGAAGATTTCTCAGTCATTTTATCAAACACTATATATGCATAATTTGAAGGCAATCATGAGTACAACAATAGGACTATGACAAGAAGTGATACACACAATAGGTTAAGAATTCAATCAGAATAGGAAAAGGAAAAAAAAAAAAAAAACAGTGCTTCATCTTTAAATCAAATGGCTACATTTTTTGAATTAAATGTGGAACATGCTATTAGGGAGGCCACACTCAAATATAACCAAAGAAAAATTGATTGACAACCTCTTGAAAAGTTAACATGAAGATTTCAACTAATTGAAGTGAGGTTCAATTAGGATGATGTTGGTCATTATATCCTCGTCACTCATGCCATACTTACTTCGATCTAACAAAACTCATAATAATACAAAAGCAATCTTAAGTAATCAAATTTTAAATACAGAATCTAGCAATTACAAATAGATATAAATTCAATTGAAATTTAGGTTTTCTTGAAGTACTAATATTGTATAATAAATTTCTTAAAAAAGATCTGCTACTCAATCTCACATAAAGATGCATCGATGATCGATCTTCAACAAATTCTCCTTATTGTTTGAACGAAGAAGTTATTATTTTAGCAAGTTTGGATGACGGAAGTGACCAAATTTGAAAACCTTTGCTACTACAAGTATGTCTACAAGTTCGAAGTTGTTGTTCATGACTCGTGAGGTTAGAGATGAAATAAATTACTCATTCAACCTTTTCCTTTTTTTCCTAACCAATTAGGATGAAATTAAAAAAAAATCACTAGATAGATACATGTTGAAGATGAATGTTTTGCCATTGTTAGAGATTGAAGATGTTGATGAATGAGAAGAAAGAGAGAAAAGAGAGGCAGAGAGAGAAATCAGAACTTTGAGAGAAATTATAATCCCTATGAATATAGGGAATGCAAAAAAAAAAGTTGTATTTTAGCCGTCGGATCTAATCAACGACTCAGATTCAGAGTTTTTAGGTTTTTAACTAAAGTTTTAGTTTTTACATATATATATATGTAAAAAAAATTAGGAATGCATATTAAAATCACATGTAAATTCATATAATAAATACTTCATTCAAAATTACTCATAACATACAATGTTGGGCCTTGTTGGCTCTCATTTAAAGGAATACACTAGCTAGTATATTGGCATCAACGATGCCCGATCAGGTCGCTGACAATAAACGTAGTCATGATCAAATAAAATTTTAGTAAATGTTTCTTAATAACTACTCCATATCTCATCATTTATTATTATAGTTTAATTTATTTTCAACTTTTGACATGATTGAGTAGCTAGTTAAAGTTGTGTCATCATCTTATCTGTGTTCAACAATGTCACTGGTCGATTATAATGAACATATATGTCATTTTTATTGATTTCATGATCAAATCTAATTTTGCTAGAGTTTTTTTTATTACATCTACAATATCATTTATTACTCGTCAAATATTATAATATAATTAATTTTTTTTTATATTCAAAACTATACATAAATCATAGCATAGAAAAATAGCAATGCTTGTAGTGTTGAAAAATCTGAGGTTTCAAGTTTGATTACTTGTAAGAACCATTTTTTCTTTTATTTTATTAAGTATGCATAATTACTCATGCAAAGCTTAATTATGATAATGACACGTGATGAATTCTTTGCAAATGAACACATTTTAATTATATTTATAAATCACATAGATTTGAGGATGTAAATCAGATTATTAATCAAAACAATTTTACCACAAGTTGTACTTTCCCTCAGCTTGTGTTTAAAGTTTTAATTAATTAATTTATCTGTTGATATCCTAGCTCAAATCAATTTATTAAAATTAGATATAGCAATCCAACCGCTTAGATCAATTTTAGGTTGGATCATTATGAATCGACCTATTTTGTACCACTTTTGGATTGTATCAGAATATTTCGGATTCAGACCTAGTTTGGATCATTGTACTATTTAGACTAGATCAGATTTCAGATTGAGATTTCAGACCAAAATCTAATTGGGACCATTTTAGATAGGATTGGATTGTTTCGAATTTGATCATTTTGAATCGGGTGATTTCGAATCAGCTTAAGTATAAGGTGATAAGATCTTTTTTATTATTGTTTTTCTTTTTTTGTTCAACAATTATATGAAAATAGTATTTGTAGTGTATGTATGCAATTAGTATAATTATTACACTTTTGAGTATTCAATTAATTTAGTATTCCTCCGTATATATATGGCTTTATTGGAAGTGGAAACTAAGTAATGGCCCAAATTATTAATGTTTAAATAGATTACTATCAGATTCATTTGTTTTGGATCGGATGAGTTCAAATCGATCAGTCGCGTTCGGATTAGACCTATTTGGACGACTTTCAAACAAAATGAGGTTCGGGTTGGATTGGATGGGATTCAAATTGGATTAGTTCAATTCGGATTGCATATGATGTTTCAAATTGTCCTTCTGGACCGAAATCATGTCTCGAATCGGGTTCCGGACTGAAATCAGGTCTCAAATCGGGTATTTCAGATTTCGGACTTCGTTTCATCATTGCCAGGTCTAATTTAAATGACTACTGAAGGGGTATGTTGCGAGTTAAATGAAACGATGGAATAACATATTTGAATTTACTTAAAAATTACTTGTTTTAATTACTTCCTTTAACATAGTCACATAGCCCTACCATGAGAATAACAACTAAACAAGATCCATAATTTATTTCCAAAAGAATATTTTATTAATCTAAACAAGGAAGAATATAATGAACCTACCAGGAGAAAAAACTGGAAAGGGGAAAAAACTTCACCACACAAGTCATGCAAGCTTCCTTATAATGGCATTACTTTTCCGTTTGCTTCCCATAATATTATTATTAATTAGGACGTAATCCTTAGTTATTGGGTGAAAAAAATATAAATGATTTCAACAAGTTTGTAGACAAACACTTGACCTCTTTGGTTATTTGGTCTTTAAGAAGCATCTATGTGAATTCATCATTTCTTTTAGGTCCCATTTGATAGTATTTGTAAATTTGGAAAAGAAATCAATGTTCAATCCCATGGTGGTGCTAGGGTTGACACGACACGATTATGTCTAATTGTCAATTTAACATACAAAATAACACAGGACTCACGCCAACCCATCACAAAATTGATCCGCTATTAAAGGATTAGGGTTTAGGTGTTTAGCTAGTTCAAATAAGCAGGTCAACACGACATGACTTGTTTATTAAGCAGGTGAAGTTGGGTCAATGGGATTGATCAACCCGTTTGTAAACGGATTGAAACGAACCTAACTTAACTCGACCTAATTCCTACTTTTAGTCTAAGGCTGGCCCATGTAAAACTAGGCTTAAAGGAGCAAAATACACTCGAAAAAGAAGAGTAGATCGGTCGCTCCATAGAGGCAAAGCGGCCGATCTAGGCATGGGAGTGGTCAGTGTTGGTGAAATAGCAAGGATGATGATTATGAATGACCCTCCAAGGCGTGGAAATACACTTTCCTACTAATTCGATTCGTCCCTTATAGATCACCGGGTTACCACGAACGATTAGTGAGATACAATGGAGAACGAAACCTTATACTCAATTGATCTCAAGAGTATAAGAACAAAAGGAATTTGTGTTTGTTTTTATGTTTGAGCACACTTAGTAAAATTAGCTAGATATTATATACAAAGTGCTAAGCTAGCAAGTTGTAGTGAGTAATAGAATTTCAGATTTTCTTAGTATATTCAACAATGAACAAGGCAACCTATTTATAGGCCAAGAATGGAAGTGAAATTAGCTTCAAAGTTGATTGAACTCCTCATTCAACACTCTTAAAATCAGAAATAACGGTGTTTAATTATGCATTTAACACCCATGAAGATTCCTTGCAACTATGCAACTCTTCAAACTTCTGATTTTAAACCTTCTTAATACTGATTTAAGTCAGTCATGAAGCCATTAAACATGTATTAACAAGCTTAAAGAATCCAAGGCAAAGTATCCAAGAAATCGCAAAAACTCATGAAAACTTCTAGAAACATCCCGCGAGCCGCGACGAGCCGTTGCGAGTCGCAACCTGGCCCTGTCGTGGGCTCGTGGTCTTGGTTTCTTCCAGAAACTTCTCGCGAGTCGCGAGGTACCTTAAGACTCGTAGTTTCTAATTGCCTTATACCCATAGTTCATTGTTCAAGCCCATTTAGTCATAAATGTTTCAACAATCACTCCACATAGTGGAGTGAAAGGGCTTTGAAATAGAGGCTTTGATCGACTTCTTGGCTTCTTCTTTTCTACTAAACTAGCTAGTTTCTTGACAATTGTCCATAAAGTATTTTAAAAAGGCTCGAGACTCGAGAGAGAAAATACAGTAGATAGTCAAAGCACATCTAATTAATCTCAAGTCTAAAAGGTGTAGCTCAAGTGGTGGAGTACAGGGTACAATAGTACATCCCTGTGATCCTTGAGGTCACGAGTTCGACACCTACCCCCTCCCCCATGCCAAGATATTTCCTGAGATAGGAGGCTTATGTGCGAGAACCGTGTACCTTACTTATAAAAAAATCTAATTTAATTAATCTCAAGAGAAAGAGAAAAGGGCATAAAAGTGAACAAAAGGGGGAAAATTAATTTAAAAACTAGAAAAATAACAACCTAAAAACTATATTGAGTATATCAATACTAAAGATACTTTGATTTTAGTTTTTAGACTCAAAACTAAAGCCTTCTTCTTATGCTTTAGATATAAAAATCAATAGAATGGTTTATTATTGCATGTTTTTATTTATTGTTGTGATCAAAATCTTTGCCCTTCTATACATATAATTTTTATTTTAAATTTAAAAGAATTGAGCAACTTATATAGGACATAAGTGAAAATAAATACTCCCTCTATTCCCATTTGTTTGTCCTGTTTTGACTTTCCACATATGTCAATTCATTTGTTTGACCTTAAATAACCATTTTTTTTATATGTGTAAAAATTATAATAATTGGATATTAATAACGTACTTATTGAGACGAATCACCCAAGACCCCACATGACTATATTAAGTTTTATATTTTGAGAGTAATTTAGAAGATTCTCTCATTCATCTTATAAATAGTGTCAAGATTCCAAACAGGACAAACAAATGGGAACAGAGGGAGTATTAATTTAGAGCCGGCAAAAATTGACACGACACGGTAACACGGCACGAACACGACACGAAATTAGCGGGTTTGGGTCAAAGATTTTGACACGATTAAGTAAACGGGTTGACACGACAAGACACGCTTATTAAACGGGTCGGGTTTGGGTCAAGGGTTTCAACCCGTTTATATAAACGGGTTGACACGACACGACACGATTACACTTGAATATTAATTTTATAGTTAAAAATTGACCTGACACGCTAACACGACCCGAACACGACACAAAATTAACGGGTTTGGGTCAAGGAATTTGATACGTTTAAGTAAACGGGTTGACACGACACGACACGTTTATTAAACGGGTCGAGTTTGGGTTAGAGGGTTCAACCCGTTTATGTATGCGGGTCGACCTGAAATTGACACGACACGATTGCCAGCTCTAGTATTAAATAATGGACTTCTATTGTTATTTTTTTTTATATAGCTAAAAGGATTAAAAATTCAACACTTTTGAGATTAAAAACTACTTCTGTGACCTTGGACAGTTGAAGAAGACTGATTTAGAAGAAAAATTATAGTTATTAATTTTTATTCTTTTGGACTGAATTAATCTAAACCAAACATTAAAATGAATTAAGCTAAATTCTAGACATTGGAAACTTAATTAAGGGCTTGTTTACTTCAGATTATATTCAGTTCAGTTCAGTTAATCTCTATTTAGTTTAGTTCAGTTCAGTTCAGTTCATCTCTATTTAGTTCAATTAATACACTTCTATTCAGTTCATTTCAGTTCAATTCAGTTCAGTTCAGTTCAGTTCAATTAATCTCTATTCAGTTCAGTTCAGTTCATCTCTATTTAGTTCAATTAATACACTTCTATTCAGTTCAGTTCAGTTCAGTTCATCTCTATTTAGTTCAATTAATACAATTCTATTCAGTTCAGTTCATCTCTATTTAGTTCAATTAATACAATTCTATTCAGTTCAGTTCATCTCTATTTAGTTCAATTAATACACTTCTATTCAGTTCAGTTCAGTTCAGTTCAGTTCATCTCTATTTAGTTCAATTAATACACTGCTATTCAGTTCAGTTCAGTTCAGTTTAGTTCAGCTCTATTCGGCTAATGTAAACGAGCCCTAAATTGAAAAGAATTGAAATTTCAGAAATTAAATCGAAAGAACATGCGCCTTATAATCCCGTTAATAATTTAGTGTTTGATAGACTATTTGACTTCATCTTCAAATAAATTGAAGATTTGTTTGAGATGATGACTCGGGGCACAATTAAAAACAACTATTTTCAACTTATGAATTTTGGGATGGGGTTTTGGGCAGCTGCCCAATCGCCTTAATCCAATTACGGGCATGAGATGGGGTTCGGACTATTATTATTACAATCAAAATCACTTTTTTTAATACTATGTAGAAAGTTGTTCACCTCTATCAATTTATGGAGTGCTTAAAATATCTCCCCTATACTTCCGCGAGCATCTTGACTCCGATTTGTCTAGTGTCATTTTACTTTAAAAATTAACATTATTATTATTATTATTAATAATTTGGTTGTACTAATATTTTTTTTGTAAAATTTCTTAAAAATGGAGGTACATCTGTTGTCGGCCAATGAATTGAACCCCCTAGATCCGCCACTTGATCTGATAGCTATAAACAAGCGAGTTGCAAAAAAAATTGATGATTGATAAATAAATACTTAAATAAAACCGAGTTAATATTACCACCAAACAAACTATTGTTGGGACGTTGCAATCAGGATAACTAGGATGCTCAAGCAAAAAAAAAAACAAAGGTGTAGGAGCCAAGGTAGCTACGTGGTAGATAACCAACATTTCCTAAAACCACAAATTGGCAATACATACACTTAGCTTTTCATTGAATAAATAATATTACTTTCTCGATCTCACGTTAACCAATTACTCCCCCCAATTTACGTATTTGATTCATTCCGTTTACTTCTTTCGATTCATTATTTATTTAATTATTTGGTCAAAATTGTTACTTTGATTACATTTTTGTCAATAAGAAATGAAAAAGTTGACTTAGACAATTCGATCAAGACTATAGAATAATAGGGTGCATGATATTTGTAGATGATATTATGTTGCAATTGATGAGATGAAAGGTTTGGAAACTAAGGTTCCGTTTACTTTGGTGTAAAATATTTTCGATGTAAAATAATTTTCCATGAAAAATATTTTACGTTGGAAAACTCATTTTTAAATAAAATTTTCCAATGTTTACTTGCACGGAAAACAAGTTTTACTCCCAAATTTGGAGGAAAATGTTTCCAATAGGGTGTAAAATGAGTTTTCACCCAAAGTTTTACATTTTATTTTTTTCACCTATAGTAAACGATGTAAAATAGAAAAACTGTTTTCAGGGAAAACATTTTTCGCTCTAGTAAAATTATGGTGACAAGTATTGGTATCTTGAGCCCTTAAACTTATAGAAGTAAAATAGAATACTTGGAGTGCAAATTTTAGTGGGATAAGATGAAATGTAATTGGTACCATCAATTTGGATGAGTGAAGTATTTAAAGTTCTAAATTTGTTCAATGTCTAGGATCTACTTTACAAATGGGCGAAGGATCAATGTCGATATTGCCCATAGGATCAAATCATGTTAGATGAATTAAGTGGCTGAAAGGGAGTTTGGAGAATTCTTTGTGATTTTGGTATGCTAAATTAAGTAAATATTTTATTGAACATATGTTACATCGGTATTGATATTTTGTACATAATTTTAGGCTTTGAAGTATTATCATATCCACAAGATGAATGTGGAAGAAATACGTATGTTACAGCGGATATATGATTGACATACAAGAAAGGATAAAAATAAAGAATGAAGTGTTTAGGAAAAAGTTAGAGGGTCGGTTGAATCCGTAGAAAATAAAATAAGTTAAAATCAACTAAGATATATAGTTTGGTCATATAAGAAGTAGATCGAAAGAATGATGCACTAGGAAGAGTGGTACAAAGTAGACAATGTGAGGGGCAGAAAAATACCAAAGCAAAACTGGACGAGATGATTAAAAATTTTATGAGGTTATTATTGGAACTTGAGGAAAATTTAGTGGTGAGTAGATAAAACTGGAGGAAGATGAGCATATAAGTTTTATAATTCCTCATGTTTGACTCATATGTTTAGTTGATCCTAGATAATATTGGGAATAAGGCTTTGATTGATATAAGAAAAAATATATATACTTAATCATGTTAAATCTATAGTAAGGTTCACTCATCTTCATTCACCTGATTTTGCTGAGTTCGAACTTATTTTTGCTTGATTAAATATAACACAAAAACGTTGCAAACAAAATAATATATGTAAAGTGTAGTGTGGGCAAGTAAAGCCCTTTGCAATCAAAATAAATACTTGTAATAAATAAATAAACAAAGCCCTTGCAATCAAAGCAAAATATGTGTGGACAAAAAAAACATATTTCTTTTAGCAAGGATAAGGTGAACACCAAAATATTATATCATTCTATTTTGGACTAAGGGTGTATTTGATTCGTCTGAAATTTTCTGATCTGATCTGAAAACTTCTGATCTGGTCTGATATGATCTTTGGTGAAATTTAATTGTGCATTATTGTAAATGTAAACTATTATTAATATTGTTTAAAATAGAAATAAAAATAGTAATAAAAATAAAATAAATAATAATAGAAATAAATAATAAAAAAAATAATAATAATAGAAATACAAATAAAAAGAAAAAATTAAAATTAAAATAAAATTAAAAAAATTAAAAAATAAAAATAAAAATAAAGTTTAAAAATAAATATAAATATAAATATAAAAATAAAGATTAAAAATAAAAATAAAAATAAAAATAAAAATAAAGATTAAAAAAATAAAAAAAATAAAAATAAGCACTTAATTAGTATTTTCTGATCTGATCTGAATTTTTCTGATCTGATCTGAATTTTCTGAAAATAAGCACATGAGTGCTTATATAAGTTGAATCAAACACACCCTAAATTAATTTGAACTGATCTGAATTTAATTAAACTTAACTTAATTTGACTTAAATTTAACTGAATTAAATTTTGAAAACACAGAATCCTAGACTCGGTAGAAGCTGAACTAAGTCGAAACGAACTAAATTGAACAAACCTTAACTTAACTGAAACCTAGTCTCAACGAAAGCTAAGCTAAACTGAGATATATTGTGATGAAGTTGTCGCTAACCTATCAAAAATATCTAACATGCCAAAACTAATGCATTAGTGGTAAGTCAGGGTCGAATCCACAAGGATATACAAATTTTCTTTTAATTCTAAAAATTTCAAAAAATGTAAAAAGTCTTTTGGAGAAAGTCGCTTAATAATTCACAGATAAATTTTAACCAAGATTTAACAGGCTCTCACAATTTATTAGATCTATATGATTAGACTAACTCGCAATATCCAAGATTAATTCCATTCAAAAGCTTAAGTGTATATGGAATTTTCACTTCTCGGCTACCGACTCGATATTTACTCAAATTTATTTGATAAAGATCAAATTTTAGAAAGTAAAAGAAAACCATGAATAATGAACAAAGGAAATCAATCTACACATTGATATAATAATAAAGAATAAAAGAAAAAAATAATAATTAAATTAAATCTCTATTATATAAGCTAAGGGGGAGCTATGATGTCCCCCATGAAAATACTTATATACCCTTAACTTAAATTAATTATGAAAAAATTACCTTATTTGTGCTTCAATCAATTAACAATTGATTCCTTAATTAATTCAATAAAAAAAATAACTTTCCCTTTGTCACATCTTCAATAATATACTATCAATTATAAATTATTGTATTCTATAAAGAAATAAGATTTATTTTATGTTAATTTTTTTTAATGTTTTGTAAAACTTTAGTTTGACTGACAATAGTTATTATTTTATATTTTTTAATTTTTTTTTATCAATACTAATTTTTGCTTAGCTTTGCTTTTAATACTAACAATAAACAATTGTTGCACGTAACGAGTGCATACATGGAGGCATAAAGAATTAAAAATGTATTTTAATTACTATTTTAAAATAAATCATTGTTTCTTTTATATCAACATGAATGTCAATTTAGTTACAAACTTTCAATTTGAGTTTGGTTTATTATTAACGAGTAACACTAAGCACCAGATATCAGCAGGCATAGCATGCATAAAATAATAGACTAAACAAAAGGAAAGAGAAGAAGAAATTACGGCATTAAAGATGGAAAGAACAAATATTAAATTTTAAATCTAAGACAGTAATTAACAAAAGCTAAAAAGAAAGAAAAGAATAATTACCCCCTAAAACTAAAACAATAAAATAAAGAATGATCCCAAAAAAAATTTACAGGGGATTACAAAGGAGTATTTATAGGGAAACAAAGCCTAGGAAACACATGTATTCTATAAGACCCGCACGATTCTTGGGCCTCATGTCTGACCACCAGCAAATTCAAACGGCTGTAACTTCTTCATTCCAAGTCAGAATTGGATGTGTTACCTACCGTTGGAAAGCTCTTTGAATCTAGTTTCCAATTCCACTTGAATCGCGCCAATCCAATGTCTATAGCTCAAGTTATGTCTAAAATAGTGAGGGTTGGTCAAAATCCTTTGAACCAAATTGAACAACTTCAAGCCAATTCTTTACTAATTATCACCACAACCTCTCCAACACTCATCGTGACTTTCCATTACTACTTCAGTGCCTAGCTTGGCCTACTTATATGGTTTCCAGCCCATATAGAGCATCCTTGGATTATTATGCAATAATCCAACCTTTGCACCCTAAATACATACAATAATTCAACCTTTTGAAGTAGAACCATTGATTAACTAGCGACTGCTAAAACTTGAAAGGTTGAATTATTAAAAGCAAATAATCCCAAATAAAATACTAAAGTTATTTCAATTTGTTACATTTGATATCTTTTTGTAAGATAATAATAATCAAAGCGTAAATATAAAATGAAGCTGAGTGAGTAATAAGCATAGTCTCATCATGGAGGATGTAGTTCCATTTGATTTAATTTGTATTAAAGCTATTAAGGCCATGATGTTCTAGCACTCATCACCACCGATAACTAGGGCTATGAAAAAGAATAAAGAAGGTGTTTATTATGCAAAAAGAGGGGGCCTAAAATGCGGGAAAATGTTTTGATCTTGCTGTAAATGGAAGTTTAAGCATTATTTGTTTTTAAGTTTAGGAGGTGAAAAGATTGCAAATTACAAAAAGTCACAGCACAGTAATAAGTCATCCTTTCCTTTGAATAAAAATGGCTCATTATGATAGCAATCTTTCACTCAATTCTTAAACAATGTATCTATCTTTTTATCTATTTTTACATTATAGATTGCCAAAATCAAAACAAATCCATCCATCCATAGACTTCCTCCACTCCTATATAGTTGCAATGTTGTAAATTTGGACACTATTCGTAATCACTTTTATAATTCGTTTTTGTGTTGCATGCAACTATGCATGCAAACAAATATAATCATATTTTGTGATCTCTTTTGAATCGTCTCAATGTGTACTTTATTGTGATCTAATTTTCATAGTTTTTGGTAAAAAGTAATTAAAGATATTACGAATACAAATCATATATTGTCTAGTGTAAAAAAAAGGATCGTTTCAGTTAATATGGAGCGAAGGAAGTACTATTTTCTAATGCATTGTTCAATACATGTTCTTCCTTAGCTAACGTTTCATGGTAACACATGAATTGACACAAACTCATACTCCCTCTGATTTTATAATGTTTATGTTAAAAGATCATCTCAAACAAAAACTTAAGCTGATAGTTGAGGCCCAAAATTTTGATTAAGATGGTCTTCTAACAGTTTAATCTATTAATAAATATTGCACAGTACATTTTAAAAATAAGAATTTTGTTTTTATATACGAGTATTAATTCAAAAATCAAGCATTTCATTTAATTTTACTTAGAGATGGCGGCGGACCGGATCCTAATGGATCTAGATCCAGATTCGTTTTTCCGATCTAGATTCATATCCGCTCCGGATCCGGCGGATCCTCAGCATGAGGATCCAGATCCTGCGGATCTTGCAGATCCGGATCTAAAATGGATCCTCTTATATTATATCTACTAAATGAAATAATTAAAAAATTTAATGCATTAAAATTGTCATTTCATCACATACACAATTAATATGCAAATTAAAACCCATTACTAAGTAGGAAGTATTAACAAACTAACATCATCAACATCCTAAAATCCATAATTACATAATCAACTTGGGTAATGCGAATCCGCGGATCTGTAAACAAGATCATATCCAGATTCGCATTTTCCCAGAGGATCCGTATCCGACACAGATCCGCGCGGATCCAAAATATGAAGATCCAGATCCTCAAAAACGGATCTGGAACCGCAGATCAAAGATCTGTTGCCATCTCTAGTTTACTTGCACAACAATTGAACAAGTCAGCTCACAAGTACTCCCTCCGTCCCTTAAAGATTGCTCCATTTTGACTTTTGGCACTGTTCATTTGGTAACTTTGACTCTCTATAATTTTATACATGTAAGGAAAAATATAGTCAAATGGGATCTCGTTTGATTCGGCTCAATGAGTACTTTTTTTATATGTAATGATTATAATTTTTTTATTATACGTATCTCAAGATATTTTCATTTAAAGATGTGTCTCGGGAGATGAGAAAAAGTAAATGGGGCAATCTTTTAGGGACAGAGGGAGTATATATTACAGAAAAATTAAAATCAAAAGCTAGTTTTTGTTGACAAAGGGACAAGCTGGCTCTAACATTGTGAAAATTTTCTCACAATGTGTAGGAATAATTTAGATTTGACCTGTAATTAAAGTTCCAATGCTTTTGGTAATTTTTACCAACCAAATACAAGGCCAAGATACAGTTTCCTTGGAATTTGTTTTCAAAAGAAAATAAGCTCCAACTAATGGTCCGTTTCATAAGATGTAAAAAGTTTTCCCATTTACATTGTTTGATTTGGAGTACAATAATAAAATATAAAACTTGCGATGAAAAACTATTTTCCAGTTTATTGAAAACATTTTACATCACAACTGGAAGGAAAACATTTTCCGTTACATTTGAAGCAATTGATTTTCAGTTCAACCAAACAATGAAAAAATTATTTTACATACAATCAACAATAGAAAACCTTCGTGAAAATGAATTTTTCAATTTCATCTGAAAACGTTTTATATCCTACCAAATAGAACCCTAAATGAGACTGTTGTTTAAAAAAAAAAAAATTGCACATGGAGGCAAGAATCGCAAGATGCCATCAAATTATCAACTTTCAGGTATTCAAATTAGATAATTATAAAGCGTGTTCATCAATCAAAATGTATAGTCCATCAGTAAACTAGTGAAGCTAGTATATAGTGAGTTACAAATGAAACTATTGCAAGTGAATGAGTGACATCAACACTACAATATGATGTTTCTGATAACTCGATCATTCGAACCCAGTTTCCCCGGTCATAAACGCATTTCTGCTTGAGGCAAGGAAATACCCAACCCATTTCTGCTCGAGTGAAGGAAGTAAACAGAGTTCCAAAGCTCATTTCTGTTGTAGTGTAGAAAGTAAACTATAATACAATCATGCCTGGCCACACTTACTAAGACAGGCAAGTCCTTCCTCTAGATAATCTTCCCTACTAATCCAAAATTCAGGTGCATCCTGCATGAAATGATATAATATATAATTAATTACATTAAGCAAAAGGGCACGTCTAATGCTGTAAGATAATCATACAATAATGCAATTCTTAGCATATCTTGTATACTCGTTTATTCTAAATTTCACAAAATTCACCATCTCCATTAAACCACCAAAAGCAATGTGTAAAAAACTCTCCACTTTATACATACAATTAATGGAATGCCTTGAGAATTGAGAATTTGAGATGAATGAACCATGAAGCATAAGCCCAGATGCGTTCTCATCATCACTTAGTGGTGTTTGATTTTCAAGGCAAGGAATATGTAAGGTGACGAAGATCAAAAGTGAAGCCTCGAATTAAGTGGTGGAAACATTACAAGGAAAAACAGGATTTTGTGGATAAGATATCGAGTACGAATATTTTTCCCACAAACATGGATTCAGATGTAGACGGTATGGACAAAGATGGTGTATAGCATAAAAGTAGCAAAGGAAGTTTTAGGAGAATCTAAAGGGTTATGCATGCCATCAGATAAGGCCTCATCCGAGTGGAATGAAGAAGTTAAGGAAGTATCAAAGAGCAAATGAGAATACTGTAAAAGGTTATGGAGATGGCAAATTGATAAAAATTAAAAGAAATATCAGGGCCTTCAGGGGGCTTGAAGAGAAGTCAAGAAGGTTATAACTATTCAATGAGGGTAGGGAGCAAGATATTGGGGATATAAGTGTCACTCATGATATGTTAAATCGGGATTTTATGAGGAGAATTTAGGAGGAAGTCAAAAGTGCATTGAAAAAAATAGGATCCAAGAAAGCAGACGGACCGGATAGAGTTCCTATTAAGGTGTGGAGATGCTTGGGTGAAAGAGGAATTGAGTGGCCGACAACTCTCTTTAACATAACAAGATCTATCAATATTTAACGACGGATATATAAATGGTCACCTCAAAGAAAACTACGTAAAAGAGAATGGAAGACAATATATTAAAGAAATTGCAAAATAATATATGCTCAAAAACAATAGATAGAACTGGGTAATTAGTGGTGAATTGTGAAGAGGATATATACCTCTAGAAAATATGTTTGGATTGAACTAGCCTCATTAGTAGTTTGGGTCTGGTTTGGACTCAAATCCAAAATATTTTGGACTGGATTTGGATTTGGCATAGTCAAATCCAATTCGGTTCACCCAATTTACACCCCTATTAACCTAAACCCTAGTCCTAGAAATAGCCTATTGGAAATTGAGGAGCTAGTTACCCTTCCATGTTCTTTCTATTAAATTCTCTCTGTATTCCATAAGCCCTGTTGTGTACAATGTGGGTAATATTTACAGTTCAGTAAAATGCATCAAAAGGCAAACTCATGATATAGTAAACACTTGTGGCATTGGAACTCAATTCTCTCTAATCTCTATGGAGCATAATGCATTTTTAAAACTAAGTTTGCAATCTGATTGTGCTTCAAGTTACGCAATCGCATGCAATGTTCAAGTTCCCTTTCTGTTAGTTTCTGAAGCTTGTTCCGTGAACTACTTCGATCATATAACAACAATTAAGTACTGTATAAAACAAGAAAGAGAAGATAAAACAGAACATGGAAAAGTTACCTTCATTATCCCAGCAAGAACTGCACCCCCAAGGTACACCATATGCTTTCTTCTGGGTGGGTCCTCTATCCTTAATCTCAGCTTCTACATATTCCAATTAAAAATATGCATAAAAGACTGAACAGTCAAATTCATGTCATGTAAAGCCCCAGTCAGAGGCAGAAAGTGGAAAATATTCCAGGTGCAAGCAGTTTAAGTCACAATACTGAACATAAACATATGCTAAACTCCGAGATTTCAAAGCAATCATGCTTTTATAAAGACAACAATTTTTTTATGAAAGAATAAGCCTGATAAGAGGATAACAAATTCTTCACAATTAAAAGTATAATGCTGAAGCTCAGATGAAGTAAGCTTACGACAAGCTCCTGAAGCACAACACAATGTCACAAACATTACAACCATTCTTAAAGAGGCAATACACCAACATCCTCCAATGCAAACATTGATGCTCCTTCCCCAACAGATGACATACAAATTCCTCATTATGATTCCATAACAAAAGCCCACTTATCTAGTTCATTAGAACCATGCCCAAAAGCTAGCCTAAGAGGAGAAGAGCCCATAGTCCTATATAATTCCCACATCAACACCCCATAAGATCAATGAGGGACGAGGTCCCATACCTTGCAATTGTTCATAACACCTACAAAATAGCTGTGAACTCCACTGTAGGACTTAGATGGAAGTTCAACCTCCCACGTAGACCAACCTCTTCAATTCTCACTTGCCATGGGGGAAAGAAACAAAAAAAATAAATAATTTCCTCCACTTTTGTAGAAGTGTAATTTCTTGAAAAAATGAGCATATGATATTAGCGTTTAGCTTTGAAGGCATTTCGCATGGCTCTTCAATAGTTGTGAACTCCACTGTAGGACTTAGATGGAATTCGAACCTCCCACGTAGACCAACCTCTTCAATTCTCACTTGCCATGGGAGAAAAAACAAAAAATAATAAGTTCCTCCACTTTTGCAGAAGTGCAATTTGATATTAGCGTTTAGCTTTGAAGGCATTTTGCATGGCTCTGAACTTTCCAAACATGATTTAGAAAAGGAATTTTTATGGTTGCAAATATGCCATGGAGTAGCGAATTATCTGGAGCAGACAATATGTTTTGTAACAAAGTTTCTTAGCAATATTTTTTTTACAATAATCCCTGTTCACTCTATAATCACTAGCAACCTCGAATATGCCTCACTCTATGTGCAGTCATTTTCTTAGCTACTAGATAATCTGACAATAGTAACAATAGCAATAGGAGGTTTGTCAAGAGGTTTGGTTTTTTTAGAGGTTCATAAACAAACCTCTTATTGCTACCAAAAATATCAAAGGTTCATAAATGAGAGGGATTTGATATTAGTGAGTGGTTTGCTTTTGCATGTGGAATTTAGGTGGGGAAAGTGATTGGAAAAAAAAAAGTAAAAATAAAAAAAACGGTGCATATAATTGGAGTATGTTATTTATTTTAAAATAATGAGTAAACAGTGGGTCGTCCCATAAATAAACTTTGATAGAGGTATGTCTATACTTGGTGAAAAGTTTATTTAGGGTAAGGTTTGTGAGGTAATTTGGCATGAGAACTAACCTCTAGGAGGTTTGTTCTATTCCTAATTTGCTATTGCCCTGGCACATGCCCTCAGACACTGAGCAGTGAGCGCCAGAAAGCAATATGCTATTTGTTTAGTATTCTTTCCCCCCAAAAAAAAAGATAAAAACCCCAGAAAAAGGCCTGACCCTCATATCGCAGGAAACAAATGAAAATCCATATTTCTAGCCATGTCTAACCCTCTGTTAGATAACTGTTAACAATTATTTCTCCCATGGTTTAAACTTCAAAGCAATATAGCTGAGAATGCATCACTAACAACCAAACAACCAATCAGCATTTATTATGTTGATAAGCAACAAACAAACCTAATCTGTGAAACAAATCCACTTAATCAGTTTCACTCCGCTTAATAGAAAAGTAACAAACAAAAAAAATCATCCATTGATCTAGAAATGAGAAAGAAAATTACATCCTGAAACTTTCTAGTGAACTTTTTTTTTTTTGAAAAGATTGTCATTATATCTATTATATAAGCCAAGGGAAGAGGTGGTGGTGGTGATGCCCACTTGAAAAGTCTAAAATACCCCTCTTCCCTTATAAAATAAAAATAATTAAAATAGAAATTAAAGTCAATCAATCAATAACAAATATGAAAATATCAATCAAAGAGCATAATTAGTCATGACCCATAAAATATAACGATGAATTCTTTGAATCATGTCCAAAAATAGTTGAATGAATCATTTATTTATGTCCACCAAATCAATCACCATCAATAAAAACTAAAATTTTCAATCACCTAATCAAATTAAACTACTACTGAAATCATTTTTCTTTGACATGAATCTCTGTTATACAAGGGAAGGGGGAAGTGGTCGCAGTGGAAGTGTCCACATGAAAAGAAATTCATGCCCCTCTCTTAAAATTAAAAGAAAGATAATATAATTGTCAATCAAAAAAAAATAATAATAAATAAAACTTTAATCAATTATTAGCAAAAAATACAATCCAAATAAATCATACCAATCAATACTCATCTATTCCCACAAAGGATAAATCAATCAATATTTTTTTTTTATTTGAACAATCATAGCATCTTTAATTTAATTCAATAGGATCGATGTGTTTCGAATCCATATATAACCCACTTAAATGTATTGTATTACTGGTATGCATTAATATTGTAGTACCGGTATGCATTAATATTAATATTAATGATCATACAAGGACCAAAAAAAAAAACAAACAACAGTCATTTTTTTGGTTTCAAATTCAATCAAAAAAGTATACTCATACATTGAGAGCAATAATAAAAAAAAATTATATACAAAATTTTCAAATTGCCGCGCGCATCGAGTGCAAAGAAAACTAGTACATTATAACATTGAAGATACTTCATCATTAAACCTATATAGTCTCAGAATTTACCTTTAATCCATCTTTATTTCCTTTAAGAACAACATCGAGGTATCGATCCAAAATTTCCTTCTCCAGCCTGTAAATTATTCATGATATCACGATAAATCAGTTTCAATCAACTTAGAAAAAGAAGCACTACTGAGCTAAAATCCCAAGGGTAAAAAAAAAAAAATTCAGCCAGCAATTCAAAGAGAAGTTATCATTCAAACTCATTGCCGAAGGATTTGAATGTTTAATAAGATGAATCTTTTCTAACCACTAAAAGCCAAGTTTCTCCTAACATTTTCCACCTCACAAGCCATCACATCCTGCCCGACCAACAGTTTGAGAAATTTGCACCCATTCATATTGAAATTTACACCCATTCATATTGGTTCAGTGGAAACACTTGTCAATGTTGTTTTACAATACGTCTACTGAGATTGTACTGACATCTCATTCAAAGAATGATAAATGCATGATTGTACTGAATATCAAATAGGCAGGGAGACCAAAAACAATTATTAAACATAAACAAATTGGCGTTACTCATCTGTAACCTTGAAGGAAGTGAAACATTTCATTATCATATTCAAGTATGTTTTTCGGTAGTTCTAACCTCCAGGAAATGACGGATAGAAAATAAGAGAGTAGCCACTTTAAACAAGTCGCCAAAGTACACTAAGAACATGCACAAAAGAGAAGCTATCTAAAAGTGCAAAGTTGTGCATGGCTTGGATTCAAAGACAGTATAAAAATCTAAAAAGGCAAACATCTCAAAAATAAAAGTGCATTTAATAAGGTTATTCTGTCTTCAGACAAGGGCTTGCAAATAATACCGACTTGGAAGTCCAGGGTACATGGTGCTCCCCCCACTTAAAACGATATGCTGATATAACTGCAAAAAAGAATACAAATTAAATTCGAAGTATAAGCTCTTCTACATGAATTTTAATGCAGTGATGATAGATGCAGTTCATTGTCACATAATAATTTTTATCAGAGAAACAAAATGTACTCCACGTTAGCTGATTTTTCCCTGGTTGAAACTCATCATTTGTGAAAACCAAAGGCACAGAAAAAGACACAATGTAACCAATGCGTAATCCAAAACCATTTTGCAGGCAAATGGAAAACTTCTTTTTACTATAGTTGTAATTGCAGCAAAATGAACAGGTAGCAATGTAGCATTCAGTTCTGCTTTTCAGTTTCATGGCAGGAAACCCAAAATTGTTGTTAAGAAAATTTGAGAGAAACTTCATTTGAATATTTTATTTCTATTTGGAAGCGGTTTTTAATTTGCCAAAAATAGAAAGTCTTTTAATCATCCTTCTTTCTTTATAGTATATTCTCTTTTTGATAAGCAATAAAGCATAATAATAAAAATATAAAATTGAAAGGACACCAAGGGCTCGTTTACTTTAGCTGAATATAGCTGAGCTGAAATGAGCTTAATTGAACTGAACTGAATACTGCTGAAAGTAATATTTTATAAGAGAAGGAAATTGAGAGCTGAAATGAACTGAACTTAATAGAGCTGAGCTGAACTAAATTGAATTGAATTTAAGCTGAAGTAAACAAGCTCCAAATGGGAAGATATTGTTAATCATGTTGAACTTCATTATCATCATCGTCAGCCTTGTCTAGGATAAACCAATTGCAAGTTTAGGTGTTCTTATATCTTAGAATGTAGGTGTGGAAGATTGCTCCCATTGGAAAATTGGAAGGGCACATGGAAAGAAATTGGCAGTAAAGACAACATTGGGCTGCCAGCCTGACACAGCCTTGACAAAAAAAACTGTGCAGGCATAGACAGGGATGGCATGAGTAAACCAGTGATCATTGCAAGTGAAATGTTTTTGCTCCCTGCCCTATGTGCTTTTCTATAAACATTCAACCAACTAGCTGAAAACCAAAAATTTTAATCCAATAAGAATGAGATATCTATTGGAGTTATTGGACATTGCAACACGGAGAGTTAAATCAGACAACTAATCCCTAATGATCTCACAAAAACAATATTTAGAAAATTCATTCAAGTATGTACTTTTTTTATAGTCTTTTAAGTTACACATTAAAGATTTCTTTCAAATCTAATACTCCTTCTGTTCCACAATGTTCTGTGCGCTTTTCCGATACGAACATCTTTAATGTTTTGTGCAAAGTGTTTATTCTATATTGGGTTTACCCATCATATACACTCTCTCTCCTATATTACCATATGTTTTATTTATAATAACACACTCTCTCCTACACTATCATGTGCATATGATACCCACTTGCATTATTGAATATTATTCATTGGTTTCCCACAAATAGTATACACACAATTTATTGTGGAACAGAGGGAGTATGCAAAGTAACAAGCAGTATTCCATTAACATGATAAAGTAACACAAAGGACTTGTTTGTTTGTAATAAGAATTATCTTCCTATGGCAGTTTATATTTCATGGAGATTAATTTCCTTGTTTAATTCCTTGACATTGAGAAAATGTGTTTGGTTCTCATTAGGAAAATCAAAATTCCTAGGAATTTTAAATGGCAAAGGCTGATTAAATTCCTACGTTTTGTGGGAATTGGAAATTCCCATAGATTCCAAATTCCAAAATATGGAGGAAATAGGATTTGACTGCCTATAGGAATATAGTGCACCAAACAAGCCCAAAATATGGAGGAAAAAGGGTTTGGTGGGTCAATAATAAGGAATAAGAATCTAGACCAACCAAGAGTTAAGAACAATCAGGATGTACTAAAAAAAATTACCATCATACGGTTATCAATATCCATCTCCTGGATGCAGCGGAATACCATATCAGCCAAACCATCACCTTCAACATCTATAAGTTCCTGCAGCAAGTAATAGTTTAATATGATTTATCAATGACGCAATAAAAGCATTGTTTTAGTTATTTTTTTCAGCTTTCATTGATAGTGTTGCATAAAATTAAGTGGCTGTAGCCTGTAGACTTGAGTATATTTAGCTACCAATAATACTAATTAAACAATCAGATTGAACTTGAAATAAACAAATTTCAAACGGACTGAAGCACTTTTGAATTTAAGAACTGAAAACAAAGATAATGAGAAGTGGTGGTTAATAACAAGGAGCTCAAATTTCACGGGGCTAATGTGCACTAATCTTTTAATTTGGAAAAAACTGAAAGTGCATACAAATGAAAACAGAAGGCTGCTTACCGGAGTGAATAGTGCCTCAGGAGCCTGGAAACGCTCAGTGCCAACTTTTATAACTCTTCCATCAGGCAGCTAGCAGGGAGGAGGAAAAAGAGCCTTATTAATATGTTAGGATTGGCACAAAAGAAAAAATGAAGACCATGGAAATGCTAAAGGCAAATAACAATGTATACTGATTGCTGAGTGAAAAAAGATGAAGAATATACATGGTACAAGATTCTAAAAAACAGTCTACTCAATTATCAGCAAAAATGACATGTGGATATAAAAAGGTAACCATCAACTTACAGTGTACTTCTTCATTAGGATGGTGGTCTCAAGTCCCAACTGATACTCTCGCTTGTAATCATAACTGCATCAAACTATAGCTAATCATAGATGTGATGCAAATAGGTTCAAAAATGTCTCTTTCAAAAAAAGTATCCTGACCTTAGGTAGCACAGCTTTTCTTTTATTTGTCTGACAGTTTCAAAATCAGCATCTTTATTCATGGCATACCTTAAAAAAAGAATCAAATGTCAACCAAATTGGGCAAAAATACCCCCAAAATATCAAAGTTAAAGAGAAAAATGCAGCATGGATTATACCAGCCTATAGCAAACAGAACTAGCCTCACCCTCTGCGTGTGAGTAAATCCACAAGGTAAGACGTTATATGCCTGCCTGCCACATTCATTCGCTTTGTAAGATGTGGAAATGAGTAGCCATCAACAACGGGAACCTGGAAAGGTAATTTAATGTGGACCTTCAATAACTATTGGCCTATACAAGAACAAAATCTTCTGCTGCAATGTAATTTCTTTGGCAAAAGTAACAAATTAGGTAGTTTTTTTGGACTTAATTTCTGAAAGTTCACTTCAGTTCAGACGAATTCAAGTCAGTTCAAGTCTTGATGAGTCTAAGATTCAATCAGTTCAGTTCAAACTTCAAACAAATTCAGTCAGTTTCAGTTCAGACTGTTGGGTAAATGTCACAAATTAAATTACTACAAGTTAACTCTTGGGATTCAAGACCCTTGGCCTCTAAGGCTTATGATTACATCTTATCTTATCCTGTTTTACTTGGTCTCCAATACTTATTATCTTATCTTTTGTATTTGGTTTTCATTGCCTTATCTACCATCTTGTAGTATTATAAATACCCTTCTTTGCTTCCCTTGTAAAAAGAGGGTGAAAACACACATATATACATGCTCATAGAGATAATATCAATTTTATCATCTCTTTTAAGAGATTATCTCATTCATTATCTTATCTTTTGTATTTAGTTTTCATTGTCTTATCTACCATCTTGTAGTATTATAAATACCCTTCTTTGCTTCCCTTGTAAAAAGAGGGTGAAAACACACATATATACATGCTCATAGAGATAATATCAATTTTATCATCTCTTTTAAGAGATTATCTCATTCATGAGATTGCCGGCTCCTTCGGGAGAAATCTAGCTCTCTATGAGAACTTGATCCAATATTCTAGGAGAGTCAGACCATATTCTTTTACCCTTCGAGGTTATACTCTCATACCCTTTTCATATATTGGAAATATTAATACTCGTTGTTTGTGGGTTGTTTACCTCATTTGAGGGTTTTTCCCACGTTATATTGTGTGTTATTATTCTACTTTTCTTGTCCATCTTTTATCCATTTTTCTCAATTTATTTATTTTGCTTCCGCTCGCGCTCTAATTTTCCCAACACATACTTCAAACAAATTCAGTCAGTTCAGATTAAATCAGTTCAAAAGAACAAGGCCTTAGACCCTTAACTTATAACAGATGTGAAATTTGACCCCCCTTACTTCTATTTGATAATATTAGCCCCATTAGTTTCTTATATGTACAATTAACCTCCTAATATCATTTATTCAAATTTTGACTTTTTGAATAATAAGCAATCTATGTACACATGAAACCAAAAGAATGCAACATTGTAAATAAGGACAACATGCCCTTTTTTGCTCTTTTACTTTATTAAAGTGCTACGTTAAAAATAAAAAAAATAAAAAAACAAAAGAAAGATTATGATAAAAGCAAGTCACAATTTGACTTCTACTTCCATCATTTATGATTGCCATGAAAATCGAGATGTGCAAAAAGGCTGTTCAGCATTCTCTTATAGGATATTCCAAGCAGCAATCCTATGCATTTAGGCACTAACATGTTTATGTCTAATTAAAATTATACACTAAACACGTATTGATGATTCTCAAGAGTCAGGCAATTCACTAATCCCTTCGTCGACAAAGGGAGTGGGATTGAGAAGTTACCAAGAAGAAGCAGAATAACAACAAAAAATTCTATTGCATTATAAATTATAATGCCTCCCCTTCATTACACTTGCTTTTGGCAAGATTAATAAGAAGCCACACGGTGTCCTTTAACTTTGGACACCCAATGAATGAGCCAAAGGGCTGGGTGGAAGTCTGAGAGATGTTAGAAGTATGGGAATTTCGGAAATTTAAGCCAAAAAGGAGCAATGAACTGGTAATAAAGTGAACAGGAGATGTAAAAGTTAATTTTGGGAACTAGAAAAATGGATGGGTAAAATGTACTTGGGGATACGCGGAGTATTAGACTTTCAACAACAGGAAACTAACCGTCATTTTAAATCAAGGAAAATAGGGAATGGATGTCTATTTCCTTATAGCACGGATTCTCTTAATGGTTAAGCCCATAACTATGGCAGTATAACTACACTGAAGTCCAAAGTGAATTCATGGCATATGAACATAGACTGGCATGACTTTCACCCTGCCCCTCCTCGACAACAACCAAAGTTAATGACAACAACAGTCATGTAGTTAAAGAAAAAATTTAAAGATCGTGAGATCAGAATATACAGAATGATATGACACGAGTGATAGATAATCATAAAAAATCATAACAAATGTCCAACATACTCAAGGCCTGTACAACTGCAATACAGCAGTTAATTTGCTGCAATGAAAGCAAATATTGAGATAATGCAGAGAATCATTTATAACTCAAAGGGAAAAAAGGCTGTGTTTTCAGGATATTTACCACATGGGTAACACCATCCCCAGAATCAATTACTAGTCCTGTGAGCAAGCCTGCACGGTTTTAGTAGTTACCATGAGCAAGCAGATAGGATTGTATTGTTTAACATGACTACATGAGTAATTATAAGGATCTGAAGGAGCTCCAAATATATGGCACTACCTAAAGATATGAAGAAAAAAAAGCAGAAGTACAAACTTACAGCACCTTGAGCATATAAGGTTAGGACCGCTTGGATTTGGATAAAGACACCGGAAAAATTGTATCTCTCAAACATTGTCTCTACCTAAATTTTGTGATCCAATCAATAATTAGTGTATTCACTTAATAATTAATCAACTATGACGAGCAACCATGAACTTTGATTTGCTCACAACTCTGTACCAAAAAATATATATACCATTTGCTCACGGTTTTTTGATGGATTTAAGGGCGGATCAGTCAGTAAAATCTTACATTCTGTGGGGTCTACCTGCCATAGATTTCAGGAAAAAGTTAGCAAAAAGAAAAGAGAGATAAGTTAGTTATACAAACCAATCAAAAAACTAGAGCAACAAATTTTACCTTCAGCTCATTGAAAAATGCATAGTCCCATATATGACACATGTCATCCCAATTTTGAATAATCCCATTGTTGACAGGATACGATATTTCTAGTTGGTTTCGCAAAGTCGCACAGGCCTCTCCAACAACATTTTCCTGCATTATGGAATATGAACCCAAATCTTCTATTATATACTCACTCACACTCATACAGAGATAAATAAACCTAACTACATTATAAAATTAAGTAGCTGCTCTACCTAAGGCTACTATAGCGACAAACAAACAAACAGAAATAGTGTCCTCACTCCTCAGCGTGTAAAGAAAGAAGAATTCACTTGCCTATACTTAAAAAAATTCCCACCTTCAGTTCTTGTTCCATCAATGATTCTTCATACCGTAACATCGGCTTTCCAACCACACAAGGGAAAACCGAAGTGGGAAAGTTTTCTCCAGCAAAGCCACACTTGACATACTGCAAAGATAAGATAAAATTAATATTTGCCAACATATCTAATAGAAAACAATCAATATAAATTACAGTGGTACAAGGTAACCATCACATAAAAATGAGCAATAAATGGCAGCCTCCATCTGCAGAGGACATCATTGTTGTTTCAAGAAAACATTCCCATCCTTGTCTAACCTCATTTGGTTACCACTAGAAATTAATTCCCATGGAAACTCTTATTTCATGGGAGGTAATTCCTTGGTGTATTTCCTAGGAAGTGACTTTACCAGTTTACCATCAACATTCATCAACCTCCCCTTAATTTTTCTCTCCTCACCTCATTAGTCCAAATCATTTTCTACTAACTTTACTATATTCTATATACCTTTCCCATTTCACAATTTCATATACACATTCATTAACCTCCCCATCTACCTTCTCTCTCCTACACAATTTCATACCCACATTCAAAATTCATTTTCCACATTATTTTGTTATTTTTTATCAAGTATTGGGTCCCACAAGAAGAATTGAAAGGGTACCATTTCTATTGACCTTCTCATAACAAACCTTTAAATGGGAGACTTACTCCATTCATTGGACCCTTCCCATTTGCACAAAACGTAAAAAGGGGAACCAAATTGTGAGACCAATGTTGATGGTAGATGTTTGGTTAGCATGGAAAATTTAATTTGACACGGTAATTTTTAATTACCAAGAGGGAATTGGTGATTAATTTCCTATATTCCATTGGAATTTTCATTTACTAGGAATTCCCATTTCCCATGAAAGCAAGTTTCTTGCATACCAAACAACTCCACCATTTTGTATTTCCTAGGAAATCTAAATTCCAATGGAATTTGGAGTGAAACAAACAACCACTTAAATAACAAGTAGCTGCCTTCCGTATTGAAATTGAGCAGTGCCCAGTTTCTCAATGTGATACACAAAATTATCTGTAATTTATACTTCTTATCTAACAACTCTTCTGTATCTACTATATTCTTGAATCACCATTAAATTTGACCATAAATTCTAAAATTTTGAAAGTTGAAGAAACATATATGAGTTCCAAACAGGCAAACAATGCAAATATAAGTCATTGGTCATAAATTTAATCGAATTATACATCATTAAGGATTAAAATCAGAGATTAGGAATTGAAGCTGCTAATACATAATGAAAGAAGTTAATGAGATAGAGAGGGAGAGAGAGAGAGAGATACCCCAGTGCCATTATCGCAGACGACGACGTTCTTGTTGTCCATGAATTGAATTTTAGCAGCTTTACGAGATCAAGATTAGAGAGGATGATCCCAAAACAAAACGGATTCCAAATGCAGGAAGCCCTAAATTTATTCGTTTATTGTTTTTAATGATTGAGGAATGGATTGAAGTGAAAGTCACACAATGAATTGAAGTTGTGCGTAACCGCCAAGGATTGGCTTTTTGAGGTGGATGAATTCGATCAGAAAATAGTGTGAGATGGAAACCAAAAACACTAGGGTGCGTATGGCTTAGTAAAGTGCGGTCTAATCCGCACCAAACTGCAAATCAAATTGTAATTATGCAATTTGGTTTGGTTGATGGTTTGAAAAATGCGGTTTGGTTTGCAATTTTATCAAATTGTAATTTTGTTGTGCGGTTTTTGAAAATTTTGATACTAACAAAAAATAAATCTAAGGGTTTTTTTTTGCTTTATCAACTAATAATTATAAAATAAAATTTTAAAAAGTTGGTTAAACCACAAATCACACCGCACCAAATTGTATTTTGTCGTGCGGTTTGATATAAATTACGGTGCGGTGCAGTTTCAAAAAATGGCAAACCGCAATTTTGCGGTTTGGTGCGGTTTGACGTCCAAACCGCATCGCGCACAGCGCTAAGGCGTTCTCTTCCCTTAACAAAATTAAGTTTCACCCTTAATAAGTTTAGATAAGTTCAGATAATTTAAGGTTTCATAAATTCTAAATACACCTTAAAAATATTCAGGTTTAATAAATTCAAATAAGTTCCAATAAGTAAGTTTAATAAGTTGAAGAAAACGCACCCTAAAAATGCCCACTTTATTTCGCTTAACAACCTAACACTAAACAATAATGTTGGTAAGCAAACCGTTGCACATAACTTGTTAAAGGAAGTAATATGTGTTAACCGAGTAAGTTGAGCTTGAATTGAATTGAGATTTTTTTTTTTTTTGTTGGGACTTGAATGGAGATCAAAAAAGTTACTTTCAATAGAGTTTTGCTCAAACCGAGCTAGCCCATATTAATCCTAAGTAACTTGTAAATATTCTATAATTAGCATCTCCTAATATTGATGCTATATCGAATTTTATTTTTCCTAGTACTTCATAGAAAAAATACTTCATAATATACTTTTTAAGAGTTTTCAAGCATCTTGTGACTTTTCAAGTCTAATAATAAATTGTTCATTCCAACCCGTTAACATTTTGAGCTGACATTAAACTCAAGTCTACCTCAATTGATTCATGTATGATGTATTGATTGAGTACAGTAGTTTGAGAATTTTTTGATCTCATAACTCATAAGCACTTTTAATAACAAATTGACAGTACCAAATTTGTAGGGTATCATCTCATATTGATACATTACAAATTTGTAGGGTATCATCTCATGTCAAAATATCATGTAAATATAATATAATATACTTCACAATCCAATTTTGTTACGTTTGGTATCAAATAGGAATAGTGACATGTCGAAATATTGGGAATTTGGGATTTCGATATGGAATTTATCATAGGGAATTCAACAATTCTATCACTATCCCTTGTTTGTTTTTTTACCACGTAAGAAAAATTTAGAGGGATAAAACCAATCGATCCCTTCCTCCCAAACAAAAATGGGATTCTATCAAGAAAAAAATACAACGTATGTGTGTTACTTTTGGGCCCTGGGCGAGGGTCCCACTTGCCTCGCCTCAGGGTCGGCTCTATCAATAACTCACACCTAACCAGACAAGTATGTATGTTAGCTCAATTTGAAACCGAGTGACCTTGATTATGTAACTGACTATCCCATATATCAAAAGTTGAGGAGAACGAAATCTTCTTTTATATGGAGATAGATACCTCAACCTAGTAGAGACCTTTTGGGTGGGTCATTCCCACTTGAAAATAAATTCTTGTGCGCTAGGGTCCAAAGAGGATAATAATATCTACTAGTGGAATCTTGTTCACCCAATAATAGGGTATTACAATTATTGCAACAAATAATAAATTAATAATCTAATATATGGTGTATATTATGTCGTGAATATTGTCAATCTTAAGTTGCATGTGACATTCTAATACTAAGCCATGAATATATCTTTTTAAAGACTTTAAGTCATTAATATTAGCATTGTGAATATTCCTCTTATAGTTTGTGAGCATTGCGTCAAATAATTAATAATCTAATAGACAGTGTGTCTAATGTCTTGTACATTGCAATATAATGTCGTGAACATACATTGTAAATCTTAAGTTGTCGATGGCATTATAACATTAAGTGATGAACAATTGAACATTTGTATTTAATATTGTAAACATTGCTATTACAATGTGTTAACATTTGGTACTGAAAAGTTAGGTTTTAGAATGTGAACAATTTTTATTTTATTTTTTTGCGAAATTCAACAATTAATGTTGCAAATTAAGAAATCGTAAAAATGAAAGGAAGTAAAACTTACAGTTGATTGTCTTGTTCTTCATTTTCTTGAAATTTGTAATTGCTTTTCACCATTTTTATTAGAATTTGAACTTAAAAATTGATTTTTGGAATGAATTTAGTTGTTTTTTTTTTTTTTTTGAATTTCAATTAGAATTCCATTAATTTGCGAGTGAGGCAAATTGAATAATGGAGGAAGAGGAGAGAGAAAGGAAAAAAAACAAATAGAAGGAGAAAATAAATCTATAGGTAGGAGAAAGACAATTTTTTTTTAAAATAAAAGGACCTGTGACAACATAATGTTGGCTGGTCCCGGTTCCAGCAAATAATTTGCGCGTGGGTTAGATCATAAGACTCAAAGTGATGAACAATATCATGGTTTCAACTATTTCCCTCTGTAATGTTGGGAAGAATCTTACTTTTCTCTTAATTTCCAAATTATTGTCCATGTAGACAGCTCAAAGGGTTTTTTCGGTTTTGGTGACAAACCTCCACTACCAGTAGCAGTTTTAATTACTAAGGAAAACTGCTAGCGGTTTGCATTGTCTTAGTTTTCGAAAAAAAGACTTCTAATGCGCTAACAAATGGTGTGTTCGAGAGTTTTAGGAAAATTAAAATCAATGCACATGAAATGAATAAAAAAATATTTTTTACTTACGCTGACATTGATGGTAATTTGAAAATTGAGAAAAAAGTAGCTGGATTTTGGAAATTAAAAATCTTTCCAACACTATTCGTGGAAAGAGTTTTCCGAGTTTAGTTGTCGTGGGCAATGTAAGTTTTTGGGCAACATCATTTCTCCCTCAAACAACAATTCTACAATGTAAGTTTTTGGGCAAGATCTTTTCTCCATTTTTTTTTTCTCTACCTTAAATCATGCTTTCTATACACCATGCTTTCTATGCATGTAGAGGCCCATCTATGAAGTATGAACTATGATTGAATTATAACATTGTGAATAATGAAGCATTTAAAAGTTCTAAGAATTCAATTGCCCAAAATGTAAGATACATACACTCCACAATCCAAATATTTCATTTATAATTCATACAATATATATTAGTGACAAACAAGCTTCTCCTAAGTTTTTTTTTCTTGTATTAAATGCAGGGGATACAATTTCCAATATCTCCTATACTGCATATCAATCATAAACAACACAAATATCCCTGTTTATGATTTGGACTTTTCAAATTACAAGCTCATCATCATAAAAATAAAAATAAATAGCGAATTGCTATTCACCGTCCAGTCGCCCACCTTTACTAATACTGTAAACCACGTAATTATAATCAAGACTTTGAAAAACCAAAAATACCCTTTTATAAAAAAATTCTCTACTTTAAATTTTCCTCCACCACCACCATCAAAACCAGTGGTAGTCGTAACCTATATTGTTTTTTAGTGTAGGGGTATATTTGTTATTTTAAGTGCTAATTTGTAATCAAATATAGGCCGGAATTAGTGATTTGTGGCCCCGGAAAATAACAATGCCAAACAAAAATTGATTCGAAAAAAAAAAAAGGAAAAAAAATGTGTATGAGAAAGGTAAATATGATCAACAGGTGATCTGAGATCTCTGAGGAACCAAATCAGTGGGTTGTAAGAAAGAATACTTGAAGCTAACAGAAGAGCCTTTGGTAATCGGACGGCCATTATTGAGTAAGCAGCTATCACCCTTGACTTTAAGAACCGTTGGATTAATAGGCTGAACAGTGCTGAAACCAATGCATCTCAAGTAGACTCTAGATTGATCACATGGGCAATTGTTGGTAACTGTAACTGCATATTGTGGTTGACCTTCTATGGTTGTTCCTGTTCTTTTTGTTGTCACTTTGATGTCTGATACTCCACATTTATAACTCTTACCTGTAAATTCATATAACCAACCACTATATTCTCATCACATCTATGTTTAGATTAGATATAAGGCTTATTAGTTGTCACTCCATTCTATTAATATTACCAATGATTGGAAAATTCATTCACTTATCATTGTCTATTGACACACATCATTACTAATTTATATCTTACAAATAATGAACAAATAAATACTCTCATTTCACTATCAATTCACTTGTTTCAATACAAATAAGCATATATCAGCTGAACATTTTGGTTGAGATGTTGTTCTAGCGTAAATAAGTAAATTATGGATAGATAAAGGTAAAAAATGTAAATGTAATGAAGCAAATAAATATAGACTAAGGAATTAAAATAAAGCACTCAAATACTCCATCTGTCCTAAATTACTTGCTACATTCTCTTTTTCACATCTCCTAATACACAACTTTAAATTAAAATCTTGAATTATACATAATAAAAAATTATAAAAATTATATGTTTGAAAAGTAGATATTGAGATGAATCAAACTATTCATCATGACTATATTTTTCTTTATGTACATGAAACTATAAGCAGTTAAAGTTTATAAATGAATAGTGTCATTTTTCAGAATGTAGCAATTAATTTGGGACGGATAGAATATAAAGGAAAGGAGTATATTGAGATAAGTCAAAACAAGTTTATTATAAGGAACATTATTGCAATCACAACTATTGGAAAATTCTAAGGTTGTTTACATCAAGTGAATAAAGATGAACTGAACTGAATAGAAGTGTATTAATTAATAGAGATGAACTGAATTGAACTGAACTGAATTTAATCTAAAGTAAACAAAGCCTTAGATTTTAACAATGGCTGTTGTTCTCAAGCGGCACAACCATAAAGAAACATGTGTTAGGGGTTGTAAACAGAGACTTGAAAGAAAACCGCAATTCAAACACAAAAAGAGTTGACAACTAACTTACCCTGTTGGCAAACAAGGAAGAAACACAGAATTGCTGAGAAAATCTGAAGTTTTGCTCCCATGTTTCTACTTTGTTAAGCAGAAAATTAAAGTACAACTATATATCTTATTTAAAGTGTGAAAAGAGTTAATTTGGCTACTGTACTTTTGGGAGTGGTTTTGGAAGGAAGTTTGGGATGAATATATATAGAGGATTTTTTTTAGTAGCAAGTAGGGAATTGAATGTGGTGGCCTGGTCAGGTTATTATTTATGACACCAACAAGCGCCGATAATTACGCTAATTTCTTACTTTGGTAGTGTTTGAATTTTATATAATAACCTTTTCTTAAGTTCAATATGACATAGTATCGTTTTAGCTTGTTCTGTTGACCTGGAAACTGCTAGGAAACGAAGATAGATTGTGTTGTTTGATTGATATATATATAAAATTATATATAGTAATTTAGACTTTCTGTGAAATTCTATTTTCCATGAAATGATGGAAATAATTTACCAAGTCCTTTTAGTGAGCAGGGGCGGAGCCAGAAAATATTATTAAAGGGGGCCGAATACATGAAGTCAAGAAAATTAATTTAGTGTTCTTAATAATTAAAAAAATTACACAATATTTTATTGACTAAGAAACACTATAGTTTAATTAACTAAATGATAAATTCTCCAAATACACTTTGAATAAGGAATCCATTTTCATCACTTAAGTTGTGCTCTCCTATTTTTCATGAAATAATAAAAGTCATCAATGATTGAATCCATTTTAAACAAGCAAGTAATCCGAAAAGAAAAATGGGCTATCAATCAAAAGTTTAATTAATCTAGAACAATCAATTCAACATACTAACTCAAGAAAAAATAGAAAGTAAAATGTACGAATTAGTGGCAAACCTAGAATTTGAAATTGTGGCCAATAAAAATAAAAAATTAATCTAACTTAAAAAATGATTATTTATTTATTTTTTATTTTTTGCAAAGTTAAATTCGAGTAATGTAATAAGAGACCGACCGTTAACATAATACAAGTAAGAATTAAAAATTATTACTCCTACAGTCCTACTAAATAACCGAACAAATTTGGAATTCAACAACTTGCATATTAAAATAAACAATTAATGTTAAATTTTGATTGAATATTAGAAATAGGCCTGGGCAACCTGATCGGCTCCTAGGGTGTCGTGGCCCTAGTTGCCTTCCAAATATACAATTTATAAAAACCTAACCAACTAATACGTAGTATTAGTGGAGCTAGGGTCGATCCACGAGGAACTACCGCGAAATTAGTCGTGATAAAAAATGATCCAAGGGTCTTTTAATCTTGTTAAAGAATAGTGAAATTGAATCGAAAACTAAACGAATTGATTAAACAAATGACTAAAACTCTAAGGATTAGACTCCCTAACGTTATCTCAATCGGAGGAATTACAATCATTGAATTAACTCATGTTCAATTATCTCAATTGCAAAGTGAACATTCAAAAGCACTAACGAACTCAATCCCAATACCCTCTCTTAATTAGGCAATAGGAAATTCTAGGAGACGCTAAATTAACCTCTCTCGAATAGCCAAATTAGCGAAACCCAAAATCGAGTTCATCAAATACTTTTATCAATTCACAATTCTAATTACTTTCTCTAGCAATTAAGAAATTCCCATGGAAGCCTTGAAAGCAATTATCAAAGACATCAATAATCACCAAACTCAACATGAGCACTTCACCAAGGTTTCATGCAAGGTTCAAGAATTCTAGAGAAAATGCATTCAAAATTATTCAAAAACTAACCAATCAATGATAAACCCCCAAAATCAATAACATCAAGTCATCCAATGCCTAGAAAAAAAAACTACTCACTAATGGAAGCCATTAAAGCAAAACTCAAGAAATTCAATTAAATCTATTCTATGAATTAAAACTAATTCTATTAAAACTAAAATGTCAACAAGAATTAAAGAATTACAGTCTAATCAACAATGGAAAACAAAAAAAAACAAAACCTGGATTGGAATTCAATGGAGTCTTGAAAATCAATGGTGAACAATGAATTTGAAGAACAAATGCTAATCTACTTTGATTATTGGGAAAATAAAAATTCTTGAGAGAGTGTTTTTCTACTTGAGAGTATCTAGAGTACAATCTAATTCTATCTAAAATCTGAAACTTAGTGTCTAAAACATAGCCTAAGCCTTAACTAAAAACTCAAAATTACACAAAGTACACGGCCCAAAACAGATTTCACAAGTTGTATCGTGCACGATCGTGCAATTGAACCTTGCACGATCGTGGCGAAACGAAGGTCTTGCTGCACGATCCAAGGTTTGCCTGCACGATCGTGCAAGAGGGTCACTCTAACCTCTGCACGAGTGAGTTGCACGATCTTGTGGCTTCATTCTTGGCCCCCTTGCTTTCCTAGGTGCTTCCAAACGTCTCGGTGCTAAATGGACCGAAATTACCTGCACAAAAAGAGCAAAACCCGAAATTACCTGCACAAAACACAATACAACTCAAACAAACATATTTTGGCCGAATTATTAACAAAAAGAGCAAAATTAACACTAAAACACACAAAACCTAAGAAAATACAAAACTAAACTAAAACACCCTAAAATACGTAAAATAAGGACGAGAACGCCCAAAATACAAGCTAAAAGAAGCTACGAAATAGGTCCTTAATGGAACGATCACAACCTAATACGGAGTATGAAAGAGGAGAGCTAATCACTTACAAGACATAAGAGGTTTTATCCTAACACCAATTGTGATAGGAGGTATAACTTTTAGAATTATAAGTTAGTTTAGTCTCTCCTCATCTTACTACATGGGACACTAACTAGTACACCATATGAGATTCAACAAATAATAATCAAACAAACAAAAAAAGGAAAAAAAAAATCTCACCTTGATTTTCTCGAAAAAACAGTAGCAACAAAGGAGAAACTCAAGAAATAAAACAACTACACTGTACTTTATGCTACAGTAGATTAGATGAATTGGAAAGCAAAAGGTTGTCCCATGTCAAATCATGCAGTACCATATGCATTCTGCAACTCAGTACAAATGTACAATACATTTTTCACTGTAGATTTCTGCGAGTAGTTTAAGCAGTGATTCATTTGATGTTTTCTACTTTTCAGTTTTTTTTTTTTTTAAAAAAAAATTTATAATTAGACCTATACATTTTTTTTTACCATGAGGGAGGCCATGGCCCCTGCTGCCCCCCCCCCCCTCCCTCCCTCCGCCCTGAGTTGAATTCTCATAAAAAAAAAATTTAAAAATGAAGGTAGATTGTGTGGTTTGATTATAATAATTTAGAGGTTGAAGATAATAAGGGGATAATAAGGAATCATAGCAAATGCGTGCGGTGAGAATCGAACCCAAGATCTCGTGCCTAGAATTCTGAAACATTAACCACTGGGTTATGACTTGATTCTGTATACATGTAGTAATATTTAACTAACAAATCTAAAAACTACATTTTGACTCTATTTTTTCCTTTATGTGTAAACAAAATAAGAATTTTTTGTCTAAAACTACCTTACTTACACCACTTTTTGCAAAAAAACTACCTTACTTACAAAAGCTTGTCCAAAATTACCTTTATTAGCCAATTTCTTGTTGATCACTACCTTGTTCGTTGTTCCGACGTTGACTTTGCTTTATTCTCGAAAATAATTAGCCCAATCAATGATTTGGGGTCATTTTTGCCCTTAAAGAGTAAAATATGAGGTCGGAATCTACAAAAAATGGTCGCATAAGCTTCTATTTGCATTACAAAATTTGTCTCGATATGCGTTCATTGGTTTGCGTGCCAAAAAAATTATCCATATTAAGGTTTTGGTGGGTCATTTACCCTAAAGGGTCAAATTTGAGGTCGGAATTTGCAAAAAATGATCAGATTGGCTAAAAAAGGCAAAGTCAACGTTGAAATAGTGAATAAGGTAGTGGTCAACTAGAAATTTGCTAAGTAAGGTAATTTTGGACAAACTTTTATAAGTAAGATAGTTTTTTACAAAAAGTGGTGTAACTAAGGTAATTTTGGACAAAAAAACCCACAAAATAACAATGCATAAGCTAAGCCAAATTGTTTCACATAATACTTAATTTATTCTTTATTTTCTTATTTTCCTACCCCCATGCCTTAACCGACATTATGATTGTCCATTGTCTTTATCGAGCTTATGTCTACATCGATTAATTAAGATGATACTAGTACGAGTGCAGTATATTTTGCTAAAATACTACTTCGTACGTAATAAGTTTGGTTCATATAAGTTTAGATAATAAGATCTATTAACATATAACAAGTTTAATAAGGTTCAATTATTACTTTCAATCAGATACGATAAAGTCTAATTGTATTTTCTTATAAATAATAGGATTAATCAAGTTCAACTAGATCAAATAAATTCAATTAGTTTCGGTCCAATTTGATAGTTTCAAATAAGTTTTTCATCATGTCTAATAAGGAGAAGACACAACTAAAAGTTTGAACTAGTTTATTATATTCAATATTCATATAAACTATTTGATGTTGTCATTTTAAGAATTAAGATTAGCTTTCTTGTTGGTGAATAATGTAACCAACATATACTTTCTCCTTTTATCTAATCGTCAATCAATAACTATACTATAAGAGAAGCAACTAGGTCAAAATCTTGCCACGTGTCGTTCTCTCGTGCATTCTTTTCCCACTTTTTTTTTTCTTCCCTATTTCCATAAATACCCCTGCATAAGTATAAAAATAAAGTTCATTTAAATTTATATTTTAAAAAATAAAACAACATATCATTGTAAATATGACAACAAATAATATGACAATAAAATTAATATGGAAGTTAAAATGTTAAAATAAACATTGCAACAAAATAAATGGTAATAAAATAAAATGAAAGATATCTTAATACATACATTATAAACGTAGTAATTTTGGTATGAAATACGATTTAAAAAATATTTTGGCATCAACAATATGTTAATATTATATATCACTTTAAACATATATCTTAATAATATATTATCTTTGGATGAGATTTTCAACAGATTATGTCAGTCATACCAAAATGATAAGAAAAAATTATGACAAGATTTGTTTTTTTCTCCTTTCCTTATTTTGTAAATACAATGCATATCACTATAATAAATTAGTTAATTTTTTTTCTCAAAATAAAAAATAAACATCATATCATTGTAATCCTGAAAACAAATAATATGAAATAAAATTAATAATAATAAAAGTTAATATATTATTGTAAAAATGAAAATAAATAATATGACAATAAAATAAAAATAAAAGTTAACATACCAGTGTAAACATGGCAATAAATAATATGACAATAAAATAAAAATAAAAGTTAACATATCACTGTAAGCATGACAATAAAATAAAAATAAAAGTTAACATATCACTATAAACATGAGAATAAATAATATGACAATAAAATAAAAATAAAAGTTAATATATCACTATAAACATATAATTGTCACGATATAATATGTCAATAAAATATACTATATACTTATACTATCTATAACATAAGAGAAGCCACTAAAAACTATTTCTTGCCATGTGTCGCTCTCTGGTGAATTTTTCCCGCTTTTTTTCCCTTTCCTTATTTTGTAAATACGATGCATATCACTATAATAAATTAGTTTAATATATATTTTCACAAAATAAAAAATAAACATCATATCATTGTAATCATTGCAACAAATAATATGACAATAATATAATAATAAAAGTTAATATACCACTGTAAATATGACAATAAAATAAAAATAAAAGTTATATATCATTGTAAATATGGCAATAAATAATATGACAATAAAATAAAAATATATAAAAGTTAATACATCACTATAAACATATAATTGTCTAGATATAATATGGCAATAAAATATACTATACTATAAGAGAAGCCACAAAAACTGTTTCTTGCCACATGTCGCTCTCTGATGATTTTTTTCCCGCTTTTTTTCCTTTCTTTATTTTGTAAATACGATGCATAATTGCATATGACTATAATAAATTAATATAAAAAATAAACATCATGCAATTGTAATCATGGCAACGAATAATATCACAAAAAAATAATAATAAAATTTAATATATCACTGTAAACATTGCCATAAATAAAAATAAAAGTTAATATACCATTGTAATCATCTAATTGTCACGATATAATATGAAAATAAAATATGGTAAATTATGAATAAAAACATTTAGCATGTCAAATCTAGCAATACAATAATAATAATAAAATACCATTGTAAACCTATCATTGTAAAGTATGCTGGTAATTAAGAAAATATTAGAGTCTTATACTTTTTTCTTAAGTAAACTTCTTTGTTGATTCACAAAGTATTAGTAAGATGGAGTTTAAGTTGCCTTAAAATTACTTAAAATTCTAACATAGATTAAAGTTTTTTTAACGGGAACATAGATTAAAGTTACCTCCTATTTTATTGCCAGGAAAAATATTTCATTAAAAAAACTCATATTGTATAAAATTAATTTTATTATCTTTTATCCAAACTATCTCTCAAAATTAATGACTAATGTATGACGAAGATCATTACGGGATAAAGGTTTTCTAAAATGGTTTAAACTTAATCCAAAATCTGCTCATATTACATTAAATTTAACCATTTAATTAAATTTAATGTACCATATTACACAATATTTTTTATGTTGATTTAATTTCTTTGACTTCTCATGCAATATTTTTTGTATTCCTATTCATGTATATTACAATAATTTGAAGACAAAATTCATAATATCTAATTTCTTATTTATCATTACTTGATTTTTAAATTATATTAATCACAACTATTATTGAATTTCAATCAAAATATTACTAAAAAAATACCATTAATCTTTTTAAATTTTGTTACAATCGTCATCATTTTGCAAAAATTGTTTAGCACATATCATTGCATGAGCACCTATATTAAATCATAACATGAATAGCAATATTCTTATTAGAAGTTTGTATGAGATTTTTTTAACAAGTTATGAGTTCCCACTTAAAAGATGCTGGCAAGTTGTATTTTTAAAGGGAGATATTGGTAATGATGAAGATTAAAAAGTTGAACTCTTAAAACAATAGGGTGAATCAAAATAATATGTTTGCCTTCTCATAACTATTACATGTCAAAAGTCACGATAAATTTCTAAAAGAATAGTTTATAGTTGATTAAAAGCACCCCCGGACACAACCTGATTTTTTATGGGCTTTGGACATGCAAATTATGCCCGAATTTTGGTCTGGCACGACCCGACTTTTTATTTTCTTTATGCGGTCTTGGACACTTAAAGTTAAGTTTTTTGGTTAATTTTTTAGGCCCGGCCCGAAAAAATCCGCCAAACCCGTACTAAATTTCCGGACTTTAATTAGCAAAGAAATTTGAGCCCAAACCTGGCACGCTCAATGGGTTTTGTTTTATGTATTGGGCCCAGTCCCAACCCAACCCGACCCATGATCACCTCTAGAATAGTTTGAATGGTGAAAAACTACTAGAGAAGTTTGACAAGGTAAATAGTGGATAATTTTTGTAAAAAAATCACTTTAAATAAAATGTAATAGTTAGTTATTATTTAAAAGATTTCTTTTGTTATACAATCATGAGTATAAATAAACTTCTATTAATATTGTTTATTTCAAAATCTAATATTACTTTTCGTGCTTTTTTAAATAACAACTTAAAATTTTATTGTAGTGTTAATGATAAACTTTAACAAAATATTCATTAGGGATATTTATTATCCAAAAAACGGGTACACTTTTTTTGCAGCCCATAACTCACTAAATGTGAGTACCTGCTAGGCAGACACTTAATTGCTTTAAGTGGCTCAAGTCAACGGATACGTATGTACCCATTATCCACAAGACCACATGGAAAAAAATACTCGGTATAAAAATACACAAATTTTATAAATTCTTTGCAAAATAAATTGTGGATCTCCTGGTAAATGGTGACATATTTTTTAGCCATCCCTGACACGCAAAAATTTACGTAATTGGTGTTATCCAGGTATGCCACCCGTAAAATTCAATTTTTCCACTAAAATTATTTGTCACAAAAGAGATCGACAGATCGAGACATGTTTGTTGAGTCCTCTCCCCCATATTGATTCAATTACCTATTTAAGAAAAATAAATACATAGTTATATTATGAAATATTTACAGAGTATACGAAATTTAATTTAATATTATTTCATGCAAAATAATTTTCTAGGGAGTTAAATTAAGATTTACAAAATAAATAAATATAGTCAATTTTTTTATATAATTTTTTAAATATTTCATGCATAGTAAATTTCACTATAATTTTTAAGTCATGCATTGCACGAATGCTATACTAGTATCCATCTAAAGCTCGACACAGGCATGCGAAGACAACCCACATGTCAAATTCGCCTACCTCATGTCATAATGAGTCGTGCCTAATAAAGGGTCAAGAAAAGTTTGTGACGTGCCGAAATCGTGTCAAGTTATAAAATATAAGATCCGTCCACAACCCGACCCAAGCTTCGTGCCAAACCGGCTTGTATCGACATGTCATGCCTTACACAAATTTTATATACATTATAAAATTTTAACCAAAATAAGCATATGCTAACTTATGTGTCGGGCAGTCATACTCATGCCGGCTTCGTGTCAAACTTTTAAAATGTTGTCCATCGTGGCACATGACCCATCGTTCGTGCCTTTTTGGCACATGACCCATCGTTCGTGCCTTAGTGTCGTGCCTTTCTCATAGCAGACTTGTGCTAGGTCGGGCCTAAATCGTGCCGTGCCAAGTTGGCTGTAACGACCCGACTCGCTTAAATCGACGCGGAAGAAACCGACGAGTCGAATAGTTAGAAACTACAACTCAAAACTTAGGAAATTAAACTAATTCCTCAAAATATTATTAATCAACCAAAAACGTACAAATACCCACAAGTTTGTACATAACTAGTCCCAAAAGTCAAACTAAAAATACTAAACATACGAGTAAACTCCAACTACATGTCAGAGTTATAAACAACGTAAAAGAGTCAATACAATACTCCAATACTATCTAAAAACAACAGTAACCCTCCTGGTTTTTCTATTTTCTTTTAGACCGTCGTCTCCATAATCAACAACATCCTCACGAAGAAAACTCATCTAGTAAATACAACAGATAGCAGAAATAACAACGTCGCTCGCCCAACCCAAAGCTAAGCAAGAGTATCGTCATCAGAAATACCTGAAAAATATACAACAGTCCACCATCAGTGGCGAGTAACATAACTGACTCACCCTAATGTGAATACACATGTACATAGCACAAATCAAATAATCAATATCAATAATCAAAGTACGAGAACAACCCAAGACGTGAACTCGACTCAAACCAACCTAATAAACTATCTTTGGCGCAATCAATCATATTCTAGACCGGACTGTGCTCGTACGAACGCATCTTACGCGATCGAACTTTCTACTATGCTTGGATTTGAGAATCTTACTCCCAAACCCCATGAAACCAATCTTACTGGAAATCCATGTCCCGTGAAACCAATCTTACTGGAAATTCACAAAGATCGCATAGTATGACTCCAACTATCCTAATACCGCGGATGGAATAGGGGCAACGTCTTAACCCAAATACAATGAATCTTACTCAAAGTATCAGGCGTCTAAAAATGAAATCAAGCTAATTAATTAATTAAATCTTTTAATCGACTTAATCATATTATCATCATTATTACCCAACATAACTAAATTAAGTTCAAGAATTGCCTCTAGCCTTGATTCTCGAATTTAACTAGTTAAATTATCGAAGTTATTCTCAAGAACTGCCTCTAGCCTTAATCTTGAGTCTAACCAATCATAATCCAACATTCAATAATCATTCTTTAATCATATTAGACACTTTCTTTAACTTTCTTTATCATTTAAACCATTTTCATTAACTTTCAAGATTCAACCAAGAACTCATAAAGACTCATCAAGAACTCATAAAGAACCCAAAGAACTCATAAAGAACTTATAAAGAGCTCATAAAGAACTCATTCAAGATCCAAGATCTTCAATCAAGAACTCAATCAAGATTCAAGAACTCAATCAAGAACTCATCCAACATAATCATCACACGCATATCATCATGATTCATTCGAAAACTTCAACTTAAACTCATCCAAATTCATCAAACTTTGACATAATAATCATGATCATAAAACAACATATATTCAACCATAAAATCATCAAAACCATCATCAAAATATCATGAAAACCATATCAAAATCAGATTAGAAACAATACACTAAATCATGAATAAACTTCATCAAATAACCCATACATGCATTTAATCTATACTATAAACATAGTATACCAAAAAGGTTGAGAAAGCATGTTACCTAATCAAATATAACCACGTAGATAATCCTCAAAACTTGCTGCCCGGAACGAGTCACACGACCACACAACACCCACGGCTTCAACACGGTAACACCACGGTTGCACCACCACGTGAGACACCACGACACAACCACCACCGCTGCCCACTGGTCACACTGCTGCCAACAGGACCTGCACGGCTGCCCCATGGTTGCACGGACACCTTGCTGCCCACACGGCCACCACCTCCCCGCAAGACCCAAACCCAAAACCGAAACCAACCCAAGACATGATCAAGGCAATGAAGGCTACTTGTTTTTAGTCACTTAAAGATCAATGAATGTTGAATCTTTAAGTTTGGATTTGGAGTTGAAGATGAACAAAACTTGGGTCCAAGACACCCAAAATAGGCGTGTGGCAAGAGGTAGGAATGGAGGGAGAGTTTGGCTTTTAAAAGTGATGGCAAGGGATGATCAAATGGCAAAAGGATCCTCATGCCTTACTACTACTTCTATTTATAGAAGTTAGTTAGGTGTGAATGCATGGCAAGTGGCAAATCATAGCCATGTACTAGAGAGGGCCGGCCATACATAAGCTAAAATGGGCCTTAGTGAGCAATTGGGCTAATTGCACTTAAGCATGACTAATCATGTTCAAATTGCACTTGGCCTAAAATTAATTAACTAATTAGAAAATTAAATAATAAAATTCTAATTAATTAAAATAAAATAAAATATAAGAATTAATAAACCATTTAAATAAAATGGTTACACTCAAGTAATAAAAATAGTCTAAAATAAATTTAGACCATGCACCGCAACAACAATAATTACCAACTAACAATACGAAAATAGCCCAAAATCTAGGGCGTTACACTGGCCCTCATTCCGGTTTGACCAATGTCCAACTCTATGTCCATGTATTTTGCGAGTTCATAAGGAAAACTTCATATGAATAATAATCTCAAGTATTGGAGATTTTCCAATATTAATCCCAACTATCGATAATTATACTATTATACAAACTTCAGGGGCTGTTTTTATGATATTACTCTATACTAACTTATGACAAGCTTTGATTTCTTTCGTAGAAATGGAGGAAGAAATGGTCCGGTAAAATAAGTAGGAAAGAAATGGCTACTTTTTAAATTGGTAACCGGTTATAATAGGTTAACCAAACTAATGGACTAAAATCGTAGAACAACCCCTACAAATTTGGATTATAGTTTAAAAATCGATACTTGAGATTAATATCTAAAGACTTCCAATAATTAAAATTATTGGTATGAATTTTTCCTACAAATAATCATACCATTCAATTTTTCCTACAGGAAAAGGAAAAAGTATTGTCAAACCATTCAATTTCTCCAAAACAAAGATGAAAAAATGTATTTAATAAATGTAACCTTGATTGTTGCACAAAAAAAAAAGTCTGACCTTGAATATGTGTGTGTTCGATCCCAATAAGAGTAGTTATACTTAAAGGTGAGGTGGGCACGGGTTGTGTCGGTACAACTGTTGTACTCGTATGCCCTGTGTGGCTGTGCCTTTGGCAGGTCATGTCTAGAGTGGGCCTAGAGAATGTTGTGTTGTGTTAGGTTCGTACTAAATTTCAAAAATTGAGCCAATGCTGGATCCATGCATTCCATGGTTTGTGCCGGGCCGACTCGTGCGGGCTTCATGCCTTGATTAGAATTTTTTATATTTTGGGATTTTTGCTCATAATGAGCGTGACACCTGGTGGGCCAGCCTGTTGTGCTTGTACCAAGTTTTAAAAATATTGTCCATGCATGTTACATACGGTGCATGACCCATGAGTGTGTTTCTCGTTTCGTATTGTGCCACTAGCGGGCTCGTGCTGGGCCGGTCCCCAACCATGTCATATCCGTTTGGCCCACGTACTGGCCAACCCACATGACTACCTCTAGTTATGCTATTGGGAGGAGAGATTGGAATTGGGGTTATTATTTTGGTCTAAAGATCACTAGCTTTGAACTATCATTACTTTATTATATAATTAATTAACGTATGTACACTTGTATCCCATAGTGCGACACTGAGACTTGTTTGCGGATATCAATTTTGAAAGTGCGGATATCAATTGCTTAAGATAAGTAACCATCAATTAAAAAAATAACAATAAAGGGAGATCAGATAGTAAATAGTCATAAGAGGACAATCAAAACTGATATAGGGAATAAGGGATTTGCTTGCTTATATATTTATTATTTCCCTTATTATTATTATCAACCATAAATTCATAATTCATTATGCGACATTCGTTAGCTAAAGCTCCCTTAAAAAACGAAATTTCATTATTTAAAGTTTTGAATATAATTTATTTTTATAAACAACTCCATCCGTTTTTTTAGTTTATTTACTCAATTGAGTTTTTATCAAAATCAATAAATTATTGGGAGTTGGAGAAAAAGAATAAATGATGATTAAAAGTTGTATAAAAAGTAAGAGAGAGAGTATGGATCGGAAAAGAGAGAAAAGGAGGGTAATTTTATAGAATTAGTCAAAAGTAGGAGAGAGAGTATGAAAAATACACTTGGGAATCATAAATTAATAAATGTAGAAGAATAAATGTGAGTAAGTTAAAAAAAATCCAAAAAGAAAAGTGAGTAAATTAAAAAAAAAAAAAAAAGCGGAGGGAGTAAAAGCCAATGCTCATACATAGATGTACATCATGGATTATTATTGCAATATAGGAGTAAAATACTTAAGTCAACTTACATGTTAAGATTAATAATAACCGAATTTATAGTAGTAGATTATGCCATTATGGTAGATGATTCCGTAAAAGTAAAGGAACATCAATATATTTAGTACCTTAATATTCATGTATATTATGTTCCACTAACGACCCGTTTGGTTGTTGGTAATAAATTTTTGGTAATGGTAATGAATTTTTAAGTGTAATTAGTTGAGGAAGAACTTCATAATCCTCATGGAATACATATTTTTCATTCTCAACCTTGAAATTTCTTCTTATTTTTTATTAACATCCATTACCATGTGGAAGGGTGGTATTAGATGGGAATGAATATTTGTAAAGAAAATTAGATAAATTAGAGTTAAACTAGCACAACCATGGAAATAGATTTTGATTTTCATTACAAATTTAGTTATAAATTCATTCCAATTACCACCAATATTATAACCGACTACCAAACAGGCCATAAAAGTATAAAACTGCGGTCCATACTAATTCTTTGGCTAAGTCGAACGGTCAAATTAGGTAATTTTTTTAGCAAAAACAGTCAAATTAGTAAAATAGTAATTTTCATTCAAATTTTATTTATCTGACGGCATGGGCGGAGACAAAGGGGCTGGCAGGAGCCTTGGCCTTAGCCCAAAATTGTTAGTATATGTCAAGTTTAAGTGAAGATAAACAATAAAAATGTAGTAGCTCAAATGATTTGATTGTTTGTTTATACTTCCCTAGACTAGGGTTCGAGGCAAAGGGGGGTTTGATTGCTATTTTTTTGTCATTTATCGTTCTAGTACTTTGATGTGATGTTGATTTCAGCCCGTGAAGGCCGTGATAAAAAATTCTAACTCCGCCATTGTCTAACAGTGAGACCTTGATAAAAGAATTTGTATAATAATAAAGGAACATGTGATTGCGCCTGATAAGGTGCAAAATTCAAACAACGGATGGGCAAAGAGTATGCAATGAAGGGGATTATTTCAAAATACAAGGTGCATGCTGGTGTCTCATGCAATGGAGTAACATGCAAGAATAAATAATGAAGAAGGTGTGATGTTAATAACAAGTTTATGGTCCTAGTGACATGTGCGTTTGTAGTTGAATTCTTGAATACTCTTATCACATATCATGCGGTCATTTGGACAGTGCACATGCATGGTAGTTAGTGGTTACCAGATTTTGCTCTTTTCCTCATTGTTAGATTAGTTATGTATGTGTAGAACCCCAAAATTGGATAGTTCGAGTCGGGTTGATAATTTCGGGTTGGGTTCGGCCATTTTAGACCAATTTAATTTCGGACCGTTTTGGATTCGGTCATAATTCGGATCATTGCACTATTCAAACCGGATTTAGGTTTCGGATCAGAATGTTTCGGATTAGGTGATTATGGGTCAACTCAAGGATAATAGTGATAAGATTTTATTTAATTATGAATTTTCTTTTGGTTCAACAAATATATGGAGTATAAAAATAATATTTGAGTATATGTATAAATAATTCTTGCTCTTTTGAGTTGCCAATTATGGCTTCATTGGAAGTGGAAACTAAAAATGTCCCAAATTTATCTTGAGCGAATTACTCTTAAATTGATTTGTTTTGGATGGAATCAGTTCATATGGGGTTGTTTTCGGATCGGGTGTGTTCCATTTCGGATAAGTTTTAGATTTTAGATGATGTTTGGATTGTCCTTTCACACCGAAATCAGGTCTCGAATTGAGTATTTTGGATCTCAGCTCCGCTTTGCCAACATGTTTAATTACAGGTTCAATCTACATGCTTACCATTTGCGTCAACCTCACCCTAGTTTTATTTAATTTGTATTTTTGGGCCAATCATGATTCGATTCTAAATCTCTTGTCTCACTTTATGTGTGCCACTTAATCAGTTATTTTCATTGGTTCATAATATTTTTCTTTATAATTGATTGATAATAATTGGGCTCTTATTTTAAAAGCATTCACAAGGAATACATGACACCCAAACTAAACACATAAAGTAGGACAAAAAATTTGGATCAGAAGAGGCAAATGGCAAACCTCCAGCCTTTATAGATTAAATGTGGAAGTTCAAGTGCTAAATTACTTCACACTTCACTCCTCCATCACCCTTATCCTCGTAAACTTCTTCAATTTAGGCCTTGTTCTACGGAATTGAATTCGTCGAACTAAACTAAATCTTAGTCTTAACAGGAGTAGAATTGAACTGAATTTGTTTCAACTGAACTGAATTTATTTGAACTAAAATTTAGAAAATAAGTCCAAAAGAAGTGCCCTGGACTTTTCCACTTGTCTAATTAAGGGCGCATGAGGTTAAGGCTTCAGAATTCCAGACATGAGGTCCAGGGTTCGATTCTTACCACACGCATTTGCGAGGATTTCTTATTATCCCCATTATAGATGCGTGTGTTGGTTGTTATTGAGCTGGGTGACCTGCAGTGGGGTCTGAATTCAAGGCCTAGTATTACACAATTTATCCTATAAAAAAAATTAGGGGCGCATGTGCTATTTGTATGCATCAAATTAATATTGTAGAATTCCACATTGCATCAATGTATATGAGAACAAAAGTTTGGTAGCCCTTTAGCCTCTAACTAAAGTAATACCTAACCTATGCTCCTCTAGTATAGTATCGATTTGAGGAGGAAGAGAAAATTCAATACATAGAGTAGAAAGTATTAAATACCCCACATTTGCAATCCAATTAGCAGTGTGGTTTCCTTCAAGATGATACGTCGAACAAGGTAAGTGTCAAACTGGGAAGGATATCATTTCGCATTGCGGTCAGTTCAGCAAGCGTGGCAAAAGAGTGTCCAAATGATGAGATACAATCAGAATATTACTCCCTCCATCACATATTATTGACAACAATTGAATATTTTACCTCTCACAAATAAATACAAAATGTTATAAATAATGCGTGACGGATGGAGTAGATAGTATTGCGTACATGGCGGTGTATCTATACATACAGTCAAATAAAAATGTGTACACACTCGGGGGCGGAGCCAGGGGCTGGCAGGGACCTTGGCCTCCCCCTTGGTACAAAATGGTTAGTATATGTCAAGTTTTAGTGAAGATAAACAAAAATATAATAGCTCAATTGGTTTGATTGCTTGTTTATATTTTTGTAGATTAGGGTTCGATGCTCACTAGCTACATTTTTAACATCTTTTTCTCTTTACCATTCTATTATTTTCATGTGATATTAATTGATTTCGGCTCCATGATAAAAGTTTTCTAGCTCCACCACTGTCCACATGCACACTAAAATGAACATGCACATGCAATAAATGAATAAGAAAATATATACTAACTCTGTTTAGTTATCCATTAATCAAAACAAACAAAATTACAAAGTGTTTTACAATATATTGATATATCACATAATACAAATTTTATTTAATTAGTCATAAAAAAATCATTTAAAACCAAATAAAGTTATATTTTTGTGATTTAAAATGGAAAAAATTCACATGAATAATTCGAACTCTGCACAGTCTTATCAAAATGGTCTTCTCAAAGTCATTATCCAAAGCATATCTAAAAAACACTGCTTCACAACCTTAACAAAGTGAAAAAACACACACTAAATGAAAGGGGACTAAAATGGAAAGACACTCTAGAAAAGTGGGACTATAACGAGTTAATGCAAAGGTCGAGCAACTATCGAATTATTCATGTGAATTTTTCTTTTACAATATTTAAGCTTCTCTTTTAACTTTTGTAGATTGTTTCGAACTACATCTTTACTCATTTAAAGGTTATTAATATTAAGAATTTTTATAAATTATTCATTGAAATTATTTATTTGTAAAAAATATGAAATAATAATGTTTTAAAGAAAACCAAAAACCAAACCATTTTAAAATTTCAGCAAATTTCAGCCCAATACAAAATTATCACTCCAAGCTGGCCTGCCATGATTCGAGCCAAATATTAATTCCATGAACTTGCAAATTTCAGCAAGGTCATGCAGGATTGATCTTCCAGCCCAATGCTCTTATTATATTTTACCCCTTCTTTGAAAGGGTCCAAATAGAATTATCTAATTGCTATTGCTTGAGTAGTTGAGTGTTAGGGAAAGAGATTTGTAATTAATAGAAATTAAACCTCGCACTTTAAAAATGCGAGAAGACATTTTGTGCGACTTAAGTCGATGGAGTATTTGAGGGCTTTTCCTCGGAGCCTAATATTTTTTAACTAATAAAACCATTAATCATGTGACTAAAGCCCGTCCAAAATTCGCAAAATCTGATCATATTGAAATTCTACCCTCATCTTTCAAAAAAAAAAAAAAAAATTCTGCCCTCAACTAGCTAACAAATCGGTAATTTCGAAGTTTTGGTAACGAGATGATCAGATGACCTCCTTTGATCAGCTCGCTAATTTCCGGAGTGGTTGGGCATCAAAATGGGGCCCACTTAACGGAAAATTAACGATTTTGTTAACTATACGTTAAATGACATAGATTTAGAAAATTTCGTTAGCTGTTGTGCTACTTGTATATATCTTATATGGTGCAACTAATCACCAACCAAAATGCAAGAAATAGTCATTCAATTCCCTGAAAGCCTCTTATCAAACATAAAAGCAGAATTAATAACCCAAATCTAAAGAGAGAAAATAACTACACAAATCTCTCTAAATACATCAAAATATATTCTGTACAATGTACATAAACATCAATATCTACACCATTTTCATAATCATCTCCTAGACTGTACAGAGACTGCTATATTATATAGCAAGAACTAGTATATACACACATTTTAAGCTTGTAACCTAATATTCACATTTACAATAGTAACCAAGATCTGTTACCTATATATTTACAACCCGAAACTAATTACAATGTACCATAAATCATAATCGGCCTTTTTTCTTCTACCCTGTGCATTTTCCCCTACCCATTTTGTATCAGTATTCTTCTAGTTTTACAACTATATATACGACGATTCAATTCAGTATATATTCCCCTTGAGGTCCTGCAAGCTCGGGCACTTAAAAAATTTCCCGAACAAGAAACTCATAGTAGTAGGTTTAGGGGACGGAAATGAGTTGTGTTTTATGTGCAAATTGGTATGGCCGATTTGTTGTTGGATCGAATTAACTATCCGTGGATCCACAGGGTTTCCTGTCACGTCTGTTACATAGAAGGTGTCTATTGCTCTGCCATTCTTTGTGGATATTTCAGCTCTTCGGATGGTTAGTCCGTTTTCCCTGAAAATTCGGGTTATATCTGATAGCAATCCTACTCGATCTTCAGTACAAAGTTCTAGCTCTAATCCCTGAAGAAAAATATCAAGTTAGCTTGTGAATTGTGATTGATAGAGTATATAACATATTCCTGGACCTCAACTATCAGCTTAAGCTTTTGGTTGAGATGATCCTCTAACAGTGATAATAATAATATTGAAACATTATTAGGAATTATTAAGAATTATATATAGTTGAGCTAAATTACCTCTGAGGCTCTCCTCTCTATGGCTGCTTCAAGGCATTGCATCACACGTTCTTGCTCAGCTTCCGATTTTATGGGGCGTCCATCAATGTGTCGAATGTAGAATTCCTATAATCAAATGTAATATGTTAGGTACATGACCAAAAGAAACTAGTGACAATATTTTTTTTTTGCGGAAATTCTCAATGGTAGTACGTCCTGACTGAGTTTTTTAAGTTTTCTCTTTGGTGGCTATTCTTAATTGCAAATCTTACTGGTAGCATTGAATTTTTGGCCATATATGAGAGTGATTTTTGGCCATATATGAGAGTGATATTAGTAAGTTGTAACCATTTTTCATTGCAAAAGGCTATTTATTCTCCTTCAACTTCTCTGAAATCAAAATGATTTAGGATTTTTATGAAAGATGAAACAAATATGGTTTTCTTAACGAAAACTTGTGTCAATACAATTCATGAAACCTTAATTGGTTATAATATATAACAACCATTTTAACATTTGTTTATAATAGAATGTGGTTATTAATGTCGGTTTCTCAAACATAACCATAAACTCAAGACTACCATTGAGATTTGCAATTAAGAATAGCTACTAAAGAGAAAACATGGCTACCAATTGAAATTGGAGAAATTAAAGTCCCAACTACTGTTGGTCTTCCAAAAACAGTCTCATTTATCGATTATCTCATAACAGTCCCCAACTTTAGGGAGTGTTTTACAAAAACAATCCCAGTTATTGACTTTCTTTTGAAAAGAATCCCAATTTATGACTATTTTTAGAAGATACTCCCCCGTAATATATTAATTGCAACAATTTAGGGAGTGTTTTACAAAAACAATCCCAGTTATTGACTTTCTTTTGAAAAGAACCCCAATTTATGACTATTTTTAGAAGATACTCCCCCGTAATATATTAATTGTAACAATTTGACATAAAGCAGAGAGAAAAAATATCAAACCGTTACAGTTGATATGTTATGAAGGGAGTATATTATAGTTATGATTGTTTTTGTAAAATAGTTATAATTATTATGAGATAATTAATAGTTGAGACTTTTTTTTATCGGGTAAGGGGGGTGGTGGTGGTTTACCTGGTAAGCTTCATTCCGGGCAGTGGTGACCATGCCATGAAAAACCACATATTGCATATCAGTTAGAGTGCACACTATATCAAACAACAACTTAGGGCGATCCTTAGACCTCATAACAATAGCAGTATAATCCTTCTCATGACAATCAGAAACCGTTATGTGCGGCCTCCTATAAACATCCTCGCTTCTAGACCGCCCTACAGTCCCCATTCTATCATAGTCCCTATCATCGAACATAATCTGATGCAGCCGCCTCCCTCTGTGAGTCGATCCAGCATTTGAAAGCCTAGTTTGTGCTGTGTGCCAATCACTATTTCCTTTAAGCACATAGCAAAGCAACTTCTTTATATTTAGGAGCCTTTTCGGGTCATCAATTGCTAGCCCTGTTGAGTAATCAGTTACATGTACAACTGCTGCAGCTCGAGAATTGTGAGTCCATATCTCAGCATTCACCACATTGCAACTCAGATCAGTTAGGACTGCACATACTTCTGATAGCAATCCTGGTCTGTCTGTCCCTGTCAGCTCAATTGAGGTGTGTTCTTCAGAGGGCATCACTCCTACTGAATCTCTTAATGGCGGCCAAAGCGAGGCGTTGCTCTCAATTGTCTGGTCATGTTCAGGAAAAACAATGATAGAATGAGGTTTAAGCACATAATTGCCATTTGATTTGTTTTGAGATACATCGGATTTGAGAAACTGGGAATTTACATTTCAAAAATCCAAACTTCACACATAATGGCTAAAAAATAAGACTCTGGGTGCGTTTGATTCAGGTTGTTTAAGCACTCTAATGCTTATCTCAGAAAATTCAGGTCAGATAAGAAAATGCCAGATCAGATTAATTCAGAAAAATTTCAGATCAGATAAGAAATATCATAAATATAAAAATAAATACAATCAGAAAAATTCGGATCAGAAAAGTTAAGGACAGATCAGAAAATTTCAAACGAATCAAACGCACCCCCAGTGACTCGCGCCTAACCACACTAGTATGTGTGTTAGCTCAGCAAAAAAGCACACCTGTTGGACATAGTTGATGACTTCTTGATCTCTGATCTTCTTCCCATGGTAGTCGGTCACATTAAAAACTGAAAGAACAATTAAGAAAGGAAAAAGAAGTTGATCTCAGAAACAGAATCAAGGCTAAGTGGTTAAAAACCTATGGTTTAAAATATATGAGTAAAAATTGACATGGTAATGGTGAAATACCATCCATGAACCAGCCGCCATCCGAAGAAATGTAAGCTTTTTTAATGGTAAGGCTCACATCAGCAAGAACTTGGACAACTTGTAGAAGAGTTCCATGCTTGTTGACACTGTCAACCTGAATAACATAACAACCATTATACATTTTAGTCACACTACTACTTAAATTAGTCATATTCATATATCAAATCCTCATTAGTTAATTAATCTTAAATTGTTAGGTCCTGTTTTTTTTTTCGTACTAAATTAATCTGAATTGAACCGAACAAAATCCTAAACTAATTAGCAGCCGAGCTGAACTAAATTAATCTAAACTGAATTGAACAAAATCCTAAACTTAGCTGAACTAATTTAATCTGAACTGAACTGAACAAAATCCTAAATTTATCAGTAGCTGAGCTGAACTAAATTAAATTTGTCTGAAGTTAAGTTCAAAAGAATAATGCCTTGGTCTCCCAATCAATTGCAACCTTTTCAATCCACATAGGATTAGATCAAGATGGGAAATTCAAGTTGTATTAGGAAGTAATAAGGACATGATACTAAGTGACTAAGTAACCGGCTTTGAGTATGCACAAGAGCCAACAAAAGTTATTAATTACACTCTTTGTCAATTGATATTGTGGCAAAATAATACTTGGCTCTTTTATTTTGGACCCCCTAAAATCATGTCTCTTGGCTCCAAATTTTTTGTCTTCCATACTTAAAGTACACAACCACAACGGATAAAAATAAGGGACACTAGTGCTCACTAGCCACCACATCTCCAAAAAAATCGATCACATTTCGCTTTCGGTGGAACTCACAGAATAATACTTCTTCCGTTCCTTTTTAAACGATAGATTTCTTTTGTTATGGTGTTTCAATTTACTTACCACATTTTTTTGTAAGAAGATATCAAGTGGTCCCTTAGCTTATAAAATGTTTTAATTGTCTCAACTCTTATCAATATATATCCTCTTAATTTAGGAACCCCACTTGTCAACTTTGGCACAAGCCCATCATTTTTTTGTTCTAAATTACAATTTGTGTACTACCGCCCCCATTTAGTTGCAACATTTATGTATAGAGTATAGACATTAACTGTAACAATTTTTTTTCTTTAAAAGTAACAATTTCTCTCTATCTCCCCTTATCATCACATATTTTTATCTTTCAATCAATTTCACACCCGCAAACAAATTTTGTCTAAGAGTTTGAGCACTTCTTTTGTTGCAATAAATTTGGGGCACATGTAATAGAAAAGATTGTGGTAATGGCAACATTTACGTATACACACGTTGCAACAATTTTTTTTTCCTTTAAAAATAATCATTTCTATCTTTCCTTATCAGATCTTTTTATCTCTCTAACCATTCACACCCGCAAACAAATTTTGTCAGTCTGAGCACTTCTTTTGTTGCAATAAATTTGGGGCAAAGTTAATAGAAAAGATTGTGCCAACAAAACCAAAGCTACTTTTTTCAATGGTAATGCTCTATATATATATGTAGTCATTAAGGCTAATATATAGAAGCATTTAATATACTTCCAAAATGGTAAATTTTTCAAAATACATCACAAAATAGCATAAATTGGTGTAAATAAATGTTTAATTTAACTAAAACATACGACTAGCTTCTTAAACATAGTCCTAAGGCCTTACTGTCATGATTCCTAGCCTACTTTATCCAAACACACACTTTGTGTGGGGAGGATAAGAAGATCCTCACAAGATAAGTGAAGTAAAGTTCAATCTTGCCTATGGTTTTAGAAGTTTTGTCAGTGAAGCAAACAAGACATATATAGTATTAAGCATACAAATTACTTAGACTTATACTTCCCCCCTCCAAAATCAATTGCCTCAACCATAATTGAAAACATAATAATTGACCTTTCGTAATAGTTGGGTCATAGTGGTCTCTTCCATGTACCCATATTATGGATTTCAGTTTTAGCCTATTGAGAACTTCAATTACAACCCATTAACATACACTTTTATATAAGTAATTCATTTTATTGTATTTTTAGTCAGTTCAATTTAGCCAACATACCCATCAATAATGGAGAAAATAACGAATTTTTATACAGGTGTATAGTGAAGTTTGAGACGTGATGGATGGTATGACACAGGGAAGCCTCTAGCCCTCTACCACCACACCACACTTTACTACTCTATATAAGTAGTAATTAATTAATGTTATGTTTGTTTAAAAGGACAACATTTTCTTCATTTATCAATTCATTTTTATTTGTTTTATGAGGTAAGGGAAGAAAAATGTTCTAAAAAATGCAAATTTGCTATTTTGAGAAAAAAAATAAAAATTTCGTTTCTGTTATAATAAGGTATGCGGCATTTTTCACCTTATTTATTACTCCCTCCATCTCCTTTTGTTTGCAACATTTACTTTTTCACACCTCCCAACACACAACTTTAAATAAAAATATCTTTAAATACATATAATAAAAAATTATAAAAATTATAAATTAAAAAAGTAAATATCGAGCTGAATCAAACGGGATCCCATTTGACTATATTTTTTCTTATGTGCATAAAATTAGAGAGAGTCAAAGTTGGTCAATGAACAATGAAAAAATTGTACTTGTTGCAAAAAAAAGGGCCGGAGGGAGTACTTTTGTTTTCTTCACTACCTCAGTCATCACTTTTTTTCTTATATTTTCTATTTTCCTTTTATTTTGTTCTTTACTTCAATCATTCCATTACAAATAGTTTTTGTGGAAACAAAAGTAGCCTAAATGAAAGTATGGTTTTTAACCAGGTTAAAAAAAAAAAAAAAAAAAAAAGGCAAGAACCATTAAATTACCTGAATTACAGTAGCATCTTCAGAAGAAATATTATCAATAACAACTCTGCAAAAGTAACCCCAACCAATTCTTTCTCATCAATCCAACACATACTTTGAATCTTGAAATTAGACCAATTAATTACCATATGACTAAAAATCAAAGAATAAAATCAAGTTAAAACAGAACAATTAGCTCATACAATTCCAAAACTTTAGGAGAGGTAAACAACAATTAGTTAAAGATTAACATATAATAATATGACCCACCTAAACTCAACCAACCAACCAACTTAACAAGAAAGAAAAAAAAATCACAAAACAAAAAAAAAAGGTAGTACCTTGGTGGGTTCAACCTTCTTATCAATTTTTCATACTCGTCGTTCATCCTTAGTATTATTTCAGAAAAAAAATGATTATCTTTAATTTAATCAATCAAGAAATAAAATTACAAAATCTCCAATTTTTGTGGAAGAAGTAGTAATTGAGTAGAGAGAAGAGTGAAAAGAGAGAGAGAGAGAGAGATAACAAAAGAATGTTGTTGAAGTGGGGAGAAGCGTAGGCAGCCGTCTTATTATTTACTAGTTTATTATACCCGAGTATATATATTTTTAACTAACTTATTTAGATAATTTTAGTGGTAAGAATTTTAGATAGGTATAGGTCAAGCATATGCTCAGTTTATTTAACTAAGGTATTGAGATAATTTTAGTGGTTTGCATTTTATATATATTATTACAGAATAAGTTGATGGTTTTTATTTTTTGAAAAAAATTTAGTTGTGCAATGTAATCTTATTACGTAGTATATTTTAAAACTACTCTAATAATATAAACATGAAAGATGACCATAACAATGCTTAAAATAATAATAATTATAATTTATTAAAAAAAGGTCAAAAGTAGTTTTAAAAAAAGGAAAACATTTAATGTTATCCTATTAAGTAGAGGAAGTTTTAGGAGGGAAAAAAGGGAGTTTAAGAGGAAAAATTTATTTTTAATGGTTTTCCTTTTAATATATAGTATAGATAGATAGATTTTTACGGTCAGTTTATCAAAAAACTGCCCGACAGTCTTGCTTGGAGTTGTTAGATAGGGCAATTGGGCAGTCGTTATCAGTGACGTGGACGTTTTTGATTGGGTTAATGGGGGGTTGAGAGGATCGCTGAGGTCAAAGGAGAGAGAAGATTGAGCGGTATTTTAACCGCCCATCGCTTTTAAATCGGTAAGAGCACGTGACTTGAGATGGAAATGTGGCAGAGAGTGGAAGAATGGCACGTGAGTAGTGGTCGGGTAATTGCCGGTAATGTTAGTGGCAATTCCCGTGTGAGCAACTGGTTTTCTGCCCACGTTAGTAGTAGTAATGAGTAATGACTAATGTTAGTTTAACTGCCATTTGATTTTTGATCTCTCTTTGAGAAAAGTCTATAAATAGTGGAGTAGTAGTGAAGCATTACTCTTATGCCTTTTTTTTTAAAAAGATTTGGGGGTAATTTTGATTCAAATTCATTTTTAAATACTCTAGTGCTTATTTCAGAAAAGTTTAGATTATATTAAAAAAATTTAGATTGGATAAAAATAGACCAGGTTAGAAAAATTTATATCAAATCAGAAAAGTTTGGATAAAATCGGATTAGAAATATTCAAATAAGATTAGATTCGATGATCACAGAAAGATAGTGGACATTTATTAATTAAAAGTCGGCAAACAAAATTAAGATATGATTCACTACCTCATGCTATTAGATTTAGTATTGTACTCCAATGAAACATTGAAACCTATTAAAACGATGTACTCTCTTCGTAACACAAAAATATAAACTTTTGCTAAATATGGGTGTAACATAAAAATATCAACTTTTACAAAACTTTCTATATATGGCAAAAAAAAACTTCATACAATTTACAGATTTGCCATTACTTTTACATGCGAGTCCGTGTTTTCTTATTTATTTCTCTCTTCTCTACACAATTACAACACAATTGACCCACATAAAACTTTTACACGGGAGTCCGTGTTTTCTACAAAGTTTACATTTTTGTGTTACGGAGAGAGTATTATATATGTAGACAAGCAACTAAAGCAACATGTGTTTTTTTTAAAATATATTACATGAATTGAGTTGTCATTGATTTAATTTTTTTTGAACCAGTCATTGATTTAAATTTAAAATTCAACCTACGATAATTATTTATGAAAGAAAATGATAAATACAATTGAATGACACAAAATTTTGGCATATATTTTCAAATAATTTTACCAATATGACTTATAAGAACTACATTAGACGGTGTTATATATACAACTGATCTAAGGATGAAGGTCCGTTATATATGTCAAGTTTAATGCTTATATATATATTTTTTTTGAGAAAAAAATAAACAATTAAAAATCAAGATCTTTTCTTCTCGAAAGGAAATTCTGACATATCTAAAGTCAAGAAATAAGAGAACTTCGCATCCAAGAAATGATCGATATTAATGTGCGTAGAGGTCTAATGTTTGAGGGACGATGCAATATACTCCGCAGTGTGATTGGCTTCCCGAAAGACGTGAGCACAAGAGCAAACCACAAATAAGTCTCGGAAGATGGAGCAAATAAAACAGCTAGATTTTTCAAGTACAACTTATAATTAATTAGTTAAGTTTAATGTTTTGAGACTTGTGAGTTGTGACTACTATTATACTACTAAGTACGGACAACGAATTACGGAGTATTCCAAGTTTACTTAATTTTGATGATGCTATATTAGTACATATCAATTTTATAAGAAATGTTTCGATTTGTAAATCATGCAACACAAATTACACAATGTACATAAACTTAATTAAAATTGAAAATTGGTCTCCTAGTTGTACAACATATCATTTCTACAGTGGAACAACTAAGGCCCTGTTCTTTATAATTTAAAAGCTACAGTAATCAGATCAAACTTAATCTAATCAGATCAGAACAGATCAGACATTATTATTATTATTATTATTATTATTATTATTATTATTATTATTATTATTATTATTATTATTATTATTATAACGATAATATCATAAACTAAAAGATACTACAAGAAGTTAGTGGGAAGTAGGGCCGGGCAAAAAAAACCGTATCCGGTTTCCAATTCGCTATCCGCTTTTTTTATCCGAAAAATCGGATATCCAATATCCGGTTTTATAAAATGAAAACCGGACCGGATACGGATCACATTTTTTAAAAATCGGATTATCCGGTATCCGGTTTTTTTTTTTAATATAAAAAATGGCTTTCTACTCTTTGATAATTTAGTTTATGTTCTTATCATATAATCAATTTGCTTTGATTTATGTTCTTGTTTTCTTTGTAATTTCGTTTTTTTTTTAATTTTAGATTTTATGTTGTTTTTTTTTCCGGTTTTAGGCTTCTAGTTAAGGTTTTTTTTTTTTTTTTTGAAAGAAGTTTAGGTTTTTCTTATTTATGTATTTTTTCGATGATTTGATGCTTTGATATTATGTAATTTATTTTTCCGTTTTACTTTTTTTATTGTCAAGTTTATTTATTTTAATTTTTTTAATTTAAAACCGGATCCAGGTATCCGATTTCCGGATCCGGTTTTTCGGATATCCGAATTTTCCGGACCGGAAAAAAGTGATCCGAAAATTCGGATATCCGGTTTTGCCCGGCCCTAGTGGGAAGCCTAGATACAATTTGGGCCCCCACTCCCCTAGCTACAGCAAAGCTAATATGAGTAAAGATGTGAGCAGCAGCCCGCGTGCCAATATCATGCGCTCTAGAAAACATCTGAATCCGCTTCAGCAGTGCAACAACATCCTACTCGAATTCGCCAAAAGTAGAGAAAGAGAAAGGAAGGAAACAATACCCCAGAGAAGCACATTGATCTGCATACTTACCCCATTTGCAAGAAGCCGCATCCTGCACAGCACGACCAGGAACAAAATCAGCCATACCAGACGGAGTCAAAGGTGAAGACCTTGTCAAATCCACACAAAAGTCGCGACCACGCGGTCCCATGAATAAAACGTTGATTATTCGGACGACTTTTCTGGCGACATTTTCCGACGACAGTTTTCAGGCTAACTTTTTTAGCGTTGATTATTCGGCCGACTTTTCTGCCGACGATTTTCGGGACAAGTTTTCCGGCGACGGTTTCGGGACGACTTTTCCGACGACGATTTTCGGATTGACTTTTCCGGCGGTGATTATTCGGCTGACTTTTCCGGCGACGATTTTCGAGACGACTTTTCCGACGACGGTTTTCGGAATGATTTTTCCAGCGGTGATTATTCGGTCGACTTTTTCGGTGACGGTTTGGTCGAATTTTTCGGTGGCACTTTTCCGACAATGGTTTTCAGGCCGATTTTTCCGGCGGTGTTTTTTCGATCGACTTTTCGACGTTGGTTTACGGGGGTGACTTTTCCGTCGGTCTTTTTTCGACAGACTTTTTCGGCGAAAATTTTCGGTTTCGGTCTTTTTTCAACAGACTTTTTTGGCGTCAATTTTCAGGCAGACTTTTCCCCTGATGCTTTTTAAACCAAATTTTGGACGGCGGTTGTCGGTCCGAATTTTCCGGCGGTGGATTTTTTGGACCAAATTTTCCACCGAAGGATTTCAGACCGACTTTTCCTGTGGACTTTTTTCGACCGAATTTTCCGACGAATTTTTCGGACATATTTTTACACCGGTTTTTTTTCAACCGACTTTTCGGACGATTTTTTCGATAGTTGTTCAAGCATCGTTTACAAAAGACAATGTCACAAAAAATCATTTCGGAAGATTTTTACGCCGATGCTGCTGCTGGCTAGGGTTTGCATTTTGCTATACTTTGGAATGGAAATGAACATGAGGTAGGTTTTAAGGTTTACTTTGACATAAAAATAAAAATAAAAATAAAAATAATAATTATTATTATTTTAGTAAATATATTCATGTATTACCTTTCTCATAAAAAAATAATTATTACAATTATAATAATGAAAATAATAATTACAATTACAATTATAATAATAAAATTAGTAGTAATTATTAATATTATCATTATTTAAAAATAATTCAAAACAGATCAAATCAGATCAGACAAAATCAAATCAAATCAGATCAGTCGTAAAGAACAAGGCCTAACATCATGATATAAAAGCCACCACTATGGCTAATATGACACATTACCTTTCTAGTAGGAATGACAATGGGTCAAACGACTCGAATTTTTGTAATTAAAAGGATTTACATAAAAAAATTAATTTTTCAGATTCGAACTGATTTTTTTTCCCTAGTTGATTGGACTAGGGCTGAATCTGAACTAAATTATCATCTAAGAATGACGATAGATAAGATTCAGATTGGATTATGCATACTCCGACTACAATCCGATGATAACAATGAGAGTCATATTTTTTTAGACGGATTGGAATCTAGTGCATAATTTCATTCTTTGAACTCAAATTGGATTTTCTTTTGCGATCCTACTTTGGTTTGGGTTGAATAGTTGAATTCACTAGCCGTTACCCTTTGACATTTGGAGGAGCCATTTTCCAAAAGCCGTAATACCTTGTAAAAGTTATTGGGTTTTTTTTTTTTTTTTGGCAGCTCTTATAAAAGTTATATTCTCATGAATAATAGTCAACCACAACAGAATCAATAATAAGCACTGTAGGTATTGAGTCATACGAGGAGTTTTATAAGCTAATTTAGTCTCCCCTCATTCTTTGATGTGGGACACTCACTAGTGCACTATATGAGGTTCAACACTCTCCCTCACTAGTGAGTGTCCTTAGAATTTATAGCTAATTGGAAAGACAAATTAAAAATTAAATAATCTTCTTAGGGGCTGGACATCCTGTCGAGGCAAATCCTTTCTAGTCTCTTATTGAGGTGAAGTATACATATAGTTAGTGTTCGACAAGTCCTAAAAGCCACACACACATACGATGTATATATATTCTGAATTGTTAAACACCATATACCATAGATCCTATTGTATAATGTGGTTGTGTTTTGCCATTTGTTGATTATTGGTAATGCCGAGGATTGGAGCACCACGTACGTAACTACAAAAGAATCAACAAATAAACATAATTTAACACGAAATTAATAAGGGGACCATTTGTACAATAATTCGTCATTTGTGTCGCTTCACTCCCTCGACTTATATTTGAGTCGATTTGCATATATACAACTCTAAAGGCTTGAACGCATATTCTGATTTTGTTTGATTCGAATTGTATTATATAAATATGGAAAAATTCATATGAATAATCCCAACTATTAAAAGTCTTCCAATATTAATCCAAACTATATGTTATTACACTATAATTCAAACTAAGGGGTAGTTTTATGATATTAGTATGTGAATAATTTATATTGAGATTATTTATATGAAATTATTTATAAAACAAAAACCGCAAATGATTCTATTGTGTATCAATTTGAATAATTTGCGCTACGCGTTCATTTGAAGTATATATGATGCGGTTGTTTGAAAATTAAAGGGTAACTACAAGAATGATTTTGGAATAGAGAAGGTATTGTGTCAGACTAGTCCGACATAAGGTTAATGTCCGACCAGTTCAACTGGACCTGGACACATATTGTCCAACCTGGACAAATTTTGTTGAACCTGGACACATGTTGTTTAACCTGGACAAGTGTTGTTAGCCCTGGACACATATTTGTAAACCTGAACACAAATTTGTAAACCTGGATACATGTTGTTGAACCTGGACAAATAGTATTAAATCTGGACACATAGTACTGAACCTGGACACATGTTGTTGAACCTGGATATAAATTTGTAAACCTGGTGAAACTTATTGAACCTGGAAACATATTGTTTACCCTGAACACATGGACCTGGACACATATTGTTAAACTTGGACATATATTGTTAAACCTGGACATATATATTATTAAACCTAGACACGTTTTATTGAGCCTGGGCATAAAAAAAAATACAAGTGTTGGACGGTCTGACGGTCGGACCGTCCGACACAATACTTTTACTTTGGAATATATTGGATATGTGACGTCGTGGAATTTAATCCATTGTCTTTAAAATAAGATTCGGCTCGTCCTAAGTACAAAATATTATTACGGCCGGTTATTTCCCCAACGTTAACATCAATCACAGACAGTCTTGTTCTTGAAAGTGATTGCTTTGTGTCACACACCACTCTTAGCTTGCTCAAGTTTTTGGAGTATGAAATTGTTGTTCAAAGTCACTTTTAATATGATCATCACCAAAGACTTATACAGAGAAAACTTATAAATGCTACAAGTCACATACTCATCAATACAATAATTAAAATGTCAAAAGAATTCGTAACCAACTTAATATTGCATCGAAATTTTGATCATGAAACAACCTGCTTCTAAAAACTCATAATGGAGGGGCTACAAGATGTTAGATTTTAAATCAGCCATAATACACCCAAAAAGAATCCAATATATAACTATTAAAGATTATCCATCAAGATATTTAAAGCCAATATTCCAACAGTAATGACAAAATTTAAATTAAATAAACATGTTTTGCACACCACTAATGATTCCATATATGACTTTAGTGGAAAAAAAATCTTATTCATTCGGGTAAATGAATAATTGTTAGTAATTTATATAGAATTGCTTATATTTTAAATTGAGTGGACAAGGATTGAGGGCTTACCAAGATTAATAAGGACTTATCAGGTTAGATTAGGCCAATTCTGATTATGACACGTTGTCATTCCTCGAATGTTACAACTTAATTTTCTGCAAATGTTAAATGGGAGCATTCCTGTTCGTCACACATTATTCACAAGCCATATATATCATTGCTATTCACCAATGTCCTTAGTTATCATATAGATTCTAAGCTATATATGCCCTTGAGTTTTTCGTTTTTCTAAGTTGTGTCCATGCTTTTTAAAACTTCTAGGCTATGCCCCTTAACTTAGGTTTTTTTAATTAATAGTATAGTGTCCACTCCGTTATTCTATCGTTAATGGACCTATTAAAAAGATCGGAGTTCGTAGGAGAGAAATCTTTCCTCTAAAATTTTAGGACTTTTAAATGATTTTCATCTTTTATTTTAGGAAAATCATTTACAGGGCAATGCATCATTTATTATTTTAGGGAAATACATCAATTATAAAGGGTGAAAATCAGCTAAAAATCATAGAATTTTAGAGGGAAAATTACCCTCATACGAAATGCAACTCCTTTTAACAGATCCATTAACGTTGAGTTAACGGAGTGGACATTGTTAATTAAAAAACCTAAGTTGGGGGCATAGCTTAGAAGTTTGAAAAAGCATGGGCACAACTTAGAAATTAAAGGTGAAAACTCAAGGACATAGCTTAGAAAAAACCTTTTTTAAATGCTTCCTACTATGTTTAAATTGCTAAGCAAAAATCATTATGCTTTTGTTCCTTCAATCACCTACTTTTTATGGTCTATTTGGAAGGAGTATAACTCTATCATTATTTTCAAAAACATATAATTCAATATTCAACAAACCTTCTCATTAATCTGGTTCAACCGTGGACTCCCTTTGTGGTTTCCTAACACCCACAACCACTCTGCGTTGTCACACTTAAATTTGATGGAAGTGTAGGCTCGTAAGGTTTTATTGTGTGTGAGTCGCTCAACTCTTATCTACATGCCCATGTTTTTATAGTTGGTAAATCTACTCTAGGTAGCACGAATACTTTATTGAGGTAGTTGCACGCGTATCGGAAACCGATACAATACCAGACCAATATTTCTAGGATATATACCCGATATGATATTTTAATCCATTTTAACATTATTTTTTTGATTCGTTTTTCAATAGATTTAATCAATTTTTTCATATTTTCATATACTTTTGCAAGATTTTTCTTATCTGATCTTATATCAATAATTAAACTAAAATATTCCAAACGATATTGAAAATTTAATTAAAAACTCTTAATTTTTTAAGTATTTAATAATATGTATTTCTCGTATACCCGTATCCCATATTTTTCAAGCAAACGTATTTCGTACCTGTCCTCGTTTTCATACCCGTATCCATGTTGTTGAGGTGATTTTTGGGTCACAACAATGTAAATATGATTTATGGGCCGAGAGCTAGTTCAAATCCACATGAATGTGCTCGTTGATCTGCACAAAGAACAAACGTGAGCTACCCCCGGAGGTGTTCCGGGGAAAGACTCTCCGACGCTCAAGTCAGTAAAGTGTAAGAATGTAGAGAGAGAAATTGAGGGAGAAGTTTGAGGTGTGTTTGATATTTTTTGGATACCTTTGCATGTGCATGGTCATGGAGTATTTATAGTACCTTGAGAACGTAGGAGGAAAACTGCCCCTGGTAGGTTGAACTGGACCTGGTAGGCTAGGCTGGACCTGGTCAGTAACCCTGGACCTGGTAGATTGGATCTGGACCAGGCTACTGTTCCCAGGACCTGGTAGATGTGATCTTGACCAGGTGGGTGCTTGAGCGTGGATTTAGGTGATCAGGTCCCATGTACAAACTTTGGCTTGCACTTGGGCCTGATCCTTTTTGTGGGCTTTCCTTGTGGCGTGCCTCTTTCATGTGTGAATGACTGGATTGGGCCTTAGCTTTTTATGTGGCTGGCCCAATAACTAATGGGTGCATTTTGCCCCATCAATTTTCCCCCCAAGTCCATAAAAATTGAGTAGGAATTTTTATGGATTTTGTCGAGTGGGCCCTGGCCCTGGTAGCAGGACCTTAGGAACAGTCTTCTTCTTCTTCTTTTGAATTTTGAAGTGTTTTTTTTTTATTTTTTTATTTTTTACAGCTGAGAAACGTGGAGCAGCAGTTATGGCAACTTTAATTGAACCACTCACCAACGTGCTTAGTGGGCTGGAGAGGAGGAGTGTAGTATTTAAGAGGGGAGTTGAAGGATTTTTGAATTTTCATTCAGAAATCTCTTCACTCTTACTCTCTTTACTTTTTCTCTCTTTCCCAAATTCTCTAAAATCTTTCATCTTCCCTCCCTTTAGCTTCTTCGAAAGTCAATATTTCTTTCAGAAATGGCAGAGCACCCTTCAAATTCCGACTTCTCCCTGACCCTGAACGAGCCTGGGGATGAGATCTTCGATGAAGGTCCGGACGTGAGCTGCGACGCCATCATCGCAGAACAGCTCCAAGAAATGGAAAGGGAACTCCCTGAAGAACCTGAGCAGGAGAGGGCCCAGGTGGTGAGGAACGAGGACCGTAGGGTCCAGATTAGAGTTGGGGGTCCCGTGGGCAGGGACCACTATTTGGACGCCGAGGGACGCTGGACCACGGTGAGGTGGGAGGACCCCGAGGCTCTTTCTGGGGTCATGCATATCGAGCCTTCCACAGCCTTCCTGGGGAAGATTCATCAAATTAGCCTGGTGCCTAGGGCAAACATACTTGCCCTAGCCCCTGGCCTGGACGGATACCAATTCTTTTCTACCTCTTCTGATTCCTGTGCCTGGGACCCTGAACCAGGTCACATCGCTGTCTTTCTCGCCCATCTGAACACTGGGGTGAGGTTCCCTCTGCATCCATTTATAGTTGAGATGCTAGAGGTCTGAAACGTGTGCTTGTCGTAGTTGGTGCCCAACGCCATACAGAGGCTGGTTGGGTTCATCTGGGTATGTGAATTCAGGGGTTTTCCTCTGAGTTCAGGGCTTTCAGGACCATGTACAGGCTTAAGCCGTACAGGGGGTCAAACGTGCCCAAAGGGTGGTGGAAAGTGGAGGTCCTGAGGCAGGACAAAGAAACTTATGCTACCACCTATCCTAAGCCCAGAGAGATGGGGCACTGGTATTATGAGTTCTTGTGGTTGGGGGTCCCATTGGAGAGCAGTGACCCCAACGTGTACCTGCCCAGGACTGAATGGACCAGGCCTCGGAACACAGAGTAGGTTGGATTCGAGACTCTGACTGCTGCTGAGCAGGCTGTGGTCAGAGAATTTGCTGCTTACCCCTCTACCAGCAGCACCGGGAGTGCCACGCCAGTGGTTTGGCTTCCTCACCTGGACTTGATCAGGAACGAGGCTTATCTTGCCTTGTCCAATCTCAGCTGCAAGATGACTAGAGGTACTTTCTTTTTACCATTTTCTGTTTACATGGCTTGCCTTTCAAATTTATTTTGGTTGTGCTTCTTTGCTTTTTTGAGCCCTGGTCATTTTGACCTGGGTCGTCTTAGGTGTATCTTTGGTCTCACCATCTTTTGACCTGCTTTTGGCAGCTGAGGCTGATAACTTGGTTTATTATATGTTTTTCTTCCTTATTTTGTATGGTTTTATTGTGCTAACCGTGCTCTTAGGAGCCGTTTTGCAGCTAATAAGTCGGTTTGGAGTGTTTTGTGTCTTTTCCATGTTTTTGACAGGTTTTTGATAAAAGATGCTCTAAATGGGACAAAAACCATCAAAGTACACCAATCTAGTCAAAGGAGAAGCATTAGGATGTCATTGTGAGTGTCGGAGAGGTTTTGGTGACAATTAGTGAAGAATTGGCTTGAAATTGTTCGATTCGGTTCGAATGATTTTGACCACCTCTCACTATTTTGGACATAACTCGAGCTATGAATATTGGATTCAAGAGATTCCAGCGGAATTGGAAAGTAGATTCAAAGAGCTTTCCAACGGTAGGTCATAAGCTCAATTCCGACTTGAAACAAAGGAGTTATGGATGTTCGAAGTCAGTGCATCAAACCAGACCCCAATACCGGGGTCTGTGCAAGCCTTACCGGGGTTCATGCACCCCGACCGGGGTACATGCACCCCGGTACAGAAGTATGTACCCCGGACCGGGGTCTCTGCACAACTCTTCACTCGACATTTTCTAGAAGTACGTATCTGACTCCAGCGACAACCCCGGTACCGGGGTTCATGTACCCCGTACCGGGGCCAGCGCTACGGGCTCCGTTTAAGCCCAATTTTGCCTATAAATACCTGTTTTCATCCCTTGTAAAGATCTTATGCTTTCTTTAGGGTTTTTTTTTTTCTGTTTTCTAGGGTTTAAAAATTAAAACTTTATCTTGTAAACACAATTTAATTCTTTTCAATTCAATTAATCAAGTGAATTAAAGATTCAATCTTTCTCTCAATCCTGGTATTATTTTCTTTCTTATTTGTTTTATTTATGCTTTTGATTATGATAAAGTTTATTGCTTTGATTCTTTTAAGTATGTGTGAGTAGTTCTTTAGATCTAGGGTTTGGGAAAATTATGTTTGAATGATTAGATTAATTGAATCCTTTGTTCTTTAATTCATGACAAGTTTTAATTCCCTAAAATCTGTTTTGATCATATAAATTTGAGTAATAATTTAGTCGGTAGCCGAAAGGTGAAAACTTCATTAAGACTTAAGATTTTAGGCAGATTTATTTAATAAATTGCGAGAGCCTGTTATGTAAATCTGTAGATCTAATAAATTGCGAAAGCCTGTTAGATCTTGGTTAGAGTTTGTTAATGAATTATTGAACATTGGAATTCAATTAGTTTATGATTTCATTCATAAAACCCTAAACCCTAGAATTTCCTTCATTCATTTAATTCTTATAAAAAAATTCAATCTTTATTTTCTGTTCTTTAGTTATTAGTTATTTAGGATAATTCAATCACAAAGGCCCTTTATATAGTTCATACTTTTTAGTAATAAAAGAATTAATTTTCTTCTCTGTGGATTTCGACCCTACTTATCACTACTGCATTAGTATTGATATATAGGTTATTTTTGACGGGTTGCGACGCCCTGTCAGAGGCCCAGATGAGGGTGGACTATGAGAGGCTGGGAGTGGATGAGAAGGGGAAGCCTTCCAGGGTCATCCCTATGGAGCCTCCAGCAAGGATGAAGTTTGTCTTGCTGGAGAATGATAAGAGCCTCCCTCTTCGTCCCGCTCCCAGGTTTGTACCGTTCAACCCTAAGGCTGTTAGGGGTGCTTCTAGCAGGCTGCCCCCCAGGCCCAAGGCTGATGCTGATTCTCCTTTTTCTATTTCTTCGAGGCTGGTGACTGGACCAGGTAGGAGGTCCAGGAGGAGTGCTGGGTTGGCTCCTCCTGTGGCCGGGAGTGCTAGGGCGGCGGAGGCCAGGCACCAGGGGTCTTCCCTGGTCATCAATGAAGGTGGGGCCCTAGAAGGTAAAAGGTCCAGGTCTCCTGGTGATGAGGAGGCGAGCAGGAAGGGGAAGGAGATCGTGACCGTTGATGACGACGATGATGACGATGATGATGAAGATGAGGAGCCCTTGAGGCTGAGAAGGAGGAGGAGGGTCCAGGAAGAAATTGGACTTCATACTGCCATGGCCATCCATGAGGATGACCTGGCTCGAGGGGACCTGGGCTCTCCTACTGGTGGAGATGAGTTCTTTTTGGGGAGTCATCCTTCTGATAGGGCAGGGCTTTCTAGCATGCCCTCTTACTCCCAGCTTTCAAATTGGAGTGGGAGGTCTGCTGAGATGGTTGGCCCTATCAGTTCTGTTATCCCTGCCCCCCATGTGGGGGCAGAGAAGTTAATCTCGGAGGCACTTGGTGCCTCCACAGCTGATGATCAAGCAACCACAACAACAGCAACAGCAACAACAACAATCCCAACAACAACAACAACAGCAGCAAAAACAACTCCAACAACAGCAACAGAAACAACAGCTATAGAGCAAACAACAACACCACCAGCACATGACACACTTCCATCATACAACCTGCCATCAGAGCTGGCAGCCCTATTCAACTCAGAGTTCCCTGCTCCCGAGGAGGGGAGGTTTGATGCTGCCCCTGGTGTATCCTTTAATAGATACATCAGGGGAATGCTACATCGTGCTTTGGGCCCCCAGGACAGGTCCTCCAGCTCCGTGGCAGACCCTGGGATTACCCTGAGATGGGTGATTGACCTGGTATGAGGTTTTCTTGCTTTCTTTTCATTTTAATCAGTCTGCTGTGTTTTTTGTCTGAGACTTGTAAATTGTTGTCTCCTTGCAGGTAGTGAAATATGGGCTGGTAGCCAGTGAGTTCCTGACATTTGGCCTGCCTTATCTGACCTACACCGGGGAAAAAATACGTGGCCTGCAGGACGAGTTGACCTCTACCAAGCAGAAGTATTTGGCCGTCCTTAGTGAGCAGACCCAGGCCTTTGAGGCCTTTCATGAGAGAATTGCTAACACTGAGAAGACCAGGGATGAGGCTTTGGGTCAGCTGAAAGAGGCTCGGGAGCAGCTTGCAGGGGCCAGGAGGCAGATAGAGCAGGCCAGGGTCCAGGCTGCTGAAGAGAAAATCCAGGCTGACCAGACCAGGGAAGGCCTTCAAGCCAGGGTTGAGGACCTGGAGGAGGCTGGTAGGAGCAAAGATGAGAAGCTGGTGGAGCTTGAGGAAAGCAATCATGCTCAGGTTGAGGAGGTCCAGGCCCTTAGGGCCAGCACAGAGAAAATGAAGTCTCAGCTGGAAGAGCTTGAGGATGAGTTGGAGTCCAGGGCTCACTTGACCAGGACTGACCAGGAGTTCACTGATTATTTCTTTGATGTCTGGTTATCTGCTTTCAGGTGTGTCAAGCACAGATACCCAGATGTGGACTGGGAGGTGGTGGAGGAAAGTTACAGAGCTGGCCAGGGTTCAATGCCCCTGGCTGGTGAAGTTCTTCCCTCCTCCATCCAGGAGTACTTAAATCCTTTAACTCCTGGTACACCTACCACTCCAACACCTGAGGATGCTCCAACTCCTTCCCTTGTTCAACCAGCTGTTGCAGAGGAACCTGCCCAACCTGAAGTCCAAGCTGCTGATCCTGCTGTTAGCCATTCTGCAAAAGGGGATGCCCACCACAATGCATCTCATAGTTCGAATGTCCCCACTACTGAGGTGGAGGTTAGTTATGGAGCTGGCGACCAGGATAGGTTGGCTCCTGAGGGTGATCAGAGTGCTCCTGGACACCAGGTTAGCAGGGGGTCTCCCCCTGCCTAGGAAGTTTGGCGATCACCTGGTAACCAAGGGAGTGCCTCTTCCTGTTCTAGCACATCTGGTCACACTTTTGGCTGTCCTGTTCTGGAGCATGTTGGTGGTATCCTCTTGTGCCCTCTAAGCTCTTTTTGTTTTTCTCTTTAAATTGTCTTCATTTGCTGTAAGAATAATTTCTTTTGGCCTCTACTTGGGCATATTTGAGCCAGGTGGTCGTCGACCCTATTTGGATCAAATTTGTATAATGTTTCTGATAATTATTTTACCATTCACCATGGGGTGGATGTGTTTTATTCTGCTTTCGAATGTTTGGTTGATACTTGACTTTTATACATATGTGGTTTTTGCAAGAATTTTTGTCTCTGCAAATATTTATATGTGCTATATATGTTGTGTATACTCTCTGCCCCCCTGGTTGGAAGGTGACAAAGTGACCTTCTGACCAGATACAGGCTACAGGAATTTTTAACAAGTATCTGAGTAAGTGGATTTGCTTTGCAAATTCTTGTGCTTACTACTCTTTGTGAATGCATGTATTTTTGTATGACCAGGTGCCAAATAAACACATGGACTGGACAGGGTATTTGGGTAAGTGTGTTTGTTAGGAAAACTCTTTACACTACCCTCCCAAGGACTAGGTCATTTGAAGCATATCCCTTTGTATGACCTGAGGCCAAATAGGCATATGGACTGGCCATGGTATTTGGGTAAGTGTGTTTGCTAGGCAAACTCTTTGCGCTACCCTACCCAGGACCAGATCGTTTAGGGCATGAACGTTTGTATGACTTTGAGTCAAAGAAGTGCATGGACTGGGCTAGGAATGGGACCAGGTGTGCTTGCTAGACAAGCCTTTTTCACCTGTACCCACCAGACCAGAACTTTTGATGCATGCATTCTTGGCCTTAGGCCAACAAATACATGGACTGGGCTAGGAATGAAAATAAGTGTGCTTGATGAGCAAGCCTTTTTCACCTGCCCCACCAGACCAGGAATTTTTATGCAGGCATTCTTGGCCTTAAACCAACAAATACATGGACTGGGCTAGGAATGGAACCAGTTGTGCTTGCTGAGCAAGCCTTTTTCACCTGCCCCACCAGACTAGGACTTTTTTATACTCCCTTGAACAATGAGTTGCAGTAGCAAACTTGGATTTTCATTGATATTTGAAATTTGTTTGTACATACTTACTTTTACAATGATTCTTTGGAAGTAATAATTAGGAAAAAATTCTAAGCATAATATTTCTTGAGCTGGTCAGCATTCCATATGCTGGGAAGTTGATTTCCTTCCAGGTCCATGAGACGAAATGTTGATGTGGACAATTCTTCATAAACTTGATAAGGACCCTCCCAGGTTGCTGATAGCTTCCCATGAATTTTATCCTTTTGAACAGCTGCAACTTTTCTTAAGACCAGGTCACCTGTTTTGATAGGTCTGTTCTTAACCTTTCTGTTGTAGTACCTGCTTACCCTGTTCTGATAAGCAGCTAGCCTGATTGCAGCTTCTTCTTTGACCTCATCGAGCAGGTCCAGGTTCTCTGAGAGGACCTGGTCATTGGTTTTAGTTTCATAGAGGTGAAATCTTAGAGAGCTGCTTCCTACCTCCACAGGGAGCAGGGATTCAGTTCTAAAGATAAGGTTAAATGGTGTCCTGCCTGTGGATTCTTTGGAGGTGGTCCTCAGTGACCACAGTGTACTGGGAAGTTCTTGTAACCACCTTCCTTTTTTATCATCCAGTCTCTTTTTCAGGGCATTCAAGATATGTTTATTAGCTGCTTCAGCTTGGCCGTTGGACTGAGGGTGACATACTGCAGAGTAGGCAAATTTAATATGGAACTGGGTGAGGTAATTTCTGAGAGGCTCGTTGTCGAACTGCTTCCCATGATAAAAAACCATGCACCTGGGCACTCCATACCTGGTTATAATGCTCTTCCAGATGAACTGCCTGACATTGCCTTCTGTGATAGTGGTCAAACCTTCTGCTTCTATCCATTTGCTGAAGTAGTCAATACTTACTATCAGCCATCTCTTCCCCCCCCCCCCTGGGCAATGGGGAAAGGACCTAGCAGGTCCATGCCCCATTGAGCAAACAGAATAGGTTTGAGGATGGGACAGAGGTCGTTTGCTGGCTGCGATATGATGGGTGAGAACTTTTGGCACTTTAAACATTTCTTGACCAAGACCCTTGAATCTGGTAACATGGTTGGCCAATAATATCCAGCTCTGAGGGCTTTGTAGGCCAAGGTTTTGCCTCCCATGTGGTGTCCACAAATGCCCTTATGAACCTCTCTTAGGACGTAGTTTTCTTCGTCTGTGTCAACACATTTTAGCAGGGTCTGGTCTGTGAAAGATTTTCTGTACAATTCTCCATTGACCAGGGTGTACCTGGTAGCTTTCCTCTTGATCTTTCTGGCTTGGCTCCTTTCAGTTGGGAGCTGGCCTGTTGTTTTGAAGTGGATGATTTCACTCATCCAGTTTATTGACGAGTCCACCTGGTAGGTGCACTTCTTTATTTGCTCAATTGATTTCATGGGCAAGATCTCCACGAAAACCCTCCTGGTCAGCTCTTGAAGAGTGGAGTTGGCCAACTTTGCTAGTGCATCGGCTTGCACATTTTCTTCCCTTGGGATCAGCTGTACCACGAAATCCTCTAGTTTAGAGGACCGATCTTTCATCACTTTCAGATATTCAATTAGGGCTGGTTCCCTTGCTTCGTATTCTCCATTGAATTGTTTGACAACCAGTTGTGAATCTGTAAAGAGGTGGACCTTAGTGGCTTTCATTGTCGAGCACAATTGAAGGCCTGCTAGGGCTGCTTCATACTCTGCTTCATTGTTTGTGGCAGTGAATTGAAATCTCAAAGCATACTCAATCACATCTCCTTCTGGTGAGATCATGACTACCCCTGCTCCTGATCCCTGTTGTTGAGATGAGCTATCTGAGTAAACAATCCATGGACCAGGGGCTTCTTTTGCCTCCTCATGATAGGAGCATTCAGCCAGAAAGTCGGCCAGGGCCTGTGCCTTGATGGCATGCCGAGGTTGGAACTTGATACCAAAAGCAGTCAATTCCAGGGCCCATTTTGATATTCGACCTGACCTGTCCAGCTTTTCCAGTGACTTTTCCAAGGGCATGTCTGAGAGGACCACTACTTCGTGAGCATCGAAGTAAGGCCTGATCCTTCTGGTTGCTAGAACCATTGCATAAGCTGCTTTTTCGATCAGGGGGTACCTGGTCTCAGCTGGGACTAGGGCGTGACTCACAAAGTAGATTGGTTACTGGATTTTTCCTTCTTCTCGAAGGAGCACTACACTGACAGCTGTTTGGCACATGGCTATGTACAGGTATAGAACTTCACCTGGTACAGGCCTGGCCAAAGTGGGAAGTTTTGTAAGGTGGCTCTTCAATTGCTTGAAGGCTTATTGTTGTTCTTCACCCCAGGCGAATTGCTTGTTGCCTTTGAGGACTTTGAAGAAAGGCTGAGTCTTCTCTGAGGATTTGGCAATAAACCTGGACAGGGCTGCCATTCGACCAGTTAGTCTTTGGATGTCTTTGACTGATTTGGGCTCTGGCAGGTCTAAGGCTGCTTTTACTTTGTCAGGATTTGCATCAATTCCTCGCTGGCTCACCAGGAATCCCAAGAACTTGCCTGATCTGACCCCGAATACACATTTTTTGGGGTTCAATTTTACATTGTGCTTTCTTAAGTTGGCAAAGGTTTCTTGTAGATCCTTGACATGGTCAGCTGCATGTATGCTCTTGACGATGGAGTCATCTACATACACTTCAAGGTTCCTGCCTCTTTGGTCTTTGAAGACCATGTCTACCATTCTTTGATACGTTGCCTCTGCATTCTTTAGGCCAAACGGCATCATGACATAATTGAACACTCCACAGCTAGTGATGAAAGCTGTTTTGTGCTTGTCTGCAGGGGGCATGAAGATTTGGTGGTACCCGGAGTAGGCATCCATGAAGCTCAGCATAGCATGTCCACTGGTTGAGTCTACCAGCTGGTCTATCCTGGGCAGAGGATATAAATCCTTAGGGTAGGCCCTGTTCAGATCTGTGAAGTCTACACACATTCTCCATGTTCTATTGGACTTCTTGACCATGACCACATTGGCCAGCCATTCAGGGTGTGCGCAGGGCTCAATGAAGCCTGCCTTGATCAGTTTGTTGACCTCTGCCTCGACAGCCTTGTTTTTATCAGCAGAGAAGTTCCTCCTCTTTTGCTTGATAGGCTTTGCCTCTGGCATGACACTCAGATGATGGGAGATTAGACCAGGGTCTATACCAGGCATGTCACTAGTCTCATAGGCAAAGATATCACAGTTTGTTCTGAGTAGGGTGATCAGATTAAACCTCTCTTCTCTGCTCATCTCTGTCCCTATGATGACAGTTTTTCCTGCCCCCTCTTCCAACTGAATCTCTTCTGTAGCTTGACCAGGTTGGATGACCTGGTCCTTGACTTTCACTTTAGTTGGCCTGGCCTCTGGGTCTAGGTGGGGGTCTATCTCCATTGACGTGCTGGTAATATCGTGACTGGTGGTGAGAATTTTGCTTGGTTGGGGCTGCTCTTCCCCTATTAGGCGAACTTTGTTGGGGCTGTTTTTAGTTAACTCAGATAATTCCTGAGCCAACCTTCTGGTTCTGGCCACCTCCTCAGGCCTAGATTGCCTGATTTGGGTCAAATTGCAGCTTCTGGCAGCCTCTTGAGATCCCCTGAGGGTGGCTACCCCCCAGCATCAGTTACGTACTTAAAGCATAGGTGGAAAGGGAATGCTACACCTTCAAATTGGTCCATGAAAGTTCTGCCCAGAATGGCATTGTATGGTGAAGGTGCATCTATCACATGGAATCTCACCATGCAAATTCTTTCAGAATCCTCCTGTCCTAGCTTGACAGGTAGGTTGATTTCTCCCCTGGGCACTATTGATTCACCCATGAAGCCTGATATCGGGCCAGGGGAGGGGACTAACATGTTGTCCTTCAGGCCCATCTTGTGGAAGCACTCCGCATACAAAATATTGATGGAGCTGCCTCCATCGATCAGGGCTCTTCTCACCAGGCTGTGAGAGATTTGAACTGAGTAGATCAGGGGGTCATTGTGAGGATAAGATACTCCCTCGCAATCCCCTGGTCCGAATGAGATGGTGGGCAGAACTGACGGCCTAGTGTTGGGCAGGTCTTTGACTTGGTATGACCTGCCTGATCCCATGGCTCGCAGGTCTGCCCGTAAGGAGCTGCTGGAAGGCTGGTCTCCAAAGATGACCGCAATGATGTTGTAGGGTGTCTCTGGGGCCTTTTTCTTTTGTGGCTCCTGGTCGCATTTTTTCTCGTGAGCAGGGCCACCTTTTTCTCGGGAAGCCTTCTAGTCCTTGTATTGTTTGAAGTACCCTCTATTAATCAGGTCTTCAATGTTGTCACGTAGTGTAATACCCCGAAATTTCGGGATATTTTAAATTTTTCTTAATTAATTAATTATTTAATTGATTATTATTTAATTAATTATTAAATTAGTTGTAGCAATCTAATTATTTTATCCTGGCCCAAACCTTTTCCCCTTGTCATGCTAAGACCCAAGCCCAATTTCTTTCCCCCTTCTCTACACCTCACGACCCCCTTGTTTCTTTTTCCCTTTAATTGATTTATCTAACTTATTTTCACCAATATTACTAACTTATATCTATTTTGACCTTTTCCTAAAAATCCTATTTTTATCCCAACTTCTCCTACTTTGACTACTAGATTTTAGGAAGCCAATAACACCCATCCTCCTTATGATACCCCACGGCCCCCTTACATTCTTCTTCAAATTATTTAATTCCTTTTCAAGCTAAAATAATAAATCATATCTATGTTTGACCAGATTCCAAAAATCTAATTTTTATCCTCCTACTTTCTCTACTAGATTTGAGGAGTTTGTTTTACTCCCTTGCCTAGTATTTCTACACGGCCAACACACCACAAAAAGGGGAACCACTTTTATAATTCTTAATCTCTAAAAAAATAAACTACAAATAAAAAAACTAAACTACAAATAAAAACTAAACTACAAATAAAAACTCCTCATTTTTCCCCACACAAATACTTCCTTCATCAAAGAAAGTTCAACCTTTAGCCTTTGAAGATCGAACCATTCACCATCAATATTAGATTATTAGGTAATTAGATTGCTTTATTTAATCAATAGGATAAATTAGTTATATAATTTTTAGAATAGGTTTAATCATGTATAGAATTGTTTAGAATTACTTAGTATTGCTTAGAATCATGCTGGATGAATTTTGAATTGTTTATTGATGATTAACCATGTTTGTCGAGTGCATCTAATATTATTCCAAGATGTTTTGACAGGTATGAATAGCGAGTGGTATCAAGTAACAAAAAGAGGATTTTTATCATGTTTTTAGTAATATTTGTTGATGATTGTTAGTTTATATGATTATTTGTTTATTTAATTGATTTATTAAATTGTTTATATGATTATTTTAAGAATTGAATTAATTATTGTTTTATTGGGTGAATGTCGAGTGGTACAAGTATTGGATTAGAGTTTTGGGTCAAGTTAAGACGAACTAGAATTGATTAGAAGTTAATTTGTGTCAATAAGGAATTGAATTGTGAATTGGAATTAAGAACAGAACTGTAAGATGGAAAAGATGATTAACTATGAAGTGACCGCCTATCTAGTGGCTTAAGTTGCCATGAACATAGGTATAGTCGAAGCCACTGTCCTATCCTCGGATTTGGGACAGTTCTTGATCCCAGTGCCCAGGAAGTAGATCTTCGTGGTTGACCCGGCATGAGCAAGGAAAGTTGGGGAAGAATTAAGGTTTCCCCTATGAGCATATGACTGGTCACGGATTAGCACCTGAACTGAATAGAACTGAAGAGTCAATAGTGGTGTCAAGAAGTCTAGAACTGAATAAGTTAGTATAGAAGGTCTTGGTTTATTGTGTTGTTATGATTGTTTTCCGCTACGTACTTGAACGTTATTGTTTATGAATGTTTTCCTAGATGATTTGATTGACTGTTTGGTTGACCTGTTCTGATTATTATGTTCCTAATTGTGTTCTACTGATTAAGTAGAACAATCTAATTACTCACCACTGACTGTGGACCCCAAAATCCTTTTCAGGTACAGGTGATGATTGATTGAGTTACGCAAGGGTTGGGATTGTGTGCAAGATAGCTTAGTAGTTTATCCTGATGACCATTTCTAGCTTTTGTATTATTATTATTAGTAGACTTTCCTTATTTTGTAGTAGTAATGGACTTTGGAATCTTATAAATTTTGGATTATTTAATGGTTTATTTGAATAATATGAATTAAGTTTAGAGCTTCCGTTGTAATTAATGAATCTGATGATAAAGTTTTTTAGATAATAATGATCTGTATTGTTGTTTTCTCCGAAAATAACGCTGCTAAAATACGGGTCGTTACACGTAGGGTCCTGCACTTTTTTGTGGCATGACCAGGGCAGTCATGGAAATCACAGTACAGGTCCCTCTCTCGTCCAGATGTCTTCATGGGTGGTGGTCTACACCACTTATCTTCATTCTTGTGGGCAGTGTAAATCTCTGCCACTGATACAGTCAGGGGGGTGTAGGAGTCAAAGGTCGGAAAATCAGTTTTTCTTGGGTCCCTTTGCTCCTTTTTTCCCTTGTCTCCCTTCTTTTCTTGTTGCCCTCTTTTCTCACCAGGGGGAGCTCTAAGAGCTTTGTTGAGCTCCTCTGTCCTGACGAACTTATCGGACTCTTGCATTGCCTCCGTGAGGGTGGAGATGTTTTCCCTGACCAGGTGGTCCCTGTAGGACCCTGGTTGCAGGCCATGTTTTAGGGCCATCATTACTATGTCCGTTTTGAGGGGAGACACAACAATGGCCTCCCTGCTAAATTTAGCCAAGTATTCTCGCAGGCTTTCTTCCCTGCTCTGCTTGACACTCATGAGCTCCATCGAGCTCTTTTCTCTTCTTTGTCCACTGATGAAGTGGCTAGTGAACTGTTCAGTGAGTTGGGTGAAGTCGTAGATGGTACCTGGTGGTAGACTTTGGAACTAGGATTGGGCCAGGCTTGTCAAAGTGGTAAGGAAATATTTGCACTAGGTAGCGACTGTGTAAGGGCCCAGGTACATATGGCCTTCATAAAGCTGAATGTGGTCGTTGGGGTCCCCTGACCCGTCATATTTGATATGACCAGGTAGCTTCACCCTTTGAGAAGATTCGAAGATAACCGAAGCATGGAACGGTAACTTTTTGGGGGTTCTTATTTCCGGCCTTGGTGGCCGACCTGCTCTAAGACTTGCGGATGGTCCTGGGGTCCTATGTTGGACAGGCTCCAGACCTATCTAGCTGTTGAGGTTGGGCCCAACCTATCCCTGACAGGTATTGGTTCTCCCAACCTGTCCTGGATGGAGGTCGGTGCCCCCAGTCTTTGATGTACAGGCGTTCTCATGCCTAGCCTGTCGTACACTGTGGTTCGGTAGGAAGACCCCGTGTTAGCTTCCTCCCGGAAAGTGGTACGAGGCGATGGAGACCGCTGACGACGGTGTTTCGTCTCACGAGCAGTTGGTGGTCTTCTTGCCACCTCATGGGTTGCCTGGACAGTTTCGTCTTGCACCCTTGTTTTATTTGAAGTTGAGAACCAACTTGGGTGGTCTCGTGCCTCCCTCGTCGTATCCCAATCACTTGCTTTCCACCCCCCTGAAAAAAATGTAGGTGGGGTGGATCCATGTTTGTTGGTTGAGATCCTTTGACTACCCGACCCACGAGAGTAGTTTAGCTTCCTACGCACGCGAGGTTGTTTTGGGTCGCCTTTGGACGGAGTTTTCGAAGTAGATGGCCTTTTCGTGGCGACGGAGGAGGATGGTCTTGACGGGGCTACTGAGTAGTCCTTGTCTGAGGGCTCATCCTCATCCTCCGATCGTTTGCTTGCACTAGGCTCACTTATTTCTGTTTCCTCCTGCAGTAGAGAAGTTGCACGAAGAACTTGAAAAGCTTCTTCTACCTGAGAGGGCGTTGGCATTGCGTTTGCACCACGGTTACTTCGTGTCACATGAGGTGTGTGAAAACTGCCGCTTTTCTTTTGGCTCGAGCATTGTGGACGTTTGCTCGGACGGTCACCGGAGTCACCGTGCCCATACATGATTCAAAGGTGTTTGGAGGTGGAAATGAACTGAATATGGCACTCGTACCCTCCTTCTAGCGCCAAATTGTTGAGGTGATTTTTGGGTCACAACAATGTAAATATGATTTATGGGCCGAGAGCTAGTTCAAATCCACGTGAAAATGCTCGTTGATCTGCACAAAGAACAAACGTGAGCTACCCTCGGAGGTGTTCCGGGGAAACACTCTCCGACGCTCAAGTCAATAAAGTGCAATAATGTAGAGAGAGAAAGTGAGGGAGAAGTTTGAGGTGTGTTTGATATTTTTTGGATACCTTTGCATGTGCATGGTCATGGAGTATTTATAGTACCTTGAGAACGTAGGAGGAAAACTGCCCCTGGTAGGTTGAACTGGACCTGGTAGGCTAGGCTGGACCTGGTCAGTAACCCTGGACCTGGTAGATTGGATCTGGACCAGGCTACTGTTCCCAGGACCTGGTAGATGTGATCTTGACCAGGTGGGTGCTTGAGCGTGGATTTAGGTGATTAGATCCCCTGTACAGATTTTGGCTTGCACTTAGGCCTGATCCTTTTTGTGGGCTTTCCTTGTGGCGTGCTTCTTTCATGTATGAATGACTGGATTGTGCCTTAGATTTTTATGTAGCTGACTCAATAACTAATGGGTGCATTTTGCCCGTCACATGCAATTTAAAATCTATGGCCTTGCTCGTTAGCTCGTGCTAGATTCCGACATGTTCTTATTGAGGGAGACAACCTTGTTGCCATCAACGCTATTAACGATCACTACTGCCCCTCTTGGAAGATTGATCATCTTGTCACAAAAATTTAGATGTACTCTCCTGTCAACTTTTGCCTATTCTTCGATTCCTCATCATATTTTTCAAGAATGCACTTGTATTATTGATTGGATTGTCAATATTGGTCACCTCATTTTGGACTTTATTTTAGAGAGTTCTTCTCCTCCTCATAAAATCTCATTTTTCACATACATGAGGCTTTGTGCTGCGGGGTTGTTTGCATGTGTAAATGATGTACTGATGTACATGAACTTTAGGTCATTGGCAAAAATGTAAAGTAATTGTCATTAGAATTAGACCATGTTCTTTTGGACTTAAAAGCTACAGATCAGATCAGATCAGTTCATCTTTGTTTTAATTTTATACGTACTCTCATAAAATAATACCCCACTTAATCAGATCAGTTCAGATCAGTCCTAAAGAACATGGCCTTACTTATGCATATTAGTAATTTTGCTATTTTTTTTAATGTTATAATTATCTTAGAATATTATTTAATTTGTTTCTTAATTAGTTGTTATGATGACTATTATAAATAGCTAGCCAGTTGATGATTAAAAAGAATAATACAACTAGCTATTGTAATTTCTCGCTCCCCTATTCTTATCATACACATGTACTTTGAATCATTTTTTTAAATAATACAATAGGTTATTACATTGATCACTTTATATCATATAATTTTGATAATTTCTTTCACTTTTTCTACTTTCCATTATTTTTAATCATTTAAAATCAAATAATTTCCTAAACTTTAATTCGCAAAAAAAAATAAAATAAATAAATAAATAACGCAGATAGTATTTTTTTTAATAAAAGACTATCATTTAGATTATTCCATAGATAGATTCCAAAAGTATAACTAAAAAAATAAGATATGTAAAACTAACAAATCAGATTACAAAATTACTCACACCCTCCAAATTGTGATGAATTAATCAATGTTTATACAATGATTTATTCACATATACACAGTTCATCTCCTCAACCCATCATGATCAGGGCTCTCATCTCCGGCCTCCATGTGATTAGATTTGACCAAAGATTCTATTTAAATTTAATTGATATATTTACTTTTTTCACATCTTTTAAGACTTTTTTCACATCTTTTAAGACACGATTTTAAATAAATATATATTGAACTATACATAATAAAAAATTATATTTGAATTAAAAAGTACATGTTGAGACGAATAACTAGATTCATCATGACTATGCTATTTCTTAGGCTTATATAAGTAGAAGCAGTCAAAACCACACGTGAACCGTGTTACAAGTCAAAATGTAGCAACTGAATTGAGACAAAGGAAGTAATAGATACTGAGTGGAAAGTGGTGTGTGTCGGTGGTTGTGGTCGTTACATTACAAGGTGATGTAGTGATGTGTGTGAGGGTGGAGAATTAACGGTTTAATTACGTTATCTATTTGCTTAATTATTTTGCGTGTTTTTTTTTTTGACGTCATATTTTGCCTCTTTCAATTGTTGCGTGTTGTCTTCCATTTTTTCTTGCTTGCGCAGTTGCACTATCAATCTTAAGGCCCTGTTCTTTTCGACTTAAAAGTTACAGTAATCAAATCAGATCAGATTAGACATTATTATTATTATTATTATTATTGTTATTATTATTATTGTTATTATTATTATTATTATTATTATTATTATTATTTTATTTTTATTTTTTTATTATAAAAACTTTATTATTAAAAACTAAAAGTCAAAATGTCTATAAGAAGTTAGTGGGAAGCCTAGATACAATCTGGGCCCCCACTCCCCTAGCTACAGCAAAGCTAATATGAGTGAAGATGTGAGCAGCAGCCCGCGCACCAATATCATGCGCTCTAGAAAACATCTGAATCCGCTTCAGCAGTGCAACAACATCCTCCTCGAATTCGCCAAAAGTAGAGAAAGAGAAAGGAAGGAAACCATATCCAAGAGCAGCACATCGATCTGCATACTTACACCGTTTGCGAGAAGCCGCATCCTGCACAGCACGACCAGGAACAAAATCAGCTATACCGGACTGAGTCAAAGGTGAAGACCCTGTCAAATCCACACAAACATCGCGACCATGGTCCCATGAGTAAAGCAGCAAATCCGCAGGACGAAGACCCCCGATCTCTGTGCTCATCCCAATATCAATCTCTTTACCAGCAGAAATCCCCGAGCGATTGCAGATATCAACAAGAGTGTCCTGCACAATATTATGACGATGCTTGACACCCACCATCCCAGTACACGACACAACATGATCTCCGAAGATGTCACCCTCAAAAACCCTCGAACAAGCAGAACAAGGTCCGGAAGTTGAAAACAAAGGAACACCCAACCTGTAGCAGAGCACGCATCGATACGTCTTACCATTCATAACCTGACCCAACCCTGAGATCGGAACCACCCTAAGCCAATCAGAAGTATGATCCCGTTGTTGTGATTTCCAAAGAGCAACCTGTCGTGGAGATAATGAGAATGTGGCCTCAACAATCTGACCAACCTTTGTGAAATATTTATCTGCCAGTTTTTTCATGAGTTTGGGGGCAACATTCTCACTAGGATTACCAAGAAAGTCAACATCCACAAAAGCATTAAGTAGACCCAATGCATCAGCAAAGGCAGGCCCAGGATCAACAACACTAGCACAACGGAGAAGCTTAAACTGCAACCCAGCAGACTGCAACCCCGATGCTACAAACGCATAATGCAGAACATCCGCAACAGAATAGACACCTAACCCACCAAAAGTAAAGGGTAAATTGGCGAGCCTCCACTGCCAATCTCCAAAGCACGGGCCAGATGCAGTGACGATACGCTCCAAAGAAGAACGAAGGGCAACATCGAACTTCTGCCGTGCAGCCTCAAAGAGGCGAGGAGGACAAGTCCGCATCGCAAAGTAAAGTTTCGAAACCCCAATGCAGGCACGAAGAAGTAACAACTCACACTGCGGATCTTCAAGCCGAGCCACCGCATTCATATATCCACCCGTCCCACCACAAGCTCCCTGCTGAAATCAGAATCTGCACTAACTGGCCCACCAAGTAGTTTAACACCCTTTAGAGGCCGAGCAATGTTGGGTGGGAAAACCCCAACTAACCTACTCCGAGGGTCCTCTACTGGCCAAAAAACCTCAGTTTTATCAACATTGAGATGGAGGCCGAAAGCGGGCCCGTCCTCCATAATTAGATCCAAAGCCTTACCCACCTCCAATGTGTCACCAATGATAGTCCCGTCATCCAAATACCAAGCATGGAGACATAAATCAAAAGAGGCACGAACCTTTCTCACTAAGGGATGTAAAACCAAAGCAAAAAGCAAAGGGCCTAGCGGATCCCCTTGCTGCACACCCTGAGAAGACCATAAGACGTGCTCTCCATAATATAACCTAGCCGGGCTAGAGTAGCAGAATTCAACCCATTGCAAAATAGCCGGACATTGGAGGCGCACCTCTCGTAACATAACTTCACGATCCACCAAGTTGAAAGCATTCTTGAAATCAACCAAAAGCATAGAAAGACCAACAGTGTCCCCACGATCCTCAACTAGCCGGTTAACTGCATGAAGAATAGCCTCACTACCCGCAGGAATTCCAACACCGAATTGTAGACCATCAAAATAGCCACTCAACAACGGACCCGCTGACGCAGCACAAACCTTAGAAACCAGTCGCCTCCAAACGGTACCCACAGCTATAGGTCGAACACCACCTCCCGGTTTCACAAGAGGTGTAAGAGGCGCACTAGCAATGTACCCACCCAATTCCTTCGGGCACTCCCCACATAAGAAAAGATTGACCACCTGAGCGATAGAGCCAATCAAATCATCTGAAACAGCCATAGCAGCACTACTCATACAATCCATGAGATGTTGCGCACGCAAACCATCCCTACCACATGAAGTACCTCGTGGAAAACTCTTAATCTGACTCAAAACAACAGCAGGAGTAGCAAGAACTGGATGAAGATCAGTAGTGCTATCAGGCAAAGAGGGTGGTGAAGAATATGGGTGCTTAGACTGTAAATCAGCAAGAGTAGCCTCATTATAAGGAGCGAAACCCGAAGACGAAAGAACACGAACAGCCGCACTAAAATGGCCATCATGAATCTTCCTCTTGCACTGCTTAATGTTACGAACACCGGACTCCAGATCCTCATCAACACCCACCCAAGAAGGGGAGTCCTCAACCAAAGTTTCCTTAAGAAGTTGTAAACCACCCCGGGCTCCCCCCAAGAACGAATCGCTACAGTGATACTCTCCTCCTGTCGCTGTCGTCTGGTACTAGATCGATGCTCCACATTGCTCCTCGAACTGAAGGTCTTAAGAATACAAAGTGGCATCACAAGCAAAGCAACCCAAGTAGAGATGTCAGAAGGCCTACTAGAAACCTTATCAAGAGCTCCTTTCAAAATCCGAGAAAAACCTAACCGACATTTGGGCGGAATAGACTTAACAGTACGTAAACGCCTGGAGAACAAACGGTCTAGTATCGCAACAGTAAAGTCTTGATCTTGTCCCACACTAACGACAAGTCTGGACAGTTCTAAAGAGGGAGCTTGTGGTTTTGGAAAACCGAATAACACATATCGAACTATCCCGTCCCCAACATCCGGAGGCTACACAAACACTGAACCTGGACCATGTTTACACTTAGAACGAAGAGCATGGGTCTTAAAACACACCCCATAAAGCCAAATTCCCATTCGACGAAAGGTCACGTCAGCCTCCGTAAAAACATCCAAGTTAGTAGTAAGAGTTTGTTTAGTAATTTCCCGGGCATCACCATTACAATGTCGATCACGTAGATGAGTAATCAAGGAACTCCGCGTAAGGCCATTCCCACCACCATCGCGACATCCACAAAGACCCACAAAAGGACAATGAAACCTTACAATAGGAGTGGACATTGGGATTGCTCAAAAACTAACAACCTAAAAAAGTATCATCACTGTCAAAGAACACAAACGAACCACCAATAAACCAAACGAACCACCAGACCTAAACCACCAAACGAACCACCAGGCCGCTGCTGCTGAACCACCAGGCCGCTGATGAAGAACCACAGAGAAGCACACAACCCTGAAATCTGGTCCCAAACGAGCCAGTAGCACCGAACACTCCGAACCACCGAACAACACCAAAACAGAGCACGACACCCTGAACCACCGAACCACCCCAAACACGAACCACCAGAAGCCACCCTAAACTCGCCACCCTGAACCACTAGGACCACCGAGACCACCGAACCACTTAGACCACCGAACCACTGAGACCTAAACAGAAACCAACTGAACCACCGAACCACTGGGACCACCGAACCACTGAGACCACCGAGACCACTGAGACCCAAACTGAACCTGTGTCGCAGAAACCAATCTGAATCCAATCTGAACCCGTGAGACGAACCTGCAACGAAGAAACCTAACGAAACCCGCGACGAAGAACCAGAATTGCAGCCCCAACACCCCTGAAAAGTGAGATGGCTTGTCGTGGAGCACCGTCGACGAGGGTAGAATGGCTGTCGGACGGTGGTGCAGCTGTCGGACGGTGGTGCGATTGTTGAAGAAGGTTGTGTTTGGGAGTCGCCCTTCTTCAAGTCTTTCTCCCGTAGTATTCATTTTTCAGGATTGTGCTCCGCAGTGTTACCTGTTCCTGGAGGAACTAGCTCTGATACCAATTGATGTAATATGAATAACAACTACAAGAGGGGGGGTGAATTGTAGTTGAGGGAGTTTTTGAGATTTTAGCGGAATTTTAGACTTAAACTCGAATAGAAGAATAAACAGAAGTAAAGACAGAGAGTTTTAACCTACAAGGAAAACTTCCTAGGCCCAAATAGGAAGAAAAACCTTGACCACGAGGGATTTTGACTCTTGGACTTCTCTTATTAATATAGGCCAAACGACTCTATTACAACCTATAAAGGACCTTTCTCTATTCTCAACGTTCCACTAGGAACTTGTTCCCCCTAACACATGTTCCCCCTGAACTGATGCCACGAACTTACTAAAGTTCGATTTTTCTCACCTCAGATTTTCGAATGAAATCTGAATTCTCTCTATTCTTTTTCTCAATTACAATTGATTTCTCTTTTGATTTTCTCACACCCAACCCTTATCACTAATGAATTACAATTGAAATACTGGAGGATGAAAATTTTAATTCCTAAAACCTAGAAGCCCACAAACCATGCGTGTGAATAAGGAGAGAAAAATAAAAAATCAGATTTTTATTTTAAATAACTACCTTACAAAATCAAGTCAAAGTACTTTCCATAACTCTTATCTATTTGCATGACCACTAACTAATCCTAAAATAGTGGGGTTGACTCAAAACAAAAAAAAAAAACAAACTTAGAAAAACTAATTCCTAATTCTTCTAAATACACGTACATCAAGAAGAAGTAATCCACTAACCACTTCCTACTATAATGCATTTGACTAGAATAAAAATTAAGAGAAGATTCTACTAACAATAAACTCCTACAAAGTAGGAAGACTACTTGACTCTTATTTACACGCATGAACTTAATAAAAATTAGAATTATTTAAATTCAAATAATTATCCTACCTACATATTACTAATAGACCTAAAGACACTCTAACCTATTTTAAATCTAAGAAACCGTAAATTACCAAAACACATAAAATTAATTACCTTAAATAATATACTTAAATTAAAATCTTAAGTATAAAATTCGAATGACCCATTAGACTTATACTAGTAATATTTTCCTGCACCATACCAAGATTAGTATTCCAAAAATAAATCAATATAATATAAGAGTTAGAATATAAAATATGCTTACCTTAAAAATTAGATACTCCTCTAATTTTATTCCCAATAAATATATTCTATAAAATACCAAGTATATATTAAATGAAATATATTTAATATGAATTAGACACTCATCAAATTCATTCTCTATAAATATATAACATAAAATATACGAAATATAAAATAAATTTAATTTCAACTAAAATTACTTTTAGTTGATTCTCCTTAAAATCTATTTTATTTAATTATGTTGTCATCATCAAAACTAAGGTTTAACACATTGTTTTTCCGCTCGACATTTTCCGACGACGGTTTTCGGACCGACTTTTTCAGCGTTAATTATTCGGCCGCCTTTTCTGGCGATGATTATTCGGTTGACTTTTCCAGCGGTGATTATTCGACCGACTTTTCCGGCGACGATTTTCAGGACGACTTTTCTGACGACGGTTTTCGGACTGACTTTTTCCAGCGGTTATTATTTGGCCGACTTTTCCGGCGACAATTTTCAGGCCGCATTTTTCGGCGATGGTTTTCGAGACGACTTGTCTGACGACGGTTTTCAGAAAGACTTTTCCGGCGGTGATTATTCGGTTGACTTTTTCGGTGACGTTTTGGAGTCAGATTGAATGAAGGGTTTGAACTAACCACACTTGGGTGTAAATGCATATTAAGGGTGCATTTGATTCATCTGAAATTTTTTGATCTGATCTGAATTGTTTTTACTTGGTTTGATCTGATCTAAAATTTTCTAATCTGGTCTTATCTGATCTGAATTTGAGAGTTTTTTGATTTTGAGAGTTTTGATATAATCCGTATTATATTTAAAAAATTTCTGATATGATCTAAAAATTTACTAGGCTCAAACTATTTGTTTAAAAACTCTGATCTAAAAATTTGGTCTTATCTGATCTAAAAACTCCCTTCAAAACTCTCTTATACCAAACACACTATTTAGAGTTTAACTGGTTAAACTTTTAAATAGGCTCAAACTCTCTTTTGGCCTCAAAACTCTCTCCCACCAAACATTGAATTTTTTTTTGACATTGAATCCTTACTCATAAGGATATACACAAAATTTTCTTATTTCTTAGCATATAGTGCAAGATAAATTAGGTTTCGGGTACATTAACCAATTAGGGCCACTATTTCCTTTATACGTTTCCATTACAATAAAGATAAAGATTAGATAATAGAGATGAGACTTGTATATCAGTAACCAATTCAATTAGGGCCACACAAATTTTAATGGTCTACCTATCTACTTAGAGAGCCCAATGTGAAAATTCCATAAGTGGCATATCAATTATCAAAGGCATGTCTTAGTCATCTCTTTGGAAAATTTGCAAAGTTTAGCCAACCATGTTCCTTTATATCTCCAATTGTCAATTCATTCTCATGTCCATACTAGGTATAGATATAACATTGATTTAGATTTAGTTACTCGTGCAACTACCTTTTTTCCTTTTAAAACTCGTTTGCACCCGTGATATTGGGGGAAATATATAGTGCCCTACTAAGCTTATTGGTACTTACTACTTAGGCCGGGTTAATTGATATTAAAATTGTTTGCTTACTTAATTGATACTCAGAGCCGGCCTTGGGCAGGGGCGAGTGGGGCAGCTGCCTAGGGCCCATAAAAAATTTGGTTAAATACATATTAAGGCTCTAAAAATAAACATGTAAACTCTAGCTCAGTTGGTAGTAGAAATGCTAAGGGGCATTGCAAGAAAGAGGAGGGGTCGTGTGTTCGAATCATTGCATCCTCCTCACTTGAGTCAATTTTGTTTTTTTTTTGGCTGATAAGGAAACTATGATGCACTGCCATATAGATTTAATTGTAAATTGAAATTATGAAGGCATGGAAGGTATTACTGAAATACTACCTCCATTTTTTTTATTTACTCACTTGAGTTTACATTGTAACCAATAAATTAATTGAGAATGGGAGGAAAAAAAGATGATAGAAGTATGGAAAAGAGATCAAAAAACCTTATTTTTATCAAAGTTAATCAAAAACTAAGAGAGATTATGGAAAATGTATTTGGGAACCATTAATTTAGGTTGTGTAAGAAAGTGATTAATTTTTTTTCTTAAAAGAAAACCCAAAATAAAAATTATATAATTTAAAAACAACGGACAAAGTAACAATTATTAATGTCAATATTTGATATTCCCTATGTTTCTTTTTTTTCATACCATTTATTTCATATGAGAATGTTTATTACATTATAATTATAATAGATTAATATAATCTTACGGGTTTTGTTTAATGCATCGTAAAGTTTGCTTTAAAAATTCAACTTTTTTTTACTAATACACGCACACTTATAGAAGATAAAATTAAAGCTGTAAATTGTTAAACATGCTAAAGTCATATATGAAATATAGTTAATAGTTGCGGTGAATAGTTGACTATAAATTGAATATATAGGATGATGTGTATAGATTGAGTTTGGATTGATGTGTATAATTTTGTTATAATCCATGTATATCATAAACAAATTGTCTAAATAATTCAACCTTAAAGTTCCGGATTCACAAACGGAAATTGTTAGATTCGAAATCGCTCATACATTAGGGGCCCATTTTTTAATTTTGCCCCGGGCCAAATATTATTCAGGAACGGCCCTATTGATACTTATTGATATTTATTTGAACTTATATGTACTGAAAGTAAGTTTTTCTTTGAAATAATGTATTGAAAATAACTTGAAGAAAACAAGAGCAAAACATTATTGTAACTCATTTTTTTGGTCAAAGTAAATTATTGGTTTATATGAAATGTGATATTCTATGTTATCTATTTAAAATTATTCATCCAAAATTTTACTTATACAAAATAAATCACTGTTCAAAAAAATATTTATTCCTGTAGTTATATATGTACCCTCTTTAACATTATTCGATAACGGTTTTAAAATTGTTCCATATGTCCTTTTTTAGCATTTTTTAAAAATATTTGTACATTCTTTTCCCACCAAGTTGTCTTGTTATGCTACACTAAGGGCATGTTTACTTCAACTGAATACAGCTGAATTGAACTGAACTGAATTGAATTATCTTATGATATGAACTAAACTGAATACAACTTAAAGTAATATTTTATAAGAGAAGAAAATTGAAAGCTAAACTGAACTGAATTGAAATTAAGCTGAAGTAAACATGCCATAATTATTTAAGAAATTTTCACCATTTATCTCGTCTATCAAGTATGTGCTAATACACGAAAAATATAACATGACATATTAAAAAATTATGTTAATAAAGAATACTCCGTATATTTGAAGAGGTTGTCGCTAACCTATCAAAAATAACCTAGCAACTCTAACTAATGTAGATAGGGAAGTAGGGTCAAATCCACATGGAGGTACATATTTTCTCTTAATTCTAAATAGTTCATGTTATGTAAAAAAAAAAAACTTTGGAGGGAAATCAAATTAAACTAAAAAAAAAAACATGTTGAAACTAATAAAAATTAAAATTTTAGAGGCCTAGGGTTTAGATTCAATATGATTAAAACCCTGAATTGATTAAAGATCAGCGTTCAATAATTCAATGCTAATAAGTTTTAACCAAGATCTAGCTAGCTAGGATCCTCGCATATTATTAGATTTATAGAATTAATCTAATAGGCTCTCACAGTTTAGTATATTAATCCTACCTAAAATCTTAAGTCTGTATGGAGTTTTCACCTCTTGGCTACCACTCGATATTTAATTTATTCAAATTTATATGATAAAGATCAGATTTTAAGAAGTTAAAAGCGAATTATGAATTAAAGAACAAAGAAAATTAATCAACAAAACGACATTCAATCAATCATAGATCCCCTACACCCTAGAGGGAAGAAGATCTAAGCAAAGAAAATAATAAAGAATAAACCAAAACCACAAGGACGTCTAAAAATTGAACAAATACAGGGTTTAAATTAGGTAGGAAAACCCTAATTTTTTTTATAAGTGGAAAAATATTGACAAGTGAACATTCTGATCAAAAGGTCATGAAAAAGTAAGCAAATGAAGGCTAAATCAGTTTCATAATGCTTTCCTCATGCTTTTGTTATTTATCAATAAACAAAGTGTCATTTTATAGCTAGAAAGTTAAGTGTTCCCCAAAATCAGAATTGTTAAGAAAGAGAAACTAGCTAGCTAGCTAGCTACTTCAATTCCATTGCTCTTGTGTCAATTTTATTTGAGAGGGAAATTTTGTTTGATGATATTAAAGTTTATTGGATCGGATGTTTGGAATTTGCCTTATCGCCTGTCCTTGTTCTCCCTTCTAGGGACCAAATCTTTCTTAAACACATAAGACTATTTCAATAATTACTTCAAAATTATTCCTAGTTTGATTAGTTTATCCTTTTGCGCTTGTGATAGAGATATATGATATACAAGCCTAGAACCCCACAATAATGCTACATACTCACCTTATTTTTATATTTTGGCAAAGGGCAAAGGAAACGAGTATATGAACCTAACGATAGTAGTTATTTGGTAAGCCCGGAATATGCAGGCTCTGTTCACCAAACATATATAAATGCTAGCTAAACGGCTAGAATTGTTGTCTATTATAACATAAAAAAAACACTTGCATAAATTAACAAACCTAGCATGACTACCTACAAGGCTACAATACTTTTGCTTGTCATTCTTGGATGTGAGTCACAAGTTCAGTGAGCAGAGAGTTGCAAATCATTGACACTTGTGGCATGGTTTCCCCTGGCGTTCTATTGTCTCCCTATAGGCAGATTGTTCATGAATTTTCCTCCTAGCCCGCTTTCTTGGTTGTACGGTGCAAAAATTTATGTCTTCGTTCATTCTCTGCATTTCTCTTCATAGCTTCGGTGGCATGGTTGTCAAAGTTGATCTCTCCCCTCAGCTTTGGTATTCCTCTATGTTAGATGGCATTTCGATGACAAAATTCAATCATTAATAAAAAAATTGACACAATATTACACCTATAATAATAAATATTATCAAAATTACTAATTAAATATAAACCGAAAAAGTCATTATTTAATAATTGAACATTGATATCAAAGTTTAATATCAACTTTAGTACAGGACACGATCATAAAAAATCGTTAATAATTATTTAGTTCTCTAATACTAATTGGTTTAATTGTTCAATTTATGATTTTTTATATTTTTAAATATGAACTCATTATAAATAAAAAAATCAGTCAATAACAATTATATATATACACCAATGAACAAACTAAAATACACAATAATAAAAAATATGTCAAAACACTATACTTAAAATAATAATTACCATAATTACTAATTATATATAACGAACAATAATTCTTTAACTATTAAACTTTGACATCAAATTTTACTCCCACATATTAATTATTTGATTCAAATTAACACTTTTAAACAACAACATTATTATAGAAATTACTGAACAACAATCATATACCAATGAATAAAATTCAACTATTAATTCGTCCTCAAGTTATTTGACATAACCGCCCCGGCCTCTTGCCAATTATCTTACATATTTATATGTATATGTATAATATATTCCGCGTCAATGTGCAATTTGTAACATGTTTATGTCCCACATGCCTGCTATGTCGTCGGTCTTAGCTTGTCCTTAAAGGGCCGTTCTTTAGGACTTCTATTGACTTAATTTAATTTAATTTCATTTTAAGTTCAGTTAATTTAATTTAAATTCAGTTAATTTAATTTAAATTAAATTAATTTAATTTAAGTTCATTTCATTATCATTATCATCATCATCATCATTATTATTATCATTATTATTATTATTATTATTAGTTTCGGGCATTGTTTTTCAGCTCGACACTTTCCGACGACGGTTTTCAAACTGACATTTCCGGCGTTGATTATTCGGCCGACTTTTCCGGCGACGATTTTCGGGACGTGTTTTTCGGCGACGGTTTTCGGATTGATTTTCCGGCGGTGATTATTCGGCCGATTTTTCCGGCGACGATTTTCAAACCGAGTTTTTCGACAACAATTTTCGGGACGACTTTTCCGACGACAGTTTTTGGACTGATTTTCCGGCGTTGATTATTCGGCCGACTTTTCCAACATTGATTTTCAGGCCAAGTTTTCCGGCAATGATTTTTCGGGACGACTTTTCCGACGACAATTTTCGGACTGATTTTTCGATGGTGATTATTCGGTCGACTTTTCCGGCGACGATTTTCAGGCCGAGTTTTTCGTCGACGATTTTTCAGGACGACTTTTCCGACGACGATTTTCGGATTGAATTTTCCGCGCGGTGATTATTCGGTCGACTTTTCCGGCGATGATTTTCAGGCCGAGTTTTTCCGCGACGATTTTCGAGGTGACTTTTTCGACGACGATTTTCGGAGTGACTTTTCCGGCGATGATTTTCAGGCCGAGTTTTTCAGCGACGATTTTCAGGATGACTTTTCCGGCGACAGTTTTCGGAGTGACTTTTCCGGCGGTGATTATTCGGCAGAGTTTTTTTACGACAATTTTCTGGCGGTGAAAATGAAGGTTTTAGGGTTTACTTTGAAGTATAAATAAAATAAAAAATAAAAATAAAAATAAAAATAAAAATAAAAATAAAAATAAAAATAAAAATAAAAATAAAAATAAAAATAAAAATAAAAATAAAAATAAAAATAAAAATAAAAATAAAAATAAAAATAAAAACAAAAATAAAAATAAAAATAAAAATAAAAATAAAAATAAAAATAAAAATAAAAATAAAAATAAAAATAAAAATAAAAATAAAAATAAAAATAAAAATAAAAATAAAAATAAAAATAAAAATAAAAATAAAAATAAAAATAAAAATAAAAATAAAAATAAAAATAAAAATAAAAATTAAAAATAAAAAATAAAAATTAAAAAATAATAAAAATAAAAATATAATATAATTTAATTTAATTTAATTTAATTTCAGTTAATTTAATTTAAGTTCAGTTAATTTAATTTAAGTTCATGTTTTCTTAGTCCTATAGAACAGGGCCTAAGTCATTATTATCTTCTTCTTTTTTTGAAAGATAAGTCATTATTACCTTATTTTTAATCATTTTACATATATAATGGTGTCCCTTTAATGCAAAATTACACATTTACCCCTAAAAATGAGACTTTTATCCCAACCCTTGTTTGACATATGTCATTTCTCATACACATGGATGTATATTCCGTTTAAAAATAAATTAAATTGAAAAATTAAGTACTCCATATCTTTTTTTTTTATTGATTGCCCATATTTAATTAAATTCCAGATTCAAGATTCAAGCAACAAAGAAGATCTTTTAGCCTACCATATTTCTCCAATAATATATATCTTGTCTTTTGATTATTGAATATGGAAGCTAAGAGTGGATGTGGGGTGATGAAACACATTCTCTACTACCAGATATTTTAATTTAATTTAATTTAATTTTATTTTATTTTAATTTAATTTAATTTAATTTAATTTAATTTAATTTAATTTAATTTAATTTAATTTAATTTAATTTAATTTAATTTCATTTAATTTAATTTAATTTAATTTAATTTAATTTAATTTAATTTAATTTAATTTAATTTAATTTAATTTAATTTGATTTGATTTGATTTGATTTGATTTGATTTGATTTGATTTGATTTGATTTGATTTGATTTGATTTAACTTAATTTAATTTGATTTGATTTAACTTAATTTAATTTAATTTAATTTAATTTAATTTAATTTAATTTAATTTAATTTAATTTAATTTAATTTAATTTAATTTAATTTAATTTAATTTAATTTAATTTAATTTAATTTAATTTAATTTAATTTAATTTAATTTAATTTAATTTAATTTAATTTAATTTAATTTAATTTAATTTAATTTAATTTAATTTAATTTATTTTATTTATTTTATTTTATTTTATTTTAATAAGCTTATGATATCTTCTAGAAGTTTAAAATATCTATCCGTTCGCACAATTTGACCTTTTGGCTAGTTCTAAATATCTCCTTTGATTTGATTTGGACATAGAAGATAGATTTTTTGGAGATAATCTAGACACATGCATATAAATAAATTCAATAAATGAGGTTGATAGCAATAGACAACGAGCCGTATCTTAGAAAGTTTAATCAATACTTTCATTTTGTGTTCAATAGAGTATACCTAATAATTTGCTCAAAAAAATAATAAAATTACTCTTTTAATTTACCTTAGTTTCCCCTGTCAAATTGATTCTTACTCGAAGAATTATATAATTTAGTAAAAATGATTAAATGAGTATAAGGCCATGTTATTTTGAATGAATTAATCTGAACTTAATCGAATTAAACTAAATCCTAAATTTAGTTAAAACTGAGCTAAACTGAACTGAAATTTCAGAAATTATGTCTCATGTTCCTTCTAATATAATATCGCTACATTTTTATTTTGGAATGTCTCAATTAAATTGATTGATTTCTTTTTATAGAATGTGGAGCCCCGATATGAGATACTCAATTGGTTTGATTTGTTTATAATTCTATAGACTAGGTGTTCGAGGCTAACTAACTACATTCTTAACAATTTTTGTTCTTTACCAAGATATTACTTTCGTGTGATATTGATTTTGGTCCCGTGATAAAAATTTCTAGCTCCGCCAGTACCCATTTTATTTTATTTTAGCTTGATGTTTTAGTGTGTTATATAAGAAAAATAAAGAGATTTATATAGGATGATAGACAGTTATTTATATTTTTTTTAGTTGAATAGTGAAGGAGGGATGGTTACGTTATTGTGAATCCAAATTTTAATGATTTTTTTAATTATTTCTTACTTTATTAGTGATTTTATTTTATTTTAGTTTGATATTGTAGTGTGTTATATAAGAAAATAAAGATATTTACATTGAATGGTAGGTGATTATTCATTTCTTTAGTTGAAGAGTATAAGGAGATATGGTTACGTTATGGTGTCTTTAAAATTTTAGTGATATTGAATGATTTTTTATTTCGCTTTTTATAAAAAGGTTAAATAGTTTATTCCTTTGATAGATTTTTTAATATATTTTTTTTTTTGTGTGATGTTAATTAGGTAGTTATGTTAAGAAGATATTTGCTCAAAAAAAAAAAAATTGTTAAGAAGATATTTCTTTATTTAAAAAAAATGTAAATAAAAAAGTAGATTAATGTGAGGCCTCCATTATTGGAGGTTTGGAGGTCTCTCGTTCAAATTGACTCCTAAATTTTTATTTTTTTTGAAAGAAGACTCCTAAATTATAAATTAGATAGTAACACAACAAATCTATCTTACTTGAAGGGTAGGTGTGTAAAAAAAAACTGTAACCGTTAACCGTGTAATCGGTACTTATTAACGGTTACAGTTACCGAACCGTTAAGTTTAACGGTTAACCGTTACGGATAACGGTTTTCATAAACGGTTAACCGATGCTTAACCGTTAATTTTTTAAAGAGGCATTACGTATTCTTAACTCAATTTTCAAATGGCCTAAATGCATTATTTTTAATAAACCCACATATGTTCCTAACCCTATTGGCCCCATATGCATAACTATGATTCATTTATCATTTTATATTTTCATCTTCCATCATTTAATTCATCTTCCATTATTCTTAACGGTTAACCGTAACGGTTAATTTAACCATTTGTTAACGGTTCGGTTACGGTTACAAAAAACTAGTAATAACCGTTTTAACGGTTAACCAAACCGTTAAGCCTTATCCGTTTTAACAGTATAATGATTTTTCACTCGGCCCATTTAGTAGGGCGTAAAAAGATTTCCCTGAAAACTTTTTTCTCATTTCACACTGTTTGGTTAGACTGAAAATTAAAATGGAAAAGTTAGAGTGTAAAAAGGTTTTACAACACAGTTGAAAATATTTTCCTTCCAAAATCAAAGGATAAGGCATTTAATTTTTCATTTAACCAAACAACGAAAACTCTTTTGAAAAAGAGTTTTTCCGTTGTAAAATAATTTTCATGAAAAACAATTTTACATTAAAAATATTTTACGCACTAACAAACAGACCCTTCTTAAAAGATAGCCTAGCTAATTGCATAAAAAAAGGAAGAAAAAAAAAGATAGCCTAATAAATGGGCCATTATGAGTTTATATACCAAGTATTCCAGATAATATGATAACAAATGGAGGGCTTTGGTTCGTAGGAATAAGATCGAATGTATGAGATTATATATATTCATATATTTTTTGGGTGTACCCACCCGGTTCACCCTTTTGGGCTAATCCGGATTCGGAGCGCGTCCTGGGGTTAAGGTTTTAAACTCCTCCCAACGTGCTTGCCGGGGATCGAACCGTGGTTCTCCTTACCAAGCCTGACACCACTAGACCAAGACAACGTTGGTACTCGTATTATATATATTCATATTAATTGATAAACAAACAACAAAAATTGATTAGTAATAAAATCATTTATTTAATTAATTTCTGGGTCCACTTGTGTGCATCAGATTCAAGATTTTGTTCTCATTTATGTGTATGTGCTTCAGATTTAAGCTAGCAAACATGACATAGAAAATTTGATTCCAAAGCAATAATATCCAGAGTTGATGTTGATCACAGGATCTATATAAATAGATCACATACTTTTTGTATATAAATACAACTAGTAGTAGGGATGTTTATTTTTTTTAGAATTTTAGTGATCATGCCATTGAATTGTGTATGGAAACTTCTTGTCAGCAATTAAAGAATTTTAAGTTGATAATATTTTCTAATATGCATGTATGTATGACGTCCATATGCATAACAATAATAATGATTATTGGGTCCTTTATCACTTGTATGTAGGTAGAGGTGGCAAAACTGATTCGAACCGAGACTCGAAACTTACCCGGAGTTGATTCGACCAGGATTTGATCGAGCCGAATTATCCGATGATTAAAATGTGTAATCTTGATTCTTAAGCTCTTTAAATCCATTTGGCAAAAATCCAAATCCAACTCGACCCGAACACGAAATCAAAAGCCCTCAAACTTGAATTGACCCGACCCAAATCAACCCGACCTGTTACCCGATCCTAACGACCTAATTGCCACCTTTACTTGTAGCCGTAATGGTAGTGGTAGTGGTAGAATATTTTATTCATATGCAAAATAATATAAGCTTGCATGCGTTTGTGTTTAGTTGAGCTGATGAATTACGTTGATTCTTGATCGAAAATTTTCTAATTTGATCATTTGGTCGGACTATATGATTTTGCTAAAATTAATTGACTTTACATATAGGATTATCTGCCATTAAAAAGCCAACCTTTCGCCCGTTAGCCAATAATAAGTCAAGCTTTTGATAATCCATGCATGGATAAGTCAACCTTTTCAAGATCAAAACCAAAAATAAGTGAAATGACTTATTAACCTGTTGCTTACTTGTTGTAGCAGGTAAATTTGTTTTAATTATGATTAAGCTTAAGATTAGGATTATAATTATGATTATTAGTATCATTATTAACAATATTTTTTAATCAACATTAATTACAGCCCACCTACCACCACCGTCCACAACCCCGCCACAACACCCTTTCAAATCACAACACCACCACAACCTCCTCCCAAACCAAAACCCGACCACCACAATCCCCTCCCAAACCGCAAACCCCAACCCAAAAAACAGCCATACCCGCTATTCAAACCCCAGCTTTGATTCGTGGTTTATGAGGGAAGCTCGACGGCGGCAGGAAGAGGAGGTGCTTTTCTGATTTTTTCATTTTGTTTTTAATTTTTTTTTTAAAATCAGAATTTTCCTTTTAAAACAAGAAAAAAAGAAAAAAAAAAATCTTAACCTATTCTTCAGGTCATAAGTCATTTCACTTGTTTTTGGTTTTGATCTTGAAAAGGTTGACTTATCTCTGGTTTATCAATAGCTTAATTTATTATTGACTAACGGGTGAAAGGTTGGCTTTTTAATGGCAAATAATCCTTACATATATATGTTGTATTGTGATTTTTTTTTTTAATTAAATTCTTGCATTATTTTTTACCAAATATGAAAAATTATAAATTAATGCAAATAATGTGAAGCAAGAAAGTGTTACAAATAATATGAACCAAATGTAGTACAAGAAAAAGTGCATGATTGAGAAATCAATTATATTTACATTATTGTAGGCTATGTAACTCTCATTATTTTTTCATTATAGAGAGTTTAAGATATTGAATGAAAAAATATACATTTAAAAGTGTAATATACATTTAAAAATACATTCAGAATCCATTTGAAAATGTGTAATGTACATTATTGAATGAAAAAATATACATTTAAAAGTTGGTCTGATCTAAATAATTAAAGGTAATAATTACCGGTTGGTATTCCATTCAGAATCCATTTAGTAGGGTGTAAATATTTTCAGATGAAAATAATTTTTCCATGAAAAATCTTTTACATTGGTAAATTCATTTTCACAAAGTTTTTCCGTTGTTTGGCTGCGCGTAAAATGATTTTTCATTTTAAGTTTTTTTATTCTTTGGTTGAATAAAAACTCAATTATTACTTCAATTTTAACAGAAAATGTTTTCCTTCCATTTGTGATAGTGCTGAGCATGGATCGGATATCCAATCCGAAATTGATTTCGGATCGGATATCCGATATCCAAAAATTAGGATGTTCGATATCCGTATCTGTATCCGAAAGCTTCGGATATCCGATATCTGATATTCGAAAATTTTCGGATCGGATATTGCGGATATCCGAAAATTGTAAAATATTCTAGATTTTTTTTTCCGAAAAAAAATATGTAGTTTACTTGCTTGTTTACCTTTATGTTGGACTTATGGTAGTAAAATATTAAATTGCACAGTATTATAAAGCTTTTACAGTACAAATCTGATTTCGAACAAATCTGAATTATAAAGCTTTCGAACAAAAAAAAAATCTACAAGATCAAGATCGTCAAGATGTCCAACAACACCCTTCAAAAAATCTGAATTGCACAATATTTATTTTTTTAGTTTAGATAAGTTGCTACTTATTACACTTCTATACTTTCGGATATCCTATTTTCGGATATCCGAAAATTTTATATTTAATATCCGAATCCGTATCCGATATCCGAAATTTCGGATCGGATGCGGATCGAATTTTCGGATATTCGGATAAATTTGCTCTGCTCTAATTTGTGATGTAAAATGTTTTCCTTCCAATTTGGGGAAAATATTTTCAATAAAATGGAAAATAGTTTTTCACCCCAAGTTTTTCATTTAATGCTTTACTCCAAACCAAAAAAAAAAAATGTAAAATAGGAAAACTGTTTTCAGGGAAAACGTTTTACATCCTACTAAATGGACCCAGACTAAAATTGAGCAAGTTGTTATGCCCATAAGCTAGCCAGCCTACAAATGCATGCTTTTCCTTTGTTTTTTTCCCATCCCTTTTCTAATTCATTTGCAAGCAAAAAGAAAACGAAATACCATTTAAAAGTTCTTAAGTATTTGTATGAAAAAATAGGTAACAATCATTAAATATGTATCTCTTTTTCAAAATATATAGGAAAAATTTATATGAATAATCCCAACTATTGGAGGTCTTCCAATATTAATCCCAACTATAGGTTATTACACTATAATCCAAACTAAGGGGTAGTTTTATGATATTAGTCCATACTAACTTTTGACCGGCTCCGATTTCCTTCGTAAAAAGGGGAAGGTATAGTCAAGTACAATAAATAAAAAAAGAGAAAAGATAAAGAATAATTTAAAAATTGTTGACTGATTACAATAGGTTAAATAAGTCAATAGACTAATATCATAAAACAACCCCTAAAGTTTGGATTATACTGTAATAACTAATAGTTGGGATTAATATTGGAAGACGTCAAATAGTTAGGAATATTTATATGAATTTTTCCAAATATATAATCCCTCCGTCCCTAATTATTTACCCCATTTTTGTTTTTAGTCTGTCCTTAAAGATTGCTCCATATATGTAGTCCCCTCGTACTAAACCTATATATAGTTACATTTTTCTAACTAATTTACCCCACTTAATTCAAACCTAATCTAGATTCATCACTCCAGTTGTTTTAGTCTCTTCCTCCATATTTCTCACTCATCAACCCCCTTCAATTACTCCACTCATTTACACTCGTCTCTCTCCTTATACTCGAATCCAAAGTTTTCTCTCATCCTCATCCTCATCCTCATCCTCTGTTCCATCTCTCTCCTCTACCCAAATAGATCTAGGATAAACTTCATTTTTAAGTTGTGAAATTAGTTTTAATTTTGATGTCAGGCTTCGAATTTACTTTTAAATTAGTTTTGAATTTTGTTACAATTCTGTACGTATGATTTACAATTTTAATGTAGTCGTTAAGTTTTGAATTTTTTTTTACTTTTTTCATAATTTATTTATAATTTTGGTGGGTGAATTTTAATTCCCTTTGCTAGGTTTGATCTTTGTAGGAATTTTTGTACTATATGATTTATAGTTTTAATGTTGAAATTAATTTTCGAATTATTGTTCTGAATTGGAGTGACAAAGTGATAATTCACTCCCACCTCGTATCCAGGGGATACGTGGTACAAACCTTATTAGTAATATCTCTCTTCTCTTATATGTGTACGTAGCTGAAAAAGAGTGGATTTCCTTACCTAATAATAATAATAAAAAAATCCGGTGGGGATTTTTATAATTGTAATTCCCTTTGTTAGGTCTGATCTTAGTGTGTTTAAATTGTTTTTAAATTTGTGTGTTTAAATAAATTGATTTTAAATTTGTGTGTTTAGATAAATTGTTTTTAAATTTGTGATTTTAGTATCATGATTGTTTAATTCCCTTTGTTAGGTTTAATTAAGACAACTGTGGTAGCAAATGCTTTGAATGTGATGGATTCTATTGTGCTCATTCCCATGACGGATACATGGACGATGGAGCAACATGCAAAGGTATACATAAAGTATGTAGTTCGATTCCATGAGGTTCTAAAATTCATCGTTTAATTTCTTAACAATCCAAACATTGGAGGACATTTTAAGGGAGTGTGTAATCGATTTCCAAAGCACACGGTAAGAGAGCTTAGATTTGATAGAATTTTCCCACAATATATAATAGCTAGATTAATTAGCTACCATGTTAGCATCGGAATGACACCATTCGAAGCATTGTATGGAAGGAAGCGACGTATACCATTGTTTTGGAATGACATAAGTAACAGAGTGGAGTGTTAATCGATATCACAATCAATAAGCACGAATCAAGGCAACACAAGATAGACAAAAGATCTACGCCAATCAAAAGAGAAGGGAAGAAGAGTTTGTCGTAGTTGAACCGATTCTTCTGAAAGTGTCTCATAGCCTTACTAATGGAACATGAACGAGTACAAAATGTTTTCCATGTTTTGCATTCCTGATGATGAGTCTTAGGTTTTGCAACTTGAAATCATAGAACTTGATGATCAACACTGACTTATGAGATAGACCTACTCCCTCCGTAACATATTAATGGCAACGATTTGACATTTTTTCTCTTTACTTTATGTCAAATCGTTGCCATTAATATGTTACGGAGGGAGTATATATCAAGGTTTTAGATTCCAAGGTTCAGAGTGCACACATTAAGGAGATTAAAATTTTAAAGGTTCCGTGGAGAAATAAAAAAAAGAGAATGGTATTGTGTCAGACTCGTCTGACAGTAATGTTACTGTCAGATGAGTCCAACTGATCTGAGAAGAATGAACAAATCTGGACACTCATTCGAAATGACCTGGACAAAAAAATAATAGACCTGGACGAAAAAAGAGAAAACCTGCGCAATAATTTTCAAACCTGGATACCCACTAAATAAACATGGACACTCACAAGATAAACCTGGTCATTCACTCAAACCTTGTCATTCACTCAAAATGACCTGGGCGAAAAAAAAAATACCTGGATAAGAATTTTAAGACTTGGACAAAAATTAAATCTGGACAAAAAAATAGTAGACTTGGACGAAAAAAGAGAAAATCTGGGCAATAATTTTCAAACCTGGATACCCACTAAATAAACATGGACACTCACAAGATAAACCTGGTCATTCACTCAAAATGACCTGGATGAAAAAAAAAATACCTGGATAAGAATTTTAAGACTTGGACAAAAATTAAACCTAGACTAAATAATAATTAACCTGGTCAAAATAAGGGGTAACTTGGACCAAAACTGGACAAAAATTAGACCTGGACAGAATAATAACTAACTTGGTAAAAATAAAGAATAACCTGACCAAAAAGAAAACAAACCTGGATAAGAAATTGAACAATCCAAGTTCTCTTTCTTCGTCTTCTAAAAAAAAAAAAAACTGAAATTGAATACATGGACACAGTAAAAAATAACAACAACACAACAGCAATGACATTGACACAGCAGCAACTTCAACTTCATTTTCTTCTCCAGTTATTTTACCAACCTCACCTTCATCTTCTTCTCCAACTCTCCAAGTATGTTACCAACAACCACGACCACATCAGCATCATCAAAATCATCGTCACCGCATCATCCCACCACCATCGTCATCCCCTCCTCCATCGCCACCACAATTTAATTTTGCTGCACTTTTTTGTAGGATCCCCTCCTCCATCATTCGGGTCACGAGATTTGACATTTTGCTGCACTTTTTTGTTGGATCTACTAATTTAATGCAATTGGTCACCATGTTGATTTTGATTTAAGAAATGGATTGTAAATTGGTTGTCTCCTGCAATTGTTGAGAAGGGTTGATTGGTTTTAGGAGGAAGAAGATGATGTTGATTGGTTTTGCGTTGAAAGAATTTGTTAGATTTTAGCCGTCTGACAGTAAGTATTGGGTCAGACGGTCTGACCCAATACTTTCACTTAAAAAAAATATGAAGATGCAATTTGGGAGGCCGAGGATGCCACAAGGACAAAGGCTCCGTTTGTTTTGGAGGAAAACAATTTTCATGGAAAATCATTTTCCAAGGAAAACAATTTTCAATGAAAAACATAGATGTAAACAAAGTTTTCCTTTGTTTGTGTGATTAGAGGAAAACTTGTGAAGGAAAGAAAAAATGAAATAGAAATGAAGGAAAGATGGGAGGAGTGAATAAGGGAAAAGTAAAGAGAGTTGGAAAGAAAATGTGGCATTCCTTCCCTACAAAAGGAAAATGGTTTTCCTTTTCCAAAGTGACATTTTACATCTCAAGGAAAATTGTTTTTCATCCTTTCCAAAACAAACAAAGGAAAATGTTAAGAGGGAGAAAAATCATTTTCCGGGAAAATGTTTTCCATCAAAACAAACGGATCCCAAATACCTGAACTCTTTGAAAGACATAACCAAGTTACGAGGGCATAACTTTATATACAAGGGGAGGATACCATCCAATACTATTTCGCACATAATAAATAAATTGTTAAACACCTCAGATTTTTTAAAAGGGGTGTGTGTCTTAATTTTCGGGACAAAACTTCTTTTAGGTAGCATGTAATAACCCATATTTTTTGGTATTACTTTTTTGATAATAAAGTATGTTATACAAGTTATTTATCTTTTAAAGTAATAATTTTTCCTATTTTGGGGCGTTCAAAAAATAAATATATTAAGTTTTATTTTATTTGTTGGATCATTATTTAAGGTTAGTTAAAATGTTGTTTGAAGTTAGCATATTTTTATTGTAAAGTGGTAAGTAAAATTAAGTTAATGTTAAAACTAGCCTTGTCCGATCCCACAATGAAAAAGAAGGATAGTTATGACAACTTGTAATAGATTTATTGTCCCACATCGAAAAATTAGAGCTTCTCATAGAAGGATCTTTCTATAAACGTCCTTTGGGTGTATGCTTTTGTAACTCATATCAAGCTCACAATCAGTCAATCACAACTAAATTATTTTGCGATTAGTTTGAGTTGTTTTTGTAATGATTTGCACGCAGCTACAACTTGGTGGTGGCTAACCGAGTTTGTAATGGTCAAAGTTGAGTTGGTTGTTTCCTATTTTTTAGCTTCTAGGTTATATGATGTTAGTAGTGGATAAATAATGCATGATAGTGTGCTTAGACTAAGTCAAGACACGTTTAAGGGATAGTGAAATAGTGTGTTTAGATTTTTTTAACATTATATTTGTTTGTTTTCCAAAACCAAGTGTAGAGTTGGTTAAAAGTGCATTCATAGTACAAATTTGAAAAGACATGTTTCATTGAATGAAGGTTGGTGATAATGTACAACAATAAAATTATGTAGGTGATGAGATGTGCATCAAAAATTGAAATATCTAACAAGATACTATGAAATTCAAAGAATAAACATAAAGGTCCTCTAATTAAAGTTGTGTTTCGCGGTTGTGCTGTCGTGAATGTTGTGTCGAAGTCTGTTGTTGCAATATTATGGTTGTTGGTGTTGGTGACTTTGAAGCAGGGATGTGTTGCTTTTGTGCTTCAAAGTAGTCGGAATGTGAAGTATTTTTTTCCTATCTCTCCGTATTTCGTTCTTATTTAAAATGTAAAACTAACATTTCAAAGAAAAGAGGATGCAGATCTTAACATAAAGAACTCCATTAATAGAACATCACCGCCAAAAACCAGTATTAGAAGGAATGAAGCTTGAGGTAGTGACTTTGAGAATGGTAAGCCTCGAAAGAAGGGTCAAGGTAGTAAAAGGCGGTTTGCGAATGTTATAGGGTGGTTAACAGAATGAGTTATATTTGAAGCTTCTAAAATAAAATTTAAAATTATGGAGAAACAGGAATAAAAAAATAAAAAAAGGGTAGAAAATTTTATTTTATTTTTCTGTTAAAAAAAATGAGAGTTTGTTATTAGAAAAAATGAAGATCTCTAATAAGAAATCTCCACACAAACAAACAATACAATATTCACTCGGTGGTAAGAGTAGGAAGATAAAATGGTTTTTTTTTAATATAATTAAAAAATGTTAACAGAAATAAATCCATATTTTTTGGGTTGGTTTCTTTTCCGCCCTTAAAAGAACTATTGCTAATTAAAATAAAATGTTAACAGAAATCTCTAATAAAATGTTTATTCACATAAATTATTTTTCATTTACACCTTAAAAAAACTATTGCTAATTTACAAAAATTATCAGAAAAATAAATCATAATACACAAAATGTTAATAGAGAAAAATACATATTATTCATTTTACAAGTGTTTAATATAATGTTAATTTCATAAATTCTATTGTTCATTTGTATAATATATATCGTTCATTTGATTTTCGCCAGTACATTGTACATTGATTGTATAATGTTAGTACTTATTGTTCATTTATATAAAACTAATTTTCATCTATGACCTTCATGTTCATTCACTTCAAACTAATGCACATTCACGTAAACCCGTGAACATTAACATACCTAAACCTAATGTTCATTCACATAAAATAAAGATCGTTCGCATACACCTAATGTTCGTTAGCATAAATTGATTTCAATCCCAATACACTTATTGTTGATTCAAATTGAACTAATGTTCATATAAATTGAAATAATGTTCTTTTAAATTGAACTAATGTTTATTCAAATTAATGTTCTTTCAAAGTGGGAAAAGAACATGAAGTTTTATAATAAAAAAAATTAAGTTTTAAAATATAGTAGTAATTTTTAAATTAGAGAGAAAATTTGAAAAAAAAGTTATTAAAATTCTAGAAAAAAAATTGTTACAAAAAGGTCTATTTAGAAAAAATAAACAATTTCCAATTTTTTTTTTCTCTTTTCACGATTTAATTAAAAAAAATATTTTTTTTAAACAAACAGCCGCCTTCCTTGCTTTCGGTAAGTAAAGCAGAGTTGATTCAACAACAGTCTAAGTTTCTAATTTTTTTTAAACAAACAAGTAACTAATTAGCCTGTGTTTAAGTGTTTAACTAACAAATTTTTTGTTTTTAGCGCGTTTTCTGAATGGTTTGTTGCATTATTACAATTGTTTTTTTTTTTTTTTTGTCTCTCTCATACACTTTGTAATCTCAACAAAATACTAAGAGTTAGTATTGGGTCAGACATGTCTGACCAAAATATTTGGTCAGACCACACTATACACAACACACAAATTATGCACTCTATCTACCTTCTCTTTCTTTCGTATATTATATCATCTATGTCTCATCTATAAATGGCAGCCTAATCTCCAATATCAAAGGGTGTTCAAATTGTATTAAATTTAAAGCGCATATATAAGATGACAGAGACATATCTAATAAACCGAAGTAGTTACTACCCCAAATATTTGTTAAACATGGACACATATTGTTAAAACTAGATACATATTGTTAAACATGTACACATATTGTTAAACCTGGACACATATTTGTTAAACCTAGACATATATTGTTAAACATGGACATATATTGTTAAAACTAGACACATGTTAAACATAGACACATATTATTAAACCTGGACACATGTTGTTAAACATGGACACATATTATTAAACCTGGACACATATTTGTTAAACATGGACATATATTGTTAAACATGGACACATATTGTTAAACATGGACATATATTTGTTACACTTGGATACATATTTTTAAACATGGACACATATGTTAAACTTGGACACATATTTGTTACACCTGGACGTATATTTTTAAACATGGACACATATTGTTAAGCATAGACACATATATTGTTAAACCTGTACACATATTTGTTAAACCTGGACAAAAAACTCGTTAACTTGGACAACAACTCATCAACCTGGACACCTATACACTAACTTGGACAACTTTTAACTCTAATTAACCTGGAAAAAAAAAGAGCCTCCACCAAAAAAATAGACTTGGACCAAATCAAAACAAATCTGGACCAAATAAAAGAACAACTGGATTAGTTTTCTCCTCTATCTTCATCCTGGTCTTTCATCTTGGACTTTGCCCCTACTCCTCTGTCTTCATCCAGGTTTTGCATCTAACGTGTTCCATCTTTATTTGAAATTTTTTACAAATAATCTAAATCATTCAATGCAGAAAATCTTTAGACGCAAAAAATCTAAGTCAATTGCACATTGTACCGCCAAAAAGATCAAAATCTAAGTCATCTTCTTCAAAAATCGTTCGATGCGGCAGAAATTCAACTTCTTCACAATTCGATTATTGTTGGTGATGATGAATTTGAGGCAGATTTTAGTACTGGTGGTGTTGTAGTTTGCTAATTAGCTTGTTATGGCGGTGGATGGCCATTATTACTTGTGTTGGTTGGGAGAGGAGGATCGAAGATGATGGGTGCTTAGCCCGTCTGACAGTTTGTATTTGATCAGACGGTCTGACCTAATACTTTCACAAATACTAAATACTCTATAACCCAGGTTAAACACTTTGTAACCCCACTTAAAATCTTAAACACTTTGTAACCAAAAAAAAAAAAAAACTTTGTAACTCCACTTAAACACTTTATAACCCCTACTTTGTAACCCCACTTCGTTACCCCACTTAAACACTTGTAACTCCAAAAAATACTTTATAACCTACTTAAATACTTTGTAACCCCCAAAAATACTTTATAACCTCCAAAACACTTTGTAACAAAAAAAAAAAGCTATGTAACCCAAAAAAAACTTTATAATCCCACTTAAACACTTTGTAACCCAAAAAATACCTTGTAACCTCACTTAAAGACTTTGTAAGCCCTAAAAATAGCCGCATCATTTGAAGCAATGCAACAGGCTGCATAGTTTGTAAAGCATGCAACCAGCCGTATATAAGAATTTGTATTGTGTTTTTGGCACATGAGTACCATGAGAAATGTACTCATGTACCAAAAAAGAAAAATTCGAGTCAAGAAGTAAAGTAAAGTAAACAAATGCACATGGTGTAATGGTAAAAAAAAATTCCAAGATTAGGGTAAAATAAAAAAAATATAACAAATCTTCACATTTTAGATTTTTTTTTGCCAGGTACAATACTGGTCCCAGCACATGACTCTTGTCAGAGGTAAACTTGGCAATACAAAATCCGATCTGAGACTTGATTTTTGTCAAAAAGGACGATCTCAAACATCATCCAAAATTCAAACTAATTTGATCCAAATTCCGATTCGATCCGAACTATATTTGGGCCGAAACTCATTCGAATAGGCTCGGTACGTACTCAACCCTATTTGAACTCATCTGAGCCAAAACAAATTGATCTTAGGAGTAATTTGCTTAAATATATATATTTTTACCATCACTCAATTTCCACTTCCAATAAGGCATAATTGTTGAACTAAAAGATAGAAAAGGTATCATAAAAAGAAACAACCTTATCACCATTATCCTCGATGATAAATAAAACTTGATCCAAAACGATCCATTCCGAAACAATCCCATCTGAAATGATCCCAATCCGATTTGGTCTGAAATCTCAATGTGAAACCTGATTTAGTTCAAAAAGTAAAACTATCCGAATCAGGTCGAATCCAGGCCGAAAGTGGCCTAAAATTAAATTGGTCCAAAATGGTTTGCTCTGAATGGTCCAATTGCCATGTCTAGCCACAGAAAATCCGAATTGACTTTGCTCTTACATTTATTCTTTTTTTCGGGGGGGGGGGGGAATTGAAATAGGGTCTACTCAAAAGTGTTTTACTGCTCATTAAATATAAGTTTGCTCATTTTAAATTTTAAAATGAGTGTAAAATGAGCAAAATAACCTTTGTCACCCCTTACGTCCGGGTGTATATAAATATTTCTAGGATATTTATGAGATCTGAATTCGCAACCTCTCAATCGCAAGGTGTGTTCCAACGCCACCGGCTAAAACTGGATCCTTTGTTTTTTGTTTTGATGCAAACGAGGGAACTAGGTTCCTGACAGAAATTAAGAAATAAAATGAGGGATAGTGACTCCTAAATTATCCTCTTGCAGGAGGTTTAAAATGGAAGGGGGAGGGCAAGAATAAAAAATTAAATTACTAGAATGAGCAACACCTAAGTTTGCGAGTGTATCGGCAACACGATTAGCTTCCTGATAACAGTGAATAATACTTGATTCCCGCACCGAAATGTCCAAAAGATTACGACAATTATTGATGATATGAGCACACTCTCCCCCATAGTGATTAGGATTTGAAATAACATCAATACAAGCCTTATTATCCATTTGAACTTCTACCTTCAAAACTCAATTCTCTGTTATTTGCTTTTTTCCAAAATTTTGAAGAATCACGAATTGTTGGCGACTTTGTCGTAAAAATATATTGGCCAACTAATGGCAAATTTATGTGACTAGAATGGTGAGATTATCAACTTATTGTTACCATGTTATGTTACCTCACTTCTTCATCTCCTCCAAAACTCTTCATCTCTCTCTTCATCTCCTCACTTCTCTCTCTTGTTTTTTGTAAACCCTAAACTCTTCATCTCTATCGTCCTCGCAGTCGTCTTCTCTCTGCTCTTGTTCATCATCCTTCATCTGTTTGTTGTTCTTCCTCTCAGATCTGTCGTTCTTCATCAACCTTCATCTCAGATCTATAAAAACCCTAAATTTTCCTCTATAAAAAGATGTCTGGAAAGAAGAGGTTGTTTAAGCCCAAACTTGACACATATCCCCTCACAAAAGCAGGGGTTGAAGCTGAAACGGTTTCTGAGAAGGTTTTTATCCAAACTTGGTTTGTGCACCCCATGGGAGCTTGTTGCCAGTCCTGATTTGTAAGAGCATGTAAACAATTTGCCTTTTTTCTCACTTAAATCTGGATTTTCTTTACTGACTAACTCATGTTCCCATCTTGAATTTCTGAGCACAGTAGAAGCAGCATGTCCCTCCTCCATGAGCAGCCTGTCCACTGAGAAGAAATCCTCATCATAATCATCCATGTTTTGCAGAAGTGATGGCTGCTGTTGAAGACCTGATTTCACCTTTTTTTGTGTAATTTGATTACAACAATGTTGCTGGTTTATGTTGTATCCTTAAAACTTTCTGAATTTTTTTTTAAGCTTTTGGATTGTAAACTTTAAACTTTTGGAGTGTTGGCCTATTTATAAGGCTGCTGTGTTATTAAAAAAAGGTGGAGGGAGTTTGATTTGGTGAAATTTGAAGTAAAGGATGATTTTGGAGGGAAATGAAATATGGTGGGAAAATTTTGGTGAATGCCCAAAACAAAACAAAACAAAACAAAAAAAAAATCAGTAAACCCCCAACCCCTTTCCACGTGAGTTTTAAACTCACAAAAAAAAAGTTATTGCTGTAACTTTTGCATTGCTGTGGGGCCTTTCTTTGAACTTCCCTCCTTTTTATTCTTATTCTCTCTTTTACTTTAATCATTATACTACATAATCCCACAATTACCTTATTTCAACTAGGAAAGCGTACTAATACAAATGTTGCTAGTATTTCGTTACGGAGGGAGTACTTGATAACTTTTCATATATGTTTAATAATTTTTACAAATTTGTACATAACATTTTTTGGCAAGTCCTAATCTCATATCACCATTGTGAGAAGGTCTACAATTTGGCAATTTGCCCGATGATAGTCTCGACTCTCGAATAATCACACCGTACAGCTCACAAATGGTATCACTATTGAATTGTATCATTAACATATCATGTATACATGTGAACGTGAAGGTATGTCGTTGTTCGCCTAGAGAGTCTTGCTCATGTATGATATAATACAACGAATATATTCTTTTTAAGACTTATGGATTAGCTATCATAAATGATAAATGATAAATCTACAAGCTAAGTTTTTTATAATGTCAATTCGGAATGGAAATATGTGTTGGTCATCCAGTAACCAACTACACCACTTTAAATAATTGGATGAAACCCGATTTATGTTTTAAATGGGTGAAAAACGAGTGACAGGTGAAGCTGATGATGGATGTGAATAAAAACTTTATTTTGGTCCATCACTTGCATTCGTGTTTTTTTTAATCTCATATATGTATACATGTAGAACACAAGTTTTAATTATTCATAAAGTAATATTTACTTTCTAATTATATACTAGGTCAATATTATTTACTTCGTATTATATTTTATAATTATTTATACTAAAAAACTTCACCAACTAATTACCCGACACACTTGTTTCATCCGCGGGTGACGGATGCAAGTGATGCTACTCAAATACCTGATCCATTTCCATCATCCCTAATGTATGATTTCAAAGTAAATGGTGAACTTTTGTCTCACTGCACAATCGTTACAAGATTTATTCGAAAACCGTAATTATTGTGTTGCAAATCATGTTGATCCGGCGGTCCGGCCTATTAATGCAAATGTTAACAAGATCCAATTATATACTTAGATGGGTACCTAACATATGAGATCGAATCTCTTCAGCCTTTAGAGAAAAATAAACTTATTAATAATGTTATAAAAAGTTAAAACGGCCGAATCATTTGAAACAATGCAGTTGGCCGGTTTCCGCATATAAAAATTTGTCATAAAAAATAGATTCAATGCAAAACACATGTCGAATTTCCCTGAATTAGGGGAACTTTAACCAACATCCCAAACAGACACAAATAAAGCCACAAATTGTGCATTTCCTGCGTGAATCACGCTGTAACGGTTGACATTATTGACATACAATTGATACATTATCTTAATTAACAACATTATAATATGACATTGTTATTAAACAACACTAACCAGTTGAACTGTGCCACAAGACCAAAACCTCCCGGAAAAGTTGAGTCCCATACCCCCATATAAATTGGGTATCACCAACGTTGTCTTGATCTAGTGGTGCCAGGGGCTAGACTTGGTAGGGAGAACCACGGTCCGATCCCCCGCAAGCACGTTGGAGGAGTTTAAAACCTTAACCCCAAGACGCGCTCCGAATCCGGATTAGCCCAAAGGATGAACCGGGTGGGTATACCAAAAAAAAATATATATATATATAAATTGGGTATCGGTCTCATCTATGGTTTTGTGTGTAGCAAATTAGCAAGTAGCTTTATATCTATTAGAACTGTACAAGTTGTGAATACGGATTGAAACTGATAGATTTTAACTCTTTAACAAAAACAAAGTATGATGTATTTTATTGGAAAGAATTAAACTGAACTGAATTAATCTAAATCATAGAATTAGTAGGAGTTTAGCTGAACTGAAATAAAGTTTCATAAATTAACTCCAAAACATTCTCTCCGTCTTTAATTAATTCCTACATTTTTATTTTTACATATGTTGCCCAGATATTAGTATTAGATTAAAATCAAATCTGAATTGTTCGACAAACCCTATCTAATTCCCTAGAATGACCAGAATTTCACTATCTAGGCCATGTTCTTTTAGGATAAATTAATTAGAATTGAAATAGATTAAGCAAAATTTTAGACTCATCAGCAACTGAGATGACCTGAAATCTCAAAATTAAAGTCCAAAAGAACATGATCTTAGACCATAGTAAAGTGAGATGATCTCGATCATTATGGTCGGGGTTGTGCAGTAATGCTCCCCTTCTTGAATAACTAAGCTACATTAGGGCGATTGATGGTTATGTTCTTTACAACTGTTTATAACGGGGTTCGAGTGTCACAAGATATGATCTTCAAGCTAAGGGTACATCTCCTTTAGTTAGCACAAAATTTCCTATATATATATATACAACCATACAAGTCTAATTGACCTCAAGAAATTAATGTTGAACATACATGACTGAAGTCAAGGTGCTGGATTGAAGAGATGCTTCCTTGTGAATTTTAATAGCAATGTTGAGCAGGGCACAGAGTCATAACAACTCAGAAGGCTTCAACAAAAACAGGACATGGGGTAGCACTTCAAGCTACCCCTCCAGTATTGTCATGGACTCGAACCGTGATCTAGAAGATACCGAGCTAGACTCATCCATACGAACTCGAAATTCTCGAATCATGCCTGCATCAATTCTATATTAGCTTGCACTCTACAATGCAACAACATTGCAAATGGATGCTTCTAGGAGCCTCAAAATCAAATATTGTTCTGCTAGTAGTTTACATAAACAACAGTCCGGAAGACTACAACGGCCTGTTTGATAGCTAGTAAAAGATATTGGTGATAGAAGTGAGCGATTGATATCAACTTACCCTTTTTCACTTTTCCTTTTTCAGTATCGAGTGGAAATGAAAATTTATAAAGAAAATGAGAAATATTGGGGGTGAACTATCAAAATGGATACTATTAGTCTATTACCATTATTTATAGCCGCCAGCCAAATAAGTCGTAAATGCTAACTACAAACACTCGTCACATATAAACTCCATCATTGCAGATCTTCTTGACTTAATGTATAAGATAGACCTTTCTTGAAAAGAAAAAAGAGTCATAAAAAAGAAAAAAATATATTCATGACACACACTGTGATATGTTTAAAAATACAGCACAATATAATACTTGTAAATGTTGTTACGAATGTAGCATGCCAAAATCAACAATGACTATATATATCAGGTGTCTAGAAACTTTCAGTTTATTTATAATTATAACACTGTTGAAAAGACACAACAAAAGACACCAAAAATGCAGCTCAACATATGATTGTAAGAGTAATTTGAAAATGGAACAATGGCAGCACATGGGCTTCAGTACATATTAAGTAAGAATCAAGGGCAGATGTCAGCAGATAGTGTTTAAATACATGCATTAATTTTTTTTGGTTGACAGAAAGATGACAGATGTATCATATATGCTGCATTTCAACTTCTTTATTTCAATCTTTTTTTCCTTAAGCAGCAGCAGACATAGATATCTGATCTATTTATCATTATGGGCAGACACACTCTAAATAAACACATGAATTTCAGAATGAATACACTGTGAAAACACAGAAAGTAATGTCTACTGAATTTGCTTACTACTGTATATTCTTGAGAAAAAAACATCACTCATTGAAATGAGTGGATTTGGGTCAAAGACTTTACCACGTTTAGGTAGACACAACATGAACTTGATTGTTAAAAACAACGGTTCGGGTTTGGGTTAAGGGTTTCAATCCGTTTATGTATGCGGATTAACACGACACGATATGATAACATTCGATTTAGTCAATTATTTTACAACACACAACCCGAACACAATACAAAATTAATGGATTTCGGTCAAGTACATTGACACATTTCAATAAACGGATTGACACGACAAGACATGTTTATTAAAAGGGTTGGGTTTAGGTCAAGAAATTCAACCTGTTTATATATAAGGATGGATAAGAACACGACACGACCTGATTATATGAAACTTAATTCACTGAATTTCATTATAAAACCTTCAAAGTAATAATTTGAATTTAATCAACACACCTCTTGAGAATAGAGAAGTAGAAAACCCCAAATTGAAGCTACTCCCCCCTGCGCTCTCCCACCTGCATATTTCATGAACACAATTCACAAGCAACACTACTATGACATTATATTTAATTAATTAAGAAAACACACTAAATAATTTACATAAGGAAAAAAAAAAAAAAAAAAAACAGGGGAGGAAACCAAAATTGTGAAAAATTATGAGGGAATAACAAGCACCAAAAGAGGGGAATGTTCATTGTTCAGCCTCAAAACTGAATTTCTCCATTAATCCATCTCCTCTTTCCTCAACTTTGCAAATTATACAGTACCCAAAAAAAGGAAATTTTAGAGAAAATAATAACTAAGTTAAAAAAAAATTCTTAAAATCTCCTACCTTCAAACTCTACTTACTAAATCAAGATGATGATGATGATGATGATCATCCTGACCCTTGAGAGTCATCATTGGAATTGGAAAGTTGTTGATCTTGTTGATGCAAAGAATTCAACTCACTTCCAACATCACCACCTCTAGAATGACCCATTTGTTGGTAAATCTGGGATAATGCTTGAGGGGTCAAAACCCCAACATGAACATCTTGAGACAAACCAAGCTCTAATCCAGGCATTGTATTATGATTTTGATGTTGATGATGATGTTGTTGTTGATGTTGCTGTTGCTGTTGTTGCTGTTGTTGTTGATGTTGTTGATGATGATGAGGATGACTTCCAGCTATAATTGATCCAAAATTCATATGACCCATATTAGCCCCAGCTAAGTCAAACCCAGGGTACCCAATTTTTTGCAAGTAATTAGTTCCTTCACCCACCATAGTAGTAGTTCCTGTAGTGGTTGTAGTGGTTGATGATGGAAACCCAGAAAGATGATGTTGTTGTTGGTGTTGTTGGGGTGGTGCCCAAATTCCTAAATTACCCCCAGCAGCACCCATACCCACCAAAGCAGCCCAATTAGGAGGTGTTTGTCTGCTGGGCCCGCCCAAGTCAGGCCCAATAGAGGTGCCCTGTTGTGAAACAGAGGCACCGGCTGCACCCAAGGCGGAAGCCGGGATGGTGCCGCTTCCGGTGGCGGCGATGATGGAAGGTTCAGCTTGTTGAAGCAGCCATTGAATGGTTTCACCATCAGATTTATGACCCAATTCTCTAGTCAACTGAAATATTCTAGCAGCACAAAGTGCAGGCATCCTGATCCTTCTTCCTCTGCCTTCTACTTTGGTGTGTCTATCTTTATTTGAGCTTCTTTTGGGTCCTAATTGCTGCTGCTTCTTTTGCTGTTGCTGCTGTTGATCATCTTCTTGTTGATTTTGTTTGTCTGCAATTAGAATCTGGAAATCTTTGATTTCAGCAGGTTTAATGGTGTTGTTAGAATTTGGGGTGGAATTGGGGTGAAGATGATTGTTGTTGTTGTTGTTATGATGATGGGGATGATGATGATGATGAAGAGTATGGGAATTATCAACCATGTTAATTGGGATTAATGTTGTTGATGTTGATGATGATGATGATGATGTAGTAATTGAGGGATGTGGGAGGCTCAAGAAATGGTGGGGTTGATGAAGAAGATGTGGTGGTACCTCCTCCTGAGATGGTGGCTGCTTTCTACCCTTGGGATCCATGAAAAACTGTCCCACCTTTCTTCTTAATTTCTATCAATTTTAGTATTTTTATCAATTATTAAATAAACAAAAAAAATTAAATATAAAATGAAAACAGAATGAATATTTAAAGATTTTTATACTATACTAAATTACTAACTCTAAAGTTCAACTACTCACTCTATTTATATGAGCCAAATAAAAGTGGTAAATTGGTGCACTGTGGCCTGGCATAAGATCAGAACAGAAGAGCTCTAAATATGAATATTTAAAGTTTTTTTTTTTTTTTTTTTTACTTTTTTATACCATTGTTTTTATATAATGATGATGATGATGATTCAGAAACAGGTGATAGGGGGATGAGATAAGACTAGAGCTAGAGGGGTAAAACTACATTAAAAGCAGTAGTTGTTGTTTATAGGAAATGGCTGTTACTTTAGTGCTCAAACACATAAAAGTTTCACCAGTCTTGTTTGTCTGATCTTTTACTCTTTATTATTAACTGATTGCCGCTGCTTTTTGACTTTTGACTGGCCTTCCTTTGACAATGGTTTTCTTCTTTTTATACTCCTCTACTATCTAGCTGATATTGTCCTTGTATTTATTGATAAATAAGATGATGAGAATCGAACTCGTAATACTGGAGCTCGATTCTCAATCTGAACTTGTAATTTGTAAGATTACAAGCACTCTGGAATTAAAAAGTTGTTGTCTTTGTAAAAAGGTGCGCTCCAACGCTATTATGCTGGAGCTCAATTCTCAATCGGTTTTTTTTTTCTAAAAATAAATTAATTAATTAATGATAGTGAATTAGTGATTAATGATCGAGCCTGGACTTGTAACTTTTGTTTTAGAGGTAAGGTTATTGGGCATCAATGCACGACTCCTCTCACAGGGAACCGTGCTAACATTGCCCTTATTTTTATTAGGGAAGAGGGTGTTGAGAATCGAACTTGCAAGTGAAATGCACTCCAACGATATTGCGCTGGAGCTTGATCCTTAATATGGACTAGTAACTTGTAACAATACTTTTAGTCTAGCTTTTCAACTCAAATCATCAATGTAAGAGGGATTAGGATGAAAAAAAATAACAATAAATAAGCTTGATGAGAATCAAACTCAAGTCTCATAGCTTGCATTTGAAGGACTTCGTCACATAAAAAAAAAAAGTTTAGTACCTAATTTACATAGTAAGGTAGATTGATCCTCAGTTCATGGTTTATCATTAAAAAAATTAGACTGGCGCTGCACAAGGATACATAGGACGTTGTTGATGAAAATTGAGCATACAATGTGACTCCGCTAAAACTCGATGGGTTCTCTCTTTTTAATTTAGATAAGATAAAAGTTAACCAAAAAAAAAATTAAGATAAGATGAAAGGTAGCATTTTACTTTTTAATAATACTCATCGACTCATCGTTATTACTTACTGCCACTCTCCATGATTAGCGGATTAATCTGCAAGCAATGAAATGATTACAAGAAGCAATACAGTCATACACATCTGACTGAGTACATTTTTTTTTTTAAATATAAAAAGAAAATAAATTGCATAGGTAGTAATTTCTCGTTGGTTTAGGCTTATAAAAAAATTGCTTCCTTACCTAGATATTGATAATGAATATTTCTCAATACAAACATCTAGTCATCTACTGTCAAAAAAAAAAAAAAAAAAAAACATCTAGTCATCTACTGTCAAAAGTATACTCCAGTCTATTCAACATGTGAAATGAGAATGACGAGATTTTCGTTAATTTTTTTAATTATTAGAAAAAAGACCAACAAAATAAAGTGCTCCATTTAATTTTATTAACCTTCCTTTAATAAAATTTAATCAAAGAGTCTATAAGAACATGGTCAAAGTTTTTTTTTTAATTTTAATTTGTTGTTGTTTAGAGAGTCACAAGAGCGGGATGAGAACCGATCCCAGAATGGGACTGAGAGAGAAGTTCTAACCACCTGAACTATCCCCCATTCTCATAGTATTGCTTGATAGTGAATCAACATGCATGAGCTATGACCACCTTATAATTTATAAGAATGCCACAAGCTTTAATTAAATCATCCAATATTTCATTATCGATTGAATTTTAGTGTGACTCGATATGTTTGTGTTCCTTTATTATTGTAACGTCGATTGCCCTTCTGATAATGGAGATATCTAATCTATCTTTTTTAATTGATATGAAAATGTGAAAAAGATAATAAGACTATATAGAAATGGATTATGGGACAAGATGACCGACATTGACAATTCAATATGCAACAGATTGCCTTCTTGGAAAATATGAGTAAACGAAGAAGATGCAAAAGTAGAGAGGAGAGACTGATTTGAATATTTGTGCCAAGATTAGCAATCTTCCAAAAGGATCATCAATAGTGAATTAGTGACCATTAATAGTGTTGATGGAAATAAAGTAGTCTCTCTCAATCATCAGAACATAACGTAACGGAACCTGGTATGAGATCGACAGGTCAGGTATGGATATCATTTCGTATAGCAATGACTTTAGCAAGCAGAACCATAGATTTGCCAAGACAGAAATTAAGGCGTGGACATGTAGACAAGAGTCGAGTGAGTCACACACACACTTTAAGAGAGGGAGAAAGAGAGGTTGAAAGGGGTAATTAAATTGCAGTGTGTAACTTTGTTACCAATTAGTGTAACAAAAACTGTACTCTACACAAGTAAATAGAAAGAGACAAATTAATCAACAAATTGAACAAATCTTTCTCACCATAGGAATGAAATTATATATAATAATAATTATCCAATTCGCAATTATAGTGTATGATATTGAATATGACCAGTTAATTTTGAAATGTTTTATGATATAGTGGATGAAAATATGTCACCATTTTAACAACATGCTAGGTTCATTCGAAGCTATTTTTTTTTAAAGGATATTGTTATTTACTGCCTGGATTAATGATATAACCCCCTTTAATTGTAATTAAAACAAGTAAAGGAACAGAGAGAGTAATAACGGTTTTAATGATGAAACATGATTTACCATCTGATCTCTTAAAAGTGACTAGATGTGCTCTCACAATGAGTTGTCCCAATATCAATTTTAATTGTGCCTTTATCATTTCCCGTGACTCTAATTTATTAGTGAAATAATTCTTCAGTTTAATACAGTTGGCTTTTTGACAATTGGGTTTTGATCAACTTGCTTGCAAATCACACTAGAATATATGTATAATCAATGTATATAAAAGGAACACATGCTCATTCTTTAATTTACATGATAATGCTTGATCTTTATATTAATATTCTTTGTATAATTTACCTGAGATGTAAAGTACTATGTACTTCCTAATTCCCTACCTTATTAGTATAACATATGTATATTGTATCTTATCAACATGTTGTAAAAAAAGAAAGAAAGAAAGAAAGAAACGGGGTAATTATGGAGCAAAGTGGGGCTTTTAGCAGTTGTGCCAAATTACAGCGCAGATGAGCATATTATAGATCTTATTATTGTACTTTGTGTAATGTCCTCAGATGCATATTTGGTTATCGGTCTTATTATGATACTACAGACTCGTATTATTCGTGGCACATGTGGGTCCAATGTTACAAAGGTCACACTTCTTGACATTACATACATGTGCTACTTCACCATATATCCCTTTTTCTTCATTCCATTTGGTGAATTTTCAACCACCTATGGAATGGAATAATGCTCAGAAATTAAGTACTCCCTCTGTAACATATTAATGACAACGATTTGACATTTTTTCTATCTACTTTATGTCAAATCGTTGCCATTAATATTGATAGAGTATATAACATATTCCTGGGCCCTAACCATTAACCATTAGCTTAAGCTAATGATTAGGGCCCATGGATATGTTATTTACTATCAAATATGTTACGGAGGGAGTAGTATATATATATACATGAAAAAGTACAATGGTCCCAGTGCACTGCTCCTATCACAGGAAAATCGAGTTGGCATTGCCCTGGGGAGAGGGGAGGTGTCATCTCGCGACTGACCTCGTGGATCACAAATAACATGCTGACCAATTGAGCTACATTAACTCGACACAAATTAAGTATATGTATATATGACATATCGCATATTGAACAGGTTGTTAATAGGTTATATAATATTGGAAACTTCTGATATAATATTGAAATCAACCCAAATGATTTTGTATGTGAGTGATGATATCTTAAAAAATCTAAATATACACTCTTTTACATTAGCTGAATAGAGCTTAACTGAACTTAACTGAACTTAACTGAACTGAACTGAACTGAAGTGAACTGAACTGAACTGAATAGAAGTGTATTAATTGAACTAAATAGAGATGAACTGAACTGAATTGAACTGAACTGAACTGAATATAATCTGATGTAAACAAGCCCAAAATTTATGCTTATTTAGGATATGGTATTAGTAACATAAGATGATATGATATGATAAGTATGTGTGTGAAATGTTAATACGAGGGTGAACGGGTTACCCAACATGTATGTGTGAATGGTTGAACTTTTTAATATTTGAGAATGCATGGCTGATATTACAATTAGGCCCTGTTTTTTTGGACTTAAAAGCTACAGTAATCAGATCAGATCAGTTCAGCTTTGTTTTAATATTATACTCTTAAAAAATAATACCCCCACCCACTACAAAAAACTCACACAACGAGGGCAACTTATCATGATTAAAGAGGGCAATATGAGTATTGTTTTACTTAACGATGCCTACAAGGATAATTATTTTTGCACTCATTGATATTAACAATGAAGACAATATGATTATTTTGCCCCCTTAGACTTTCGAAACTTTGCCTATTTGACAATAAATAAAGTGTTTAAATCAAGGAAAGCAAAATGTATTGCCTTTGTTGATGATCAATGAAGACAATTTTGTTTGCCCTTTTTGAATTGAATCAAAGAGGGCAAAACATCTAAAATTGGATTTGAAACCTAATACCAACAAGGTTACAAGGGCAACATGAGGGCAATACTAAAATTGTCATTATAACTTAAGAAGAAAAATTTTGTATCAAATATGGCAATTTTAATTGTCCTTCTTGAACACATTTTTTGTAGTGACCTAATCAGATCAGTTCAGATCAGATCAGTCCTAAAGAACAGAGCCTTAATGACGGTATATAGTGACTTGCATGGTCGTATATGCGGACTTGTATGGTTAAGTGAATGTGACGTTGCTTGAAGCGGTGAGCCATTAAATTATGGTTCTAGATTAAATTCAGTTTAGTTCAGTTCAGTTCAGCTCTATTAAGGGCTCGTTTACATTAGCTGAATAGAGCTGAACTGAACTGAACTGAACTGAAGTGTATTAATTGAACTAAATAGAGATGAACTGAACTGAACTGAATAGAATAGAGATCAACTGAACTGAACTGAATTGAACTGAACTGAACTGAACTGAACTGAATATAATCTGAAGTAAACAAGCCCTAAGTTCAGTTCATTTTAGTTCAGCTCTCAATTTCCTTCTCTTATAAAACATTACTTTCAGCTGTATTCAGTTCAGTTCAGTTCAGTTCAACTATATTCAGCTAAAATAAACTAGCCCTTAATTACTTGACTTGGAAAGCTACCACTGTGGGAAGCTTAGCTAGCTTGGAAGGCTAAGTTCGAAAATTTAACCAACAATTAGTTTCTTACTTTATTTTTGATTAATTGAGATCAAAAATTGACTAAGCCTAATTAATTAGTTTGTTAAATTAGTTGGTTGACTTGGTCAACAAATTATGAGAGGTGTATGGGTAGTATAACTTGCTAGCAATTTGTTTTGACTCCGTCAATTCATAAGATATGATGAGTCGGTTCTTACAAGTCAATAGAATTTGTTAAAATTTATTATCTAAATTATATCTAATTCTTATAATAAGATCTATTTAGAGGTTAATTGTGTTTTTCTTCTTATTATTTCATTTTTTTTTTTTTTTTTTGTTTTTAGCATATGCATGTAATCCTAAGTCTAATAGAATTTAAGATGTAAATTTCTTATATTTTTATTTCGGTGCGGAGTGGTGCTATTGTATATATAAGCACATCTTTTCATTAATAAATTCAAATTCAAGTTTTCGAAAAAATATTATTGTTGTCAATTCATGTGATCTATCTCTATTATACAAACATTTTACTACCAATTAGAAGTGTTTGATTGTTATTAATTGACTACATATTTCATGAGTGATTTAAGGGATTCAAGTGCATGTTTTTTCAAGTTCAGGAGTGATGTGATTGAAAGATTACCCTTGTGATGAACAAAAACACAGTAGATACAAAAAAGTAGCTAGCAAACAAGTGTTGAAAGTCTGTAACGTAGATAGAGTACGCTGAGGGTGAAAAGACGAGAGTAGTCTAACGTATATATCATCATATTAAAGTGTGGACTTCAATTTACCTAACAAACAATGAAAAAAGTAAAAAGGTGTTAGAATTAGAACAGAGTAAGCATCTCATCTAATAGTATATATAGGGCATGAGTGAATAGAGTATTAAATTTATTCTTGCCTATCACAACTTTGCCCGCAATATGTGGGAATTCCTATAGTGTGTTGTTGTGGCTACGTTGCGGTGCCCACTAATGTCATGGGTTAAAAAATCAAAGATTATAAATACCATGATTTCGACCTATTGATGGGATATCTATATATATATATTTTGCCAAAGATGCTACCACATTTTTGTCAATAAAAAAAAAAAAAAAAAGAAAGAAATAACAATCTTTATCCCTAGTTTGTTTTTTTTTTTAAATAAAAATAAATTAAAAAATTATAGTGGATTTCTTTTTGGATTTGAACCTATGACGATAATGACACTTTGTAATAGCCAATCATCCCTTTAATTGCTCCAATGACTATGAAGCCTTATTTGATGCGTGTCAATTTCATTTTGTTCATTTTTCTTCAACACCAAAAACGACTAGTCAATTTATTCACCCATTTAGTCATGAATGAATTATTATAAGATCGAGTGAGTAGGAGGAGCTTTGTTATGGATCCACTTGTTGCAACCGTGATGCACCTGTTCATCGGTTAGTCAACCTACTAGAGATAGACTAATAAAAAAATTTATTGAATTTGTTGAATAATGTTGTTCTCTCTTTTTACATATGAGAGTTATGCTGAATTCAGAAAAGGGGATTAACTGGATCAAAATTTATTTCACAAATTTTATTAGGGTTAAGTAATTAAATTTATAGGTACATATTTAAACAATTCGTACTAAATCTTTAATCAACAATTGTTTTATACTAAAGTGAGATCAAGAAAGTCATATTGTTACGAAGTATGAGTTAGTGACCAGTCTAACCCCTACACGCAAAATAAATTAAGTTATCTCTCTTCCTCTCGCTTTTTTTATGCCTAGCGTCTTTTAATGCTCTAGCCTTGTTCATCCTGTAATTAACATTCCAACTCATTTCATTTGAACTCTAAAGCTAGTTGAAATAATTGGTATAATAAGTTCAATTTGTTGGAGATTAATCTAGAAAAATCTAGATGTGTAGATAAATATATAATCTAGAAAATTCTTGTGTAGAAATTAATTGATGATGTTTCTAGAAATATTAAACATTAGACTTTTGTAGAAAAATCTAGAAAATATAGTACAACACTATAAATAAGTTGTATGTGCATAGTTTGAGTGAGTCAAGTAGAAGAGAGCAAAAAAAAAAAGAGAGACAAAACTAAGATAGTGCTCCATAAAATATTGAGTCGGTAAGAACAAGTGTTCTATCAAATTAGAGCGAGATTGAGAGACAAGAGCTCTCAAGAAAAACAATATGTTGTAATAAATCAATTACAATAAATGAAAATACAAGTCCCTCGATCACACAAAATTATTCGGGTCCATCAAAACTTCCGCTTGCGTCCAAATTTCCATCACAATTAACCTAAGTCCATATGTTGTAATACCCCGAAAATTTGGGATATTTTAAAAATTTTATTAATTAATTAAATGTATAATTAATTAACTATTTAATTGATTATTGTTTAATTAATTATTATTTTGTGTAGCAATCTAATTATTTTGAACCTAGCCTTAACCTTTATTTTTATCTTGCCAAATCCGAGCCCTATTATTTCCTTTGAATCTGTGTTGCACGGTCCATCTTATCTTTCTTTTTTATTAATTACTCTATTTCTTTTTAATCGACATTATTATCATAACTTTATCTATTTTGACTAAGCCTATTTTGTTTCCATTTTGACTGCTAAATTTTAGGAACCGACTAACTCTCTGTAATTCATTCTATTTACATGGTTCCTTCATTTATTTTCCTTCCAATTAATTCATTGAATTACTTTATTCAATCTATATTAAACTATATTGTTTTTGGACCCCATTTAAAAACCCTACCTTTGTTCTCTTAATTTTTCTACTGACCCTTTAGGGGGCCATCAACCTTTTGCTCTTCAATATTCACGACCCCTTTATTCTTTTTCTTTTCTCCTAATTATTTTATTAATCTAAGTCCAAAGGGCCCATTATTTGGACTGTTTAATTCTTATTTCTTCTAGCTTATTCTGAAATTGGGCCTATAACCCAATCTCCTCTCCCTTGGCCGGTTCCCTTTTGTTATGGCGAAGGATTATTTTTGCTTTTATTTCTTTAAGGGTTATTATTAATTAGGTAAGCCCATAACTATTTTTGTCTAATTAAGAAAAAACCCTAAAGTGTACTTAGTCTACCCTAATTACTAAGTCTTCTAATTGAGCCAACTATCCTATTTCTACTCCAACCTACACGACCTCCTTATGCTTTGTTGGTTTTATTTTTCTTTTTTTGTTCCTTATATTATTAATAGGGAACAAGCCCTAAACTTATGTTTCCTTTACACATATTTTCTATACATTCTAAACTCACAAAAACCCTAGTATTTTACTCAAGAGAGCCGTGTGGTTTTCGAAATCCCGAAGGGGTGATCTTCTTGGAATTTTAATGCGATTCAGGTAACTAGACTTTTCCTCTTAGATTTGGGTTAGTTAATTACATAGTTAATTAGGATTAAATCATGAAAACGGTTAGGAAAATTAAAGGAATTAGTATCATGTTAAGGTTAAGAATTTCGAACCATGTGATGAATTATTATGAAATTTTTCTTGATCATTTTATGTAGTTTCTTGAAATCTTTAATTGTTTAAAAATTATTTGTATGAATTTATTTCTTAATCAAATCTTATTATTTTTTGATGAATTTTTCGTGGGAGTTTCTTTACTGTTTCATTAAGAATCATGATTTATTTCGTGGCAAAATTCGTCCTTTTATTGCTTATAATAATTTAATCTTTCAAACCGGTAAAACTGTCCAGATTTGGTTTACGAATTTATTAAGATACTTAATCAATTCTGATTGCTACGAAATTTTAGTTGGAAGTCAGTAATAGGGTTTTATATCTTTTGTTATATTTTCGTAATTTTTAAAGTTCTTTTGATATGGAAGAAAAATCTGAAACTGATTTCAGCCTAATCTGATTTGTTAGTTATAAAATCCCTTAAAAATAGTAAATGACGTTATTTTTGGACGAAATTTATGCATGTCAAACCTTGAACCTATATCTAGCTTCCATCAAAATTTCCAGATTATTCGAGACCTTTTAACGGTGGTTCTTAATTTAATTCTTTAAAATCAGATTGTGTAAAATAGTGTGATTAAATTATTAAAACATGTTACTATTTGAATTCTTGGATTTAATCTTGATAATTTTAATATGCCAGAATGCCGTGTGATATCATGTATATAAAGTGTTGATTTTGATCTGGTTCTTGATAACTTTAATGTTTAAAGTATGATTTTTAATTAATATTATTAAGTTAAAATTGCTAATTATTGATGATTGTATTTAATTAATTGTGTTAATTTTCTGGATTGCTGACATGGAGTTTTCGAGTGGTATAAAATATGAAAAGTAGGAATTTTATCATGTTTTGAGTAATTTATGTTGCTAACTGTATTTTTATATAATTTATTGAATTAATTATATGATGACTGATGAATTTATTTAATTATTATTGTTGTTACTAAAATGCCGTGTGGTCCTTATGTGATTTGATCAATCTTTGTTTAATTTTTGACTTATAATAATGTTAGAAAGTATTTTAGGAATTATTGTAATTATTATAAGTAAAGGAATTATCAGGGATAAGTGACAATATGAAGGAAAGTAATAATATAACAAAAGGGTAAATTATTATTATTATTATTATTTTGTTAGTCATTAAAGAAGTGGATAAGTTGCAATAAGAAGGGAAGTATAATAAGATAATAATAGGGAAGGAAAGGAAACAGAGTAAAAGGATATTGACTTGTTTCGATCTCTGGCTAGGAAAGACTTGGTATTTAAGGTAGCCAACATACGTGCCGCACCTCTCTTTCCTGGGACTTCGAACATTTCGTTTCCAATTACGGTCACCTAGTACTTTCAAGTTTAAGAAAGATAATAAGTATTAAGGACGCCCCTTTGATGGCGCAAAGGTCATTAATCGGGTTAAGTCGTTGCCACTGCCAGACTGCGGTATCTGCGCAGTTCTTGATTCTAGGATATGTAGTCGTCTAGGTAGTTCTCGCAAAGGAGGGCTATTTAGGGGTTATGGCCATAGCTTAGGCTTAGTTCTCGCAAAGGAGAGCTACGGGTTGAACGCAAAGGTTCAACCCAGCATGTTTTAGGAAAGTTGTGGTGCACACGAGATCCACAACGAGCTATAAAGACCGGTCCGCTAAGAAGATAAGATGTTATGATAAGAAGTTATGTTATGATTATGTTACACCAAGATATGATATGTTATGATAGGTTATGATAAGATATAAAGTTAGCCAAAATATGATAGTTTATGTATTATATGAAGTCATTTACGATAAGATAAGAATAAAATGGAATGATGTTAATGTATATGTATAAGTCTTCCGCTGTGTACGTCTGTATTTGTATTGGTATAAGTATGTCGCATATATTGTAGCTGTACGTTGTATGTATTTGTACAAGCATGTATACGTATAAGTATTGGTATGTATTCTAACCGTATTTTGCAGGTATTTTCACACGCAATGTATACGCATTTTTGTACGTATTTTTATACGTATCCTGTATGTATTTTCGTATGTATTATTATATGTTTATGTGTGGTTTTCATGGTTGATTCTATGCAATTATGTGGTTAGAGGTCCCTCATTTAAGCGGGACAGCCTAGTTACTCACCACTGACAGTGGACCCCCCCAGTTTCAGGTGAAGACGCAGAGACGTAAGGGGGCTTGCGGTGGTTCGGGATGTCTGAACTGTTTGAGTGATAGAGAACCCTTAATTTAATTTATGTTATTTATTTCTTATTTATTAAGTATTTATCCCGCCTGTTGGGATTAAACGGTATTTCAATATGTACTTTAGAGTTTACCTTTTGGATTTTGAGACTAGTAGTTATTCCTTTAATTAATAAAAGATCAATTATATTTAGAATATGTTATTATGTTACGTTTATGTTTAGTGATGACCCATTTGTCGATTTCCTTCGTAAATCGACAGTTCTAAAAAGCCGGGTCGTTACATATGTAGTCTTATTAAAAGTAATTTTTATATGCAAATATAATTAAACTGGTAGTTGCTTGTAGTTCAAGAGCATCAACAAGGATTTAGAGGGTATATATATAAACCTTAAAAGATATTGTATATAGATATGATTATAAATAAATAGTATTAGCAAATCTTCAGCAATACATAATAAGAGATATTAATATTTAAAATTTTGTCTCGGCGTGCATGAAAATGCATTTATTGCAAGAATTTGAAAGAGGATGATGTATTAATGTTCTTAATATATCAAGAAATTGTTCTTAATGTAAACATAAATATTCTAAATATATACTCTCAGTAACATGTTAACTGCAACAATTTGATATTTTTTTCTCTACTTTATGTCAAATCGTTGCACTTATTATGTTACGAAAGGAGTAGTATAAACGTTCTGATGTATGACATAAATGTTCTATTTTATATATTTCGTATATAGGTGTATGGTGATCAACATGGACTAGACCCAGTCACCTAGGTGCATAAAGAAATTTTTAACCAATGAGAATGTCCCGTTTTAATTTCCCGAACAGCCACACAAATACAAGTCATAATAAACTCATAACCCCACATAGATAGATGTATCAAAACAGATTATTCATTACCTTCACATGGTTTGGTTGGATCTTTCTCTAGCTTGAAACGTTTGATTTCAATGAACATTGTAATCATAATTATTATTCATAAATGACCACTTCACTAATAATTTTTCCTAGGTTATCTTATCTTTTTTCCATTTTTGTCTTTCTTTCCTTTTGTTTTTTTTTTTCTTGGCTAATTTTACACAATTTGATCGACAATGGTCAATGGATTAAGAATGAAGCCACAATAAAAATCCAAGATTAAGAAGTTGAGACAATTTCAACAATTAGTTTATGGAGAAAATAGTCCTTGATTAGACGTCTTATATATTAAGTGTAACAAATTAATACGCGATTCTTTTTTAATACATATAAGAAAATATCAACATCACATAAATATATACCTCTATGAATTGAATCTATGATTCACCCAAAAAGCCAAAACAAATTTGCATAATTAAATAGTTATGATGGAACTTCTCTCAACTTGCATAATTTTTTGGGTGAAAATTAAAACCCTAAAGTTGGGAGAATAAAAAATTATCTTTAATGAATTTACATGCAATGAAATCCAACTTCTTTTTTTAGGGGGTGTGTGTGTGTTTGTTGAAGGGGCAGTTAAATCCAACTAAGCAACAATAATTTTATGGTAATTATTGTTTGCTAGATGTAAATCATCTCAGAAATATGAAAGTGCGAAAGTGAAAAATAAACTCTTATCTATAATCCTCTTAATTAATTAAGCAAAGTATTAAAATTATCATGAAGCTCACATACAACTAGACCTGGTTATTGGACAAGGTAGTCCAATGACATGCGGTTAGGGTTAATATTATAGGGTCTTTATTGGACATAGTCTTTGATGGACAATGCCTTATCTACCAAGGCCAATACATGGCCAAAAATAATATCCTAATAAATTTTTTTAAAAAAAGGTTTTGTAAAAAACAATTACATTAATATATTCGTATATATTTGTTTTAACTATTGTATAACTTAAATTTTATTTATATTTAATATTTTAATGGCCCGACCACTAACGACTCGTTAATGACCAGCGACCCGCTTTGACCCGACCCAATATTGACCCTTTTAATCGACCCTGACCCGACCCGCACCGGCCTGACCCTGACCCGCCCCGATCCGCAAATAACCAGATCTACATACAACTAACTAGATCAAAGAAGCTAAATTTCTTCATAGATCATATACTTTTGGGGAGAGAGTCTTCATAGATTTTTCATACAGAGACATTTTTTTAAGTAATTGGAAGTTGATATCATCTTTAATAATTAAAACCTAACTTGTCAAGTGATTGCTTAGTGGCTAACAACATCTCCCTTGATCATTAAGGTCACATGTTCGACACCCTCTTCCCCCAATGTTTCATCTGCCGAGATAATTTTCTAAGATAACCTACTTTATACATTCAATTGTGTCGATCAAGCTTGTTTTCTTATCACTAATAGCTCAAATTCTCATTAAGTTTCCTATTAAAAAAATATTTCACTGTACTTATAAACATGCATTTTACTTTTCACATTAGTCAAAATATATTTTTACGCATTTATACAATTATGTGCCTGAGTTTAGGAAGAAAGGACATCAGAGGTCGAGAGAGGGTAGAGTTACTCTGAGTGTAAGTGACCCCAAGTTACACAAAATACATGGCTTAATCTTATTGGCTTATTACTTTTGATAATGGAGGGAAAAATAATTCATTTTGGGGGGAAACTTAGCACCCTAACAAGACATTTTGGGGGGAAAATTCCCTCCATTTTATCCCAAAAAGTTTCCCACCTAAAATTTTCATAATATATTATTTTGTAAATTAAAAAAATTAGTATATCTTGTCATTAAAAAATATTAGAATTATCATTATTCTTTATCTACCACAGCCCACCGTCGAGCTCTGGCCGCCGAGCACCGACCACCGATCACCCACCTCCGACCACTGACTACTTTTTTCCGGCGACTTCTTCAGGATAGTTACTCCACTCCGGCAGGTACTGAATCTCATTATTATAGGATTTGTATTTTTTTTTTTGGTAAATTGGTTTTTATGTTTAATTAGGTTCATAGGTATTTTTATTGCCAGATTTGGAGAAGTATTCATACCTTTTGATTTAATTAAGTTACCTGAATCTTGTTTTAAATGGCAAGATTTGTCTCCTCTATTAAAAAAAAAAAAAAAAGAATGTATCTCCATTTTTTGGTTTAACTAGATAAAAATTGAGATAATGATTTTTTAATTTTATTATTTTTTGCTATGAACATTGAGATAATGTGAATTATTTTGGATGTTAGTTAAGAAGTCGAATTTGTTTGATGGTAATTGTGGTTTTCTTTTGATCTATGATGCATTTGGTATGTTAATGGTAGAAAGCTACTAATGTCGAACTGCTGCCCCTGTGTTAATTTGCTCTAGATTAGGTGTAATTAATGTAAATTGTAGGATGATATTTTTGTTTAAAGGATCAAATTTAAATTTTTATGACAAAAAATACGTTTTCTTGAAAAACTTAAACGGTGTTTTTATTACGATCAATACTATATTTTAGAGGATGACATGTTTACTAAAAGGATCATTTGTTGTAATCTAATTAATTATGATAAACTCTATTATATAAGCCAAGGGGGGAGCCATGGTGTCCCCCTCAAAAAGTCCATAATGCCCCTTAAAAATTTATTAAAAATCAAATAGCATCACTCTTATTTATTAAGGAAAGTTATTATAATTTTTGAATTTTTTAAAATGAAAATATTACAAAATATACAATTCGTAAAAATAAAATAAAAAAATGAAAATTCATATTTTTGAATTCTCTATAAATAGACACCCATTTTAATATAGTTTGTTACATAAAAAATTTTACCTTTTGATTATCGTAGAAATTTGATAACCGATTTTGTTCATTGTTGTGGAATGACTGGATGAAAAGGGAAAGTTTGTTTACGATTATGTAAATGAGTGAATTTAAAAATATTTCAAATTCTCGAGCAAAAACCTTCGATTTTTTAAGATACATTAAAAATATCATCGCACGCAAAGCGTGCACACAAGACTAGTTTCTATTATGTATAGGTGTAACACCCCCAAATCTACCACTACGAAAATACTTGTATAAAATACTGTAGAGGTAGATATGGGCGTATTACCGCCACGTGATAACTTACAACTAATTTAAAGTAGCAATTATTAAAATTAATTATGCAGCGGAAAGAAAAATCAAATGTTAATTAATACAAAATAATAAGTGTTTATTCTAAAAAAAAATATAAAGTGATAATCCTAATCTAGGTGGTGAAATCCCGTTGCCTCCCAATGCATCAAGTCCACATCTTCTCATCATCACCTACCTACCCATCATAATGATAAGTAGGGCCAAGCCAAAACAAAAAGGAAGTACGGATTAGCAAAAATGCTAAGTACGAATAAGCACAAGATAAGTAAAGATCATTTTATTCTACAAACATGCTTTTGAAAAACAACATTTATTTCTAATCATAACAAATCTTCGAAATTTCCTTTCCAAAAAGTTCCACGAAAATAAATACCATTGAAATAACTCAATTTAGGAATTCATAATTAATTGCAAATCATGTAGAAAAATTATTTTCCTTTATCCCAAAAATTTCCTCTCCCAAGTGTGCACACCCCCCAAGCTAGTGTCTTTCTGTGTAAAGGCTATCCTTGAGGAAAGACTAGGTCATACAAAGTCCATAGTCTTATCAACCAAATCCACGTAGTGGGATTACAGACTAAAAAAAAATAAGCTTATAAAGCTTTGTGGGATTTTTCCAATATAAGTTCAAGATAGTATTGAAATACATATTTCATAAAATTATTTCCAAATAAAAATTCCATTATTGTTGAATAATCATATCCTTAAAATCTTTCCATAAAGTGTCGAATGTGACATAGAAAATCTTTGACAATTTATTTTGTTACCGAAATAATAAAATACCATAGAGTAAAAATATTATGTTGAAAAAGAATTTCCTAACAATTATTTAATTGCTAAAATATTAAAACACCAAGATAAATAAAAGTGCCAATAAAACTTTAAAATCATTACATAATATTTCAAATCACCAAATCATGTATAAATATAGCACATAAGATTTCAAACACTTTATAAGATATCAAGCTACCTAAACGTACCTTTCGTTTGGATTGGACAACTAAACTCGAAAAACTTAAGGAATCCTACCGAGAGCGTCCTACACAAGATTAATACAACCTTAATTAATATAAGATCACCAAAATATTCTTACTAACAAAGTGAAATCTTAAGATGTGCATGACCATTAATACTTTTAAAAACTATAGTATAAGTAATAAAGTTTGTATAAGTATATTAAGATATTAAAAATCATAATATTAGTAGTAGGATTTTTATAATATAAGTGATAAATATTAAGACTATATGAGTAGTAGGATTTTAAACACTTATAAATATTATTATTATTATTATTCGGATATTATTATTATATATTTTTTTTTTATAAAACCGAATTATTCTAATAATTATAATAAAATACTAAAAAACCCATAAAATTGTAAGAACTTATTATTAGTAGTGAAGTATTATAAAAACTTTATAATCTATAGTTTTTAAGATTAGTTAGTGTTTTAAACAATAATATATAACTTAATAAAATAATTTAATAAAACAAAAGAGGGTCGGAAAACACTTGCCGGTGGTGGTGATGGTGGTTGCCGGAGCTTGAGAATTTTTTTTTTTTTTTTAATAAGAGAAATGCCGTGAGAATTGGACAAGAAGGAGTAGAGATTTTTTTTTTTTTTTGTGTAATTTTGTGTGTGGAAATGGGTTGAATTAGGGGGGTATTTATAGGCTTAAGTATGTAAAAATTTAGGTAATTGAATATATGAAGTTATGGTAAGTTAAATATTATGGTGATTGGTGATCAAATAATTTGATCATGAAATCAAGAGATGGCAAGTAAAATAATTTGTAGAATATTTCATGATCAAATATATTTGTTATGGAAAGTTTTGGAAAAAAATGTTTAGTTGTAAATATAAATATATATATATATATTTAGCCAAATCTTCCTAATTGGTCTTAGCCCCCTTGTCCTAGTTGGCCGTGAACTTAGGGCCTTTAGGATTTAATTTTTTTTTTTTTTTTTTTTGGGTTTACCTAATTGGTCTATTGGGTTTAGATTATGACTTTTGGGCTACTTAGTTGGCTTATTGGTTTTGGATTAGGATTTCTTTACAAATTCAAGGGAAATAATTGGGCTTAGAAATACTTAATTGGCCTATTTGTTTTACAAATCCAAGATAAGTAGTTGGGCTTAGAAATCCCTTTTTAAATTAAATTCATATCATAAAATTCTAGTTATTTATATGTGAAAATAAGACTTAAAATTTTTTTTTTTTTTTGAAAAATATTTTTAACTTAAAAATATATGCAAATAATATATTCGTAGTATAAAATAGTCTTTTTAATAATCAATAATCGTAGAAAATATGTACCAAAATTTTGGGGTATTACAGTCTACCCCCCTTAAAAGAAGTTTCGTCCCGAAACTTGGGAAAAATGGAGAAAATTTTAGTTTTAAGTTTGATCCATGCACATCCTAACAAGACCCCTAAATGACAACTTTTGCTAATACTAATGACTCAAAATACCCAAAATAACTCAAAAAGCAAATGCGCGAAACTCTATCGCACTCTACCCCCCTTAAAAGGAGTTACGTCCCCGTAACTCGACCACTAACCTTAAGTGAAAAGATATGGGTAACGCTTCCTCATGTCCTCTTCTGCTTCCCAAGTTGCTTCCTCGGTCTTATGGTTTGACCATAATACCTTCACTATTTTCACATCCCTACTCCTTGTACTTCTCACTTTTGTGTCCAGAATCCTAACAGGTCTTTCTTCATATGCCAAATTCTCATCCATCTCGATGGTCTCTGGTTGCAACACGTGGGTCGCATCTGGTATGTACTTCCGAATTTGACTCACATGGAACACGTTATGAACCCTTTCCAATTCTGTGGGCAGTCCTAGCTTGTATGCCACTTTTCCAACCTTTTGGATTATCTCATATGGTCCTATGTATTTTGGGCTTAGCTTTCCCTTCTTGCCAAATCTCATCACCCCTTTCATGGGTGATATTTTCAATAGCACTTTCTCTCCCACTTCATACTCCTCTTCCCTTCTCTTTGAATCCGCATAGCTTTTCTGACGATCTTGGGCTGCCTTGATCTTTTCTTGGATCATCTTTACTTGTTTCACTGTATCCTCAATCATTTCAGGTCCAAGCACTACTGTTTCACTTATGTCATTCCAACATATCGGACTTCGGCACTTCCTTCCATACAAGGCTTCAAACGGTGCCATACCAATGCTTGCATGATAGCTATTGTTGTAAGAGAATTCGATTAGATCCAAGTGATCTTCCCATGATCCTTGATACTCCATTACACATGCTCTCAACATATCCTCCAACGTCTGTATAGTCCTTTCTGTCTGTCCATCTGTCGCAGGATGAAATGCCGTACTCATGAGCAACTTAGTTCCCATAGCCTTGTGTAGACTTTTCCAAAAGTTTGACAAAAACCTCGAGTCTCTATCCGAAACAATGTCCTTTGGTACCCCATGGTACTTTATGACAAACTTCACATAAGCTCTTCCCAACTGATCCATAATCCATGTACTTTTCATGGGTATGAATACTGTTGATTTTGTCAACCTGTCCACAATTACCCAGATGGTGTCATTTCCTGCCCTGGTCTTTGGTAAAGCTCCTACAAAATCCATAGATATAGAATCCCATTTCCAACTAGGCACCTCCAAGGGTTGGATTTTCCCTTGAGGCCTACGATGCTCAATCTTCACCTTTTGACAAGTCAGGCACTTAGCAACAAATTCAGCCACTTCCTTCTTCATATTGGGCCACCAAAAAGTTTTCTTCATATCTTTGCACAACTTATCTCCTCCGGGATGCATCGAGTAAGGCGAACTGTGAGCTTCTTCCATCAATCTTTTCTTAATGTCCCCTCGGCTTTGTGGGATACACCATCTTCCTTTAAATCGAATACTCCCTTCGTCTCCTAAGGTGAAATCCTGCACTTGTCCTTCATCAATCTTTTCTTTAATGGCCTTAAGCTTTTCGTCACTGTGTTGACTTTCTCGTATCTCATCATAAATTGATGGTCTTGCCGTCAAGGCATTCAACATCCTTTTTACCTCTCCTTGTTCCATTACCTCTAGATTCAGTTTCTGGAACTCGAAACACAACTGATCTGATAATACCATTGTGTTCAGGGAATGACTCGACTTCCTGCTCAAAGCATCCGCCACGACGTTGGCTTTTCCTTCGTGGTACTGAATATCTAAGTCGTAGTCTTTGATTAATTCTAGCCATCTCCTTTGTCTCATATTCAACTCCTTTTGGGTGAAAATATACTTCAAACTTTTATGGTCGGTGAAAATTTTGCAGGTTACTCCATACAAATAGTGTCTCCAAATCTTCAAAGCAAACACAATTGCAGCCAGTTCCAGGTCATGGGTTGGGTAATTCACTTCATATGGCTTCAGTTGTCTCGAGGCATACGCAATCACCCTTCTGTTCTGCATCAAAACACATCCTAACCCATACTTTGATGCATCACTGTATACTTCATATTGATCACTTCCATCTGGTAAGGCTAGCACAGGTGCTGTCGTCAACTTCCCTTTTAAGGTTTGAAATGCTTCTTCGCAATCCTGAGTCCAGGAGAACTTACATTCCTTTTTCATCAAACTGGTCATGGGCCTGGAGATCTTCGAGAAATCCTTCACAAACCTTCGATAATACCCTGCCAACCCCAAGAAACTCCTAACATCCGACACACTTTTCGGGGTTGGCCATTCACTTACAGCTTTGATCTTAGCCGGATCCACAGAAACTCCTTCTCTAGTAATCACATGTCCAAGAAAGGAAACTTCCTCCAGCCAAAATTCACACTTGGATAATTTAGCATATAGTTGATGTTCCCTTAACAACAGTAGCACTTGTCTCAAATGACCTTCATGTTCTGCACTATTCCTCGAGTAAATCAAAATATCATCTATGAATACCACCACGAACTTATCCAAGTATGGCCTAAAAATCCGGTGCATTAAATCCATGAAAACTGCTGGTGCATTGGTTAAACCAAATGGCATAACTGTGAACTCATAGTGACCATATCGTGTCCTGAAGGCATTCTTGGGAATATCCTGATCTGCAATTCTCAACTGATGGTAGCCTGACCTCAAGTCTATCTTAGAAAATACTCCTGCACCTCTCAACTGGTCAAATAGGTCATCAATCCTTGGGAGCGGGTACTTATTCTTTACTGTTACGTTATTCAATTCTCGGTAATCAATGCACAACCTCAAAGTGCCATCCTTCTTCTTAACAAACAAAACCGGAGCTCCCCATGGTGAGGAACTCGGTCGAATGTAACCCTTCTCCAACAATTCATCCAACTGGAGCTTCAACTCCTTCATCTCGGCTGGAGCCATTCTATATGGTGCTTTTGAAATCGGTCCGGTGCCTGGCATCAAATCAATGGTGAATTCTACATCCCTGACCGGTGGCATGCCGGGTATTTCGTCTGGAAATACATCGGGAAACTCCTTTACGACTGGAATGTTTGCATCCTCCCTCTCTTCTTCATTCCCTAATTCTTGGAGACTACACATGTACAAAGGGTAACCCTTCTTGACACACTTTTGAAGCTGCAAGGCAGAAATGATTCTTAATCCTGAACTTTTGTTCTCCCTTCTATATGTTACTCTTGTAACGACCCGACTTTTTAGCTTGTCGATTTACGAAGGGAAATCGACATTCGGATCATTACTTAATCATATTAAACAATAAATCAACAAATAAATGGGAGAAATTATCCTTTATTAATATAACTGCTAAAAACCGTAATAAATCCAATATTTGTTATTACATCATAAGTTTGGAAAAACTGTCCCAACATGCTGGGATCATAGGATAAACTAAATAAATGTTCAAATTGTCCTGACTAAACTAGAATACTTAAAATAAATGCTAGAACACTCAAGCCCATCCGGCGAAGCCCGCTCTAATCTGCTGCAACATCACCTGAAACTGAGGGGGGGGGGGTCCACCGTCAGTGGCGAGTAACTAGGCTGTCCCATTTAATCGAGGGACCACCAAACACATAATATCATAGAAAATACCATAAAAACTGTAAAAGATTTAATACATGCTTTACACAAAGATACACAAATTCCATATAAACGTACGTATAATAATACGTATAAAGGTACGTATAAAATACGTATACAGATACGTATAAAATACGTATAAATACCCCTGCAGAAATACAGTTAGAATACGTATAATTACGTATAAAAATACGTACATTCAACCCTGCAAATACGGTTAGAATACATACCAAATACATTCCACATCCGTATAATTATACATACACGTACATGCTCATAAATACAGAAATACACAGCGGAAGACTTACAATATGCTAAACTTATACTTTATACTATACATCTTAAATTATCCCAATCATTAACTTATACTTAACCCTTCTTAAATTATATCATTAACAAATCTTAATCATAATCACATTCCCTTCATCATAAATCTTATCTTAATCATATCATATCATGTCTTTCTTATCATATTAGATCATAATCTATCTTATCATCAATTCTTAGAAATCATCTTATCTTCATCTTATGATTTCATCTCATCAAATCGTATGATCCTAATATAATATCTTTGTTGGACCGGTCACTAATAACTCGTTATGGATCTCGTGTTTCACCATAACTCCCTAGAACATGCCGGGAGGAGCTCGTGTACCCAATCCCATAGCGGATCCCGTGTTTCACCGCTAAGTCTAAGCTATGGCCATAACTTCCTGGTAGCGACTCGCAGATACGGTTACCAGACGACTACATGTTCTAAGGTCAAACTACTCGGGGGAACTCATGTGTTCGTCCCATTGAGTAGTGGTTCTGACTTAACCCACTAATGACTCGTGTACCATACAGGTGGGTGTCCATATTGTATATTATATCTTCAATTAATTTAATCATATCATATATTAGGATAATACTAGGTGACCGTAATAGGAAATGAAATGTTCGGAGTCCCAGGAAAGAGAGGTGCGGCACGTATATTGGCCACCTTAAATACCAAGTCTTTCCTAGCCAGAGACCGAAACATAACATGTATAGCTATTACTCTGTTTCCTTTCTTATCCCTAGTAGTATCTTATGCAACCTTAAATCTTATAATATACTATCATATACTTATAATCCTATCCTTTCGGATACTAACCTTAATATCATATACTAACTTGTAGATATTATTATTAATAATTGTAATAGCCGAATACTAATAGTAATAATAATAGTCATATTATCTATCCCTTCACTTTACAACTTATCCCTGATAATTATTTAATCTGTAACTTTTATTATTAATTATTTCCTAAATTAATAATAATTCAAAACTAACCAAATTTGACTAAATCAAATAATTCCACACGTAAATCTCAATTTTCAACCATAATTAATTAATTCTTAAATTTATCTTAATTAATTAATTAATTGCTAAAATTTACCAAAATATAATAAAAATCCTATTTTTCCTACTTTCACCACACTCGACATTTTATATCAATAATAGCAAAATTATTCAATTAATTTATATGAATTCAATCATCAAGAATTAAATAATTTAACTAATTAATAAACATAAAAATCATATTTTTCAACAACATTCATCAAGATTAACATAAAAATAATATTTTTAACTCTTCTTTTAATTTCTATACACTCGACAATTAGAAGATAATAACAAGATTTAATTTTTAATTCAAGATTAATCAATATAATTCAATACTATCAAGATTCATCATAAAAATCATATTTTTAGTTCCCTTTTAATACTTAGGTCACTCGAAAATTCAAGATTTAATAATAGCATATTTTAATAATTCAATTGCCCTATTTTATACAATCTGATTTTTAAAGAATTAAATTAAAGACGACCATCTAAAGATCTCTAAAAATCTGGAAATTTTTATGGGAGCTAAATATGGGTTCAAGGATTAACGTGCATAAATTTCGTCTAAAAATAACATCTTTTACTATTTTTAAGTGATTTTATAACTAACTAGTCAGACTAGGCTGAATTCGGTTTCAGAATTTTCTGCCATAGAAAACGATCTTTAAAAATTACGAAAAAATTACAGAAGCTTTAAAACAGTATTAATGACTTCCACCTAAAATTTCGTAGCCATTAGATTTGATTAAGTACACTAATAAATTCGTAAAACTATTCTGGACAGTTTTACCGGTTTGAAAGATTAAATTTTTATAAATAATAAACGGACGAATTTTGCCACGAAATAAATCATGGTTAATAATCAAACAGTAAACAAGATACCATGAAAAAATTCATTAAGAAATAACAAGATTCGATTGGTAAATAAATTCATACAAGATCATACATAAAAACAAGAAAGTACATAAAAATCAATCAAGAAATTCATTCTTCATGCTCGACATATCCAAGTAAAACAATATTAAACTTTCTACAATTTTCATGCTTCAATTCCTAATTAACTATGTGTTTTTCTACCCATAGATTAAAGAGGAGAGCATAGTTACCTTAAACGCTAAATTATTCCAAGGCACGAAGAATTCACTACTTGGTGAATTCTTAGAGAGGTTCGACTTTTTGAATGGGAGAGAAGAAAAAAAAAAATAGTTTTCTTTAGGGTTTTGAGTGATTTGCCAATTAGGGACTAGATGTGTACATTAGGTCCTATTTAAACCAAAAAGAAAAGAAAAAAGAAAAAAAAAATAAATAAAACAAAACCCTAATGTTTTGTTAGGGGTAGCCGTGTGGGAGGTAGAAAAAATAGGGGAATAGTTAGAAATATTAGGTCAAAGTTTGAATGGGATTATTTAGAAAATTAAATTAAATAGTTAATTTATTTAATTAAATAACTTAATTAATAAATAAATCAAAAGAATTAAAAATGGACACAATTACACAAGAGGGCCGGCCATGGAGAAAAGAAAAAAGAAAAATTGGGTCTTTGGCCCAATTTGAAGGAAAAGGTTCGACTAAAAAGATGTAAACAGTCCAAATTAAATGGCCTATTTGGACTCGGAATTAATACATAACATTAATAACCGCGAAATTTTCTGGCCCAAAATTTCGGGTCGTTACAACTCTGGTCTTTGTTGGGCTGTACAAGGTAACCTTTTGGGCCGAGCAATCAATCTGGGCTTTATACTTGCCCAACCAATCCATCCCCAAAATGACATCCAGATCTTTCAAGTCAAAACTGATCAAGTCTGACGGAAATTCTATCCCAGAAATAGAAAGCGGTACCCCCCTATAAAGCTTAGAACAATTCCTTACTTCTCCAGATGGAATGGAGATGTCTAGAGAGACTGACTCAGGACTTTCTAGTTTAAGACTCTCTATTACAGTTTCGGAAATAAAAGAATGGGATGCCCCTGAATCAAATAAAACTTTCACAGATAAAGAACATATAAAGAAAGTTCCTATTACCACATTATGAGAAGCTTCAGCCTCACGACTGCTCATCACGAATACACGACCTTTGGAGGTATTGCCTGGATTGCTGCCGGGCTCTGTCCTGGTTGTAGGTCCACTGGGTTGTGGTGGCTTAGTAGGAAAGCTAGACTCTTTTACTCTCCCTGCCTTAACATCAGCCTCCTTCTTGTAGCACTCAAACTCACGGTGACCTAGTTTTTGGCAGTAGCGACAAGTCACTTGGTTGCCAGCACAGTCCTTCCCTGGGTGATCCTTCTCACAGCGTTTGCAGATATACTTCCTCTTGGGTCTCTCCCCATCCCTTTGGTTTCCATCCCTCCTGAAGTTGGTTGGTTGTCCCCCACTTCCCTTCACGAAATGGTTTTTATTGTCTCTCCTCCCACTAAAACTTCCATTGGGTTTATGTTTCTTCTCTCCTCCATGATAGAACTCAGAATTTTTCCTCTTTTCTCCTCCAGAATTTTCAATCTCCCTTCCCCTGATTCCATACAAATGGGCTGCCCTCCCGTATACTTCGTCTAGGGTTTCAAATGTGGCTCCTCCCAATTTCCCCTGAAGACCCAAGGTTAGGCCTTGTTCAAATCGTTGGGCCCTTAAGGCCTCTGTAGGTACTACTTCAGGTGCAAACCTCATTAGTTCAATGAATTTGCTATAGTACTCACTAATGCTCATGTTCCCCATCCTAAGGTTGGTGAACTCCATACACTTTTGTTTCCTTAAGTATGCAGGGTAAAACTTAGCCCTTAAAGCTTCCTTTAGATCTACCCACCCAAAACCAGGCCTTTTCATCAAATCATCTTTTCGTTGGCTCCACCATAGGTCAGCTTCTTCCCTTAAGAAGTAAACAACATTACTAACCCTAAGGTTTTCAGGGCAATGAATGGCATCAAAGAGTTTATCAAACTCTCGGATCCAATTTTCAAGGTTGGCAGGGTCTTCCTTGCCGAGGTAAGTTGGTGGTTTGGTAGCAGCTATTCTCTTGAATACCTCACCAAAAGCATCACTCTCATGGGTTTGGTAGAGGTAGATACCACTCTGATACCACTTTGTAACACCCCCAAATCTACCACTACGAAAATACTTGTATAAAATACTGTAGAGGTAGATATGGGCGTATTACCGCCACGTGATAACTTACAACTAATTTAAAGTAGCAATTATTAAAATTAATTATGCAGCGGAAAGAAAAATCAAATGTTAATTAATACAAAATAATAAGTGTTTATTCTAAAAAAAAATATAAAGTGATAATCCTAATCTAGGTGGTGAAATCCCGTTGCCTCCCAATGCATCAAGTCCACATCTTCTCATCATCACCTACCTACCCATCATAATGATAAGTAGGGCCAAGCCAAAACAAAAAGGAAGTACGGATTAGCAAAAATGCTAAGTACGAATAAGCACAAGATAAGTAAAGATCATTTTATTCTACAAACATGCTTTTGAAAAACAACATTTATTTCTAATCATAACAAATCTTCGAAATTTCCTTTCCAAAAAGTTCCACGAAAATAAATACCATTGAAATAACTCAATTTAGGAATTCATAATTAATTGCAAATCATGTAGAAAAATTATTTTCCTTTATCCCAAAAATTTCCTCTCCCAAGTGTGCACACCCCCCAAGTTAGTGTCTTTCTGTGTAAAGGCTATCCTTGAGGAAAGACTAGGTCATACAAAGTCCATAGTCTTATCAACCAAATCCACGTAGTGGGATTACAGACTAAAAAAAAATAAGCTTATAAAGCTTTGTGGGATTTTTCCAATATAAGTTCAAGATAGTATTGAAATACATATTTCATAAAATTATTTCCAAATAAAAATTCCATTATTGTTGAATAATCATATCCTTAAAATCTTTCCATAAAGTGTCGAATGTGACATAGAAAATCTTTGACAATTTATTTTGTTACCGAAATAATAAAATACCATAGAGTAAAAATATTATGTTGAAAAAGAATTTCCTAACAATTATTTAATTGCTAAAATATTAAAACACCAAGATAAATAAAAGTGCCAATAAAACTTTAAAATCATTACATAATATTTCAAATCACCAAATCATGTATAAATATAGCACATAAGATTTCAAACACTTTATAAGATATCAAGCTACCTAAACGTACCTTTCGTTTGGATTGGACAACTAAACTCGAAAAACTTAAGGAATCCTACCGAGAGCGTCCTACACAAGATTAATACAACCTTAATTAATATAAGATCACCAAAATATTCTTACTAACAAAGTGAAATCTTAAGATGTGCATGACCATTAATACTTTTAAAAACTATAGTATAAGTAATAAAGTTTGTATAAGTATATTAAGATATTAAAAATCATAATATTAGTAGTAGGATTTTTATAATATAAGTGATAAATATTAAGACTATATGAGTAGTAGGATTTTAAACACTTATAAATATTATTATTATTATTATTCGGATATTATTATTATATATTTTTGTTTTTTATAAAACCGAATTATTCTAATAATTATAATAAAATACTAAAAAACCCATAAAATTGTAAGAACTTATTATTAGTAGTGAAGTATTATAAAAACTTTATAATCTATAGTTTTTAAGATTAGTTAGTGTTTTAAACAATAATATATAACTTAATAAAATAATTTAATAAAACAAAAGAGGGTCGGAAAACACTTGCCGGTGGTGGTGATGGTGGTTGCCGGAGCTTGAGAATTTTTTTTTTTTTTTTTAATAAGAGAAATGCCGTGAGAATTGGACAAGAAGGAGTAGAGATTTTTTTTTTTTTTTTGTGTAATTTTGTGTGTGGAAATGGGTTGAATTAGGGGGGTATTTATAGGCTTAAGTATGTAAAAATTTAGGTAATTGAATATATGAAGTTATGGTAAGTTAAATATTATGGTGATTGGTGATCAAATAATTTGATCATGAAATCAAGAGATGGCAAGTAAAATAATTTGTAGAATATTTCATGATCAAATATATTTGTTATGGAAAGTTTTGGAAAAAAATGTTTAGTTGTAAATATAAATATATATATATATATTTAGCCAAATCTTCCTAATTGGTCTTAGCCCCCTTGTCCTAGTTGGCCGTGAACTTAGGGCCTTTAGGATTTAATTTTTTTTTTTTTTTTTTTGGGTTTACCTAATTGGTCTATTGGGTTTAGATTATGACTTTTGGGCTACTTAGTTGGCTTATTGGTTTTGGATTAGGATTTCTTTACAAATTCAAGGGAAATAATTGGGCTTAGAAATACTTAATTGGCCTATTTGTTTTACAAATCCAAGATAAGTAGTTGGGCTTAGAAATCCCTTTTTAAATTAAATTCATATCATAAAATTCTAGTTATTTATATGTGAAAATAAGACTTAAATTTTTTTTTTTTTTTTGAAAAATATTTTTAACTTAAAAATATATGCAAATAATATATTCGTAGTATGAAATAGTCTTTTTAATAATCAATAATCGTAGAAAATATGTACCAAAATTGTGGGGTATTACAATAGGGGGTGACCTTTTTACTAAAAGGGTAAGTAGTATAATTTACAAGATTATTTTTCAGTAAAAGGATTATCATTTCTTGTAATATGATTATGATCATTTGTATAATGTTCATGAATTTGCACGAATGTAAACATAATGTTTGTACAAAAGTTTTAACATTTATAAGAATGTTATATGTTTGCAGCATAAATGGAAGGATAAGGAATAGATTTAAATGAGTTCCCAACATCTAGTGACGAAGCACTTCATGATTCAATGCATGGGAATGGTGGAGAAGAAAATGTTGATGATCAGGCATCACAAGTCCAAGACCAATCAAATGAAGAAGATGATGACTTGAATGAGCCAACTCAGGGAATGGCCTTTGATTCAGGAGAGATTTGCTAAATTTTGTCACGACTATGCTTATCGTAAAGGATATAAACTTATACTAATATTTTAATAATTATTCTCAACATACTAATTCACAACAATTATTGGTTCATTCAAATTTTTTAAGACTACAAACATTCATTTTGTAGCATAGGAACCCTAAAAAAACATTTAACCATTGTCTAATTTAATTTTTTTTTTTTTTAAATCTATACAATATTGTTTCAGTACACTTACTGTTAGTTTATTATCTAACAATAAATTTAATAAATATCTAGATCCCTTATTTTTTAGGCGCAAAAAAAGGAACAATATTACTAATAATAAGGCAAAAGTTGGGCGTTGGATAAGATTTAATAATAATACTTACATGATAACTAATTTATACAAAAAAAGTTTAATTTAAATCACTAATCCATACTTTTTAATTTTCTATCATCTGTTCTTCAAATTCAATTTCATGATTCATGTCATTCAATTAATTGATGACTTGCAAGAGGGATAATATATAAATAAAAATAATTTAATTTTTTTTTGTGAAAAAACAAATATCCGTGCATAGTATAAAACAACTATTTCAATCTTATATGTTTGATACAGAAAAAACAATTAAAAATAACAGAAGTTCATTTTAGTATCATTTTGTTTTAAATGGTATTTCAAACATTATTAGAAAATGGAGGGGAAAAGCTGAAATTTTTTCAATTTACCATGCGACAAAGTAATTAATGCAATTGTTAGTCATTAATTTGTTTTATTAATTACGTTTATTCATATTCCTAACACTAAAGACAATTACATTAATTACTTCACGCTTTTACCTACCTTTATGTCGTCATGAAAACTTACTTCTAATATGTTTTTTTATCCTACTAAATTTGTTTTGATCTCGTAATTGTTGAATATACAGATCAATTTTTTTTTCCTAACTATAATTTTTCAGGAAATTATATTATGTTACAGACCAAATAAATTTTTTCTTCGTAAATCTTCATCCAAAAATAAAATAAACATTTCATCTTTTTAATCATAAAGCTTCTACAAAAGAGAGACTGTTTTCATCATTGAAAAAAAAATTAAATTACAAAGCAAACATTTCATTAAAAAAAAAATCTAATCTAATATAATTACACCATTCTTCCTAATATTGAATACAAATGGGCAATCAAGCTCTTCATGCTTCACTTGACCGCCGTAAGTTTTGATCAAATATTCCTTAGCTTCCAAGAACATTGCTTGACGAATATGAACACTCCACCCACAATGGCGACATTCTCCAAACCCAATCAAATTATTATGCAACACATTGCATAATGATAAGTGCTTAATTATACATATATTTAGTCCCTAATATTAGTCTTATAATCGTCTTTTAATTATTAATATATGATTTTAGGTATCTTTATATTTTTAGAATTTATTTTAGGAAAAATTGCCTGAAATAAGCCAACCTTTTCGTGGTCTTCCATAAATAAGCCAACCTTTCAATAATCCAGATTTAAACCAACCTTTTGATCATTAAAGCCAAATTTAGGACAATTGACTTGGTAATCTGTTGATGTAGGTTATAGCCGGTTATCATTTTTAATGACCGTTCTATTTTTTTTAATTTATTTTCTTTATAAAAACAGCAGCACACCCTCCTCCCTCATTCTCTCTTGGTCTTCATCCTCACTTCGTCTCTCTCACTTCGTCTCTCTCTCTCCCACCATTCTCTCTCTCCTTCTGCAAACTCAAGATCTTCAATGTCACAAGGGTCTGCAAATTCAAGAAATTCAGAGGTGAAGTGCAGTTGTGGGCTCGCTGCTGTGGTTCGAACAGTAAAAAATGGGGCAAACCCTGGTTCCAAATTCTATGGTTGTCCAATGTGGCCTGTAAGTGTAATTGATATGGGTAATTATATGATTTTAGGGTTTAGGTTCTTGAAGTATTAATTTTTTTATTGTTGTGTATGTGTAATTGAAATGGTTAATTAATTGATTTTAGGGTTTTTTTTTGTTAAAGTATTGATATTTTTGTTGTTGATTGTAGAACACAAGCTGTAAAATGTTTGTGCCAGTTGATGATAAGAAGGTTGTGGATGATTTGCAAATGAAGCTGTTAGAGAGTTACACAACAGTTGCTGAGTTGGAGATGATACAAAAATTCAATGAAGATAGGATTAAAGAATTGGAGAAGAAAAACAAGGAGTTGTTGCAGAAAGTGCAGACATTGAAGACAGAGATTTGGGAGCAAAAATTGGAGGCAATGAAGGCTAATCAAAAACATTTGTCCATTGCTTTATTTGTTACATTGATATTAGTAGTAGTTTTTTACAATGTTAATTAGGTTGGAGTGTTAGGACAGTAATTAATTGTAGTATTGTGTGAAGGTGTATGGACTTAAATTGGATGCAAAATATGGAGTAATGTATGGACATACTAGTAACTTTATCCAAGTGACATTACAATTCATTACATCCAAAATGACATTACAATAATAACAATTCATTACATCCAAAATGACATTGTCTTCATTCCATTAAATCCAAGTGGCCACAATAGCATTGTCTTCATTCCATTACATCCAAGTGGCTATAATAACATTGTCTTCTTTCCATTACATCCAAAATAAACCTAAATAATCCAACTAAGAGTGTTTAAAAACACTGCCATCAAAATGGTTAAAGTGACTACAATCAAAATACATTTATCTCTAGCAAAAGACATTGTTCAAAACAAAATACATTGTGCTTAATACATTGTTCAAAGCAAAAAACGAAGTGTGGAATACATTGTTCAACACAAAATATAGTGATCTTCCAACCGATGAATATATAGTATCAAGGATTGTGTTCAATTGTTGAGGTTTGGCTTGATTGTGTGCATACATTGATCTCCCTTTGTATTCCTGAACCATCAACAACCTGCGAACAAAGTTACTAAATAATCAGAATGATTCACATTTTCAACCGTTAATGATTAATACCTACTCCAATTGGGACCTATCAACATCACAAAACTGATCAGTGGATTGAATTTTAAGATAAAAAATAGAGCAACAGGAAAAAAAATGTTGAAATAAACAACCTGATTTCTTCCTCTTCCTCTGCCCCTACCATTTCCCCTTCCTCTACCAGTAGATGCCCTGCCTCCACCACTCCCTGCAGTCCCAACAGCACCCCTGCCACTACCTCTTCCTGTCCCAACAGTACCCCTACCTATCCCCCTTCTTGTCCCAACAGAACCCCTACCAGTCCCCCTCCCTCTTGCTCCTACTCCACCAAGTATCATTCTTCCACCCCTCCCAAGTTGTGATGGCTAAGCAGACACTGAATGGTGAGCAGGTTGTGCATGCTCATTTGAAGTTTTTCCCAAGTCATGTTGAGGTGCTGGGTATTTCCTTGGCCTCCCTCTGGCCTTCTTTGCTGGAGTTTCTTGAGGCACTGCAGTATCCTTGTCTGGACAACCGCTTTTGTTGTGTCCCTTCTTATTACACAACTTACAAGTCATCTCCATCCCATGTCTTGTAAGTGTGCCTGGCTTCTTAGGGTTTTCAAAAGGATCTTTGATCCTATTCCTTCTTAGCCTCCCTGGCCCTATCTTAATTGGTGGGGGGTCTATATGTTGTTCAATTCTTGGCCAATGTCTCTCTCCCTCACAGACGGGTACTGGATTGGCATAACATCTCAAATACACCTCTCTTTTGTAACACTCATTCACATACTCTTCTGCTTCTCTGTTAAGAAAATATATGCATGCTATTGCGTGACAACAAGGCACACCCATCAAATCCCATTTCTTGCAAGTGCAACAACTATCAGTTAAGTTTACAACTAATGTGTCAAGGTTATGGCTAACATTAAAAACATGTTCAGTGGATGGGATAACATCACAATAGCAAGCTTTGTCCTTCTCTTTATCCAGAATCCCTTGAATCCTAGGGCAAATCATAGATGTTTTCTTTTCCATCTCTATTTTCTTGGTACAAACCCTATTCATCAAAGCTCCTCTTATTTCTTCCATCATGTATAAAAGGTGTTTTTTCCTAGCATTGATGATATAGCCATTAAATGTCTCTGCCATGTTGTTTGTAATGGCATCACACTTAATGTCAGGGTTCATGAATGCTCTACAAAACTTTTCAGGGGTGTAACCTCTAAAAGCCACAGCAGCTGCAGGGTTGGATTCTTCTAAACTCTGTAATGCCTCATTAAAATCAGACATATTGTATGCTTTGGCTATTGACCAGAAGGCCAACTTCATCTCATCTCCCCTAAACCCTAACTTTTGCCAGTTAGCATAGATATGTCTAGCACAGTATCTATGCTCTGCCTTAGGCAGGACTGTAGCAACAGCATTCAATATACCCTTCACATTCAACAATAAATTGATAAAAAAAAACACCAATAAGTCTAAGTATATAACTAAATCAAAAATTTAAATTTGAAATATTAAACATCAAATAAATAAGTAAACATTAAATTTACTAAGTAAATCTATTATTTAACATCAAATAAATAAGTAAACATTAAACTAAATAAATTCATACCTGATGCTCATCAGATACTATAGCAATACCAGTTCCATCACCAAGTTCCAAGCAAGATTGCAAGTGAATAAAGAACCACTCCCAACTGAAATTGTTTTCCCCTTCCACCACGGCCCAACAAATGGGGAACATTTGATCATTGGGGTCCCTTCCCACTGCAGACAACAGCTGACCCCCTAGAAAAGTCTTCAAAAATGCACCATCCACACAAATTATTCTTCTGCAACCTTCCTTCCATCCCTTTCTTAACCCATCAAAACAATTAAATAGCCTCTGGAATGTTGGTGGGTTGGTATGTAGGCTAACATCAACCACCAAGTCCAAGACAGTGTGTGGACTAATTGCCTTCAAAGCAGCTATGTACCTGTGAACCTTGTTGTAGTGCTCTTGCATAGACCCATGTAGAAGCTTGTGTGCTTTGTACTTAGTTTTGTATGCAAAGTTCCTTGTCACTATTGCCTTGTATGCCCTTTTGATTGTTTCCTTTATCTGCTCTGCTGGCCAATGAGGCCTAGCCTTGAAAACCTCTAACATCTCTTTCGCTGCCCACATGGTTGTAAGTTGCTTGTTCTTCTTCATGTTCCTTTGACACCTATGCTCATTTACAACTTTCTTCACTATAAAACTCCCTTTCAATGAGTGCCAAGAACTGAACAAATAAAAAGGGCACCCTTCCTTGCACTTCACCCCTAACTGTTGTCTCCTATCTTTGTTACTTATAAAGTAACCCAAGTTTCTACCTTGTAAAATGCCATACTTTGCCACAGCCTGCCTAAAATCCTCCCTAGTAGCAAATCTCTGCCCAACTTTCCATTCAAAATGGCTAAAATCTGTGTCTTTGCCCACTAGCATAGACCTCTTGGACCTCCTACCGTCAGCCTTACCCTCACCCTCATCCTCACTCAGTGGTGGTGTGTTCAAATCATCATCACTGTCATAGTACTCAGACACATACCCATCATTTTTTTCTTCATGTATTTCACTCACAACCTCCTTCAATTTGGCTTGTTGCCCTGGCAGTTTTCCCTCAGCAGCCTCTCTTTGCAATTGCTTACTAACTTCAAATAACTTAGAAGTACAGGCTTTCACTCTCTCCCTAGCCAAATGGTACTCTTCATCACTTGTGTCTGATACATCCCCTCCACACTCATCTTCTGCCTCAGCTTCATTGTTATCCTCAAATTCATGGTACTCTTCATCCACAATGTCATCATTATTCTTATCTAACTCATCATCTGACTCAACAACAAACTTGGGCTTGTACAGAGAGTCTTCAGAATCATCACTGAAACTACTATACTCAAGAGATTTACTTATGTTATCAAGAGCCTCATTGTCTGATTGATGGTTAGAAGTGATGTCAGTGGGGTCTTGAATAACAGTAGGAGTAGATAAAGGAATCTGAATTGATGATTTTTTCTGAGGTTTTGGTACAGGTGTGATAACATGTGGTCCTTGGATTTCTGATTCTGTTTTTTTTTTAAACCTAGGGCTACTCCTAAGTGGGGTATTTTCTTGACTATTGGGCTTGAAAACTTGGTCCACAAGAGGGGTGTTTGGTATGACAGTGTTGGGTGCAGTAGCTTGGTTATTTGGTGGGCCAACATTTGATCTCAGTGTCATTATGGCAGTGGGCTTGGTTTTAGCTGGGACTGTTTTTGGTGAAAGTTTCTTGGACTTGTTTTGGGTGCTAGGTTTAGGTTGGGTGGTTGGTGGGCCTAAATTTAATGAAATATTAGTGGGCCTGATGCTTGTTGGGCCTCTCTGGGGTGTCAATTTTTTGGTTGGTTGGGTACATTTGTTTTGGGAATCAAGTGATGTTAACAATTCAGGGCCATTCATTTCATGCTGGACAAACATATCTAATGTCCTATATTTGTTTAAAATTTCAGCCATTGCTCTAACATCATTGTCATCATCAACCTTCTTAATACCCCCTTGCATACTCATCCCAGGTGTTTGAAAAAAATTACCATTTACACAGTCATATGGTCCTAATGCTTTGGCTAAATTACATACATCCCAATAACACAACTCATCAACCTCAATATCATGGGTTTTACACAAACCCCCTACATACATTAAACCCCCTTTACTATCACCCCTGAACTTACCACCATGCCAAAATTTTAAGGTTCCCTTTTCCCACACACTTGAAGCCATTAAACCTGAAATAATATTTCAGGAACGCATCAAAAATGGCAAACAATGAAAATCCACCTAAATTCAACCATAATTCAAACAATTAAAATGCACATCAACAAAATTTAAAACAGTATAAACCCTAAAACAAAAAATTGTTTCATGGCTTTCAAAATTTCAAAATATTTTGCAATTTTAAACAAGATTCGATCAATTTATATCAATTTTTAACAAAAAAAAACCCTAAAATGCGGAGGAATTGTGCAAAGTGTGAGGGAGAGAGAAGTACCTGACTACAATGTGCGATTAATTTAGGCAAATTTTCGCTTCAATTATTGAATGGAACCTTGGACCTTCAACAATGGAGGAATTGTGCAAAGAGTGATGTGAGAAACAGAGAGTAACGAGGGAGAGTAAGAGAGAGTAATGAGAGAGACTAATCACAAAGAGTAATGAGAGGAAGGTGGGTAAGGGAGAGGCAAGAGAGGGTAACAGGTTCAACAGGTCACAAGTCAATTGTCCTAAATTTGGCTTTAATGATCAAAAGGTTGGTTTAAATCTGGATTATTGAAAGGTTGGCTTATTTATGGAAGACCACGAAAAGGTTAGCTTATTTCAGGCAATTTTTCCTTTATTTTATGCATTAGTTTATTTAATAGCTAATTATGGAATAATTGGTACTTAATATGTTGTGTATTTTTATTGGTAGGTAAAAGAGCATAATATGGGCTTCAATCAACCAAAGTTAGACCAAAGCACAAGAGGAAAGCCCAAAGGCCATCAAATATTGTGGATCCCTTTAGTAAATCAAAAGGAAAAAAAAAATGAAAAAAAATAAAAATAAAAATAAAAACAAGAAAAGAAATTTAAAAAGAAAAAAGAAACAAAGTCCTCACGTGAGATCAGCAAAAGGAGGAAAACAATGAAAAGAAAAAAAAAAGAAAAAGAAAAAAAAGATGTTAGAGAAAACAGGGGAGAAGAAGAAACATAAGGAAAGAAAGCAACGGTGAAGGAGGAGGTAACAAGAGCAACGAATAACAACTATTCGAATTTTCACCGAGTATTACGCTTAAATTTCTCCCAAAATAGCAGTTTTTTCCTATCAAATGAAGATGTTGGCCGATTATTCAGAGAAATCAGTTCAAGATTTTGGGTATAAATATAACCCTAATTCCTATCACAAAGGGGACGCGGACTTAGCCAAGAATTTCCAGAGAGTGAGACAATTGGAGTGGGTCGGTAATTGGGCAATTGGCGAAGAGAAGGTAGCCATTGGAGGGAAGCTTAATCTCAAATCCAAGGTCGAACGAGGACGACGGTGGATTGCGGGGTCGAAGCCAGGTTCATTCGAAGGTTCTTGGGAGCGTATTTAACAAGTCTTTTCTCAACTTTATTGTTTCAATTACTATCCATTCAAGTTTTCTTACTACTTTGGATGAATATGATGATTTGGGTTTTGGTTTAAAGGATTAATTTTGGTTTTTATAATCTACTTGCTTAATTTCCAATTTAATTGTTATTTGAACTTTGCTTGTTCTTTATCGTGAAATTTACAATTTAGCATTTGTTTGTTATCTCTCAAGTGTTAAATTGTGAATATTGTTAGTTATATGATTGGCTTAGTTTATATCATATAATAAAGTAGCCACTAGTTTATATCAAATCTGCGACGATGGTTCAGTCTAAATTAGAGAGCAAGTTCAATCTGATTAGTTTAACATTTATGTGATTAGATTAATTAGGACTAATGAGGTCACCTAAATATTAATGCTTCCAACCCTGATTCATGCAAGTTGCGACATATTTGTGTTAATTAGATTGGTTTAGAGTCAATTTCGGCTTAGTTCAAGATTGACTTCTAGTAAGGGAAGATAGGGAGTCTTTGTTACTAAAGTCTCTACAGTTAGTCTAGTAATTAAGTTTGGTTAATTTTGCAAGGTTGATCTGTTTATCCCAAAAGCTTAAACCAAGTAAAGTTATGGAGTTTAATTGGTTAAGTACGTTGTCACTTGTAAATAACATTTTAATTTTCTTATTTTTATTCGCTTTATTCACTAGTTCAATCTAAACCCCCATTCAAAGAAAATAATGTGAATATTGTAAGTATTAATTTCGTTTCCAATAAGTTGAACTTGAATTAAGAAGTTAACCATCTCTCTGTGGGATCGACCCTTTCTTACCCTTTTACTAGTTATAAATATTTTTGAAGGTCTAAGATAGGTTTTTTTTTTAATTTGTACGTTAAACGACGCATACCACATAATTCAAGAATAGGCTGTAAGAAAACCTTCTCAAACGCAATCCAGTCAACATTGATGTTTTTGTTAATCCTCTCACCAACCAATCGAGCACACTCTATACTTAAGGTTTGACATTTGAGCAAATCAAAGATTCCATTAACCTTTGGAAGTATCTCACCTAAAAAAATATTATCACATGCCCCAAAATTTGATCTTTGACTGGATACATATTGCTCAACATCAAATATACTAACACCTGTATTTTTTAATAAGGATTCACACTTTTTTGTTTTTCCCTCCATTGTTTCTTTAATTTGCAATTGACTGGTTTTGGTGTGCAAGGTGGAAAAAATTATATCTATATTTATAGTAATGCTTATTGAATAAGTCAATAAAAAGGATAAAAAACCAGCCAACCATCCCACTAAATGGATATTTAAAATAAAGAAAAAAAAGTTTTTGGCTCCAAAACATCTTCATCAATTGTAAATGATCCTAAATAAATTATCCTAAATCAATAGTGGACAAAGAAATTAAAATAAATAAACCTTCACGTCTGATGCTACATAAAACTACATTAACCTTAAGATAAATGACCCTAAATAAATACCCACAAGATTCATATAGCGTGAAACACATATACTTAATAGTTCACTAAACAACATACCCATAAAAGATCATATATTAAAGTTAAGGATCATTAATTCAAATTTTCAATAAACCTAAACCCTCTTACCTAAACCCTCTTTCCTAAACCCTAAACCCTCTTTCCTAAACCATAATATTAAATACAAATGGTCAATCACTAACAAGTTATTCATCATAGTCATTGATCATTACAAACAATGTATCAGTACATCATAAACAATAGTTACAATACTACACGATCATCATTCTTCATCATCATCCATCATCATCATCATCATCATAGTTAATCATCCATTATCCTCCTCCTAATCATCAACAACATCATAGTCAATCATCAATATCCTACAAAATCAGCATAGTCATCGGTCATCATAATCAATGTATCAGTATTTTATCAAAAACAACACTACACGATCATCATTCATCATCATCATCATCCGGAATCATCATCAGCATATTCCATTCCCTTCCTCCTCATCCTAAAAAACATCGTAGTCAGTCGTAACTAACAACCTATTGATCATATTCATCGGTCATCACAATCAGTGTATCAGTACTTCATCAGGAACTATACTAAACAATTTACACTAGTCATCATCATCCATCATCAGCATCATCTAGTCACCATCCTCCTCCTAATCACCAACAAGATTATAGTCAATCATCAATAACAACCTATTCATCATAGTCATCGGTCATCATAATCAAAATGTCAGTAGTTCATCAGAAACTATAATACACGATTATCATTCGTCATCATGAATCATTGTCAACATCATCATCATCATTAACATCCATTATCATCATCGTCATCATCATCTCCTCGTCTTCATCATAATTTTTGGGTATTATTTTTGGTGAAAATTTATTACTGTGTTTGTAAATTTTTTTAATTGGTCGTTAAACTAGTCTTACAATGTAATTAAATATTTGCAGTAGTACATTTTATTGAAAAAATTTGTTTCTCTTATATTTTAAAACATTAATAATACAAATTATTCTACAATTACTCAATTTGGATTTGTACTAATGTTAATTTATTAGATCAAAAAACCAAATATAGGATCACAAATAATTATGTATAAAAAATTCATATGTCAACTTGTTATCCAAATAAAGCATAAATGATCCTCATATTATGATGTACCACGATCAATTGTTCATTTTGTTATACAAACTGTGAGTTACATTTAAAATTTTATTTAAAATGCAATTGGAATTGCTTTGAAGATATAATACAAACAAATTGAAACAAAAAATAAATTCATTTATGTTCATCAATTACATCTACATAAAGAACATCAAAATTCAAGTTGTAAAATACTGTTCTTCATAATTCAACCAACACTTAAAAATTACATACTAATAATTTTAAGTAAATAACTTCATAATAACAACTGAGATTATGACAGAAACAATCACATGAAACCAAATCCCATAGTGCTGGGTATTTTTTTGAATCTTTACATTTTCCTTCTTCTTCTTGTTCGTCATCTTTGTCAGCTCATCCATTTGTACTTGTTTTTTAATTGCTAAACATGAAAATTGTCCTTCCAAGAATTAACCTCATTTTGCAACTCTGTTTTCACACTCAAAAGTGTATTAATCTAATCAGTTTGCCACTGATTGTTTCCTTCATCTATCCATCTACAGTAATTGCATCCATTTCTTCCACTAGAACTACTTCTTTGAGCAGTCGGAATGTAGTATTTGCACCGTACGAACCTTCTACTAGGATTCATGGATGTCCAAGACACAAGCTCAACAGGGGGAATTCCACAACGGCACAAACCTCTTGGTTCACTTCCTACTGAACCCTCACTTCTTACAGACATTTTAATGCTAAATATATTATAATTCTTAGATTTTGAAATTTGAAGAAGAAGAGAAGCAAAGAACAGATTTTATCTAATTAAAACAAAGAACTAGAGTATATGAGAGGATAATTAGGTTTATAAGAAAAGGGGGGAAATATTTAATTTTGAATTTCAAAACTAATATTGAAATTAATTATCAAACTGGACCCCGATCTTGATACATACGAATTCTTATATGTAGTCAAAAAAACTTTTATCTTATAAATTAGAATATAATCCTCAAATAACATGAATCATCATAAACGTAATTATCCTCACAATCAGTTGTAGGTTCTTATGATGTTCAATTTTATAGTGGTGATAAACGTGTCGTGTCGTGTCGTGACGAGTTCGTTTTGTGTCATTTAATTAAACGGGTTCAAACCCCTCAACCCGCAGCTTAACTTCCCACTTCTCCACTTCCCCCACTTACACCTACCTTTATGAAGTCATGGAAATTTTTTCTTATATGTTTGTTTATCCTACGAAATTGCTTTTGATCTCATAATTGTTGAATATACAGATCATATTTTTTTTTCTAACTTACATTTTTCATAAAATTATATTATGTTACAGAGCAAATAAATATTTCTTCGTAAATCTTCAAAAAAAATAATTAACATTTCATATTTTAAATCATAAAGCTTCTACAAAAGAGTTAAAAGATCATATATTAGAGTTAAGGATCATTAATTCAAATTTTCAATAAGCCTAAACCCTCTTTCTTAAATCCTCTTTCTTAAACCCTCTTTCCTAAACCCTAAACCCTCTATCCTAAACCCTTGTTCCTAAACTCTCTTTCCTAAACGATAATACACCAATACAAATGGTCAATCACTAACAAACTATTCATCATAGTCATTGATCATTACAAACAATGTATCAGTATTTCATCATAAACTATATTACAATACTACACGATCATCATTTGTCACCATCATCCATCATCATCATCATCATAGTTAATCATCCATTATCCTCCTCCTAATCATCAACGATATCATAGTCAATCATCAATATCCTACAATCAGCATAGTCATCGGTCATCATAATCAATGTATCAGTATTTTATCAAAAACAACACTACACGATCATCATTCATCATCATCATCATCCAGAATCATCATCAACATATTCCATTCCCTTCCTCCTCATCCTAAAAAACATCGTACTCAGTCGTAACTAACAACCTATTGATCATAGTCATCGGTCATCACAATCAGTGTATCAATACTTCATCAGGAACAATACTACACAATTTACATTAGTCATCATCATCCATTGTAATGACCCGACTTTTTAGCTTGTCGATTTACGAAGGGAAATCGACAATTCGGATCATTAATCACTTAAATAACAATAAAACAAATTAATTGAATGAATAAGTTATCTTTTATTAAATAGGCTACCAAAAACCCATAATAATCCAATAGTCATTATTACATAAAAGGTCTAAAAATACTGTCCCAACATGCTGGGATCATAAACAAACTCAAATAATGTCTCAAATAGTTCTGGGTAAACTAATTACTCAAACTAAATTACTAAACTACTCAAGCCCATCCGGCGAAGCCCGCTCTACTCTGCTGCATCGTCACCTGAAACTGAGGGGGGGGTCCACCGTCAGTGGCGAGTAACTAGGCTGTCCCATTTAATCGAGGGACCACCAAACACATAATAGCATAGAAATACACTTAAAAACTGTAAAGAAATTTAATACATGCCTTTAATCTAACATACAGAAATACGTATAAAAGTACGTATAATCATACGTATAAATGTACGTATAAAATACGTATAAAGGTATGTATAGAATTACGTATACACGTATGTATACAAATACGTATAAATACACCTGCAGAGTTATGGTTAGAATACGTATAATTTACGTATAATGTACGTACAATAAATCCTGCAAATTCGGTTAGATTACGTACAAAAATTCACTCAATATCCGTATACATACACACACATACATACTTACAGAAATATATACACAGCGGAAGTCTTAGAATATACAATACTTATACTTTATATTATACAACTTAAATTAACTCAGAACCTTAGCTTATACCATACTCATCTTATATTATACTTATCATCTCATATTCATACTTGTCATATTCCTTCTTAACTTATATAACATACCTTATCGTATATAATCATATCTTATCTTATATCATACATAAATCTTATAATAAGATCATAATAGCTTCTTATCTTAACATATGCACTTATTATATCATTTCATCATAACTTATCATACATCTTTGCGGACTGTCTTCTTCAGCTCGTAGCGAACCTTTGCGTTCGCAACTTTCCTAAAACATGTCGGGGTGAACCTTTGCGTCCCACCCGTAGCCCTCCTTTGCGAGAACTAAGCCTAAGCTATGGCCATAACTCCTAAATAGTCCTCCTTTGCGAGAACTACCTAGACGACTCCATATTCTAGAACCAAGAACTGCGCGGGGGAACCTTTGCGTTCGTCCCATGTGAGCAGTGGCATCGACTAAACCCAATTGATAACCTTTGCGTTATCGCAAGGGCGTCCTATCTTATTAACCCGATTGATGACCTTTGCGTCATCGCAGGGGCGATCTTAACTTATTAACCCGATTGATGACCTTTGCGTCATCGCAGGGGCGATCTTAACTTATTATCTTTCAATTCTTTATATTATATCTTATACCTTTATCATATCATATCATATATTGGGAAATACTAGGTGACCGTAATAGGAAATGAAATGTTCGGAGTCCCAGGAAAGAGAGGTGCGGCACGTATATTGGCCACCTTAAATACCAAGTCTTTCCTAGCCAGAGACCGAAACATAACATGTATAGCTATTACTCTGTTTCCTTTCTTATCCCTGGTAGTATCTTATGCAACTTTTAAATCTTATAATATACTATCCTTAAAATATATATATCAAATGCTTATAATCCTATCCTTTCGGATACTAACCTTAATATTATATCATATACCAATAGTAATAAATCCGAAAATATTAATACAAATAATACTATTACTATTCGGCCTTAATAAACATAATACTAATATTATTCCTTTTTGTCCCTACACTTTACAACTTATCCCTAATAATTATTTTGTCCGTAACTTTTATTATTAATTATCCCTAAATTAATAATAATTCAAAATTAACCAAAAATTGGACTAATTCCTCTACTACACGGCAATAACAAGAAATATAACAAATATTTAATCAAATTCTTTAATTTAATCTAATTACTCAATTCAATTACTGAAATTACCAAAAATGAATAAAAATTCTATTTCCTTCTTATTTCCACCTACTCGACATTTTCATCAAATTTAACAAAATAAAACAATTTATTCATATAATTTAATCTATAACAATAATTAAATTAAATAAACAATTAATATAGAAATCATACTTTACATCCTATAACAAGATTAATTTAAAGAACAAGATCAAAACATGCTATTAGATCATCAACCCACACGACATCTACATATAGAATCAAGAACCCATATTTGCAATTTCAAGAATCAATACCACAAGATACAAACTAAGGGACTAATTAAAGATTTAAATCAAGATTCACATAAATAATTCATACGATCAAGAATTATCATAAAAACAACATTTTTTTTTAATCTTCCTTTTAAAATTTAGCTCACTCGACATTTTCGAGAACAATTCAATTTTAATTTCCAAATCAAGATTTAAATTATACTAATAAAAAAAATTAATCATGAACATGCTTTTAAATTAAGGGTAAACATCTCAAAAATCATTACAAAAATATAATACCACTCGACATAATCATGATTAAACAAGAACAAAAATTTAACAATTTATCATGCATCATTCGAACACCTACATAACTAAATAAGATGATTTATGCAATTTAATTAATTAAACAATCAAGATTAACATATAAAATTTAAGAAAATACAAGAAACAATTCGTAAAAATCATATCAACACACTCAAAAAAATTAGAAATAAAATCAGAAGATTTTCACGCTAAAATTCGAACTCAAACATAAATTTCTTGAATTTAAAATATACAACTTTAATTATTAAAACATGCATAGATCATATAAAGAAATCAAGAAAAAATCATGAAAATAATTCAAGATTAATATTCATCATGCTCGACATTCATGAATTAAAAACAAGATTAAATTCCTACAATTTTCATGTTATATTCCTAATTTACTATGTGATTAGCTACCCTTAGATTAAATAGAAAAGCGAAGTTACCTGAATTCGCTATTAAAATCCCAAGGAAAATTCACCAACAATGGTGAATGGTGGACGGCTTTTTAGAGAGGAGAAAGGAGAGGAGAAAAATATGTATTTTAGGGTTCTTGATCAAATTAGCAATTTGGACCCAAAATAAAACAAGAGGTCCTATTTATAGAACAATAGAAAAAAAAACAAGCAAAACCCTAATGTCATATTAGGGCTGCCGTGAGGTAGCAAAATAGGGGGAAGAAAGCTAGCTAGTTAGTTACAACTAGTTTGAATAGGTAAAAATTAGAAATTAAAATAAATAATTTAATTAAATAAATTACCTAAGTTAATATTAATTAATTAAATCAAGACATTAACTTGGCCCAAAACAACCTAAGGAGCCGGCCAAGCTAGGAACGATAAGGAAGAAAAGAAAATTGGGTCCTTTGGCCCAATTGAGAATTCAAGATGAAGCTGCCAGTTTAAAAGTAGGCTGCCAGTTTTGAAGATGAGGCTTCAAAGCTGCCGGTTTGAACTTCATAAACTGCCGGTCTTGGACTTCACAAGCTGCCGGTTCTATGCTGCCGGTTTTACTTCACAAGCTGCCGGTTTTACTTCATGAGCTGCCGGTTATGAGCCAATATTCTAGGGAAATCACATTAATAACCGCGAAATTTTCTGGCCCAAAATTCCAGGTTATTACATCCATCATCAGCATCATCATAGTCACCATCCTCCTCCTAATCACCAACAACATCATAGTCAATCATCAATAACAACTTATGCATCATAGTCATCGGTCATCATAATCAAAGTGTCAGTAGTTCATCAGAAACTATAATAGACGATTATCATTCGTCATCATTCGTCATTGTCAGCATCATCATCATCATTAACATCCATTATCCTTCTTCTCATCGTCATCATAATCATAGTATATCATAACAAACAACCTATTCACCATAGTCATCGATCGTCACAATCAATGCATCGGTAGTTCATTTGAAACAATAATAGACGATTATCATTCGTCATCATCAATCATCGTAATCATCATCCATCATCCTTCTCGTCGTTGTTATCATCATCATAGTCTATCATCACAAACAACCTATTTATCATAGTAATCGGTCATAACAATCAATGTATCAGTTGTTCATTAATTCATCTTCATCAACAACAAGCATAATGAAATTATCAAGTAATATGAACATTATTAAGGTTTTCATATATGTATATTATTAATCATAAGTTAAATAAGTATTAAATTTTTATAAATAATAAATACATTATTGTCATTATACTTGTACATATTTTAAAAAAACAGATGGATTACTCATTTATAGCCCTCCAAATATTTTATTACTCAAATCTCATCCATAGGATCAAAAGCACATGGGTCACTAATCCTAACCTTTAGATTAGTATGAATTCCAATATCAGCCCTAGGATTAAAAGCACATGGATCACTAATCCTAACCTTTAGATTAATATGAATTCCAATATCACCCCTTGGAACAAAAGCACATGGATTACTAATCCTAACCTTTAGATTAATATGCATTCCAATATGAACCCTTGGATCAAAAGCACATGGATCACTAATCCTAACCTTTAGATTTATGATTGATTAATCTGAGCCATTCACTTTGTTTTGATATAACAACACAAGAACTAAAACCTAAACTAATTTCAAAAAAAAAGTGCAGTTGTTCATCCTCTGACTCCTCTCTCTCTCTCTAACGTCTTCAAGCAGTTTCAATTTTTTAAGTTGAAGGTTCGATTTCATTTTAGCTTAATTATGTTTTGGTTTTTTGTTTATATTATGTTCAGTACTAAATTCGTCTGACTTTTCTTTGTCAGGCACTTCAAGAGTCCTCGAATACTTGGCCAAGAATCCAGAAGTAAGAGAAGCTGAAGATTGTATAATTCAAGCTTCTATTTTTCATTATTTTTTAAGTACTGGGTTTGATTTATTTTTTGTTTATTATGTTGGAGTTTTTCTGTTGTTGGATTTTTTTTTATTTTTTAGTTTTATTTGAGGACTTTGTTTTTTTTGTGGACGAATTTCTTGATTTGGTATATTTAGGATTTCAATCCATAATTTTTGGGTATTATTTTTGTTTTTTATTTTTTGTCAAAATTTTAACTGTGTTTGTGATTTTTTTTTAATTGGGGTTTAAACTTGTCTTTTGAATATGTCTATTTTTTCTTATTTTGTTTCATGACTTAGTCCCTTTTTTTTGGGTTTTTCAGGATATAATGATGAAGAATAACAAGGAGTTTCATGCTTAGACCAAATATGCAATGGTGGTTTTAAAAGTTTGTATTTTTGTATAGTTCATACTCCAATGTAATTAAGTATTTGCAGTTGTACAATGTCAATTTTGTATCCAAATAAAGCATAAATGATCCTCATATTATGATGTACCACGATCAATTGTCCATTTTGTTATCCAAACTGTGAGTTACATTTAAAATTTTATGTAAAATGCAATAGGAATTGCTTTGAAGATATAAAAACAACTTCAAACAAAATCTAATTAAAACAAAGAAGTAGAGAATGTGAGAGGATAATTAAGTATATACAAATAGGGGGAAATTTTTAATTTTGAATTTCAAAACTAAAATTGAAATTAATTATCAAACTGGACCCTAATCTTGATACATAAGGAATAATCCTCACACTATACGAAGTCAAATGACCATACGAATTCTTATATGTAGTTAAAAATAATTTCATCTTATAAATAGGAATATGATCCTCAAATTGCATGAATCATCATAATCGTACTTATCCACCACAATCAATTGTACGTTCTTATGATGTTCAATTTTATAGAGGTGGTAAACGTGTCGTGTCGTGAAACGTTCGTGTCATGTCATTTAATTAAACGGGTTCACACCCCTCAAACCTAACCCCACCCATTTAATAAACAAGTTGTATCGTGTCAACCCGTTTATATTAAAAGTGTCGAAATCATTGGCCCAAATTCGTTTATTTCGTGTCAACATCGGGTCGTGTTGGCGGGTTATATTATTTTCATATTTTAAACGAAGTTATATATTAGTTCAATTTTAATTAGTAAATCTGAAATGTTATATATTAATTCAAATTTCGATTAATAAATATAAACGTCATTTGTACAAGTTCTCTTTATAAAATTTTGATCTATTATATTAGAACGTAAGATTTATAGGGTGCAAATTAAAATACAAAATGTAGACAATATATGATCGTAATAAAACATATATACTCCGTAACCCAATATGATCCTAATAAAACACAGGATGCAAATTAAAATTTGGATCCATTATATTAGAACGTAAGATTGAAATAACACATAACTTCGCACAGCTTAACTTCCCACTTCCCACTTCTCCACTTCCCCCACTTACTCCTCTGTAACTTTTTTTCATTGCTTTACTTCTACATATTGCTAACAATTTTAGTGGCTATATATATATATCAACCACTGTACAAAAAGACACTTTCTCTACCATTATTTTAGTCTCTTAAATAACGAACTAAATCTCTGTTCTAAGTTTTTTTTTTCTTTAAGTAAAAAGTTGAAATTAAGCCATGGAGAAGGATGATAATAACAACCATGAACGTGACACTTTCTCTACCATTATTTTAGTCTCTTATATTTTTCATTACGAGTAACGCTCAAATCTTGGTCAAAGTACATAAGATGAATAGTGTAAAATATTGACTGTTGCAAATAATACGAAACGGAGGTAGTATTACGAACTGATATATATATTTCATCTACATTGTTGTTTCATATGCAATTTTGATTTCATAATAATTATTATATCTATGCTATATTTGGGTAATAGAGTGCATTTCCAACTATATTATTATAGGATAATTATTAATTATATCGGATCAAAAATATATAAAAGGAATGAAACTGGGCTTTACCTCGCAAAATTTTATAATAGTTACAATAATTAACAATAATAAAACAAAAACAAGAATAAACTCAACTTCCATCATCTCAATCACCCTGTACAAAAATTACATTCATATTTTTTTTTAAATTGTTCATCATCCTAGAAACAACCTACAGATGAAGAGATAGTTAATGAAGAAGAATAGGTTGATGATGATGGTGTTCATTATTTAGCCATACCAAAAAGAAGATCTGGTCCCCTGCCTGATGTCGTCCTCTGATGGCGGTGAAAATGACGGCGTCAGTGGCGTCACGTTCACTTGAGTTACCATCGGTACAGTCGTTGTCAGTGGCTTCGCCGTAGGTGGCTCCACGGTCGGTACTGGGTCTGAAAATAATTTTATTCCAATACATAAATCTGAAAATAATTTTACTCCAAACATAAATCTGAAAATTAAATTATTCCAAAACATAAATCTCAATTAATTGTATAAATGTAATTAATATGAGAGAGGAGAGAAGTTTGAATTTCAAATTCAAAATTGGTGTTTGAATTTTAAAATGAAAAATTGAAATGTTACTTGAAATATGAAATGGACCCATATTTGTTGAGCCAATAAGATTAAGCTAAGTATTTTGTGTAACTTGGGGCCACTTACACTTAGAGTAACTGGAAGGGACTACACATACACTAGGTGTATGTGGACCCAACATACACTGCTGAGTTGGACCAATAAAAATGCCTCATGAAATTAGTAATGGGAGGGAAAGTAGAGAGGTTTTGGGGGGAAAAATTTTGAGGCTAAGGTCCATTTTGGGGGGAAAATTCTCTCCTAATTTAGTGTTTATGTTTTCCCTCTTTTTTTCCATCCATTTTTTTAAGACACCTAAGTAGTAAACTAAAGCACACCATAGCAGCAACCACATCCCCACCGCCTCCCTGAGTTCTGCCGTCATCTCCGGCCAGCGACATTTTTTTCGGCAAAAAAAAAAAATCCGGTGAAAAAAAAGCCTTATTTTTCAGCGAAAAAATACCCATATTTTCCAGCAACTTCTTCATTAGCTACGTTCAGAATTCCGACGAGTTTTCAGGCGAAAAACAACCTGATTTGAAGGTATGTATCACAAATTCTTGATTCACAATGAATCTAATTAATTCTAGGTTTTTTCTAAAATAAATGCTTTGCTTTGTACGGTTGCTTTTGTAAATTAATTTATTTCTATAGATTATCAAATATTTTATTTGAATTTGAAGTTTATAGTTGCTTTGATAATGTATTGTAAGACATCGACCTGTAAGTTAAACAGAGTATTATTTTATAAATGAAATCATACTTGGCATATCAGCTGCTTTGATCTGGTTCTGTTAGCTATTTTAAAAAATTAGGATCATTTTAGAACATATAGAATTATACTTCGATGTACACTATGTTGCATCACTTCTAATAATATAGGATTAGATAATCTTTGATGAAGTTGAAAATGAACTTGAAATAAACTAACTACAAGAATATGGTCAATTCACTATTTAGTTTATAGTTGATTTGAATATGTATTTTAAGTAATGTACTTGTTACTTTTTTAGGATTATTTTATAATATATAGAATATTTTAATTAGTGGATTGGAATAGGTATGGTTGCAGAATATTTAAATAAGTGGACAAACGCCACACTGGCCGGGGAACAAAAAATAGGAAACTTCACCCATCCGAAAAGGGTGCGAACGCGAAGAAGAGGAAAAGGGGGAATGCCAATGAACATAGGGATGAAGATGATGACATTGGGGACTACACAACAACTCAAACACAAGAAGATGTTGTGCAAAGGAACACACATAGTCACCCATCCTATTCTGCAAGGCATTATGAAGATGCAGATGCAATGTTATTTCATTTCTAGTGGATTGGCTCAAAAAAGGAATTTTTTTCGTTGCGTAATTGATCCTACTTGTATTAAATCCTACCTTTTATTTTTTTTTTTTATCCTACTTTATTGTTGATGCATACTACTGGATTTTTTTTTTTTAAAAAATGAAGTGTAAGTAAAAACATCTCCTCTAAATGAAAAGTTATGATTTCTGGTCGTTTAATCATTTTTATGATCCTGATTTAATTTGATGATTATACGTGCAATGCTTGGAAAAATATTATAACAATTTTCCTTTTAGAAGATGAATAAGATATCAATTCTTGTATCGTAGAAATTTATTGTTTAAGATATCAAATTCTTTCAAATAATAATAAATCTTTATTAAATTGAACTTAAAAATTAGAATATATTATTATATTCATGCTTATAATTGCAATGCTTGACAAAATAGTAAAAGAAATATAAACATTCATTTTTTTAGACTATTAACATTCATTTTGTTGCATAGGACCCCTAAAAATAAACATTTAGCCTTTTTCTATTTTTTTTTATGTTTAAAAATTAAAAGTTACGGGTTCGGATTGTATCATGTCGTGTGTTACCGGATTCCATTCATTATAAGCTATTTAATAACCCAAATTCTTCGGGTTATGTAAAATAATATAATCCCTGTAAAATTTAATATCCACGTGTCATCATTCATATGATTTTTATACTTTTTTTATTTTGCCTTTTTATAAAAATAAAATAAATTGGTCTATTTCTCTATTACTTGGTATTCTAATTTTCCCCTAAATGTTTCAATTTCTCTCATTATTTACGCTTCATATCTTTTACATTTCTATCATCTGTTCTTCAAATTCAATTTTATGATTCATGTCATTCAATTAATTGATGCCTTGCAAAAGGGATAATATATAAATACAATTATTTTTAGTTGTTTTTTGTAAAAAAAAAAAAAACAAATATCCGTACATAGTACGGTGTTAAAACTAATTAAGTTTTATACGTCGTTTATTTCTCCAAATAACATTACTTTTTTTATTAAAAAAAAAGTATAAAACAATTATTTCAATCTTATATGTTTCATACAGAATAAACAATTAAAAATAACATAAGTTCATTTTAATATCATTTGGTTTTAAATGCTATTTCAAACATTATTAGAAAATGGGGGGGGGGGGAAGCTGAAAATGTTTCATTTTTCCATGCGACAACCTAATTAATACAATTGTTAGTAATTAATTTGTTTTATTAATTATGTTTCTTCGCATTCCAGACACTAAAGACAACTACATTAATTACTTCATGCTTTTTCCTACCTTTATGAAGTCATGCATACTTTCTTCTTATATGTTTTTTCATCCTACTAAATTGTTTTTGATCTCGTAATTGTTGAATATACAAAACAATTTTTTTTTCTAACTTACATTTTTCACAAAATTATATTATGTTACAGAGCAAATAAATATTTCTTCACAAATCTTCAACCGAAAAAAAAAAATCATCTTTTAAATCATAAAGCTTCTAAAAAAAGAGAGATTGTTTTCATCATTGAAAAAAAAAATTACAGAGCAAACATTTCGTTAAATAAAATAAATCTAATCTGCTGTAATTATACCATTCTTCCTAATATTGAATACAAATGGGCAATCAAGCTTTTCATGCTTCACTTGACCCCCGTAAGTATTGATCAAATATTCCTTAGCTTCCAAGAACATTGCTTGGCGAATATAAACACTCCACCCACAATGAAGACATTCTACAAACTCAATCAAATTATTATGCACCACATTGCATAATTCAAGAATAGGCTGTGAGAAAACCTTCTCAAGAGCAATCTAGTCGACATTAATGTTCTTGTTAATCCTCTCACCAACCATTCGAGCACACTCTATACTTAAGGTTTGACATTTGAGCAAATCAAATATTCCATTAACCTTTGGAAGTATCTCACCTAAAAAAAAATCTTCCATTGTTTCTTTAATTTGCAATTGACCGATTTTAGTGTCCAAGGTAGAAAAAAATTATATTTGTATTTATAGTAATGCTGATTGAATATGTGTCCTAGGTAGCAAATATTAATAAGTAGGATAAAAAATCAACCAAAAATCCCACTAAATGGATATTTAAAAAAATTAACCAAGAATACTGATTAATGATAAATGATACTAAATAAATTATCCTAAATCAATAGGGGACAAAGAAATAAACAAAAAAACTTCACGTCCAATGCTACATAAATCTACATCAATGTTCAGACAAATGATCCTAAACAAATACCCACAAGTTTCATATAGCGTGAACACATATACTTATTAGTTTATTGAACAACAGTAACATAAAAGATCATATATTAAAGTTAAGGATCATTAATTCAATTTTTCAATAACCCTAAACTCTAAACCCTAAACCCTCTTTCTTAAACCCTAAACCCTCTACCCTAAACCCTCTTTCCTAAACCCTCTTTCCTAAACCCTATACCCTAAAACATAGTATTAAATACAAATGGGAAATCATTAACATTCATCATACTCATTGATCATCATAAACAATATATCAGTAATTCATCATAAACAATACTACACGATCATCATTCGTCATCATCATCCATCATCATAGTCAATCATCCATTGTCCTCCTCCTAATCATCAACAACATCATAGTCAATCATCAATATCCTACAAAATCATCATAGTCATCGGTCATCATAATCAATGTATCAGTATTTTATCAAAAACACTACTACACGATCATCATTCATCATCATCATCCGGAATCATCATCATCATAATCCATTCCCTTCCTCCTCATCCTAAAAAAATCATAGTCAGTAGTAACTAACCATTTATTGATCATAGTCATCGGTCATCACAATCAATGTATCAGTACTTCATCAGAAACAATACGACACAATGTACATTAATCATGATCATCCATCATCAGCATCATCATAGTTACCATCCTCCTCTTAATTACCAACAACATCATAATCAATCATCAATAACAACTTGTTCATCATAGTCATCGGTCATCATAATCAAAGTACCAGTAGTTCATCAGAAACAATATTACACGATTATCATTCGTCATCATGAATCATTGTCAGCATCATCATCATCATCATCATCATTAACATCCATTATCCTTCTCCTCGTCGGCATCATAATCATAGTATATCATAACAAACAACCTATTCATCATAGTCATCGATCGTCACAATCAATGCATCGGTAGTTCATTTGAAACAATAATACACGATTATCATTCATCATCATCAACCATCGTCATCATCATCCATCATCTTTCTCGTCGTCTTTATCATCATCATAGTCTATCATCACAAACAACCTATTTATCATAGTAATCGGTTATCACAATCAATGTATCAGTTGTTCATCAATTCATCTTCATCAACAACAAGCATAATGAAATTATGAAGTAATATGAACATTAATGTTTTCGTATATGTATATTATTAATCATAAGTTAAATAACTATTAAATTTTTATAAATGATAACTACATTATTGTCATTATACTTATACATATATATTTTAAAAAAACAGATGGATTACTCATTTTTTAATTGGGGTTTAAACTTGTCTTTTGAATATGTCTATTTTTTCTTATTTTGTTTCATGACTTAGTCCATTTTTTTTTTGTTTTCCAGGATATAAGGATGAAGAATAACAAGGAGTTTCATGCTTAGACCAAATATGGTGCTTTTAAAAATTTGTATTTTTGTATAGTTCATACAATGTAATTAAATATTTGCAATTGTACATTTTATTGAAAAAATTTGTTTGTCTTATATTTTTCAACATTAATAATACAAATTATTATACAATTACTCAATTTGGATTTGTATTAATGTTAATTTGTTAGATCAAAAAACCAATTATAAGATCAAAAATAATTATATATAAAAAATTCATATGTCAACTTGTTATTCAAATAAAGTAAAAATGATCCTCATATTATGATGTACCACGATCAATTGTCCTTTTTTAATCCAAACTGTGAGTTACATTTAAAATTTTATTTAAAATGCAATTGGAATTGGTTTGAAGATATAATACAAACAACTTGAAAGAAAAAATAAATTCATTTCACTTCATCAATTACATCTACATAAAGAACATCAAAATTCAAGTTGTAAAATATTGTTCTTCATAATTCAACCAACACTTAAAAATTATATACTAATAATTTTAAGTAAATAACTTCATTATAACAACTGAGATTATGACAGAAACAATCACATGAAACCAAATCCCATAGTGTTGGTTTTCTTTTTCAATCTTTACATTTTCCTTCTTCTTCTTGTTCGTCATCTTTGTCAGCTCATCCATTAGTACTTGTTTTTCAATTTCTAAACATGAAAACTTGTCCTTCCAAGAATTAACCTCATTTTGCAACTCTGTTTTGACACTCAAAAGTGTATTAATCTGATTAGTTTGCCACTAATTGTTTCCTTCATCTATCCATCTCTAGTAATTGCATCCATTTCTTCCACTAGAACTACTTCTTTGAGCAATCGGAATGTAGTATTTGCATCGTACGAACCTCCTACCAGGATTCATGGATGTCCAAGACACAAGCTCAACATGGGGAATTCCACAACGGCACAAAACTCTTGGTTCACTTCCTACTGAACCCTCACTTCTTACAGACATTTTAATGCTAAATATATTATAATTCTTAGATTTTGAAATTTGAAGAAGAAGAGAAGCAAAGAACAGATAAAATCTAATTAAAACAAAGAACTAGAGTATGTGAGAGGATAATTAGGTATATAAGAAAAGGGGGGAAATATTTAATTTTGAATTTCAAAACTAAAATTGAAATTAATTATCAAATTGGACCCCAATTTTGATACATACGAATTCTTATATGTAGTCAAAAATAATTTTATCTTATAAATAGGAATATGATCCTCAAATAACATGAATCATCATAAACGTAATTATCCACCACAATCAATTGTATGTTCTTATGATGTTCAATTTTATAGAGGTGGTAAACGTGTCGTGTCGTGACGAGTTCGTGTCGTGTCATCTAATTAAACAGGTTCAAACCCCTCAATCCGCAGCTTAACTTCCCACTTCTCCACTTCCCCCACTTACACCTACTTTTACGAAGTCATGCAAACTTTCTTCTTATATTTTGTTTATCCTACTAAATTATTTTTGCTCTCGTAATTATTGAATATACAGATCAAATTTTTTTTCTAACTTACATTTTTTAGAAAATTATATTATGTTACAGAGCAAATAAATATTTCTTCGTAAATCTTCAACCAAAAAAATAAACATTTCATATTTTAAATCATAAAGCTTCTACAAAAGAGATAAAAGATCATATATTAAAGTTAAGGATCATTAATTCAAATTTTCAATAAGCCTAAACCCTCTTTCTTAAACCCTCTTTCTTATACCCTAAACCCTCTATCCTAAACCCTCTTTCCTAAACCATAATATTAAATACAAATGGTCAATCACTAACAAACTATTCATCATAGTCATTGATAATTACAAACAATGTATCAGCACTTCATCATAAACAATAGTACAATAATACACGATCATCATTCGTCATCATCATCCATCATCATCATCATCATAGTCAATCATCCATTATCCTCCTCCTAATCATCGACAACATCATAGTCAATCATCAATATCCTACAAAATCATCATGGTCATCATAATCAATGTATCAGTATTTTATCAAAAACAATATTACACAATCATCATTCATCATCATCATCATCTGGAATCATCATCATCATATTCCATTCCCTTCCTCCTCATCCTAAAAAATATCGTAGTCAGTCGTAACTAACAACCTATTGATCATAGTTATCGGTCATCACAATCAATGTATCAGTACTTCATCATGAACAATACTACACAATTTACATTAGTCATCATCATCCATCATCAGCATCATCATAGTCACCATCCTCCTCCTAATCACCAACAACATCATAGTCAATCATCAATAACAACTTATGCATCATAGTCATCGGTCATCATAATCAAAGTCTCAGTAGTTCATCAGAAACAATATTACACGATTATCATTCGTTATCATGAATCATTGTCATCATCATCATCATCATCATCATCATTAACATCCATTATCCTTCTCCTCGTCGTCATCATAATCATAGCATATCATAACAAACAACATATTCCTCATAGTCATCGATCGTCACAATCAATGCATTGGTAGTTCATTTGAAACAATAATACACGATTATCATTCGTCATCATCAATCATCGTAATCATCATCCATCATCCTTCTCGTCGTCGTTATCATCATCATAGTCTATCATCACAAACAACCTATTTATCATAGTAATCGATCATCACAATCAATGTATCAGTTGTTCATTAATTCATCTTCATCAACAACAAGCATAATGAAATTATCAAGTAATATGAACATTATTAAGGTTTTCGTATATGTATATTATTAATCATAAGTTAAATAACTATTAAATTTTTATAAATGATAAATACATTATTGTCATTATACTTGTACATATTTTAAAAAAGCAGATGGATTATTACTCATTTATAGCCCTCCAAATATTTTTTTTACTCAAATCTCATCCATAGGATCAAAAGCACATGGGTCACTAATTCTAACCTTTAGATTAGAATTCCAATATCAGCCCTAGGATTAAAAGCACATGGATCACTAATCCTAACCTTTAGATTAATATGAATTCCAATATCACCCCTTGGATCAAAAGCACATGGATTACTAATCCTAACCTTTAGATTAATATGCATTCCAATAGGACCCCTTGGATCAAAAGCACATGGATCACTAATCCTAACCTTTAGATCTATGATTGATTAATCTGAGTCATTCACTTTGGTTTGATATAACAACACAAGAACTAAAACCTAAACTAATTTCTAAAAAAAAAAAAGTTCAGTTGTTCGTCCTCTCTCTCTAACGTCTTCAAGCAGCTTCAATTTTTTAAGTTTGATATTAAATTTTTTGAAGGTTAGATTTCATTTTAGTTTAATTATGTTTTGGTTTTTTATTTATATTATGTTCAGTTCAATTCGTCTGACTTTTCTTTGTCAGGCACTTCAAGAGTCCTCGAATACTTGGACAAGAATCCAGAAGTAAGAGAAGCTGAAGAATGTATAATTCAAGCTTCTATTTTTCATTATTTTTTAAGTACTGGGTTTGATTTATTTTTTGTTTATTATGTTGGAGTTTTTCTATTGTTGGATTTTTATTTTTTTATTTTTAGTTTTATTTGAGGACTTTGTTTTTTTTTTGTGGACAAATTTCTTGATTTGGTATATTTAGGATTTCAATCCATAATTTTTGGGTATTATTTTTGTTTTTTATTTTTTGTCAAAATTTTAACTGTGTTTGTGATTTTTTTTTAATTGGGGTTTAAACTTGTCTTTTGAATATGTCTATTTTTTCTTATTTTGTTTTATGACTTAGTCCTTTTTTTTGGGTTTTTCAGGATATAAGGATGAAGAATAACAAGGAGTTTCATGCTTAGACCAAATATGGTGGTTTTAAAAGTTTGTATTTTTGTATAGTTCATACTCCAATGTAATTAAGTATTTGCAGTTGTACAATGTCAATTTTGTATCCAAATAAAGCATAGATGATCCTCATATTATGATGTACCATGATCAATTGTCCATTTTGTTATCCAAACTGTGAGTTACATTTAAAATTTTATGTAAAATGCAATAGGAATTGCTTTGAAGATATAAAAACAACTTCAAACAAAATCTAATTAAAACAAAGAACTAGAGCATGTGAGAGTATAATTAAGTATATACAAATAGGGGGGAAATTTTTAATTTTGAATTTCAAAACTAAAATTGAAATTAATTATCAAACTGGACCCCAATCTTGATACATAAGGAATAATCCTCACACTATACGAAGCCAAATGACCATACGAATTCTTATATGTAGTTAAAAATAATTTCATCTTATAAATAGGAATATGATCCTAAAATAGCATGAATCATCATAATCGTACTTATCCACCACAATCAATTGTACGTTCTTATGATGTTCAATTTTATAGAGGTGGTAAACGTGTCGTGTCGTGAAACGTTCGTGTCATGTCATTTAATTAAACGGGTTCACACCCCTCAACCCTAACCCCACCCATTTAATAAACAAGTTGTATCGTGTCAACCCGTTTATATTAAAAGTGTCGAAATCTTTGACCCAAATTCGTTTATTTCGTGTCGACTTCGGGTGGTATTGGCGGGTTATATTATTGTCATATTTTGAACGAAGTTATCTATTAGTTTAATTTTAATTAGTAAATATGAAATGTCATTTGTACAATTTGTCTTTTAAAAAGACGTGGCTTTCTTTGTTGCTGATTTAATTTAATTTTAATTGAAAATTTTACACTCCATATTTAGATAAGATGGTAGGTTGTTTTATTGTCATATTTAAAATGATGTTATATATTAATTTTATATCGATTAGTAAATATAAACGTCATTTGTATTATTAAAATATAAATTTTGATCTATTATATTAGATCGTAAGATTTATAGGATGCATATTATAATGCAAAATGTAGACAATATGATCGTAATAAAACATATATACTCCGTAACCCAATATGATCCTAATAAAACATAGGATTCAAATTAAAATTTAGTATTTTAGTATTTTTTTTTATGATCACTCTTTGTTTTAAAACAAATACAAGTTAACTTAATATTTATAAGGCTCCTTATAATAAGCAAAATATTAAAAGTACAAATTTAAACCATATACAATTGGAGCTGGGTTTGGGTCCAATAACATCAGCTCATAGGAAAAATATTGTTCTTGGCCCAAATAAATTGCACAGGTATCACATATTCTACTTGCCCATTAAATCGATAATTAATTGTTAGCGAATTTGATCGAATAATAGAGTTGTTTGCAACATAAATCAGGATTGGTCAGATTAATACATGCATTACCTCTTATTCAAACAATCAAATTAGATCGAGTAACTTCATTTAGTAAAAACATTACTTGTATTAAATACATTATATATATAGTAATATATAAATTTATTTATTTATGCCATATAATTCCTATTTTTCCTTCCTATTTACAATAAAAAAATAACTAAAATAAATAAGGTAATTAAGAATAAGCAAAACGTGTCAAATGTATGAACTTAGACTATATCAAATAAATGAGTAATATTAGAATTGTGACAACATTTAAAATAAAAACAAGATAAAGTATGAATAAAATAAAATAAACAAGATCACTATATGATATATTTCATCTACATTATTGTTTCAAACGCAATTTTGATTTAATAATAATTATTGACAGAATAATAATTCTATTCCCTTAATTATAGATTCCATTTTGTTAGTATAGTTGTATTGTAGGAAAGCCATGTAGGGCATGATTGTAATATTATAGAAGGTAATTTCCTGCCCTGTATTCATTGATTTACATAACATATATACATGTATACATTGCAAATATTATGGCTATGATCAAGCCTAATCTTTCACTTTATCAAGAGAATATCATCCTATCCTATCTTGCCATATTACAATCATGCCCTACGTGGCTTTCCTACAATACAAATATACGAACAAAATGGAATCTATAATTAACGGAATAGAATTATTATTCTGTCAATTATTATATTTATGTTATATTTGTCTTTAAGAATAAATTTCATTCTGTACTATTATAAAAGTATAAATAATTATATTGTATCAAAAACGTATTAAAGGTATGAAACTGGGCTTTTTCTCCATTATATTAGAATTGTGATTATTTACTTATTTAAAGGTATCAAAAACTTATTTTTCGTTTTAAAGGTATCAAATAATTTCTTTAGGATCATTTTTATTTTTTTAATAAAGTAATATGAAGGGTCATGTTGAATACTATTAATTTTTTATCAGTTTCAACTTATTAAACGTCCAATTCCTCGTCGGAAGGAATGTTGTTGGCCTCACCGGAATAAAGGAAACCATTTTATTCATCGACTTGTCAGATGGGAGGACCGTTGGAGACGCCGGTGGTCGAAATTTCTCGCCGGCAGGATTCATTGGGCTGACCGGAATAATGAAGGATTCTTAGTGATCCGAATAAGTAGTCCTTTGGCTGACCGGAAAAGATTTTCGTTGCCAAGAATTCCGGCGGCCAAAGTGGCGGAATCCGATTGGAGAGTTGTGGAAATACCTAACAACAAAAGGAAAAAAAATTAAAAAAATTAATTTGAATTCAAAATTTTCATTTCAAATTCAAATGAAAAGTTGTATTAAATGCTGAAATTTTCAACTTTATAACAAGCAATAATATTATGCCAACTCATAATGTATGTTGGGTCCACATACATCTAGTGTATGTGTAGACTTATCCAGAGTAACTCTACCCTTTCCCATCAGAGGTCTTTTAAAAATCTTGCTTTCCAAAAAATTACTTGCATACACAATTACACATACATAATCATAAATAATAATGGAGGGGGATTGAGTTGTATTGTGGTTTTTGGACTGCTTTACTTCTCACATGTGTTGCCCATCATGGGAGCAAAATAAGGGTCCCATTATTTTGAAAGCAAAGCTGTTATTGAAATATCAATCAATCCTAAGTCCTAACCATCACAAAATTCCAAGGAGTGGGAGAAACCAGATACTAGCAACAGTATCTTTCTTTCTTCAAAATATCTGTTCCCATCATTTATGCTCTTCCACTTTCATCACTCAGATTAACTACATGCGACTTTTTATACTTTATTTGTTCTTAATTACTTGCTACATTATTTCTAGCGTAATTTTTTAGAAAAATGATGTGCAGTGGTAGAAACTATTAAAAAGTAGAGGTATTTATAAAGAAGATGACAAAAATAGGGTAAAACAGGTTAAATAAAGAGGGAAAATAACAAAAATAAGGGTAGAATAAATAGAAATTAAGTGAGTCCCATATATCAAAAATGAAAATGTAGCAAAAAAATTAGGACGCCAAAATAAGGAAAATATAGCAAGTAAAAAAAGGCAGATGGAATACCATTTAACCCCTATTTGATTATTGTTATTACTATACTAATCCCTTAAAGTTATGTTACATATGAGTTTTTTCACTTTATTAAAAGTTGTATTGATAGCCTGATAGGTATCAAGTGGGGTCCGAGTAAAGAAGTAGAGATAGAATGTTGGGGACCACATAGCTTAAAAATAAAATATAATAATCTTTAAGAACCAACCAATTATGAAATATGTAGTAATCTTTTAGGAGTAGAAGAAACATTAATAAATAAAAATATTTTTTTTATGCAATTTTGCAGGGAAAATATGACGATAATTGAGAAATTTTATCTAAATTTTCATTCCCTTCCAATACAACCTTTTAAATTATACTCGTAATTAATATAAATGAAAATTAAAGAAGAAAAGGTGATACTTTAGGATAAACATCATCCCCATGTATATTAGGTCCTGAGTTTATTAACAAATTCAATTGAAAATTTATAATCATTATCACCATTTAATACCGATAAACAAACAGACTGGTAGCTCCACGAAAATTGCTTTATCTGGTCACATAGTTTTAGAAGAGGGGAAAACAGTGAGAAGATGAGTGTTAAGGGTTGCCTATAATTACTTGGGAATGCTTGTACTTTTATCAAATTGCTCCCATGTCCCATCATTCAACTAGTCACCATCACCATCACCATCACCATCACCATCACCATCACCATCACCATCACCATCACCATCAGACATTACTTTCATGGTAATAATTACATGGGAATGCTTGAATTATGCGCCCTAGCTATATACACCATCAGACACTAGCAGACACCATCAGATTACTTGTAATTGTGCAATTATAAGTTCGCTAAGAAAATTATTTATCATAAAGGGACATGAAGCAAAGAATAATGAATAAAAGACTAGGGATAAAGGAAGGGAGAACAAGGAAAAAAGGAATTTTAAAGATTTATAAATAAAAAAAAATAACAATTTAATTTATAGTGGATGAGAATTTTAAAACTATTCAACAATCCCAGTCTGTCTGTATTGTATTTACAAAGCAGGGAGACTACAACTACAGATATAAATATAACAACACAACACGAACATAAAGCTCGGTAAACGAACGTAATTTGTTTTTCGGATGTGGGCATACCTATTTACAGGAGAAAAACTCTTTAAGTTGAACTGCCAACAGACGGTCCAAAGTACATGCAGATTGGAGGGTTGATCCTGAAAATCGAAAGGATGGCAGACGGTATAGTCCATATCCCGTCACCACAGATCAGACCCGAAGCGACGGCTCCTGCATAATCCTCGGCGTCCTGACGGTTTATCCGTTCCCACACAAACAGAATGACGGTGCCAACAAACATATCGATTGCAAAGTATGCTCCAATGTAGAATGGGACAGCCATTGCCATTGGAACGGGAATAAACTGAGAAACTTTTGCAGGTAAAACATCTCTCAGGAAGTTTACGACAATTGCTGCAACAAAGAACCCACAAGAAAGAGCCAGACAGTGTTGGGGCAACTCTGAGAACCCTTCTACTCCTAAAATTGCCATTTCTCTGTATATTACAGCATAAGGTGCTTTATAGGGACCATCTGGTGCGCCTATATCAAAAGCGGTCCAATATAGCCAGAAAGTAAGAGGGGCGAGTATGCAACCCATAGCAGTTCCTATTAGCTGGCTCACAAACATGGATTTAGCAGATGAGAGGGTGAGGTATCCGGTTTTAAAATCTTGCATAAGATCAGCTGCTGTGGAGACAATTGACATCATTACTCCACAAGCTGTTAACCCGGCTACAACCCCGCCATTGGATCCAACTATGGAAGCAAACATGAAAAGACCTATTTTACCATATGTTGAAGCCAGACTCCAATCAGTGAGACCAGTACCGTATGAGTTGCAGAAAGCAAGAGCAGGCGCAAGTATATATGAGCAGAGGACCAGGTACCACTTCAATGGAGGAAATATCATTGGAATTGCTGCAGTGGATATTGCTGCAAGGCCAACATACCCTGCCCCGGCAAACCAAGAGGGTATCCCGTCTTTCAAGAATACCTCATCCCTCCGCTTTTGCTCTTTAAGCAATTCAGATTCCTCTGAACCTGAAAGATCATCGGCCAAGAAAAAACAGGTGTCTCATTTTACTTAAATAAATAAGATCTCCAATTATATCATAAACACAATTTTTCAGGTCAGAGAATGATTTCATCATTTCATTTGTTAGTTGATAACATGATAGCCTAACATTCCATTTGTTTGTCCAGGATGGATGACTGATCAAACGACCAAAAATCGCGAGGAGTAGACAACTAACCAGGCAAATCTTGCATGATAGGAAGCTTCTCTTTGCTTCTACTGTTTATCATTTCTTTCACAGTTATAGCAACTATCTTGATCAGATTGTAGAGACCATCACCAAGAATAAGGGCTATTGCTATGAAGACCTGGACAGATCAACAAGTACGAAATTTTTCTTAGAAAGGAAATGACAGTAAAATTAAAGAAATTAATGAAAAACAATAGTGTAGCCTTCGGTGCCCGGAACCCAAGAGAGCAGAAACTAATATACTAAACAAAGTGAGAGAGAGAGAGCACACTTGTTGGTTTGTGCATGGAAAAGGTAAGAGAGTGTAATAAGTGGGCTTTGTGTAAAAAAAGAGAGAGAGCGAGGATTGCAAATGGGGTAAAAGCTCGAAGGCATAAATTGCATAAACTATTTGCCAAAAATGGAACATAACCAACAAAAAGAAATGGGCAAAAACGAACAGTGTAGCAAAAAAAAAGGAGTATTATAAAAAATTATAGAAAAATGTCAATGTCAGCTTGTATGTGCTATGTAGTAAATGTACTCAGCCTATCTTAATTATTTTACTTGGACTTCTGCATTATCCACATATTACATGAACATTATAGAACCACCTCAATATATATTTTCAAAATATCAGCTATTTATCATTTTCATTAATCAACAATTAAAGATACTATGATCAGAGTTGTGTAATGCAAACATGAAACTCAAAATAGAACAACTAGAAAAAGAAAAGGGGAACTTTATTTAGCCAATTCTTCAACAGACTTTTAATTATTGATGGCAAAATACTGGTTTCATGTTTTCGCAATACTTTTAAATCGAGTACAGTTACAATACCTTGTATCCATAGAGTCCTTTGAAATCACTGCTCCCAAGATCAGCTGGATACCAGTCCCCGGCATGTTTTGAGATGAAGGGCCAGAGAAAACCCCATGAAATAATTGCACCAAATAGTACAGAGCAATTCACTATGTGCGGACAAATAAGTCCACATCCCACATAAGTTGGACTAAAATCAAAGAAAAACCTGCATAAATACAGAAAGCAAAGGAGTATTCTGAGCATGGCAAAAACAAGTGGAAGTGAATTCCTAATTCAATGGAGAAAATTAGCAGCAAAGATTATTGAATAATAACAATAATGATATATTTCCGTTGACACAAGGACCATTTGACCCTGTTCGGCAGTCGCCCTCCCCACCATGCTAGTTCCTCAGCTAAAACTTAACCACCCTATTAAGGGTTAGCTTTCACTGGAGCCCTAATCTCACAATTTCAAGCAAGAAAAGGTCAACTCCTTTGCCATCACTGGAGCCCATGAACAGTGAAAAACTCACAAAATGTATCACATTATTTGGCACCACATCCCATATCATCTATGGAGATGTAGGGAGGGAGAGAGAGAGGCACAGAAATCTTAAGCCATCCACATAAAGACAGGCAATAAAAAATGGTAGAAAATAAAACAGCAAGTGCAAGAGAATTGGTGCAGAAAGTTTCACTGGATCAGCAGGATCAGATGGATCTGAAACAAACCAATATGGGTGCTATTCTAAATCCGTCTTCCCATACACAAGATGCTCCCTTTTACTGAACATCACCATTGCAGTTGTAATATTATAATGACTGTGCTGCATAAAGTAGAGGCAAGAGCGCAAGACCAAGGCTTTAGAAAAAACAACTATTTTATTTCTCTTTTATTTTCAATTTTTCATCCTGGATTGAAGGATCTAAATTGAACCAGTGTATAAAAAAACAAACTTGACCTGTCCTTATTTTTCATTCTCACTTTGTGTCTGTTCTTTGAAACATTCTTTTTTGCAACTTATCTTTTTCCCTGTAGGTATAAATGGATATATTTCATCATACGGCCCGATTGACAAATTAAACATACATACTGTAGCTTACAGTCTTATAAAGCTTTTATTCCACAAAGAGGTGCGTCAATGGATTGCAAATTTTCAAGCACTACACTATCCTCGTAAAAAAAAAAATTAAAAATACATAAATAACAAGAACATCAACTACAATAAATATGATAAATTCTGGAGACAAGAAAGAGACATTAAAGAAACAAATTGCTAAAAACAGCTTACGTGTTCTTATATAGTGTCAAACCAAGAGTGGGGAAGTTATCAAACCCACACAAGTCACCAACACCACTGAAAAACCATTTAAAGCAACTCCAGAATAGACTAAAGCTTAGGTATTTCCCAAGACACTTCACTTGCTTCCTGCAAATCAAGAAATCATACATATCAAAAGAAAATTTGAAACAGTTGAGCTTAGATAAGAGAATAAAATGTCCACGGGATCCTGCTCAAATTTCTATACTAGCAAAAGCAAAATTTTACAATTTCTCCTAGGTTTTGCAATTGTTACAACCATAGAAAGTAGGCAATACTAGCTAGACTAAAACTTCTGTAGTGATATTTTCTAACATTATGCATAATCTAACACCCCACTTATGGGAATAAGGCTTTTATTGATTGATTGATGCCTAATCTAACAGCATTATTCAGTCAGAAATTGATACAAAGGCCTATCTGAACAATTGAGTGATTACTTAAGCATATTGCCACAAAATTGTTAGAACCAGCTTGATTTTTGATATCACATACTGAGAAATGGAAAAGATGAACAGGTGTTTTTCTTATCAATCAGCCTGAGTTAACAGCTCTATATCACAAAAACAATGGCAAAAGTAATTATGAAACCTTAGATTTGTGAAGTTCTGGAATTCGTTTTTGCTTTGCTTCTAACACTAGTATAACAGTGCCTACTATTACCGCTTACCCTGCCAGCACGGCTCCACTAGTTGTGTGAAAACTATTGATCAACATAGCAGTAGCCGTCCCACTTGGGTATGTAAGTTTATAATCCATCACCATAACCTGGAATATCAGATAAAACTCAATGATTTGATAGCAAAACAACAATTTTAAAACCTTGTAAACAGATAGTATCATTATACAATAACAGACTGCATTCAATTTGACCAGCTCAACACAACGGTTGTATATTATCTTAAAAATGAAAGAGAGACGAAAATTTTAAATGAATCACTTTTTTGAATCTTCAAGAAACAAAAAGTCAAATAAAAATTAATCACGGACTCCATTCAAAAAGGAGAACCTTTGATAATTTACACTTCAGCCATATGGACTCATTAATGAGAATTAGAAAGAAACAGGATACCAAAACTAGAATTGATTTTACCCAATTGGCATCCAACTGGGTCAAGCTGTAATCACCTAGTTACAAGCTAAGTTACTCAGGCTTCATATTCAAATTAAAGTGCATTTGGTTCTAATGTGCAAACAAATGGAGAGATACAATTCATAATCAAAAACTTCAATACAACAATTACTAATATTCAAAGAAATTTTCTAAAAGTAATTGAAGTATTAAACATTAAAAGTCCAACCCTGAAATGCAATTGTGCCCTCTGTAAGTGTAGGTACCACATATCAAAGCATGAAGATAATAAATATAAACCTACACCACCCTTCCTCCCCCCCACCCCCCCAAAAAAAATAAATAATAGTTTAGTTTCTTTAGCTTCTTTTTTAGAGAGATCCCGGCCTCCAAATCTTGAAAAGTATCTTACATTTGATTTGCTGTAATTCTCAGAGTTTGTTAACTAAATCATCATTTTCTCACTTCAATCATCATCATCCCCTATTGTCCTACTATTTATGTCAGACAATGAGAATGTAATCCTTCCTCCAATCTCCATAAGAAGATCGTTCAAGCAGTAATATCTTGTAATGAAGCCCTTCCCCACCAGCCCACCCATAAAAAGTCTCTTTAACAAAGAAACTTCACTCCTTAATTCAAATTTCTTCTTATATCCAGGATTGATCAACACCCAACGTAAGAATGAAGCTATATACATAAGCATACCTTTCGAAGTGGGACAAGACTAAAAAGTCCCAAGAAGCTTACGACAAACAAAAATCCCATCATCCACCACAAACCAGGGTTCTTCACATCTTCTGCTCGGTTACCCGGGTAAGTGGGACCAATAAGATTGTATGTTTTCTCATCCATAGCAATCAAATAAGAACCGAAACCACCTGTGAAGATTCATGTTCATATAGAATTTAGAAATAAACATAATAAGGTAATGGTATACCAATATATAGAGAAAGAAGAAGAAACTATAGAAAAACAATTAACAATGTACATGTATCAGACAGCAGGAGAACAAAGTTTCTTTCACAGGAAACAAAGAACATAACATGCATTGTTCAGGCCAGTGGTATGCTTAAAATTTGATTAACTACAGCTATAACATTATGCTAAGTCCAGCTGGTTAAGTATAGCTAATTTTTCTCTTTTATTTGGGGACTGTAAACTCAACAACAATCATAAAGAACACAATAACTAAAAAAGGAAACATCAATAAATACTCCAAAACTAGGGTTCAGATGCCCAGCACGGCAGCACCACACACTCACTAATTTAGTAACTGCCAAAACAGGAAACTGGCAAAAGAGGAAACTTAAATACAGATTTATAATTGCAAATGAGATAAGGAAACTCCTATACATCAAATTCTAAAGTTGGATGATGAAAATTAGAAATTGAGAACCAATGACTAACACGAATCTTAAACAATAGTAAAGATATAAGAGGAATTTCAGCTTCTCATTCTTAAGAACCAGTATTATTAAACACATTGCTATGTATAGAGATTGGACGATTTATGGACAATTAGATAGTTGAAGGAGAAGACAAGAACCAGAAGTTTCTACACAAAAAGGCATCGACGAGGAAAAGAAATCACAAGACAGCAGATTGTTCCTCAAAAAAGTCTACCAATTGATCCGCGGAAAGCGTATCATTATATAGACGAGACATTTCTGTGATTTGAATGCTATTTGTCAAAGCAAACACCCCAACTTTGTTTCATAAACATTTACATTAGCTCCAAACTTCAAAACACAAGAAATGGATGGATCAACCTCCTTTGAGCATTAGAGAAGTGCAACAAGCTCAAATCAAGACCCCCAATTTCAAAAAATGTGAAGTTTATGCAAATAAATGCCAACACCCACTCAGATTTTATACCAAGGAAGCCACAAACACCCCTCCTTCGTTATTAGCCCCTATTCCAATACAAATTATTCTACAAAGTCAAACAAAACTCAATTGAACCTAATATCTTCCATAACTGTGAGTTAAAAGCATTAGAAATGCATCAAAAATGCAATCAACTAACAAACCTAATCAACAATTCGAATCAATTCAACAACCCAGCAAAAAGTCAACAAGTAAACATTATCCCATCACATAAAGCAATAATCGAAAAACAAAAGGAGAAAAAAAAAGGCCAGAGGGAAGAAAAGAAAAGTTTACCACTAAAAGCAAGGCCATAACAAGCAACAACACAAGTCTGAATAACGGTATTTTCCTGGCGTGTAAAGGGCTTAGCAGAAAACCCTAATTTGGCGAGCAAAGTAGTCCAGGATTTGACAGAGAAGAACCCCAACAACCCAGCAGCAACATTGAGGGAAGGAATGATCCCAACAGTGAGATTAAGCTTATGGGTAATTATGCAAAAAAGGGCACCCATTATAGCACTCACACCTAAACCTCTCAATGTTATCTGTTCTTTCCATTCTGGGATCCTCTCTTCTTCTTCTTCTTCTTCTCTGGCTAATTTCTCTGATTCTTCAATTAATGGCTCTGATATCTCCAATTCTGTGCCCATTTTTTGTAAAGTTTATCTCTTTCTGCACTTGGATGATGGGTTGAAGAAGATTGGTAGTTAAAGAGTTGAACCTATAACTGAAAAAGAGATCAGTAATGTTTTTGAAGCGGATTTTTAAAATTCGAGCAGAAGTTTTGACGCTACGTCACCACATGTGGGTGGGACCCTGCGGAATGTGGGGATCATAGATTGTTGTTTTTAAGAGAGGATAGTGATTAGTGATGTTCTCACGAGGATCTATGGTGCAGAAGATAAGAGAACCCCCAAACAAAGAGGAGATAACGTAAAGAATTTTCTTTTACACTTTTACTCCTCATTTGGTAATTCGTAGCCTATGTTAATGACAACCAGACTTCTATGTACGCTTTGCGTGCGATATTAGTTTAAATAAATCTATTAATCTGCCTAAACAAACTTTATATAATAATAAAAAAAAATTCTTTCATTCGGTCATCTTACAATAATGAATGAAAGCAAATTTTTATTTACCATATTCTATTGGCTATCAAATTTCTACGATAATTAAAATGTAATTTTTTTTATGAAATATATTAATATGGATGTCTATTTATAGAGAATTTAAAAATATTAATTTTGAAATTTTTGTTTTATTTTTTCGAATTTTATATTTTGTACTATTTTCATTTTAAAAAGTTCAAAAATTATAATAATTTTCCTTAATAATTAGGGGGTGATACAAATTGAGATTTTAGAAATTTTTAAGGGGTAAGATGGACATTTCAAGGGGGACACCATGGCTCCCCTTGGCTTATATAATAGAGATGAATTTATACCAAAATTTAGAATAAAAATTTAGGTAATGTTATTGATAGCCTTCAGGCTTATATATAAATACTACTGTTGCTTTAGCTTTACTCACATCAGTAGCCTATTTTTATGCGGGTCTTACAAAAAGGGGATTAGGTTATTTTGGTATAAGCATTTAATATATTTTTTAAAATGGAAAGTATTTAAAAATTTATGACAAATTTACACATCATTTGAGTCAATAAATGTTAAGTCAACATATTATTTCCATTTTAAGTTTCTTATAGGTAGCTCTAAGACCTAAAAATTATCAATTAGAGTTTAGAGTTTGTGGTTATAGATTATTTTTTGTTCAGAGGATTTGAATGCTGATTGAAATAGTTGATTGTGTAAATGTGTTTGATAACACATAGCTGATTGCTTAGAGTTTGTTATGTAAAATGACATTTATGGACATGTAAAAAGAATTTGGTAGGTTGAACTATGTGGACAAATTAGTCAATAAAATTTTCTCTCTCCAAAACTCTAAAGAAAAAACTCCAAAACTCTCTTTAAAACTCTATCTTACCAAACACCCAAATTAGAGTTTTGAGTGGTCAAAATTGTAAATTCTCTTCAAAATTCTTTTTTCCCTTAAAAACACTCTTTGCCAAACACCCCAATATGGCAATATTCTTTCCAAAAGGTGTTAATTTATCAAATATTCTTCCTAAACTAAATATTCATTCACATCCCATTTCACTCTCCCCTTTGTTAATAGATGATAGATGTGTGAATTTTCAACCCAACCCGAAAAACTGAGTAACCCTACCCGTAAATAGTAGGTTTGACAAAATTTTCTAGATTTTTGACCCGTCTTTTCAAACTTGCTAAAACTCGTTTGACAATTTCTTTGAAAATTAGGTTTTAAACTAACGTAATGCCTAAGTAGTTTTTTTTATTAAAAAAAAAGAATAAAAAAAAATTAGAGGGAAAGTTTTTAAATGTGAAGTTGACATGTATCAATGCTGATTACTCTTTTAATAGTAAGTAAATGATGATTAACTAGTTTTTTGCCCGGCGTTGCCCGGATAGTGTCTTATTTAATCAATTGTAATGTATACAATGCATTGTAAGTGGTGTTTATTTACATGCTTAAATACTGAACATTATTAACGTTGATCATGATTTTTTGTGTTTGATTACTCATTAGTTTGGCATGGTGTGAAACAAAAAGTGTAGTTGCAGAAAACCATATTTTCTTGGATGCCATTTTTTTTCTAAATCCGCGCTTATGTCATTCTTTTATTTTTTAAAATTGTATTTTATTGCATGTATGTTTGTTTCCATTTCCTCTTCACCGCACTTTAGACATATTGTCTTCTATTTATACAACAAAATTGTTTTCATATCCAATAATTATGAAGTAGTGTTTTTTTATATTGGTGAGGATTTTGCCGCTTTATCGTATAAATATGGTGTGTTATGGTAGGATGATCAAATTTGTAACCCTTAGACCATTAATTAATCGTGAGTATTATATTTGAGTTTTTAAAGGTTGTTGCAGTTCTAGTATTGATTTCCGTTTAGTCACCCTATTTTTTACAATATTTTCCTAAGGCCTTTTCTAGCAATTCTTTCCGACGATCCTCTTTTGCGACATTTTCACTAATAAATTACAGTAATCCATGTTGTCGGCCTTACCGGCGATATTTTTCTAGCAATAAAAAATAAAGACATAAATAAATAATATAAATCATAATTAAAAAACAAAAAAAAATTAACAAAGAAAAAGAATTAAAAAAAGGAACACACATAATTTTTTATAGAAAAAAAAATAGAAATTCAAAATTTAATATCAAAATTAGAATAATATATAATATATTGTTATTTGTATATTGTGTCGGATATGCTTCTTGTATGAATGCATAGTATCAAAAGCATTGGGAACATATTAATGATATTTGCTTTTGAAGAGGAAGTTAGTTTGTAACAATGTAGTAATTTATGATATCTTGAAACCGAAACATTATAGATAGTAAACGTAAATTCATTACTATGACACAAATTTCTAGAATTTGAAGGAGATAAATGTAGTAGAGGCTCAACTCTTTAAAGTATAGAGATATTTTAATGCAGCTTCTAAAATGCATTTATTTGAAATAAGTGTGGGAAAAGGATAGATTAACTAAGTTGCGCTCTAGTTCTTCATTATTCTTGTAAGCAAGTGATTTTGATCTTTGATCCACAATGGCAACAGTGCATCACACGTTCGTTTAGACATCATTTGGTGGAGATTCTTTGTTGCATATAATTGAGAAAGCTTAGTTATTAGGCACCTTCAATTTTGAGAGTGACATAAGAAGAAGAGGATAATGATGTATATATATATATGTATGTATGTATATATATATATATATTAACCTGAGTAGGCTTTGTTTTTTTCCTTCATTGATCTTAGTTGTGGAGGCTTTAACTTCCTTTTGTTTTCCTTCTCTTGTACCGTGTGGAGCATGTTCCTATAAATAGTTTATTAGTATGAGAGTGGTTTTTTGATTGGGAAGATATTAGCAAAAACCACGTCAACTTCTAGTTCTTGGTTTGATTCTTTGTACACATGTTATCATGGACATTATATTGTGTGGAGGTTTGATATTAGATGGTCGTGCTAAGGTGGGTACTTTGTTCTGGTCCTTTAGGGTACATTCTTTGCCTATATATTTTTGAAGCTCCTTTGATAGCTTTTGTGGTCCATTAACCAACACAAAAAATTGAATAAACGAATAATTGAGAACAGCAACTGTAAGCCTAAAACATCCGAAAATGAACATCAAACCCCGAAAATCAGTAGTGGTCGATAGTGATCTCACTTATAAACATATTTGGAGACATATTTAATGGTATAATTGTACGATCTAATGGTATAATCATAAAGAGACGGTATATATGTATATAAGAGATCTCATATAAAAAACAACAACCCCTAAATAAATCAGAGAGAAAATATCCAAAAATAAAACCAATCCAGTTGATCTATACCATTAGCTGGAAATAACCATATCAAAGCAAAGTATTGATACAAACGCCTTATTTGAATTCACTAAAAAAGCCATTAATTCATATATGCTTCGTACATGAGAAGATCATCAATCATGGGAGTGAAATTAAAGGTCGATTAATGAAAAATTACATCCCAACAATGCAAAACAATTGCAAAATTCTCCATTGAAGCATTTCCTCCAAATCGTAATGTTCCTATTCTGGAACTTCTTTTGAATAGTCAACGATCTTTGATGTGATGATATGGACTCTGGATGCTCCTTGATGAGGCTGAGACCTGCAAAATAGTCAAAGGTTGCTAACACGGGGGGTGGTACCCGGGAACGCCCCTCCGATGCTTAAGTCAGATATCGGAAATAAGGAGTCAGAGTATTTTGTGAGTTTGTGAGCTATAAATTGCGTACCTCAAAGAATGACTGAACTGATCTTTATATAGGCGTAGGTTACCTGATTAGGGTTTTTACTGAATCAGCGGGCTGACGCGTATGGGCCTGGCTCATGACACATGATGGAAGCCTGGTCAAGGTTTGAGTAGGTCAGCAGACATGTGGCATCCTCTCATTCGTTGTTGAACATCTGACATGCCCTAGACCTACCAGAACTGGGCCTAGGATTTGGGCCTACTAGTACGGGTTTGACCACCCGGGTAGGCCCGGAACAATTAGCCCCACGCTCGGCGTGGGACGGGAATCCGTGGACGTTGGATGCCGAGCGGAATACTCCGAAAAAAACAAATTTTAAGCCCCTTATGATCACAAAAGGAATGGCCTCAAAGAGCACACCTCGATCGAGGTGACCTCGACCGTGAGGGAGGGACCCTCGATCGAGGTTATCTCGATTGTGAGGCTCACAAGGATCAAGGTCACCTCGATCGTGAGGCTCACAAGGTTTTCCCTTAGCCTCGTCCATTTAAGCCCCAAGGAGGCTTTAAGAAAACCTCGTTGGGGTCCTCCCTTAGGGGGATACCTCGATCGAGGTAACCTCGACCGAGCAGGGTAGACCTCGATCGAGGTGTCCTCGATCGTGGGGTTTGCAGGGCTTCCCATTATTCGCGATCGTGTAATCCCCATGGGGTCCCAAATATCCTCGATGGGGTCTCCGGCCAAGGGAGACACCTCGATCGAGGTAGCCTCGACCGTGAGGGAGAGTTCCTCGATCGAGGTAACCTTGGCCGTAATGTCCCCATATTTGCCTCGAGGGTCTTCCAGAAATGCAAATAAGGTGCAATGTTGCCAGCTAGTCTTTTACTCCTTGGGATGACTACCTTGATCGAGTAACGTTAACCTCGATCGAGGGATTTTTACCTCGACCCGATGGTGTTTTCCTTGCTCATGGGGTCAAACACTTTGGTTGTGAGAACCCTTCATGAGTGTTGTTAAGAATTCTAAGTGTTGCCTCTACATCATCTCTTGATTAAGAAATTCGAGTAGTTTTTATCCAAGTGCTGGCATCAATCTTATCCTCCGCGACCGTAGTTACCCTCGGTCGCGGTAGAGATATTGACAAGGAGACCTCCTATAAAACTCGAGGGTCCCCCAACCGCGATAGTGTTCTCCGCGACCGTGAAGGACCTCCAATCCTGGTGCCCCATTGAGGAATAGCCAACGATCTTTGATGTGATGATATGGACTCTGGATGCTCCTTGATGAGGCTGAGACCTGCAAAATAGTCAAAGGTTGCTAACCCGGGGGGTGGTACCCGGGAACGCCCCTCCGATGCTTAAGTCAGATATCGGAAATAATGAGTTAGAGTATTTTGTGAGTTTGTGAGCTATAAATTGCGTACCTCAAAGAATGACTGAACTGATCTTTATATAGCGTAGGCCTGTAACACCCCAATAATTCTCATCAAAGTATAAATGCTATTTTCAAGAAATACTGAGAATTATTAAAGTATTATCGCCACGTGTGGAAACGTATCGGCTTACTCAGAATTTTGCAGCGGAAATAAAATAGTACGTAAGTTAAGTTTAAAAAAAATTAAATCTATTACAACTTGGAACCATTGAGGCCCTGGAATTATTAAATCAAACTCAAACGAAAGATATTGTAAAATAAATCCAACCTAAATAAAAAGGAATATTTAAAGTTAACCAAACTATAAAGTTAAATCAAGTTTAGAAAATGTTTCTCAAAATTTATTAATGTTGGGAACACCGCTTATCACTCAAGCCCATAATCGTCCCTGAATTCCTGCACAATCTTACCTTGACCCAGAACGACTGCTCACCAATAATTGGGTCATCACAGGGTCAAGATATTAACAAGACCAAATTTGTACGGCGTCAGCAAAGCTGAGTACGGCAATTAAATAAACATACAGATCTATTACATATAACAATCACATCAAAATTAATTGCTATGGTGGGTAAATAGTTATTATTCCCTTGTTAAACACATTGATTATTAGGTGGCCCTCTAGAGCCGAAGCCAGTGTAAGCACCGGGCGAGTTGTCTATGCCTAGAAGGTGACAATGGGAGCTACCCACGTCACAAATAAAGGAATGAGCTCAATCCGCTAATGGAACACGTGGATCCTACGGTTCCCTTAAAGTCACGAGACCTGCCGTGACCCCAACCCACATCCATGCCAATACTCCAGACGTGCACTTGTTTAGAGTTTTAATGCTTACCCGAATCTTTCACTTTAAGTGATTAGTGTCTTGAGAGTTATTACACATAACAAGCACACACATAACATACAATCCACATAACATTTGTTTTAATTTATTGTTCAGATAAAACACACTGAACTCTTGTCTATTTAACGAGATTCCCATTAAGAACTTATGTCTTAAGTGGTATCCCAAAGCTATTAAAGGGCATGAAATATTCGTAGAATCTATTCATGCATTACTAATAAACTTGAAAGGGACAACCTGTCCATATGCAAAATAAATTGCATTACTAATAAACTTGAAAGGGACAACCTGTCCATATGCAAAATAAATTGCTACTAATGAAGCATGAAATATTCAAAGAACCTATTCATGCAATATTCTCTTTTATAATCAGGAACATGAAATAATCCTTCCTATTATTTTCTTAATAAGTTTGCAAACACAAGTTATACAAACAACTAAAAACACCACAAATAATCATGTTCCACAAAATCACATATCTTGACAATCATGATAGAAATATGCAAAGTCCTAACATGATACTACGTCTAAAAGCTTATCAATTACGTGTACCTCGAATAAACTTGGCGGTATTCCACCCTTTCCTTTAGAATTTGCCTAAGTAATATTCCTCGCCTATAATATAAAAGACAATAATATTAAACTCGAGTCCTTAAAATATCCAGCAGCTCTAACCTATCCTAAGAACTCCCATAAATTAATGGGTAATAAATAACTAATTGTATGTACAAATACATTTTTTTATCCCAGTACTTCTTGAAAATTAAAGATATAAATAATAAAGAAAATAAAGTTATATATATATGTATATATATATATATATATATATATATATATATATATATATATATACATGTATATATGTATATATACATACACATATATACATGTACACATATACTCATATTCACGCAGCCCCGGTGGTAGCAGTACGGCGCGGCAGAGACAGCGGCCCCGGTGGTGGTGGCGGTTGCCGCGGTGTAGGTGGTTCGGTGTGGTTTTCTTTTATTTATTTTTTTTTTTAAAAAAAAACAACCACCACGCACAGCAAGGAGTGGTGGCTTAGCTCCAGCGAGGCTGTGAGGCAGAAATAGAGGCACGGTGGTGGTGGTGCGGTGGTCGAGTGTGAGGGATGCAGTGGTTATGGAGATTTTGGTTTTTGAATTTTTTTTTCTTTTTTTAAAACCGAGCCACGAACCACCACGAAGGGCTGGTCGTGGCAGGTGGTAGCGACGGCGACTAGGTGTTGAGGATGGGTGGTGGTTATGGAGGTTTTTTATGGGTGGTGGTTATGGAGGTTTTATGGGTTTTGATTTTTGAATTTTTTTTTCTTTTTCCTGCAGTTTCACGGTGAGGAAGAAAGAGAGTGAAGAGATTTATTTTTTTCTTTTGCTTTTAGGCTTCTGACCTGTTTTGGCTCACCTAGTGTATATATAATGGTAAAAGCTGGAAAATTAGGGTTTGCCATTAGGTCGGGCTTGTGACAGAGGGCCTAAAACTTTTTTTACTTTTTTCAAACTACATAAATATTTTTTTATATATACGAAGTATATATTTTTTTTGTACAACACCCAAAACAGATAATTAAAACCTTTAAACTTAATTTAAATACGCCCCAAAAATTTATTCTAAAAATAATTTAAGACATTTAAAATATTAACATTTCCATAAAATAAAACAATCAAATTATTTTATTAATTTCAATCCAGAAAACACATAAAATATCTGTTTAAGGGTATAAAAATCGCGTATTTATGTATATATAATTCTATATTAGGGTATAAAAATACGGGGGATTATAAGGCCAGGTTACCTGATTAGGGTTTTTACTGAATCAGCGGGCTGACGCGTATGGGTCTGGCCCATGACACATGATGGAAGCTTGGTCAAGGTTTGAGTAGGTCAGCAGACATGTGGCATCCTCTCATTCGTTGTTGAACATCTGACGTGCCCTAGCCCTACCAGAACTGGGCCTAGGATTTGGGCCTACTAGTACGGGTTTGACCACCCGGGTAGGCCCGGAACACATAACATTTAGCAATGGAAAAATGAATACTTCTGTGAAATAAATATTAGCACATAAGAAAATGAATATCATCCTTCAATGCTTTGGTCATGCAAAAAATGAATATCTCACATTGAAAAATGAAGATTGCGAATACTATGTTTAAAAAAAAAATGAAATTCTAGTTTAAAAAAGAATTAAAATTCTTTGTAAATCTTAAGACCTCGTTTGAGTCGTTTCCTACATCTAGGCCTAGCATAAAAAAATGGAGAAGAGGTTTACCGGAATGCCATTATCAATTGTTTTGAAAATCCCGATAATTGAAACCTTAAGACCTCATTTCGTTACTTCCTGATATGCAACAATGGAAACATCTATTAGTTTCCTAGCAATGTATCAAAATATAAGAACAAAATTCAGTTTCTCAAACTAAATACCTGGTTTATAACATATGTTCCCTTTTGAGTTTCATCTCCTCCAATTAAAAATAAAGAACGTTATACATCAAGATGAAATTAAATCGGTGTTACCTGGTTTCCTCGACTCCTTATGAATCAAGAGCCAAACAAAATCTTGGGCTATTTTTTGGCTTATTTTGGTTGAACCACTAATTATATAAACAAAATAAAAAACAGATTAGAACGAATTAGGTAACGCTGATTATGTCCAATAGCAAAAACAAACTAAACTATACAATACTCGATTAATTTTCATGTCCTTATGTTGCCAATAATTTGAGAAGTAACATAACCACCTATTGATAATATACCTAAACTATGATTCCATGAAATGAATTCAGCTAACCATAATCATATATTCCTACAATTGAATTTTCTATAATTCCTCACAAAATTGCTTCAATTTGTTGGGTAAAATTACTTGTTGTCGAGGACTCGTCGTCTAAAATGATTACCCCTATTGATGATTTGAGAAGTAACATAACCACCTAGTGATGATATACCATCTTTATGTTGAACACCTTAAAATATCAAATTAAGCACATCATATATCTCAACCTTAGTTTCCATGATCACAAATTATCCATAAATATATGTCCTGATTTGAGTGATTACAATCACTTATTACTGTTATTAGTTGATTACTCCATGAATTTGATAGGTAACCTTCAAACACCATTATTACAATCATCAAAAGCTCAATAGCAGGACTTTCGACAAGATTTATAGTTTGACTTTGGGTCTTAAACAATAAACCTTTTACTTTCTAACAACCTTTTGAACAACAGTATCATCAAAATCCACAAAATATTGCCTAATTAGGAGAATATAAAAGGGAATTAGTCAAAATTAGGTACTTGAAAAAAAAAAGAGTAAAACCCTAATTATTAAAAGATAATTGAGCTTTTCATCCTTGATCGATCAATGATCAAATGGGTTATTGCCTTACTCGGTTATTGACTATGAAGGATCTTTTAGTAAGAGATTCGAATTGGATAGGCCTGCAAGCAATTATCAACTCATCATTAAGGAAATTTCCAAAAGTGATCAAAACCAATTTAATTTGTTTTTCTCCTAATTTCTAACAACAATAATAGCTTCCAGTAAATGGGATGAATCAATAAATCATGAATATCCACTAAAACAAAGAAAATCAAGCTCATATTTCCAAATAAGTGGGAAACAAACTGGGGGAAAAAGAAGAAATAAGAGGATTACCGAGAGATTAAACAGATACTATGAGGAACATCATCAAGAGCATAATCACCTTTTTCTGTAATTAGTTTTGCTTCCATTGATAAACCTCAACAACCTTTTTTGTAATGTTTTTTTTTTGGAATCAATGAGTTTTAGTGAATGCATCACTGAATAACTTGGAAGAAGTAATCAAGAAATAATTGTGAAATTGACTGAGATCAATAATATGAAGGGTTTGCGTCGGTTTAAATTTGGTGGTCATTATCAATTGAATTGGTTAGAGGGAGATGAAGGGAAACCAATATTGATGAGAGGGAAGTGAAGAGGAAGAAGGTTAAGTGAAGAGAAATTAGGAGGGGGATTAATTGGATCAATGATGATGTGTTTTGAGGAGGAGCCTGTTACCTGTATCGAGCATGTGGCAATGAATTGTGGTAGAGTGAGTGAGGATGTGCCACCTATGATTTTTGGGGTGAGTTTTAAAAGACTAGTTATAGATGATATTACTCGATGGGCATTACCTCAATGTGTTATGTGTTCAATTTTTTATTTATTTTTTGTTAATAACCAATTTTCTTCACATAAAAATTATCAACTTCTGTAGCTTTTATAAATTGAAGATTGAACTAATAATCAGACCTTTTACACTTTGGTTTTGTTAGGAAAGATCATACCAGAACAGAACAATTTCATATCATATCAGAAATGTTCATAGCAGATCAGAAACCTTCTTTAAAAAAAGGGTTTTTCTAAGCTATGCCCCCGAGGTGTTCGCCTTTCTAAGTTGTGCCCATGTTTTTTGAAACTTCTAAGTTATGCCCCTGAACTTAGGTTTTTTAATTAACAGTGTCCACTTTGTTATCTCAATGTTAATAAATCTGTTTAAAGGAGTTGCATTTCGTGGGAGGGTAATTTCCCTTCTAAAATTCTAGGGTTTTTAGTTGATTTTCACCCTTTATTTTAGGGAAATGCATCATTTACAAGGCAATGCATAATTTATTTTAGTGAAATACACTAATTATAAAGGGTGAAAATCAGCTAAAAACCTTTTAATTTTAGAGGGGAAATGACCTTCCCACGAAATGCAACTCCTTTTAATGGATCTATTAACGTTGAGTTAATGGAGTGGGCACTGTTAATTAAAAAGACCTAAGTTGAGGGGCATAGCTTAGAAGTTTCAAAAAGCATGGGCACAACTTAGAAAGCCGAAAAACTCAAGGGCATAGCTTAGAAAAACCCAAAAAAAAAATCAGATCAGAATAGTTCTGACGAACTGAACACAATCTTATTCAACTAATAATCTCATCTTCCATAAATTAAGGTTTCCGTATCGTATTCATTTTTTGGATATTTTTATTGCACTGACCTGATTCAATGTTAGTTTTTTGATGTCTATTGTGCTTATAAACCTATGCCAATTGCCAAGTCCTTTTGTGAGGTTAAATTTGGTGTACTAAGTCCAATAGACTTTCAAAATTAACCTTAAATAATGTTAAAAGGTCTAACAAATTAATACAATATGAAAATATGGATTATTCTTTAATGTATGAAAGGATGGATTATATGATTAATTAAATTAAATAGGTGTGAAAAGTAGGATACTAATTTCCAATTTTCCTAAATTTAATATTCAATAATATAAATTAAATATTGTATTTCAAAAACATGAATATTCGCGTTTAAAAATGGAGAATTCATATTTAAAAGTTGAATATTAGAATGACGATTGATATGTGAATATTCTATTTCACTAAAATGAATGTTCAAGCTTAAAAAATTGTAGATCCAATTTTAAAAGTTGAATATTATACAACAAAATGAACATTTGATATGTAAATAATGCATTTCACTAAAACATATGTTAAGGTTTAAAAGTTAAATATTCAGTTTTTTAAAAGTTAATATAGATCAACTCAATAAATAAAATGAATTAATAGTTTGGAAATGAAGAATTATGATATTAATTATAAATATTTCATTTTCAAATACTATATACATTTATTTTTTCAACTTGAGTTGATCTATGTTTCACATAAGCAACATTTATTCAATAAAAATTGTATCATTATTGAATAGTGCTCGTTAAAAAAGAATAGTGCTTATTGACTGCTACAGTGCTACTAGCCTAAAAGGGAATAAATACCTTAGCATAATCTTGGGAGTAACGATTGAACCTATAACCTTGGTCATGAGATACGGGGTTTACCACCAAGCCATACTCCAACTCTTATTCCATGTTAGCATCATTCGTGCATCATTCCATGTTAGCATCATTCGTGCATATATTTCAAAAAAATCTTTTCACCACCTTTTTTTACGTTTAGAAATAATAATAGTAATAAGCTATATATTGGACCCTTTTTTTTCACAGGAGAAGATCATATTTACCGTTGAGATAGACGAATTGAATTCTATTTGGATTAATATTTGGAGAAGGGAATAGAGTTATCTATTTTCCTTCCATCTTTAACAAGGACCATCACTATCAAATTGAAAAAAAAAAAAAAAAGGAAATTCTACCTGGTACTACTGTGGTTTTACCTTTTCTGTATGGTACCCAATTTTAATTTTTTTTGTCCACATGGTACCATTATAATTTGTGTTTGGTCTCTGTTGTGACACTTCCGTTAGATTTAACAGTTTAAGCTTTTTTTTTGGCTTGATTTATACATATTTTTATACGAATACATATTCTTTTACATATTTTTATACGAACACATCTTATATGAACTATGTATAAATATGTTTTTTTAATGAGACGTAAATCGAGGCTATTCGGGAACGCATTTCGGGGCTAATCGGGTCTTTTTGCAAATTCCGACCTCGAAACGGATCCCTTAAGGGTGGGTTAAAATGACCCATAAAACCTTGAACAAACTATTTTTTTACGGGTCAATAGGTTTTACGGGTCAATTTAACCCGACCCTTAAGGAATCCATTTCGAGGCCAAAATTTGCAAAAACGACCCAATTAGCCTCGAAATGCGTTCCCGAATAGCCTCGATTTACGTCTCATTAAAAAAACATATTTATACATAGTTCATATATGTTCGTATAAAAATTTATAAAAGAATATGTATTCATATAAAAATACGTATAAATCAAGCCAAAAAAAGCTTTAAACCGTTAAATCTAACAGAAGTGTTACGGCAGAGACCAAACACAAATTACAGTGGTACCATGTGGACCAAAAATTAAAATTGGGTACCATATAGAAAAGGCAAAACTACAATGATACCAGGTAGAATTTTCCAAAACAAAAAAATTAGATGAAAAATGCTCTTTGATCTACCATTTGGCCTTCGTTTTTAGCCCCTTCCCTTCTTCTTTTTTCCATTCCCTTCCTTTCCTTTTTATATATTGATATAATGATATTCAAACAAATCTTTAATGCTCGATCATATACATTGAATGCTCAAATGCTCAATTATAGAGAAGCAAACATAGTTAGTCACAGAGAAGCACGGTGTTACACCCTCATGAGAGTGGAGCCTAAACTTTCACCCATTTACCATTTTTTCGTGAATTGGTAATGTTAAGTGTACTAAATTTTGAGCCTGACTCTACTCCAAGTCTCCAGGTTATCCAATATAATTTAACGAAATACTTATATGAGAGGGGAAAGATAAAGAATTGAGAAAATATTAGGTTAGACTATCTTACCCAATGTTACTGTCAGACGGGCTGAATTCTATAAATTCTCTTTTCTTTTCCTATGTGAAATTGCATCTCTAACTTCAATTTTCCAAAATGACAAATCAAATCAAAACCGAATAAAAGCATGCTAATCGGCAATACTACCGATCTCCTAACACCACCAATCTCCTTACCCTTCGCCCTCGCACATGTTACTCGCTCTCATCACCGACGTTGTGATCGCCAACAAATGAAACGATTGCGTAGTTCCTTTGATCGCCAACAACGACCGCCACCACAACAATCAACAGTATTATCAAAGATTGGACAAGTTTGCAGGGATGAAATTCAGGACAATAATTTGATTCAAAACAAGGTTATGTATACAAAATTCAAGTAGTTAGGTATTCTTAATTGATTCGGGACGAAACGAAAGAAAAAGGAGAAATGCATGAATTGCTATTGGCCAACACGAATTTCGAGGAGTTGAGACAAATTTTGCTAAATTTTTTCAAATGCACGAATTTTTCGTTGGCCAACACGAATTTATTGAGTCTTATTTGCAAAGAAGATGCACGAATTGAGTCTTATTTTTTCAATTGGCCTTTAGTTTTTATTTTCAGTTGAGGACTTGTTTTATTTTCAGTTGGGTATTGTTTTGTTTTCTTTTGGGCATTGTTTTGTTTCAGTTAGGATTTGTTGGACCCAACTAAAGGAGAACAAAACTCAAATGAAAGAAAAAAGACTTAACTAAAGGAAACCATGACCCAACTTAAGGAAACGAGATCTAATTGAAGTAAATAAGAGCCAACTTAAATAAAACAAGACGATGGCAATGTGATGCAATTTGCAAATGGAGGAAATCCTTTGTCAGATTATTTGAGGTTGCAAAGCATAAATATCGTGAGACCCGTGAATAAAACAAAACAAGACATCCTATTCGTTTCATATTGGATATTTATAATACTATTTGTTAAAGTAAATATGAAAAGAAAGAAGAACGGAGTACTGAAGTATATTGTAGATTGGTATTGTATATCTTTCTTCTTTTTACACAACGGTCGAACGTTAGTATTTATAGCGGATGTTTTGCCGCTATGACATTCATGAGTCATATTTATGTACAGTAAATTATAACATTTTACTGTTCATACTCATGACTCGTAACACTCCCCCTTGAATGTCAATCCTGATATTCGCATATACTAATTAAACGTGCTGCCTCATTAAAAACCTTGTCAGGAAAAACCCTTTGGGATAAAAACCTGATCAAGGGAAAAAGAGTGTAGTGTATCTATTCTCCCCCTGAGCTTAACATATATCACGAAGATGCCGCATTCCAATGTTATACACCAGTTCTTCAAATTTCTTTGGCGGAAGAGATTTTGTAAATAGATCGGCGAGGTTGTCGCATGACCTAATTTGTTGGACGTCTATCTTTCCTTCCTTTTGAAGGTCATGTGTATGGAAGAGCTTTGGGGTCAGATGCTTTGTTCTATCACCCTTTTTATAGCCTGCGCTCACTTGAGTAATACAAGCTGTATTATCTTCATATATCACAGTTGAATGTTCTGTAGTAACTTTCATCCCACATGCTTCTTGAATATTGCTAATCATTGACCTGAGCCATACACATTCACGTCCTGCTTCATATAGAGCAATCAACTCTGCGTGATTTGATGATGTTGCAGTTAAGGTTTGCTTCGTTGATTTCCATGATATCGCAGTTCCTCCATAGTTGAATACATAACCATTTTGTGATTTTGCTTTTTGAGGATCTGACATATAACCAGCATCTGCATATCCAATAAGAGTAGCATGTTCGCGTGCCTGATAGAATAGACCAAGATCTTTCGTTCCTTGTAGGTAGCGCAATAGGTGTTTGATTCCATTCCAGTGCCTTTTGGTTGGTGCGTTACTATACCTGGCTAATAGATTTACTGAAAAAGCAATATCAGGTCTTGTATTATTCTAGGTACATTAAAGCGCCAATAGCGCTCAGGTATGGTACTTCTGGACCAAGAACCTTTTCATTCTCCTCTTGATGTCGAAATGGGTCATCTTTTGCATTTAAAGACCGAACGACCATTGGGGAATTCATTGGGTGTGATTTATCCATATAAAAACGTTTTAGAACCTTTTCAGTGTAGTTTGACTGATGGACAAAAATTCCCTCTTTTAGGTGTTCAATTTGCAAACCAAGGCAAAATTTAGTTCTTCCAAGATCTTTCATCTCAAATTCTTTCATCAAGTATTTTGCAGTTCTTTCGATCTCCTTCGGAGTCCCAATAATGTTGAGGTCATCAACATAAACTGCAATAATGGCAAATCCTAACTGTGATCTTTTGATAAATACACAGGGGCTAATTTGATCGTTTTTGAATCCTTGCTTTATGAGGTATTCACTAAGGCAATTATACCACATTCTCCCTGATTGTTTTAATCCATAGAGTGGTTTTTTCAATTTTACAGAAAACATTTCTCTTGGATTGTGATTTACTGATGAATTATATCCCTCGGGAATTTTCATATAAATATCAGTATCAAGCGTCCCATATAGGTAAGCAGTCACAACATCCATTAGACGCATTTGTAATTTTTCAGATACTGACAAACTAATAAGAAACCTCAATGTAGTTGCATCAACTACCGGAGAATATGTTTCATCATAATCAATCCCTGGCATTTGAGAAAAACCCTGTGCCACAAGTCTTGCCTTATATCTTACTATCTCATTTTTCTCATTTCGTTTCCTTACAAACAACCATTTGTATCCAACTGGTTTTACACCTTGTGGAGTTAGGATAATTTGTCCAAAAACTTCTCTCCTTTTAAGAGAACTCAATTCTGCTTGAATAGCGTCTTTCCATTGTGGCCAATCATTTCTACGACGACATTCGTCTACTGTTTTTGGTTCGACATCATTTTCATCATATATTATTTCAACCGCTACGGAGTAAGTAAAAATTTCATCAATGACAACATTTCTTCTATTCCATTGTTTCTTTGTAGCGGCATAATTAATTGACATTTCATTGTTGTCAATACTTTCATCCTTATCTATTGGAGTATCTCTATCTTTATTGTCATTTTCATTTTTAATATCTTGGGTTTTGGTTGGAATGATGACATTCGTTCCGTTTACCAATTCTTCTTGTTTCTTTAACTTTCTTGGTTTGGAATCTTTTGAACCAAGTGGTCTTCCACGTTTTCTACGTGCAATAGACTCGTCATCATTTATTTTATTATCAACAAAAGTTTCAATGCGCGCGGGAGCATTTTCTGCCGGGATATGTGATTTTGTCACTTTCTTGGCATCTATGAATGCATCTGGTAATTGATTTGCAACATTCTGTAAATGCACAATTTTCATAACGTCTTGTTCACAAGCATTTGTCTTTGGATCTAAAAATTGTAGTTGTGTTGCATTCCAAGTGATTTCTATCTCTTTCTTAAGTGGGTCCACTTTCTCTCCCCCTAAGGCTGGGAATATTGTTTCATTAAAATGGCAATCGGCAAATCTAGCCGTAAACATATCACCAGTCATTGGCTCTAGATATTTAATGATAGAGGGGGAATCAAATCCCACATAAATTCCTAGCCTTCTTTGTGGACCCATTTTTGTCCGTTTTGGTGGAGCAATAGGGACATATACCGCGCAACCAAATATTTTCAAATGTGAAACATTTGGAGATTGCCCAGAAACTAGTTGGAGTGGCGAGAATTTGTGATAAGCAGTTGGTCTTAGTCTAAGCAACGTTGTTGCATGAAGTATAGCATGACCCCAAGTAGATGATGGTAATCTTGTTTTCATTAATAATGGTCTTGCAATTAATTGTAATCTTTTAATCAAAGATTCTGCTAGACCATTTTGTATATGAACATGGGCAACAGGATGCTCCACTTCAATCCCAATAGACATGCAATAGTCATTAAATGTTTGGGATGTAAATTCCCCAGCATTATCAAGCCTTATTTTCTTGATTGTATGTTCCGGAAAATGTGTTCTTAGCTTGATAATTTGAGCTAGTAATTTTGCAAATGCAAGATTTCTACTGGACAAAAGACTTACATGTGACCATCGTGTTGAAGCATCGATCAACACCATAAAATATCTGAATGGCCCACTAGCGGGATGAATAGGCCCACATATATCTCCTTGAATTCTGTCTAAAAATGACGGAGATTCAGTGGCTATTTTATTTAGTGATGGTTTTATTATCAATTTGCCAAGTGAGCATGCTACACATGATATTTGATCAGATTTGGGAATTCTAACATCCTTGATTTGATGTCCAACTGAATTCTCAATAATTTTATGCATCATTCCTGTGCCAGGATGACCCAGTCGGTCATGCCATAAATTAAGTAATTCATGATTATTTATCTTCTGATTAGATACCATATTCACTTCAATTTGACATATATCAGTAAGATATAATCCTGAGGAGTATGCTGGCAATTTTTCATGGATATATTTCTTGCCATGTTTTTCTGTTGTGAGACATATATACTCCTTTTTATCTGCAATCATTGTTTCTAAATGATAGCCATTTTGTCTCACATCTTTGAAACTTATGAGATTTCTTCGAGACTTACTCGAGTATAATGCGTTATTAATCATTAATCTCGTTCCATTTGGAAGTGTCATGCAAGCTTTTCCAGAACCTTCTATTAATTGTGCTGGTCCAGAAATAGTGTTAACATTAGCTTGTGACATCTTTAGTTGTGAAAAATACTTTTTATTTGTCAAGATAGTATGTGTTGCTCCACTATCTAGAACACATTGATATTTGAATTCAACTTCAGGCAAACTCATATCTTCAAAAATAAAGTTGGGATTAGATTTTTAAAAAAAAATAGCACTGCATAATTTATTGAATAAAGATGCATCTATTAGTAAGTAATACGACATAGGCTACAACATATAAAGCATGAGAAATAAAGTAAAAGAGAAAAAAAAACTACAAATTCATAGACTTAATATTCTTTATGTATTGCTACTTTCTCCAAATATAAACTCCTTCCCATTAAGATCATCCATGAAGAAGTCTGAGACATCAAGGCTCGGCATGGATGCATTCGTCTCATTAAAATTAGCTTCCGCATTCTTAGCTTTAGAATTTTGGTAGAGGTCTACCAAATGTTTTGCGGTACGACATGTACGTCCCCAATGGCCAGACATACCACATCGGTAGCACTGATCTTTTCCTTTGGTGAAATTTTGATTGTGGACTCTAGGTTGCTTCCCCTTCTGTTTGTCATAATTTTTGAAATTATTATCATTTCTAGGGGCAAAATTATGCCTACCACGCCCACGGCCTCGACCACGATAGTTTCCACGGCCTCTTCCGCGTCCATTATATCCTCTTCGTCCACCTCTATTAATTGCATTTGCCTCAGGTGGATAATCACTCATATTTACTTCATGAGAGGCCATAGACCTAGACCCAGTTGGTCTAAGATTATGGTTTTTCAACAACAGATCATTGTTTTGTTCAGAAACCAATAATACAGACATTAAATCTGAACATTTCTTAAACTGGCGTTCACGGTACTGTTCTTGTAACAGTATGTTGCTTGGATGAAAGGTAGTGAGTGTTTTCTCAATCATTTGTCCTTCAGTGATTGTTTGCTCACAATATCTCAATATTGATACAATTCTATGTAGAGTTGAGTTATAATCACTGATGCTTTTAAAATCTTGGAACCGCAAATTGGTCCATTCGAATTGTGCTTTAGGAAGGAGCACCCTTTTATGGAGCCCATACCTATCATTCAAGCTATCCCATAGTTCTTTAGGATCTTCAACCAACAAGTACTCAGTTTTTAAACTTTCATGCAAGTGGTGTCTTAATAACACCAAAGCTTTCGCTTTTTCCTGTTCAGTAGTAATTTTTATGATTGTTGTATCATCTGTTGCTTGTCCAACAGTATTTGGAACATTTTGGTTTGCTTTAATGGTATGCTCCAATCCTTGAGCTTTTAAGTTCATCTGAGCATCCACTTTCCACTCTAGATATTTTTCCCCAGACAAATCTAATACGTTGAATTGTCTTTTCACAAGGTCTGCCATTTTAGCTACAATCAATTTTTCATATTTGTTAGTATCATAAAATAGAAAACATTTTATTGTGATTATATAATAAACTATACATATTATCTCCATTTCCCCCCCTTAGTTTATTAGTAAGCGTTGATGATACGACATAATTAGGAGTAAATTAAAGGAATAATTTGATTAAGACATAAAATGAACTAAGACAAAAAAAAAAAAAATTATATCTACTAACAACACTAAAAAAAATGCACTTAATGTAAATGGAGTACATAAAAAAAATTACTTGTTAATAAGCATGAAAAATACAATTGCAATAAGTAAAACAAATAATGCAGCTATTAGAAGTAAGTATACTTCTAATGCTCGTAAATTTTCTTTTACCGAGGAGGAAGGTTGGTGGTTGTTGGAGGTAGTCATGGTGGCCGGATGATTTGAAGATGAGGATGGAAGAAGAAAAAAAATTATGTAGAGTGCAAATAAAATTTGAGGATAAGATAAGAGATGTGTGGGTGAAAAGGGGGTGAGGTAATCCGCCTTTTATAAGGAAAATAAGGTGGAGTATAATACATATTAGGTAATAATAGACAGTTAAAAATACTCTCGACAGAAATAAACAGTCTATTTGTTGGGTTATTTAACACAAGGAAAAAAAACATATAATTTTAACATAAGAAAAAAAATAAGCAATACATAATTTAACATATAACATATCCGACCATATAGGCGGTAACCGGTCCATATAGGCGATTTTGTAATGACATAATTTCTTAAGAATCCGACCATATAGGCGAAAGCCAGTCCATATAGGCGGCTTATGTAATTATATATATATATATATATATATATATATATATATATATATATTTATTATGGTTGTTTATTATGTTGGTGACGTTTATCACCAGTGGTAGAGGGTCCTTCTTGGTCATCTCTTTTTCGTTTATTTTGTGATGGTGGTGGATTTTCAGTTGTTTGTTGTGGTGGGAGTTCATTAATATTAGGGATAGGTGGTCGTGTATTTACGCCGACAGGGATACCAACGAGAGGGTTAATCCTTTGAGATGGATGAACAATAGCTCGTGTTGGGTTTGTGATATTTGGTTCTGTGTTCCTTTCTATAATAAAATATATACTTGAGAAGGATATATTACTTAGTGTAATATTAATTCCACTACATTGGTGATCCATGTTTTAGAAAAAGATGGGAAAAATATGTATACAGGATAAAGAAAAACTACCTGTTTCTTGTAATAAGGTATTTGAGTTTTAGAGCAAGTCGTGCTGATAACGTGTTAAAGTAAATATGAAAAGAAAGAAGAACGGAGTACTGAAGTATATTGTAGATTGGTATTGTATATCTTTCTTCTTTTTACACAACGGTCGAACGTTAGTATTTATAGCGGATGTTTTGCCGCTATGACATTCATGAGTCATATTTATGAACAGTAAATTATAACATTTTACCGTTCATACTCATGACTCATAACACTATTCAGTTGTATTTTTTTTTTATTTTCAGTCTGAGTTTTGATTTATTTATTTTTTCAAAATTGAGTTTGTTTTTTTTTTTTTTCTTTTCATTTGGACTTGTCTGATCATTTGTATTGCAAGTCTGACATAAAATTTTCTCTAAAAAAATTTCACACATACGTGCAGCAAAAATCAAAAGACTTGTGTCATTGCAATACAAGCCTCAAACTCACATAAACAGACGCAAGGATTGTCAATGCTCCATTCTTCGTTGCTTCATCTTTTTCTTATTGGTCCATTACCTATGGTAAGAAACCTCATCATAATATAAATCAGATCATATCGTAGGATTCGGAGGATGGCAAAATACTAAAGTTTAAAAGAGATGATAAACCGATAGTATGACTTGAATTCTGACTTGAGTTCCATCTTCAATAATTTGATACATTAATACTTTGATTTGATATATACTATATATAGAGGAAAAATGTAGGAAAAAAGTTTTTTTAGCAAATAAATTATGCCATCCTCTGGATCCAGGATGCCTATGAATCAATCAGTTTTCCTTACAAGTGAGATTGTGTCAGCAAACAATAAGAATTTTGCCATCCTCTGATCTGAATCCAGGATGCTTCTGGATCTATCATTTTCATCTATCCTTAAAAGTGAGATTGTGACACTATAAACATAAATGACATAAACCTGTATGAACAGTGAAGTAACCAAATCACCTGTTATTTTTTCATTACAGCAAATGGCAAACCATAGTTTAGGAGCACATTTTCTACTGCTTGATCTGATCTGGTGTTCATAGTTTTACCAGCATAACTTGCATCAACTGTAAAAACTGAAGCTTTATTGTTAACCTGCAATAGCAGACGGTCTAAAGTCAAAATCAGTATTCTGGAAAATGATTTTACTGGTGCCATTGATACAGAGATACCTAACTTCAACCAGAATTTACATATTAAGTAGAAAATACCTTTTCCATTGATATGCAACTCCAAAAAAGCTCAAAACATTCTCAGTAGAGCCAGCTTCCACTTAAGAAAGATGACCCCACATTGACAAATGACAATGGTAGTTCATATATTAACCCAAAAGCAAAAACATTGTTCCTTAGCTTTTACAAGTTTCTCCATCTTATATGCAATTGGCACAATTGGCATATAGTAGGGGCATATTACTATTTACCGTCCAAATCATGAAACTACTTACAATTATTAAAGGGAAGCACACCAATTAAAAAAACCTAGATCAACAAGGGGGTAACTAGGCAGAAAATGTCAATATATATGCATCTAAACAGCTTCATGACAAATACAACAGACACAAGATCATAAATGGATTTCACAAGTCATCAAACACACTGAATTTGCGCATATGTCATTAAAGGTTAATAAGTGAAACTGATACCCTTCCTTGTTGTGGAAAAATCAATACACTAAATCCAAGCATCCGACCGCTCCTAATTATGTCAAGTAAAAGATGACAAAGTTAACAGATTAAGGGCCTGTTCACTTAAACTGAATCTGACTGAACTGAACTGAACTGAACTGAACTGAACTGAACTGAACTGAACTGAACTGAACTGAACTGAATTGAACTGAACAAAACTGAACAAAACAAAACTGAACTGAACTGAACTGAACTGAACTGAACTGAATAAATAGAGTGATTTAAGATTTGGATTAGTGATTTGTAATATTAATTAGTATTATTTGTAGGTTAATTAAGTAATGGGTAATGAATTAATTATTATATATCTTAAAATAATAATGATTAATGGTAGTTACTACTGTCAACGTTCATTTTGTTATTTTTTTTTTTAAACTTGTTTTTGTAGGGTAATTTTGTATTGTTACTTGTGGATTTGACTATTCAACCCTTTTTACCTAATTAATGTTTCAAAAAAAAAAAACAAATATTAATAATAATAATAACTTCTTACCTAAAATCTCATCACATATCCTCATTTGGCCGCCTCCTCTCACATCCTCATCTCTCTTTCTTGCTTTTTTTTTAAAAAAAAAATAAATTAATAAATTAAGATTTAAAAAAAAAAAATAGAACATCGGAGAATAAATAGATCGCTGACATCATCGGAGGATAATCAATTCGGCGGCATCATCGAAGGCGGATAATCAGATCGTATTCAACCCATCTTCTTCCAAGCAAATACAGGTAAATTTCTAGAACTTTTATGTTTCAATCTTCTGATTTTATCTTGTTCAATTTTTGTTGGTTAGTCGAATTTTCTGAATTTTTTTTGTTCAAATTATTTTGTTCAATTTGCTTAATTTTTGCTGGTTACTCGAATTGAGTCGATTTTTTTTTTTTTTTTTTAATTATGACTTCAGTCGATTTTTTTTCAGAACTTTTTTTTCCTATTTTGTCGATTGTTGTTGGGACTTTCAACAGTTAATTGTCTGAGAGAATATTTGTCATTAAATCGACCTTATGCAGTCTTTGTTGTTAAATTGTTGTTGCTGAATGTATGTTGTTTGAGTGGAGATGAAACTAAGTCATCATTTTGTTCAATGTCTAGCTTCATTTGGTTGTTTGCAATGGCACAACGGGTACATTTCACCACAGACGTTAAATTGGTACTTTTTTCAATCCTGCCTGACCATGTTAGCCCCTCTGGGTCGAAAATTGAGTGGCCTATTGTTGCTGAAACGTTAAATACACGAAAAGGATTGGATATTCCATGGCTTTCGATTAAGAATTGGTACGCATATGCAAAAGAAAAACACAAAGCTTGGAATGAATTAAAACAATGGACTGGTATTGGATGGAAACAAAATGGTTGTCCTGATGTTGATGTTACCAGTGAAAAATGGAAAGCCTTTCATAAGGTACTTGGTGACTGCCTTTTATTTTTATTCAATTGTTCCATTATGTGTGAAAGTAGTATATTGTTTTTGAAACTTCATTTTATTGCAGCGATATAAAGCCATAGCTAAAGGGTTTCTTAAAAATCCATTAGAATTTGAGGAAGAATGGGATAAGATTTTGCGTAGTGGTTATGCAACGGGTGAAAAATCTTATACTCCATCATCGGTACCAGAGAAACAAAAAGAAGCTGAAACTGTTGCTGAAGGGGAACGTGAAGAATCTGCTGACTCTGATGATGTGCAAAAAGTGCAAGAACTGACAACACAAAACAAAGAAGTTGCCCGCACCGAGCCAAGAAAGCGTACGAGTGTTGAAACAAAATCGCAGCCCTCTAAAAAAAGTTCTAGAAGTTCTAGGGAGGAGGACATTGATACATGTCTCCATCAAATGAAGAAATCTTCCGCGAGTCAATCTTCAAAACAATTTAATTCATTTGATGAAGTTCAAAATAAGTTGGAGTCCATGGGGATTGTGGAGAAGTACGGGGATGAATTTGTGGTGGATATCCTAGATAGCTTTCGCCGTACTCCGGGGGCCGTTGATCTTTTTAACTCTCTTCGTTCTGATGTTGGCAGACTTCATTTCTTGAGGAAGCACTGTATGCTTGATGACGAAGTTTATAGGCCACTAATGCCTATGGATGAAGATGAAGGTGCTTTTAATGGCTAAAACGAATCTGTTGTTCCAACTGTAACGAATCTGTTGTTTGAAATTGTGTTTCTTTATTAGTTACTTAATGTTTATGTATTTGGATTTTAGTTGAGCATTTGAGTTTCATGTGTTGTTTGTTGTGGATTTGAGTTGCAGCAGTAGTTTCTTGTGGATTTGGATCTGTGTTTGAAGTATTGTTATGTATTTGGATTTGTTGTTTCAACTGTTGTTTCTTGTCGATTGAACTAATGTTATGTATGAGCTTTCTTGTGTTTCTATGAGCTTTCATTAAGATTATGTATGAGCTTTGTGTGCTTGTGTAGAATGGATGATGAGTTGCAGGAAAGTTTGACACGTGTAGCGTTGCATGAGCTAAGGAGATTGACAACTGGAGTTCAACGGTTGCCTCTTCATTGTGGTGGTGAATCAGGTCATCAGTTCATACATAGGATGCTCACAGGCCATCACAACTTGTGCAAAGAACAACTTCGGCTAAGTAGAGAAGTGTTCATAAATCTTGCTAATGTCCTTAGAGAACAGCAATTGCTGAAAGATGGTAATGGTAGACATATGGGAACTGAAGAGCAACTTGGGATGAGTGTGTACATGCTAGCCAAACCTGCTTCTGTTCGTGACAGTGCAGAAAGATTTCAACACTCGGTAAGCACCGTTTCAAAGTATTTCCATGAGGTATTAGGTGCTTTAGAGACATTGTCGACTCAAATAATTCGACCATATCAAAGTTTGAATGAAACTCCTCATGAAATTCAGAACAGCAGCAGATTATGGCCTTTCTTCAAGGTACTTTCAATGTCATTTTTAATATTACTTAACAATAACTTTCTAATTTTATATTAATGTGTAACAAACATTTTTGTGTCAGGATTGTGTTGGTGCCATTGATGGTACCCATATACCTGCAGTTGTTGCGGATGCTCAAAGCAAAGCCTTCAGAGATCGTCATGGGAACAAATCATGGAATGTGTTGGCAGTGTGTTCACTAAACATGTTGTTCACTCACATCAATGTAGGCTACGAAGGAAGTGCACATGATTCAACCGTATGGAGGCGAAGCTTAGGAAATGCAAAAATGGGCTTCCCTCATCCCCCGTCTGGTACAAAATAAGCTTAATTACCTGTATAAAATGTGCAAAGAACATCACTTTGATAAACTAACATCCATTCTGTTGTATAGGAAAATACTATGTGGTCGATTCGGCGTATCCAAACACAGTCGGGTACTTGAGTCCACATGTAGGACATGGGACGAGATATCATTTGCCTGATTTCAGACGCGGGACTCCACCACAAGGAAAGTATGAGCAATTCAATTACCGACATTCTTCGTGTCGAAATGTAATTGAGAGGATCTTTGCGGTTCTAAAAAATAGGTGGAAGGTCCTACAACCTAAGGGGATGCCACAGATGACTTTGGATTATCAATTGCAAATTATCGTCGCTTGTTGTACTCTACACAACTTCACTCGTTTACATGATCTAGGGATTCCTTTCACACACCAAATTGAAATGATTGAACCAAGTGAAGATCATTCTATGTACGATGATACACGAAAACAAACTATGAACATTGTACGAGAACAAATAACTAATCAAATATGGGAGTCAATTCAGGCAAATATCCCGGAACCGGAGGATGTTGATGGAGAAGACCAAGATGATGATGATGAACTAACCGACTATGAAGACTAGTAAATATAAAAAATTAGTCGATGTAATAAAATTAGTAGATTATGGAGACTAGTAGATGTAAAAAAAATATTATTGTAAATCTTATTAGAATCATATTAATATCAATATTATTATTATTAGTTTTATTATAATTATTATTACTATCATTAAAATTATTATTATTACTATTCTTGTAGCTTATAGTTACAATAAATTTTATTATTCTTAATTATTATTTTCTCGCAAATTTTAATGATAAAATGTGAATATTAAATATTATAACACAATATTAGAACACAATAAATATTAGAGTTACAAAATAAATATTAAATATTAATACAATGTCAACATTGTAACTTGTAGCTTAGTTTGTGCAAAGAATAGAAAACAAAATTAACAAAATTAACAAACTAATTAACATAATGAAGGAAAATGTCAGAACAGAACAGAACAGAACTGAACTGAACAGAACAGAACAGAACTGAACAAAACAAAATTGAACTGAACTGAACTGAACTGAACTGAACTGAACTGAACTGAACTTATGATAAGTTTAAGTGAACAGACCCTAAGCACGTGTCATTAAAGTTAATTAGTGATATCACCCTTCCTATAGTGGAAATTTTAACACAATTAAACCGAACATCCAACCTTCCTAAATATGTCAAGTAAAAGATGACAATTTAACTAATTCATCTTGATTATCTATCATTCAGATGAATATAGCACTCAAGAAAGGTGACAAATGGAGCAATAATGCAGTCTAATATACATATATGTGCGTGTGTGTGCGCGTTCAAGATAATATTTTTATCACTTATACAATTATTAAGGTTAACATAATGATGTTCCCCACATCCATACTTGTAATGGGTATATAATTATATATGGAGAGATGACTATAACATGAAAAGACATCAGCTTATCCTTTTCCTGACAGCTATATGGATTGATTCTAAAGGTCAGTTTCAAGTCATTGTGAAATCAAGGCAGAAAGAAGGTTAGAAGAGGTTTTGAGCTCTTTACAAATTCAAATCAAAGGGTAGAAAACTAGAAACTAGAAACCCACAGACTGCCAAACAATTACCACTACAGTACACATGAGCAGATGAGATTATTATCAGCATAGTGTTCGCATAAGCATTAGAGTGAATGGTAACATGTCTCCAGCCCAACCCATGTGTCCATAATGTCGTGCTTGTATTCCTAAATCAAAATTTTCATAACTTTACGATCTTTGTCGTGCCAACTAACTGGGTCATGGTTGTGCTGTGATTTTAAAACTAAAAGTGTGGCTCAACTATGGCCCACAACGTGGCGTACCAATTGGGGGAACCAAAAATTTATTTAAGAGGGGGTCTATAAATAAGCTTTATTTATTTTGGGCTGGGGGGCAAATATAAAAATTAGCCTTTTTAACCTTAATATAAAAAAAATAAATTGATGGGGGCCGGGACCAGGGCCTGCACCCCGCACCCCCTTTACTCAAAATTTGCTTTCACTAAAATTTCTCTACTAAAACTGTTAGATGCAACACAAAGACCAACGCAAAACTTATAACTAGTTAACTACAGCCAGAAAAACTAAAGTGTACCCAATTACCTAACCCAGACTTGAACTATACTCGAAATTGCATGAAGTATAGACACAAATTAAATTCTACCTGATTGACTTAGAAACTGGTAAGGCTATTTTTTAGATTAAATACCATAACAAGCTAGCGAAAAGATACCCAAAAATCCCAAATTGGTCTAAAACAAAGCTGAGCAATTCTTCAATGAATCCTACATGCACCGATCAACCCATAACCAAAAAGAACTTGTTCGCCACTCTATATTGAATCAATATGGTTAGTATCTCATACCAGTCCTTATATCTATTCTAAGCAATATTTATAATGTAACAATAAACCTGACAAAAGGGTTTGAAGGAGAGCGCTTACATGAACTACATCTTTACCATCTCATGTCAAAGTAATTTCACACATGCAATTAGGTGATTTGCATGGCAAATGATTAGCCAGCCAACATGCAGTCACGTGATTTGCATTCCATTTGTGATACAAGAGCATGTGATAGTAAACTTCAACCAAAAAGACACTCTAAATGGTTGCAGACATACTGCTACCAAAGATTTCCACGTATTGGCCTAGACACCTAAAGTATACCTATAACTGAGTATGGCTGACATCAATGGAACAGTATAGCTTACCTTACCACAAATTAACAGCAAAACTATGGGAAAATAAGGCAACCAATAGGAAATCGCACAGTAACAATACAACAGTACCTAAAAGAGTTAGTAGACCAAACCAGAACCTCCTATACAGATATGACCATGACATGATAAGCCACCTCAGTTTGTCTTTTCCAAGTGTTTCTTCCATGTTACTACAATCTTCCAGGTTACTGCAATTATCCAATCATAACTGAATGTACGAATTTACCACCTCAGTACAACTTCTTACATATAAACTCACAAATGACTAAATCTGAAAAAGCAGTGTAAAATTTAAGAAACAGCTAGCTCAAGGGATCATCATGAAGGTCTGTCAAACACCTCCTTTCCCAAGGTATAGATAGCTTCTATTGAACCTAATTCTAAATTCGTGTAATGATTTATGCAGTTACTCAGCTGGATGCATCGGAAATTACAAAAGGATGCAACAGGTTCATTGACAGCTTCAGTTGCTGGTATTACCACACCCTCAATCCTTCTAGAGCATGACCATGCATTGTAACACACTAACATTCAATACCCCATTGCTTTATGAGCAACAGCTATAGAAAAAACAACATAACACTCTACATCAGTGATGATTTTTTTTTCATTTAATTTAACGTCAAGCATTCCTCCAGAAAATTAGCTCCCAAGTCATAAAAGATATTTTGCAAAAAAGAAATAATAGTAATGTAATGTAATGCAATTACCAAATAATCTTTATTTCTGGTTTCAGGAAACTCTGGCCTTTACTTGATGCTAAATTCATCAGCCAACAATCAAGGAGATCATGCACCAAGTAACGACATCAAAAAGGCATGGGAAACAAATCAACATTGCCAGCATCACCTTCAGGAATTCAATGGTGAAAACACCAAATACTACAATGAAAACCAACCCACAGAGATATTTCCTGGCTTCCTGACAATTGGAACTCTTAGTGTGGAGCCAATATCAGAGCCTCCAACGCCAACACTTGAGTTACCTTATCAGGCAATAAATGAAAGTGTTATGGCAGAAATGAAATATGATTTGAAGCTCATCAATGAAGAGTTGGAAAAATTTCTCAAGTTTGAAGCAGAAAAGGAAGGAAACATTGACTCATCAAGGAAAAACAGCCAAGCAAGCAGTATTACCCTTGGTGATGAGTTAAAGGAAGATGTGTGTGACCACAACTCTGTCATTAAGCAAGTCTATCCCCTGCAAGGATATCTTCTTGGGTCATCCACCGATCTCATAGAAACAAAGCCAATGGCAATGAAAGAAAGGGCATCTCTCTATGATCTATTTAAGAATAGCACAACCATGGATGGAAACTCCTCCAAAGAATCTGAAAGTGCCCAGAAACAAACCATTAAAAAACTCAAGTCGTCTTATTTTATGGACAAGATGCTGTACCGTACACAAACTTCACCCAATATCTCCAATCACTCTACCAACCATGCAGCTGAATCTTTTCCGGCTCCGAAAAAACACAACAAGGTAAGTCTTTTTCTATTACTTCATGTCATCCTTATAATAGTAAAACTGCTAGAGCCCTTCAACATAAAGCTCAATCGAGGGGGTTTCAGGAAAAATAAAAGCCTAAACCATAACCCAGCTTGATCACATATTGTGCATTGAACCTTGAACCTATTTAAGGACCCACATAGCAACTCTTGATACTCTTAGACCTAAAGAGACGGGCAACCTTCTCAACTAGAAAACAAAGGCCAAAGCTTCCACAGATTAAAGTGACATTGAGCACACCCAATGAAACAATGATCCACTAAATCAACCTGGCTACATGAAGATTTACTTCAACAATTGACAAATGAATACTACACCAAGAATTGACGAGAGTTTTACTCCAAGAATTGACGAGCAGATTCATTTTCTACCTGGCTAGCTAATGCCTCAATTCAAGCCAAAATGCCAAAGCATTGCTAACTGATATTGCAATGTTGCAATGACTATAAGGAAAATAAGACATGCTTAGTTGAACTTAGACCATCTTCTTTTATTTAATCCCACCTTTTGATTATATTTTGGGAATTTTCATTTCAAGATAAATCAAGTGAAAAGGGTTACAATTTTGGAAATTTTGCTAAGGCCATTTGTTAAAAACTACTTGCTGTTATAATGAGATATTACACCCAAAGTTTGTACTATTACAAGTTGATGAAAAGAAAAAATCAATCATAAAAAATTATCAAAATTTCAAGCTATTCATAGTTTTTCTATATGAAAAGCTTTGCAAGAAATATCAACACACGGTTTTGATTAGTCCATCAAATTAGCGTAGAAAAACATGGTTTTGATTATTCCAATCTCATGCTATTTCACATTCGAAAAACATGCTCCAAATTTGAGTATCAAATTAGTCCAATCAAGCATGGACTATCAAATTAGAGTAGAAAAGGATGGTTTTGATTAAATCACCCTTCACAAATCCCGTCGATTTTAGATCTAACTAGTGTGACAACCCGAGCTTTCCCCGTGTGTTACTTTTTTTTCACTTGATATGTATTTATTTTCTACCCTTGTGAAAATTATTTTACAAAAAACCTAGCATCTAATTTAATAATAAATGAAAGTAATATATATTGTTATGTGGATATTTAAAGCATTAATCAAAATTGGTTGAGATAATTTTGACCTTGATTTGTAAGCAAAGATAGATTCGAATATAGCTCTAAACATTTTTTTTTTGTTAAATTATGTGGTATGCTGGCACATAACTTTTGAGTATGCAACATGGACAATCCTAATTCCTATGTGGCACAATACGGTATCAAGAGCGCCTTTTAATATATTGTATAGATTGAAGGAGATTATCATTAAATAACATTAACTTGATCAGATTAAGGGTTTAGGGTAAAAAGTTCGGGTTTTTTTTCCTTTTACCCATGCAGTTTCATGAAACTCATTGTGCACCCTTACAAGTTTTAAAATTCGTGTACCCTTAAATTTAGAAAAAGAACTCTCCAAACCTTAGCCCCTAACCTTAATAAAAAATAAAAAACCTCTTATGTTTTTTTGCCCTAGTCTCTTTCCTCCCTCTTTAATCCTTCCTTCATTCCACCATCTTCTCCCTCATTCAACCATGTGTCCATTGTTAACATGTCACAAAAAAAAAAACTTGAAATTCGTAAGCACCAATAACTTGAAAATACTAGAAATTCCTTCAAGTTCACGAATTTCAATTTCAAAAAAAAAAAGAAAGAAAAAAAAGAAGAATTTCAAGTTATTAAGGGATTTGTTATTTGGCAATTTAATTTCAAATATTTTAAAATTTTTGTTGTTTGAGTGTTGGGCTTTTATTGTTGATTAGCATTGTGTTTTATCTGGACGAGAATGGAATAGAATAACCTAAAGTGCTAATTGCTAAAAATTTGATTCGGATATATCGGCTTATGTTGATGGAGGATTAAAGACTAAGGGGGTGAAGGAAATAAGAGCACGAAGAAAAGTTAACGGATTTTTTTAACACTGTTAGCTAGTAAGGGTATTTGGAGAATTTTACTTGCATTTAAGGTTATACGGTGAACTTTAAAACTTACAAAGGGTACATTGTGAATTTCATGAAACCTTAGGGGTACACGGTGAATAAACCGGAAAAAGTTGACATTTTTTAGTGCACAATTTGGACTAATTAATAACTGCCATTTAGAGAAAAGAGGGGTGGGGGGGGGGGGCTTTAGGGTGTGCAATTAGGGGCTTTCATTGACAAGAGAAGCCCTGGTTAAACATAAACTGCCTTAATATTGTCTGGCATCTCACCATAACAAGGAGACAAAAATAGCCTACATAACACAACACTAAATCCACAGATCAAGCAGCTTTTCCACAAAAAGGTTCATCCTGAAATAAGCAAAGTTGCATCTGCTGCAAAAGAGCCCAAGTACAGCAAGTACAAGAAGGAGAAGAAGAAATTTTTTAACCCCAGTAACAGCAATATAGATTCATCAAGCAGCAGCACACAGAGCAGGATTAGCTGTTGGGGCAGCCTCAAGAAAGTAAAAAATCAATTTGCCAATGCTGATACAAAACTACCTAACGATGCAATCACTGAGAACAATTTGGATCTTTCGCTAAAAGACACAAATGATGGTGTAGGCAACGAGCATTGGATCAAAACCGATGAGGATTGTAAGTGCAAATGCTTTATCTTTAGTAGTTTGCATAATCTAATAATATATTGATAAGAGATTATGGTAAATTTCACTAGGTCAAGAAGAAATCGTGAAGAAGCATGGCAAAAAAATTTAGATACTGCTAATAATCTTAAATAAGGCCTCCCTCATTCTAAATGCTTTATCCTTAGTGGTTTGTACTTTGTATAATCTAGTAATATTGTGATAAGAGATTATGGCAAATTTCACTAGGTCAAGAAGAAATCATGAAGAAGCATGGCAAAAAATTTAGATAATGCTAATAATCTTAGATAAACCCTCCTCATTCTGAATTTAACCCCTTGAAAGAAAACGAAGAGAATCAATCTCCAGATTCAAATGCTAGCTTATAGTCTCTCTAGCACTCCAGGACTCCGTGCCAAATGATAATGACAATGTCTAGGGCCCAAAAATTTTTTTAAAAAAAAGTCCATATTTTGTTTTGCAGAAAAGTACAAAAGTCCAAGAAGGTGCAATATTCAAATCTTTAATCATCATACCATTCATTTTTGTTTGAGTCTCTTCAAATAAGTCGTAATTATAGCCAGTGCTCTCATTCATTGACTCCCAACTCTTGGTGATGCAGATTTCATATTGGAGCTGCAGCAGAAGAATGAAGGAGTTCAAAATTAGAAGTTAGTACGCACCTAAATAAAAGTATTTCCCTAAATGGCTCGAACTGCATGAGCTTATGCATTATATGCAAGAGTCTGCTTTATTGTCATTGTGAACTTTGTGCAATTGTGCTGGTGATTATTATAACAAGTGTGCTGTTTTTTTCCTATTTCTATTTCCAAAGGACATCACTGTAAATTGTCTGTACTGTGCTTTGAAACAATCAGGTATGCTGCTTTTTTTCTCCATTTATTTAACCAAGTTCCTTACACCAATACTTCTCTATTGACCATAGTGCAATGAACCAGCCTATTTGAATTAATTTTCAGAATTATGTCTTTTTTATTATTTTGTTTTATTTACTTTTACTCTTGTCCTTTTTACTTGTATTTTGTCATTATTTGCTTTTGTATTTTCTTAGTGGGTGTACTAGCTGATTTGTTCAGTCCTTTTGGGTGATATGTAGTGGCTTATGGACAAATTAGAGGAGTATAAATAAGAAGTGGGGAGGGAAGAGAGAGGGCATCCAGAATATTATCATTGAGAGTACTTGAGAGAGCTATGGCCTAAAGCCATTATTTTGTAATCCCATTATCTATCAATATCAAGTAACCTTCCTGCTTATCTTATTGTGCTACTGCTACTGTTATTCTTGCTATTGTGTGAACGTGTTTTCAGTGAAGCATTGCACATAGCAACTCAGACAAGGAACTAAAGGGATTATAGTCATGCGAGTAATGATGGCATTACAGTCATGTGAGTAGGAAATTGTGGCTCTTTCCAAAAGTCATAAATGCAAATAGAAAAAAAAACATCTCTTCACTCCTAATCTGATATTATGGTGCCGGTATAGACCGAAATTCCGTTATGATCCAATTCCGCAAACAAGCAATAAATTTCCTACAAGCAATAATACATGAATCTCATTTTTGAAGCAAACATTAGATAATGATGACTTTAGCTAGACTCTGTTTCAGCATAGATGCTCAGTCACTTCGCAGCTAGTATCATCTGCTTCCCTACAATGCTGATACCAGCTAGCACATAAACCAGTTCAGCATAGTAAAATCAGTAAGGCACCTTAGGACACAATGAGTTTTAATTGCCAAGGTATCAGTGTTGATGACTCCTTCATTTGACCAGCAACTCATATTAGAATTGATAATTTACTAAAGTAGGCTACACAGCATTGTCCATCATATTCAGTTTGGAAGAAAGTGCTCTCAGAGTCAACTTTCCAGCAGGTCACATGTAAGACTTCATCAAATTCCTAGATCCTAATCAACTTTTTATTTGCCTCCGCCATTCTATGAGTCTCTTCCTTTCACAGCACTCCCTTTAAGCAGCATTCCTAATTTGAAAGCGGCGTTTTTACCTAATCATATTCAGGCTATCCCCTAATGACCATATTCAAGAGCTAATTTCCATTAATAAGTGAATCAACAGCAAGAATATTGAACAATTCCTTTTCATGGGCAACCTCATCACCCTCGCTATTGGAAACATCTAACTAACTCAAACTGACCTATAAAGAGTGTTAAATTACGTATTATCAGGGTTTCACATAGTGATATAAATGGCTTACGGGAACATAAAATATGCTTTTCTTTTTTAATTTCCCCCCAGGCAGTATCTGAAAAACAAGATTTACTTAATTACTCAATAGAATGCAAAGAAAACCATGATTTCTAACAAAGATGAGGTTAGGTCACTAACCTTATAAAGAAAGTTGGCGAAATTACATGTAGCCTATCTTATGGTAGATTATTCGTCAAGCGTAAGAGTAGAATTTTGATACTTCATAAAGATCATAACTTGTTATATAAAATGCCATGCTCATTGATGAGAAGATGGTCTTACTAGTTTGTATACTTCAATCTTTGCCATTGAAAAAAGATTGATTATCATGAATAAATCACCAAATAATGGAAATTCAACATACCAAATAATGAAAAGTGAAAACTAAACATGCCAAATAATGAAAACTCAAGATGGCATGATTAGCTATACATTGAACTAGTTATCCTTTATACTCAATGAAGTCACATAAGATTTATTTGCCCATCTCTCTCAAAAAATAAAAAAATAAATAAATTATTTGCCCATCAAAATTGGTTGGTGTTGAATACTGGCATATTTATGTTCAAGTGTCTATATCTAATCAAGAGATCTCTAAAATCCAGTTCCAAACTTCTAAGTAGCACCACTATATGATCACCTAGGTAGATATTGCAAAATTCCAAGTACAAGAACATATAAGATATAACACAAACTAAGAACTACTAGGAGCATCTTACGTTTCCCCTTCCAATATCCACAGTTAGGTTCTTGTAAAATACTTTATGCTTTGGCTTGTTGGCAGGTTTTCTAAAAAGCCAATGACCTATCAAGCATTAGGATGATGCTTCATCCATGTTAACATTAGTTACAGGCTACAATACAAAAAATTGAACTCTTCAAAATAAAGCCTATTATTACTATAATTGTTTGGCATAACATACAGAGTGCAACTCCATTGTTTTCCTTTTCCTCACATAGGTCCAGCTTATCTGATAGTATGTTCTAAATAAACACATTCAGCCATTTAGGAAATAGAGGTCTGCATAAGGCAAGAGCTAAGTCATGAGCTTATGCAAACTGCAAAGTATGGCAGATATTTATTTATAGCAAGTTGCAACCATTAAAGTGGAACGCCTATCATAAAAATACACTATGTGGCACTGAGCATTTCATACTAACATATCACAGTATTCACAGTGAGAGTACCATATATCAACAATACTGTAAGATCAAAACGGATACTCCTTCCGATCCAAATCAATCACAACAAATTTGATGACACAAAATCCTAGGCAAAATTTCATTGGGGTAATTAGAAAAAAATGGTGGCATGAGATTAGATATTATGTAGAGAGAAAGTGGGGACACCTAAAAAATTAATTGGGTCCATGTTTTAATAAGCAATTAAGCATGGATATTTTGGTCATTTCATACAAAAAAAAAAGTTGCTAAATAAGGAAGGAATGAAATTGTTGCGATTAATTTGAAACTCCCAAATTGAGGAATTATTGCAATTAATTTGGATAGGAGGAAGTAGTAATAATAATAATAATGGATTTATTTTAAATTATTGAGATATAACATCCTTGGGTTACCCCGTCAAAAAAAATCCTTGGGTTAAACCGTTAAATTCAACCATGATTATGTGAGCAATAACTATAAGTTAAGTGATCATGGAAGACCTCTTTTATTGCTGTGTGTATATATATATATATATGAATTTTTTCAACTATAACATTATGTTCAAATTGTAACAGTTATAAACAATACTACTGTTCTCAAAGAACAAAAACATTGCATCACAAAGAATGGCTATGTAAGTTGTGGTCAAGTGTATGCATTCATCGCAAGTGTGTTCAAGACATATGTAACACAATTAGACTATGAAGGAGTATCTAATGTTAGCAAACCTTTATAGACGAATACACTCAAGACACCAAGATATGCGTAGACAATTATGGCTTAGTGCAAGGAAAAACTTATCTGTGTTTTCTTCGCATAAGTATTTGACTCTTCATTCAACAAATCAAATTCTTTTCCTGCTTGTGTTAAGAAAGTCACAACACCAACAATAACATTCGTTAAAGAAATTCCGCCAAAGCTATCCAGTTTGATGAATTTAAAGCCACAAATTGCATTTACATTAGCCAATAGATAGGACTTCTTGATCACAATTGTTGGAGTGAAGCTAATAGAAACTCTTTGTGCTTGAATGATTAAATCTTAGCCCTGCTAGACAAGTCAGGGCAATGGTATGGATAGAATTTAAATAACAGAAGGCTCACCACCTTGACCACCGACCCCCTTTGTCGCTCTATCCTGCCTGAAGCTTGCAAAAACTGAGATTCACCTTTAATTGGTAGTCTCTGTCTTTAAACAACTTTTAAAACAGAAAATTTAGGGTAAGGATCCATGCATCTAACAATTAGTTCCCATAAATCAAGTAAAGTACCCTAAAAGATTCAGATAAAACCACAACATTTACATCCCATCAGAGGGCTCATAAGGCACAAAGCATTGATCTTTAAAAAAATATCAGCTATTTAGAATACCTATTACCTTCACAATAACTTATACTATTTTTACTACCAAGCCTAAAATATCCACCTCAGAAGGCTCACAACAGATCAAAAGCAAAACATCAATATCAAAAGTAAATTTATAACGACAAAGGCTCCTCTTTAAGGACCCCACCACCTTCCATCCTCCATGATTGATCAACAAGGGGAGCTAGCTCTCTGCAAGTCAGAGAACACAATATCACCAAAGTTACCTGCAAAAGATCAAGATGAAGAACTGGAAGAAAGGAAGGCTTACTTCAGATCATGGCTGACAACAAGTAGAGTCAGCTCCTTCTTCAGATACTTCAGCAGTTTTGCTACATCTGCTCGTGCCTTCCAATCTACCTCGATAAAGAAGTTTGTAAAAATAAAAGTCAGAACCACAAAAGTGATACCTTTTTTTAATAAGACTATTACTACTCAAACGTTTTTTACTTGCACTATTCACATCAAAACTTTTGCTATTTCTAGTTTTAGATACAATAAATTTAAAAAAAAAAAAAAAAATACTTAGTCATGTGAGATCTTATTTGATTCATCTTAATATGCACTCTTTAAATATATGATTTTTTTCTTATGTGTATTTAAGATATTAATGTTTAAAGTTGTGTCTCGAAGACCCTGAAAAAAAGAAAATGTACAAATACAAAAGTAGTAAATAGTAACATGTGAACCAGAAAACATCTGATGACTTCAACTTCACCTAAAAAAAATATGCAAGGAGTAGTATACTCATTTTCTTTTATTACAACACTAAAGCATCAAGTCATAAGTCACTAGAACAAGTATAACAGAAATCTTAAAATAGTAATTGCATCACAATACCAAGACCAGCAAGTGGCTCATCCAGTATCAACAACTCTGGAACTTGAATCTGAAACAAAAATGAGAAAAAATTTATATGATATCAGTGCCGACAAACATAATAGGGATGTTTTAGCTACACTACTATGCATTAGTGCCACTATTTCATAAACTTGCAGTATAAATCACTCATAATTTTCAAGGCTGATCTTTTCCCCTTAATTCTATAAGGATAAATTGATAAATTGAAAATATCAAAAAAAAAAATATATATGCAAAGCTGATAGTACAGTTTTATCTATTACAGGCCAATATATTTCAAGAAAAACAAGTATTAAAAGTTCAAACATGAAAATGATAGGTAGCTTGCTATGAAAGAGGGAGTAATTAGTATCACTAGTATATAAAGCAAAATGGATGAACAGATTGAAGCTCTTACTAATTGAATGGCAAGAGCAAGCCGACGCTTGTAGCCACCACTAAGAGATTGAGGATCTTTATCAAAGGGCACATCATTCAACCCAACCTGATAATTATACAAATGCAAGTCAAAATAACTATTAAAAAATTAACAAAAAAAGCCACAATTTTTCTATAAACAAGAGAGAAAAAAAGAAACCCCTGATACAACCACACGGGGAATGGTGTCGTACATGTCAAAAGCAATCTAATTTGCAAAGAGAAGCATAATACCCAATTTAGAGCACGTGCAAGGTTCGAAGCAAGATGTTCCCTCATTTGAATACCCCCCTTTTGCTTTGGCCAGCCAAATGTTACCTCTTCCAGCAGAGTGTCGGCTAGAAAGTATCTAAAACAAATACCATGTAGGGCTTTTATCAACTTATTAAATTATAAATAAACAAAAATAAGTGAAGGTTATCTGGAATGAACAAGATAAGAAAGTGAACAGAATTACTGTATACAAGATTATGAGACTCGATCTATCAGAGAAAAAAGTACAAGTATGGTATCCCTCATAGGTGCCTTTGTTTTAAGCTGCAATTCAGATACAAGTATACAACTAGTCACCTAATGATCTTAGTAATTGCCAGAAAAGTAGCGCAATATGTGAGAACACATAAAATATGAACTTGACTATAAATAAACATTTATGTGCATACCCATAAGCAGTGGCGGAGCCAGGATTTACATCTTGGAGGGACGAATTGAGAAATAATTCGCCCTAAGATTGATAAAGAGGAATAATCATAGGAGATAAACCTAGTCATTATAAAGCTTCTAAACCTCATAGGGCTCATACACAACCTTTCCCCTCCTAATTGAGGTTAATATTGTTCTGATCTGGAGAGATACAAACACTTAATTAACCTCTAGTCTCCTTCTCAAGTTTCTTAGCTAAACCATAATTCAAATTTAAGCAAGTAAAACCCACCATAACCACAAACCTGCTTACATGTTAGATATGTAATTAGTCTCAATATAACTCTCCTAAACAATAAATTACAATATATAAAGAGCATAACAAGCCTAAAGGTCAAATGTATGATATTAATACACACTACTAAGTACTAATCAAAAAAATTAAGAAAATCAACATTGCTAAACCAGCTAGCTCAAAGCCTCAAACTACCAACCAATCAATCAACTAATTAAAGCCGCTAATACAAAAAGTGCAGTCAACTACATAAATGGTACTTGAACTAAATCACTTAAAACAAATAATAGCTAAAACATTTACTTAAACTAATAATATTAAAAATTAATTATAGCCAAGAAAATCAGTAACAAACTAAAAAAAATCTAAAGTGGGGGTACAATTGTCCCCTTGTCCCTCCTCTTGGCTCCACCAGTGCCTATGCGCACAACACGACTGTAAACTGTACAGTCGAGTTCAGATACAAAATCAACCTATATACAAACAAAAAAATCCAAGTTCATAAAATCTTCAACCCTCTGGTTAGTCAAACTCAACCAAGTAAGATATAATATTTCAAAACCTTAAAAAAATTGAAGTAAGCACATAACATAAATGACTCTGCTAATCCTGAGCCTGACCCCTACCAAGTGCCTATAGTCTAGCTCTAGTAAGTTTGAGTGTCTGACCCCTTGATGATTGTGGGTGCAGTCACTAGGGATGGGGGTACAAATGAATTCCCAACCTCAAAGTGTCCCTAGTGGACTTTGATCCAATGTCATCGAGGTCATGAGCTAAGCTTTGCTTGATGGAATATCAAAACAGGACAGATTATAACCTTTTTTTAATTATTGATAAAAATGAATGAACAAAGTAAAATTTTCAGACACCCAATATCCATGTGTCTGTGTGTATAACTCGCTCACATATGCACGTATAGTCAAGAAGTCTGTAGAATATTCATAGGCACCTGAAATCCATGTGTCTGTGTGTATAACTCAATCATATATGCAAGTAGTCATGAAGTCTAATTATAATGAAAAGCGGACAATTAACATGCAACTTAGAAGTTCAAAAATACAGGAAATAACTACTCCTAGAAGGCAACGAAAAGGTTTTAGTATTGAAGATTCAACACAAAAACCAATTGAACAGCCCCTGCTTCAGCAACAATGCACACCTTTCTGGGAACTGAAAAACTATACCAACTTTCTCTGGTGGTAATAATTCGGGAGGCTGATTTAGACATCCATCCTCTCCATATCTTTGTAGATATATGGAACCTGATGTTGGTTTGCTAAGGCCAGCAAGTAGCTGCAAACAATAAGAATGTCAAAGGCTAACATTAAAAATAAGGAAATGCGATGTTGACAGAATGATAGGGTTACCAAGAAAACTATTAAAAACCTGCAATAGCGTCGTTTTGCCACTGCCACTCCTTCCAAAGATTAAGCCAAAACTGAGAAATAACAAGATAAGCTCAGTTTGTGAAATGAAATCGTCTCATTCACATACATAGATTAAGTGGCTTTAAGTTGCACAGAACGAGGAACTCGTTACAAAGCTCATACCCAGAAAGGCATGACAAGGTCAGAATATAATAGGTTTGCGCAATAACAAGTACTCCTTTTTTATTATTAGGAAATATTGAAATTTTGAGGAAAAGAAAATTTTGAACACTAACCATTTGGGTACATAACCTTAAAGGGTAACTGACTGAATTCATAAAATACAGCATTGCATGCATCCAATTATTCATTATTACATTGGGGAGGAGGAAAGATTATCTTAGTTAAGCCCTTGTTTTTTTGTAAAATTCGTAGATTAAAAAGCTATCCACACTCCACAGCAAACAAATAAATGGTGGGTTGCAACCTTATTAACAAAGAACTATAAAACAAAATCATGAAACAAAAAAAAGAAGTGCTTTTGTATGGAAACTGGAATAATCATAGGAGATAAACCTGGTCATTGAGCTTTTCATTAAATTTTCCATCCTTAATATGAGAAACACAAGTTTGCAGCAACAAGGGTAATATATGTCAATTCCAGATAAAGGATTTCCACAGACAAAACCCTATATTCCATATACTTCCACAATTCTAAATGTACAATTCAAATTCAGGGCTAAATACTAAAGGAATTTTTTTAATAATAAAAAGAAAAAAACTACCATTTCCAAACTTTCGTTTCTGGTCATATATTACAGGAAGGTTGTCACTTATGGAGGATTCCATTACAAACCTACTTATCCAGTGACATTCTAGCTGGAAAAAAAAGAAGTAAAAATACAAAGAAAGATGGAAACCATAGCCAACTAATCCACCCCACTAAAGCCTTTTCAAGCTACTACGTACAAAAGTTGTGATACTCATCAAGCATACCTTTTTTGTGGAAGAGAAAAGCTTATGTCATTCAAAATATTAAGTTGAGTCCCAGGTGGCCTATAAGAGAGATTTCTAACCTTGCAGGGGAGAAAAAGTATGTGAGTTTTCAAAATACTAAGTAGAATATAACGGAAATAAAGCTGAAATAAGAAACTACTTTCACCCACAAGAAAAACAGAAGATTTTGTTCCTACAAGCACAAAATATTACTGTTGAATGCTATTTCATGAAATCTGCAATAAAGGAAGACAAGGCCATCTCATATGGAAATGCAAATGACTTAAGTTTTTCTTTATTCTCTAAATATAACATCTACATTGTAGCACACTAATATTGCTAGCACCAACACCAAGGAATAAAACCTACTAAGCTGACAGGTTTTTCAAGACAGGGATGAAATCGAACTCCATTCTCAAGGGTAGTAAGGTAATACTAAATAAGTTCAGCAAGACCATTCTCAAAAAAAAAAAAAAAAAAGTTCAGCAAGACTAGTATATTTGAAAGAATCCAAGGGGTCCTTGTAAAACTAGGAATGAGGCAAGCATATCCACTACTTTAGCTTTACACAAGCAGCATAAATTTTATTCGTATTTTTTTTTTATTTTGCTGTATAAGGAACCACAAAAGGCAATCGAGCGAAAGGGATTTAATCCTAGGCCTTAAGTGTCACTATCCAACAATCCAACACTTTAACCATCTAAAAAACCTACATAATTGATGATTCTATTGACCTTTGATTTAATATCAACCCACCACCTCAAATCTCATAACAATCGATCATTTGATTCTATATTCTACAATCATTTTATTATTATAAATTTGTATTTGTAATACATCACAGTATCAACACATTAAAATAAAGCAAATGACAGAGTTCTATACTAATGGCACCAACATGTAATAGATGCCAAAGCCTATCTACAGAATATATGAGAAAACACTTATCCTATACGATGATTAAATGGATATGGAAAAAGTGCCAAAAAGAATTTATTTAAGTTAGCCTGTGAAGTTACAATAATCAGGATACATATTTTATACACCTTTCTCAATACGGCATTTTTCACCCTTCCATAGCTGTGGCATTTTTCACATCTTCCCATCGACTTTAACACTGTTAGCAGATAATGTGCATATGCAGCCATTCAAAGTCATACAGGGAACGCTTTTTAGTCAGGTAAATTTTTAGACTCCAGCATTATTAATCAACTCAAATGTAACAATAAGCACATAATAGTGGTGAGCCACAGCTAAAAAAATCTTTAGGAAATAAGATACATCGACAACACCATAGAAAGCAAATATGATCACCAGATTCTTTCCTTTTTTCTTTTTTTTTTTTTTTTTTTTGTATTTGTTCAGTTTGCAAAGAAGGAAAGAGGATCCTCTATTGTTCAAATAACTAGTGCTAAATGAAAATCAAATTCAAACAGCCGATTCATCTATTAGCTACATGTTTATGCAGGATAGTGATTTTGGCAATCCAAAACTCATTTCTGCACTCCACTTTAGGAACATGGTTTACATCGGATAGTGAAAAGCAGCATCCGTTTACATCTCAGTAGTTTCAATATAGGAATGTAAATGAAGGTTCACATTGTAACAAAAGATTGACTATTCTTTATTAGGTTCTTTCTTTTCCTTTTCCATTTAAATTCCACCAAAGGTTGGAAATTAAGATTATGAGGGAGGTGGTACTTGATAAGGAATGTTCATTCATTTTTCCCACAAATGTTTATCAATTTCATCCCATTCTACCCCTTTCCTCAGCACTTCTTTCAATATTCAATTGAATAATGCTTAAAACGAGGATTGGGCAAGCGTTTGACCTAGTCTCCGAAATTAGATTGCGAAATTCACAACTAATTACGGGTCAATTTCAATTTTTTTCTCCCACAACCCAATTCTAATGTCTTTAATTGACGAGGAAGTCTAGGATGCTTCGAAATTTTTTCACGCAGTATTCAAAAAAATAAATAAATAAATAAATGCATTGACCGGGAAAAATTAGACATACTTCAAAGCAGGAATGGTCGCAGAAGATTCTCGAAGGCTGCAACTTTCTTGACTTCAATCTGAAAGAAAGAAGAAACTGTACGTTGTAAAGTCTAATCCTAATTCTAATTCAATCCTGTAAAATACAAATGAAAGTACGTAAAATATTAATAATAATAGGGGGGAAAGTCGAGAAAGTCAGAGAGAGAGAGAGAGGGATTTGGAAGAATTTACTTGAAGTCAGGAGCAAAGGATTTAACTGCCATGAATTTAGAGGAATAAGCTGACATGCACACCTCCATCTTTCTTACAGTGCGCGAACATTAAAGCTCAAGTGTGTGTGGGGCGAAATTCCGACTGTGTGTTTGGTGTCCATAGGAGTGGAGGAGAATGATACGCCGAGGTAAAATTTATATGGGCAAAGATATTGTCAACGCACATTTTTCGTGCTCCTCTCATAAAAGTTATATCATATTAATTTTAGTTGTGTCAACAAAGCCTGTATAAAGTTCAAACCGCAAGGATCAAGCCATCAAGGGGCATTTTTTTTTGGAATGAAAAAAATTTAAGTGAGGTGAATTGAAAATCATGCCTTTGATTCAATTCAAATAAAACTTTTGTGTTCATTTTAAGAAAATTTATATTTAAATCAGGTCAGAAAAATATAGATTAGATTAGAAAAAATTATAAATATTATAATAAGTATATTCAGAAAAATTCATATCAAATAAGAAAATTTAACATCAGTCAGAAAATTTCACATGAATCAAACGTGCCATATGAATCAAACACACCAAGTCCAAAGAACAGAGCTTGAAATGAATTTTTTTAGGTTTATTTTTTATTTAATTTATTATTTGTATTTAATATTTGATATTTTTATTTTTATTCTATCTTCTTGAACTTTTTTAATCGTCTATTAGTACGGAGTATCATGTTAGGGTTGCGTTCTTGCTCTGTTGTTGCAATCTTGTTGTTTTCTTGATAATTTGGCACGTTATGAGCAAATTAGGGTTTGCTATTATCCTACGACGTTTTCTGCCAACAAGTTTTTCAGTTATTTTTTTGGAAAAAGTTTTCTAGTAAAGATATCACAAATTTTACGACAACACATTTGCGCTAATTTATTTTCCGGCAATGATTTTTGCAACTTTTTTTCGACAACGCATTTTCTAAGACTTTTTCAGGAGTTATTTTCCGGCAACAATTTTCACATCTTAAAACAATAAAATGCAATTAAATTAATACATTAAAAATTAAATAATAATTACCATTGTTATAATTATAAAAAATTTCAATCTGGTTTAGTTTAGAACATACAATGGTTACAAGTCTAGTGAATTTGCAAAGCTTTTGCATTACAGACATAGGTTTTAGGTTTACATTTTGCTCATTTAATATGTAGTTTTGCTTATGAAATTATTTCACAATGCTCATTTACTTTTTTATATTGCTCATGTTCTAATTTGAAAATTAGGTTTAAAAATAAATATTAAGTGAGCAAAATATTCATTTTAAACGTAATATTCAATTTTAGAAAAATAAGCAATATAAAAACATAGGATATAAATCAAGAATTTTTAAGTTTAATAAAAAACCAAAATGTTGTAAAATAAATTTGATGTTACAAACTTATTGTCGGCTTTCATTGCAACATGTAATTGCTAGTAATTAAGGTTGATAAGGTGGGCACGATTCATGTTAGGATGACCTACGGTTCAAGTCAGTCTGCCTGTTGTCATGACAGTCCGTGTCTTGAACGGACCAAGATAAAATCATAGTGTGTCGTGTTAGTGTCAATATTTTGAAAAAAGGGCCTATGTCCATCATGCAATGTCTAAATTGATTAGGTGATAGTAAATTTTATCAAACATGATTCAAAGAATTAAATGTTATATTTTATGTGCCAAAACTAATTATTTGCTTTTTGATTGATATTTTCATACTTGTTATCGATTGATTGACTTTTATTTATTTTATAACTAAGGGAAGTGTGGTATTTTAGACATTTTCAAGTTGACTCTACCACCATCAATAGAGACGCTTTTTATGCACAATATGCGCTGCGGGCGTGTCATATTAAGCTTAACTGATACTCAATAGTAACAAAACCAAAATCAAAAGTTTGTATTTAAATTGACATCCACATTGTACTAGAAAAAATTGATGTGCTTATAAATAGTAATTAAAACACGTTATTTAGAAATACTCCCCGACCCTCCGCACTTCACTTATATATAGTAGTTATTTTAATTTTATGCACACATTGCGTGCGATCTTAAAATTCGTTAACAACATAGTTTGACCATAAAATTAATAAGTTCCCACATAATTTTAAAAAACTTTTAATTTTTTTATTTTATAAAATTTAATAATGCAAATTGAGTAAAATAATTTAATTCTATAAAAGATTTATTATTTATGATTAAATTATGATTAATTTTACAATTAATTGTACTTGCGAGTTTTTACATTGTGATTACTTGTTTTAGATGATACTATTAATGATTTCAAAAATCAAATATTGCATGGAATATTTAGCAAACATATGAAAAAATTGTTCTCAACTTGACTAGCAATTATGAAGGATGGGTAAGGATAGTGTGGTAATGAATATTAATTTTAATGAATATTCGACAATGTTCGTGATTTATATTTCATTTCACGAACTCATTTCACACATTATAATATAAATTCTCATTTAAACTAAATTTATAAGTTTTAAAAGAAGTTTATAATTTGTTCTATAAGTGTCCAATATGTTTCTAATAAGTGTCCATATAACAAAAAATATTGGACACGTGAGCTGATGTGTCCAGCATATATTTAGACGTGTTCAACGGGTGTCGGTGTCCGATACGTGTCAGACACGGGACACGTCACTTGTTAGAATTGTCCGCACAACCTAGATAGAAAGTTTATAGAATAACTAAACATTAATTACATTGATAAGTATGTGATTTTATCATAAATTTTTAATTTTTTTTCCATTTTAAGACATACTCCGTATATGATACTATATGTAATGCATATACTTCGTATAATTGCATTGGATTGCATAATTAACACATAAAGAGAATCAGATCACCGGAAAACAATAGTGAAAAAAAATCCTTTCATTTCGTAGAAGTTGCAGGTAAATAATTCCTACTCCAGTAAACGATTCGTCGATTCCTATGGAATTCCCAAGACCCAAGATGTCCTTGTCCACCGCTTTTCTCCTGAGTCGCCTTTAAAAAATACTCAATACATTGACTATGTTTTGATGTCACATGAAATTTCCATTTTCGGCAAATTGCACATTGAAGTTTGATTGTTGTAGAATGATTAGTTTAATACGAATACGACTATATGAAACTGCGTTAGCCTTACTGTACAATGAATAGTTGTAATTTTGGTTAGTTTAATCTGAAACTGGCAAACTGCATTATTTATTGGGGTTTTTGAATTTTGATTATAAAATGTGGAATTCAACTCTAAATCAAACTCTTACTCATATAAATACCGCTGTTTGTTTCTTCATTCATTCATTTTCTAGTTGCTTAGATCTTTGAAGATGGATTGCACTGGGAAAAGAGTTTTGCTAACCTCTAATGGCGATGATGTTTCTGTCAGCATTGCTTACAATTTGGCTCTTAAGGGCTGCAGGTTTGTAATCTTCTTCTTCTTCTTTTGCTGTTATTGTTTATGTTATCACTTCACCCAATTTTTCCACTTCCATTTTTGTATGATATTTCTTGCTTCGATTTCAAAACTTGTTTTGCATTTTAATTTGCGATTAGAATGCGAATTCAGTTGGATTGGACTCTCGTCTTAACCTAATCTTTGACCTACGAATACATTTCTACTGTTTTTGGGGATACGAATGGTCTTGAGAAGACTTCAACTGGGAATTTTCAGATAATTTATGGCTATTGTGTATTTGTTCTCTCATCAATTTTAGCGTTTTTGAATGATATTGCGGAGTACTCAATTGACCATAATCCTAGTTTAGGTGTATATTCGTATCAGTTATACTTTGGATTCGTTGAGTACTATAATATCAAAATTTTATGATTTTTACAAATATACAATTAAAGATAATTAGAGTTAAATAATTGTATTAACAAAAGTGTAAAGTGAAAATGGATAGATTTTTATGAAACAGGGAGTTTTTTCATTATGCTGCTGCTGAAAAGCAAACTGTTATTGCCTTCTCTTTTTTTGGAAGAAAAAGTGTTGTTAGATTTTTTTTTTTTTTTTTCTTTTTTAGAAGAAAAGGTGTTGTTGATTTTTTTTTGTTCTTTTTTGGAAGAAAGTGTTTTTTTTTGGGCAAAGAAAAAGTGTTATTGCTCTTATAGACTCTGTTGTGATTTATGGGTTAAACGTGTCTTCTGTCTCAACCCATTAAAATAAACCACTGTGATGACTTTTTAATAGGGGGGTTAATAATAAATTAAAGACATAATCCACCATTAAGATGTCATCTAAAATGGACTAGTATAATGGAGTGATATGGGACAAAATATAAATCAGTTTCATAGTTGTTGCTACCCAAAGTCACCTTTTTAAAGTGAAATTGATTATCTTAGTCGAAGTTTTTTTCTTTTTCTTTTTTTTTTTGGGCAAGGGAGCAAACAGAAAAAGTTTTTTTCTTAATTTTATTTTTTTCTGGTGTCAAACTATGTCTTTGGGACTGTTGAGCTTGTGGTAATAGAAGATGTTTAAATTTACAGGCTGGTTTTGATGGGAGACGAGGGTCGTTTGCAAAGTATTGGTGATAAGATAGCGGATTCGATAAAGGATGACAATGCAATCAAAGTGGTAGGATTGGATATGGGCGGTGATAGAGAGACAAGCTTTCACAATGCTGTGGAAAAGGCATCCAGTTTGCTTGGAAGTTTGGATGCCTTTGTGAATTGCTATGCTTATGAAGGTAAATTTTTTTGTACTCATTTACTGTCTTTTTCCTAGATGTTAACATTGTAGAAATGCATTTTACTTTGTACTTTTTTTAAAAATAAATTCAAAGTGCTTGTTATGTTTGCTTTTTGCACAGTTTTTCATGCATATTTAAACATTAATATCTTCTATTATGCTTTATAAAAATCAGTCAATGTATATAAAACCAGATCCATTATGATTGTATTTTTCATTATACATATAATTAAAACTAAAAATTGAACGTGGAGTATTATATATGAACAACTAGCAATGGAAACAAAACAAAGGACAAGTTGTCAGAGCTGAGCACTAGAAACAGGTTATAAATTAACCAATTCAATGGAATTCCCCATGTGTGTAACAATGAGTCAATGACAACCCCTTGATACCCTAGGCCAGAATGAAGGATTTTTTTAAAGGTAACAAATAAGTTGTATTGGACCTACATGATAATGGACATTCTGTTATTTTTCAAAGACGATGCTTTGGTGTTTCTACATAATTCCTCGTGGATGTTACATTATGCTGCTTAATCAATATTCATTGAGGCAAAATTTTCATTTATGCATAGTGTTGAACTACTATACTGTTGAACTTGGCACAAAGTTAAATTTCAGTATTTGTTTCTATTTTCAAGTGGTTACTTTGATGCTTATTAACTCTGATTTACATAGGGGACCTACATTGGAGCAAAGGGTGCACATTCTATCCTTAAAAAAATTAAAAATATACAATATATTGTTTTTAGCAATTTTAATCATTTAAGTTTTTTTGTTACAGTGGTAAGGGTGGTATATTGAAACATGTGTTGTTGTTACCGTGGTAAGCCTGAAAGTTCTTTGGTTCGAATTGTGATGGAAACAAATCTCTCTTCTTTTTTTTTTTTCCTTTTTCTTTTTTCCCCCCTTCTACTTCTTTGGTTCTCTATAGCATTGTAGTCTAGTGTCTTTCTGTTTTTTTTTTTTTAATACTAATTACAATTTTTTAAATCTAGTATTAATGCATTGTTAGTCTCCTACTTTGATAATTTTATACTTATGGAGTAAAAATTGTCCATCTTACTACAGCTAGACAGCTAGTAAAATAATTTCTAGCCTATTTATAACATTAATATCAATAAAAATTTTAACAAAGTCTCATAGTAAAAAAAAAGGCTTTTATTGTAACTTGGATGCTACAATGCTACCCCTGATTAGCATTCCTAGATCCATGCCCATCCACCATTGTTGATGTACCTTAACTAGATGATAGATAATCTTCTTTGGTCAATTTTTTTAAGTCCAATGAAATGAATTCACCATCGCAAAGTGATTGGAATTTTGAAGTAGGTTTTATAACATATTGTTGTTTATGACAGATCCTTTGGTTGCTATAAATCTATTTCATTGTTTTGTCACAGGCAAAATGCAAGACCCTTTGGTGATGACCGAAGACGATTTCAAGAAGACCGTAAATGTAAATTTTATGGCAGTATGGTTCTTAGTGAAAGCTGTTGGGGAAAAAATGTGCGATCAGGGAACAGGGGGATCCATTGTACTTGTGACTTCAATAAACGGAGCTGAGAGAGGATTATATAAGGGAGCTGCGGCTTTTGGGTCATGTATGGCCGGAGTTAATCAATTAGTAAGGGTGAGAGACACTGTCTTTGAACTCCTTGTTATCATATTTATTTCGTTAAGGCAAAAGACAATATCTTAGATGGCAAATAGCATTATGTGATTTGGTGGGGCTCTGAAAGCAGTTGACTTCATTTTGTGTCAAAGCTTAAGCAGATCATCCAAATCTTAAACAATTTATTCACTCTTCATTTGGATAATGAGCTTCCACAGATAATGACCTTCACACACTTGGTCTTAATCTGGAAGATAGGGTCTCTATCCAGACAGGGGTAATATGTGTATGCTTCTTTTCCTTAGATCGGTCGTTGTTCCTTGTTCTATTGATCCAAGAGATTTGGAGCAAATAGGTTTGATATTTATTTTGTTCATTTAATATGTAGTCATGGGCAAAATATTAAATGGGCAAAATATAAAATGGGTGTGCATACAACTAGGTGTAGGATATAAATTCTAATAAGGTTTTTATCATCCATGCCTCTCTGCCTCTCTAGAACAGTTCCCTCTGTCTCAACTTTCAGAATCTGGTAATTACTAAATACTGCTTGAGAATGTGTTCAATGATCAAGCCATTTAAAAAAAAAGTGCATTTTTCTTCTAATAGATCTCTGTCTGTTGAGCTGCAACTACTAGAATCGTCCTTCCCCTAATGCTATGTCTGTTGGTGACTACTTATTTCTTTGCTGAATTTAGTTTAAGGTACTTAATTGCTTGCATGGTAAAAATACTCTCGTTTTTTTTAAGAATAACAAGTACAAAGTATATTTTTGTTGTGTGTTGTTTTGGAGATGCTAATGTTAAGCAAGTTTGAGTGTTGTGATTATTTTGAGAAGGAACACATCAACTGGACAACTGGTGCAAGTGTGTACTGTGTAGGGTCATGACATGTGCTGCCCCATATTGGAGTTATGGGTTCATTTCAAATTGATCATTAATTGTGCAATTCCAGTAGGTAGCTGGTTCAAATTAATCATAGATCTATTGGCATTTATTTCAATAATTTTTTTTTCTTTTTCTTATTAAGTATGCTTGCTGCTTGCATGAGAAGTTGCTCTTTGTTAACAAGTTAATTTCATTGGAACGCGTGTCTGATATTGGCAATTCTGATCACTGTTTTCAGATAATGGCAATGGAGATCGGGAAATACAAGATCAGAGTAAATGGAATTTCGCGTGGCTTGCACCTTCAAGATGAGTTTCCAACTTCGGTGGGGATAGAACGAGCAGAAAAGTTTGTGAAAGATGCATCACCAATGCAGAGATGGCTTGATCCTAAGAAGGATTTGGTGTCAACAGTTACTTATCTAATAAGCGATGATTCACGGTATATGACCGGGACTACAATATACGTAGATGGAGGTCAGTCTCTGACTAGACCTCGGATGCGATCTTATATGTGAATCTGGTAGCTAAAGTGACAATCTGGTCAGCTTAGAGTCAAAACCTATACAGTATTACTGTTGTATACTTGTATGTGTTCTAGGAGGTCTGTGTTCTTTGTCAATTATTTATAGTTTTGGTCAGTGTTACATAGTTCTTTAAAGTCATGCGAATTGCGATCCGAAAAAAAAATCTATAGTTGGTTTTGGGGTATTTTTGGTGAGTTGTGAATTATAGTAGTGAACTAAAAGATGAATTATGAAACACTTTTGGTTGTAAGAAAAACGTTTTTATCAATATAGATGATCAATTATATAGAACAATGACGGGTTCTAAATTTGTTGATATCTTCATACCTATTGATTTCCTATTGCTTCCATTATAAATAGTATAGTTTCGTGTGTATTTTATCGGGAATAAATGTATGATCTCCCAGAAGAAGGTTACAACTTACAAGTATGTTTATGTAGATGTATAACTTCATGAATCATGTCCACATCAGGATTTATTTTGAGTTGCAATAATTTTGGAGATAGGTACCATAAATCTAGGTTTGGTTTCACTTAGGTACCACCAACCTATGTTGCAGTGGTCACAAATTTACAATGCTTGAAAAAAAAAAAAACTATAAGGTCCTTCAATAATCATCATGGATTGGTCACATCACATATAATGAATGAAATGTTTATATTTTGGGTCTCAAAATGATTTAGCAATAGCTCTTTTTATGATTATTGATGGGTGAAAGAGTAAATTTATTACCAAGTTTTTTTTTTTAAAAGGTGAGGTCAATTGGGTCCCAACATATGGTTCCTATCACAGGAGTATTAATCTATCATTGTCTCGTAATGAGAGAACGTTGAGAATTGAACTCGCAACCTCACTCTGTCACCTTACAATGTGATGGCGTAATTAGTGTTCTAGTGCCTGATCCTCATAATATGTTAGTAGAATAGTAGTAGTGAATGATAGAAAGGTGAAAGCAACCTCACAATGTGTATTTGGCCCCCCACCTTTAAACCTTTGGCATCCCCAGTATCTTTCACCCCTTTTGTTTGTTAGTTTGCTTTGTCTCCATCTCACTTGCTCCATAAAAATCGGCCAAACAAGAATTAAAATAATGTCATGACTCATTATGAAAAGTGGGTCCTCATAGACTGACTTTTTTGATGTTACCTTTTCTAAGAAAATTAATCCAAAAGGCCATACCTTCTATATTTATCAACCACCTCCTCACTCTTTTGTTTGTCGTCATTTATTTTATACTAGTAGTACATGTTGCTTAAATCGAAACTACACAATTAAACTGTTCAGTAGTACTGTAATAAAAGAACAAGAAATACTGAATTCTATGGAAGCAATATTGTATGTCACTCTATGGAGTTTAACTTACCAATAAATAAGGCTTTAAAATCTTACTGTACCTCGTCTTAGATGTAATTAGTATGATTAAAAACAAAGTAGTGAATCAATCACCTACTCACACCCTTTTTTTTAGTTTCTACGTTCTGAAATTGTTCATTTGTAAACTTTGATTGTTTATGGCCTTAAATACCTAAAGAAAAATATAATTATGATGGATCTAGTTTAATTCGTTGCAACATGTATTTTTCAAATATATATATTTTTTAAATTTTATATTATATGTAGTTAAAAAGATTTTGTTTTAAAGTTAAAAAAAAATGTAGCAAGTAACACTACAAGAAATTCACACAACGAGGGCAACTTATCATAATTAAAGAGGGCAATATGAGTATTGCTTTACTTAATGATGCCTACAAGGGCAATTATTTTTGCACTCATTGATATTAACAACTATATGATTATTTTGCCCTATTAGACTTTTGAAACTTTGTCCTATTTGATAATAAATAAAGTGTTTAAATCAAGGAAAGCAAAATTTATTGTCTTTGTTGATGATCAATGAAGGCAATTTTGTTTGCCCTTTTTGAATTGAATCAAAGAGGGCAAACATCTAAAATTGGCTTTGAAACCTAATACAACGTGGTTACAAGGGCAACTTGAGGGCAATACTAAAATTGTCATTATAACCTAAGAAGACAAATTTTGTATCAAATAGGGCAATTTTAATTGTCCTTCTTAAACACATTTTTTGTAGTGTAAAAAAAGACAAAGTGGAGTATATTGCAACCCCTCGAAATTGGAAGGTGAAGTTTCATAATATTGTACTCCCTCCGTAACAAAATAACTGCAACGATTTGACATAAAGTAAAGAGAAAAAATGTCAAATCGTTGCAGTTAATATGTTATGGAAGGAGTATTATTATACTATACTATACTCTACTCACTACTCATTAAAAAGGGGGGAAAACAGTAGCTAGTTCATGCTTTATGTAGTAAGATACAATTATTTACTTCCTGCATTTGACTATTTACTTGCTAAATTTGATAATTTTGACTTAGTTATTGTATCTTATTACATAAAGACTAATTTTGACTTGCTTCATTTGACTAATGTTACTCACTCATAAAATTATCATGCACTGTTCACATGATAATTTTGACTTCCTTCGATTGAACCGTACACGTTTTGTGTTAATACTTGTAGCTTGAGCTCAGGTAAGTTTTCTACTAGAGCCATGAGGTCGGAGCCTGAGGAGTTTGGATGGCTTCACACTTGAAGGAAAGCAAGGGGGCCTTAGACTGTGGATTTTTTCTACTGGAGTAGTGGGAATGGTAACATTTAGTCCCTTTATTTTTTATTAGATGGAACACTTTGACTTTTGTTACTATTCATCCAACACACTTTGACTACTAATTGTGATTTATACATAAGGTAAAATATAGTCAAGTTGGATGTTGTTGGATTCGTCTCGGTACACACTATCCAAATATATATTTTTTTATAATTTTTACAATTATACAATTACAGATATAGTCGGTCAAAGTTGTGCATCGGCAAGTGTGAAAAGTAAAGTGTTACATCTAATAAAAAACAGAGGGAGTATCATTTCTTGGTCATTTATCATATTCAGGATTCTAAGGATATGGTAGTAGCTTAGTGATAAGCTACTCTAACTCTCATCCAAGTTGTGAGGGATCAAACCTCACCCCTTTCACGAGTAGTTTCCCCCTATATCCCCCGGCCCTTATTATATAATAGATCAGGTGTACACTAGTATGATTAGTAACCTTTTAGGCCATTAGCAATCATTGAGATGGTAGGCTTTCTTTACCAAATCAAAAAAAAAAAAAATCTTAGAGTCCACGCAGAAAGCTTCCTAACGGTTTAATACATTGTTTACAAAAAAAATTATATATTGCAATGGTAAATATTTATATTAATTATCTATATATGAGTAGGGATTCTAACTTCAAAATTAACCTTTAACCTAGAAATAATAAGACAAAAAAAGTAATAATCTTGGCTATACTTTGTAGTTTGTACAGTAGTATCCTAATGTGGGGGGGGACAAAGCACTTGTGTTTCCTCTTCACCCACAACTAAGATATAGTCATTGATTTCTTCATAAGGGAACAAGAGACTTTGTGCTCCCCCTCCCTACACACAAAAGTCTTTTCTTTTTCTCCTCTAACTTTATCCATCTACCTCTTCTCCTTTTCCCTCTCATAGTTTTGCATATGCTAAATGCTTTTTAATTATCCTGATGTACATGTCAGAATATGGGTGAATTAGTGCTCTTCTGTTCACCAACTTGATTGTTGGAGGTTCTCTCTCTCTCTTAATTTATAACTGTTTCTCATCTTCATTTCTTGTTACTTGGTTTGATTATTTTATTTCATCAAATGTGAAACATATTGTGAATGTTTTACTCAGTTCATCATCATCAAAGTATGATATAAAATCTTCTGATCTTCTGTTTCATACTCTTTTCTCACACATTATACCATGTTAAGTTCTGTTTCATTTGCTGATTACAATGTTAGGCAGTTATAGCCTTTTAGAAAGAAAGGAAAAAAAGTTAGAAAGAAGGGAAAAATGGAGTGGGACCCAAAAACATATGATTGGAATGGTGGCAGTAAGGTAGAGATTCAAGACAGCAGTTATCATCATGGGTTGAGTACATTAGCAGTTCAAAATGGCTCAGGGATTTCCAACATGTTTTCAGTGGATCTGAAGCTTGGAAGGTTAGAAGAAAGAAGAGATATTTCAATGGAAACTGCTTTTAAGAACTCAATGCCATTGAATATGGCTTCTTCTTCTTCATCTTCTTCTTATGCTTCGCGGGTGTTTGGGCTGTCAAAGAGGGGAAGGCCACGCAACAGCGCAGCGCAGAGTAGTGTTTTGTGTTCAGTTGATGGGTGCAGTTCTGATCTTAATCAATGCAGGGAATACCACCGCCGTCATAAGGTATGTGAGCGGCACTCTAAGACGCCTGTTGTTCTTGTTGGTGGGAAGGAACAGCGGTTTTGCCAGCAATGTAGCAGGTATAAATTATATAACTAATCTGTTTTAGTGAAACAACTATCTTACGATCTTTGTTTCGTATTATTTACAACTATTAAATATCTTTACTCTCTACTTTATGTCAAATCGTTATGAATAATATGAAACGAAGGGAACATTGACCTCGTTTATGGTGTTGTCTGCTAGCTATCCTGCTTATTGAGTCGTAATAATAAAAATGATTAATGCATTGGTTTTGTTGTATTACTTGTATATTTATATTTATTTATCTTCAAATGGCTTTTAGCATAGTTTTTTTTTTATTTATTAATCCTGCATAGATTTTCGCTTAGCTTATTGTTTTCTTTGTCATGAGTTGGGCAAAACAAGCAAGTCAAAGAATCCTTGATGAGGGGGAAATTTCTGGTTTAAATAAAGTGGTTTAATTGTAAATACACTGAAAGTTGCCAGAGATATATCACACAATTATTTGTAATTTTGGGATGCTGACTATGTAATATTTGGGGGGGACTCATGTTAAACCACGGTGCTCATCCTTCAACTACTCCCTCCAGAAACAAAAAAAATTCAACAATTGTACCATTTGCGGATTCTTACGCAAAACTTCTTAGTCTAAATTTAGAGCAATAATCAGGCCCTAATGATTTTCATATAATCAGCCCACAACTCAGCCTAAGGGCTTGTTTACTTCAAATTATATTCAGTTCAGTTCAGTTCAGTTCAGTTCAGTTCAATTCAGTTCAGTTCAGTTCAGTTCAGTTCAGTTCATCTCTACTTAGTTCAATTAATACACTTCAGTTCAGTTCAGTTCAGTTCTATTCAGTTAATGTAAACAAGCCCTAAACCTCTTACTTGTACATCACCACCACCACTCTTCACCCTTATCCGCACAGTCATCACCCACCACCATTACTCCTCAAGTTGCCGCCACCACACCCTTCAACTCCATCACCCCAACTCCTTTGAAATTGATTCAAAATGACCAAAATTTGAGGCACCACTAACCACTTCAAGCCAACCACAAATGAATTTGAACCATCACCACCTACTGCGGTCCAACAACCAACCAAATCAACCTATCAATCGAGCCACTAGTTAATTATGTAATGTAAATTTTTAGTAAGAAATTATGTTTGATAAGTAATGGCAATTTGGTAAATTTTGACTTTTTTACTAAAAATAGAAAGTTTGGAAATTAATCTTTTTATTACACCCAAAAATAAAACTGTTGAAATCTTTTTGTTATAGAGGGAGTACTTTAATTCCTACAAGTGCATATTTTTTTGGAAAAATTGTAAAAAATAAGTCAACATTTAGCCAGTCTTCTCAAAATAAGTCAACCTTTTGATTAACTCAAAATAAGTCAACCTATTATACATATCCGCTCAAATTAAGGTTTTTGTATAATTTACTGGTGGAAAAGACTAACAATTTAAATGAAAAATCAAAGCGGTGCATTAATATATTATTATTTATATGATTTTTCATTGAAAATGTTAATTTAATTAGCAAGTTAATTGTGGAAAAACTTAATTTGAGAAGACATGTATATTAGGTTGACTTATTTTGAGTTAATCAAAAGGTTAACTTAATTTGAGAAGACCGGCTAAAGGTTGACTTATTTTTTACAAATTTTCCTATTTTTTTTACCCTTCATTATATGAATTTGTTGAAGTGCATTGGTTTCGGTGCATTGACGGTCGGTTTGATAACCGGATATAAATGATAGTAATAGAAATGCATTTTGTATATTTATTTGGAAGGAAAATCAATATTCATTCCTATGTGTACTAGCTTACCTTCTATTGAGTATTTATCTATTTTGTTTTTCTAAAATATTTATTCTTATCTTATAACACCTATTTTTAATAGCAATAGTCTTTCCATTATATTTTGTTAGTTACGTTTGACTTTTTTCTCCCAAAAAAATTCAAAATTAACTAAATAAATTAGAATGGAAGGAATAGATGGGAATGAAAAATATGAAGAAAATTCAAGTTTGATAAGATTAAAAGGGTTCATCTTTACCTAAATTATCTTTTAAGTTCATTCTCATCATTACAATTAAGGGTGTTTATGATGCGGATTGAGTTCGAGTATGTAGTGAGTTGCTTGGCTCAACTCGTTTACATTTTGATTCCCCCTCGAGTTGAATCGAGTTCAAACGAGTTAAGTTTTGATCGAGCTTAACCAAGTCGAGTGTGATCGAGTCAAGCTTTGATCATGTTACTCTCAAATAGCTCAATTTTTTTATTCTCATAATATAGAAGCATCACAAAGATAGACATTATATTACTTTTAAACACTTGTATAAAAATACTTGAAAATTAAGTTTTGGAGCTTTTTGCGGGTTTTTGACCCAACTCGTTAACTTTTCGAGTTGTGCTCGAACTTTCGACAAGCTAAAACGAGTCAAATTTTGATTGAATCAAGTTCACGAGTTGTTTTTTCTCATAAGCGCCCCTAACCATAAGACTAACAAAAATTATCACCAACAATGAAATGTAGTGCGATTTTTGTTAATCTCATTGTATGCACTTGACCCTTGTAAGGTTTCATTCTCTGGAAGAATTTGACGAGATAAAGAGAAGTTGCAGAAAACGATTGGACGGACATAATCGACGAAGGAGAAAAAAACAGCCCGAAAGCTTCTACATGCCCGATTCCACCGGTGGTTTTTTGTCTTGTCATACAGGTTGATCTAATCACCAGATCTTCGATTTTCGCTGGATTTCTTTACTTGCATAATTCAATACCATCTCATCAATCTTCGCCTCTTTTAATGCAGGAGGAGATGGAATGCTGCAGTTTTGCTTCCCTCAAATGAATACCTTCAATTGGCCTACAATTTCAAACCCTAATTCGTACTTCCGAATCAATCAAGAAACAATTAATCAGCCACTTCAAAACGGTTATGGTAGTAATGGTGTTGCTGCATCCGGAAGTATGAGAGGCGTCCTAAAGGTTTCGGAAAACTCAGGATGTGCTCTCTCTCTTCTGTCATCTCAATCATCGGATATTTGTATGGGACCCACTGCGCACCCATTGACAATGAGCTCGTCTTCACCTCAATGTAGCATCACTTCCCTGCATCTAAACAATAGCATGGCTCAATTTTCATGCTCTCAAAGCTTGGAGGACATTGAGAATTCAGGTTCGCTTTCTACTAGTACTAATAGCCATGCTCGAAACTTTGGAGGGTTTCACTCGGGCCATGATGGGTTTCGTGAAACCGGGTCTCCTAGGAGTTACCCGTTTGGTTGGGAGTAGTTAGGAATTCCGAATACTCGATGATTATGGATTTTTGGTTTTTTCATGATTCAATCAACCTCTATTGATAAGAGGAAAATAAACTTGCTTCATCAGTTCATCTTAAGTTCTAAACAATTTCATTTGTTTATTCATGAGAGCTTGATTAGGGATCGTTCTTTGTATAGGCATCTACTCGTTTTGAATAAAGTTTTATTGTTAGTTATTACATCTATATACCATTTGGCATTTGCTATTTCGTTGAAGTCTCTAGTATTTGTCGTTGGCATTTATAGGGTGCATTAAGACCAAAAGCTCCCATTATGGTAGGGGCATTTATAGCAGAGTCATCCTAGCCAGACGCCTCCACCATGATTAGGGCGTCCCAGCCAGTTGCCTCGACCCTGGTGGGGGCTTTTGATCTTAACGTTGCCGTATATAAAAATTAATTTAAGTGGTCGCCATTCATGGTTGTGGTAGTGGTCGGGCATCATGGTTTACATAGCCATTGCTAAGGTCTTCGAGGTGTGGTTGTGCTAATGATTTTAGGTGAGCGTTGATGGTGATGGTGAATTGGTGATGGCGATTGGCGATTGGCGAAGAGGTGATGGTGGAGGGTCGATGAAGGAGGTAAGGATAAGAAGATGTAAGTATGTGTTATAGGGTGAGAGACGTTTTTGTCTATTCATAAAAGAAGTCGATAATTTTAAGTAAAAAAGGGGCAACGTTTAGCGTTTGAGTTATCAATGCATAGAAAATTTGATCTTTCAAATCTCAACCAAGCACAATTTTATAATTTTAGAAATTAGACAAGTGAAGTTAATTCCCATCAAATACTATGTAGAATTACCGTGAAAACATAATTCATTACGACCAAACAATACCATCGGTGTTACTACTCTTCATTTAAGATTTCACATCAAACTGTATCCGATTCTTTACTCCCATAATGCCTATCAGCCTATGTAAGAAAACTTATCACCGAATTTTGGACCAGAAATCTAGGATCTTTTATTCACATAAAAGAATCACATAATTTGACAGTTTGACAGAACAATTTCTTCCAGAAGTATTCTGAGTCTAAGTAATGTATATAGTCATATAGTACAATACAACTATACAACTACTCAATTACTCAAATCATATTCATGTTGTCAAAATGTACATCACAGATTATAATAAAAAACAAAATAAGGAATTCTATCACATTGGACCTTCAGTTTAATAGTCTTGAGTAATTCCAGGGAAAATGAATTGAATAGGATGTCCCATTAATCACTAGTATCTAGTAAAGTTTTGCGACACTAAACCAAACCAGCTGAAAAAAAAAATAGTATATGGCTTAAAATACTTGCCATATAGCTTAGATTTACTACCGAACATTTGAACCACCCATCTATGGAAGTCTTTTTCTAGTAATCTGATATAGATTTTAGTGATGAAGACACTGTTTTGATCCTTTAAGCATCATGTTGATTTTTTTACCAATCAAAAAAGAAAAAAGGCATCAGAAACCTTCATCCAGTTAGAAGTATCTAGGAATGGCAACAGGCCAGACTCGGATCGGAGTATGCACAATCCGACTCTGACCCGACAATAGTCGGAGTCGGATTTTTTTAAACGGTGTTGGATGTGGATTTTTGTTTTTCAGATTCGGATTGGATTTTTTTTCTTGCGGATCATGTCGGACTAGGATCGGATCAAGATAAATTATTATGCCTAAATGAGACAAATGTCTAATATTACATTAATATTACTTCTTATTTTCTTATTAATATAACTTTAGATATTATACTTTAATAAAAATGTAAAATTCCTATCAAATAATTTCTATAAAACTATATAAGTTTAATTAAAAACAACATAGAAAAATAAAAATCTAACAATATGTCGAAGTCGGACTAGTTTGTCGGATTTTTTCCAATGTAACATCCGACTCGGACTTGGATTTTTTTAGACGGATCCGGATGCGAATTTTTATTTTTTGGATTCGAATCGGATTTTTCCTTGTGGGTCGGTCGGATTCAGACTGAATTGTCATTCTTAGAAGTATCCCCTCTCCTCCCCTACGAAGGCTATGTTTAGTTCACTTTATTGCACGACTCATTACTTATTAATCAAGAAAAAAAACTAATTGTCTAATGCGTAAAATATTTTCAATTCACATGCCTCGTGTGACAGCGGCTCATGCCTATAACAGGCAATGAAAAGTTTTTGTCGGTGCTGCCGTGCATTATGAAATTTTAACCAAAATAAACGTGTCAAATTGCGTGCCAGCCTATCGTGTTCGTTGGGCAAGTTCTATGCTAAACTTTAAAAATGTTTTCTATGTGTGGCCCATGACCCATCATTCGTGTTTTCATGTCTGTGTCATGTTCATAGCGGGCTAATGTTAGGTCGGGCTCAAATTTTGTTGTGCCGAATTGGCCCTCATGCCTCTGCCCAACTCATCCTCAACTCTATGGAGGATGAAAGGAAAATGTATTTTGCCCTCTATAAAAAAAAATGATTTTCCATACATAGTAGAGTTATTTTAATCCAAGGCAACAACCTTATCAAACCAAATAACGAAAAATACTAAAATAAGAAAAATAAATTTTCCAAAAAATATTTTACATCTTACCGAAAAATACTAAAATAAGTGAAAACGTCATTAACAGATTGTATACCCTTGTTATCGATTAATTCATTCGGCTAGCCTATCAATGTTAGTTGTTTTCTTTTCAGCTTGAGCTTGTTTGCCAAATATACACTATGTTGGCTATGTATGTGCTAATCAGGAGTTGTTTCTTGTCTAAACTGGCTGTTATCCGATAGCAACATCATACTTTTTTTAAAGAAGAATAACGATAGGAACATTATACTTCTCCATCAATTTGGGTTTTGGCTTATGAAGTTGGCTAACTCTCTAGTGCCATGGAATTATGGAATCCCTTTTGGTGTGTGAATACAAACAAGTTTAGTACCACCAAGGAATATGATACTTCATCCATTTTTTTTATTAGATATAACACTTTTAAATTGTGTACTATATTGGGTAATTTTGGGGAAGAGAGACCTATAGAGAAAAAGAAAGAAAAAAAAAAAAAGGAGACCCATGTGTCCATAGTGACATGATATGTGACGGTTTGACGGATAGCTATAAAGAAGATTTTTCAAAAATAAAGTGTTTCTTTAAATTTGAAATTTTGGAAAATAAATAGAGTTGTATCTGATAACAAGGAGAATATATTTTGTCTATTTACTTATCTTACATGGTGAGATAGATTTGGTCCTACACGGATCGTCTCTCACATGCTAACACCCTGTAGCATTGTCCTTACAGTTGGGTTGGGGATAGAAGGGGAAATAGTGAGATCAAACATGGGTCGTGACTGTATGCGGCAATAATATTGATCTGTTGATCTAATATTTGGAGTTCGATCCTAATACCCAATCTTATACTTGATTTTGGCCAAAAGTAATAATTTGAATATGATGCAAATTGTAAACCTATCCAATCTGCAACTCATTTGGCTCAAAACTGAATTGGTCCGATCCGAACTGATTTGATCCAAAGAAACAAACTGATCTGGAACAAATCATAACTTATTAAATTACATTACACTCAATTCTTTATATTTTCGTTTTTTATGTGAAATTCATGATCAATAATATTTTATAGACATTGTTATAGAAATTATCTTCTAATATGAAATAGATTTTTCTTATGATACCTTTGTAGTTTTGATAATTCACGTGTTATCCAACAAACCTTTTAAGGGGTTTAAGTAACACTTTGATTACTCCCTCCGTAACATATTAATGGCAACGATTAATGTCAAATCGTTGCCATTAATATGTTACAGAGGGAGTATATTTCATATAATACCACTCAAATAAATTAAATTTCAATATGAGGCCAATGAGGGTGTATTGTCAAACAAAAAAGTACTCATATGAGATGTTATAATCCATTCATTTGTAGTAAATATCCACTATCGAGGATTGGGGTTGGCTCAGGTAGAAGTCTCCCCACTTTCCCACCGTTGGAGTGAGATCAATCCCTCATCTCAGCATTCTGCTGGATTTTTCCTCCCGCTATTACTGGTATTCTGAAAAAGGGTTAGTATAGGGTCCACTCGTCTACCGTACCGTTAAAAATTAATACATAGAGCACTCTTAGCTTCCTTATAAAAGGGAAACACACAATACAAACCCCCATCAAATATTATCCACATAATAAACCCATAAAAGAAAGATGGATTCTTCACAACACAAACGTAGAGGTTTCCTAAAAGGAAAGCTGTTTCCCTGCTCTCGCACTTCAAAAACTTGTTCTACGAATGCCCAGTACACCAGCAGCAAAACCAGGACGAGGCTGAACCTAACACCTTCTTCTATTCCCTCCATCACTTGTCTTGTCGGCCACCAAGATTCGAACCCACGACCTACGCAAAAGGTTTCATTCCTTGTACCAGCAGCAGAGCATGACTACAACTCCTCTGTAAACAAGTTTGAGAACTGCTGCAATAATATAGTAGGAGATGAGAATGTTGATATGAAAGCAGCCATTTATATTTCTTCTGTTCGTGAAAGGTTTAAACTTGAAAGGGTCAACTCTGAGAGGAATACTCTGACATAATCATCGATCAATTCAATAGTTTGCTTAGAATTACGGAGTATATTAGATGTTATGACCATACTCAATTAGTTGTTATTAATCATTAGTACATGGATTTTTTTTTTTTTTTTCTTTGCACTTTGTAAGATGCTTCTACTAGTACTATATATATTGTATGTGATGCTCTTATCTTATGTTGTATAGACAGTCATATAGATTGGTCATAACTCATAACTACACAACCTACATGACGGGTGCAGTCAGGTGCAAGGGACATCACCACTTATAATATATATAAATTTAAGTGCGTGCATCACATAGTAAAGTTTAGAGTTTTGATGAAATAAGAGATCCTCTATGAGTCATTTGTACTCCAATAGGTAAAATTGTAGTGTGAACTTTTGACATCATATATGCTACACATTGCACCTTAAATCATAAGTACAGTGGTGATGTGGCATCTCCACATACTGCCACGTGACAGCTAGTGGAAGGTTCAAATAGAAATGATTGTGTGACACTTGGAAACTAGTTAATGATTGGATATGATCTACTTTATGCTAAGAAAAATATCTAACAAGATTAGATTCAGAGGATAAGATAGATTGAGGACAAGTTGGCATGTGGTCATGTGACTGACTGTAGTACTAATTAGTACTGAAAGGACAAATTTTTCACTAATTTCGTAAATTAGTTTTTTTTTTTACTTTTTTCTGTTAATCAATGTTTGTTTTTACTTTTACTACTTAGTAATTACTCTCTCTATTCGTCAATTTGATTCATCCACATCTAGACACATCTACCGCGAGGCGAATCGGGCAGCAGATTACCTCGCTTCCTTAGGTCATTGGGTTCCATCTCATCGGGATATTGATCCCTATTTAGATGCAAAATTTGCTTATTTTGTAATTCTAGATAGATTTGGGTTTAGTCTTGTGAGAAGACAACCCTAAATCTTGTATAATTTTCCATTAAAAAAAATTACTCGCTCTATTCCAATTTAGTTGCTACATTTTAACTTGTAGCACTGTTCACATGTGGTATTTGACTGCTTCTAAATTATAAGTGTAAGGAAAAACTTAGTCATGATGGATCTAGTATTATTCGTCTTAACATGTGCTTTTCAAATATATAACTTTTATAATTTTTTATTATGTGTATTTCAAAATATTTTTATTTAAAGTCGTATATCGGGAGATGTGAAAAAGTGAATGTAACAACGAAATTGGGACGGAAGAAGTACTAATTAGTGCTTTAGCTTTGTCGATTTTTTATAACTTATTTTTCTATCAAAAATCAATGTCAGATCGAGTTTACAATAACTTGGGTCAGAGGAGATTCAAGTAGGATCCATTTGTGAGAAAAAAATAAATTAGGTCAATACGGGTGAAGGACTTCGTTTTAGACCGGTCTATTCAGGTCAATTAATGCATCAATAAGTGACAAATATGAATATATATGGATATCAAAGGATTATCTCAATGAACGTATCAATCAATCATTTCAATTATGATGAGTATCATGGCTCCGATTATATAATCAACAGGTTGGTCAAAACGATCGTTCGAAAACAGGCTTTAAGGGAGTCGAAAACATGTTTGGTTTGAAAACAATTTCGGTACCGATCGGTCTCGGTGTAATAAAAATAGGTCGAAAACGAATTCGGGTTTAAACTAGGTTTTGTATCGGTTGGTTTTGGTATGCGTAAAACAGGACAGAAACGGTTTCGGTCTATATTCGAGTTCGATTGCGGTCGATATCCGGTCACTTGTATTCGATCAAAAAGAGTTTGGTATCGGTTGGTAACGGTCGGTCAAACAGATTTCTGATCACATTTACAGCCCTAGCTAATATTGTGGGATCTACCTTAGAACAATGGGTGCATATGCTACCCTTGATTTTTTTGTTAAAAAAAATTAACAATTAATTACTTTATATAACTATATATGTATATTATATTATTATGGTCCATATATTACCATAAATAGAATGATGGAGTGGTGGTTGACTGGTTGTAATCACTTGTAGCCTTGTAGGGGTAGTACTTCCTCCGTAACATAAAACCTTCAACAATTGATTTTGCACGCATTTTGAAGAAGCGATTTAAGGATGTAAACGTAGTAATCAGTTAAAATAAAAATTAATATTAGGAATTTATAATTAGATTCTTGATTGTATTAAAACCATTTTGGCTAATTACTTTGTTTACACTCTTAAATCGTTTTCTCAAAATGCGTGCAAAACCAATTGTTGAAAGTTTTATGTTACGAATGTAGTATTTGAATTGGTGGGTCTTGACTTCAAGTTTCTTTCCAACCCATAGTTCAGCCTTTTTATTGTAGTTTTACTATGAATTTGTTGCCTTTGTTTTTATATCTTGGATCCGCCACTAGTGTCGATTTTGTGTTGGGTTGGCGACTTGGCGGGTGCACATGTTTTTACATATTAAGATGACAATTAGAGGCAACCGTCTCATGTTGTATAAATGTAAACCGATTTCTTTAAACAAGTTGAAACTCACAACCTTAATGCGACTTGTTTAATAATTTTTTGTGTCAACCCATATATTTTAATAAGTCAAATCCCTTGATCCAAATGACCAAATTCATTAATAAAAATTACGGAGTATAAAAGTTTGATTTTGGTCCGTCTAATCAATCGTGGTGCAACTTTTTCAGTACTAATTCAAACTCGTTCATTAAGAATTAAGAACCAGTGTCAAACAGGTATATTATAATAAGAAGTATGAAGCACATGAAGTCTTACCAAAACGAGTAAACGACAAAGAAAGAATAGGTAAATTTGGAATTGATTAAGAAAGAAAATGTACCACTTATTCTGATGCATTTTAAGGAAACGATTTTCCTATTATAATAAGAAGTAATGTATGAACCAAATAAAGCAATAAACTCCATCATGCAAAAATTTAAACAATTGCAACGCATTTTAAAGAAGCGATTTGTGGATGTTCATGACCAAATTAATCAATTAATTTTGATGTTAGTAACATAATCATAATCTTATTTGTATTAAAACAATTTTGATTAATTTCTCCGTTTACACCCTTAAATCACTTTATTAAAATGCGTGAAAAAATAATTATTGAAAATTTTAAGTTAGGAATAGAGTATTTGATCGTGTCAAATTTCTCAGGAAATTAATGGTTTTGATCGTGAATTACTACCCGTCTCCACTTTACAAGACTAGAAGTCTACAAGAAGCCAAGTTGGAATACAAGATTTGTGCCCACTAGTCCACTACAATAGGAATCCTAGGATGATTAGTGTTTATCAGTGCTGAATAGTTTTGAGCAGAACCGCTTTTATAGAATTACTACGGAGTATTTACTAAACTTATTTTTTCTATCTGATCTAAATTTATTACTTGATTTGACAAAATTTTAACCATTTTTATATGCTAATACATAAGAAAAGGTATAGTGTATAAATTTAGATCTTGTTTATTTGTGTTGATGAGTTATTTTTAATATGTAATTTTTTACTCCATTATATTTTTTTATATAAAAATTATAAATATTTAAAGTTTGAAAAAAGAAAAAAAAAAACCCCATAATAATTCTAATAAGTAGCTGAAAAAATAAGGTGAACTAAATATAGCCTTAGGGTGCGTTCTCTTCAAACTTATTAGACCTGAACTTATCTGAACTGAACTTATCTGAACTTATCAGACCTGGTTTCTTATTAGACCTTATATAACTTATTAGACCTTATTGGAACTTATTAGACCTTATTGGAACTTATTAGACCTTATTGGATGTTATTAGACCTTATTGGACCTTATTAGACCTTATTAGAACTTACTAGGCCTTATTAGAACTTATTAGACCTTATTGAAACTTATTAAACCTGATTGAAACTTATTGGAACATATTTTATATGATTGAATAAAATAAATTATTAATAATAATAATAATAATGATAATGATGATAATATTCTATACATTTGAACCTATGTTTTTTAGAAAAATTCATATAAATAATCCCAACTATTGGAAGTCTTCCAATATTAATCCCAACTATAGGTTATTACAGTATAATCCAAACTTTGGGGTTATTTTATGATATTAGTCCATTGACTTAATTAACCTATTGTTATTGGTCACTAATTCAAAAATTATTCGTTATCGTTCATCTTTTTCTATTTATTGGACTTGACTATATCTTCCTCCCTTTCTACGATTGAGATCAGAGCCGGTCAAAAGTTAGTATGGACTAATATCATAAAACTACCCCATAGTTTGGATTATAGTGTAATAACCAATAGTTGGGATTATTTATATGAATTTTTCCATTTTTTTTTTATTGTTGAATTACGTTCAAGAAGGTAATAATAATTAGTATATCTTTTTTCAAACCCATTATTAATTAATATTATTAATTCCAATAACAACTTATCTACATATTTAATTTTTCTTAATTCACTTGTAGTAATATTAACAAACTAGAACGGATTGAATAATAATAATATGGAGGATGAGTAAAGTTTAATGTGGACCAAAATTAGTAATAATAATATGGAGGATGGGTAAAGTTTAATTTGGACCAAAATTAAATCAAACCCAAATTAAAAAATAAGTTTTATTTTATAATATAAAAAAATAGTTTAATTCAATCTAACTCTGATTGGTTTCTCTAAAAAAATTATAAAACAAGAATGATAAAATAAAATTGGTTTATGTTGTGTAAGAGTGCTTTAGTTAATTATTAATTTAATTAATTTTATTTGATTAATAATTAAAAATAATAATCTAGATCTGATTTGAACTTATTAGACCTGCTTAGAACTTATTAGAACTTATTAGACCTGATTGGAACTTATTAAACCTTATTGAAACTTATTAGACCTTATTGCAACTTATTAGACCTTATTGGAACTTATTAGACTTTATTGCAACTTATTAGACCTTATTAAACTTATTAGACCTGATATAACTTATTGGAACTTATCTGAAAACCTAAAACTTATTTTTTTAAGGTGAAGAGAACGCACCTCTTACAATCCTTTAACACATTATTTATCTTTATTATATAAGCCAAGGGGGGCCCTATATCAATACTAATTAGTAAGGAAAGTTTTTGGAATTTTTATTTATTTTATTAACTTAAAATGTAACATAAAAAAAAAAATTAAAAAATTTCCTGTGATAAAAAAAAATAATACTCCCTCCGTCCCAAAAAATTGCTCCATAAGGGTTTGGGGTAGGATTTTTGTTGGTACCCACTTTTTATGAAAAGTAAGGGGTAAAATATAAAGTTGTAAGTAAAAGTAAATGAAAAGTAGTGGATATTAAGTGGTAAATAAGGGTATAAATGTAAAGTTGCATGTGGACTATTTGCCAAAAAAAAAGAAATAAAACAATTATTTTGAGACGAATGAAAAGGAAAAGTGGAGCAGTTATTTGGGACGAAGTGAGTATATTATTTGTTCATTTACTTAAATCTTCAATTTCTTTTTTAAAATATGTGCTGACAGATTCGTGATGGGCAATAAGAAAGGGATGAATAGTAACATTAAGTCAATCATAGTAGACCATATTAAAAAGAAAAAAAAAACAATAATGAGATTCTTTCTAAAAACCTGCTCTTTCCATAACATATTAATTGCATTATCTATCTTTATTATATGAGCCAAGGGGAGCCATGGTGTCCCCTCAAAAAATCTATTTTATTTCTCAAAACTTTTAAAATTTCAATTTGTATGACTCTTAATTATTAAAGAAAGTTGTTACAATTTTAAAACTTTTTTTAAATAAAAATAGTACAAAATATAAAATTCAAAAAAATAAAACAAAAATACTAAAATTCATATTTTTAAATTCTCTATAAATAGACATCCATATTAATATAGTCCATGAAATAAAAAATTTACATTTTGATTATCATAGAAATTTGATAGCCAATAGAATATGAATGAGCGTGAATTTGACAATTTTTTCAATTTTTCCAATAAATAATCTTTATTTATTTTTTATTTATTTAGACAAATTAATAAATGTATTTAAAATAATATCAGATGCATAGATGACTAGTATGTAATATGACAAAGAGGGAGTCCATACAAAAGAGCTAAATATCTTATCTTGTCGTTTAGCCACCCGGTTCTACCCCACGAAACTGTGTGCTAACCTCCCCTTGAATCCCCCAAAACCAAATGCACTTTCCTCCCCACACGGCAGCCCCACACTTGGCCACTTGACAAATGTCCATTTTCACCACCTATTAATAAACAGACCTCCAATTTTGACCTACAAAATCAATTGAAAAAAAAACCCCATTCAAAATCAACAATACTTTATCAGAATTCTCATCATCAGTTTATCACATTCATCATTACCATTCATTGCGATTCCTACAATGTGTCGAACCACCGATTACTTCCACCATTCCAACAACAACGACCGATTTATTCGGCTGAAATCACTCTCTGTTTGTCTTTTTCCCACCACGCCAAGCACCGTGTCTCATCTCCCTGAATTCGCTACTCTGGTGTTTCTCCCTCGCATCAATGGAAGTTTCCTCGAAATCAACGCCTCCAAATACCGACCTGATTCTCCCGCTTTCATGACTCTCCATCGCGATCTACACTCCGACGCCGTTTTCGCCTCTCACGATGGAATCCGCGCCTGCGACGGCGCCGTTTTCGAGGTCCACGTCGGCGAAAGCCGCCTGCTACGAGGAGTTCTCCGGCGCAGCGACGACAGCGCCTTGACGATGAACTGCAAGTCCATCTTGAGCAAAGATTGCGGTGTAAAGGAGGTAGAAGTTTGCGTTGCGGCTGAGAACGGCGTCGTAATGAGGGAGAAAGTGGAGGTGGTGGTGAAGAGGAGAAGGAGTAGATACTGTCGGAAGTTTGAGATTGCGTTGGAGGAGATTCCGGAGGAGAGAGAATCGGATGTGGCGGAAGATGAGGAGGAATCAGATGGAGCGTGTTGCTGTTGTGGTGAGGGTGAAAGTGAGAGTGGATCTGACGGTGGAGAAGAAGATGAAGAAGAAGATCCGATGATGGAGATGGAAATGGAGAAGGAGATAGAAGGGGTTAAATGGGCCGTGGATATGGGGATATGGGCTGTTTGTTTGGGAGTGGGCTTTGTTGTAACTAGGGCTTCTGCTAGGAAGCTTAGGCGAAGACATTTCTTACTATGACTATGAAGATGAGATTATTTTACAAACAAAACAAAAAAGTTTTGTTAGGTTAGAATTTGGATATAGTATATCACATAATTAAATTTGCAATTGTAAATCGGAAAAATTGTCAACAAGAAAACCCTAATTATGCCGTAAGTATCAGTTTTTGGAAATAATTACTGGATATTCTTTCCATTTAAGACAAGAATGTAAGATTTTTATAACATGGCAAGATGTGAATTCCTTTTATTCCTCTCAATAGAACTATAGAACAGCCAGATTCGAACATCTTACACAATTAAGCATATTAACCTATTTTCCTAGCACAATTAAATTAATGCGTTGTTAATTCCATGTATTATTCTCCAAGTACAATAAAACACATTGAAATTTAATCATAAATTTGAAAACTAACTCAAAATTAAAAACTTAAAGGAAATATTGATTTTAATAATCCCATCTTTTGATAATATGCTTAAAATAATTTCAATTTTTAATTTATTCTAATATAATCTATCTTTATATACCATTTTCTTAAGTTAATTCCACCTAATATATTTTTTTTCTTCATAAAATGGGTCAGATTTTAGGTAATATGACTAAACTATAATGGAATGATACAAATAATGTTATGTATTGTTGATCAAAGTTTCCATGTATCAGCTTTAAAAACATTGATTTTTGCAACCAATATTCAATTGATTTGGCTCATATCTTGGTCCTATTTAAGTTCATTAGACATAGGATTAACTATGATCAAGCTTGATAATTAGAACATTAAAGCATTATTGCTTCTGTTTTGTAATAGCTTAGCTAATTTCTTACTTAAGTTGGTGGCTCGAGGATTCCACTTTGAGAGTTGTTTTCTTAAGGTACTTGATTGCCATGTAGGCAATTCATGTTTGTGTGCTTGTTTAGGTGATCAAAGTATTTTGTGCTTCTTTGCAAGTGACTTAAAGACTTCCAACAGTGGGGATAATGCTTGTCCACCACTAGTGGTGTTCACCGGTCCAGAACCGGACCGGAACCGGTTGGACCGGTGACCGGAATCCACATTTTGGTCCGGACCGGTTTCTTACTTTTTTATGAAAAAAAAATGTTTTTCCTCTAATCGGTCCGGGTTTGGACCAGTTTAGATCGGATCGGACCAGAATTTTAATACACTTTTTTATAAAAAAAAATATTATGTATTAATTTTTTTTAGATTCCGGTCCAAACCAGTCCGAACCGGACCGATGGACCGGAATCACAATTTTCATGGACCCGGGACCGGACCGGTCCAGTTCCGGTCTAAATTCCGGTCCGGACCGGTTTATGAACACCGCTGCCACCACAAAAAAAATCTATAGGAAAAACCTAAAATCATGCTGCCTTCAGCAAGTAAAAAAAACTTGCCTCACCATTTTTTTAATCTTGCTCGAAGCGTGAGTTAAGCTTGAACTAATCTACTGTATATGTTTGCAGGAGAATCAATGGTTATATACTCCCTCCGTAACATAAAACTTTCAACAATTGGTTTAGCACGTATTTTGAGAAAACGATTTGAGGGTGTAAACGAAGGAATTAGTCAAAATAGTTTTAATACAAGCGAGTATGTGATTATAAGTTACTAATATTAAAATTATTTTGACTAATTTCTTCGTTTACACCTTTAAACGTACTTTCTCAAAATGCGTGCAAAACTAATTGTTGAAAGTTTTATGTTTCGGATGTAGTACTTATATTTTGAGATGATGCAGCACTGTTTTCACTTCCCTAGGCTCGGGGATCTCATGCAAGTCATCTTACCCAATCTCTTCCAATCAGCAGGCGCCACAAGAACGAAGTAAGGTATAGTATGTAGAGCAGGCCAACGGATGGGCCGGGGATGGGCTAACCGAAACCGGCCTGTGGGTGGGGATGGGCGGGCCGGGTTGGGTCAGGATAGGGCCGACCCACGAACCGATCCGGCGGGCTGGGACCGGGTTGGGGACCGGGCTGGGCTGGGTTGCGGATTTTGTGTTGGGTTAACGGGTTGGGTTCGTGGGTTGGGGTTCGTGGGTCACGGGTTGGGTTTTATGGGTTGGGCCCATTGGGTCATGGGCTGGGTTCATAGGTTGGGTTTAGGGGATTTGGGGGTTTTAAGGGGGTTTGAAGGGGTTTGAGGGGTTTTTTTTAATTTAGGGTTTTTAAATTTGTAAATGTCATCATTAGTTGGCAAAAAAATATCAATTATATAATTAACTTGTTAATTGAAAAAATAACTTGTTAATGGAAAATAAACTTATAAATTTAAATTCGAACAATGTTTTATTGTATTCATTAGTTGTTGCATAAGTAATTACATAACTTTACACATAATATACACCAAGTATAAATCCTTATTGGAAACGAATGCTCACTGGATAGAACCTCAGGTAGGAGAGGTGCGACACAATGGTCAACTTAAATACCAAATCTTGCCTAGACAGATTCCGGGCTTCTGTTTAAGCTAACTAACCAATCAGATTGTAACCTTATGATTAAACTGGAAAGTTCATACAAAACCTTTTTAAAAATACTTAGCAATCCCAAAATAATAATATTTTATAATTTCAAAATAAATAAGTATTATATTAACCTTTAGTATCAACAAAACATATATTAAAATCATGTATCACATATATAATTTTAGTTCTTAGCATATATTAAAATCATGTATTACATATATAATTTCAATTCTTAACATATATTAAAATCATGTATCACATATATAATTTTAGTTCTTAGCATATATTAAAATCATGAATCACATATATAATTTCAACTCTTAACACAAAATTAAATAATAATAATAATAATGAAAGATGAAGGGTATTTATAGGAGTAAAAAAGAGGGGAAAGTAAAAAAATTTTAAAAAAAAACAAAAAAAAAAGTTAAACCAAAGCTGCCAGCCAATTAGCCGTTGTATGTGAGTAACGGCTAGTAATTCGGCGGGTGGGCCAGGTTTCGGGCCAGGCTGGGTCACGGGCGGGCCGGGTTACGGGTTGGGCTGGGTCGAGTTGGGTTGCGGGTTGGGTTTTGAAACCACGACCCGTGACCCAGCCCATTATTAGTATGTAAATTGGTAGGAGATATTGTGGTGAGATTCTTTTTACTAATGTTATTGTATTTGTAAAAAAAAAAAAAAGTCCACGGAATTAGATTATGTGGAGAAGTAAGAAAGTGGATAGAGAGAGGTTGGTGATGAAATAAATCACCCACGCCCCGCTGAGAGTGCTCTTAGAGCATTCCCATCAGCAAGTAAAAATTACGTCACTTGAAGAAAAAATGGCAATGGCAAAAATTAGTAGCATCCCATCAGCAAGTAAAAGCCAAAAAAAAACCTCCTCACGTGAATGCCATGAACCATGGCAGAATTGGAGCCTTGAAATTTGTAAGTTTTTGTCCACGTGTCAGGCGCGCATTGGCTGACCCGTGCGTGTGTGTCACGCGCCCGACATAAGATCAACTGGCGCCAGTTCTTTCCACACGGATGCACCTAATTGGTCAGCGTGTTACTGTTTAAAATTGCAACGTTACAATTTGTTTAACGTCAATTTTTTAAATTTTTTTAATTAAAAAAAAATTACCAACGGTCATAATTTTTTGAGATCTATAAATAGACACTCATTTTTCTATATTTTGACATACTTCAAAAAATCAGTTTTTTCATTTTTTTTTTTTTAAATTTCAAATCTTCATATAATTTTTTCCTCTAAATTTCAAACCTTCATAATTTTTTTTTATCAAAATACTAAAAAATATTTAAGTAAATAATGGATCCATTTAACTTGAATAATATTGATCCTAATTTGCTACAAAATCCAGAATTCCAAAAATTTTTACAAAATATTGGAGGAAATAACACATCAGGTCCAAGTACTAGCGCAACAATGGATGATGATGAACCATTCAATTTTCAAACGAGACGACTGATAGATATTAACTCGTACTTAGGTATGCGGACTGCTATTCGCGACAGGCATACTCATGATGCTCTGAAACACGATTTAATGGAGCATATTTGGGACAAATACGGTCCCAATAATCAGTAGTTATATGTTATGCTTTGGCTTTGAAATAGGTCTTCTATTTTAATAATTTTATATCACTTTTCGTGTAATTGTTTTGAAGCACCTTTTACTCTGTTCTAAATGTACTTTTACACGTACAATGACGTTGATTTTTTTATTTCTGAACCACGAAAATACGAAATACAAATACGTGAAAAACGTATTTCAAAAAAAAAAAATACGTGTAACAATACATACAAAGTTCGTATTTTCGAAAATTACGCTACAAAGAAATACGGGTCACATAAAAAATGAGAAAATTACGTGAAAATTTGAATACGCATACAAATACGCTACAAGTACGTATTTTGGTAAATTACATATACAAAATACGAATATAAAATACGGATACAAAAATACGGGTACAAAATATGTCAGTGTAAAATTTACATACATGAAAACAAATAAATATGTGTAAATTAGTAAATTTGTAGGAAAGAGAAATATGTGGGTATAGTAGATGGGAGGAGAGAGAGTGGTGGGGTTTTTTTTTTTAGCTCACTACTGGTATAAGTTTTGTAAAAAAAATTGCCCACGAGATTATGTTATGTAGAAGAGTGAGAAAGTGGGTAGAGAGAGATTGGTGGGCATTTTTTTATCCCACTACTGAGAGTGCTCTTAGTGACACGAATGATGGCAAATTCAAGTGGGCTTCCAGAAGGGACGGTTCTAAGGCTCATTTGGAAGATTGTTTGTTTTGCTTTTTATTTTTTTATTTTTTTATCCAGCTTCATCAATCATCATGGGCTGATAGCATATTAGTAGATATTTTGCCTAGATATTTTGCTTAGATATTTTGCATTTTTAGAATGTTTTATGAATTAAAAACTCCGAGTATTATTATAAAAATGTGTTTTACAATATTTGTTAGCTTAAACTGAGGTCTGGGTGCTTGGATGCTCGAATGGGGCGAGGCCGAGCTATATATTGCGGAGTATTTGGAATTCAAAATGGGTGCTAGAAAAGGGATGTAAATGGATTGTAGGAAATGGATGATCCTTAGTTACCTCGCTTACCTTTTTTTCGGGTTATGACTAGGAGGCATTCGGATGAGGAGTGTGAATCAGTGGCAAGTTTGATTGATAGAGATCTGGGTGTTTGGAATGAGAATGTGGTTAGGGATGTTCTGTGGCCCATTGATGCGGATGAGGTGTTGAAAATTCCACTATCGATTTTGCAGGAGGGGGACGAATTGGTCTGGGCGTACTCTAAAGATGGGGAGTATTCGGTGAGGTATGGGTATTTTTTCATAAACTATTATAGGGAGCTTCTGAAGGGTAATCCTCGGTCTTCGTCTCAATCAAAAGAGTGGGTGGCAATATGAAAAGAAAATATTCCACCTAAGGTTAGCATGTTTATTTGGCGGTTGATGATTAATGGTTTGCCTACGGCTCAAAACTTGAGTGATGGGGTCTCGGGGGTGTGCTTAAGGTGTGGTAGGGGGGTAGAGACAAGTGTTCATGCAGTTTGGGAGTGCGCAAGAGTGGTGGGCGTATGGGAAGCTTTAAATGAGGATGAAATGGGTGAGAGGGTGCGGTTGGATTTTGGGGTGGACTGGGTTGGGTGGGTTTTGAAGATGGAGAGGCATGAAGTTCGGGAGAAGGTTTTTATGGTGGCCTGGAGCATATGGAATCAACGGAATGATGAATTACATGGTGGTGAGTTGAGGTGTGGGGAGGAAGTGGTGGATAGGGCGTTGGCTTTGTTGGAGGCGTACCATGAGGCGCATGGAGTGAGGGGTGGAGGGATGATGGGATTGGAAAAGGCGAGTAGGGTGGTGTCGTGGCAACCTCCTATAGAGGGGTCAATAAAGATAAATGTGGATGGTGTGATTTTTTATGAGAGAGGTGTCGCTATGGGTGTGGTTATGCGCAACTATAAAGGGGAAGTGGTGAGAGCAGCGGCGGGAAGATGTCGTCAACAATTGGAGCCAGTAATTGTGGAGGCTAAAGCTGTGGTCTTAGCTCTTCGTCTAGCGATCCAAGGAAGGGAAAAGGATGTAATTATTGAGAGTGATTGTAGTCAAGTAGTTAATTTGCTCAATAATTTTAATAATGTGGGGTCTTATTTAGGTGTCTTTGTTAGGGAAGCTCTTAGTTTTTTAGTTCATTGTTTTAATTCTGTTTCTTTTGTTCATGTCGTTAGGGAAGCTAATAGAGCGGCTCATGTAATGGCTCATGTTGATCCAGGTTCTACGGATTGTAAAGTTTGGATTGGATGTGTGCCAGATGAGATCGAGGATGTAATTGCTGAGGATTTTTGTTTTAGTAATAATAATTAGCCTTTGAGGCTTTTTACTCAAAAAAAAAACTGAGGTTTATTATACGAATTGATCGAATTTTTTGGGTGTTAAAATTGCAACTCTTTTGAAAAAATATTCATTGAATTTAAGGTGGAGCTCCTAAATTCGTGTATAAAATAAGTAATTAAGACTTAATGGAGACTTTGTTCTAGTTATGTGCTTATTTTTTGTAATACAACTCATACAATTACATATTGTTGCTTTAATATTAAAAATTAGATTAGATTATGTTCCAAATGGTATCAGAGCTGCTTTGCGAGTCCTCTTGGCACTCACACGTTCTTGGTTGAATTTAAGATATTAAAGAAGCCATCTAGGGATGCCATTATGTTAAATGGTACAAAGATTGTTATGTATTATTGGTCAAAGTTTCCTTGTATCTATTTTTAATGACGTTGATTTTTGCAACTAATACCTGCTGGATTTAGGGATTGTTGCTCACCCACCGACTTCTTAGTGGCGAATGAAGTGTTGTTCTTCGAGACCATCTTCTTTTTTTTGAAGCTGTTTGTGGAAAAAGAGATGAGTAGTAGAGTAGTCAAGTAATTATTGAGAGTGATTGTAGTCAAGTAGTTAATTTGCTCTTCGTCTAGCGATCCAAGGAAGGGAAAAGGATGTAATTATTGAGAGTGATTGTAGTCAAGTAGTTAATTTGCTCAATAATTTTAATAATGTGGGGTCTTATTTAGGTGTCTTTGTTAGGGAAGCTCTTAGTTTTTTAGTTCATTGTTTTAATTCTGTTTCTTTTGTTCATGTCGTTAGGGAAGCTAATAGAGCGGCTCATGTAATGGCTCATGTTGATCCAGGTTCTACGGATTGTAAAGTTTGGATTGGATGTGTGCCAGATGAGATCGAGGATGTAATTGTTGAGGATCGTAGTAAGTCCATCAAACACTTGATCTATTCTATTCAAGTTTAATAATTAGAAGCATTGTTGCTTCTGTTTTGTAATAGCTTAGTAATTGTTCTTCGCCTTTTAATTGTTTTTAGGGATTGATTTTCTTACTTAAGCCATAGGTGCAAGAGAATGACCCGTTTTAAGAGGATATATAAAGGTGAAATTATTTTGGAATAAATTGAAGGTGAAATCGATTATTTTAAACAGATCACCAAAAGTTAAGATTATTAGAATTACTTTTCAAAACACTAAATATTTATAATTTAAACAAAACTTAGTTACATTAAAAAACGACGGAATTATATGTGCTTCCATTATAGACAAAAACTTAGTTACATTTTTATAATAAGGATTTGTAGATTTTTTGCGATAAGTTTGCAAGAAAACCAAAAAAAAAAAGAGTATTTGTAGGCACATAAAAATTGTATTATGCCACATTAATTATATTTGCTCCGTTAAAAAAGTCAAACGTTGACTTAAATTATAAATGGGTCATGAATTAATTAATTTGGGCTCGCGATGACATTTGGGCCTATTTTAATTATTATGTATGTTTAATTTGAAGCCCAAAATTCAATAAGTAAAAAGTTGGGCTTCAGGTTAAAAGAGAAATGGAATTTGACTACAGGCCCTAAAAAAAGCTAGGTTATCCCTAAAACCCTAGCAAAATGACTCTATAAATAGAGCATCATACCCATTCCTAGAGAAGCAATCGAGAGCTAAGAAAAACTCAGCAAAGTAGAAATTCTCTCTCAAGCAAGAAGCTCCATCGAAGGTAAATTCACTCTCAAATAAGAAGCTCTCTCAAAAGAAGAAAGTGAAAGAAACTCTTTCAACACCAGGAAGCCGACCAATCAAGTCATCAAGCATCCGTCAAATTGCTCTTTTGAGAATCCTTCATTGAACGAGAACAAGCCGGTGGCCCTCATTCAAGTCAAGTTGCAAAATTCTTTTAAAGTTCATTTTGTTGTGGAAATCAAATCAGTAGAAGAAATAGAGTTGTACCCAAAATATTCTTTTATCAATATAAATTATTATTTGTTGCATATATTTTATTTCTCTTCACAGATTTAAAAATTTGTGTTAACAAATTTTTGGCACGCTCGGTGGGACAACTCTACTACTCATCTCTTTTTCCACAAACAGCTTCAAAAAAAAGAAGATGGTCTCGAAGAACAACACTTCATTCGCCACTAAGAAGTCGGTGGGTGAGAAACCAGTTTTTGACAAGCCAGAAGGAGGTGTCTGCACCAGAGGAATGAAACAAGCCCTTGTCTCTGCTGCTGCTTCAAGTCTGCGTTCTGCGTCTGTTCCGACCAAACCTCGGAAGGCTCACAGGACCCCTGATCAGCCTGTTGCACCTCTTGTTTTCACAGCTCGTGAGAATGCCATGTCTGATGAATTTCTTGTTGGATCTTCCTCTGCGGCATCTGACAGAGATTCATCCAACAATCGTTCCCCCAATGATGTCGCTACAGCTATGGTGACTGAAGCTAAAACCGTCGAGGAACAACTTGCTGAGATGAAGACTCTTCTCCAAAAGGTACTGAAGGATGGAGAGGAGAAAGATGCTCAAATCAAGCAACAAAACAAAGAGGTAGCCTCTTTATCAAAGAAACTTGAAGATATTCACCATGAAAAAACTGAAAGTGAAGGTGAAAACAGTGAGCCTGAAGAAGATGAAAGTCCTGACAGTCGGCACAAGTCAGTTACTGCAAAACAGCTCCAGGATATGATAGCTAGTGCAGTCAAATCTCAGATTGGTGGAGATCCGCGCAACAGTGGTCGTTATGTGAAGCCTTACTCTAAGAGGATCGATAGGTTGCAAATGCCAAGCGGTTATCAGCCACCGAAGTTTCAACAGTTTGATGGAAAGGGGAGCCCGAAGCAGCACATCGCTCACTTCGTGGAAACATGCAACAATGCCGGGACTTCAGGAGATCTGCTTGTTAAACAATTTGTGCGATCTCTCAAAAGCATTGCTTTTGATTGGTACACAGATTTACCACCAGAGTCTATTGAACATTGGGATCAGATGGAAATAGCGTTCCTGGACAGGTTCTACAGCACCCGACGTGTCGTGAGCATGGTCGAATTAACTAACACCAAACAATGGAAAGATGAGCCAGTCATTGACTACATCAGCCGGTGGCGTGCTAAGAGTTTCGAGTGCAAGGACCGTTTATCGGAAGCTTCTGCAGTTGAAATGTGCACCAACGGCATGGACTGGGATTTGTTGTATATTCTGCAGGGAATTAAGCCCAAGTCCTTCCAAGAGTTAGCAACACGCGCACATGACATGGAGTTGACTATTGCCAATTGCAAGACTAGTTCTTCTGAATACTCGAAGGAGAGGAAGGATTTTAAGAAGACGGAAAAATCTTCAAAGAGCTCTGTTAAGGAGTCAAATGTTGTCTCTACTTCAACTGCGGTGAAGATTTCTGCGAAGCCAAAATCTGTGTACGAGAGGGGCTCGTCTTCAAGGGACACCAGGAAGGAGAGGCCTACTTTGAAGGAACTTCAAGCCAAGAAATATCCATTTCCTGATTCAGATTTGGAGGGAATGTTGGAGGATCTACTAGAGAAGAAAATCATTGAACTCCCGGAGTCCAAACGCCCAGCGGAGAAAGGTAGAACATCTGATCCGAATTACTGCAAATATCATCGATTGATCAGTCATCCGATTGAAAAATGTATCACCCTCAAAGAGAAGATCATGCAACTGGCAAGGGAAGGGAAGATCATCTTAGATGATGATGAAGCCGCAGAGGCCAATCATGCATCCGTCTCTCTTGAATGCTATGTTCATGTTCACTCCATCCAGTTCGGTAGCTTAGAGCTTGTGGTGGTGCAAGTGTTTCAACAACCAAAATCAAACTTGGAGTGTGACAATTCTGCTCCTGAGAGTCTTGAAGAAGACGACGAAGGATGGACGTTGGTTGTGAGAAAGAAGCCATGGAGGAAAGTTGTGGCACAGCCTCTGCTACCGCATCAAAAGAAGAATCCACAAAGGAAGAAACACAGACAATTCCAAGGAAAGAGGAAGGTTGAGTCAACTCTGCCAAATAGATCACCTGCCCAGGAAGGACGTGTACCAATCACGTTAGAGGAGTTATTTCCAAAGGCGTACTTCTGCGAAGTTTCAATCAATGCAGTGACATGTAGCCTGGCTGAAGAAGGGAAGAGCCAAGAGACAGAAAGGCAAACCAATGAGGAAGGGTTTAGTCAGGAGCCTGATCTGGACAGAGATTCAAAAATTCTGGCATTACTGGATACAGTTCCGTCACGTATGGGTTGGCGCAAGGCCCTTTCACTCCCAGAAGAGACGAGGTTTGCTCTTGCGCGTGCCATGGAGAATCCCACTCAGTACACAACAGTGGAAAATGTTAAACAAGGAATTTATGACAATCATCCTTATGATTGTGCATCGTGTAAAGCAGCATGTAGTGCAACACTGGCTTTCACAGATGATAATCTTGTGTTAGGATCGAAGCCTCACAACAGACCATTCTTTGTGCATGGATATATCCGTAAACAAAGAGTCAATAGGATTCTCGTCGATGGAGGTTCCGCAGTGAACATCATGCCAAAGTCTACCATGACAGAGTTGGGAATAACTGTGAAGGAGCTGAGCCAGAGCCGCTTAATGATCCAAGGGTTTAATTTAGGAGGACAGCGTGCCATCGGGATGATTAGAGTTGATTTAACAATTGGAGAAATGATGTCAACAACAATCTTTCATGTCATCGATTCAAGGACATCTTACAGGTTGCTCTTAGGAAGACCTTGGATGCATGAGAATGTAGTAGTCGCATCAACACTTCATCAATGCCTCAAGTATTACCGAGATGGCGTACAGAAGGTGATAGCAGATGTAAAGCCATTTGATGAAGCAGAGTCACATTTTGCTGATGCTAAGTTCTATCTTGATGAAGCAGAATCATTTAAGGTGATGCCGACTAAGATACCATTAACTGGGAAGAGTGTGTGTCTGAAGCCTGAAGTAGTTACAAAAGAGGTCCTTGCTGTGAAGAAATCAGGGTTAGAAGTCATCAAGTCTTCGTCAAAAAAGAATGAAGATAACTCGTTAAAAGCGAACAAGATGGTATCTGCGAGTTCAGGGCCAGTACTTTGGTATGTCCCTAGGTCACAGTGCAGAGAAGGACAGTCTCCTTTTTCACATTGTGCAAGTAAGGAAGGCGAGATGAAGTCTACCTCAAAAGGCCTGGATATCAAAGCACATGTTGTCGGTGAAGGAATCACACTACCTGTACAACAAACAAGAGATTTAAAGATCATTAAGTCTCCAATCCCAGACAAAAGAGAGGAAGGTTTCGATCCAATTGCTTACAAGCTCATGGAGAATTCTGGATATGACTTTTCATGGGAAAGGTTGTCGAGGCAAGGGCTCATGGCCTTAATGAAGCTCAGCTAAAGCTCCAAGAAAAGGGGGAGAGTGTCAGCATTAGGAAGGTCGGGTTGGTATTCGTTGAATCAAGACCAGTCAGAATAAATGCCAGGCGGAAGGCGATACAAGCAACACAATACATTACAGCTGAGGATTGTCAAGAAAGCAAAGCGGATAACAATGTTCAAACTCAGCGAACCTCCGTCTTCGATAGACTCCAACATCCTTCTACAAGTTCGAGGAATTCAGTCTTTGGTAGGCTCAAAGGTTGCAGAGAAAGCAAAGTTACAGGGCGTGTCGTTGATAGGCTAGGTGAACGAAGGATTAATGTTCTGTCAAGTTCACCACGAAGAAGCGTCTTCAATAGGTTGAGCAATGGATCCCAAACTTTTAAAAATCATCAGTCACCGACCTTGCCCTGCAAAAGTTCTAAAAAATCAGTCTTTGGTCGAATCGGTGAAAGCAGCAAATGGCAATGGAGACCGAAGGACAAGGCTCTATAAGCAACAAGTGATGTTGAACTGGAAAAATATGTCAAAAGTACTATACCATCTCGAATGAAACGCTTGACGATCCTAGAAGTTCGGATTGGAAAGTCACTTAGCGCAAAGGGACGCACCATAGTTGTCACAAATCAGCCAAGTAGTGATGACTGTGAAAGTGAAGGAGATGCTATGGAAGTCTGCAATCATATAACAGTTTGTGAGGTTTTAGCCACCGACGAGGAGGTTGAAACAAGTGAAGCACCAAAGCCGCTTGAAGACGGGGGGCAATCTACAGTAGATGAGCTTAAGGAGTTGAATCTCGGTACCGCGGATGAACCACGACCAGTCTACGTAAGTGCTTTACTCTCTCTTGAGGAAGAAAGTACATATGTTGAATTGCTTAAGGAGTACAAAGATGTGTTCGCATGGAGCTATAAAGAAATGTCGGGGCTAGATCCGAAAGTTGCAGTTCATCGCTTAGCTATTAAAAAAGGAGTCTCACCAAAGAAGCAGCCTCGACGTCGTTTTCGTCCAGAGTTAATCCCTGAGATCGAAGGAGAAGTCAATAAACTTATTGATGCTGGATTCATTCGTGAAGTCAAGAACCCAACGTGGATCGCAAACATTGTCCCAGTACGAAAGAAGAATGGATAATTGCGTGTCTGTGTTGATTTTCGGAATCTCAACGAGGCATGCCCAAAGGATGATTTCCCGTTGCCTGTTACGGAAATAATGATTGACGCCACGACGGGGCATGAAGCTCTTTCATTCATGGATTGTACGGCTGGTTATAATCAAATCATGATGGCGCCTGAAGACCAAGAAGCAACAGCTTTTCGTACACCTAAGGGAATCTTTTGCTATAAGGTGATGCCATTCGGTCTGAAGAATGCCGGAGCTACCTATCAGCGTGCAATGCAGAAAATCTTTGAGTCCATGTTGCACAAAAAGGTTGAGTGCTATGTGGATGACCTTGTGGTGAAGACAAAGGAGAGAGCGGGCCACCTACAAGACTTGCGTGATGTGTTTGAAAAGTTGCGTCGTCACCAGCTGAAAATGAATCCGCTAAAATGTGCATTTGGTATTACTTCGGGGAAATTCTTGGGGTTTGTTGTACGTCATAGAGGGATTGAAGTGGACCAGTCAAAGATCACAGCAATCAAGAATATGCCAGAGCCAAAAAATCTCAAAGAGTTGCGGGGACTTCAGGGGAAACTGGCGTACATTCGGCGATTCATCTCAAATTTAGCTGGACGTTGTCATCCGTTTAGTCATCTCATGAAGAAGAATGATCCATTTGAGTGGGATGATTCTTGTCAAATGGCTTTCGAAAGCATCAAAAGATACTTGTCCTCACCTCCTGTGTTGGGGGCACCTATCCATGGTAGACCGCTCATTCTATACATTGCTACAAATGAAGAATCTTTAGGTGCTTTGTGTGCTCAAGAAAATGAAGAGGGGAAAGAAAGGGCTCTATACTACCTTAGTAGGACTCTAGTCGGTGCAGAGCTGAAATATTCGCCAATTGAGAAGATGTGCCTTGCTTTTATCTTTGCGATACAAAAGTTGAAGCACTACATGCAGGCACATACGGTGCACGTTATTTCCAAGGCAGACCCTATCAAGTATATTTTGTCAAGGACAATCCTGTCAGGACGGTTATCTAAGTGGGCAGTTCTAATCAATCAGCATGACATTGTTCATATACCCCAGAAGGCAGTAAAGGGACAAGCGTTGGCAGACTTCCTAGCCGATCATCCGATTCCAACAGATTAGGAACTTGTAGATGACTTGCCGGGAGAAGAAGTATTCTTTGTTGACATCTTACCTCCGTGGCAATTGTATTTTGATGGATCAGCGCGAAAGGACGGTGCCGGCGCTGGAGTCATCCTTGTGTCACCTGAAAAGCACGTCCTTCCGTACTCATTTACATTGACTCACCAATGTTCCAACAATATGGCTGAATACCAGGCATTGATTCTCGGTCTTGAAATGGCAAATGAGATGAACATTCAGGATATTGACATCTATGGTGACTCTAAACTTGTAGTTCACCGGCTCTTGGAAGATTATGATGTCAAGAAGGATAATTTGGTACCGTACCATAGGCACGCTTCACAACTACTAAGTGAATTCGAAAGCACGGTGTTAGAGCATGTTCCAAGGAGTGCCAATAAGGTGGCTGATGCGCTTGCAAATCTCGCAGCCACTTTGGCACTGGGGGCAGAGGATTATTTGTTTGTTCCAGTTTGTAATCGTTGGGTGGTTGCACCTTCTGAGTTTGCAGCAAAGGAGGAAGCTAATGCAGTTTCTGTTTTTGAAATATCCAAAGAATATTGGCGCCAGCCTCTCATAAGCTATCTTATACATGGAAAGTTGCCGGATGATGTCAAACATAGGACGGAGATTCGCCGTCGTGCAACACGTTTCATATACTATAAAGGGACCCTCTACAAGCATTCATTCTTGGGAACTTGGTGGAGATGTCTAGGAGAGAAGGAAGCACAGAAAGCAATGGAAGAAGCTCACTCCGGGATTTGTGGGGCTCACCAGTCTGGTCCTAAACTTCATGATCGTGTCAAGAGAATGGGGTACTATTGGCCAACCATGGTCCAAGATTGCATGGACTATGCGAAAAAGTGTGAAGCTTGTCAATTTCATGCGAACTTTATTCATCAACCTCCGGAACCTTTGCATCCCACGGTAACATCATGGCCTTTTGAAGCATGGGGTCTGGATGTTGTTGGTCCAATCACTCCAAAATCTTCAGGTGGTCACTCTTACATCTTTGCTGCTACAGATTACTTCTCTAAATGGGCAGAAACTGTGGTTCTTCGAGAAGTGAAGAAGGAAAATGTGGTTGATGTTGTGCTCCAGAATTTAGGATCTCCAAGCTCAGAGAAGTCTTGCACGGTTGCAGGCCTGTTTTTTAATGAATACTGCTCGGATCCTCTGAACCAAAAACGGCACCATTCCTCAAAGGTAGCATGCGATCTCCTGGACTTGGACGTTATGTGCTGAAGAGCTGCAAACATGTACCTGCAACTAAAAGGAAGAAGTTGTCTACCATCTTTGGAGTCTTCCAATTCGAGGGCGTCAGGGACGACTTCATCATAGAACATGCCAGTTATAGGAAGACCGCCAAGAGTTCGGATGTCCCATAGACTAATAGAGGTCTCGCCGGCTTCTGTAAGGAGCGTGTTTGTTGCAGGGCACCAGGACTCGCAAAATTGTTGCATCATCGAAGAATTACATTCATAAAGAAACATTGAAGCATATACAGCGCCTAGGAGGTCCAATTTTGAAAGTACAATCTTGTTGCGGTAGATAATATCCTCTAACCATTCCCAATAGCGAGCTAGGAATGTATGAAAACTCCACTCCATATCTGAGCCTCGAGGACCAAGTTGCTTGTTTTTTAAGGATGCGGTGTTGTAGCGTGCTTAGTGCTTCTTTAACTTGGCTTTTCTGATGATGGGACGATTTTAAGGTGACGTTGGATAGCTTGCCTGATGTCCAACATTTCAAATTGTCGGGGTTGTACTTAATTGGCCAATTCTCGACAAGAGCTCCGGTAACGGGAGAAAATATGGGAAGTGTCAACTCCTTGCCTTCGTTGTTGTTGTCCTTCACCACTAAGAAGGAACCTTCAGTAGTCTTGTGGGAATCAAATTTTACCATATTTACCTGAGGAGGGTAACGATAAAATAAGAAAGTAGTGATTGAAAAAAAAATAATAAAAAAAATAAATAATAAAAAGGAAGACACGTATTTAGTCAAAAAAAAAAAGGAAAGTAAGAGTGGAACACGTTTCCTAGTGGGTATAATTACTTTGTCCATTTATTTTGTTTTATTATCTTCATTATTATAATATAAAAAAAATATAAAAAATAATAATAATAATAAAAAGGTGACACAATATATGACAGAAGTGGTGTGTATATAGTATACATAAGCAATGACAGGAACAGTAGCAAATAAAGAAGTCTCAGTAAACCTTCTGTGGTTACAAACTTGAACCTTTGGTGTAAAAAAAACTTCTGAGCAAATGAGCAATCTGAAGACTTGAAAAACGGAACGGTGGAGCAGAGTTCCGGTGAACGACAGATAACAATGACGCGGTAAGGTTCGGAGCTTCGGCAGACGAGGCTTCGAAAGACAGTCGTAAACGGGTCTCTGTTGGACGACGGACTACACTTCCGGTCAATGGACGCAGCCGCAGACGGTTGACGGCACTTCGTCGAGTGGTGTTACAACGCAAAGATTCACGGATGACAGAGTTTTGGTGGACGAGAACTCGACGGCAGGCCTTGCTCGGTGAGAGAAGTCCGAACAGATTAAAATGCTGTCAAGAATTTATTTTAAAGGAAAAGTTAATTAATAAATTATGAGTGCATATTATCACTGTTAATCCAAAAAGAAGAAAAAAAATTAAAAAAAAAAAGAAAAAAGAAGTAATAACGAAGAAAGAAGGTAAGGGATGAAGTACACAAGGACAGTACTCTGAGTTAACGACACTTGAAGACGTGATGGTAGACGGCAAACGGTACACGATGCCCCGGCGAACAACTGTACAGTAATACTCTGATGTAGTCTCGAAAAATGGTTGGTGTATTGTAAGTTGATCAAGTTTCAAGTATTCAACCAAGGCGATTACGGGAAAGCTTGAACAGTGTCCGTGAGAACTGCGCTAAAGTAACGGTCGGGACGATGCTGTGTGATGGTTGCACGACGGTCACTCGTTGAAGCTCTGTTGCATTCAGAGTTATGGAGCTGTATAATTCAAGAAATAAAAGAAAAAGAAAGAACAAAAAAAAAAAGAAAGAAAAGAAGGAAGAAGAAGATGAAGGTCTTTGAAGATGAGTTGATTTAGTTGCCTACCTTTGTTCTATTTATAAGCAAAAAAAAGAAAACGTGAAGTTGAATATTTTGAAACAAAATTCATTTTTTTTATTTTCTTTATCGGATATAAATATTCTGCAGATATGTTTTATCCAATCACAGAAGAGGAAAAAAAAATATTTCCTCCTTAAATATTTTGCAGATATGTTTTATTCAATCAGAAACAAAAAAAAAAATCCGACTTTTAAGTCAGGAAGGAAAAAATCGGTTTTTTTTTAGTCAGAAGATAAAAAATTGACTTTCAAGTCTGAAGAAAAAAAAAGTCGACTTTTAAGTCAGAAGAAAAAAAAAGTCGACTTTTAAGTCAGAAGAAAAAATCCGATTATTTAAGTTAGAAGGAAAAAATTCGACTTTCAAGTGAGAGGGAAAAATTGACTTTCATGTCATAAAATATACAGAAAGGACTACCAATTCATAAATAAAAAAAAATGATTGTCAAGTCATAAAATTAAAAAAAAAATGACTGCCAAGTCATCATAAAGTAAAAAAAATGACTGCCAAGTCATAAAATAAAAAAAATGAATGTCAAGTCATAAAATAAATAAAAAATGATTGCCAAGTCATAAAATAAAAAAAATGACTGCCAAGTCAAACAAACAATGTCAAGACCCTATCACGAACAAAAACACTTCAAATCATGTACGTGACACAGTCTCGAGGGGGCAATTTGTAGGCACATAAAAGTTATATTATGCCACATTAATTATATTTGCTCCGTTAAAAAGTCAACATTGACTTAAATTATAAATGGGTCATGAATTAATTAATTTGGGCTCGCGGTGACATTTGGGCCTATTTTAATTATTATGTATGTTTAATTTGAAGCCCAAAATTCAATAAGTAAAAAGTTGGGCTTCAGGTTAAAAGAGAAATGGAATTTGACTACAGGCCCAAAAAAAGCTAGGTTATCCCTAAAACCCTAGCAAAATGACTCTATAAATAGAGCATCATACCCATTCCTAGAGAAGCAATCGAGAGCTAAGAAAATCTCAGCAAAGTAGAAATTCTCTCTCAAGCAAGAAGCTCCATCGAAGGTAAATTAACTCTCAAATAAGAAGCTCTCTCAAAAGAAGAAAGTGAAAGAGAACAAGCCGGTGGCCCTCATTCAAGTCAAGTTGCAAAATTCTTTTAAAGTTCATTTTGTTGTGGAAATCGAATCAGTAGAAAAAATAGAGTTGTACCTAAAATATTCTTTTATCAATATAAATTATTATTTGTTGCATATATTTTATTTCTCTTCACAGATTTAAAAATTTGTGTTAACAGTATTGAAATATTACAGATTATGGTAAAGGTTTCTTTCTTTCTTTTTTATGCCTTTTCAAGCTAGGAATCAAGGATGAGTTTTAATGTAACTTAAACTTAAAAATATAGTCTCGAAAATGCTCGAGTTCCATCTTGGACTTGAGGAATAGTATTGATGGGGCAAAATGCACCCACTAGCTATTGGGCCAGCCACTCTTAAAAACAAAGGCCCAATCCAAATCTCAAAGCATTCAAAAGAGTCATGCTACAAGGAAAGCCCACAGACATCGTCCGACCCACATATCGTATCTACCAGGTCCAGGGAACACCTGCCAGGGCCAGGGTATACGAACCTACCAGGTCCAGGATGACTGACCAAGTCCAGCCTAGTCTATCAGGTCCAGTTCAACCGGCGACCAGGGGTAATTTACTCCCACGTTCCCATGGTACTATAAATACTCCCTTCCATGCAAAGGTCAAGGTATCCAAAAAATATCAAACACACCTCAAACTTCTCCCTCACTTTCTCTCTCTACATTCTTACACTTTACTGACTTGAGCGTCGGAGAGTCTTTCCCCGGAACACCTCCGGGGGTAGCTCGCGTTTGTCCCTTGTGCAGATTTACGAGCCCATTTACGTGGATTTGGACTAGCTCTCGGCCTAAAACATTATTGTGAACCAAAAATCACCTCAACAAGTATTATGAATCGAGCCAAACTACCACAAGCTCGTGCTAAGTTTAACTCATTAACACACATAGATATTAGATGAATTGTTTATTGCATTTTTGGCCCTTGATAATGTTAACAAATAAATAATTTTATACTATATACTCACAACTCCTAACTAATATGGATTATGTTATTTCTTAGAATATCCCAACGATGTTGGATAATTGAATATTTGAAATACAATTATATTTTGAATTTTTGGATATTCAAATATTTTAAATATTAAATTAAATGGATGGATTTTTTTAAAAAAATGTACGGATATAAAAAAAAATAGTCTTATATGCATGTTATGCGTGCTTTAATGTATGAATATCTTATATAATATTTGTATACATTATTTATGAACTTATTAAAATAAGATTATGATTGCTTAATTGAATAAAATTTAATTTCATCTACTGCACTATCTCTGATCAAATTTTATTGTAATTAAAAGATAAAAAAATTTAATGTGAAAAGTTATGTAAACATGGGTCCATTTGTAAAAAATTCAAAAATATTAATTTTGCTGCTTTTATTTATTTTGTGAATTATTAATTTTGTGATATTTTCATTTAAAAAGATAAAAAAATTGTTATATTTTATGGGGAATAAATGATTATTTGCTCTTTGATTGATAATTCCTAATTTGTTATTTTTTGATTGAATTTAATTTATATTTTAATTATCTTTATTTCATAAGTAAGGGAATACCGGTATTTTAGACATTTTTATATAATAGAGATTTATACTAATAAAAAAGAAAATATTTGTGTGAAAAATTATACCAATATGGGTATCAAATTGTAGAGAATTTTAGAATATGAATTTTGGTATTTGTGTTTTATTTTTTGAATTATATATTTTGCAATATTTTTATTTTAAAAGATACAAAAATTTCCTTTTTAGTTAATATTATATAATTTGAGTATTTAGAAAATTTTAGAAGGGTAGTTTAGACTTTTTGAGGGGGGACACCATGACTCCCTTGGCTTATATAATAGAGATAAAAAATAAGGTATCTACCAAATTATATTATAATATTAATATAATACGAGTAGGTATCAAATATCTAACAATTCCATATCATAAGTTCACAAGATGATTTCAATTATACTGGAGTATCTAATAAATACACACCATAAAAGTTATACTTCTTTCTCTTCTATATAATTGCAACATTGACAATTTAGACACTATTAATAATAACTTATATAATTCGCTTTTATGTTTTATACATGTAAACAAATATAATCATGTGAAATCTCTTTTGCGTTTCAAACGTTTACTTAATTGTGATCTACTTTTTATAATTTTTAGTAAAACGGAATTAAAAAAATACGAATATAAATTATGCATGACAAACGTGAAAAGAGAATGTTACAAGTAATAAATAGGGAGCGGAGCAAGTAGCTAATTATATATATATATATATATATATATATATATATATATATATATATATATATATATATATATATAGAGAGAGAGAGAGAGAGAGAGAGAGAGAGAGAGAGAGATCGGCTAAAAACCTAAATTTTGCTGAAAATTAAAAACTTTGATTTTTGACCCTTAGATTTAGATCAACGGCTGGGATTAATTTTGTAAAAAACATTTAAAAAATTGAAATTCAAGGGGTACATATTAAAATCCGAGGCCACATATTAAATTTGGGGTACATATTAAATTCATGAATACATATTAGAATCAATCAATAAATATTAAATTTGGATGGTACATACTAAATGTAGGGGGTACATACTAAAAAAGATACACTTAACTAAAAGGGATACAATTATAAAATGGCTAGAATCATATCATTACCCTTATATAACCTATGTAGGATTTAAACCTACATCTTTGTGTGTCGACACAATGCTCTACCAATTGAGCCAATAGGTTTAAGATAACATGTAACCAATCAAAAGCTACTATTTCAACCTTGAAGGATAGAACAACAGACGATTTTAAAATAATATATGCACCCTCTCAAATTAATATATAACCTCTCAAATTAAAACGTACCCTCTCAAATTAAAATGTATTATCTCAAATTATATTAATATGTACCCTCTCAAATTAAAATGTATCATCTCAAATTAAAATGTACCCTCTCAAATTAATATGTTTTATGTAAATATAATATGTATGCTCTAAAAAGCAAGAGTGGAGAATTCTCTTATGCATTTTATCAAACACCATATATGCAACACTTAACCTATGACAAGAAGTGATTAAATATTATAATCAAAGACATATGTGCACATCATATAATCAAAAGCTCTACCAATTGAGCCTAAAATTAACAAAAAAAATGAAATCAACAACTAATTATTATGCGAATTCGACAAAACACAAAACAAAAATGAACAATTGAAAATCCAACACAAAGCAACAAAATTGAACACGGTGGATGAAAAAATCAAGCGACAGAAAAAAAAAAAAAAAAAGAACAAAATTGAACCTCAAAATCAACAAAAATCAGACATCAATGATGAAAAATCAAACGAAAAAAATATGAACAAAATACAACCTCGATATCAACATATAATTGTGAATAAAATAACTAAAACTACGATTAGAATTCATCAACAAAGTACTATTAAATATATATCTGACAAATTAAAAGAAGATCAGAGATGAGAAAGATAAAGAACAAAGATGAATGTGAGATTTTCGCTTTAAAGATGAACAACTAAATTGCAATTTTTTTAGCCAGAAAATACGCAATTTTCTTCTCTAGAGGAGGGAGAATGTTGTTTTTTTTTTTATTTGGGAAAAGAGGAGGGTCAAATGTTTTTTAGGCAGTGAGAATTCGTAAATTTAGATGATCGGATGATAAAAGAATGAGCTTAATCAATGTCTAGGATGTTTTGTTTTTAGTTTTCAACCAATAGATAAGTTTTTACATGATCCTATTCCTATATATATATATATATATATATAGAAGTAGGCTCATGTGAGAAATGTAGTTTTGGTGAGAAGGGTGAGAAGGGTGAGAAGCAATCTAAACCCTTTGATCAACAAATGAATGACTAAGATTAAATTTGAATTTCCCTCCTTACTCCTTCTATAGTTTAGAGTCAATATATCTATGGCATAAAGTCAATGATTTTTACTCAATGTATTTTTAGTATATGTTGAATGTACCTATAGTTGGTGGTCAATGTACCTCTAGGTATTAGTTAATGTATTTATCACTTCTCACATTTCTCACGATAAAAAATTTCTCACCGGAATCCAACCCTAAATATATATATATATATATATATATATATATATATATATATATAAATGCATCAAATTGAATTGCAAATAAACATGAAAATAAGGCCAAAAAAAAAAGTTCCGGATTTTTATTAGAAGATCCAGGTTCAATATGAATCCGTTGGATGGATAATCATGTAAAGATGCACGAGCAGGGTGTGAAAAAGGGGAAAGGGGGTGGAAATGGCGAGCTAATTGGCCACTGCCCACTGGGTTGCAAAAACTAGAGTTGTCAATCGTGTCGTGTTAATTTCGGGTCGACCCGCATACAAAAACGTGTTGAACTATCTAACACAAATTCGACCCGTTTAATAAACATGTTGTGTCAATCCGTTTATTGAAATGTGTCAAAGTCCTTGACCCAAACCCATTAATTTCGTGTCTTGTTCGGTTGTGTTGGCGTGTCAGGTCAATTTTTCACTATAAAATTAATATTCAAGTCTAATCGTGTTGTGTCGTGTCGATCCGTTTACATAAACGGTTAAAACCCTTGACCCAAACCCGACCCATTTTAATAAGCATGTCGTGTCGTGTCAAGCTGTCAACCCGTTTACTTAATCATGTCAAAGTCTTTGACCCAAACCCGCTAATTTCGTGTCATGTTCGAGTCGTGTTATCATGTTGCGTCAGTTTTTGCCGGCTCTAGCAAAAACAACAATTGTAATTGATTTACCGCACCACAATTTTCCATATAGCCGTTAAAAAGTGGAACCAAAAAGGTAAGCTGCAAAACATATATTTTTTTTTTTAATTAGGTAAGGTAACCACTAGTTTATTGAGAAATAGGGCAATACCCCAATATAATAGAAAGTAAAGATCAAACACATAACCTTGATCATAGAACGTGGAACGCTTACCACAAAGCTATATTCCAACTCCTTAGAAAACTGATGTTGGACATGGAAGGGAGTCAAGTTCCATGATTGGCACCGGAAAATGAGCGAGATAGTGATTTACTCCCTCCATCCCTAATTGTTTGCCCCATATTGACTTTTGACACTGTTCATTTGGTAACTTTGACTCTCTACAATTTTATGCATATAAGGAAAAATATAATCAAATGGGATCTCGTTTGATTCAGCTCAATGTGTACTTTTTTAATATGCAATTTATATAATTTTTTTATTACATGTATCAAAAGATATTTTCGTTTAAAGTTGTGTCTCGGGATATGAAAAAAAGTGAATGGGGCAAACAAAAAGGGACAGAGGGAGTAGTTAATAGGGGTTTTATTAGTATTTCAGACACTATAATTAGCTATACACTTCCCTTTTTGATTTGCTTCTAGTATTTTCTTTTCATGAAATGTTGATTATGAGATTATCCATCATGAAGCATATATTCTCTTCTCTATGTGACAACGCTTTGTTACAACTTTGGTCTTTACTATAGTGGATGTCATGGCTAGAGCAAAGAGACAAGATAGTACTCCATCCCTCCCTAATTTTTTTGCCTCGTTTATTTTTTTCTTATCACACAATACATAACTTTTCGCATTTGTTTCAACTCTCAATTATATGAAATATATAATTTTCAGTATATGAGATGGAAATTCAAGGAATGATTATAGTTATATCTGCCAAATTTGTCGGGTCGTCTCAGGTCGGATAAATAAGTTTCAAGTTTGGATGACTATTAATTCTTAGTTGTTTTATATCTCGAAGTCTTCAGGCTTGGTTAGACCCATCAGGTTGAAAAAGTATTATAGCACCTAGGATTGTCAACATGTAGGATCTGGACCGTATCTTTGTGTATCTAAATCCATATCTGTTTTTTTCAAGATGGATCCAAATCCAATCTTAATCTGACGAATATATAAACTGTTGGAATTAAATTTGCGGAAGTGTTTATGTGCTTTATGATTTAAATATATTTGTTGATTGAAGATGATTGTAATGTATGTGTTGGAGAGGAGATTTATGAAGAAAATTATTTTTTGATTTATGATTGTGGATGGTCTCATGAGTTACATCTATCACCTATTTATACTAGTGCCAAGAAGGTTCTAGATTTCTTCAACCTTTCAAATTGTAGAATATTCTAGGCTAGATAGTTCTAGGTCTTAGTCTAGATTTTTCTTTTTCTAGATTTTTCCTAGGATAATTACATGGTATTTCCTAGATTTTTCTAGATTAATTTACTTTCAACATAAACTAAGATGCATATCTTATGGATCCAACTAATCCGGATCCAAAACAGACCTAAAACGAATTCATACTATTTCGACTAATTTTTTGATAATTTTAATTTTCAATATACTATCATGTAACATTCTTATTGATATTAGGTTTAATTTCAGTACACTCAACAAGTGAAATTTTTTGATGAATTAAAATTATGGAAATACAAATACACACATATTTTGGATGAAAAAAAAACACATTAAAATTAAAAAAGATCATCAACATACTGAAATATTGAATTTGATAGACTCTAATGAACCTTACAACACTAAAAAATTACTCATGATATAACAAAATACTTTATTTATATATAAATGGTCCTTTTCTCAAAAACAGATCCACGAATCTGGATCTGGATCAGGATCTTGGTTTATATACTTTATTGTATCGGCTTTACTGCATGTCATTTAGCCCAATTTAGCCAATACATGCATTTGTGACTCTGTGAGGGAAAGATACGGAATACTTATAAATGCGTGTGGTGAAAATCGGAATCAGAACCTCATAACTGAAATTCTAAAACTTTAACCACTAGACTAAAAACTTTTCTCCGGGTGGTGATTTTGGCACTCTCCAATTTGATTATGGCACTCCTTAAAGTTACTATTCATGTGAGAGAGGGAGGAGTGCCAAAATTAAATTGGGGAGTGCCAAAATCATTTTCCCTCTACTTCACATGTCGTAGTTGTTGGAAGTTCATAGAGTGAAAGACAATGGTGGAAATGAGAATAGTTTATGTGAGAGAGAGCTTGTCCCAAACTGATAGAATATGAAGAGTATGATACATTTATATATGTGAGATTACTTCTATTTCATAAAAGCTTAAGTGGAAGGTGGGTTGTTGACAGTCATGGGTCTTGCGATGCGCGGTGTGCTAGTTTGGGTTGGGCTTTGGGCCATTCTATCTTTTTGCTTGAAAAAACCGTGTGATATTCTATTGATTCAGTGAACTCCTAAAATTGCCCACTAACGGTCATGTTGATTGTTTCTCTCCCACTATCTGACCAACGGTCATGTTGATTATTTCTCTCCCACTAACTGACCCATTAATCCCATGTTACTCTCCCACGATTCCCTTCACTCATCAGTTTTTGCAGTCTATATAACGTCTGTTACTCAGTCAATAAAACACATAAAAAATTACTCTCTCATTTCGTTATTCTCAAACACAATTCTGATAATGTTTTCTGGGCATAATCTGAGTTCCATTCGGGCTAATGTGTGCACACTATTCCGGCGCCGTGCTAATCCTGGAGGGCAACCGCTGAACGTCTACTGCACCGGGTAGCGCGGAATTGTCTTTCAGGACAGTGGCTTTACACGATGCGGCAATCATTTCACATCTATCGGTTCACGCTTCAACAGCTAAGTTAGCGTTTTTTAATTATTTCGTATAACAATAGTACCAATCTACCATTGCTATCATTCATTCACGGTAGAACCGTAGAAAGTACTCGTACTCCGTAAAGGAGAGAAGTAAGATGACACATAAGTTAAAAATAAGAATGCAAAAAGACAGCAGTAAATAGCCAAGCTTTTTTGGGCGGTGTGAAATGTGAAGGCAAATGGACAACTTTACAAGGAAGACGAAAGGTAGGAGGAGAAGAATGAAATTGACTAATTGACATCAACAACAACAAAAAAAAAAAAAAAGCAACGTTTCCCCACACTTTTGCACTTTCCTCTTTAATTTTTCCATTCTTAAGCTCACTCACTTACCAGTGGTCACTCACTCACTGTGCTCTCTGCTGTCTGCACTTGTACTTATTATTAGTTTAGATACTGCTTTTCCTCTCTAGCATGCATCTCTTCAATTCTCCATTAAAACTTTTAATTCCCCTTTAACTCTTCACATTCTTCCCTTTTTTTGAATAAAGTGTCCTCCCTTTTCTTTTGGGAGTAGTTAAATTTCCAGGGTTTTAGGGCAATAGAGCAATTTTGGTCAAGATTTCATTTTTATTTGCTAACAAAAATGGCTTTAAAGAAGCTTAATTTGTTGCATTTGACAATGCTGCTGTTACTGGGTGTTGGGTTTTGCCAAAATAACCCAGATGAAATCAATGGTATTTACATTGTAACTCTCAAGCAAATACCTACTGCTCATTACTTCTTCAGTAAAGTGAAAGAGAAGCATAACAGTGTGTTCAGAGAGCATCATCCTTCTAATAATTCAATCACCTTCCACAAGCTTAGGTAACCCTGTTTTCTTGATCCATTTTTCTATTTACTCATTTTGTAATTAAGTTATGATTATTATTCTCTCTATTTTTTTGGGGGGCAAGATTAGTATTTTCTTTTTTTTAATCTGTGTTTTGGTACTGTTTGGCCTCTTTGTAATTATAGTGGATTAATTGAATGATATATCATTTTTAAGAAATGATTATCAATTATATGGAGGAGGGTTGCCACAAATGTTGCAACTAGTTTTTTTTTTTTTTGGGTGGGTAATTCCAAAGGAAATCATTTCTTGTTTATTGTATCAGATCATGAATGTTGATGTGCAACGGTCTTTTTTCTATTTTTGTCCTTTTCACACTTTGTGAAAAAATAAACTATAGTTTTTGGCCCAAACTCCCTATTCATGTGGATTTGTTGTAGTAGTAGTTTTGTCTGTCTCATTTATGTCCTACCAATGCTTGTCTTTTGGCTTCCTGCCAATTTGTATCAATTTACTGGATTAATTTCTATTTGCCTTCTTAAATTTAAACTATTATGCTAACATTACTAAGATGTTTGTATTGTAAATTGAAATTAGTTATTATTAGTTTCTTAGTAATGTGATTTGAACTTATATGAAAGTTGTACCTGAATTTGGCCTCAACAATGTGATTTATTCAGAAATCTATCAAGATCTGATCCTCATCATAGTTCGTATATTGCACGAGCCCATGATTCTTTGTTGAAGAGGGTGTTGAGAGGGCAAAGATATCTGAAATTGTACAGCTATCATTATTTGATCAACGGGTTCGCTGTGCTTGTTTCACCTGATCAGGTATAATGTTTCTTTTCATGTTTTGTTCTAGAGGGTAGAATGATTGTGCCGCCTTCCCTGCTCGCCTTTTCCTAACACGGAGACCGATAGATGTGTTTGGAACCGAGTTCTTTAGGTGCAACCTGCTTAGTGTTTAGCAACGTTTGCGTTACATCTATTTTTGTTGTTGGAAGTAGAGTTCTTAATGCTGGAAGTTGCAACTGTTGAGAAGCATAAATATGTTGTAAAAATAAATGGGAGATTGTAATGATCTAACACCTATTTCATATGTGATATTTAAGGCGGACAAGCTTTCTAGAAGAAGCGAAGTGGTGAATGTGGTACAGGACTTTTCTGTTAGCACGGACACCACACACACTCCCGACTTCCTGGGCTTGCCTCAAGGGGCATGGCCTAACGAAGGAGGATATGGTACTGCAGGAGAAGGGATTGTGATTGGACTTATTGATACTGGGATTGATCCTACACACCCAAGCTTTTCTGATTCCTTAGAAGCTAATGCATATCCAGTTCCGCAGCATTTTTGTGGAGTTTGTGAGGTTACAAGGGATTTCCCTGCAGGCTCTTGTAACAGGAAGCTTGTTGGGGCGAGGCATTTTGCTGCATCGGCCATAACAAGAGGGATCTTTAACTATAGCAAGGACTATGCGTCGCCTAATGATGGTGATGGACATGGCACGTAAGTTTCTTGTGTCTTTTCCTGAAATTGAAACATGAAGATACAAGTGCTGGATAAAGGTTTCTTGAAACTGAAAAATTTCTGTTAATTATAGAATGTATATTCCTGTCCACTACTTGCTATTTCAAGTGATCAAGTCCATAATTGCTGATCAAAATTATCGAATAGACATGGTCAACAAAAACTATAATCATGGACCAGTGTTTTACTTTTGCATAAGTTGACTTTTTTGTCAATTAAGTCAATGTTTTAAAAAATTTATTTTTGAATTCCAGCTTCAGTACTTGAAAACAGTCATTTAGCCATAAAAGGATAAGTAATGCATATCACTTTTATAGTAACAAACCCATAAGAATCACATAAAGGAAGGAAGGGGTAGAAGTGTAGAACACACACCGCCTATTTTTGTAACAAATAAAGATCTCTTAGTTGTGGTTGACTACCAAGTCCTAGCTTGCCATTGTTTCTTATTTGTTTTCCTGTTTTGGAAAACTGCTAAAAGCTATTTGCTTCATATGACAATGCTTGGAGCTGGAATGTTTATTATTCAGTCTTTGTGTGTTACTCTCAGGGGACTGTTGGACAGTTCAGACAATATCGAACTGAGTGTATAGGCTTTATAATTGTATGTCTTTCTATGTTTGTCTTCTTTTACAGTGCAGGAAGTGGTTTTGAAGAGATTGTGCATTTGGGTGTAAACTCTATGATATATTTTTAGCTTACTTTTACTGGCAATGTATTCATTTCCCAATTTATGTTTCCAGTTTTTTTTGAAGGCCAATCAAATTATGTTTTCCGCAATGTATACTAATATTTTCTTTCTTCTTCAATTATCCGTAGAGATTGATGACTAAGGCTATGTTTACTTAAGCTTGTTGAATTATTTATCTGGTTATTGAAAATTTCACATCAAATCAGATCAAAATAGGCCAGATTAAGATTAGGGGAAAAAAACAGATAATCTTATTTGCTTTTATTTGTTACTCAATATATTTAATTTTTTAATAAAATAAATTATGAAGATTTAATATTTGAAAACTACTCATTAAGAATACAATGCTACCTTATGTGGTATTTTTTTACTATTATGAATTAGTATACAAATAAGGTCAACATTTAGTAAAAAATTCAGATGAGATTAGTCCAACGAAACACAACTTTAAAAATTTCCAACTATTTCATTTGGAAGGACTCTTCTCTTGGGCATCTTATGTATAGTCTATTATTAGGATGTGATATGTTTTGAGTGTCATGAAGTTTGTGACTATATGGGATAAAATAAGTTTAAGGCTCTATTCTTTTGGATTGAATATTAGAATTGAACTAAACTGAATTGATTTGAATTTAATTGAGAAATTAGACTTATTGGAACTTGAATGAACACTAGTCAAAATAATAAGACCTAAATTCTTTTTTGTAAATAGTTTAATTTCAAGTGCACAGACTGAATTTTGATGATTTTGACTTTCTTCACTGTGGTTTGACTATGCATAGGCACACAGCTTCAATCGCGTCAGGAAACCATGGCATTCCAGTTGTTGTAGCTGGGAATCATTTTGGAAATGCAAGTGGAATGGCTCCTCGTTCACAGTAATGTTCCATACCTTAAACTGTTGCTATCAATATGTTTATATTCCATCATTCTTCTTTGAGTCATTGTTAGCAAGAGATATTTCTGTAGTTATCCATGCCAAGTCATTCAAGGAGGCATTCTAGTTTACTGAAATGAGTTGCTGAATTAGTATTACTCATCCAAGTTAATGATTTCAAGGATAATTAAAGGTTTGTGGGGTAGGAATATTTCCTCAGCTATAATTGTCGCACATTGAATAAAATTATAATTTCAATGGATTGAGTGATTTACTACATGCAAAAAAGACATTTTTAGCTGCTACAGTAATTACAGTTCGTGTATCTTTAGAATGTGTCTGGATGCCATTCACTTTTGGAATCCTATCACTCTTTACTTGTATAGTGGTTGTCAAAACACAAACTAAAATTTTCTTTGAGTTATTTCCTCAATGATGTGATTCAGTGATTGTACGAAGGATAATATCTAGATTAGCGTTTTTGGACGTTCTTGGAGGTGTTTCCTCCCATGGTTCTTTAGTTTATTTTAGTAATTACTATAGTTTTTTCCTTTCACGAGTTCTTGTTTTAGAAATTTTGTTATTTATACAAGTATTTATTATCTAAATAATTTCAGATCTCGTATCATTTTTAGTTAATCTGAAATTTTTAAATTGATCAATTTTTTTCCCCTCGTCTTTTAGATGTGTGAAAAAAACAATATAAAAGGTCAACCATCTTTTACTACTATTGGACCTATTGGTAGGATTAGATCTAGATAGATTTTATTGCTATCAGTAGGATTGAATCCAGTATTATCTTTACCGGAGACTTATATTATCTTTTCTTATCCTACAATGCATGAATGAATAAAAAGTGTGTGTTTTGAAAATTGTTAAGTCACTTAGGTGATGAGAACATGGATTCTAAGTCAATCAACCACAAGACATGACCTTTGTGTAAACTTGAATTGCTAACCTTCAAATTATGTCTCTTTATTTTCTTGTGAATTCTTTGAGATACTAAAATCTGCACGTCAAAATGTTAATCTTGTTATTATCCTTCATACAATCACATCACTCAATTAGTATATATTTTTTTCCTCAAAACCCTAGTCTCATTTTTTTGGCTTTGTTTTGGGAACATTAATTTCCTCCTCCATTGTTGTATGATGTGTAGGACATCATTTTTCTCCCCTTTTTTTGCTAGCAAGATATTTTAAAGAGTTTATCCCATGATTTTAAATCTCGGTTTCGGTCGCGATCGCAGTAATGGTCGCGAAATCACATCCGCGGGCAATGCGGATGGTTTGCGGCCGTTGCGTCCTAATATCTCGGTCGCGGTAAGCTCAAAAACCTTTATAATGCAGTCGCGATGCGGTGATGCGGACTTGATTTAATACCATGGTTTATCCTCGTCATATTGTTGAAATATACCCCTTTTTTGTATATGGAATTCTTGCCAGAAACTATTTTTTCAAGGAAAAATTCACATTAATAATCTCAACTATGAATGATCTTCCAATATTAATCTCCACCAACAGTTTTTACAGAATAATCCAAACTTAATAGCATGTCTTCCAATATTAGTTTGTTTACTTGTTTAACCTGCTATAATAGGTCATTCAAGTATTTAACTGCTATTAAAAACATTATCTTTAAACTTTTTTTTTTACATTGTTTAATCCTCTTTTTAATCCCTCACTGTAAACCATCTCCCAAAAGATCTCCTTGAACAACACCAATAACAAGTGGAAATGATGAAGTTAAATAAAAATTAACTGAGTGGAGATTTAAGGCAGCAACTGCAATAAATCATTCAAGAATCATCAACTCCTAGGTGGTCATATCTCAAGTCACCTGAAAAGCTCCAGGTGGTAATCGAAGGAGTAGTAATGTCCGGTTTCCATCATAGTCATCACCGGAAAACAGGAGCAACAATTTTTGGCCGCTAAGGAGTAACGATATTCGTTCCTCGGATCTCCGTAGTCTTCGCCAAAAGAAAGGTGCGATGTTGTTAGGTTGTCGTCGGAGCAAATGATTTTAGAAAAGGGCGATTACGTTCGAGCAGAATCGGAATATTTGCCAGAAGAAATCGGCGTTCGAATAAGCAAGAATGGTTGTGTTAGGGTTTCATTGTTGGTGATAAGTGATTGTGGAGGATAAGTATGGTGAATGTAAATGGGATGGTAAGGTGGGTTTTTAATGGTGTAGAATTTTTAGAGAGAATCTGTTGGATTTTTTCCCCCCTGATTGACGATGATAGTGGTCTGGTGGGTTTTTTTTGTTTTTTTTTGAAAGAGATGATAATGGTAGGTTGTTGGTGATGGTAGTCGGCAGAACCGTAGAAGAAAGGAGTGTTAGTGTATTTTGATGGGTTAAAGCCATTTGTTTTGATAGATTTTTTTTTTTTTGACAAAAGAAAATTGCATACAACGATTAACCTGATTTGCAGGTAGCAAGTGATGTGGGACTAATATTGGAAGGCATATCAAAGTTTGGATTATACCATAATAACCTTTAGTCGGGATTAATATTGGAAGGCTCCACATAGTTGGGATTATTGATATGAATTTTTCCTTTTATCAATATCACATGAGACTTGATAGAGTAATAGATGAACAAAGAAGGTCTTCTATGACCCCATTTTATAAGTAGCAAGTATGGTGATTTTTATAGAAGGGAAGCAGGACATATCAGGCTGTCACCGTATGAGCCTTTCTTTGCTAATAAAAATAACTGAAATTTTCTCCTAATCACTGAAATGTCAGGGATTTTTTCTGGAGGGGTGGGGAAGTGGCTGTGGTCTGAAACCGAATTTGGAAATAGTGAAACAAGCATTCACTATTTACTTATTTAAGCTTACTAATCAACCACAATATCTCTAGGCTGATTGGTTTGACTGAATCTTTTGCTGACAATTAGAGTTGAGGATCTATATTCTATGTAGAAACTTTTGAGTAAATTTGTAGACCACTTTGTTTTAAATTAATAAATATAATTCTTTTTCAGTATTGCTATCTACAAGGCACTCTACAATGGCTTTGGTGGGTTTGCTGCTGATGTAGTTGCAGCTATAGACCAGGTATCAGTTCATTGCTTTTGTTGTTGAATGTTACTTCAGAGAATTTGTTGAGAAAATAGATGTATGGAGGACATCCTGAAGTTTATGCTTATACTTGGAATTATCTATCAACCGAATATGTTCTTACTCGTGTTTGCAGGCAGCTGGGGATGGAGTTGACATTATTAGCTTATCAATAACTCCCAATAGGCGTCCTCCAGGAGTTGCCACATTTTTCAATCCCATAGACATGGCATTATTGACAGCTGTCAAGGCTGGTATATTTGTAGTACAAGCAGCTGGAAACACTGGTCCGGCACCGCATAGTGTTTCTTCCTTCAGTCCTTGGATCTTCACTGTGGGTGCTGCTTCTCATGACAGAGTATATAATAACAGCATAATTCTTGGAAACAATGTGACATTATCTGGTGTTGGATTTGCATGTAAGTTTGAAAAAGTGTCCTTATGCATTTTAGTCAAACTACATTTTGGTGGAAATTCTGTGATTAATCCTTTGTCTACAGATGGTATCAAACCAACATTACACGTGGCAATATAATCTTTTTTTTTCCCCTGTGTTGTATCTACTACTCCATATCATAATATTTTAAAAGCCTTTGAACTGTGCTGGCCAGCTCTGGTATAAAGTTAAGTGATATACAAGGTCCTATCGTTTGATATTATGATCTAATATTCCAAAGCAAAAAAATACACGTCTCTCTAGTCTTTTTGAAGTCGACATATGTGTCAGGAATATTGGGCGTAGAAGCAACATTCAAGTAGGTAAACATAACATATTATGGGCATTCAGCGGCCACTTCTCTCTGGCAAAGTGGCAATCACATTGAATACTATGCAATTGAAAAGGCAAGGAGCTTAATGTTTGAAACTATGCATGTAACTGTGTATGTGAAATGATGGGATATAAGGAGGTGGTGATGGTGGATAATTGATTTAATTTGTTGTTAATTGTCGTAGGGGAGTATATGGAAGAAAGGTAGAGTAACTTTATTGAGGATAACCAAGTGAATTATACGATGATGATGATTATTGTAGATAACAAGTGTTTAGGTGGTATGGATATTTTGGTTTTAAATGTTGTTGTTTTGGTCTTGATTTATTCTAGATTTAAGAACATCTTGAGAAGTTGCTTTATAATGATATTGGTGGTTATTTCATGCTTCCATATGACTTGTTACTTTTATGTGCGTGTATTATTGTTTTCTTGCCATATTGAAGATAAGTATTGATTGACCCTTCTATGCTGCTGCAATTGCAATTGAACATTATTTTCTCTGGTCTTTGTCAACACTTCATAGCTGGAGTAGGTTGATTTGCAGTTTGCAATGTAAATTTATTAGGATAGGTTATGATAAGATCATATGACCATGAAAGAACCTATTAAATTCATACCAGACTTCATCAGCCCTCAATCCTGGGTGAGAATCATCTTAGCTTTTGAAATATTTGTTCCTTATTTTCTTTCTGACATGCACCAGCGTGTCAAAATTTCTCCTTTTTAATTGATTTTGTATCATTGACTCATTGCTGGTATTCTCTATAAACATTTTGACTTGAAAACTCGAGCACTAATGCTTGTTTGATGGTTTGTTCTGTCCATAGCGGGAACAAATGGCACTACATATGCATTGATCTCTGCTGCAAATGCTTTGCGCAATGACACTACGACACCCAATGACATGTACATTCGAGAATGTCAAGATGCCAGTATTTTGAATCCAGATGTTGTTACTGGAAACCTTTTGATCTGCAGCTTTTCAGTACGTTTTGTGCTAGGAGTCTCCACTGTCAAACAGGCTTTGCAGACTGCCAAGAACCTTAGTGCTGCTGGTGTTGTGTTTTACATGGATCCTTTTGTCTTAGGGTTTCAGTTGAACCCAACTCCTATGGATATGCCTGGCATCATAATCCCATCAACAAATGATTCCAAGGTAAGTTTATTTGGATTTAGGAGAATAGTTTGCAACAAAGTATGTAGGGACAAAGGATAAATTTCTGCTTATAAGCCATCATATCTATATTATGCACCTAGTTATCAATGGACCTTTGCATTTGCAGTTTCACTTGTCAATGATTAACAAAATTTTCTTTGACAGGTCTTACTCCAATATTATAATTCTTCTTTGGTGAGAGATGGGACCACACAAAAAATTGTCAAATTTGGAGCAGTAGCTAGTGTTTCTGGTGGACTAAAACCAAACTTTGTCAAATCTGCTCCAAAGGTAATGTACTATTCTGCTAGAGGTCCAGATCCAGAAGACAACTCTTTCGTTGATGCAGACATACTGAAACCAAATCTTGTTGCTCCTGGAAATTCAATATGGGGTGCTTGGAGCTCATTTGGCTCTGAATCTGCTGAATTTCTAGGTACAATTTCTGTGACTCAATCATAATTTTAATTGTCAGATTTAAAAGATGGATAAAATCTAAATTACAGCTGGCATTTTTGCATTCAAATGTAAATTATACGTACAGGGGAGCAGTTTGCTATGATGTCTGGGACAAGCATGGCAGCTCCTCATGTTGCAGGACTTGCTGCACTTATCAAGAAAAAATATCCTGGGTTTAGTCCAGCAGCCATTGCCTCTGCTCTTTCAACAACAGCTTCACTTCGTGACAAAAATGGCGGACCAATTATGGCCCAGCGTGCCTACTCCAATCCAGATGTGAACCAATCTCCTGCAACTGCATTTGATATGGGTAGTGGATTTGTCAATGCAACTGCTGCACTTGACCCAGGACTCATCTTTGATTCAAGTAAGTCCCGCACTCGATTTAACAACCAGTTAAATTCCTGGTAGCTGATAGGGTCTGGTGATGTTTTGGTTATGAAAGCATTAATCCCAAAAAGATAAGTGTTTTGAAGTTTATAGTGATGATAAATATGGTAATATACTTCTCATGAGGCACAAACTGGGTGAAGTTGCGAACCAATTTCTATGAAAATACAACTTCTCATGCAACATGGGAAAAGGAATTGTTTATAGCTTATGCAACCATAGCTGTAAACCTAACCTAGTTAGACAGACCTTATTATCCATTTCAAAGCCGGCATTTAGGGAACTGCTTAAAAAATATGGGCACATGTTTGGGGTTTGGACTTCCGTAATTTGAATATGGGTCGCCAGAACCAACTATCAAAATAAATCATGAGATATTGACCTATTTTGGCTGACAATTATAACACAATTCCAATCCCTCCACATTAGGATTTTTGCTTGTATTTTGTTGCCTCAATATTGTTTTTTCCTTTACAGTTGACACTTCTAGTGAAAAGAGATCGAGTTTGTTCTTTAAAATTTCTGAACTTTGCACAAGGAAGCCATGAACAGTGTCATGAGGGACATGGATTTTGTAGTTCATCAGTCCATTCAGTGAAAATGTGTGAGAATAACTTTAAAATTTTCCCAGAATGCAAGGGATAGGTTTCTGGTTCTTCCGAGGTTAATTATGGTCAGATTTCAAATGTGTGTGTGTGTGTGTTTTTTTTTTTTTTGCAAGAGGATTAAACATTGAAGGAGTTTTCTAGAACAACTAAAGTTGGATGAAGACCTTGGGCTTGGGGTTAATCCTTAAATTTAGGAAGCTGATGTCGTTGTTCCCTCCATCTGAGGTTGTAAGTAATTAAATGGTTTGCTGGAAATCAATGAAAAATTAGTGAGCTTTGTAGTCCTAGAGAATTTACACACTTTTGCTTCATGTGTAAACTACTAAAAAAATCAACCACTGCACTATGACTTAATTATTTTGTTGCTATTACTTATCAACCAATGCAGCCAGCATTCGCTGTGACTTAACTATTGCAGACAGATTTTGTTGCATTACCTTTTGATCTTCCTTGCTGTAATTTTTGCCGGGCAATTATTTCTGACAAAAATACATCTGTTTGATGCTACAGGTTATGATGACTATATTTCTTTTCTTTGCGCTATAAATGGTTCGGCTCCAGTATTAATGAACTATACAGGTCAGACTTGTGATGGGGTTTCTACAATGAGTGGCTCTGATTTGAACTTACCCTCTATTACTATCGCAAGATTAAATCAAACTAGGGTGGTCAACCGAACAGTTTTGAATGTTGGTGTCAATGAATCTTTTCGTATTGGTTGGACCGCTCCTCACAGTGTTTCTATGAAGGTTAGTCCCACACGCTTCTTCATTGCAGCTGGAGAGAAACAGGTAGTGACTGTATTTCTAAATGCTACTAAGAATGACACCACTGCTAGTTATGGTAGAATAGGATTTTCAGGGGACAAAGGCCACATCATAAACATCCCATTATCAGTCATCTTCAAAAACTTTTACAATGTAAGTAGTACTTAATTGCAGATAGAATTAGCATTGATTAATTCTATATCTTGTCTGAGCGTGGAGGTCAGCTAATTATATCCTGGTTAATCTCATGAATTTATGCTGATTATTTTTTTGATCCGATACATGTAAAGTAGCTGTACACTTTTTTAGTTTGTAGATATGCGAGCGAGTGTATGATAATTAAAAAGAAAACCTTATGTTTTTGCATTTTTCCATTCATATATTGAGTAAAATTTCATACAATGTACTGCTATTTGATGTGGCTAACCTAAACAGTAAACAATCATATTCTGATACTTTTTTTTGCTTGAGGAATTAGAAAGATTGGCATTTTTTTTTCATAATTATTCTGTATAGATAGTACTATTCATGTTAAACTCAGGGCTTCTTCATAATGGTAGTTGATGGATTCTTTGATGATAATGTTTTTGCTGGTTGAATGGGAAAAGCCGGCAGTACATTGCTCGGAATACCCGAGATGGGTTGGGTGGGGAGGCCAGGGTTAATTTGGGCCGAGGGAAGTGAAGGGATGTTCATACTGGTAGTTGATGGATTCTCTGATATTGTTTTTGCTGGTTGAATGGAAAAGGCGGGCGGTCCACCAGGGGTAATTTCGGCCGAGGGACGTAAAGGGATGTTCTTCATACTGGTAGTTGATGGTTTCTCTGATGATATCATTTTTGCTGGTTGAATGGGAAAAGCGGGAGGTACATTGCTCGGAATACCAGGGATGGGCGCTGTGGGGAAGGAAGGGATGGACAGCCCTATGGGCGAGGGAAATGAAGGGATGTTCGGCATACTAGGGAATGGCAGAAGAGGAAGGAAGTGTGGTGGAAGAAGCGGTTCTTGAAATGCTGGGAAATTCAGTCCTGCTGGAGGTTTATTAAGAGTCGGAGCTTCTAGACCCGGTGCTCCAAGCTGGGGTGATGGATCGCGATAGTTGAGTTGTAGCAAGTGACGGGCGACGACCTCGTGTGAATTGAGGCTAATAATTAATGAGAGAGTGAGGAAAAGGATAATGAGGTGAAAAAAATTGGGAGTAGTGTAAGACATTTTGGGTGATAATTGAGTTTTTGAGCCAAAGAATTCAAAAAGGATTTTTAGAATAGGGCTTAGTGACCAATTGAGTCTAAATGAGTTTTATAGTGTGATATAGGGTTTTGAATTGATCTGGTGAATGGTACCTCTAATCCAAACCTAATATTTTAAACCAAGTTTTGCATGTTAGAGGAGAGAATATAGTTGAGAATAAAGAGAGCTCACATTTTGTTTATGAAGTTTGACTAGGTTCCAATGGTTAGAAATAATTGCTTTGATTTCTGCAAATGAGAGATGAGGTACCTAAACCTAAAATAATGAGGTTTTACTTGTACATAGTCTAAGTCTACATACATCCTGATCACAAGAGAATCATTTTTTTTTTGGTGTACCCACCTGGTTCACCCTTTTGGGCTAATCCGGATTCGGAGCGCGTCCCGGGATTAAGGTTTTAAACTCATGTTTGTATGCATATGTTATCTAGTATCTACAATGTCCGTTTTAAAATTGTTATTTTCCTTTGAAAATCTTTTTATGAGATTAAAAAAAAAGTCAAATTGGAAGATATGAATTTAACTTGCATCTAATTTTTATAAGTTTTCATCTAAACTAAACTTGTACCACCTGACTTGAATGGAACAATCTAATTGTAACTCGCTATTTATTCAATGCAATTTGATTTAAAATAAATCAATAACATGTTTGGGACTTGAGATTGCTTGTAGTTATTCCAATCTACTATTGATCTTGGTTATTAATATTCTAGATTCATTTTATTAATGAACAAGCTAAGGCAATACACATAGTGATATGATTTGGTGCTAATTAAATAATTATTTCATTGATTAAATCTCCAAAAAAATAATTGGATTAATGTAAAAGTAAACATATTATGCGTGGTGAATTGAAAATGTATTAAATATTATTGTAACTCACATTACCTAGTAAACTAACAGTCCGTTTGATTATTTAATAATTAAATGTAGTAATGATAATTTTTATAGATAATTTTCTTAAGAATAGACCTTATAATCCCATGGAAAACAAATTTTCATTCCCATGCTTCAATTTTCATCTTATTTTTTATTCCCATCAATTACCATTAGGAAGGGCGGAATTTGATGGGAATGTATATTTGTGAAGAAAATTAGATAAATTGGAGTTAAATTAGTTACACCATGGGAATATATTTTGACCAAATTTAGTTATAAATTCATTCTCATTGTCATAATTTATGATCAGCTATCAAAAGAGCCGTAAATGTCACGCAAAAAAAAAAAAAAATTGTTTGGTTATTGTGTAATCAATGAAACAAGTAAGGGTGCGTTTGATTCGTTTGAAAATTTTTGATCTAATCTGAACTGATTTGGTTTGATCTGATCTGAATTGGTCTGATCTAATCTGAATTTTTTTGATCTGGTCTGACCTGATCTTTGGTGAAATTTAATTGTGCATTATTGTAAATGTAAACTATTATTAATATTGTTCAAAATAGAAATAAAAATAGTAATAAAAATAAAAAATAAAAATAATAATAGAAATAAAAAATAATAATAATAGAAATAAAAATAAAAATGAAAAAAATATTAAAATAAAATAAAAATATTAAAATAAAATAAAAATAAAAATAAAAATAAAGATTTAAAATAACAATAAAATAAAAATGAAAATACATGTAAAAATAAAAATAAAAATAAAAATAAAATAAATCTAGAAATAAAAATAAGCACTTAATTCGTATTTTCTGATCTGATCTTAATTTTTCTGATTTGGTCTAATCTGATCTAATCTGAATTTTCTGAAAATAAGTGAGTGCTTATATAAGTTGAATCAAACACAACTTAAAAGGACTTTCGAAATTGATTTTAAAAAATTAAAATTGAAATTTCAATTAATAAAAATACAGCCCCTTCTAAAACTGTTGTCCATTTCATGTTTGGAATAGATTGGTCTAAACTTAAATTTGATTTGACGGAAAAAATTATACCAGTGGATAGGAAAATTATGGATATCTTTATAAATTTTTAATTTATGTAAGTATATAATTTTCCTAAATTTATATATTTGCAAAAGTCCAAAGTCTAATTCAGTCTTGTCTAAATTTAGCGGATTAAATCAGAATTGAACAAATTTAGTTCAGATTTAGACTAAAATTTTCAGTCCATTTTTTTTTTTTTTTTGCATTGGACTTGGAGTACAAATTACTATACAATCCTATATATACACACACACACACGGATATACAAACATACTTCAATTCATATTTTAGTTGAAGAAAATGTATACAAGAAATCAAGATACAAGATACATATGCGTATGTATGTGTGTGTGAGTGTGTGCTGGGGAGGGGGGGGGGAGGTGAGGGAGACTAGACCTATATGACACACCCATGTATATATAGATCAATTAATGTACGACCAACCTTAATCTGACCTCATGATGTATCATTCATAAAGTTTAACCTAGTGTGATAATGGTACACGAATTGAAATATTATAATGACTTTTAAATATGGAAAAATTCATATAAATAATTCCAACTATTGGACCTCTTTCAATATTAATCCCAACTATTAGTTATTACAGTATAATCCGAACTTTGGGGGGTTGTTTTATGATATTACTCCATTGACTTATTTAACCTATTGTAATCGGTCACTAATTTATAAAGTAATCGTTATCTTTCCTCTTTTCTTATTTATTGTACTTGACTATACCTTCCTCCCTTTCTACGAAGGAAATCGGAGCCGGTCAAAAGTTACTATGGACTAATATCATGAAACTACCCCTTAGTTTGGATTATAGTGTAATAACCTATAGTTGGGATTAATGTTGTAAGACCTCCAATAGTTGGGATTATTCATATGAATTTTTCCTTTAAATATTTAGATTGAATTGGACTTAAGAAATTTTATTTGGATCCGATCAAATTGGGCCAGTGAAAATTTTGGATCAGATTCTAACTCAAATTTTCAAGTTATTTTATTTATTTTTTTTGTATTGGATTTGGACTTGGAAAAGTCTAATCTAGTCCATCCAATTTACACCCCTAGTTATTATTTGTTGGATACAAATTGAAATAGAAGTAATATTTGTATATCCGGTCAGGATCATATGAAAAAACTTATTTAGAGGAGAACGCTTGGTTATGTGAAAAAACATGTAGGCCGTCGATCTACTTATGATGTGTAGGTTTTTTTTCTAAAAAACATAACAAAATCAAAACAAACTAAGTAACAAACCCTATTTTTGAGGAGATCAGTTGAGAGTACAGTTTTGCAACCCACCATCAACCATTTTTTTAATTTAGTGAGAACGAACAAAACAAAACTGAAATTTGGGATAGAAAAAAACATATATTTTTTTAGAATTTTTTTTAAAAAGTAAGAAAAACTGATTTTTTTTTTTTTAATAACATATTTTTTTAAGAGAATTTTTTTTTTTTAAAAAGTAACAAAATTTTCATAAATAAAAAAAACAGAATTTTTTTAAACAATAATGATTATAAAAAATGAAATATACTAATTAAATTCAATTACCAAATTGCCCTTACTAACAAAAAAATCAACCTTTAATCTAAAAGTGTAGATTTATTTTCACATAAAACTCTTCTCACCCAAACAACCTTCTGACATGATCCTAAACCTTTGTACATAATAGTCATACTTAGGGTGCGTTCTCTTCAACTTATTAGACCTGAACTTATCTGAACTGAACTTATCTGAACTTATCAGACCTGATTTAACTTATTAGACCTTATTTAACTTATTAGACCTTATTGGAACTTATTAGACCTTGTTGGAACTTATTAGACCTTGTTGGAACTTATTAGACCTTATTGGAACTTATTAGGCCTTATTGGACCTTATTAGACCTTATTGGACCTTATTGGAACTTATTAGGCCTTATTAGACCTTAGTGGAACTTATTAGACCTTATTGGAACTTATTAAATCTGATTGAAACTTATTGGAACGTATTTGATATGATTGAATAAAATAAATTAATTATAATAATAATAATAATAATAATGATGATGATAATATTCTATACATTTGAACCTATGTTTTTTTTTTTAATTTTTTTTTTTATTGTTGAATTAGGTTTAAGAAGGTAATAATAATTAGTATATCTTTTTTCAAACCCATTATTAATTAATATTATCAATTCCAATAACAACTTATCTACATATTTAATTTTTCTTAATTCACTTGTAGTAAAATTAACAAACTAGAACGGATTGAATAATAATAATATGGAGGATGGGTAAAGTTTAATTTGGACCAAAATTAGTAATAATAATATGGAGGATGGGTAAAGTTTAATTTGGACCAAAATTAGTAATAATAATATGGAGGATGGGTAAAGTTTAATTTGTAGTAAAATTAACAAACTAGAACGGATTGAATAATAATAATATGGAGGATGGGTAAAGTTTAATTTGGACCAAAATTAGTAATAATAATATGGAGGATGGGTAAAGTTTAATTTGGACCAAAATTAAATCAAACCCAAAATAAAAAATAAGTTTTATTTTATAATATAAAAAAATAGTTTAATTCAATCTAACTCTGATTGGTTTCTCTAAAAAATTATAAAACAAGAATGATAAAATAAAATTGGTTTATGTTGTGTAAGAGCGCTTTAAGTTAATTATTAATTTAATTAATTTTATTTGATCAATAATTAAAAATAATAATCTAGACCTGATTTGAACTTATTAGACCTGATTGAAACTTATTAGAACTTATTAGACTTGATTGGAACTTATTAGAACTTATTAGACCTGATTGAAACTTATTAAACCTTATTGGAACTTATTAGACCTTATTGGACCTTATTGCAACTTATTGGACCTTATTGAAACTTATTAGATATTATTAGACCTTATTGCAACTTATTAGACCTTATTGAACTTATTAGACCTGATATAACTTATTGGAACTTATCTAAACTTATTAAACCTGAAACTTATTTTTTTAAGGTGAAGAGAACGCACCCTTATCAAATAAATAATACTATAAAATTAAGTGAACATGGGCTAAGACTCAACTCATTTGGATTGAATTAATTAATATGTAAATTGAATCAAACTTAATTTTAAACTCGATAGGGCTGAATTAGACTAAATTTAAGTTATCTGAACTAAACTGAAATTTCAGACGTACAAAACAATAGAGCCTTACTTTAAGTCTACCCTAAAATGATAATCTCCCATTTTTTTAAATTTACTCACTTCACTTTTCATACTTGCCGAGTCAAAACTTTGAAGATTAATATCTTTAATTGTGTGTTTGTAAAAATTATATATTAAAAAACTATATGTTGAAATGAATCTAACAATACCCCACATGACTATCACAAGTATACTTTGACTATTGTTTGTGATTTATAATAAAATGTTAATCTTCAAAGTTTTGTCTCGGCAAGTATGAAGTGAAGTGAGTAAATTAAAAAAAAAAACCAGAGAGTACTTAAAGACCTAAAGTAATAACCAAAAAGGTCACGTGTCAGCCTTCCATTAATTCCAAAAAAAATAAAATTAAATAGATTAAATAAAAGAAAACAAAAAAATATAAAAATTTTATATTTAGAAAGTGTATTTGAAGACGAATCAAATAAGATCCATATGACTATATATTTCATTGTCTATATACAACTAAATAATATGGTCAAAGTTTTTCGTTTACATTTTTTTACTCCCTCTGTCCCAGTATACTTGCCCCAATTTGACTTTAGGCACTGTTCACATGTAAACTTTGACTTTATTTAATTTAATATACATAAGAAAAAACATATTCATGATAGATCTAGTTTAATTCGTCTCAACATTTACTTTTCAAATACATAATTTTAAGAATTTTTTATTATATATAGTTAAAGATATTTTTATTTAAAGTTGTGTCTCGGAAGGTGTGAAAAAGAGAATGTAGCAAGTAAATTGGGACATGGGGAGTAATTGAAACTATAGTCATAGATCTCGTTTCCATTTTTTTTTTACTAAAATTGAGCCTTTTTACAAATATAAAAATAAATAAATTGATTCTTTTTACATACAAAAAATAAAGAAATATATAGATAAATCTCGTTTCATATGGGATCTTGTTTCCAATTAAAGTAAAAATTGAGCCTTTTTACCAAAAAAAAAATATATTCTCAAAAAAAAATTCTTAAAAAAATTACTCCCTCCGTCCCAAAATAAATGCTCCGTTTTATTTTTTTAGTTGTCCCAAAATAAATACTCCATTTTTATTTTTTATTACTTTTGATATTAGGATCCACCTATAAAATTACACTTATACCCTTAACATAACATTAATTAATTTTATTTTACTACTTTTGATATTATGATCTACCTATAAATTTACACTTACTACTTTTGATATTATGGCCGACCTATACCAACTACAACCTTAAAAATCATCTAATTTATGTATGTATCATTTAAAAAGCGATAAGGGAGTAAAACAAAAATAGTTTTTTAATATCTTTTTCTTTTTTTTTGAGGGAAAAAAAAAAAAACACAACTTAGTGTAAAAAAAAATACTACCTCACTCATAAATAGCACATACGTTTTATTGAAAACCTAATGACTCTCCTTCAAAAAAAAAACCTAATAACTCACTCAAGAATTTCGTCCCTTCTGCTTCATTCTAAGAGGTTTATTATTGAATATTGATAAACAAACCTTCAAAATTTAAGGTTTTCGTCATTAAGTTGGCTGGTTTTAGAGTTTAATTAGCGTTAATTAGTTAATAGTTGTAGTAACAAATGGAAGAACTGATCTCAACGCTATCAACCGACCGAGTTGAAGTAACCTCTTTTGCGGTGGAGAACACTACTTCTGTCTCAAACAACGAAATAAACCGTCAGCTCGACGAGTGTTTTAACATTGAGTTATGGTATCAAGATATGGAGGATCTGAGTGAAAGAAAATGGGGTTTTTCGTTAAGGAAAGAAAGTGGGCACGGGGAAATCCTAGGCGTAGTTATAGAGGAATTAGACAAAATTAATATAGATGGGTGTGCCTATGATTGTGTAATTGATGTGGTGGTTGAAAGCTGCGAAATTCTTCTCCAACAAGTTAGGAACATTGGTCGTAAGTCCCTTGCAATGGTTGTCAAAATCCAAGTAGATGACGATGATGATGATGATTTTAGGATGGATGATGATGATTTTAGGATGGATGATGATGATTTTAGGATGGATGATGATGATTACATGATGGAAGTGGAGTTCACAGTGGGGGAACAAGTTAACAACTTTTTGTCCAGCAATAATTACGGGGTTAAGTTTACTAGTGGTGATCAAATAAATAGAGATCATATAGAATGTTGTTCAATTTGTTTGGATGAGTTTCAGAAGATGGAGAATAATACTCAAATTACAATTCTTCCTTGTTCACATGTTTTCCATGGAGATTGTTTGATACCTTGGATCGTTAAAGGGAACTATACTTGTCCACTTTGTCGGGCATGCATTTTTTCTTGATATATATATATATATATATATATATATATATATATATATATATATATATATATATATATATTTTGACTCATTTTTCTGGTATAGTACTGTATTTTTAGTCTTAGAAAAAATTTAGTTTACTGATTGTAGAAAAATTTAGCCCTGAATTTTGTTTAATCTTTTGGCAATAATAAACAAGTTAATTATTTTGTAAGAATAGGTTTTTCTATAGCTAGGGGAGCGCGTGCGGCTGTTCACATCTTTACAAGAATAGGTTTTTCTATAGCTAGGGGAGTGGGGGCCCAGATTGTATCTCGGCTTTCCACTAACTTTTTGTAAATCTGAACATTTTGTGTATTCTTTTCACTATTATAATAATAATATTAATAATAATAATAATAATTATTATTATTATTATTGGAAAAGCAATATTGTTAAGTGTTTTGGATGTACTTCTTCTGTAACATATTAATGACAACAAGTTTTGCACGCACTTTAAGAAAACGATTAGTAACCTATGATATCAATCTTACTTGTATTAAAACCATTCTGATTCATTTGATCATCTACACCCTTAAATTATTTTCTTAAAGTACGTGCAAAATGAGTTGTTGTCGTTAATATGTTAGGGATGGATTAGTATATATCATTGGTTATTGGTTGATTAAATGCTTGCTGATGGTGTAAATGCTTGCATTTAATAATTAACAATAACAAACAATGCAAGTTTACTGAATTTTGGAAAATGTTGGAGATTGGGATTGTTTCCATATTTTACTGACTTTTCGGTGGATATTGTTTCAATATGGAATATTCTGTAACTACTTTGTTAAATCAGAAAGTTTCCATTTTTTTTCTTTGAAAAGATCAAAATAGAAAGTTAGCATATTACTTTTAATTAATTAATTACTTTTTTTTTTTTTGAGAAGCTTTTATTTATTTTTTTTGATGGCCGAGAAGCTTTTAATTAATTACTAATGTTCCCCAAAAGCGTCATTTTTATATGTTCAGTGTATTATATCGTGTATGAGATTGCATATATTCATGTGTTCATTTAAAATCTGTACTAATCAGGGCCGTGCTTGGACAAGTGTAAGAAGACCTTTAGTACATGGCCCCAATTTAAAGGACCCAATTAAATAGTGGGTGCCCAATTTTATTTTTTTTAAAAAGCAAATCAATATTTCGATCCGTTTTTTTACCATACGTTGTACTTTCTGTCTTTTACCTTCCATGCAATTTCCAATCAAACATCCTTCAATTCACGCTTATTTTCAAGGCTTCTATCCTTTTCCAATTTTCCCTTTGAATGATTGTTACTCCGTATGTGTTTATGTCTTCTTTCATTTTCTCAACTAAAGTTGTTTCTAATATAACACTGTTATATATATATATATATATTTGTTATGTGATATTGCTTTGAAATAAAATTAGAATATCATTAAAAAAAATCTGATTAAGAGACCCATTTTAAAGATTAGAACAGGCCCTCGAATTTCCACACGGCCCTGGTACTAATTACTAATGCTCCCCCGAGTTACCTCATCATGTACGAGTTAAAAAAAAAACATAATTTTGCATCTGTTCTGATAAATATTATGTAAGCGGGAGGCAATAGTTGTTACAATGTACTGCTAATATAATAGAGATGTGGCTAGTCCAAGCAATGAGATTATGAATACATTATTGAACCTACCTTAATACTTGAAGAATAATAATGAGAATTAAAAAAAAGTACTGTAAGACAATAGTATTAATATTGTTTAATTATTCATTATGTCCTGCATCTGTGGAAAATGATAAAGGCACAACTAAAATTGATATGGGCATAACCTATTGTGAGAGCACATTATCCTATGCTTGTCTCACAAAAGTTGTGCTCATATCAATTTTAATTGTGCCAATATCAATTCCCTGTATTTGTGGAGTGATTGAGAGACTTTCAATTCAGGGGTTGATCTCAATGCTGGGAATCTCTGATGGATTGTCTGAAACCAACCTAGCAGGTGGACTGGGAATGGTGCTGGGTGGCAGTGGCACGCTGCTAGAGATGCCGGGCCCAGTGGGGAGTGAAGGAATGGTTGGGCCTGATGGGCCTGTGGGTGTGGGCTGTGTAGGCATGGTTGGCAGTGAAGGCATAGTTGGTAAGCTTGGGAAGGGGAGTATTGGGAGGAAGTGTGGTGGAAGAAGTGGTCTGTGTAATGCAGGGAATGTAAGTGATGCTCTATGTTTGTTGAAATTATGTGCTGAAACTTCTGTTCTTGATCCGATCTGGGATGAAGGTTTAAGCTCGTTCGTTTGTACCAGTAGACGGGCACTTATTTGGGGCGAAGCAACCACAAAGACAGCAAGGAAGCATAGGTAGTTGATGGGGTGAAGCAAATTAGGCTTAATGTGAGGCATTTTTGGAGTTTTTTGGGTGTTTATATATATATGAGCGTATGTAAGAGAGGACTTTTTGATGCAAGCTTGGTGATTTTTTTTGAGTTTGGAATGATGGGTTATATACATATACATATATATATATATATGTTGTGTTGTGTGTTGGATTGTTGGAATGATGGATTGCATGGGAGGTCTAATTTGAACCTAATATTCTCATATCAGGTTTTACATGCTGCAGGATATAGTTGTAAATGAGGAGAGTTCACATGTTATCAATGAAATTTTGAGTAGCTTTTAACTTTTTAGATGAAGAATGTATAAACTTATTCAAGTTGAAACAAAATAAATTACTCCAATTGTATGTATAATTGCTGCAAAATAAGTTATTATCAGAAATGAAGCAGTTATTAAATGGTTAATGAATGATACAACAAAGTGTGTTTTTATTAATTTGGAATAATCATTATTAGTTACATAATTAAAGCTATACGAGAAAGTCCCACCTGATCCATCATTGGCTATAGCGTGCGAATGGATTTTGGTATCTCCTTAGAATCATCAAATTTATCTTGATATATTATCCCAAAAAAAAGAAAAAATTATTGAGGTATATCTTCACAAAATAGAAACAAATGATGGTATATTAATGCAAGAAATTAAGTATATTAATTGCCTTCTTAATTCTATTACTCCATTTTAACATAAACTTTGCCTATTTTTTTTTTTTTTTTTTTTTAAAAAAAAAAAAAAAAAAAAAAAAAAAAAAACCATGTACATGAAGTTATACAACTTTAAGTAGACACCCCTATATATGGACATATCACTTAAAGAACAACCACCAAAACCCTGCAAAACCTGTAGTGTGACATTCAAACCTGAAATAAGTCAAGTAGAGTAGGAGCAGCTCGCGGGGTTGAGAGGCTGGTAGCAGGCCACGACCTATGGAGGTGCCAAAAGTGACTCATACCCGATTATCCGACGGAAAATTTGCTTTTAATAATCCAACCTTTCGAGTTTTGGTAACGAATAACCCAACCTTTGGATTATTAGGGAATAATCCAATCTTTGCACTCTAAATACATACAATAATCCAACCTTTCGATTTCTAGCAACCAATGAACTAAACTTGAAAATAAAAGGTCAATTATATGTTGATTTATTATTTTCTTGGGTTTTGTAATCAACTACACATTAAAAGACTAACATTTACCTACCTATACAACTGCTAAAACTCAAAAATGAGAGGTTCGGGTTCATTGGTTGGATTATTTCCTAATAATCTAAAGGTTGGATTATTAGATGCTAAAACTCGAAAGATTGGATTATTAAAAGCAAATAATCCTTATCCGACTTGTATTACAAGATTTGAAATCAACACAAATTCACTTGATATTATTAATCCGAATGTGACCCGAACCGACCATCATTGTTTGAAATATTGATTATTATGCCTTTTAAGTCTATTTGGCAAAAACGCGATCCAATCTGAAACTATAAGTCCTTGAACTCGAATTAGCCCGACCCAAATCAACCTAAATTGTACCCGATCTGTCATTCTAAGAAACCTGATTTTCACCTTTAGCAACCACCCCTGTCGTGGCCCACAACGAGGCTTCTGCACCCCTTCCTGTCGCGGCCTGCAAAGAGGCTTTGCCTCTGCACCCCTTGTTTCAATTTTCCTCAATGGCTAGCACAAAACTTCGCAAGGCGCAATCAGCGTCTCTTAACGTATCCTTTAAATATAATTTTTGGTGTATCTGACACTTTAATAACTTCATGCTCTAATATTCATATACCGTTAAACCAAGTCGTAACAAGTAAATACATCAACATATCTTGAATTTTAATCAAACTAATACTCCAAATTTCGAACATAAACAATACTCATACACGCACAAAGCGAAAGACTTCAATCGGCCACATATGTATGTGTCGGGTGGTAACATGACTCAAACACTTGTTCTAACTTTACAATTATTCATGCAAGCTTCATTAAAAAAAATATTTTAAAAAAACTGTTGGCATGACGTTACTAGAGAAAAATTCTCTGTCCCATAATTATGTTCCACTTTTGTTCTATTAATTTTGATTGGCTCTTAAAATATTTGTTTTGACTTTCAAAATTTTAAAAGTGGATTGTTATTATTATTAAAACCTATCAAATTAAGTAGAAAACAAAGGGTAGAAGATTTGAATCTGTTAGCTTAAATTGAACTTTGCATCTTTCCATGCTAATGATGCGATGTTCACAATTTTTTTTTTTAAAAAGCTAGGAGAAAAGATTGATATTCTAACCTCTTAATAAGAACGTAATTCTAATATCTTTAATGCGTCAATTAGGCGTGAATAAGAAATGCCAACAACAATACAATATCATATCTTTCTTAAAATAAAATATATTCCCTTTGTAATCATGTGCATCAAATACTAATATTATTCACAAGAGAAGAGAAATAACATAGTTAATATGAAATCTTGTTTGATTTGTTGTTTCAAAAAAATATCTTTAAAATATATAATTTGTTTTCTTACAAACGCATAAATAAAAATTTTGAAATTAAGAATGCTTATTGTTAAATGCACCCTCAAGTATTATATCTGTATCTAACTATCTATGTTCATTCAAAATATCCTTAGCTAGTCCTCTATAAAAAAAAGAAAGAAACAAGATTTTTTTGTTGTTGTTGAACACCATCTGTTTTTTTTATTATTTATTTATTATTATTATTATACTGTTACCGCCTTTTATTTTATTTTTTGTAAAATTTTATCACATTTTGTGTTACAAAAATAAATAAAAAAACATACTTGTATAAAATTGTCACCATTTGACATAATAATCCATCATATAAATCGTTTGTGGGGCCCAAAACAGGTATATTTTTCATATATCTTCTCCGCTCTCTCTTCATCTAAATAATTATTGACACATTGAATACCACATTATTGCACTTTGTTTGCAAATCTAAAGAGTTATTGATGAATTAACACATTGAATAGCACATTATTGCACTTTGTTTCATGAATTGATTGCAATTTATTATTGTGCCCCACAAACGATTTACATGCCAAATTCTTTCAAATAGTGGGAATTCTTTCAAAAGGTGGTAAAATTAAACTAATAATAAAAAAAAAGTAATAAAAATCATAAACTAGAAAACAAAAGGGGCTAATCAACAAATGATAATGGATATAATTAGGAAAAATTTATAAGAATAATCCCAATATTCAAAGATGAAGTAGCTTGCCACTAGAAAACATAAATTGCTGCAGGCACATTTACATCAATATTGGGGAAAGCCAACACTAGACATTTTCAACCATATAAGCAAAAGGATCGATTTCAATGCCCACTGTATTATGATGAGCTTATATACAAACTTTTCGGTGCATGAAGTCATACTACTTACTGTAAATTACATTGTCATATGGTTCACTTCTACAGGAGCGTGCAGCTACTTCTGACACATCTGCAGGTCAAATTCATTATGCCACTTCGACCAATTATCAAAAGAGGCTCATCAATTCAAGCACAAAATATTGATCAATTCAGCCAGGCTATCTAAACCCACTTCGACCAGCAGTATCAATTGCATAACAGGCAACAAAGCTCCAAAAATCATTCTTAAAAACGCCTGTTGCCGCGTGGTCGTTTCGATGAATCACCTCTTGGCCCATGCCTTGCTGGAGCTGTAGCCCCAGACTGAGACCGTGTCACTGGCCCTAAACGACGCACCAATGAATTTCTATTTCTAGGGCTGATTATAGACATAATACCGTTGTTAGGAGCTGAATTTGCTAGTTTCATCCCAGTTGATGAAATATTAATCACAGTATTGGACACCATTGAAGTCAAAATTTCCATAGGTTCCTCAGGTGCTATAATTCCAGTCATTCCGTCGTATGCAAGAACACAAGCAATTGCATAAAGAGAGGTCCCCAGTGCAGGGGGAAGAACCTCTCTTGGATTTGTTACCTGAACCATAGCTGAGGTTTCAGCAAAATAATCACAAGGCAGCAACGAAGATGCAGTAAGAGAGTAAACGAGAACATACCTTGAAAAGGATGGCAGCAGATAACCGCTCTCTTAAGCAGTAAATTTGTGCAACTTCAAGGGCTGTTGATTCAAAGGAAAGCCAGCGATCAACAATTACAGTAACAGCATTCTCAGGCAAAGACATGGCCTTTTCTCCCTGTTTATTCGCTTTCTTGAGGTCTTCCGTTTCACCTTCATCACTATCTTCCTCAACAGCAGCATCACTTCCACTATCATCATCAGCATCACCATCATCCCTAGCAGGCACCACAACAATATCTGTAGCAAGCAATAACAAAGGAAGTGCACCAACAAGGGTGCAGTTCCTTGTTTGCAAACAACCATCCCCTCGAGTTATCTCATCGTGTACGAGTAAAGGGGGCTCATCAGTTTTTTTAATATATAACTTCGAGTTAATTGATATATGGTGTAAGTGAACTTTATCACCAATAGCAGTCTCCACCGTGTATTTTTTACCAGTACCCTTAACCAATCTTCCCACCATTGGATACAAACCAGCTACGACAACTGCACGGATTATACCAGGTTCTCTTGCATTCATACTACAGCTTGACCCATCATCAGGAATAAAACCCGTTCTAATTAGTTCATTCTGAAGCTGTGTACGCATACCAGACAACATAGACATGGTGCTCGAGGAAACAAAATATTCGGAACAAAAACGTGATTCCTGACCCATTTCCTTTGCATTCTTCCAACAATCAAACGCTGCTACGACAGCCAATTGATCGCTATATCCCCCATAAACTGATGCAAGCTCAAACTTTGCAGCAGTAGCTTTTTTCTTGTCAGATGGTAACATGGGTAAAGTGAAGGGGTCTCTGAAATCAGCTGCACATGCAAGCGTCAAGGCCGGATCTAGGCAGTTCAATAAAATAGCAAAGAATAGCATCTTGCTGGTTACTGGATGCACAGGTAAAGAACCTAATTTCTCCCCTAATTCTGTCAATCGCTCATCAAGTGACAATGCTCCAATTTCTTGAAGAACAGAGATGGCATTTTTTATTGTCTCAGATACTGGAGGATCTAGAGTTTTGTTCAAAAACTCCGCTATTTTGCAATTTGGATCAAGCATTTTGACCTGTTACAAAGAGAACAACAAAGATCACTCTCCTCTACTTTAGATAAAGGGGTTATGAGAGTTCCTTAAACAATGCTTATGCACTTTGCAATACTGCATTAATCCAAAAAAAATTAAAATGAAAATCCAATGATATAGCACACATTTTAAGGACAGAAATTTCCTGCATAACTGGGGAATTTGATGAGGAAAATAATTCTAAGGCACAAGAAAAGTGAAAAAATATTTGATATATCAAAGTTGATTTTGCCGAGACTCCAACATTACTAGTAGATGGCTTCTACAATGATGGCTTACCATCCCTTTCAACATCCACTATCCATTACCATGAATACCATATGCCATCGCCACCTGCATCACTAGCACCACCAACACTCAGATGTCAAAACCCAATTATTAGCTCTAGCATCATTATTGAGAAAATCTATTTAACACCATGGCCATCAGCTCAACTAAAACATTTCTAGGTCTGATATTTTAGTTTTTAGATTTGTCAAAAAGGAAAAAAAATGAAATTTGGTTACAATATACCCAAACGTAAAAAATAAAATGAAGTGTTGCCTAATTCATTAATTCTCCAACAAATCTTGATCCATCATTGTGGTAAAGGTCCTAATGCCAGAGGAATCATTACACCAAGGCAAGCCAATTTTGTATAGCTTACCACCTCTACAAACACCATTGGGTTTTTTCAGAAAAAAAAAGTGGTTGCTGACCTACATCATCAACACCTATAGAGTAGTTGTTGACTGGTCGAATACCCATTGGAGTGGCAACTTAGTCATTGAAATATGTGAGGAAGTGATGTAGTGGATTGGCACAAGGTGGTAGTGGCAAAGTGCAAGGAAAAAAAACAAAAAACACCGACACAGTAATGGTAAGTGATAACTATCAAGTTGTCTGGGAAATGGCTTATAGAGTAAGATTGGAATGGATTTCGGGAACACAGGAAAAAATCATTTAAATGAATTTTATCCTCATATACGGTTTTTTTGCACAGATGCAGTTGCTGACCTCCATCATCAACTCTAGCAGCGGAGTCACTGTTCACTAATGGATTACCCATTGCAGTGGCAACGTAATCATCGAATTTTGTGATTGATGGACAGAAGAAGAGGTGGTGAAGTGGATTAAAAAGCACAAGGTGAAACGGTCAGTGACACTGTAGGTCACAGTAACTATCACATTGTAATGGAAGCAGCTTATAATGTATGGATGGAAAAGATTTCGATTATTGTGGAAAAATCACACTAACGGGTTAAAGTAGCAAGGCGCACCGAGACGCAAAGGGACACTTAACTCCAGGAGCCTAGGCGTAAGGTGAAGGTGTGCATCTTTTGGATACGAGACACTTTGAAAATTAGTAAAAAAATAAAGTAAAAAAATTAAATTAAAAAAAGCCAAAAAGGTATATGAAACAACAAAAAGAGCAAAAGGCAGCCATGAAGGATGTAGTGGTATATTAAAAAATTATTCAAGATTCAGTAAAGATTCTACTTTAATACTCCCCTCCTTAAAATTCACCCATATTTCAACAGGGGAGAACTTAAAGAAACGGAGACATTATATTATTATGTAGTGGTAGCTTTTAAAAAATAATGCAAATAACTAAAAAAAGTAAGCAATTTTGACAATTAGTAACATAATTGATTTAATAAATATATAATATATGAGTAACCTTATAAAAACTACTCATTTTTATTTATCCTCAAAATTTTAATATCGCTAACAATGGTTTGGATAAGATTTTGGTCGTGATTGTGGAAAAATTATGACGTACGAAATTTTGTTTTTTAGCATCTTATATTTTAGAATTATTATCACTTTTTTTTGTTAACACGAGTCTATAACTATTATTACAAGTTTATTTTAATTTTAACATTATGTGTACTAAACTACTGATTTTATTTAATATAAATAAAAACAAAAAATGTCTAACAAATATTAAAATAAAAGAAAAAAAAGCAACGGAGTAGTGTGTCACATGGGAGATTAGGGATAATAGGGAGAGAAAGAGAGGGGTAAGTCGAAGAAAGCGATGAAGAGCAGACCAAGAAAAACAAGAGTAACTGACCTAAGATGCCACCTGCTTGTTGGGCATGTCACCGGCAGCCAACAAGCTGCTGACGGCCACCGAAAATTTCTGGCGTAACATCATCAATTCGCAATATTAAATTAGGGTCTAGGGATTAAATTTAATGGGAAATAAGCAATTAATTGAGGTCCTTAGTTCAGATTTGAATTTCAGAGACAAGGTAAGCTTTTATTTGAATCTTTTTTTTCACTTAAATCTCATATCTACTCTCTTTCTTTCTCCTTGCTCTTTTTTTTCTTTGCTTCCACCGGAAAATTTGAGCAAAACCGAGTTGGTGTGGGCGAGTTGATGTGACCAGGCAAAAACTCATTGTGTTTAAAATAGCATGACAAAAAAGTAAACATTCGTTCACTAGCTTTGACATCCGTTAAATTTCGGTCACATCAAACTGTAACGGGCACATTTTGATACAATATCTCAAACCAATGTTACACAATCCGCGGTTCTCCCAAAATGGAACAAAAATAGCTCAAAACCGACCATAATTCGCTTTTTTCGCTTCACAATTCCCACAGAGTTTAGGCAACTATGTAACACTGTATCTAGCAAATTTGTCACCAATATATATTCTTTCTTGCATCTTTATTTGTTCTCATTTTCCCATCATATTACTTACATTTTGTTACTAATTTTGAGTTATTTATTTTTCAATATGAGAATTATTGAAAGAATTTTAATATTCAACCATTTTATTTTAAATTTGTTTTAATTATTTGGCAAAAACTACTTTTACTTTGAAAGTAGTCAAAGGCCAATGGAAAATGTTACTCCCTCAATTTTTTTTAGATGTAACACTTTGACTTTGGCACTATTTAATTATTATTTATACGTAAAGAAAAGCATAGTCATGTGGGATCTCGAAATACACTTTTCAAATATATAAACTTTATAATTTTTACACTTGTATATTTAGAGATATTATGGGTCCCGGTTGTGTCTCGACAAGCATGGAAAGAGAAGTGTTACATCAAAAAAAAAAGAGAATAATAAAATTAGTACTCCTTCCGTCCAAGTGCTCCACTTTCCTTTTTCATCCGTCCCAAAATAAATGCTCCACTTCTTTTTTTGGTTAATGGGCCAATGGCCCACATACAACTTTACGTTTATACCCTTACTTATCACTTAATACCCACTACTTTTACTTACAACTTCACACTTTTACCCTTACTTTTCACAAAAAGTGGGTCCCAACAAAAAATCCCACCCCAAACCCTTATGGGGTAGTTTTTTTGGGACGGAGGGAGTAAAAATTTCCTAGACAATTTTGCTAAAGACAGATGTAATTGGGAGTTGGGACAAAAATAAGTTCTAGATCGACAAGTCATTATCACATAATAAATGATCCTGCAAGGACATGAATTTTATCGCGGTGTTGCATATTAGGATTTTACAAAGCAGCACTAACTTCAAAATATAACACAGATTGAGACTTCTGTTATAAAATGGTTGAGTCTAGTTCAATGGCAAAATGAGTGGATATTATTTATATGGTTATGATGCACAGAAAGACGAAGATGCTTGGAAGAGAAAAATATAACAATGGGGGTGGGGTTAGGCTTCATGTTATAAAAGCTATAAGGGAGAGAGGGAAAGAGAGAGAGAGAGAGAGAGAGATTAACTTCTATTAGATGAGTCTATTGGAAGTTAACTGAGGATGTTAATATCTACTATTTAGTAGCCCCTCCAATCCTTTTTTGTTATTCCACCTTTCCATTTTAGTCTACATTTTGTTGTTTTTCCTTGCAATCAATACTTCAATGACCTACTGACCTAAATTCTACCCGATTTTACCCCCAAAATACTCAAATAATGGACCTACTAACTTCCACATCACTTCCAGCCACTTTTCATCAGTAATTACTCATAAATACCCAATTTAGGGTGCGTTTGATTCAACTTAAATAAGCACTCCTGTGCTTATTTTCAGAAAATTCAGATCAGATCAGACCAGATCAGAAAAATTATAAATATAATAATAACTACAATCAGAAAAATTCAGATCAGATCATAACAGACCAGATTAGACCAGAAAATTTCAGATGAATCAAACACACCCTTAATGGGGGTTCCACATACCCAATTAATTCCACCCACACTTTCCTTATGTCTTGAGAATTATTTAAAAGATTCCTTCCATTTCTAGATAGTTTAAAATTTTCAAATAAGAAAAAAAAGATAAGATGGTATAATTTTGAACCTTTGTTTTTATAGACTGGCGCCATCTAGACTAAGGAAAAAAAAATCAGATCAGAAAAATTCAGATCAGATCAAATCAGTTCAGAAAAGTTCAGATCATATAAGAGAAGTTCAAAATGTATAAGAAAAATTATAACTATAAAAATAACTACAATCAGAAAAGTTCAGATCAAATCAGAAAGATTAAAATCTGATTAGATCAAAAAAATTTAGACGAATCAAACGCACCCTAAGTTACTTCCAAATTATCCATTTTTCCTAAAACACTACAGTCAAAATTGTACAAAAATCTAAATAAAATACTGACGCTCGTTAGGCAATTTCTCAAATAAGAATCTTACTAAACCTTGAGGGCACTTGGTGAATTCCAAAACTATGTTGGTACCAGCATGACATACTTGAGGAGCACTGATGAAAATTTTCTTACATGTTAGTAATCGTAAATCAAATTTGGCTAATATCTAGTCCATATCAAGTGATCAAAGACATCATAAATCTCTTCACTTCTCACATGTTAAAATGCCTAAAATAATCATCAGTAAGTATCATAGCACGCAACACTCTTTACAACCCCATAACCCTTCCTACAATAAAATAAAATGGCTCCCTAATAGAGTAGCGACCGTGCACGCACTTAGCCACTTATGTCACACATACAAAAATTCTATCACATTAGCAATCCTCTATGCTAATATGACATAACTCCTGAAAAGCAGATGCAATTTCTTAATATAACACAGAGATTGTTATAAGAGAGATATACCTGCAAACATAACTCCTCAATTGGTATTCTCTTTATTTCAGGCACTTGGAACTCTTGCAGTGACACAGCTCTAAGTTTTGTATAGAGATGATAACAGACTCCAGGCTGGCAGCGACCTGCACGTCCCTCTCGTTGTTTTGCACTTGCCTTTGAAATCCAAGAAGACTGTAGGGTTGACACATTATTGTATGGATCATAACTTTTCTCCTTCATTCGACCACTATCGATGACATAGACAACATCATCAATGGTTATAGCCGTCTCAGCTATGTTAGTGGAGATGATGATTTTCCGACAACCAGGACGTGGCCTTTTAAAGACTTTCTTTTGTTCAGCAGCTCGGATCATTGAATGAAGACATACAATCAGAAACTTTGAAGGATCTTTAAAAAACGGAGTAGCCAATAATCTCTCTCGGGTCCTATTCATATCCTCCCATCCTGGAAGAAAAATAAGGATAGCTCCAAACTTTGACTCTGTACATATCTTCCTCACCAAATTCTCTATAAGGACAACATCAATCATATCATGATTGATTTTCGACATATATTTCTCAAGCAGCTGCTGTTCTTCCAGTGAGCACGAAGCATTGTCTGTCATGTGTTTCTTTACTATTTCTTCAGCTTCAGGCTGATCATCACGCTTGGCCCAATCTAATGCGGTGCTTCCATCATGGGCCTGCAGATGGCAGTCTGCACCTAAAGAAAGTAGTGTAAGAATATCACCTACTCTCCCCTTGCTTGCAAACACCATTAACGGGGTTGCTCCAGTTGAAGAATGCTGATAATTAAGAACTTTAGATGCAACTTCAGAATAAATTACTTCTAGGAGTGGATCAAAATCATCATTTGAGATAGCCATCTCAATGGCCTCATCAAGGGCTAGACAAGACTCTTCACTCAAGTTGCCACCTTCATTCAGGCAACAGGACAAGGTAGCATTGAGATGATTTTTATTTGATGTCTTCAATATGGACAGTATTTCGTCGAGGTAGAAAGTTTTGACCTGAATAAAAATGCAGCAAAGAGCAAATGAAAATAAAAAGTTCATAAGCAAAGCCAAAGCTATGCGAATATAATAAAACTAAAAAAAGGAAGAATAAATCATCATTAAAAAAAAGCATACAGGATGAGTAAATCCAGGCACACGAATTATAGGAGCACCACCAAAATATTGAGAATATCTTTCAGCATCAAGTGTAGCACTCATCAGCACCTGAAAGTTCCAGATAACGAAATTTAAGAAAAGGAAGATGAAATATTCACTATCGAGTATCGACTAGATATTATTTCACAATTACTCACTAGCCGCAGATGTGGATAGATTGGAAGCAAGTCTCTGCATGCAAGCACCAACATAAGCAAACAGATTAACAAAACTTCAGATAGGGTCTGTTCTGTTCACCTTTTTTATCTTAAAATAAGTTCATATAAGTTTTGATAAGCAGAAACAAGGCTTGGCTCTCTCACAAAACAAGTTCTAACAAGTTTTAATAAGTTGATAGCAGTGAGAAAGATGCATCTGATAAGGAAATAAGGGCAGTGCAAGTAAAAATGTCTAACAAACTCCCTGGCTTGAAGTTTGAAAGAAAAAAATGAATGTGAGGAACCCCAAAAAAATGCAAAGTGAAAGGTATCTCCACCAACGATCAAATTAACATAACTTCTTCCAGGCATAGAGAATGACAAAATTGCTGATTTGAAAAGACGAAATAGTACCTGAGAATCGCAAGCATGAAGTCTGAGTACCGATCTCTTTCATGAATCTCATCCTAGGTGCAAAGATGATGAACACGAAGAACACAATAAGAATAGGGTGCAATATACAGATCAAGTATCAAAGTTGAAAAATAACTACACAATTTATTTAGCAGACATCAGATCTAGAGCAGTAAACCATCATTTTGCACCCAAGCTTCTTCAAAACATTAGGTACAGCAGCATTAACCACAGCATATTGCAGGACCCACCATCAGCATAAATAGGAAGATAGAAATGTCTCATGTCAAAATTAGAATGACATAGAGACTAGTGCGGCCGTACAAAGCACAAAGTAAACTCAAGTACACACACTGAGAGATATAAATCCATCCTTTACATGAAAAAACAAAATTATCCACAAGAGACACAGTTGAGAGGAAAAGGCAAAAACTTAAAATGAGACAACGATGTCCATGTTTTTGGAAAAAGGACACAGAAAATTTGCCTAAAGGCAGTATCCCAGAAGAAAATTATCCCAGGAGTAGGAGTTAAGTGCACTATAGGATATTGAACTTTCATAAAAGTTGCAGTTTGGGTACACTAGTTGCAAAAGTTGCATTTTAGGTACTCAAACTTGACTTATGTTATATTATTATTGAATTAATCATTGACTTCGATTTTCTATCAATTTTTTTCTTGCATAGAGCATTTGCTCTAAATTTATTTTTACAACCCAATTTATCTTCAAGTAGGTTCAAGAGTTCATCTCCTTCAACCTATCATTGATTCATCGTCTTCAACCAAAACAAAAAAAAAACAAAACAAAACAAAGCAAAACAAAAAAACAAAAAAACAAAAAAAAATTAATGAACAGATCAACAATTTCTGATCAAACAAAAAACACGATTCCTTGAATTATCATGTTTATTTTGTATCAAGTATTTTATTTTTCTTCCATCTTTTCACCTCCACATTTTCATCTCCACTCAAAATACTTCAAATTCCTTGAATTATCATGCTTATTTTAATACTCTACTTAACTAGGTTGAAATAAATTGAGAGCAAATTTTTTATGCAAGAAAAATATCTTGGTAAAGAAATCCAAGTTAACTTTAATTCAACAATTATTTAACAAAAGTCAAGTTTGAGTACTCAAACTGCAACTTTTGCAACTAGGGTACCCAAATAGCAACTTTTGCAACTAGGATACCCAAACTGTAACTTATGTAAAAGTTCAGTACCCTATAGTGCACTTAACTCCATAAGTAGTAAGAAGAAATTGAAACTGGATGGTACCATAGAGTAGCTGTTAGAGGTTTCACCCAAAAGAATAGCAATGTCAGTTTGGGTCAAAGCTGTTTGGGTAACTATAACTGAAACTAAACTGGAAAAATTTAACTGAAACTAAACTGTATAATGAAAGAGAATTGCTGAAAACTGAAACAAACAGGAAATAAGAAATTTTAATTGAACTGAAAATAACTAAACTAAAAATAAATTACATCCAAAAAAAACACTAAACTAAAAATAACTGAACAAATCTGAAAAATGACAACTGAAATTGAACGAGATATTATAAAAACTTAATTGGAAATGAAATGAACTCAACTAAAATGAAAACTAATTTCACCGAAAATTGATTTGACCCAAAAATAAACTGGAAAAAACTGATTTCACCCAAAATTTATTTTTAACCAAAAGCAGACAAAAATAAAAATGAAACCAATCAGTACTCAAAGCCATAAACTTAGAACTGCCTATAAAGTACTTAAACCCATGTGAATAGGAAATTGACACAAGAATTTTTTTAGAAAAGAAAGTTCAGCATAATTTAACTAACAAGATTCAAACCTTGACTCTACTATACCCAAATGCCAAATTTGGCTTCAGACCTTGCCATTGCACTAGCTCAAATATAAGCACAAGGATTCACAAAAGTTACATTACACTATAAATAGAATCAAATATATTTCAAAATTAAAAATAAATAAATAAAAAAACCTAGCAGGCATGCCTTGCATTTATTGTCCTGTGGCTAAGATAACAACCATTAAGACCTAGCTAGCAATGGAAGCAATCATGACTTAGTGATCCAATAAAAAGGATAGGAAAACACAAAAGCGGATCAAGAGGACTGAAGCCAAAATTCGCATTTGGGTATGATCCATTCACAATGTGGATCATGAAAACGAAACAAAACAAAATGTGTGAGCTAGTGCAATGGCAAGGAAGGATAAAGAGGAGGAAGAAATTTCTTTCTAGCTTAAATTTTTTCTTGTTCTATTAAGGTTCAATAGTATTTTCTTTCTTTTAAGAAGATAGGTTTTAAAAACATAGGGCCATAGGGGTATATAGCATTATAGCCCTATAGGACTATAGTGAAAATAAAGGAGTCACATATAATCAGACTTTTCTTCTATTTCATGATCGTTTCAACATTTCTCTTTCTAAAGGTCAAACTTTGACCATAGTTTTTAAGTTTTAGCCAATATATAAGATAAATTATATGGAGCAATATTTTCGAAGTTTTCAAAATAAAAAAACTTTACAGATAATGATTCTCCTTTTTATAATATATAAGACATTGACAGGAATTCAAAGGCATGCCCCTTGTGTCCTTTGAGCAACTTCATGCCCTACAGGCCTGCAATTTTCTATGTATTGCTTCACTCATGGAATTAAAAACAAACACCAACCACATAGGGCATGACATCACCCATCTAAATAGAGGTGAGTGTGGTGCGGTTTGGAAATTTCTAAACCTCACCACATCGCAAATTTCATCAAACCGCACCACACCAAACCGCAAAATTGCGGTTTGGTGCGGTGCGGTTTAACAACAATTCAATTTTTTTTTCTAGATAAGTCTTAAAATAGTTTTTTAAAATAACGTCTTAGTTTGACCATATCAGATTACATTATTACACGAAAATTACTGTACAAACAAGTCCTAAATCAACAATAAAAAAATCAATTAAATGAAAAAAATTAAATATATAAAGTATAATAATCAAGTTTTACGATCTGAATAAGAAACTTTATATTTGCGATTTGGTTTAAATTTTTTTGTAACCAAACCAAATCGTAAACTCGCAGTTTGATAATTTCATAAGCTAAAGCGCACTTTTTCAAACCACAAACCAAACCAAAAGCTAAACGGTTTGGTTTGCGGTTTGGTGCATTTTAAACCGCACTCTGCTCAACCCTACATCTAAAAGATCAAAACCACGACATCCGATCTGGACATCAACAAATGTAAATTATAGTAAAGTTTGCCAGGATGACTAGTGTAAACAAAAGAAAATTTTTACCACAATAATGTGGGTAATCTGAGAGAGATCTGAGGCTCCTGATTGGGATCCAATAGACCCTGCAGAAACAAGCACCCTCAACATGACTCCATTTGTGCAAAAAATGATAGATGATTGCCTTCCACCTTTGGTTTCTAGCCGTATCTAGCAAAACAAACAAATTTACCAATTTATAATTAGTAAAAATTTCAACAAACTATTCCATATGATACTGGCTACAAAGTCCCTATCACGTAATATTCATTCTACAAAATGCTCCAACAAAAGCATAATGCCTTCTTGTTATGAAACTAAATGCTCATTAAACAAAACAGAAATTGTTGTCTAGACATGCCTCTCCACCACTTGATTCATTTTCAAAAGATACAACAAAGGATACACACTCCAAATTACCAAAAAAAAAAAGTGTAAGCTGATTCAAAGCATAATTATTATTTTTTTACATTTTTGTTAGTTTTACTGAACACAAGTATAAGAAAAGAAGCCAGTAAATAAACAGTGTTTTTAAAAAACGATTTTCAAGAACCATGTCTTGCATCAAACAAGTGTGTGCGTGAGCGAAAGAATGTGTCCAAACAATATCCTTAACAAGAAGAGTAAAAATGAATAAATCGGTCAAATCACCCAGGGACTGAAGTTTTCCATCATGCACCACTAGTGAAAATTAGCATGGATACTACGAGCATATGCGAGTAGTAAAATGCACATGAATAAATGGATAAACAATTAAATAAGCATTTTATAAAATTTTAAGAGGCATAAACTTGAAAATTTCTTCCTACACCTGGGTGCATAGTGATCAACATGCACAAGCTCTTAAAATATAACATGTAAGTATATTTAGAACATTTATGTCATATATTTAGAACATTTAGAACATTCATTTTTTTTTACTTTCAGAACACTTAATTTATAATACAAGTTCAATTTAGATGTTAATAAAAATGCTTTGCTTTAAATACAGGTGCATGGTATTCATTGTGCACCCGGGTTCACCATTCACAAATTACCATAAACAAAACAACATCAACAGAATACCAAATCAACATGAACAAGCATTCAAAGTCGATATATATATAGAAGTAGGCTCATGTGAGAAATGTAGTTTTGGTGAGAAGGGTGAGAAACAATCACAACCCTTTGATCAACAAATAAATGGCTAAGATTAAATTTTATTTTCCCTCTTTACTTCTTCTATAGTTTAGAGTCAATGTATATATGGCATAAATTTGATGTATTTTTACTCGATGTATTTATAGTGTATGGTGAATGTACTTATAGTTGGGGGTCAATGTACCTATAGGTCATTGTTGATGTATCTATCTCTTTCTCACCTTCTCACGATAAGAAATTTCTCACCGGAACCCAACCCTATATATATATTTCTCAAAAAAAGTCAATATATATAACTATATTTTTAGTATAAAGTTATGAAAATTAGATTAAAGCATCTTGTGCACATCAAGTAACAACTACAAGTACATAGACTAAACATTGCAAATACATCAACAAATGTTTAGTTATCATTCATGGAGATAAGCTGCATTAATCAACCAAAACCAAATGAATTCAACAAAAAGTATCAAATTAAAGCAAATCCTTTCATTGTAGCTCATCTAATACAAAACTATCAGAAATTTTATTAAGATGGCTATTAGGTAGACAGCGATTTAAGATAAAGAAGGCACAAATTAAGCAAAGTGAACACTTGATGCAATGGCTACTGCCTACCATGCTTCCCTGGAAAAGCATGGAGAAGAGTCATCCATGAAGACTAGAAAAGAAAAGTCAAACCAGATTTATAAGCTAATGGGAGGGGAAAGCACAATGTAGAGGGAAAAAGAGCAAATCCATAATGCAAGTATAACTTTAAAGGATAAAATGGCAGCTTTTCAATTTTAAAGTCTGCATAGAGTGCATATACCCAATGTATCTGTAGCTTGAACTTGATGCAGTTATAGAGTTTTAATTACCCTGCATTTTAGTGGGAAGGGCACTTCACCAACTTCTTATGAATTACTTCCAAGTGCCTTTCTCCTAAAATGTTCCTACTTCCTAGCATACCTAATTTATGCCAAATAATTTCACCTTCTCATTAAGTACTTGTCTTATTTAAGCCTAAATATACACACACATATGGGATTAGGCTCTTGTGAGATCACCTATCTTAGATGAGAATAACCATTTACATGAGAATAAATCTAACCCAACAATTATATGAGATCTAAAGGCTACCTCATGGTAAATTGTAAATATTAAAATAAAATAAAAACCAAGATGCTTCATTTTATCCAATTTCTCTCTCATCACTTTTATGCATGCACCTTTTAATTGAATTATTTCTTTCGGAAACATTAAGACTCTTCATCATCATGAACATTCATGATGACCAGGTGTTCTATAAGTTTAAAAACGAATTTCACTTGCAATGATTTTTGCTTAGTTTTAAAAGGCGCACCTAAGGCGCGCCTAGGCGCAAGGCGCTTTGAGGCACTAGCATTTGGGCTTTTTTAAGGCGAGGCGCAAGGACCCCTTGGAGGCGCTAGAAAGGCGCGCCTTTTTGCGCCTTTTGGGGAGGTACAAGGCACAAGAAAGGCGCGCCTTTTTGGGGTAAGGCGCACATCAGGTTTATTAAAAATACAAATAGGTTTTATTAGGTCATGTGAAGCATTTAAATGAAAAAAGATGAAGAGAAGAAGTATAAGAAAAGGATCGACATTTTGAAAGAAGAGAGAGAAGAAGTAGAGAAGCAAACCCTAAGTCCCTACTTGTTGCTACCATCATCACCCCACCCACCGCCGGAGCTACCATCATCACCGCCGGTCACCGAAAAGTTTCTCTCTCTTTTTTTCCTCTTCTCCAGTCTTCGTCTCTTCGAAATTGCTCTTTCTTTTCTTCTTCAAAAACATTGAAATGTAAACTCTTCTTCTGATCTGCATTGCTTTTTTTCCCCCTTCTATTATGCTTTCTAGTCTTCTTCTGCCTTCTACCTGTTGTTCTATGGGTTATATGATGATGATGACGAAGTGGAGGACATTGGTGGAGTTGAAGATTACTTGGGAGATGAGGATGACAATGAGTATAGTGATGGTGATAACTAATGAGTATGATTTAGATTAGGATTGTTCTAGTACTTTAGTCAAAATAAAAGAGCTTGGAGAACCAAGTTTGCTTATCTTTCTCCTTTTACTTTTCATTATGTCATGTTTTAGACTTTTGTCGCCTTTTTAAATATGTTTATACTTTTTTATGTCATTTATGCATTTATAATGAGTATAATGTTATTTTGAGTACAATATATGATCTATTTATCAAAAATGAAAATTTTAGAAAATTTAGTGTGCCTCACCACCTAAAGGCGCGTGCCTTCGCCTTGCACCTTGCGTCTAGGCTCCAGGGACATCGTGCGCCTCGGTCCGCCTTGCGCCTTTTAAAACTAAGTGATTTTGGCCGTAAAATCATCCTCCTGTGCAAACATGGGCGGTTCCATGTAGGAACAAGGGGGGACAGCTGTCACCCACTTTAAAAAAAAATCTGAGAAAAAAAGGGGGAAAGAAAAAGAGGAAACGCATGAAACAAAAAGGAGAGAGAAAAGGAAAGAGAGAGAGAGAACGCCAGAAGCGCAGAACGGACGCCCCTCGCTGTTTCACCGCCTCGACGGACTTTGGACGCCGCTCGCTGCCTCAGTATAAGGCTTCAGGGAGCACTTCACGTCTTCACTCGCCAGCACTCAGCAGTTCAGAAACTCGAGGCTCGAACACTCGAAGGGACGAATGAGAAAGAGTCACCGGACTCGCCGCCTCGCCGGTTATGTCTTCCCGAGTTCCCATCCTCCAGCAGTCGGCAGAAAAGTAGAGAACAGAGGTAAATTTAATCACTAATCTTTGTTAATATTAATTTTTAAACCCTAGTTTTCAGAATTTCAATTTATTCACTTTATAACTTTGTTATTATTGGGTTTATACTTTCAATAGTTTTAAAAATTAAATCCTAGTAAAGTAGTTTTGTTACATATTTTTGTTTACAATTTGTGGATTAGTTTGAAATTTGTTAATTGTTGGTTTGAAATTTGTGGATTAGTTTGTTAAACGCTAATGTTAATCGTTAGTTTGAAATATATGGATTAATTTGTGATTGTGAATTTTTGATTTGTGAATTGAATCTTAGACTCTTAGTGAATGAGATTATGAGAACAAGGATTAGTGAACTATTGCTTAAAAAAAGTAAAACGTTGTTTATTGATTCATATATTTTTAACTAATTAGGATATGCCAAGTTCAAATTCTTCGAAAAATTCTAAGGCAAAGGGAAAACAACCCAATCTTAGGCAAATGTTGCTTAAAAAATTGAAATCACAAATAGATTAATTAGACTGAAGACTCGAAGGATATTTTAGTAGTATGTACTCAAATTGAAATGACTTTTTGGATTGTCATATTTTAGTATTAAAAAAATATTTGAGTTGAATTATTAAGATTCCCCCCCCCCCCACCCTCAAATTCCTGGGTCCGCCATTGTGTGCAAACATCCAACCACAATTCTGTCACAATTTCAATGTGTCATAATTTTAGAATTTCTGAATGAATAAAAATTTGAAGTCAATCCCTTTCAAAAAAAAAAATCGAAGTCAATATTAAGGTATGAAAAAAGAGGATGAAAACAAGAAACGTAGCGTTACAACAAAAAATCAAGTTAGACTGTTCAAGATCGATAATAATGACATTATCAAAATTGTTATAGTGGATAAAAACCATGAAAGATGGTTGTATGCTGCTGATCAGTTCAATTGTTTATTGTTGTTTTCTTTGCGGCTTGCAATTTATCGAGTTTTATTAGCAATAATAAATTGGCTCAGTTGAAGAGAGTATAGTTCTCACATGTTTTTGGAAGACATAGCTGCATAGTTGGAGATTTGGAGAGGTAGTCGTTGAGATGATTAGGAAGATATTTCTCTTCAATTAAGTTTGAAGCTTATGATTTAGATATACTTCCTCCGTTTTGAAATAAACGCCACAATTTCTATTTTAGGAAGTTTCAAAATAAATGCAACAATTTTAATCATTCCATTTTTTGTAAGTCTTTTCTTCCTATCTCTCTCATCATCATATATCCTATTTTCTCTCTCTATCCCTTTTACTCTCACAACAAAAAATGGACTAGGAGTCCGTGTCATTCAATTTGTTGCGTTTTTTTCAAAACGGAGGTAGTATAATTTTGTTTCTCTAAAATATATCGTATACAATAAAAAAAAATGGTACACGTGTTCTAAAAGATGTTGCATATGAATTGTATCTTTTAAGTCCAAGTTCTAGAATTTTAAGTCCCTTGTTCTAAAATTCGTGATCTATAAGTTAGGTATAATGTTATAAAACATGTTGCATATGTTGTAAAAAATGTTTCACATGTTTCAGCATTTGATTAATTCTCACATCAAGATTTTATTCTCACATAATGTAGGTGGTCTCACTAGATCCTAACCTAAACACACACATATACATGACATTTATATATGTATATACATACAAAAATAAAATTATTGATCTAGCTTATGTGACACACATATACATGACATTTCTTTTTTCAATAGCATCCTGATAAGTTTTGACTTCTGTAAATAACTAAAGACAGAGGCAGATCCATACCCTCAAGCACATGTAGCACCAAATTACTTTGTATAGGATTAAATAACGTTTTTTCCATCAGTGTAAGTTTACATGAATCAAATACATGTATCCCAAAAGTCATCCACATAGACCCTCCTCCAATCTTCCTTATCAGCCGCTAAATTGTTCTCCGGTCCCAACAACCTCATCTCATTCTCAACCACCATCTGTTTGCTTTGGTCTACTTCTTGCCACTCTTCCTCTACTTCACACCTTGCCTACTTTTTGCCACTCTTCAAGTAATCTTACCGGTGCATTATACTCTCTCCGTTTTACATGAACAAAACAATCTTAGTCAATTCTCCCTCAGTTTGTGCTCTACGGAAGTAAATCCTAACTTTGATAGCCCTCGGTCTATCCTTTCTTGTATGCACACACATCCATCTTATGAGTATGAAAATACTTCAGAGCCGCATACCATAAAGCAATGCAAGCCTGACAATTGTCCGATGCAATTTTTCCCTTACGGCCCGTTTGATTGTTGGTAATGATTTGTGGTAATAGCAATGGATTTAAAGTGTAATTTGAGAAGGAAAAGCTTCAAAATCCCCATTGAAAACATATTTTTCATTCCCAAACTTGAAATTTCTTCTTATTTTCCATTACCATGTGGAAGGGTGGTATTAGATGGGAATGGATATTTGTGAAGAAACTCGATAAATTTGAGTTAAGATAGCACCACTATGGGAATGAATTTTGGTTTTCCTTCCAAATCTAGTTATAAATTCATTCTCATTACCTCCATTTATGATTGGCTATCAAATGGGTCGTTAAGTCTATGTGGCACACCACAATCACATAGAAACTTAAAAGCTCCCATCCAGTCAGTCAGTCAGTCACCCACCTAATTTGATCCTATGAGCAACATTTCCATCCAGTTTGCCATCTTTTTTTTAGAATAGAGCCTAGATATGAAAGTTTTTCATTTTGAAAGTATACACTGAAACCCAAGGATAAATAATAATGCTAAAAAAGTTTCTAGTATACGATAATATACACTTTCAACAAAATTCACAAAAAAGAATTGAACTATAGCATATTACTCCCTCCATTTCAAAAGTTTGTTACATTTGTTTTTTCACAGCTTCTAATGCACTTGCTTAAACATTTATATCTTCCATAATGCTCTATTAAAAATTATAAAATTGATATTTACAAAAAGTATGCCTAAACAAATCTGACAAGATTTCATACTATGTTACCCGGAGTCCTGGACTCTTTGTTTCACCCCAAGTACCAATGTCAGACACTCGATCCTTAGACATTGGTATGACCTATGTTATCGGGACTCTTTGTTTCACCTCAAGTACCCGTGTCGGACACTCGAACCTTGGAAATTGGTATGACACTTGGACACTTCATTTTGAACCAAAAACAATCATATTTTCATAAAATAGTCGTGTCCAACACTTGGACACGTATCCTTGTCCGATACTTCTAGTGGAGTCCGAGTAACATAGGGTATGACATTTGGACACTTCATTTTGAACCAAAAATATTCATATGTTTCATAAAATTGTCGTGTCTGATACTTGGACACATATCCTTGTCCGATACTTCCAGAAGAGTCCGCGTAAGATAGATTTCATATGAAATTTTTTTTCTTATAAATAATAATAAAAAAAAATCCATGGTTAAAGTTTCTCTCTCATTGCGCCCTAAATTCCAAACACAATATAGATTCTGAAAAGGAGGAAGTATATATTACTAATATACTCCATACAATATTTCACTTTCATTTTAGATTTTGAAAGTCAACAAAAATGTTCGAACATCAATTTAACAAAATGAATCTATATTCCTAGTTCAATTGAAGAAAAAAAATGATTGGGAAAAAAATTGAATAAATATATATTGTGAAAAACTACAACATTTGTACAATATTGTTTAACAAAATGAACAAATGAATAAAAAAAAATTTAAAAAAAAAAGAACGAAAATAAAGGTTGGAATATATGAGTCTTATGATATTTGTGATGTTAAATGCCAAAACAACAACAAAAAATTAGCAAAAAAAAAAAAAAAAAAAACATCAGAAAAAAGGGAAAACCCGTAAAACTAACAATCAAACGAATAACCTAAAACAATATGCAGAGCATTAAGGAAGCAATAAGGTGGCATATTACATCAACATTACTGTTTCATACTATTCTAGTGGCTTCTATTTATTTAATTAAATGTGGGGTAACATGTATTACCCCTTGCTCTTGTATAGATCTGCCCCTTCTAGAGTATCTCACATGAATGCACAAACATGTGTGTAAAAAAAAAACTCAATCCATTAAACAAAAATATCAGGTAAGGTTACCTCTAATAGCCTACGTTTATTGTCCATTAAAGCACCTCAAAAACTGATATTGTATTATATATTCCATAAATTAAAATGGAATCCCCTAATTACAAACAATAACTTCAGCTATGAAACCTACAACCCCCTAAGTTTTAAAATCCTCGTTATGATTATAAAATCCAACCATGGAAAGATGAAGCCATAAAATTTAACATCATTCGACTTAATATTAAACAATTGCAATTGTTGATGCAAGAGAGCAATGAATGTTTGTATGCATCGTTTTTGTTCTACCCACACTTATTTCCTAGTTAGGCAAACATTTATTCCCACCTTAATTCTGTATTTCCATCCTACCCACCTTGCAACACTCTTCTTTTCATTTTCTCTCATAAATCTCACACAGACACACACACACACACAAATTCCGAGAACACAGTGTCTGAAATAAACCATATGAGCTCCAATGCTAGTAAAAGTTTAAACATACTTCCTGCCTGCTGCTGTAATTTCGATATTTGGACTTTAACCATTAATATTGCTAAATTCTTTTATGATTAAATATATGTTAAACAAAATAACGGGAACTCCTATCGTTGTGTTTTTTTTTTAGGGGACATGGTTGTGTCTTTTCTTTAAACATGATTAGAATAGAGTAGAGTAGAGTAGAGAGAGAGAGACAGAGAGAGAGTGATGAAAAGGTCAGATATGTTTTGATTATAACAGAACGGAGAAAGTGTAACATAATATTGTTTTATGAAACTGGTTTTTGTAGATTCCTAGCTGATGAAAAGGTCAGATATGTTTTCAGCACTTTTCCATTACAATTTACAATAAACTTCTTTTTCCATGAAGATTACCCATTAGTTTAATAACTTCCAGCTTATACAGGAAATTCAAAATCTTCCCAATTTCCAATAGAGTTCACTTAGTGTGTAACTAGATACATAGATAGTTGGAGACATGTGAGATAGTATACATAGAGCATAGCTTCATGGCTTTACCTTATATCCAACAGTTTCTCCAATATCTTCTCCTCTTTCATGAGCAATCCTTTCAGCAACTGTAGAAGTATATATAAGCAGAAAAACAAAAGGCAAAAGTGCAAAAAAAAGATCATGTTAGTCATACAAAGAAACAAGCAAGCACTAAAAGCAAACTAAGGGACAGAAAGGACATCGAACCTGATGTAGCTGAGATACGTCGTGGTTGTGTACAGACTATTTTACAAGCCTCACCCCTAGCCCACATGAAATCTAAAACAAATTGGGGAACCTGAGAAAACCAAAAGGAGATAATAAATAAACAAATAAATAAATAACCAAGATAAGCTAGAGAAGAAAAGGCCAACTTGTTTAAAATTTTAAATTTTTAACAAACTTCAATAAATATTGAGTGTGTCAACCCTAAACATGACAAATCACCAGAAATTTCGATCAACTTCTACTAATCCAAAACATTCTTAACGATACAAGATATTGAAACAAGTATTGACAAAAAAAGGGTTTTGCAACCCATTCATTAAAATTAAAAATTTTAAAAAAAATACAAAAACATCTAACCATGAAATCAACCACAAGCCCACGATATCTCCTCAGAATATCAAGCTATCAATTCCATATTGGAATTCTTCATTTATTTTTATTTATCAAAAGGATCGCCCTAGTATTTCTAGCTGCATCCAAAAGCAGTGCTAATATTGTTGTCAAGCATTGCTTGATATTGTAGAAAATGTAATTCAGAAATGGAAAAATTCCATTCCAAAACTTTTTTTGACTTTCTTAGTTACTAATTTAAAAAAAGAATTCTGCAGAGTTCCCTGAAGTTCCTGAATTTCCCATTAATCTATTGAAGCCTTGTATCACTATGATAGAACCACTTAACAGATGTAAATCAGATCCATTAGAACATTAGATTACTAATGCAATTTGACAAAAGAAATCTACATGTTCAAGCTCATAGACTGAGTCAACCAAGTTTTATTAAAGCATTCTGTTAATATGACAACTGTTGTAACAAAGGGGATAATTTCTTTATCATATATGGTATGAATAGACATCCTCATGCAATATATTCATTATGAATATCGGAAATTCTGCGGGTACATTGTCTACATCTTATAAGAATAAGTTTCAATGGCAATCAATCTAGATAAGTTGAACGGTTTGAACCCTCCAATAAATTCTGATAATCTGATGAGATAAATGGGTTCACTTCAGTAAAGATCAGGTTAACGAGGTGAAGAGAATACACCCTTAGTTTACATACAATACTGAGAAAATAGTTTTGGAACCTGAACTAAATGAAGAAAGTATGACGGCCACAATCTATCGCTTGCATTTCATTTTCTTGATTTATGTCATTAGTTTGCCTTCACCAACTCACATCACACAAAAACATGACTATTTTTCCGCAATTGGCATCTCACAGCATTAAACTCATAGCCAAGTATGGAGGAAATACATACTTCCTTCGTTTCAAAATACTTGTTAAACTTACTAATTTGGGATGTATTACACTTTTCCCCTATAATGATAAAATATTGGGTGGAAAAGTAAACCCATAGTTCCACAAAGAATTAATTTGATAGGGATAGTATAATATGTGTTTTAATTTGATAGATAAGGGTACCATCGTAATTTTATAATCATATTATAAATGGAAAGTTTGAGTTTGTTGCGAGTAATGTAAGGTTTCCGTTTTTGGAATTTGTTGCAACTAAAGTGAGGCAGAGGTAGTATATATATTATATCCCAAATGAAAACTTACCTAAAAGCTATGTTTTGGAAAGTATCACATGTATTCTGAAACATAAGTAACTTTGTTAGTAAATTATGTAGTGAATTGCTTTAAACTATTGAATTAAGAAAATTTTGTTCAAACTCCAACACTTGTCTTCTCTTTTATTAAAGGGGTATTCTGATAATTAAAAGACTGATATTTGAAACCCTTTAAAGTGCATAAGTGGTTCTTCGTGAAAATACTTTTACGTTTAAACCACTGTGCAAATGTCTACACCTAGGTTGCACGGAAAAACGGGTACGAGGACGGGGACGGAAAACGGCAAAATCAAAAATCTTAAAAACGGGTACAGCTTGGGGACGGCAATAAAAATACGCAAAAAAAAATATATATACAAATTTTTTGGATAATACTATAGTATAAAGCGTTTGAAATAATAATATTGACGTGTGTAATAAAATGTGACAATTACAATTTTACATACTTCTTCCATCACAATTAGTATACACTAGTACTAGTGTACTACCAAGGGTTTGACCTATTTTTATAAATTTTTTTTTAAAAAAAAAAAAAACTAAGAAAACTAGAAAAGGGATGGGTCACGTGAGAGAATGAGAGTTTCAAACCAAGGGGGGAAAAAAGGAAGGACAAAAAGAAGAAATAGAATAGGAAGCCAGCTGTACAAGACTAGAAGTCTTTAAAAAAAAAATTAAAAGTTGTACAAGACTAGAAAGAGAAATAGGAAGCCAGCTGTAAAGTGAAAAGGACACCAAGAGATGGAGATTGAAGGGAAAAAAAAGAAGAGAAGGGGAAAAATAAAGATCGAAGTTCTCTTCCTTCAGAAGATAAAAAACGAAGAAGCACTGATGGTGGCCAGTGACAGCAACGACGAGGTTGTAGATGGAGCACAGGTGACTGTCGAAAATGGTAAGAGTGCTTCAAAGTTCAAACCAAACCCTAGATTCTTCCCCTTTCCCTTACCTATTCTGATCACAAGGGACGGTCTTGTGCCGCCGAACCAAGCTCATACACATACTAGTACAATATTGTCCGCTTTGGGCGTTAACCCGCACGGCTTTGTTTTTAGGTTCCTTCCCAAAAGGCCTTGTACTAGTATATTTTGAGCACTACTATATAAATAGCTTCTTCTCTTGCTATTCTTTCGATGTGAGACTTGGGATGCACTTATTTTCCCAACAAACCTTCCCTCAGACCAAAGACCACATATCACGGCCTTCCCTCAAACCAAACTCGATCTACTACTCGCCCCTTTCAGTACCGCCGTTGCACCAACGGGACCCGCCGCCTGATCACATCATCAGCTACTAATACAGTTCAGTCAAATGCCCACTCGATCCCCACGAGCTACAAGGGCTAACCATCAAGACTCAAACCGTCTATACCGGACCATGCCCACTGGATAACAAGCCCACACGCCCCGCCAACGAATTACAGGGTAACCACCTCCAGCATCAAGGCCATCTCCGAACTACACAGCTGAGCACACACAGGAGGACTTTCGATACAAGGGCACACCAGACCACCAACTTTGAGGGCACACAAGAGGGACAACCCCACACACCAATACGACGACCACCTGCCTCGGACCGAACCGCCCGACTCTAATACCACTTCTTGTGCCGCCAAACCAAGCTCATACACATACTAGTACAATATTGTCCGCTTTGGGCGTTAACCCGCACGGCTTTGTTTTTGGGCTCCTTCCCAAAAGGCCTTGTACTAGTATATATTGAGCACTACTATATAAATAGCTTCTTCTCTTGCTATTCTTTCGATGTGGGACTTGGGATGCACTTATTTTCCCAACAGACGGCAATTTTAGGCCTTAGCCGTCCCGGAAACGTCACCGTGAAACCACCTCCACGTCCCCGGCATGACAGAGTTGTACCCACCATTACCAAAGCGTATCGGGGACGTATTTTTGCCGTGCCCGCACCGTCCCCGCACCTCAGCCGACCCCGGTACGAAAATGGTACCCTGGCAGTCGTCCCGTGCTTCCTAGGTCTACACCTTTTTTTAGCAAGTGCCTAAAGCAATTATTGGATCCTATTAATTAGCTTCCTAAACAAAAGTATGATCCTAAGAAAAAACTGATATATTCAATAACATATTTGAACAACAGACGGTCACAGATATGAGGAGGGAAAAAAAAACAAAGGAAAGAAAACCAAGAATTAAGGACGAGTTAATATGTAGATATTGATTTCATCACAAATATATGTGATCTAGGTTGCAAAGACATCATCTTGGCGGCGTGTCCCGTATGCGACACTGGTATGGCCTGGTTATCTGAGTAAGAACTTGTGAGAGCAGATGAGAATTAAAAACAAGTAACGGGAACTAATAACAGAAAACCAGGAACTCAGAACAATGACAACACAATACTAATAAAAATTAAAATTAAAAATAATAACAATAATAATAATAATAAGACACATAAGATGGGAAAGTTGATGTGATATATTTAGTAGCAAAAAGGTGATTACGACTTCAGAGCAGTTGCTACTCCCAAAACAGATTACACTCACTTTTTCTGAATGAATCCCTAAAAAGCACTCCTCTCCTATTTATAGTTCCATTCATCCTTATATCCTTTCCTAGTACAAAAGTGCAAGTGTGCAACAAAACAAAAGCAAATAAAGACAAACACAATTAATACAGTGAAGACAAGAACATTAAACTTCACGCATTCCCCATATTATCCTTCTTTCTTCTTACATAGGTGTAGTGACTGGTGCGTATGTTGTGGTGCATGACAGAAACATATTGAAGCAACACTCCGAACAAACTCAAAAACATGTCACAACTCAAAAGTGTGCCAATCTAGTTATATATATTACTTATTGAAAATTCCCAGCCTAAGTTTTTGCGTTTTCTCTTTAATAGCCATTTTTAATTGTGAATCTCAATGATAGTCCTAAGTTTAAGGCTATGATTAACAATGCGGTCTTAAAAACTATATTTCATTACTAAAAGATGATAAAAAATGCTATTTTCAAACTAATTAAGGTTTCTAATATCTAAAATAACATAAATTTGCTTCAAAAGACTTTGTTGCTTTCGTTTAATTTGTAACATCAAAATAAAATAAGTTTTTTACAAAAGATGAAGGAATATAATTTTTTAAGTGAAAACTTGTTTCATTCCGATTCATGGAAGCTTACTTAGTCATAAATCAATCTTTTTACCAAGTATTTATAATGGAAAAAAACTATTAATACCACATTTTTAACTATAACCATAAACACAGGGCTACCACTAAAACTTGTGAATAAACTCAGGGCTACCACTGAGATTGCAATTAAGAAGGGCTACCAAAGAGAAAACTCAAAAACTTGAAGCTATCATTGAGAATTTCCCTAAAAAAATTCAATTGCAATGGTAAATAAGATTAAAATAAAGTCAAAAATGAACCATGAATATTTTATTATTATGATTAATAATAACGATAAAATATGAATTAAAAAAATAATAATTGCCTAAATTTTATTTTTTTTGGCATTTGAGTAATAACCGACGCAAATGGACCCCAGAGCCTAGACACGAGGTGCAGGGTGAAGGCATGCACCCCTTGTAGACGAGATGCATTGATTTATTTAGTTTTTTCAAATTATTTTTATCGTTGGTAATATTTATATTAAAATTATAAAATCTCAAACATCTTTAGCGCTAACATATATAAAGCCAAGATAAGCATCAATTTGGAGAAATTTCAACCATTCTAAAATCTATACAATATATTACTCCGTAAAAGGTATTCCTTGCACCATATTCCGCCACTCAAGAACCACATAGGATTGCCCGTGTGTGCTATTAACACCATATGAGGTCACATAGGATTCCACGTAGGAAAATCATATGTTTTGAAATCTCACTTAAAATTTAAACATTGCTTTGGATGAGAATCGAACGCACATCTTTTATAATGAAATGTAAACTCTTAACCATCAAACCAATATAAATTGTTGGTTTAATATTTAAAAGTGAAATATGATAAACGCTTATAAAATAGTCAAGCTAAAACAACGTGTACATTTAAAGCAAACCTACTAAGTTAACAGCATAAAACTATTTTTACATATCTTCCTATTTCAATTCGTTTAATGTTGTTCTCTTTTAATTCCAAATCCTTGAAAAAAAATTCAAAATTATTATTAATTATCACATCATGATCGTCCTCTGTATCAGTATATCCATTAGCATTAGACAAAAAAATTAGAATAATAACATAATCAATTACAAAGTTTATGAAAAATAATGCGAAATAAAATTGATGATCGTACCCGCCTTAGGCATTACCCAAGCCAAAATACTAGTTTATAATTTAATCTAAGCAATTTTCCTAAAAATGCAAAGGTCCCCTCACTAAAGGCCCTTTGAGGTGCAAGAGAAGCACAATTCACATACCCTTGGAGCAAGGCTCACCTCTACTTCCTCCATTTATTATTTGATGCAACACTTCTACAATTGTATACCACTAGACAAATTTTGAAGGAGAGAGAGAGAGAGAGAAAAAAAAAAAAGAACAATGTGATAGGAAAGAGGTCGAGATAGTTTATTGTCCAGAAAAGAAGTTTTGCATCTGATTAAAAAAAATGGAGTTAAGTACTTCCTCCGTTCCAGATTAAAAATGCAACAAAATAATGTTGCACACATTTTAAGAAAACGATTTAAGGGTGTAAATGGGCACATTAATCAAAATAATTTTAATAAAAGAAAAAATGAGTTTATATGTTACTTGTCTTAAATTTATTTTGATTAATTTTCTCATTTACAGCCTTAAATCTCTTCCTTAAACTGCATGCAAAATTATTTGTTGCAATTAATTTGGAACGGATGAAGGATTATTTTTCAGTGTCCCCCTAAGTCTTTAAATTTTATACTTCCTCCGTTCTTGCAACAAAGGATTTTCACGTATGTCAAGACAAAACTTTGAAGATTAATATCGCTAATTATGTATTTTAAAAAATTATGATCACTAAATAATAAAAAAACTACAATTTGAGACAAATCCATAGATATCCCACATAACTATATTTTTCTTTATGTATAAGTGACAAATTACGATCAAAGTGGAAATTGTGAATAGTGTCAAAAGTACCCTTGTTCCAAGAATTCATTTACGGAGAAAATATTAATGTTTACCCACATCCATATCGCACTATCGCATTCATATCTGTTTTGGTGCAATCTAGCCCTTGATAGATGGATTCTCTGACATGGTATCCACAATTCAACACTTTAGTTTAAATTAATATAAGCCATCCCCACTATCGAACAAAATCTTCCCCAAATGAACCAAATATTATTCAAAAACAATCCCTAACTTTTGGGAGAACTTTCTCAAAAATGAACTAAACTATTATTTTTCCTATGTGTAACAGAAAATACAAGTTTAAAAGTGGCAAGAAAAATAGATAAGTTTGAAATAGTTCCTTTTGAACTAGAGACTATTCTGACAAGAACAACACACCTTTAGTACAAATTATTCTGAGAAGAACAACACACCTTTAGTACAAATAAAATTAAAAACAAAACCATGGGTATTAATATATTCGACCCTTTTTGTATAAGAATTTAGACCCTATTCTTTTGGACTGAAAATTTTGAACTGAACTAAATTGAATTAAACCAAATCCTAGACTCAAAAGAAGATGAACTGAAATGAATGTCTTATTGAAATGAAATTTCAGAAATTAAGTCCAAAAGAACATGGCCTTAATGTATTTCCTAGTTCCTAAAGTTACAAAAATTTAGGAATGCATGCCAAAATTACATGTGGTTCAGTGTAATTAATGTATGATTTAAGTCAATATTTCCCCTTTTGGCACCTTATTTACAACCCTGACGACCCATTTATTAGTTGGTAGTAGATAGTGGTAATGGAAATGAATTTAAAATATAAAATATATTTTACAAATTTTAGCAAAGAAGAAAGCTTATTATCCATGGAAAAATTTTCTCTTCCCCAGCTTGAATTTTCTTCATAATTTTCATAACCATTCAACTCTGTTGCTCCGACACCCTGCTACCCCTGGACTCCTGGAATATCGCGTATCAACTCGACACGATGCTCGAAAGTCAACACGCCTGGGTGGAAGTGTCGACACGCGTATCAGGAAAGTGTCGGAAATGATTTTAAAGTGTTGGTGTTCAGTCATAAACCCTAGATCTACAATTGAAGGTTAACAAGCGAAGAAACAATTAGGGCTTTTGATCAAAAGAGCCAGGCGACGAGACCGGTAAAACGAAATTGCAAGTTTTCTCCTCCGGCGTTGGTAGGCAGGCCTCCTACTTTCTTCGACATTTTATGGAGATCTAGAAGCTTATTTTTTCTTTCTTTTTTTTGAGTGTGAATAAATGCTTCTTTTCTTTGTAGTTTGAGTGGTGGGGTAGGTGGATAATAAATGCATTTTCAACCGTACTAGCCCCTTTACTATACATCTCTCTCTTTTTCTTTTTAATTTTTTTTTTTGGTCTTAGACTATTACAGTTAGTGGTTTTTTTGAAAGGAAAAATGAATTACATGTTTTGTCTGCTTATTTCATTACCCAACATTCCAACAGTTCCAAGTGGCAAGTGGCAACATCTCATAAAGTACTTAGGGAGTACTTGCATTTTTAGTTTGCCTAGAAATACTAGTTCCTCCTTCAAAAAAAAAAAAAGAAATACTAGTTCCAATAATGTTAACCAGTTTATATGAGTAATATTATTATTAGTATTTATATTAATTTATTTGAAATACGACACTCTATAAGACACCCGGATCTAAAAAATTAGTCAAGACACTCTTTTGACTGTATCCTCGTATCCACAAAATTTTAAAATGAGCATCGGATCCTCCGATCTCTACTTGGATACGACACCCAAACTGGAGTCCGAGCAACATAGCCATTCAATACTATTGGGAAGGGGTGTGGTGTGAGAATGGATATTTGGGATAAAAATGATGCACATTGACCAAGGCCCAATGTGACCCAAGCTTACTCTAGGAGAGGACACGCCAGATATTTCTTGCTGGTTATTCTATTTTGATTATTACTCATGCATTTTCTCTATATTATTCTGTTATAGAATTTTTCAGTATGGTTGTTATTTGTCCAAGTTGTTTTTAGTGTTGAGCTGGTCATTAAGGGGTAATTAAGTCCTTTGTTAGCTGGTGGTTTTGGAGAACTATATAAATAATGCTTTGTAATGAAAGGGATCGTAAAATGAAAATTATCAGAGAATTTTGAGGAGCGTAGCTTACCTCTCAAACGTAAGCTATTGTGTGATTTAGCGTTCTGTTCAATTCTCTAAGTATGCAGCAAAAAATAAGATAAATCAAAGGTAAGCTAAGACCGCCATGGGAATAAATATTGATTTTAATTTCAAATTTACATATAAATTCATTCACGTTCCCGTCATTTATAACAGGTTACCAATCCAAAATAATAAAAAATATAACCGGTTACCAATCGGGCCATAAGGACTATATTTATCATTTTCCATGTTAAATACCCCCAAAGTAGATAACTTTGAAAAGATGGATGATAGTTTGGATTGTTTACACACTAAGACTACAAGTCATGAATATTCTTCATAAAATAATCAATTGCTCTCATGTCCAACAAGGATACAAAAAGCATGACTAAGTGACTAACACGGTACGGATGAAGAAAGGAGCATATGCCTCTTACACATTCTCTACACACTACACAGTTTAATAAGCAATGAACTAATGAAGAAAAAGAAAGATCACTGGCATAAAAAACGTTACAAAAGATCATGTCAATGTCATGTAAAAAAGCAATAACAAAATCAACAAAAATTCAACATAGAATTCAATCAGGTAGAACTTTTTTTTGGAATCAAAGTATGAACTTGCTAGGGGACATCAAAAACAAGCTACAGTAAAAAAAAAATATAAAAAAAAAAAAACTACCTGTGTAGTCTTCCCACAGCCGGTTTCACCAGAAATGAGAACCACCTGCTTTATGAAGGATTATCATTAGAAAGGGTTCCCATCATTTTCCTGCTTGAAAGCTAGGCAGTCCAAAATTAAAACCATATCTCTGAAAGGCTGAAAAAACAAAGAAAACTTCACGACCAGAAATAGACAGATAACTAGATAATTCCTCGCCGGCAGTCACAACTCACAAGCCTACAAGAGTGCTCTTGCCTATGGATAGGTGTCTCCAGCACCAAAAAAAATAATAATAACCTTAACTTTTAACAAACATGTGCATTGCACTATTTCAGAAGCAGACGGAGCACTTAGCTTAAAAAAAATGAAATAACATTGCTGTAAAACAACTGCCTTTCAGAAGAATCTGAAAACCACTCAGGAATTTTTTGGTAGCTAATTATGTTTGCCGAAAAAAGAGAAAATGATTCCCCACAGATAACATTTTTCATAGGAATACAACTTTTCACATGTAAATTTTCGGAAAAGCTCAAATTGCATGATGAAAAAAAAAGGATGATTTTTCAAATTATAAAGTCAGATCAACAAAATGTAAGTATTGAAACAGACCTGATGAGTAGAGACCGTAGATGTAACAACATCCTGGAAAGAAGCAATAGGAAGTTTCGACCTCAACTCAGTTATCTGCATTCGCCCATCACAAAGGAAAAAAAATGAGTGACCCACATTTATAAAAAAAAAACATTCAAGTCTTCAATCTAAGTTTCCAAATACAAATTCCAGTTCAAGATGCAAAAACCTCTTTCAATTTTGGTGTTGCCTTTATTTTGTTCGCATGCAACTCCACCTTCTTCATTATATGGGCTTTCATCATTACAGGCTTATGGAATATATCATTTTTTTTCTGCTGTGACTTAGAAGTATTACCAGTGGGCTTATTAAGATTTTGTCTTCCAGTTTCATCTTCACCAGGGGGATAATGAATAAATAAGTCCCTGAGAACCCTTTTGGATTCATCTGAGAATGTCACCGCACTGTTCCCCTTATGCTCCAAGCAATCTGACTTTTTCTTGCTTTTGTATACTGAAGCACACCGCTGATCCCCTTTCCTGTGAGAAATCATATCCATCCAAGGCACATTAAAGAAGAATCCCATATGCAGAAAATGAGGAGTCGCCAGAGAAATTGCATCTGGCATGCACATCAAACCATAGGCAACCCCATAGTACAAGTTATCCCTTACAGATTGACAAGTTCAAAGCTCATACAGCAACGAAAGGACTCACCCCGTACTTTTTGAAATCATACCCAATTTGCGGCTCTGTTGATGAACTACAGCACGATCTTGGTTGCTCATGTTAGCTTCAAAAGTATAAACTGCATAAAAATATTTAAAACATAAAAAGAAATATCACAGGTTTACCCCATGGTTATCACGGAATTCTATCCTTTTTCTTCTATTCCTTTTTTTATCATGGTGGAAGGGGGATTACTTTTTTGCGGACCATAAAACCTCTATCTAGTGAACAAAGTTCATTCATGGAATAAAAGAAAAATCTTCCTCTCATGAGTTGCAAATTACATGCTCAAACCGTTGATACAAGATTAATTATCTGCAAGCTACGAAGTTGCACGAATGCACGCATACTTCAATTCAATAAATAATATGTATACCACATCATGCGCACACACATACACACAATTCCTTTTTTTAGTAAATATGAAATGACAAATATTCCTGCCCAATTAAGACATGTTATTAATTACGCAGTATCTCACATACAGTTTAATAACACTGAGAGCCCTGTGACCCCTCTGGGCTCTGGTTATATTTCGTTTTTTATAAAGGAAACAGCTAAGTGGCAAAAGCTCGTTCGCTTTTTGAATATCACACTGAACAAGTATTGATTCAACTCACAATTTTAAGAAACATTAATTTGGCCAAATTTTTTAGCATGAATATTAAAAATAACACTTTATTTGGGGTATTTAACTAATCTATGACTTCACAGCATTTGATGATGATGATGATAATAATGCTAGAAAATAGTAACATAACTACTAACTAGCTTACAGTCGAGGAATTTCATTTCAACCACTAGCTTACAGTCGAGGAATCAAAGACAAAAGGGCAGCATAAATAAATGCTAATTCCTAGAGTTCATTTGGTTGAACACAGGTAGTTAATTCCCATAGTAAGTCTCATTTCATGGGAAATAAATTCCCTTATCAATTTCCTAAGAAATGGTTATATGTGTTTGGTTGAGCCCAGGAAGTTGTAAAAATTGCATTCCCCAAGGGGAGGTAGTTATTTTATCTTAAACAAACACAAAGATATATAGCTAATCCTAAGAATTTCTATTTCCATGGTAAATACACTCCAACCAAACGACCTTCGTGCTGAGTTTCCAGCAGGATAGTCGTAAATAAACAGAAAGTTCTTGACCCATGGCACACATGGCATTCCGCCATTTTAATATCTATACAATATATTAAAAGCCGCACAAAACACTGTATCACGCCATGTAAGCGTGGCACTCTCTAATGCATGTGTCATACTGTCATGTAAGCATAGCCACATCATTTATCATTTAACAAAATAAAATATGCTTAGATAAGGACTCCAACCTATTACCTACTAGTCTTGTGTGCGACGATATTTTTAATGTATCTTCAAAAATCGAAGGTTTTTGTTCGAGAATTTAAAAATATTTTTTAAATTCAACCATTCACATAATCGTAAACAAACTTTCCCCTTTCATCCAACCATTCCACAACAATGAACAAAATCAGCTATCAAATTTCTACGATAATCAAAAAGTAAAATTTTTATGTAATAAACTGTATTAAAATGGGTGTCTATTTATAGAGAATTCGAAAATATAAATTTTGATTATTTTATTTTATTTTTACGAATTGTATAGTTTGTAATATCTTCATTTTAAAAAAATCAAAAATTGTATTAACTTTCTTTAATAAATAAGAGTGATAGCTCTTTGATTTTAATAATTTTTTAAGGGGTATTATTGACTTTTTGAGGGGACACCATGGCTCCCTTGGCTTATATAATAGAGATTACAACACCATATCACTCATTTCCTGTCTCAACCATATCACTCGTACTTTAAATTTGCACATAACATTATATATTCCTCTCCATTCTTAAGTGAATTAGAGGTTGGGTTTTTTATAAAAAAAATCACAAATACTTGTTAACACGAAAAAAGTAACATAAACCATTGTAAAAACAAAGCACAATCCTGGATATCCTCTCAGCACTCATTCAGTCATTCAGTAACCAGTTAAAGAAGAACAGCAATTCCAAATTATTCACAATTAAAAAAAAAAGGCAAAAAATTAACAAGAATTGAAGTTCAATAAGAAAAGGCTATTAAAGGTTAACAGAAAATGAGTATCGAAAAACTAAATTTAAAAAGAAAAATAAAAAAGACCTTGTTCATCAGAAGCACGAAATTTTTCAAGAATATCGCAAATACGAATACGAGTAGCTTCATTGACACCAGCAGTATGCTCAGGAGAAAAAAAGGACCGAGTTTTCTGCCTCTTTTTGTCATTGGGATTATTTTGGGACTTTTTCGATGGTTTCGTCATTTGTTCTTTCTTGTTGATATTACGAAATAAACACAGAATAACAAAGAATGTTTGTTAGTACTGAAGATATATGGTTGAAGGTTGAATTGAACGGTACTGGGTTGTGGTGGTAATGGTGGTTGAGGAAATAGTGGTGCTTCCAAGCCCTAATTTTTCAGGTTTTGGCTGTTGTAAATTTCTAATAACATGTAGGCACTGTTTGTAAATTTGTCAATCGTTGCTGTCTGTTGTATTTTAGATGGTTTAATTTAATAGTGTAAGAGGAACTGAGGAAGGTGCACACTGTCACGTCATGTTACGTCATGTTTAATCAGATCAGGTCATGTCAGGTCGAATAAGTTAAAAAAAAACACCATGGTTATTCTCCTTTTTTCTAGCCTCATGTTAAGCTACGCACCACAGTAACGTTTCTGTCAGACTAGTTCACTGGACCTAGACACATATGTCTTTAACCTAGACACATGCTATTAAATTTGGACATGTATTGGTAGACCTGAACACATTTGTAAACCTGGAAACAGAACTGGACACATTTGAAACCTGGACACAATTTGTAAACCTGGACAAATGTCGACAAACCTGGACAAATCTAGACAAACATGGATAAATCTAAACAAACATGGACAAATCTGGATAAATCTGGACACACCTGGACAAATGTGGACAAACCTGAACAAATGTGGACAAACCTAGACAAATATGAACAAACCTGGACAAACATGGACAAATCTGGATAAATCTGGACACACCTGGACATGCAAACCTGGACAAATGTGGACAAACCTGGACAAATATGAACAAACCTGGACAAATCTTGACAAACATGGACAAATCTGGATAAATCTGGACACACCTGGACATGCAAACCTGGACAAATGTAGACAAACCTGGACAAATATGAACAAACCTAGACAAACCTGGATACATATTGTTAACCCTAGATAGTTATTTGTAAACCTGGACACATATTGTTTCAACATGGACACATTTTGTAACTAACTTGGACAAAATATTTTTTTTGCATTTTGAGGCCTTTAGAGGCCTCGTTTGGCGATTTCCGATGGCCCCGTTCGTCCCGAAAAGTTAATCAATTTCGACATATTATATACCCGATCCGACACCCGAGCGCAAAGTTATAGCCTCCCGAAATTTTTAACTATTATATTTGGTTATATGGGTTAGCCGTCTGAACAGATTGTCTGGTCAGACCGTCTGACCCAATACTTTCACATTAATTTTATTTAGTTAAGGAGTAAAATTGTAATCTACTTAGACATCGTGGACACCTACCCTTCCCTTAATATGTAGCCAATATACGTTTGATTATTTTTTATCTTAGATTCTTGGACAATATACCCCATCCTGCGTATTTTAGGAAATATTGATTTGGTTTATTTACCATTTTCATTAGTCAATATACGTCAAATTTTTTTTGTTAGGCAATATACCTCATATGTAATTTAAGATTGTTTTGATTTATCGCCCATTTTAATTACTCAATTGACGTTTGACTTTTTGGTGATGTTAGCTTATATACCCATTACATATACTAAGATAGATTGATTTGATTTGTTATTGTTTTGTTTATTTTCATGGTCCCAAAGTTGTTTTTTTATTGCTTAACTTAATTGCCCTAGTTTTGTGCCTTCATTGTAGCTTTTATTATGGCTAGGGTGAGGGTATTATCGTAATTTGTAAATTATATTGGACACCAAACGACTACGATATATATATCCCTTTTGGCTTATATAATAGACATTGATTGAAAATTTATAATATGCAAGGATTTTGAACATTCTTGATTTTTATTTGTTACTTAGTTTTTATATTATACTCCCTTTGTGCCCTTAAAGAAAGTTTATATTGACTTTTAATACTGTTCATTTACTAACTTTGATTTTCCAAAATCTCTATTATATAAAGAAAAATATAGTCAAATGGAATCCCGTTTGATTCGATTCAATGTATAGTTTTTTAATATGTAATTGTTATAATTTTTTATCAAACATATCCAAGAATATTTTCACTTAAGTGAATGTGGAATTCTTTCAGGGACAGAGAGTGTATAAGTTTTGGTGTTATTTAGTTAAGGGAGGGCTAAAATAATAATCCACTCGAACACCACCACGATCTCTCTTCCCTTATATAATAGAGATATTAAAATTGAGAAGGTATTGTGTCATGAGTCTAACTGGAAAAATAAACCCACTTAGAAAAATAAAAACTCATCTGAACAAAATAAATATTCACCTGGACAAAATTAACACTAACTTGGATAAAATAAAGACTAACCTGGACAAAACAAAAAACTGACCTAGATAAACTACCCAAACTGACTTGGACAAATCTACCTTTCTTCTTCATAACCCTTCCTTTCCAAACTGACCTGGATAACCTTCTTCTTCATAATCGTTCTTCTTCATCACATAAATATCAACGCCAAATATAACAACGAGTAGAAAATTGCTGGTAATATTTGTGGTTAGTGCGTGTGTGTATTAACAAACTCTTACTTTTTACAATAACAAATCTGATGCTATTGGAACTTTCTCTCTGATAACACCATTTTATACTCATATTTCTATGCTAAATTTGTGTGTTTTCATCTTACTTTTCCCATAGTTTCAACCTTTTTGAGCCATTATGCTTTGTACTTTGCTATTGTTCTTCTCGGGTGTATTTTGCTTTGTTTTTTTTGTAGGTTTTAGGTGCTTTTGCTAGGATTATTGGAGATGCAAGTAGAGCTAATTGGATATTGATCAAAGAATGGACAAATCAAGGCGTTTATGTTGGTGAAAAGCTTCAAAAGAGTTGCTCATGAAGACCTACCGCAACATGGTTGTGGAAATCCCTTAGTTTGCCACAACCTAGTTGTGGCCACTTGTTTTTGAAGTATTTTGAAGCAAAAAAATCAGCCTACTCCACACCCTAGTTGTGGCCTAATATCACATGCCACACCCCGGTTGCGGCCTTTTCTATGATGTAGACGACAACTCTTCATATTCCTAGCATCTAAATAGGTTTTTTTAGGGGTTTTTCATTACAACTTCTACACACATACTTGAATAGCATTTTTGTTAAGAAGAAAAAAAAAAAGCTTTTAGTTCTCCTTAGTTTTTGGCACATATTCTCAACTTTGGCTCTTTGACATTGTTTTTGGCAATTTCATCAATTCAAGTAATATTCTTCTTTTCTCTATTCTCTTTTTATTGTTGTTAATCATGCTTCCTTTTAATTTTTGTCTTGTTTAATCAACAATTATGTGTGAGTAGTTTTATTAATCTAGGGTTAGGTCAAGCCTTAGCCATGATTGATTCTTGAGCAATTTTGTAAAATCCCCAATTTAATTGTTGATTGTTCATGCTTAATTGATTGTGCTTATGCCAATACTAGATTAGGGATAATTGGTATTGTTATGAATTCATTGTCTTTATCTCAATGGGAATTGGGTATTGATGAATTTGGATATTTCAATTAAGAACATGAAATTCTCCACGGGAGTAGGTAGAATGAATTGTTAGAAAGTTAGGGTTTTTTTATTAAAGTCTTTGATTTGCATGATACCACGGGAGTAGGCTTGATTGCAAATTGAGGAAGCCATAGATACTCGGGAGAGGTTTGTGGTATTTTATAGGGTTACCTTTTCTCTTGAACAATTAGTCGATTAAATTGGGGTATGAATTGCTCGTGTCAATTGTGCTAGTGGTGGTGCCTAACTCTAGGTGTTTTTATTCCTTGAATTTAATCATCGTATTTCCATTAGTCTTGTTTAGTGTTAGAATAGTTAATCAAATCTCAACTCTAATTTGTTACTTGCTTAGTATAAAGTAGAATCAAAATCGACCACTTTGAACCATTCAGTCTCTTGGGATTCGACTCTTACTTGCCCGACTACATAGTTAGGAGGAAAAGTTAGGTTATTTTTTTTAGGTGCGCGACACGCCTTTCACTCTCTATTGGAGATTTCTACTTCTACTTTTCTTCTATCTTGAATTCATAAAAATGATTCACATTTATCAGTTTCCATAAGGACACCACCACCTGCAAAAATGGTGGTGATGTAATTTTGGGAAAATATAATTTACATGAACAAAAAGATAATTTACTTTTCTTCCCCATTCTCCAACTCTAACATTTTCCCAAACTCACCCCTTATTTTTTGGAATCCCCTTCCCCACCTTCTACCCAACCACCCCACAAACCACCCTAACATCAACCATAACCACCCACCTCCCCCACCTCTCGCTGGCATCGTGAAATCCCACCCCCCATCGGCAGCGCCCAACACCGCTCAACCATCCTCGAAACCCTAACCTTAACCCTAACCACTACCCAAGTTCGAAAACAACCCCCACCCACCCACCCCACCTCCACCACCCCTACCCATATTTCCTCACGCACCCCTCCTACTCCCTTCGCCACCCCCTTATAACCCCCCTACTACCCTCCATGAAACCTTGGGTTGTTAGGGTTGTGTGGAGGATGGTTGGGGGTTATAAGGGGGTGGCGAAGGGACTAGGATGGGTGATGAAGGGCGACGATCATATATTTGGGGTAGTTTCGAGGGTGGTGGAGGTGGGTGGCAAGTTGTGTTTCAAACTTGGGTGTTTAGGGTTGGGCTTAGGGTTTCGAGGGTGGTTGAGGGGGTTGGGGAACCAGTGTTGCTTTAGGGGGTGATACAAGGGGTGTTGGCGAGGTCAGGGGTGGTTTCGATGGTGGTGGTTTGCCATTTGGGTTGGGATGGAGTGTGGTATGGTGTTGATGTGATTGCAACAAAACTCATTCCTTTTTTAAACAAACAACTAACTAAATCTAACACAATTATTTTCCATTATCCCTCATTCTCATTCCTAAAGTGAATCTTTTTCCCCCTTCGTCAACCAAACGAACCCTTAGTATTTCAAAAGGAAGATCGAAATCCAAACAACATCATTCCCCTCTTAAAAATCATCTAAGATATGGTATAGAAGGCATACTCATCTTTCTTGTTAAAAGACGTACAAGGGTAAATTTTCTTAATAAATCGTTTGTCGTTTTCATTTTTCATTTCACTCTATTCAATACTTTAAAATTATACAAAAGATAAAGTTCAACTAAAAATGTCGTACATGTTTTGCACGGGTCAAAAAACTAGTTACACTTATTCATTGATGGTTTGATACAATAGGTTTTTGAATTTTTTCTTTGATACGGGCCTAGTAGGATTAGACTATGATGCCTTTGCTTCGAATTCGAAGTTCGGGGGAATTCGGGTTTTTCAAGTGCATTTCGTGTGAGAAAATTGTCCCTTTTTACCATTTTCTCTTTGATTTGTCTTGTTTGTTTCTCTTATATTGCTATTGCGGTTTATTTTTTTGATAAGGAAAGAAAAAAAGGTTATCCTTCAGTGAAGGACAAGGCACAAGCGTCCTTAGGACTAATAACGAAAGAGAGTGGTATATCGGGTAATGCCAAAAGCTCATTATAGGGTAGTAATGGCCTTTATTAGCTAGGTAATCTGCTGCAAAATTGGCTTCTTTGAAGGCGCGTTTTATCGAGACTTGGTCAAAAATTTTCAACATATCCTCCACTAAATTATGAATTTTTCAAGTAATTTGCCAAACTTGTCTGATTGCGTTTATGATGACAACATCATTGTTGACATCAAATTTAGTCCCCTATCCCGAGGAAAGACTCGATGATGATATAAATAAACTTACTTTTCTAGAGGATTGAGTAATTATGTGTTATTGGACATTATTATGCCGAATTCCAGGCGCCCTACCAAGGGCTCCCTTCACTGGATTCTAAAGCAGTAGTTGCACTATTTTTTTTTCTTTCAACAAAAAATATTGAAAAATTATATTACAATCATATATTGGACTGAAAGAGCTTCAAAACAATATATTACATGCCCCATTTGGAGTTACAGATCAAAAGTTATGATTTTTTGAAAATTGAACGTTAGCGAACATAAGTTAGTATCGCTGACTAATCAACGAATATATCTTATACTCGCTAATTTGCTAGCGAATATAAAATTGACTCGCTGAATATATTAATAATAATATATAATCATCATTAATTCTTTTTAAAGATATTTTCATTTTATGAGCTGACAAATCAGCGCTAATTGATACTAATCGTCGGTATATCAGTGTTAATTGATATTAAACGTTGTTATATCAGCGTTAATTGATATGATATGCTTATTTGTCAACATCTTCCAAAATTATATGCTTTGCTTTGTTATATAAACCTCCCAAATTTCATTAAGTGGGGAAGAGATTTTTACTTCTCTCTCCTTACTACCACTCTATATTCCATAACACTTATTTTCTTTCATACCTTTTTTTTTATATTTTACAAATTGATTTGAATTTTTCATTAAGTATTTAATCAATCAAGTTACACAAGCAAAATTCTGTCCATATAAACACTCAAAGAATTCTTCAAACGAGAAGTGGTAAGTTTTATTAGAGTCTTAATTCTATTTAATTTCTTTGTGCATATGTGAATGCTTTTATTTTATATTATTAAAAAAGCCAGCCACTAATTTTTTTTATTGCACTGACTTGTCAGCGCGATTTTTATTTCAACGCTAATTTATCAGCGCATTTTTTTTGAAAACGTTGATTTATTAGTGTTGAAATTTTTTGTCGCTAATTTCTTTTTAGGATAATAATCAATTTTTTTAATATAACTTGTATATTTGCAATTAAGAGAAATTAATAAAGGCCGCCTACAGGCTAATATGATGCATTCCGCCATATTAGTACCCTTGCCCCCAAACTTTGGTTCACATGACCATTTTTTGGAGTCATCTCCATGGGATCGAAGGGACAAAATCGTGCTATTTAGATCCATCCCTAAAATTGTGTCCCATTCGTAATTTTTTTATCTAAATATTGGTTTATGAGTTTATTCCTAAAACTCATTGGCGACTCCTACTAATATTGTCCCTTTCATTATATCTTTTATTCCCTCTATCCAGTACGTTCTCTCTTCCATCGCCAACACGTAAGCCTAGGTCTAAAATAGCCTCTTGGCGGCGACGAGAGGGGGAAGCAAAAAAGTGGGGAACCACCCGTGACACTTACAATTGTCACTTTCTATTTCGAGGTTTTTGATTCCTAGAGAAATTGCATTTTTATGCCTTCTCCTAAGGCTAAAGCTTCTGCAAAAAGGGTAGAGCTGGATTTATGTTTTTTTTTTTTTGTTCTAGAGTTAAATATGTCTCCTTTATGGTTTATGGTAATAAAACCTATTGTTGTATTATGTCGAACCATCAACAATAAGTCTGAAAAAATGCTTTGGGTAGAGATTTATGCCAGTTTTTAAGGTGGCATTCTATTTGTTTTACAACTTGGACTAGAGGAGTGCTAACATTTCAAAAGACTAGGGAGTTGCGGGCAAAATAGATGTACCACTTTGTGGTAGTTATAATATTGAAGGAGTGTAGGCCTATTTTATGTTTGAGGGGGCATATGTTTTCTATGAGTGAAATGTTAGGATCATACTGGAAGTTTAATTAGTTGAGATTTCTCTGGGTTAAGAAAGTATCTTTAGTGTATGAATAGTCAAATGAGAGGTGTTTAGTAGTCTCATTGTGATGATTACAAAATTGACAATATTAAGGGACTGCTACATTGCTTCTAGCTAGTCTTTTTGAAGTTGAGAGCGCTTCAACACACACTTTCCAAAGGAAATGCTCAATTTTAGGGGGAACATCTAATGATTAGATCTAGCAAAACGGGACCGGTTCAGAATAAAAAATTTGAATTTTGGATTAGATGAGCTGTCGATTTAACTATAAAGTCTTCATTAGAGGAAAGTCCCCAGAAACGTTTGTCTTGGATTGGGCTAGTTGGAATAAGGATAGCAATGGTTGCTTCTATAATCCATTATGGGAGAAGGGATTAAGCATGGGGATGTTCCATTGCTTGCCAATAGTGATAAACTCTTAAACCTTGCAGTTAGGAATTTGGAGTGAGTTATTATGAAGTTTTAAGATGGGTACTTAGAATATCGAGTTGTCTTCCCAAAAATTGATAAGATTGTTAATTCCTAGTTACCAATGGAGGCCTTTCTTGAAAAATGGCCAAAATTTTATTCAGTTTTTCCATTACCAAGAAGCATTGGCAGATAAAGGGAAGCTGAATAGAGTGTTTTGTGTAAGTCAGTCTTTAGTGACTAATTTTACCCAATTACTATTGGGATGTTTTAAAAGTTTCCATAACAATTTAATTGGAGGGCTTTGTTGTTGACACTTGATTTTCTAATTCTTAGTCCTCCAAAAATTTTGGGTTTGCAGGCTCTGTCCAAACCTACTATTTTTTTTTATTTTTTTGGAGTTTGGAGGTTTATTCCAAATGAAATTCCTGCAAATTTTGTCGAATAATTAAGCATTTATATGTTTAGGAAGCATAAAATTTTGTATTTGAAAACTAGCTTTTGAGGAGAGAGTAGTTTGTGTTAGGAGAGATTGACCTGCTTGTGAAAGAGTGTTTGACTTATTGTTGTGTTGTGTTTTTTAAGGCAATTGTTTTATGAGATTAATATATCTTTACTTTTTTCGCAAAAAAAAAGGAAAATATTCAAAAAAAGTTAAATTTTATAATATAAAAGAAACATTGAAAAGTTATCAATAGATAACATAACGAAAATGCAAAATAAATGTTTTTTGGCCTAAATGTTGTCGGATATTTTTTTCCCAATTTGTTGCTAAAAGTAGCTTTTTTTAACAATTTGACATCTGAAGATAATTTTTTTTTTACCAATTTATCTCAAATTTTTTTAAAACCAAATTATCACTAACGACTCGTTTGGTAGTCGGTCATAAATAATAGTAATGAGAATGGATTTATAACGAAATCTAGAAGGGCAATCAAAATTATTATCATGGTGTAACAAGTTTAACTCCAATTTGTCTGAGTTTCTTCACAGATTTCCATTCCGACTAAATACCACCCTTCCAATGCTAATGGATAAAAATAAAAAAAATGAGAAGAAAATTGAAGCTTCGGAATGAAAAATTATTTTTCATGAGAATTATAAAGTTTCTACTCAACAAAATTATACCATAAATTTATTACCATTATCCAAATTTATTACGGAGTACGAACAACCAAACGGGGCGTACAATTTTTTTTTTCGAATTTGATCCATTGGCCGAAAAAAAGGGAAATTCCCATTGGTACTGCGTTTTGGCGAATTCCCAATGGTACTACCGAGTTTTTTTTAATCCCAATGGTAATACTTATTATGATTAAAATTCCCAAATGTAGTATTGTGGATGAATATTCCGTTAATGAAATAAAAATAATAACTAATAATTAAAAAAATAGTATATTCAAGGTTTTACGGGTCATTTTAGGCCTTAAGGGGTCTGATTTGAGATTGGAATTTGCAAAAAATGACCCGATTAGCCCCGATTTGCGTTTCCGATTTGTCTCAATTTGCACGCATTGATCTACATGTAAAGAAAATAGTTTGCTTAAGGTTTTACGGGTCATTTTAATCCTTATGAGATCTAATTTGAGGTGGGGATATGCAAAAAACCACCCGATTAGCCGTAATTTACGTTTCCGATTCGCCTCGATTTGCGCGTCTTGATCTACGAATAAAAAAATAGTCTATTCAAAGTTTTTCAAATCATTTTAACACTTGGTTTTTTTTTTTAATTATGATTTATTATTTTTTTAATATAGTTTTTAGTTAATTATAGTTGTAATGTATTTCTTTTTGTTAATTTTAATAATTTTTTTGGTTAATAATATGAATTTAATCATAAAGAGATATTATCATTGGGATTAAAAATACCCCGGTATAGAATTTTTCAAAAAAAAAAACCCTAGGTCCCTAGCGCAGCGGATTGCATCTCTCTCTGTTTCTTTCATCCCTCTCCCCTCCTCTCATCTTCTCTGTCGAACTAATTGTGAGTTTGTGACTGTGTTGGGCGTGGTTTTTGCGGTGCCTTTCCTCCATTAAAGCAAGCAGAGCTTTTGAGGTAAGATTTTTTTTCCCGTAGAATCAATTTTACAATGGGTTTGGGTTGGGTTCTTCTAGTCTGGGTTTATCGAAAATCTCTCTCTCTCTCTATATATATATATATATCAGGGAAGTTGAATATTGTTGATAATGTATGTGCTGTGCTGTAGACTGCAAAAGTGGAGGTTTTCTTCCTGGGCCCAAGGCGGCCGCCCCTCGTGCCCTGGGTCAGGGACGGGCCTGGTTAAGTGTTTAAGTGCTAATTTCTCTGTTAAAGTGTTAAATGCTAAGTGTTAATTTGTTATTTTGTTGTTGGTACCATAGTTTGAAACCATGACATGACCTATGTTGTTAATTTGTTAATAACCCACTAACACTAACCCAGCCGGCATCGTGAGAATGTCTGAATATGAGATTTTTTTTTGTTCTGATTTATAATTACTCTGTTTTGTTTGTTTTGTTATATGTTAATTTCAATAATTTGTTGATTATATGTTTGTTTTATTCCTGTTAAGCAAAGTTTTGTTAATTATGTTAGAAAATAAATTAATCAACAATGATTCCAAGTAAACAAATAATAATATTAATAATTTATTAACATACAATCAGTACAAAGGTTAAATAAAAATAGAAGAATAGTTTAGAATAGCCTGGGTTGTAGCACGTTAGGCGCTATCCTTAGAGAGAAAACTCACTGCATTGGTAAATAGAATAATGATACACTCCTCTCCCAAGATACAACAACCTGTCGAACCAATCGTGTACAACGAAGGATCCCCAAACCAATGAACACAAAAAGCTCCAAATAATAATATTATAACTCGTGTTTAAGCTTTGAAGAAAAGATAAATGAATAAATAAAATAAAAGAATAAAAAACAACTTTGATTGTTGACACTTGACAGTTTACGTGTAATGGTTCCCAACCAAAAAGTTGAGCTCCTATTTATAGGAGTGTAAGGGCATATACCCACACTCGGTAAAAAAACAAACGGTTAGTTTAGTGTTTTTTTTTGTTCCAGTAAAGTTTGACAAATAGGTAGTTATGAACTAGTCTAAGAAAAGTGGAGTAAAAATAACTTTGAACAAGTCTCATAAAACCGCTAGTCAATAGATAGTTGCCCACTTTCCCATATGTTTAGTGGAGTAGTAGTTAATTAGGAGGAATACTGCATGTTGAACAATTCACTAACCGTTACAATTTTTTTTCCTGTTACTATCACTTAGGAGTTTACAAAACCAAGTCAGACTATTGTTGTTTATTTAAAAATAAAATTTAATGTAAAACAAAAAATTAAATTAAACCAAAAATAATTTCCAACAATCCCCCACATAATTTAATATTGTATTTTCAGTATAAGGAACCTTCCGGGTTTGAGCCTTATACCTAGTATATATGAACTTCTACTCGAGAAGATATGGAGACATGAGTGTCTTGAGCCATATCTCCTTTAATCGAGCTTCAGCTCACAATACATACAATATATGGGTTCATATAGGTTCTATCAGTGGTGCACGTTGCAGCCATGTGCAGGTATCTTGTTTCGTGAATGTCACTTTGAGACCAGCCCAAGCCTCGCAGTAGCGGCCCCACTACCACACTCACTAGGTAAACCCTCCAAGGGTGATCTGTGACTTTTACCCCCACAATTTATAACTTATTACAGTCGTTGGGTTTATTAAGAGGTATTTTACAAATTAATTATATACCTCAACCTTATAGTTGTCACAATTTAAAATACACGTCGCCATAGAAAAGGACTTGGAATATACTCCAAAAAAAAAATGGTGTATCGTAGTCAACTAATCAACTTCGTTGTTACCCATTGAACTCCTTTAATGGGATCCCCAATCTTTGGGAGTTGGGTGTCCATTGTAGCGACTACTTTAAAGGCTTTAGTTCCATTCCCCTCGACGACTTAATAACTTGCTGACGCGTCAAGCCTTTTGTAAGAGGATCCGCAAGATTATTTTATAACCTGACAAGTCAAGAGAAATAACACCATGAGATATCAATTTTCTAATTGTTTTATGTCTCACTCTAACGTGTCTTCTTTTCTCGTTAAAAAAATTTTTACTCGTAACTTTTTTCTATAGCAACTTTACTATCTCAATGCATTGAAATAGCAGGAATAGGCTTATTAAGCATTGAAAAATCACATAAAAGATTAAAAAGAAATCAGCTTATAATCTCCTCCATTGTAGAACGAGGCATAATTGTTTGCTTGACAGATTTCCATGATACTGCACCTCCTGCTAAAGTAAAAATATAACATGTAGTAGACTTTGTTTCATCTGAATTAGAGATCCAATTTGCATCACTAAAACCAAATGCATATATAATGTCAGATCGAGAATAATTTGTTAAAGCAACAAAGAGCCAATAATTTGGGCATCTTTAAGAGGAGAAACACATTAACCAGTATTTTTCTTTAAAATTAATAGAAGGGTCATACAGACTCGAAACAGGTTTAACATTATAATAATTAAACCTTTTCAACAATTTATCAATATGTGAGGTTGAGTTAGAGTAATCCCATCATTGTACTTTGTCGATTTGATACCTAATATTAGGTCCACTGGATCAAGGTCCTTCATATCAAAATTTCATGACAAGAAAGACTTCACATCCTTTATAACATTCACATTACTACCAAATAAACATCCTCGTACATAGACAAATATTTGCATAAAATCCATGATCAGTTATATATATATATACACATTTAATTATCATACCATTGTTTAGGCGCTTGCTTTAAACTGACAACGAATTAACAAGTTTGCAAATTAAACTTGAAGGAATCAATTATTGAACTTGGAGTCAAATATATACAATAATTGTATAAAGTATTAATGCAAATATAAAACCTACGGTCAACTTAAAGGTTTTTTTTTTGTTTATAATTTTTCTTTTATTTAATTTTTTTAAAAAAAGAAAATTAGGAATCATACTCCAAAAAAGAAATTAAAAAAAATATGTATATATACATATATAATTGTTGGAAATTATTTTTGGTTTAATTTAATTTTTTGTTTTACATTAAATTTTATTTTTAAATAAACAACAATAGTTTGACTTAGTTTTGTAAACTCCTAAGTGATAGTAACAGGAAAAAAAAATTGCAACGGTTAGTGAATTGTTTAACATGCATTATTCCTCCTAATTAACTACTACTCCACTAAACATATGGGAAAGTGGGCAACTATCTATTGACTAGCGGTTTTATGAGACTTGTTCAAAGTTATGCTATACACCACTTTTCTTAGACTAGTTCATAACTACCTATTTGTCAAACTTTATTGGAAAAAAAAAACACTAAACTAACCGTTTGTTTTTTTACCGAGTGTGGGTATATGCCCTTACACTCGTATAAATAGGAGCTCAACTTTTTGGTTGGGAACCATTACACGTAAACTGTCAACAATCAAAGTTGTTTTTTTATTCTTTTATTTTATTTATTCATTTATCTTTTCTTCAAAGCTTAAACATGAGTTATCATATTATTATTTGGAGCTTTTGTGTTCATCGGTTTGGGGATTCTTCGCTACACACGATTGGTCCGACGGGTTGTTGTATCTTGGGAGAGGAGCGTATCATTATTCTATTCACCAGTGCAGTGGGGCGTTTTCTCTCTAAGGATAGCGCCTAGCATGCTACAACCCAGACTATTCTAGACTATTCTTCTATTTTTATTTAACCTTTGTACTGATTGTATGTTAATAAATTATTAATATTATTATTTGTTTACTTGAAATAATTGTTGATTAATTTATTTTCTAACAAATTATATGTTATATTTGCTTTGTTTCTGTTTTAGCCTGATTGAATGAGCTGAGATTAAAACATGTATCCAAGATGAGGGGGCAGTTGGACCCTTTAAATAATAAATGCATGCCTCCAATAGCTATACACCTATACCTGTTAGGTTAAGCATATAGAAGGAAGTTAGTTGAGAAGTATGAACCATTCTAGTGTATGAAATTGGAGTTGTGTTGCTGTAAGTTGAAGGATTTCCTCCAAGAGTAAGTACAGTGAGCCTGATTCCCCTGCCTCAATAGAAGATAAACAGGAGGAATATACTCTTCCAAATTGATGAAAGGTTTGATAAACCAATGATAAATTACTCTTTCCTAAATTTGTGAAAATACTTATCCAAATTTTGTATTGGTATTAATTTGAACAACCGGTTTTATACCCGAATACACGATTTATATCCGAGTATCCAAATATCCGATCTTTGATTATGTTCGAACCCCCATGGTACAAATCCTAGATCTGCGACTAGCTATGTGTGAAACTACTTTTAATCTTTTCTAAACCAAACAAAGGAATGAAAGGACAATGAGAAAATCATTCTTGAGGAAAATGTATATATCCAAATAAATGCAGTCTTTGCTAAGTGGAAGTGTGGAACAACTTTTTTGTTATAAATATTGCTAGTTCTTGAGACAAGTATTGGTGTGGCAAGCTTTGAATCCTTTGATATTGTAGAATATGGCAAGCATCTCTGGATTAGTACTACTAGTTAAGTAGTGTTTGGAATTGGAACCGACTTATTAAAGAAAAGAAGAGGATAGTAGTTATGCGTTAATTACTATGATACTCTAAAATTTAACAAGGTAATTTTAAATTCAAGAGTTGGATACTATCCCAGTCAAGCTTTCGAGAGGCTTGTTGAATCCCAAAGAAAATACTCCCTCCGTAACATATTAATGACAACAAGTCATTTTGCACGCATTTTAAGAAAGCGATTTAAGGGTGCAAACGAACAAATTGATCAAAAATAACTTTAAAATTAGTAACTTATGATCTCAATCTTACTTGTATTAAAACCATTTTGATTAATTTGATCATCTGCATCCTTAAATCATTACCTTAAAATGCGTGCAAAATGACTTGTTGCCATTAATATGTTACGGAGTGAGTACTAAACATTTGACAATATTCAGCTTGGCAGTTGGTACACCCTCCTCCAATTAGGGGTTTGTTGGAATTGAGCAAATTGGTAATCTCCTTCATTTGTAATATGTTCATGTGCAGTTAATTGCATAGGAGACCACAGTTCATGAAGTTTTGACACCACTTTTGCAGTGAAGAATATGATTTCTGCTCAGGTCAACAATGCCTCATACATTAAGGCTTATCTGATCAATAAACAGAATGTAAAAGGGCTGCACCTTTCATTGACAGCTCCTGTATCTTTTGTTAGTTGCTCTCCTTTGAAGTTCAGTGCTCCCATCAAGATCACATCAAAAGCACTTAAATGCAATCGTAGTATGCCAGTTTGTCTATCTGGTGGGGAAGCGAGCGTAGGTAATGGTAATCAGGTAAAAGGAAATTATATATGTGCCTTTTGATTGGTTTGAAATTGATAAGATCGGTGATTTGTGTTGCTCGGCACTTGCTCCTATTTCTAGTATCATTCATAAGGTAGTGTGTACTATTTGTCACACATTTCTAAATTAATGATCAGGATTTTTCCTAGGGATATGCTTTAAAGCCATCATAAAGCATAGTCATCGGAAACAACATTATTTACCCAATGATATATTAGTCCATTAGAGATAGTCAATAAATTACATTTAATATCTTTATCTCCAGTGGGTTGATGTGGCTGATATTTCTGACTCCAGTTTCTGAATTCCAATTACTGTCCAGGAACCTTTGTGGAAATCATTTGGAAAAGCCATTGAAAATTTGGGGAAGAAATCCTCAGTAGAAGATGTATTGAAACAGCAGATTGAGAAGCAAGAATACTATGATGGTGGTGGAAATCTGCCAGGTGGTGGAGGTGGAGATGGAGGTGATGGTGGTTTTGGTGATTTGGGTGGATTTGACGAAGAAGGCTCTGGGGTATTAGAAGAGACCATACAAGTGATCTTAGCAACATTGGGTTTTATCTTTTTGGTAAGTGTAACCTTCCAATCCGTGAAATCTTGTGCTAGATTGAGTAGATACTAAGAATATAACATGTTTTTAGGGTACTAAGGCCCTATTCTTTTGGACTTAATTTTTGAAATATCATTCGGACAAATTCAGTTCAATTCAGGCCAGCTTTTTATAGACTAGGATTTGATTTAATTCAATTCAATTCAATTCAGACAAATTATGGTCAGTTCAGAATTTTAGATTACTTTAGTCCAGAAGAATAGTGCCTTTTAGCTATATTACTTTTAACGAAAAATTCTAAATTTTAATGGTTTTTTCATCGTGTACCCCTGAGGTTTTGTAAAATTCATCGTTTACCCCTGCAGTTTCATAAATTCACGATGCACCCTTACTTTATATTCCGAAATTCACTAGTTGCCCTTACTTTGAATTTCTGTCAACTCTGATTTCTTGTTATTTCACCAAAGTGTCCGGAACAAAAACATTAGCAATGGAACACAATTTCTCTTAGCATAGTAATTCCATAATTGTAAATAAAGGTAAAAGTATGCATTTATGCTAGGAACCGAAGGATGTTTCTTATGAAATGATGAAATGCCTTCTGATTTCTTGTTATTTCACCAAATGTCCCTAGCAACAACATTAGCAATGAAAAACAATTTCTCTTAGCATAGTAATTCCGTAATTGTAAATAAAGGTAAAAGTGCATTCATGCTAGGAACTGAAGTATGGCCTAATAATTGTTAAGAAATGATTAAAATGCTACTAACTCACCTAATTTATCATCATTGAAGAACAAAGAAGACTTCCATTCCTTAACCACAAACTGACAGTCATACCAAAGGAAGACTATTCATGTTTTCCATCGCTGAACACCTTACCCACCTACATTACAGTACTCCAATGTCTATACTCCATCGGCTTAAATCCAAATCTGCTGAGGAAACAAGGAAATCCAAATTTGCTCGCGAAAATCCAGCAAACCTAGCAATGTTCAGTTCGTAGAATAATTGAAATGCTTTAGGTAGTGTTTGGATATGTGGAATTCATTTCAAATTGATGAATTCAATTTCGAAAATTGAAATGTTATAATTCAAATTACAATTATTTGTTTGGATTGTTTTTAGAAATTGAACTGACATGATTTTGTTAAGTATTTGAAATACACAACATTTGCTTGTTAAGCATTTGGGTTGGGAATTGGGCTAAATTCAATTCCAATTTTTTTTACTTACCAAACATGTAATTTGCCCCAAATCGACCATTTCAAATGAAATGGTTGTATCCAAACATAGCATTACTGTTTTTGATTTTATGGAATTCATTTGTAGGGGTCGAAGAATGAATGGATTTTTTCGGGGGTTGGGGTTGAATTTCTAGGTTGCGGTTGTGGTTGAATTTATGGGTTGTGGTTGAAAATGGAGGAGGAATTTCTGGGTAGGGTTGAATTTCTAAGGATGAATTTCTGGATTGAAGGCTTAAGCTCAAGTTTATGTAGCATTTACGGGTACTCAGGTCATTTCATGATGGAGAAACTTAACGGAAACTTGACAGAGTAACATAGCAAGGATATTTGACGAATTGTGAAGTTATAATAAAACTATAGGCACAGTAAATTTTGCAAAAACTCACACAGGGTACAATGGTGAAAAAACCGAATTACTAAACATAAATTTATAACTTTCACATCTCTACTTAAGCTTGTATTTAAAAAGTTACATTTTTATGCTCAAAAGTTACGGAGTACAATGTAGTGAAAAATTATGTCACGAGGTGCTTTGATGGAAGAAATGCTACATGTATAAATTATACTGTTGTTATTCATATACTAAACAATCACTGGTGTTCATTTAACTGGTTCAATTGTTGAATATGTTTACATTTTATTGTAATGGTGATGTTCCCAGTACATGTATATCATCAATGGCGCAGAAATGACGAGGCTAGCAAAGGACTACATCAAGTATGTTCTTGGAGGCAAAAAGAGTATTCGTTTAACGCGTGCGTTTTACCAGTGGAAGAGGTTTTGCATGTTATTTAAAGAAAAGAAAGCGGACAGAAATTGGTTGGAAAAGGCCATTATTACCACCCCAACATGGTGGGATTCTCCTGAGAAGTACAAAGTTATGCTCAGAGCTGCCTATATCCGAAAGCAATCTCGACAATCCAATGACGATGAGTATGACCATGATGAATGAATGATATGTTCTAGGCGTCAAATTTGTAAATTTTTGCACTTTGTTTTTACTCTTTAGAAAACCTCAATGTTCCTAATTCATAGGAAATAGAAATTGTAGGATCTTTGTTCAGTTTCATTCCTGTCACCATTTGCCAATATCATGAGCTGCATATAAGGTGTCAAAAATTAATTTTACTAATTAGTGTTTTTTTTTTTTTTTTTATGAGTAACTTTTAGTGCTGCATATATGGTGCCAAAAATCAAATTTTCTAATATAAATTAAACATCAATTATGATGAATTAAGTATACTTTTGAGGTATTGTATCCAATGTTCAATTCGAAGATTATGACACTAATTTGGGATTAAAATAACATTCCAAAAATCCCTTTATTTTTTCGCTTACTACATCCTCACCTATTGATTTGGGCACCTCTATTATGGAGTATATGAGAAATAAATTTAAGACATTGTTTGGTTCACATGAGAAATAAATTTCCATACAATATGGAGTATATGAGCATGGACCGTACTTATGGTATGTTTGGCAAAGCTATATGTAGAGGTAGCTGAGGATGAAGTCATAGCACAGTAGTTGGGGCTTTATGATTCCAGACACGAGGTCCTGAGTTCGATTCTCACCGCATGCATTTGCGAGGTTTCCTTATTATCTCCCTTACAGATGCGTGTGTTGGCTAAAATTGGGCCGGGTGACCTGCAGTAGGGCCCGGTTTCAAGGCCTAGTATCCCACACATTATCCTAAAAAAAATATATGTAGAGGTAGCTATTAGTTGTAGAGGTAGCTGTTGGCTGTAGAGGTAGATGTAGCTGTCAAATAGTAGCAGTGGAGGTAGCTGTAAAAAGTAGTGGTTTAACATTTGTGTTTGGCATAATATTATTTGTTGAAATAGTAAATAAATTACAAAATTACAATATATATATATATATATATATATATATATATATTTTAAAGAAGAAAATTTACTCCAAAAGCTAACATATTAGCTTTTGCAAAACTCTACTTCAAAAGCTAAAAGCTACTACCAACCACTAATTTGCCAAACTCTAAAAGTTACTCCAAAAACTACATCTAAACACACCCTTAAGCAACCCTTGTGAAAATTTCCGCACAACACGTTTTGGAATAACTAGGCCTGATAAAGTAGGTTCTGCACCACTCACAACCATTTTTAACCATTCCACTTTTATAGAATTTCCTAAAATAAAAAGGAGAAATAGTTTTGAAGATTATATTATATGATTGGGGCAACTTATTGATTAAGAAGAGTGCTATACCAATACCATAATTGCCTTTTAGTTGGAAGAGAGAAACCCCCTTACATGATAACGTGAATGCATGATATTTTCCCCTCGTACAGGTGTGACCGTGTGAGTGCATGATTTTTGGGCAACGAACGAAGAAGATTAACACCAAATTAGCTTCCATTTTAAAATCTAATAATAAAAATAGCAACACATCTCTTTTCTCCACTTCAAAATAATTTAATAATACTTGCTTTGTTTGTGTCTATGACGTATTTGTGTATTATTATTAGTACTAATTTTTTTTTTTAAAAAGCATAACATTGGATGATGAAATGTAATAATAAAAATATATATAATAAGTATCTTCAAAATAATGACAATCAAACTATAATAAAATAAATATTAAAAACTAAAAATACTAAGTTATAAAAGTAAATAAAAATTTAATCTAAAGTGAAATTTCTAGCACACAATAAAATAACTCACATATATTATATAGGTAAAATTGTTAAAAAGGGAAAAAAGACAAAACTTTTTAAAAAAAGGTTAGGCGGTAGAACAAGGTCAAAATATATGTGATGGTAATTCGCGAGGTTGATAATATAATGAGGGTGATAAACATCATATTTTCCATAGATATGAGGCGTCTTTGACTAACTTGTTTTTTTAGTTGCAAACACAATAATTTTTTATTTATTTTATATATATAACAAAAAAAAGTTCAATAATGATGGAACAAACAAAAAGAAAAAGAATTATTCCCATTGGTATACCTGAGAATTTGCGTATTCCCAGTGGTATACTTGAGTTTTAAAAAATCTCAGTGGTATACCTACATTTTTAATGGAATTCAATAACCACTTTTAAAGGTTGTTTTAGTACATTAACAACCATAAAATCGGTTTTTTCTTTTTATTTAGGCCCTGTTCTTTTGGACTTAAAAGCTACAGTAATCAGATCAGATCAGATGAACAGATCAGATCAGACAAACTCAAATCAGATCAGTTCAGATCAGACATTATTACTCTTTATTATTATTATTATTATTATTATTATTATTATTATTATTATTATTATTATTATTATTATTATTATTATTATTATTATTATTATTATTATTATTATTATTATTATTATTATTATTATTATTAATTTCGAGCATCGTTTTTCCGCTCGACATTTTCCGACGACGATTTTCGAATGAGTTTTCCGGCGACGGTTTTCGGGACGACTTTTCCGACGACGGTTTTCGGACTGATTTTTCCGGCGGTGTTTATTCGGCCGACTTTTTCGGCGGTGATTATTCGGCTGACTTTTACGCCGACGATTTTCAAGCCGAGTTTTTCGGCTACGATTTTCGGGATGACTTTTTCGACAACGGTTTTCGGACTGACTTTTCCGGCGGTGATTATTCGGCCGACTTTTCCGGTGACGATTTTCAGGCCAAGTTTTTCGACGATGGTTTTCGGGATGACTTTTCCGACGACGATTTTCGGACTGAATTTTCCGGCGGTGATTATTCGGCCGACTTTTCCGGCGGCGATTTTCAGGCCGAGCGACGGTTTTCGGACTGACTTTTCCGACGATGATCATTCGGCCAACTTTTCCAGCGACGGTTTTCGAAATGACTTTTCCGGCGGTGATTATTCGGTCGACTTTTTCGGTGACGGTTTGGTCAAATTTTTCGGCAGTGATTATTACTACTACTACTACTATTATTATTATTAGTAGTATTATTATTAGTATTAATATTATTATTTGAAGTTTTGGAGTGAGATTGAATGAAGAGGTGAAATGAAATGGGCTATCATAATAATTATTATAATAATAATAATATTAATTATTAATAATAATAATTATTATTATTATTTTAGTAAATATAAGCATATATTACATTTCTCATAAAAAAATAAAAATAAAAATAAATATAAAAATAATTCAAATCAGATCAGATCAGACAAACTCAAATCAGATCAGACAAACTCAAATCAGATAAGATCAGATCAGATCAGACCAGATCATTCCTAAAGAACAGAGCCTTAGTCAACGGTGGTTACCCGAAAAAAACAACTATAGTTAACCTAAGTATGTTTATGGTCGAATTAATGATATTTAATGGCCTGAAACAGCCTTTAAAGTGGTTATTGAATTTCATTATTATTTAGGTATACCACTGGGATTTTTTAAAACTTAGGTATACCAGTGGGAATATGCAAATTCTCATGTATACCAATGAGAATAATCCAAAGAAAAATGTCGGTATTTATAAGTCTATCAAGTGAGTGAAATTGATAGACTTATGAGAAAGCTGGACATTGCTACACCTACTTGGTGGGTAGTCTACCCACTATTAATAGGGATATTAAATTATTATTAAACTATATATGAGTTGGATTCCACTACTAACATTAACCACAATACTTTATTAGTTGTGGATAGTTAACCCAATAGGTAGATTAAGTTTTTTCCGAGAAAGCTCACTTGGAATGAATAAGTTAGTTTTTTCCAATGACTTAATTGGTTGAATTGAAGATTGGTTAGTTAAAGTATATATTTTTTACCAAGTCCTTTATCTTTTTTTTTATTAAGTAAGGAAATCCGCTCTTTTTAAACTACACATATAGGAAAGGAGATTTTAGTATTAAGGTTTGAACCCCATATCCCTTGGATACGAGTTGGAAGTGTGTAGTGTGTACCACTTTGTCATTCCTCTTACCTTATCAAGTCTTTATTTCTTTGCTTATATAAATAACATAATATAGATATATTTAATATAATTATTTACAAAAACAAAAAAATATCAAATAGAATATTTCATAAACCTTTATTTATTATAAAACCTAATATTTTCAATATGAAGTCCTAACAAAACATCATATAATTTTAAATTTTCCGCAAATTTAGATAAAAGGATCTCATCATTAAACATTTATCAACTAAAATTTGATTTCAAGAATTAAACTCGACCAAACCATTTCAATTCATAATTTATATTATAATGTGTTTGTGCATTGTACGTATGGCATGGGGTTCAATCATATATTACAAAAATACTAGACATGACTCACATGAGCCACATACATGACATATATTGTACAACGGCCTAGCTTTACGATTTTCATCAAGTGTGGCTAAGGTGGCGTTAGATTACTAACAAGCCTTTATAAAACACAAGTAATGTACTAATAATACTATAATAATACTTTTATTGCCACACAATTGCTTATCTTACAATATGATGTATTTTTATGAATGATAGAAGTGCCTTGGACATTTCCCAAGGCCCGATGTCCTCTATTTATAGACTAATGCACTAAGGGACACGGCTCCTCGCATAGGGATCGCGGAGTGAAACAATACATATGAATTACGAGACATACTAGTTATTACGCACTGCAAATCTACAATACATAACACTTTGAATAAAGCTGATAGAGTATATAACATATTCTTAGGCCTTAACTATTAGCTTAAGCTTTTGGTTGAGATGATCCTTTAACATGGTATCAGAGCCAACGTGACACAAAGATCACAGGTTCGAATCTCTCCTCCATCTCCTTTCTAAGTGGAATTAATTAATTCGCGCCAGGTATGGTAGGGCCTGTTGAGCTTCATGATGTCGTTGCCGTCAGTGGGTCATTCGCCCCAATTCTTTCTCCTTGCCATGCCATTCTACCTTAACTTCCACAAAAATGCGATCATGCATATTAAAGCCTATCCATGGATTGTGTAGCTTTGTCCAACTGCAAAGGACTCCCAATACACCTCACTAACTTCCTCAAGCAACCTTCTTGCTCCCCAATACTTGAGTTCAAGTCGAGGTGAACACACCCATATTGGAATTTTTATTTTGAACATTCTCCTTGTACTCCAATTGAAGGTCAGATTCCCAAGCTTTCACAATTAGGGGTTTCTGATTAAAAAAATTAATATCCCCCATTGAGAGCATTTGAGAAGCGCTCTGGAGGCCGGATGAAATCTCACAAGGAACAATCCTCTGTCGACTGTAACAATCTTATCAATCCCATGCCCCCTAAATCAAACAACCCCCTTAGGTAGTGTTTGGATATGTGGATTATCAATACCCGGCCTCCACATCGACATCGTGTTCATCATCATCCACTCCAGAATCCTCAAGCTCAAGGGTAGAATCATGCTTCTTGATTGCCTGAATTCTCCTTCGAGGAACCTTGCTTTTTTGGCCGCCCTCTCCTCCTTTTCATGGCGCCGAGCCGTATAATAGAGGAGATACCCTATCGTGCACCGAGAGATCAGAAAGCGAGAAGCCTTTGTTTTAATTAAACATTAATTAATTACATAGTTATATATTTAGGGTTTGTTTACTTTGGTGTAAAACAATTTCGATGTAAAATGCTTTTCTATGAATAACATTTTACATTTGAAAACTCATTTTCATATAAATTTTCCAATGTTTACTTGCACGGAAAATAAGTTTTACTCCCAAGTTTGGAGGAAAATGTTTCCCATGGGGTGTAAATTGAGTTTTCACCCAATGTTTTACATTTTATTTTTTCACCCAAAGTAAACAATGTAAAATAGGAAAACTATTTTCAAGAAAAACATTTTTCGCTCTAGTAAACGGACCCTTAATAAAAAATATCGTCAAGTTTTGAATTTTTGATATGTCTCATTCTCTACATTGCAAATTTTATAATTTTCTATTTATTTCCTTCACAAATTTGTTTCTATTTCCCACATCGCATAAAAAATAAATGGTAATAATATAGGAAGAGGATCAATTAAAAACGTTTTCAACCTAAAAATCCCTACATTAGACACTTAAAAGGGTACACGTGTGATTACTAATGACAATCTTTGTAAATATTAGTAACTTTCGCTAAAAACCATTTGCACCCTTTAAACATCTAATATACCCCTGCGACTGCTAATGTACCCCTTTAAACCATTTTTTGTCTAATTTTCAACCATCTTTTAGTTTTTAGCCAATTTTTCCTAATGATTTGCTAACCACACTAATTACCATACATACTCCACAATTAACTCTCACGGTCACGGCCCATTTGGTTATTGGTAATAAATTGTGGTAATGATAATAAATTTAAAGTTTAATTTGTTAATGAAAAACTTCAAAATCCCTATGGAAAACATAATTTTCATTCCCAAACTTGAAATTCCTTCTTATTTTTCATTACCATGTGGAAGGTGGTATTAGATGAGAATGTATATTTGTGAAGAAAATTAGATAAAATGGAGTTAAACTAGCACCACCAATCCACCATTTGAATGAATTTTGATTTTTCTTCCAAATTTAGTTATAAATTCATTCTCATTACTTTCATTTATAACTCGACTACCAAACAGGCCGTGAAGCCAACAGAGATTTCATCATTGCGAGTTTACCCGCTTGACTTAGCACTAAAAAGGCAGCTTTGACATTAATATGGTACTTACTAGACTAATTCCCCTCCATTTAAAAATCAAAATTAATAATTAATTCTTCCTTAATTAAATTTTCATACCAAAATTTCTTCATTGTACCTGCTATTTAAACAACCCTTCCCGTTATTTCGTACATCCCCGCCCTTTCTCTCTCTTTTCATTTCTCTTAACTTACCTCTCTTCCCAATTCTCATTTCAATCGCACACTTTTGTTTTATTTTTAGAAAAAAAAAAAAAAAACAGTCAGAACAAAAACATGGGACAAGAAACCCAGACCTCAAACTCAACGGAAAACATGCCAGAATTCAAAGTTCAGGAAAGAGAAAATTCCGGTAAATATTCACCGCCGCCGACGACGATGCCGGAAAGAATCATTTACCCTCACGAGAATCTTCCGAAACCGGAAGCGCCGGCGGGAATATTTATAAGCGATGTTCAAAAACTATCGCCGCCGAAAAATGGATTTTCCGTCGAAGTTCCGGCGTTTGGGAAGTATTTAATGGAGACCAAAAACAGCATTTCGGCGGCGCTTTCGAGGCGGTTGTCGTTAGATGAAGTACTTAAGGGAGGTGGTGATGATGTCACTGAATTCAAGGTCCCTGGAATTCAGGTCGTTGTTCGTGCCAAAGCAGGGGATAACGACGCTGATGAGCTGCCTCATCTTAAAGGCCGGGTTACCTTGTTTTCAAGATCTAATTGCAGGTACTATTTTAATTTTTAAATTTCAAGAACTTAATTTTGGGAAAATAAATTGCTTCTTCTTGTAAAATTCTTATCTCAATATTATGCAATAAAATAAATATGCAGATACAGGGGAAGTATGTATATAAGTTGTATTTTAGGTAGATAATTATTGCGTTTCTTTTATTGAGTATTGATTGTTGTGATCATTTTCGAAGTGTTTAATTTGTTTCCATAAAGGCGTATACTTCATCCAAATTACCATTTTGGTACGATATTAATCTCTTGATAGCTTGCTCTACTAGTCTTACACTATTAATTGTGCCTAGTAATTCATTTTTAATTTAATGAATTAAATTATAAGGCACAATTACAATTAATAGTGCAAGACTAGTAGAGCAAGCTATCAAGAGTACTAATTAATAGTGTAAGACTATTAACCTCTCGAGCAAAATAAATAAATAAATAAATAGTACTTGTGTTAACATGCATGCAACTCTGCTTATACCCCTATAGTGTAATTAACTATTTTTAGTAAAAGTGTATCTTAGTATATTGTTGATACAATTAATGTTTGTTTTTTTCCCAATTTATTAGACCTGAACTTATCTAAATTGAAATTAGTACATCCACCTTAATTTATTAATAAGAACGAATTTTTAATTGAATATGTTAATAAGTTTATGAACCAATTTTTATATGAAAGCTAATCTATCCTTAATTATTTTTATTCATTCTTTAATTTTCATTACCTTCTCTAACCTTTCTATTTCAACCTTCAAAGGTGGTATCAGAAGGGTTTGGTATGCAAGGTACTTTTGTGGACATTTTCATAATATTTTTGTTGTAAAATTACATATAAATTCATTCCCATTATTATCATTTACAAACGAACAACTCATAACTCACAACACTTGTTTGATACAACTAATGTTTGATTTAATTCAATATTTTCACTTTTTATAAATCATTTTTTTATATTGTTTGAATACAAATTCTTTGGTAAAATAGCCACACTGTTAAATTCTACTCCCTTCATTATCAATTGTTTGTCTTGTTTGGAATCTTACACTATTCATAAAATGAGAGAATCTTCTAAATTACTCTCAACATATAGAATATAATATAGTTATGTAGGGTCTTGTTTGATTCATCTCAATGAGTACATCATTAATATCTAATTATTATAATTTTTATATATATACAACAAAAGATATTTACGGTCAAACAAGTGCATTGGCATATGTGCAAAGTCAAATAGGACAAACAAATGGGAACGGAGGGAGTATATTGTTTAAACAGTTAAATAAAAATCAGTTAAGTAAATGTTATTTTTTTTTTTTGGTGTATCCACCCGGTTCACCCTTTTGGGCTAATCCGGATTCGGAGCGCGTCCCAGGGTTAAGGTTTTAAACTCCTCCCAACGTGCTTGTGGGGGATCGAACCGTGGTTCTCCCTACCAAGTCTAGCCCCTGACACCACTAGACCAATACAACGTTGGTAGGGGGCGGAAGGCCGCGGAACCAAGGGGAGCTAGGGGGCCTTGGCCCAAAACTATTAGTATATCTTATGTTTAATTGAAGATAAACAATAAAAATCATAGTAGTTCAATTGATTTGATTGCTTATTTATAATTTTATAGACTAAAATTTGAGGGTCATTAGTTACATTATTCATTTTTTTTGCTATTTATCATTCTATTACTTTCGTATAATATTAACTACGGCCCCTGTGTTAAAAAAATTCTAGCTCCACTACTAACTAACATATGTTGTAAATTACTTGGACATACAGGGACAGTGGTGCAGCAAGGAAAATGCTTAGAGAAAAAGGGCTAAGATTCGCGGAAATAAACATGGACGTGTATCCGTCACGTGAAAAGGAGCTGATAGAGCGAACAGGCGGTGAGACGGTGCCCCAGATATTCTTCAACGAGAAGCTGATAGGCGGTTTAGTGGCGTTGAATTCATTGAGAAATAGCGGTTTGTTAGACCGAACAGCAAAAGAGCTGTTAGGGAACAAGTGCCCGGATGATGCCCCTGGACCGCCCGTTTATGGGTTCGACGAACCGGGTAAGGAGGAACGGACGGATGAGATGGATAACATGGTTAAGATTCTACGGCTAAGATTGCCCATCCAAGATCGGTTGATCCGAATGAGGATTGTCAAGAATTGTTTTACGGGTACGGAGTTAGTGGATGTCATCGTACACCACTTGGGGATCTCCCGTAGTGAGGTACTTCTACTATCTCTGACTCTGTCAATTTAAATACGTGCATGTATTAGACTCCTCCTTTCCATGAGACCGATTTTATTTATTTATTTTTCTTTCTATAATGTCTCTATCTTATCCTAATTCCTAAATATTAATAAATGCTAGACTACATATAAGATTCAAGGTTTATGTTTTCAAAATATCTGCAAAGATTTGACTTTTTTTTTTCTACTTTATGTTGAGAGAAAAAATGTCAAATCATTGCAATTAATCGTTGATTCGTTGCAATTATGTTGAGAGAAAAAATGTCAAATCGTTGAGGGTGTACAATCCTTTAGGCTTCTAGATAAACATTTAGTATAGTTTCTAAACAATTAAAAATTTTTGAATGCAATTGCGAAAAAAAAACCAACAAATGCATTTTTTTTAGGATAATGTGTGGGATACTAGGCCTTAAATGCGGCCTTATTGCAGGTCATTTGACCCAATTTTAGCCAACACACGCATCTGTAAGAAGGATAATAAGGAATCATTGTAAATGCGTGAGGTGAGAATCGAACCCAATACCATACCATGTGCCTGGAATTCTGAAATCTTAACTATTAGGCTAAAACCTCGTCCTCGATTTTTTTTTATCAAGCCATAACCAATCACGATAGAAGAGGCTTCTTATATGTATTTAACATTTTTCAAGAGTAATTAGTGTATAATTTTTTCTCAAACGTTCCTTTTTGAGTTTTTTTAATATTTATTTTATATATATATAAGGATAATGTGTGGGATAGTAGGCCTTGGAATCGGGCCTTACTGCAGTCTGCAGGTCACTTGACCCAATTTTAGCCGACACACGCATCTGTAAGAATGGATAATAAGAAATCCTCACAAATGCGTGCGGTGAAAATCGAACCCAAGACCTCGTTCTTGGAATTCTGAAGCACTAACTTCATCGTCTTAAAAAAATCTATATATGTGCATATGTATATTATTCTTTTTTAAAATGAATAATGGGATGTTATTGCACACGAGAAAATTGGCCTTAATTAGTATGGCAGGTTATGGTTTTGAGTTAAAATTGCAAGTTGAACTTTGTCCATTGCATTGGTTTCTTCAACTAGTATATAGGGTGTCCATCAGTATTAAATGTACCCTATCTTTGATTGACCATTTCAATTCTCAAATAGAAAACCAAATGTCAACATAAATAAATTTTAAAGGATGACATCAAAGACATACTAATACTATAAACCATATTGTTGCATGTGGACCCATACCTGCTGAGATCATCTTTAAAAGAAGATTTTCAATAAATGATTTTACAAATATAGCTATTGGATGGATAATGCTAGTTGTAATTGGATTGGCCATGTGTTAACTTCTATGACAAAAAAAGATAAAGACATATTTATTTCAACCAATAGAAAAAACTACAATTTAAACTTGCTTACCACAATTATGTTAATTTATGCATAATTAGGAAAGTCTACGTGTTATCAAGTTGTAATTCCTTTGTCTATTATTAAGATAAATAAATAGATAATCCACGTGTATAATCTAGTTGTGAAAGAGCTTGTTTGAATAGTTTAAGAATTAAGAGCTTGTTTAAGAGCTTGTTTGAAACATAGTAATTTAAGTTAAGAATTAAGTTTTCTTGTAAATTACCTATCTAATACATTAAATTGCTGTATGTGTTTGGTTAATCTTAAAAATTTGTAATTGAGACAAAAACCTGCATTCAGTAATGATATGTAAGTGATTAATTTCTTACAATGCATAGGAATTCTATTTTCCTTGGAAAATTTATTTCCTATACCATTGTTATTTATTTCCGGTTAACCAAACAAAACAACTAACATTTCTTTAATTCACAAGAATTTGTATTTCAAAGGAAATACACTCTAACGGTCCAACCAAATGACCTCTTATATGTTTTATAGTTAGTCAAAATCCTTTTATGAAATATGGCAGAGAACTTTATGCTAGTCTTAAGTTTAATTTAGAAGTTGTTCAGCTAGCATTAGATTAGTGGATTAATCTTTAAATACAGAACTTGCATTGTTAATTAAGTGGATGCTTATTATTTTTTCCATATTTTCAGTTGAAAATGAGTTCCAAAACCATTTGTCCACTTTGTGGAGCTGACTTTGTATTTTGATTGAAGCCTTTCCACTAAGGGAAAAAAATCCAAGGCTGGTTGATAGCTACTTAACCTGACTTATTCTATTGTTTGGATACAAACCCACTAATTGACGATCAATTAGCAACTAGCTTTTTCTAAACAAAATAATTAATTCTTATGACTTGGTCCTATGTTTCTATTTTATTATTCTTTTTTTCCAAGAAGAAAAAGAAAATTTTTAAGTACGTTAACACGTTTCACATATCATTTTCACACAGCTAATGTGGGGTTTTTTTTTTTTTTCTTTTAAAAAATTTATTTCAAAGTTTTATTTGACAAAGTTTTCAATAGAATCCACGGAATAAAGTAGAACTGACTAGCAACATAATTGCATTACTATTAACAATTCAAGAACATTTTTGCATTATTTAATAATAGAGATTTTGTGGTGTGCCATGAATTATGGCATCTACCAAGCGATATGATAGAAGATAATGATGAAAGGTTGTGGGTATGTTAGATAGGTCATGGTAGGTTAGAGGATGATAATTACTGTATTCTCAAAGATTATGGGACATGTCTCTTTTGTTGCCTTTGAGAGAATTCACATTTTAACCACTAGAAGTACTCATGCCCTCTCTTTATATCTTTGCTATATGGAGTTTATGCATATAAATTTAGTCACCTTTATACACAATATCTTGTTTTAATTTGAAAGATTTTGGCCACAAAACAAAATGGACAAACAATAAGGCAATAAAAAAACACTGTTTCTGTTGTGAGACTGTTTGATAGTCTGACACAACTTTTAACTAAAAAACAATAATTTTTGTCATAAATATGTAACTTTTTGTATGTAATTAGTTAAATTTTAGATAACAGGTTATGGTTCTATACTCAAAAGTTACAAACATGAGATTTGGTTCACGTTGTGAGCATCAACAAGATAAAATGAACTATCTAGTTAACTTCAAAAATAGTTGTTCTTTTCCATTTTCTTTCAGTTTGTTTAAATGCTCATTCAAGTTGCAAATGTTGTAACATTCTCATATTTCTTCTCATTTAGGCAATTGGGATAGCAAAAGAGATTGTCAGAAAGCACTTCATCCATCATGTGTTCAGGTGAAGAAAAGCTCAAAAATTACTACTCACTAGTATTTCCTATTTATTTCTATGCCAGAACTAAGTTTAGGAGGGCTGTTTTGCTACAGAGGTTCTTATTTTGAGGATGGAAATGAAGTCTATAGGCTCCTTGAGCATGAGCAATTTATTCCTAAATGCTTCAATTTTCGAGGATCCGTAGATGACACAGAGCCTGAATCTGCATTTCGGGTAGGCGAAAAACTCATGAAGATCATGTCTGCCATAATTGAATCTTATGCATCCGAAGATGGGTATCACCTAAACTATTTGGCTATCAGCAACAGCGAAGAATTCCGTAGGTATGCAAAATATATTGCATACGGTGGTTTAAAAAATATATCATACGTGTATGAGAAATACATATTATTATTTTATATATCATTTGGAATAATTTATTTTAATTATTACAATAACAAAAGAAAAACCTATCAAAAGCATATAAAAATATGAAAAATTGGGCAAATCTATAGTGAAACTTATCAAAAAAATTAATGTGAAAATGGAGTAGAGTAACGGGTATCTAAAAGTATCGGCATGAAACAGTAATCTCAATGAATGGAATTTAAACTTACCTTAAGCTGGTGATTGTCAATTTCAGATATGTGAATATGGTTCAAAGTCTTCAGAGATTGGATCTGTTTGCCTTGTCACCTGATGAAAAGCTCGCCTTCTTCTTAAATCTATACAACGCGATTGTAATACATGCTGTTATAAGAAGAGGATATCCAGAGGGGATGATCAACAGGAAATCTTTTGTGTCTGAATTTCAGTATATAGTTGGTGGATGTTCATATTCTCTAAATGTTATAAGAAATGGTATACTCAGAAGCAATCAAAGGGCTCCTTATGCTTTGGTCAAACCTTTGAATGCTGGAGATAACAGACTTCAGGTAAAATTTCTTGCTGCTTTTCCTGTTTAGTTAATGTTTTGAGCTTCTTGATCTTATGAGTTATATTCTGTTCGGCTTTTGATTATCCAGATAGCGTTACCGAAGGTCAATCCTTTGATTCATTTTGGACTCTGTGATGGTAGTAAGTCGAGCCCGAGAATTAGATTTTTCTCACCTCAAAATGTGCAAGCTGAGCTCAGAGCTGCTGCAAGAGAGTTTTTCAGCCACAATACAGTAGAAGTGGATTTATCTAAAAGAACTGTCTATCTTCCCTGCATCATGAAATGGTAAAACATCCATTAATCAATTTCCTGATTTTTTATTAATTGTGCAACGAAAAGAACTAATCATGAAATGATTCGTGACACAAAATGCACAGGGTATTTTAGAACTTTTGGATACCAAATTCACCAATGAGCGTGTGCCATATGTTTTAGAGTTTTGATTTTATTTACTAAAATGCCACGATATTAGCAAGTGGGCACTAGGAAGTTTAATGAAACCCTAGACTACTGTCAAACATGCTGATGAATCATGATATTAACTGAGATTCTGAAGAAAATTCCTTGCAAAATGGTGCAGGTACAGTGTAGACTTCGGAAATGAGAAAGAAAATTTGAAGTGGATTCTTAAGTATGTGGATGCAGATAAAGCAGGTCTCTTAAGTCATCTTTTAGATGATGGAGGAGTTGTCAATGTTGTATACCAGAACTATGATTGGTCTATAAATTCATAAGTCGATTCTCGAGTCATCAGGCAAAAGAACAAACCTCCCTCCCTCTGAAATTACTTGATACTACGTAATTAAAACTGGCGAAGCGACAAGCCGACAACCATACCCCAACAGAGGCTGTACTTTTGTGGAAGTGGAGCATAAGTTTAGACTAGAAGTTATGTAGAATTGTACATTTACGGGGTCATATTCCCATGAGAAATAGATCAATTACTCCGTACTATGGATGTGAAACATTATTTTTGGGAGTAAAAAAAAATGATACTTGTGTTGGTTTATAATATTAGTCCTATCTTTAAAATAGAGAAAATATAACATTCTACACGTGGTTGTTTTTCATAATCCTGTAATATATAATAAGATAGTAAAACTCACTATGCTACCTCCGTTTCTTTTTCATAGTAACAAAGGAAATTAATACCGTCTCTATAAAAAATCCTTTGTTGCGAATAAAAATAAACAGAGGTTTTTAGGGCAGAATAAGCTATTGACCTCAGCCATAGAACTTTGTTAAAACAATAATATGGGGACACCTTAAAGAATCAAAATAAAAGGTTTGCAACTTACAGTTTTATAGAAGATCACCAAGTACATCTTCCCAAAAACTAACCTCTAAGCTAAAAAAGAGGTTCTAATTACAGTGCTATAAGGTGCTATTATCCAAAAGTAAACCTTACAGCTGAATGTAAGGTGATACTACTAAATTCTCACAGATATTCAAAGATACAGGCATATAGCATAAAAACTTATTATGTTGATGATCAATGAGGTGCTATTCGACAGCCCCATGACTCGCTCCCATCAAATCATCAACGAAAGCAGAAAATTTATAAGAATTGACGAGGCCCTCCATAATACTGGTGTATTCTTCAAGATGAAGGATAGCTGGATGAAGCTTCGTCTCCATTGAAAGCAAAGCAGATTTGGATGTACTATGAAGTATCTTGAATGGACTAACAGACACATGGCTTTCCTCAGTCCCAAGGGTGGACGTTCCTTCCTGCACATGAAAGCAGTCTACATTAAACAAATTATTCCGCATAGCTAAAAAAATGTAACCGCAAAACTGAATAATAAGGATATAAAATTAATTTTATTCAGTAGAGATTTCTTGGTTTCAAAAACCCTGCTGTATTTCTGCACTCTTTGCTTCCACCTTTTTCCATGTCTTATATACGGAGTATAACACTAAGTCTCTCACTCTTCAACAAGCAGATTGATGGCATCATGGCAAGACCAAGCAAACACCAATTTGGTCTTTGAACTAGAATTGTTTATATTATATTTTTTTCAATGGTTAAGACATTGATCCACATCCTATAGACAATTCATTATTAATCCCACTAAGTTTTTTAAAAAATACTGAACCTAGGAGCGCTAACCCAGTGGCCAGTACGCCCTAAAAACTTTTAGAATAACAGCTTAAACAATTCAAAAAGTCACCAAAATTTTAGCAAAGCCAAAATAAGTTGTTAAATAGCTATCTATTGTATAACTAATATCAGCTTTATAAGCTATCGAAAATTTTGTTAAGTATCTCATTAGTATTGACACCTAATAGCTTCTCTAAATAATAGTGGCAATCCCAACAATATGATCTCTTTAGTATTTTATTATCCTGTAAGAACTTTCTTGTAACCGAATAAGTTAATGATCTTAGTAATGGAAAATGGTGTTTAATTTTGCTTTACGGAGAGCCTAACTACACCCGCTACCATGTGTGGACCCTTCTAGCCTTCTAGATTTTACATTCTACAATTCCCCTCGTTATTTTGGGGGACTTTAACCAAGTCAAACTCTTGAGTAATAAGGACGGTAATATGAACAGAGTACCTGGAATGACTGCTTCCCAAGACCGGGTTACAACGACGGGCCAACGGACAGAAAGTTCGGGACCGAATTTGCAAGCGCCTGGATAAGGGATACACCAATGCTGCTTGGATTAACGGCTTCCAATATATAGGTATCCGCCACTATCCCATCATGATCTCAGACCATGCCTCTGTAGTCTTCACAACTCATGAGGGCTCGGGGCATAAGCCATGTTCTTACAAAATGGATCGATGGGGTACTGAGAACACTGCTTGTCAAGGTATAGTCAGGGAGATGTTTTGAGTGGACAATTAAGCAGAGGACCCTCAACAAAAAATTGGAGTGGAGCCGTCAATGGGAGGATTTAATCTGCTCAGCAACACAGGCCCTGGTTGATTATGAACGGGGAAGCTCGGAGGAACCTTTTTTCCAGTCAACTGCCAAGCTGCAGGAATTCCATAAGGCTTAAGCGCTTTATTGGCAACAAAAAGCTAAAATGAAGTGGGACATGGATGGTAATTCTTACTTCAACTGGGTTAAGGGTAGGCATTTGAAAACAAGATCACACTTCTCGTTAACTCTGGAGGGTAAATGGGTGGAGGATGAGGCAGAAATGGCTTCATTGATTACGGACCATTTTGAAAACCTTTTAGGGGAAGGGGGTACACCCCCAAACGATATAGAGTTGGAGGTAGAGGTGAGGCTGGGACCAACGCTTAAAATGAAACAATTAGTCGGGCCGGTCTCGGACTCAAATGTCTTGCCTAAAACCCGAAAATTTAGTGCGGGCTTGGTGGACTTTTCGAGCTTTTTTGGGCCAAGTCTAAAAAATAACCAAAAGTCTAATTTTAAATTACCAAAGCCCGCACAAAGAAAGGAAAAAAATGGGTCAAGCTTGACTTCGAGCCTAACATGCATGTCCAAAACCCAGAAAAAATTGGGTGGGGTAAGGCCAGGCTGGTTTTGATCATCTCTAATTGGAGGCCTCTTGCACCCGTTTGTTAGAGGACTTAAATAAATATCTTCTGGAGGATGCTCAACGGCGCCTTACCCGATTCTGTTCACTAGAAAGGAGGTTCGTAGGGCTCTCTTCTCCAAGGACCCGTGGAAGGCACCAGGCCTTGATGGAACCCCAGCAGGTTCTTTAAGAAGAATTGTGGTTTAGTGGGCCCAGGAGTTACGAAATCAGTGCTTGCCTGCTTAAACAGTGGGCGTTTTCTAAGGGAACTAAATTGGACAAATATAACTCTAATTCCGAAAAAGGTAAGCAAATCACTAGACCACTATTGACCTATCAGTCTGTGCAACGTCCTCTATAAGATAGTTTCCAAGTTTGTCACTGTTGAGGTGATTTTGTGGTCACAACAATGTAATTTATATTGGTGGGCTTGAGAGCTAGTCCAAATTCCACGAGATGGGCTTATGAATCTGCACAATGAACAAATGTGAGCTACCCCCGGTGGTGTTACCGGGGAACGGCCCTCCGACGCTCAAGTCAGTGAGTGTGAAAAGTATGAGAATATAGAGAGAGAAAGTCAGGGAGAAGTTTGGGAGGTGTTTTCTTTTTTGGATACCTCAGCATGTGTATGGGGAGGGACTATTTATAGTACCCTGAGACTGTGTTGGAGAACTGCCCCTGGTAGGTTGAACTGTGCTAGGCAGGCTGGGCTGGACCTGGTCAGTAACCCTGTACCTGGTGGACGTTCTCTTGACCTGGTAGGCTGGACCTGGACCAGGTTGCTGTCGTCAGGGCCTGGTAGATATGATCTGGACCAGGCAGGTGCTTGAGCGTGGATTTTAGGTGATCAGGGGCCCTTGTATGGACTTTGTCCTATACCAGGACCTGATCCTTTGTGGGCCTTCATTATGAGGGAACTCCGTGGTTTGTTGAGTGTTGGACTGGGCCTTAGCTTTGCATGTGGCTGGCCCAATAATTAATGGGGTGCATTGTGCCCCATCAATTTGCCCCCCAAGTCCATAAAAATTGAGTAATAATTTTTGTGGATTGTGTCGAGTGGGCCCTGGTCCTGGTAGCAGGACGTCGTGGACAACCCTCTTCTTCTTTTGAATTTGAAGAGTTTTTTTTTTTTTTTTTATTTTTTACGTGGGGCAGTAATTATAGCTGCCTTAATTGCTCCACTAACCGTCGTGCCTAGTGGGCCGCCAGAGAGTGGGAGATGTATTTATAGGGGGAGCTGAGGAGTTTTTCGAACCTTTATTCAAAAATTTTCTTTCTCTTTCAACCTTCAGTTCTTTGTCCCGGTTTCCTCTTTTCCTCAAAGCATTTTTAGTTCACCTCTTTAACAATGGCGGATCAAGCGAGCAACTCAGATTTTTCTTTAACCTTGAACGAACCTGGGGATGAAATCTTTCAAGAGGACCCAGATGTCAGTAGTGACGCCATTATTGCGGCTCAGCTCCAGGAGGCGGAGAGGGAGTTGCCAGAAGAGGAGGAGCCTGACCAGAGCAGGGCTCTGGTAGTTCGGAATGAGGACCTGAGGGTCCGGACCTGGGTAGGTGGTCCCGCTGGTGGTGACCACTACCTGGACAGTGAAGGACGGTGGGTCTCCATAAGGTGGGAGGACACCGAGGCCCTTCAGGGGGTCATGCAGATTAGACCGTCCACTGCGTTTCTGGGGAAGATTCACCAGTTGAGTCTGGTGTCCAGGGCCAACATTCTTGCCCTGGCACCTGGCCTGGATGGGTACCAGTTTTTTCAGCCTTCTGCAAATTCTTGTGCCTGGGATTCTGAACCAGGGCACATCCCCGTCTTCCTTGCCCACTTGAATTCTGGGGTGAGGTTCCCCTTGCACCCCTTCATCGTGGAAATGCTGGATGAGTGGAATGTCTGCCTGTCCCAGTTAGTGCCCAATGCCATCCAGAGGCTGATCGGGTTTATCTGGGTTTGTGAGTTCAGGGGTCTTCCTATGAGCTCCAGGGTCTTCCGGACGATGTACAGGTTGAAGCCGTACAGGGGGTCCAATGTGCCCAAGGGTTGGTGGACCGTGGAGGTCCTGAGGCGTGACAATGAGACCTATGCTACCACCTACCCCAAGCCTAGGGAGATGGGGCACTGGTATTATGAGTTCTTGTGGCTGACGGTCCCCTTGAGAAGCAGCGAACCCAACGTGTACCTGCCCAGGACGGAGTGGGCCAGGCCCAGGAACACGGAGTGGGTAGGGTTTGAGACGCTGTCTGCTGCTGACCAGGCAGTGGTCAGAGAGTTTGCTGCTCATCCCCCTACCGGCAGCATTGGGAGTGCTACCCCTGTGGTGTGGCTCCCACACCTGGACCTGATTAGGAATGAGGCCTATCTGGCTCTGTCTAATCTCAGCTGCAAGATGACTAGAGGTATTTTCTCTTTTATTTGTTTTGTTTTTGTTTTTTCCACCTTGATCGTCTTGAATAGCAGTTTGGTCTCACCCTTTTTGACCTGTTTTTTGGCAGCTGAGGCCCAGGTGAGGGTGGACTGGGATAAACTGGGAGTAGATGATCAGAGGAGGCCTTCCAGGGCCATCCCCCTGGAGCCTCCAACCAGGATGAAGTTCATCCTGTTGGAGAATGATAAGAGTCTCCCTCTGAGGCCTGCTCCTAGATTCGTTCCTTTCAACCCTGATGCTATCAGGAGTAACCAGGGCAGGCTGCCCCCCAGACCGAGAACAGATGTAGAGGCTCCTTCTTCCATCGCCTCGAGGATAGCAACTGGGCCAGTTAGGAGGTCCAGGAGGAGTGCAGGGCTGATCCCTCCTGTGGTCGGAAGCGCCAGGGTTGCAATGACTAGGCACCAGGGGTCTTCCCTGGTTATCACTGAAGGTGGGAAGAGGCCTAGGTCTTCAGACCTTGGGGAGGTCACCTTGAAGGGCAAGGAGGTGGTCACCTTGGACGATGATGATGATGAGGATGATGATGATGATGAGGAGCCTCTGAGGCTCAAGAGGAGGAGGAGGATCCAGGAGCAGGCTGGATTTCAGGCTGCCATGGCCATCCATGAGGATGACCTGGCCCAGGCTGGCTTGGACTCTTCTGTGGGGGGAGATGAATTCCTTCTGGGGAGTCATCCCTCTGACAGGGCTGGCTTTTCTGGCATGCCTTCTTACTCCCAGCTTTCTAACTGGAGTGGGAGGTCTGCGGAGATGGCAGGGCCTGTCAGCTCAGTTTCTGAAGTGCCTGGTTCTTCCTTCTTGGGGGGCCAGGCAGCTACAGCAGCAACAAAATCAACAACAACAACAACTACAGCAGCACTACCAACAACAACAACGACAGTAACAACAACAACAACAGTAGCAACAGCAACAACAACAATAGCAACAGCAACAACAACAACAACAACACCAGCAACAGCACCAACAGCAGCAGCAACACCAACAGCAGCAGCAGCAGAAGCACAGAATTTATTGCCCTCCTATAATCTTCCCCCTGAGTTGGCAGCCTTGTTCAACTCTGAGTTCCCTACGCCTGAGGAGGGAAGTTTTGATGCTGCCCCAGGTGTGGCCTCTGATAGATATATCAGGGGGATGCTGCACAGCGTCTTGCGTCCTCAGGACAGGCCATCCAGTTCAGTGGCCGACCCTGGGATTACCTTGAGATGGGTGATCGGACTGGTATGAATTCTTTACTTTCTTCTGCTTTTGCTACCTTGCTGTGCTTTCAACTGAGATTTGTAATTTGTTTTCCTTTTGCAGGTGGTGAAGTATGGGGTGCTGGCCAGCGAGTTCCTGACCTTTGGCTTGCCCTACCTGACTCACGCTGAGGAAAGAATCAACAACCTTCAAGAAGAGGTGGTCTCCGTGAAGCAGAAGTACCTGGCAGTTCTTGCAGAGCAGACTCGGGCTTTCGAGGCTTTCCATGAGAGGATAGCAGCTGCTGAGGAGGCCAGGGATGAGGCCCTGGAAAAGCTGAAGGAAGTCCAGGAGGAGCTTGTGGAGACCAGGGGACAGGTCGAGCAGTCTGAGGCTAGGGCTGCTGAGGAGAGGACCAGGGCTGACCAGGTCAGGGAGGACCTCCAATCCAGGGTTGAGGACCTGGAGGAGGTTGGAAAGAGCAGGGGTGAGAAGATAGCTGAGCTTGAAGAGAGGAACCACACCCAGGCTGGGGAGCTCGAGGCCCTTAGGGGCAGTGCTGAGAACATGAGGACTAAACTGGTGGAGCTTGAGGATGAACTGGAGTCTAGGGCTCACCTCACCAGGACGGACCAGGACTTCAATGATTATTTCTTTGATGTCTGGCTGTCTGCCTTCAGGTGTGTGAAGCACGCGTATCCTGACGTGGACTGGGAGGTGGTAGAGGAAGGTTACAGAGCTGGTCAGGGTTCAATGCCCCTGGTTGGTGAAGTTCTTCCTTCCTCTTTTCAGGAGTACTTGCATCCCTTGACTCCTGAAACACCTGCTACTCCAATGCCTGAGGATGCTCCTGTTCCTTCTCCTGCTCAGCCTGTTGTTGCTGAGGAGCTTGCTCAGCCTGGGACTTCTACTGTTGATCCTGCTTCCCTTCAACCTGCACAGGGAGGTACCCTCCACAGTGCTGCTCATAGTTCAAACATCCATCCTGTTGAGGTGGAAGTGAGTGGCGGGGCAGTTGACCAGGACAGGGTTGTTTCAGAGGATGACCGGGGTGCTCCTGTTGTGCAGGATGACAGGGGGTCTCCCCCTGCCTAGGAAGTTTGGCGATCACCTGGTCATCAGGAGGATGCCTCTTTCTGCTCTAGCACCTCTGGTCATGCCTTTGGTTGACCTGTTCTGGAGCATGCTGGTGGTACCCTCTTGTGCCCTCGAAGCTCTCTCTTTTTGCTTTTAAATTGTCTTTCTGTTACTTTAAGAACAATTTCTTTTGGCCTCTGCTTGGGCATTTTAGAGCCAGGTGGTCGTCGACCCTGCTTTTGTAAAATTTATGTAATCCCTTAACATTTTTACCATCCACCATGGGGTGGATGTGCCTCGTGCTGCTTTTTTAATGTTCAGTTGACACTTTGTTTGTATGAGTGTGATTTTTGCTTGGACTTTGAATTTTTGTCTCTGCAAATATTTATATTTATATGTGCCATGTATTGTGTATACTCTCTGCCCCCTCTGGTTGGAAGGTGACAGAATGACCTTCTGACCAGATACAGGTTGCAGTGGTTCCAACAGGTGGTTGAGCTGCCTGTGTTTGATTTGTAGATCTTTGTATTTTACATGTGTTTTTGTATTACCAGGTGCAGGTGAACACATGGACTGGCCAGGGTGTTTGGGGTGGATGAGTTTGCTATGTGAACTTTTTACACCTCTCTACCCAGGGCCAGGACTTTTGAGAAACATTCCTTTGTATGGCTTCAGGCCAAGCAGGTATGTGAATTGGCCAGGATGTTTGGGTGAGTGTGTTTGCTGAGCAGACTCTTTGCACCACCCTTCCTAGGACCAAAATTTATGGGGCACACCCCCTTGTATGACCTGAGGTCAGATGGGAATGTGGACTGGACAGGGCATTTGGATAAGTGTGTTTGCTCGGCAAACTCTTTGCACCACCCTACCCAGGGCCAGATCGTTTAAGGCATGGACTTGTGTATGACTTTGCGTCAAAGAAATCCATGGACTGGGCTAGGAATGGTACCAGGTGTGCCTGCTAAGCAAGCCTTTTTCACCTGGCCCACCAGACCAGATCGTTTAAGGCACGGACTTGTGTATGACTTTGCGTCAAAGAAATCCATGGACTGGGCTAGGAATGGTACCAGGTGTGCCTGCTAGGCAAGCCTTTTTCACCTGGCCCACCAGACCAGATCGTTTGGAGCATGCACCCTTGTGTGACCTTGGGTCGAAGAAATGCACGGACTGGGCTAGGAATGAGACCAGGTGTGCTTGCTAGGCAAGCCTTTTTCACCTGGTTCCACCAGACCAGAACTTTTGATGCATGCACCCTTGGCCTTAGGCCAACAAATGCATGGACTGGGCTAGGAATGAGACCAGGTGTGCTTGCTAGGCAAGCCTTTTTCACCTGGTTCCACCAGACCAGAACTTTTGATATTTCCAGTACAAAGACTTGTAGGAGCAAACTTGAATTCTCATATTTATACTACGAATTTTGTTTTTACATCACTGGCTTACAGCAATTGAAATAGAAAATCTAAGCATAGTACTTTTTGAGCTGGTCAGCGTTCCATATGTTGGGTAGTTGACTTCCTTCCAGGTCCATGAGGCGAAATGTCGATGTAGACAGCTCTTCGTAGACTTGGTAAGGACCTTCCCAGGTTGCTGATAACTTGCCATGAATTTTGTCTTTTTGCACAGCTGCAGCTTTCCTTAAGACCAGGTCACCTGCTTTGATGGGCCTGTTCTTAACTTTTCTGTTATAGAACCTGCTTATCCTGTTTTGATAAGCAGCTAGCCTGATTGCAGCTTCTTCTCTGATCTCGTCGAGCAGGTCCAGGCTCTCAGAGAGAACCTGGTCATTAGCTTTTGCTTCATAGAGGTGAACCCTTAGAGAATTGCTTCCAACCTCTACAGGGAGCAGGGATTCAGTACCAAAGACAAGATTGAATGGCGTCCTGCCAGTGGATTCTTTGGAAGTGGTCCTCAGTGACCACAACGTGCTGGGAAGTTCTGTTAACCACCTTCCTTTTCTATCATCCAGCCTCTTTTTTAATGCGTTCAAAATTTGCTTATTGGCTGCCTCAGCTTGACCGTTGGACTGGGGATGACACACTGCAGAATAGGCGAACTTGATGTGGAAACGGGTGAGGTAGTCTCTGAGAGGTTCGTTGTCGAACTGCTTCCCATGATCAAAGACCATGCACCTGGGCACCCCATACCTGGTTATGATGCTTTTCCAGATAAATTGCCTGACGTTGCCTTCTGTGATTGTGACCAATCCCTCTGCCTCTATCCACTTGCTGAAGTAGTCAATGCTCACTATCAGCCACCTCTTCCCCCCCTGGGCAGTGGGGAAAGGACCTAGCAGGTCAGTGCCCCACTGAGCAAACGGAATAGGGTTGAGGATGGGACAGAGGTCGCTTGCTGGTTGAGATATGGTTGGTGGGAACTTCTGGCATTTTGAACATTTTTTGACCAGGGCCCTCGAGTCTGCCATCATGGTTGGCCAGTAGTATCCGGCTCTGAGGATTTTGTGGGCCAGGGTTCTTCCTCCCACGTGGTGACCACAAATACCCTCATGAACCTCTCTCAGGATGTGGTTTCCCTCATCAGTGTCAACACATTTTAGCAGGGGCTGGTCTGTGAATGACTTCCTGTATAATTCTCCGTCGACCAGGGTGTACCTGGTAGCCTTTCTTCTTATTTTCCTAGCCTGATCTCTCTCAGCTGGGAGCTGGCCTGTGGTTTTGAAGAGGGTGATCCCACTCATCCAGTTTAATGGCGAGTTTACCTGGAAGGTGTGCTCTTTTGTCTGCTCTATAGATTTCGCGGGCAGGATTTCCACAAAAACCTTCCTGGTCAGCTCTTGAAGGGTTGAGCTGGCCAGTTTTGCCAACGCATCGGCTTGTGTGTTTTCCTCCCTGGGGATCAACTGTACCACAAATTCCTCTAACCTGGAAGATCGGTCCTTCATCACCTTCAAATACTCAAACAGGGCTGGTTCCCTTGCCTCATATAACCCGTTGAATTGATTTGCGACTAGCTGTGAGTCTGTAAACAAGTGGACCTTGGTGGCTTTCATAGTCGAGCAGAGTTGAAGGCCTGCTAGGGCTGCTTCATACTCTGCCTCGTTGTTCGTTGCGCTGAATTGAAATCTGAGAGCATATTCGATCACGTCCCCTTCAGGTGAGATCATGACCACCCCTGCCCCTGAACCTTGTTGCTGGGAAGAGCCATCCGAGTAAACGATCCATGGACCTGGGGTCTCCATGTTTTCCTCGTGGTAAGAGCATTCAGCGAGAAAGTCAGCCAGGGCTTGTGCTTTGATGGCGTGGCGTGGCTGGAACTTGATGCCAAAAGCAGTCAGCTCCAGTGCCCATTTAGATATTCGGCCTGACCTGTCCAGCTTTTCTAGTGATTTTTCCAGGGGCATGTCTGAGAGGACCACTACTTCATGAGCATCAAAGTAGGGTCTGAGCTTCCTGGTTGCCAGGACCACTGCATAGGCTGCTTTCTCTATCATGGGGTACCTAGTCTCGGCTGAAACCAGGGCATGACTTACAAAATAGATTGGTTGCTGGATTTTTCCTTCCTCTCGAAGGAGCACTGCACTGACAGCTGCCTGGCATACGGCTATGTACAGGTATAGGACTTCACCTGGAACAGGCCTGGCCAGGGTGGGAAGCTTTGTGAGGTGGCTCTTCAGTTGTTTGAAGGCTTCTTGTTGCTCTTCACCCCAGGCAAATTGTTTGTTGCCTTTGAGGACCTTGAAGAAGGGCTGTGTTTTTTCCGAGGATTTGGCGATGAACCTGGACAGGGCTGCCATGCGCCCAGTCAGCCTTTGAATGTCCTTGACTGACTTAGGCTCTGGCAGGTCCAGGGCTGCTTTGACTTTATCAGGGTTCGCGTCAATTCCCCGTTGACTAACTAGGAAACCCAGGAACTTGCCTGATCTGACCCCGAATACACATTTTTTGGGGTTCAGCTTCACATTGTGCTTCCTCAAGTTGTCGAAGGTCTCCTGGAGGTCCTTGACATGATCTGCTACATGTACGCTTTTGACTATGGAGTCATCCACGTATACCTCAAGGTTCCTGCCTCTCTGGTCTCTGAAGACCCTCTCTACCATTATTTGATATGTGGCCCCTGCATTCTTCAGGCCAAAGGGCATCATGACATAGTTGAACACTCCGCAGCTGGTGATGAAGGCCGTTTTGTGTTTGTCTGCAGGGTGCATGAATATTTGGTGGTATCCAGAGTAAGCATCCATGAAGCTCAGCATAGCATGCCCGCTGGTTGAGTCTACCAGCTGGTCTATCCTTGGCAGGGGATAGAAGTCTTTAGGGCAGGCCCTGTTCAGGTCTGTGAAGTCCACGCACATTCTCCATGTTCCGTTGGACTTCTTGACCATAACCACATTGGCCAACCATTCTGGGTAATCGCAGGGCTCGATGAAACCTGCCTTGATCAATTTGTTGACCTCTGACTCAACAGCTTTATTTTTTTCGGCGAAGAAGTTCCTTCTTTTCTGTTTGATGGGTTTTGTTCCTGGGAGCACACTTAGGTGATGGGAGATGAGGCCAGGGTCTATCCCAGGCATATCACTTGCCTCATAAGCGAAGATATCATGATTCGTTCTGAGCAGGGTGATCAGGTTGCACCTCTCCTCTCTGTTCATCTCCGTGCCTATAATGACAGTCTTGCCTGCCCCTTCTTCCAACTGAATTTCTTCTGTAGTCTGACCAGGTTGGATAGCCTGGTCCCTGCTTTGTTCCTCAGTTGGTCTGGCTTCTGGATCCAGGTACTGGTCTGTTCCCAACGATGTGCTGAGGGTATCGTGACTGGTGGTGAGGATTTTGTTTGGTTGGGGCTGCTCATCCCCTGTCAGGTGAACTTTGTTGGGGTTGTTCTTAGCCAGCTCAGACAGCCCTTGAGTCAACCTCCTGGTCCTGGCCACTTCCTCAGGTCTGGATTGCCTGATTTGGGTCAGGTTACAGCTTTTGGCAGCCTCTTGAGATCCACTCAGGGTGGCTACCCCCCCAATGCCAGTCACGTACTTGAAGCACAGGTGGAAAGTGGATGCTACACCTTCGAACTGGTCCATGAATGTTCTACCCAGGATGGCGTTGTATGGTGATGGTGCATCTATCACATGGAACCTCACCATGCAAATTCTTTCGGAATTTTCCTGTCCCAGCTTGACAGGAAGGTTGATTTCTCCCCTGGGCACTATTGATTCGCCCATGAAGCCTGATATCGGTCCAGGGGAAGGGACCAACATGTTGTCTTTCAGGCCCATCTTGTGGAAGCACTCCGCATATAGGATGTTGATGGAGCTACCTCCGTCGATCAGGGCTCTTCTTACCAGGCTGTGGGATATCTGAACAGAGCAGATTAGGGGGTCATTGTGAGGGTACGATACTCCCTCGCAGTCCCCCGGTCCAAATGAGATGGTGGGTAGAACTGAGGGCCTGGTATTTGGCAGGTTTCTAGCAGAGTATGACCTGCCCGATCCTAAGGCCCGCAGTTCTGCCCTCAAAGAGCTGCTGGAAGGTTGGTCCCCAAAGATGACTGCTATGATGTTGTAGGGTGGTTCTGGGGCCTTTTTCTTTTGCGACTCCTTGTCACGTTTTTTCTCGTGAGCGGGGTCACTCTTTTCTCGTGCTGCCTTCCAGTCTTTGTATTGTTTGAAGTACCCTCTGTTAATTAGGTCTTCGATGTTGTCGCGTAGGGATCTGCACTTCTCTGTCGCGTGACCAGGGCAGTCATGGAAGTCACAGTACAGATCCCTCTCCCGACCTGCAGTTTTCATGGGGGGTGGCTTTCGCCACTTGTCTTCATTTTTGTGGGTGGCATAGATTTCTGCCACCGACACGGTCAGGGGGGTGTAGGAATCGAAGGTTGGAAAATCATGTTTCCTTGAGTCCCTTCGTCCCCTTTTTCCTTTGTCTCCCTTCTTCTCTGGCTGTCCTCCTTTTTCACCTGGGGGAGCTCTTAGTGCTTTATTGAACTCCTCTGTCCTGATGAACTTGTCTGACTCCTGCATGGCCTCTGTGAGAGTGGAGACATTTTCCCTGACCAGGTGGTCCCTGTAGGACCCTGGTTGTAAACCATGTTTCAGGGCCATCATCACTATGTCTGGTTTGAGGGGGGACACAGCAATGGCTTCCCTGCTAAACCTCGCCAGGTACTCGCGCAGGCTTTCCTCCCTGCTCTGCTTGACGCTCATGAGCTCCATAGAGCTCTTCTCTCTTCTTCGTCCACTGATAAAATGACCAGTGAACTGCTCGGTGAGTTGATTGAAGTCGTAAATGGTACCTGGTGGCAGGCTCTGGAACCATGACTGAGCCAGACCTGTGAGAGTGGTGGGGAAGTATTTGCACCAGGTGGCGTCTGTGTAGGGGCCCAGATACATGTGACCTTCGTAGAGCTGGATGTGGTCATTGGGGTCCCCTGTTCCGTCATATTTGATATGACCAGGTAGTTTCACCCTCTGAGAGGGCTCGAATATCACCGAGGCATGGAATGGTGACTTCGTGGGTGTTCTCACTTCTGGCCTCGGTGTTCGTCCTGCTCGGAGGCTCGCAGATGGTCCTGAGGTCTCGTGTTGGGTCGACTCCTGACCTGTTCTGGCTGCTGGGGATGGTCCTAACCTATCCCTGACAGTTATGGGTCCCCCTAATCTGTCATGGACAGTTGGAGGTGGCCCCAGCCTCTGGTGCACAGGCCTTCTCTCACTCAGCCTATCATACACTGTGGTCCGGTGGGAAGGCCCCGTGTTAGCTTCCCCCTGGACAGTGGCATGAGGCGATGGAGATCACCTGCAGTGTCGTTTCGCCTCCTTGCGAGTTGTTTGGACAGTGTTGTCCACTATTTTTGTTTTGCCCGAGGTTGAGAACCAACTTGGGTGGTTTCTCACTTCCCTCGTAGTGTCCCACTCACTCTCCCCCCACTTCCTTGGAAGAGATCTAGGAGGAGCGGTACGGGGTTGGTTGGTTGAGACCCTTTGACTGCCTGACCCCTGCGCGTAACTGAGTTTTCTTCGCACACGGGGTGGCCGTTTGCCCTTTGTTGGAGCTTTCGAGGTAGATGGCCTCTTCGTGCCGACAGAGGAGGACGGTCGTGGTGAGGATGTTGCGTAGTCCTCATCCGACGACTCACCCTCATCCCCTGGTCGTTCACTTGTCTCAGGCTCACTCTCCCCCGATTCCTTGTTCAGCAAGGAAGCTGCTCGCAGGACCCGAAGTGCTTCCTTGACCTGAGATTTTGTAGGTGCGTTTGCACTTCGATCGCTCCGAGATACCCTAGGAACTTGGGCACTCGCGCTCTTCTCTTGGTTTGAGCGCTGTGGTTGTTTGCTGGGGTGGTTACCGGAGTTACCTTGTTGAGACATTGTCAAGGTATTTCGGAGGTGGAATATGAACTGAATATGGCACTCGATACCCTCCTTCTAGCGCCAAATTGTTGAGGTGATTTTGTGGTCACAACAATGTAATTTATATTGGTGGGCTTGAGAGCTAGTCCAAATTCCACGAGATGGGCTTATGAATCTGCACAATGAACAAATGTGAGCTACCCCCGGTGGTGTTACCGGGGAACGGCCCTCCGACGCTCAAGTCAGTGAGTGTGAAAAGTATGAGAATATAGAGAGAGAAAGTCAGGGAGAAGTTTGGGAGGTGTTTTCTTTTTTGGATACCTCGGCATGTGTATGGGGAGGGACTATTTATAGTACCCTGAGACTGTGTTGGAGAACTGCCCCTGGTAGGTTGAACTGTGCTAGGCAGGCTGGGCTGGACCTGGTCAGTAACCCTGTACCTGGTGGACGTTCTCTTGACCTGGTAGGCTGGACCTGGACCAGGTTGCTGTCGTCAGGGCCTGGTAGATATGATCTGGACCAGGCAGGTGCTTGAGCGTGGATTTTAGGTGATCAGGGGCCCTTGTATGGACTTTGTCCTATACCAGGACCTGATCCTTTGTGGGCCTTCATTATGAGGGAACTCCGTGGTTTGTTGAGTGTTGGACTGGGCCTTAGCTTTGCATGTGGCTGGCCCAATAATTAATGGGGTGCATTGTGCCCCATCAGTCACCAATAGACTCCGAAAGGTCATTGGTTGCCTGGTGGGGGAGGGGTTCAGAACACTTATGTTCCACGCAAAAACATTGCTGACAACATTCTGGTTACCAAGAAGTTTTAGAGAATATGGTTTATAAAGAAAGATGGAGTCTTTAAAATGGCTATCAAAACGGGCCTCAATAAGGCTTATGACAGGGTCCACCAGGGATTCTTGGACAAAGTTCTTCGGCATATGGGTTTCCCTGACACTTCCCGTAAGTTGGTCTTAGAATGTGTTTACTACAGTTCGGTATAACAGTATACCCCCCTCCTTAATGGCATTCCGGTTTGAAGTAAATTATTGCATAATAAGGAAGTGGTTGACTAACGTCTGAACCCCGCAGACATCAGATGCTAACATATTAGTTATCTTTCAGAGTTTTTTTTTATGTAATTTACATTGTGTTGTTGTAGGCATGTAGCACCTATTTTACTTTGCCGATTCCTCTTTCAGGGATCAATATAGTCTGTTGCCAAAAAAAAGATAAAAATTGTAGTCAATGTTGGTATAGTTGATTATAAAGCTAACTGTGGCCTATTTTTAGGCTAAATTTTTGTATCTAACAAGGAAATGAGATTACTAGTCAAGATTTTTTTTTTACAAATAGACATAATTTGAAAAACCACAAGTATATTATGATTTATAACCAGTGACAATTTCTTTTACGCAACTTCAAGTCATCAACACATTCTTAATGGGATAAAGGATTCTCATGAGTCATGAGTGCACAAAATCTCCATGGTGGTCCTAAAGGCACCTAATTCTGTTGCTCCCAAGAATGATCTTATTCTCTTTTGATCATTTTTGCTATGCGAATTTACAAAGTAGCAAAAAAAAAGACACCCATATTAGTACCTAGTTTAAGATAATCCCTAAGAAACATGAATTATTGTACTAAAAAACATTTGAGATGTCAAAACAATCAACAGAGGGTCTTGATGAAAGCACTATTGTTGATACATGTCCGACTCACATGTATTGTCCTAAACCATAAAAAAACTACTAGTTGTGAACCCATTAACTATAGGAAACTTCTTCCTTATAGCTAGGTTGTACAGAGTTAAGGACAAGGTGGACTATGGACGGCAAATTTGAAGATTAATTAAAAATAGGTACAAAACTGCTAGAGAAGTAATGGGATATTGAGAACTGTCAAGTGAAGTAACCACACTACATTGTCCCACATCATTGTTAATAAGAATAATGCACTGTACAAAAAAGGGTTGGTTTAAGGACTTCTTCCATGCAATTTGCTAAGATATGTGTTTTAATCCGGTCTTTAGTTATTAAATTTAAAGTAGTTGTTTTCTGCTATCTTATTCTTATATCTAGTTCTGCTTTGTCCTCAGTGCATTTCCCTTTCCTGCCCCGATAGCTTATGTACCAAACCATCCGCTTCCAAATCCTCAGCTCCATTTTTTGTTGTTTCTAAAATGCATGATTATTGAAGAGAACACCCAAACATTTACACCACTGAAATCCTCAACTCCATCCGCTTCCAAATCCTCAGCTCCATTTTTTTGTTGTTTCCAAAACACATGCTTATTGAACAGAACACCCAAACATTTAAAACACTGAATCCTTAACTCCATTAGCTTAAGTACCAATCCATCACTTCCAAATCCTCAATTCTATTTTTTGTTATTTCAAGAACGCATACCCATTGAACACACCACACCAAAAATTTACACCACTAAAATGATATTGCCAAAGGTTTTCCAAACCACCCTAGTAACCAAAAAGACCAGAAGATCTCCACCATGAGCTTGTCTTTCATGGTACCATAATCCTACATTACCTTTATTTGGGGAGTACATGTAGTCATGTGACTCATGCACAGTCAGCCAGTCAGGTCCACAGGAAATCCAAAGTCTATTACTGTGCTTAATTGAACACACTTTGAATTGAAACACCCAGCCAGACCTTATAAAATTGCAAGATGGTCCTATTCTAAATTCGGTATTCAGGATTGTAAAGGGAAGATAAAAGACATTCAAAAAATGAAGAGCAGTGACACATTGACAGATAGAGCCGATGATTTAGAGGAAGCACTGGTCAATAAAGCGGAAACACACAATAAAGGGTAACAATTAGAGCTTTACTTCAATTTAACCAGTTTCTTTTCTTGCATATAAAGGGAAGCATTGAGAAATGATTTCATCAGCTATACTAGCAACAAAAAGTAAAGATAACTTTCTTAAAATCAAGGAAAAGAAATTACTTGATTGTGCAAATCTACAGCCTTGCAGCAACGCAGCCAACGCTGCCATGTCACAGCAAATATTTTGATTTGCTCTAATATTTGGTCGATACACTTGGCATAAGACAGAGTTTCCTTCATCTTAATACCCAATTTCATAATTTTAACAGCAAAACGTTGTTGCCGCAAAGAGAGCCCATCTAACATGTCCTGCATTGAACCAAGATTACTGAAATTTATATTAAGCAGGGAGGACAGAACAGAGGAGAAACAAATGAAAGAAAAGGAATAAAAAATGAGATTATAAGGTATCTACTACCCCCGTTTCATATTAATTGCAACTTTTGCCAAAAAATAGATGTTACACATTATTTGCAACAAAAATTTTTTTTCCTTTTTTAGGTTGCCAATTCTCTCTATCTCTCTCCTCATCACATGCATCCATACTTTTCTCTCTCCATTTTTCTTTCACAAATAAATTTTGCCTAGGAGTTCGTGCAACCCTCAAAGTTGAAAATAATATGTAACAAAGGTAGAATGTTGTTTGAACTACTCAAGTACAGATGCCAATGTCGTCCACAAGCATGCATCCATGTGTCAGTACACTCATACTTGGTTATTGTATATAAAAAAGGTGTACTTCACATGTTCCCCTTCATAATGACACCCTAATATACCTGCCAAAAATCGACTTGACCTGACCCAACCAGCCTAAGATTAGTGGGTTCTGACAAAAAAAAAAATGAACTGAACCCAATGAACGCAGAAATTTTACGGGTCAAATTGGCTAGAACTTGGTTTTTCTAATCTAATCCGACTCAAAACTCATTATTTTTGTAGCAAGATATGAAATCATTAGATTTATCGGCAAAGACTCCAACTATTAGGGCTGAGTTTCAACATAATTTTGTAGGTTAGAAGACAAGAAGTGTAACACCTGCTAGAAACATTATAAGAAAGAAAATTCAAAACTGTAGATGATGTAACTACAGGCCATGTTGACATGTTTGAGCAGGATTTTGTCAATTCTCCACACATAATCAGTACAAAAGCAATAAAATATGTGCCACTCATCATGAAAGAATTGAAACAGGTAGTGAGTCCAAAAACTATATAGAGAGATATCAAGTTGGTTTCATCAAATTTCAAAGATAAATACACTCGTCATAATGCAGATTTGAAGGTTGCACATATAACATAGATAAGAATTCAATAGAATTAGAGAAGGTAACTAATTTCAGATTTCTTATAAGCATCTTGCTCTTGCCTACTGCAGAATGGAAACAGAAAATTGCCAGACACTCTACTCTTAAATTTTTTAACAAAACCTCATCTCATCCTATCCCTATTCATATCTCCTTTTTCTTTAAGGTGTAATCTCATATAACAGCCTAGGTTGCACTGAGTCAAGAAAGGGGACAAAAAAAAATATGGGTACAGGGGCTGGAAACAGAAAATTTAAAATTTAGATGACTAGGGGTACGGCCCAAACATTAACAAAAGTATTGGTATCTTCCCAGATATAGGGATGACTGTCAAACGAAGCACCCTTGCTAAGTATCAAGTATCAACACTCAAATGACATCCAAGGATGCACTAAATCGGGTACTTAGACGGATATGGGTACGTGAACGGGTACAGGATACAGCACAAGAAAAAATTCGAATAAGGGTACGCCAATGTTTTTTTTTTTAAAATAATATATTTTTAAAAAAGGGAATTTCCTACATTTTATAATAGAATACAACATATTTCTATCCAAATGACTATACATTCTAACATTCTAAGTTTCTAATTTATGAAATTAATTTAACATCTTAAGTTTCTAACATTTTAACTTCTGAAATTAATTCTAAAATAAAAAAATAATTCTGAAATTAATCTAATATTCTAAAAAAATAATTCTGATATTAAAAAATAAAAAAATTATAAATGAATGTAACAAATAAATAGTAACATATACACTCTGATGCTAAAAATAATATTGACTAATTCTGATATTAGCTACATAGGAAGTTAGGGTTTCATAAAATAAAAAATGAATAGAGTACAACTAATCTAACTAATTAACAAAATCAAAATACAAGCAACATTCTTAGAGAATGACTGAATGAGCGGAGCAGCGACCAGAGCAGAGCAGCGTTTGAGGAGGAGCACAGGCAACGCAATGGTTGGTTATTCGTGTAGACAGTGGTGAAGGCTGGAGTCGGTGCCCAGTGGCTGAGCAAGGAGAGAGGAGAAGGCGAAGAGAGTCCTTGGAAGAGAGAGGAAGGGAAATTAATGACTAAGAGGAGTAAAAGGAAAAGTATAAAGTAACTATTTTTGGGCCCAAAAGAGCAGTACACGGTCAAATGAACAGGACACGTAACCGTACCTGTACAAGAAAAAAATTAAAAAAAACCTAGACACGGATTTTGACGTGTTGGTATGAGAATTCACGTGTTGTACACGTATCCGTACCCGACACATGATATACACGTACCCGTGCTTCTTTGATGACATCTACAAGATACTACACATATACAGAATTATGGAAATAGAGGGGGGGGGTAAAGAGAGGAAGAACCTCCAATTTTTTGAAGTCAGGAATCTTCACTTGCAAACGACCAAGTGCACTCAAGAGGGTTCCAACACGCTCAGTGCTGACAGGAAAAAAGAAAGAAAGAAAGGGAGTTAATATTCTCTGGCATTATATTCCCAATTATCCACTTCTAAGCACAAAAGTGAAAGATCTTCATGTACAAGGAAAAATAATTTAAAAATTCATAAGAGTCCACATACTCTCATACTAGACTTTTATGCACGCTTTGCATGCGATGATATTTTAAATACATATATTAATTTGTCTAAATAAAATAAAATAAAGGTTAATTATTCGAAAAATTGAAAAATCTGTCAAATTCACATTCATTCATATAATCAGAAACAAACTTTTTTCCTTCTCATTCGATCATCCCACAACAATAAACAAAAGAAAATATTTAATTTATTTTGCCATATTCTATTGGCTACCAAATTTTTAAGATAATCAAAATGCAAAATTTTTATTTGATGAAATATATCAATATGGATGTCTATTCATAGAGAATTTAAAAATATGAATTTTGGTATTTTTGTTTTATTTTTTTGAATTTTATATTTTGTACTATTTTCATTTTAAAAAGTACAAAAATTGTAATAAATTTCTTTAATAATTAGGAGTGATGGAAATTGAGATTTTAGAAAATTTTGAGGGGTAATATGGACTTTTCGAGGGGGGACACCATGGCTCCCCCCTTGGCTTATATAATAGAGATATACATACTGGCCAAATGACCACTGAGGCACTGACAGTATGAACTATGAAATCCCAACGGGCTGTATTTTGACTATATATCATATTTGTTTCCTGTGGTCAGAATGTAAAATATTTCAAGATGCTTAAAACTCTCGTTGCTTTGTAGCAACAAACAATCCGATAATCTACAGCCTAGATTATGCAAGCAGAAAGATATTGCATGTTCAACCCAAAAGAACAAGAATGCACTACTGCAAACTCGGAGTATGATACTTGACTCAGTTATCCCTGCGTCAAAATCACCGATTAGGTGAAAATTTTCCATGATTTTGGCAGAAAAATAAGTGTCCAAGTGTCCTACTCATGCCAAGTGTGGAGGATCCAACACGAGTAATTGAGGTGAAATTTGCAGGGGCAAGTAACATAGGCTATAAAGGAGCTCTCCATTTCAAGTGTTGACTAGTTCCTACAAGTCATAATATCTAACTTAAGGGCATCAACTTGTATTTATAAACTAGTTTTTCTAGAAAAATTTTTCATAAATGGAGAATCTTAAAGCACTTCCCAGTAAATTTTACAGTGCCAAAAACCAGCTCTGCTAGTCACAATGGATTTACTAGTCATACATATGTCAGTTGTCACACACACCCATTATTTCAAATGGGTGCTGCTGCTACTTCACTCTTATTCCTCCAAGTAAAATACAATAATACAAACCCTGGAAGAGCCCGAAACACTCACACCAGGCACTTCCTATGAGTTAAACACCATAAACTTTGTCCAAGCCACATCAATAGAAGGCATTGTTCCTGTTTAAAGAAGAGCTTAAAATTTGACACTGGTATGAACAAAGGAGTGCATAGATTGTGCATGGTTAGTTGGTTACTTCCGGTAATCATAATCAAGGTCATGTTCACTCTTTGTTCCATAACATTAAAGCAAAAAAGGAAAGATCTTTATCATTACCAATGACCTAACAAAAATACTTTGTGAGATAACATACTATCTAAGGATGATTTCCTAAAGCTAGGTCACTTTTGGGTTCCAAAAATGAAGTTCAAGAAAAAGTCACAAACAAATTATCTGCTAAGGATAGAAATTACAATCATATACATAGTACATACCAGTCATTTGACCAGATCCAAGCTGGGGGTGGCCACAATACATTAGCATAGTCAGGGTATGATCCAATTACGCCAAGATGAGCAGCATCTTCCAAGTGCCAAACTCCAATATGAAGATCTTTGGACTTCAAATTACGAAACAAATGAGAGTCACCATCATACCCGTCATACCCCAAAAAACTTTCTTTTTTAAACAAGACACAATTCTTTCCAAACAAACCATGGAGCTTCTCAGTAGAAGCGGATAAGGAAAACTCAAGACCAATAAAAAAAATCCGATCACCAAGAGTAGTGACCTCAACCCATTTCTTCTTATCTTCATTGATCTTGTAAACCTTGAACACAGGATGGTCTTCCTCACGAACATTACTTCGAACAACTAGATACAAACAGCCTAATGATTCCACCAAACGTTTCCTCCTTCCACCTCCACCACTGATAGCAGGAATAATGACATGAAACACATTCAAGGAAGAAGAACATATCTCAATGTCATAAACCCGTCCTCTACGGTCAATACCTAACAATCTACCCTTAAAATCAACAATATCATCGAAACGAAAACCTATTCCCTCATGTAAAATTTCCCATTGTGTTTGTGCAGCCAAATTCCCATTCTTATCCTCTGAACCTAACCTGAGCAATCCTAATTTACCCTGAGTGGAGAGAACCACAACAAACAATGACCCATTATCCTTTGAGAACAAAACTACCTTACGAACTAACTGAGACCATAATGATAACCTAGTAAACTCGGCATTTTCGCTCATAGAATTACTAAGATTGTAAAATCGACCTAATTCAAAAGCATTAAAATTTAACAAATTGAGGTTTCGAGGAAAATTGACGGGCAAAGAATACGAAAAGTGAGAAAAGGGACGGCGAATACTCACCTTTTGAGGGTTAGATTGATCCACAAAAAGAAGAAAAGCCCTAGGCACGGATGAGGGAAAATCTTGGGTAAGTGGAGGGTGAATAGCGTACACAACAGTGACAGATAAAATGCTATGAGGGAATTTGCCGCAGAAAAGATAGTGATAGGGGTTGCGAAGTGGATAAGGTGGTGACGGGGTAATCAGAGGCAGAAGATGTAAGAGTTTGGGAAGAGAGATGGAAGAAGAATACCATGATTTGCAGACACTGCGAAAACTGAGGGTGTCAATGGGGTTTGGACGAAGGCATTCAGCTATGGCGGATAAAAGTTCCTGAGGGAGGTCTGCCCATGGCGGAATTACACCCATATTGCCCCACTTTCAACACTGCAGTATGGCACAACGGCTTTGTTCAGGGGAGAAAGGATATACTGTAGCCTGCAAATACGCATTCGCAGAGATAGTTGGAGGATCTCAGAAAGTGGGGCGTTGCATATGCAATAATGGATAATTTTATTTTATTTTTTAAAAAAAAAAATGGAAATAAATAATTCACCTTTGTGCATCGGCTCAAAATAATCACACCTTTCATTCATTCTAAAATAATTCCACCTTTGTACCATACTAGCCATATAAATGCGTGCGTTAATTTATAATTTTTTATAAATAAAATGTTATCATGTTTATATTGTAATTTCTTTTTTGTAATTGAATAAGGAACAAAGATTGATTGGTATTAATGTATAAACATTATATTAATATGATTTAATATTTTATACATTACGTCACAATTAATACATAATTATAGTGTTTATTTTGTTATAGATAATTAAAATTAAATATTTTTAGTTGATTATATATGAGTCGAAAAAAAATAACATTTTTCACTTATTATCTATTGAATTCAATTAGAAATGTTATCAATTGCCATGATAAATTTCGAATCAACTCTTTGATGTGAAATTAAACTTTCCTTCTTTTTATTGATTGATATTACTTATTTTTTTCAATTAAATTTTGAGTGAAATATTTAAGGCATATAACAATATACCATTTTAACCTTGTTTAGTATGACAAATAGAAAAAAAAAATTCAAATTAAATTGTATTCATTAAGGGTATTTAAGTCATTTAGAAGGGGGACACCATTGCTCCCCCTTCACTTATATAATAGAGATCTTCTCAAAATGGAACATTACCTATTGTTAACAATGTGTGACCGATTTACCAAGTTAAGTTGCATACGTGTCAACTTCTAAGTGGTCAATACTTTTTTTTCTTTTTTTATAATAATAATAATATATGAACAGCTTATTTGGCATGTTGGAGGTCTTCCTTCATAAATCATAATAGCCCCAAATTCAATCACACTCCATGACAACATTGTTGTTGTGAACGCCATTGGAAACCCAAACTTAACATTATCTCTTGCCAAATCCACCTGCATTTTCATTTTCCTCTATTAATTCATCCCATTAATTAATCATAACAAATTAACCCATTTTATGCTCTGTTTTGGTTTTTCAAACCGTTGAATTAATTTTTCTTTTCCCATTCCAAACAACAAAAATGAAAACCCAACAATTTTAGGAAAAATTGCGAATATTAATCCGAAGTTTGGGCCATCTTCCGCTACTAATCCCAACTTTGATTTATTTCTGATTAATCCGATGTTTGTGGGTGGTCTTCCAATATTAATCTGATGTTTGTGGTGATCTTTTAATATTGATCCAACACTTTTGAATTTTGGAAGACCATCCACAAACTTCGGATTAATATTGGAAGACCACCAACAAATTTCGGATTAATCAGAAATAAATCAAACTTCGGATTAATAGTGGAAGATGGCCCAAATTTCGAATTAATATTTACAATTTTTCCTATTTTATCTATTTAAATTTTTTCCCTGAAAAAAATTGAGAAAATTGAAAAAAAAAAAAAAAGAGATTGTGGGCATCTCTCAGTGGCGGATGGACTAATAATTAGGGGGGGGCACTGGACCCCACTTGGGCCTTAAAAATTCTGATGAACAAAAAAAAATCTGCACTAAAAATATTATATATTTAAAAATGACCTCGTTTACCGCTAAAAAGTGACCCCATATCTTTTAATGAGTAAAACTTACTTGGAATGGTAGAACTCTTCCCTCTATTTTAAGGAAAGTGAGAGAGAAAATAATATTTTATTTTAAAATATTTTTTTACAGTATTTCTAAAACAAGAGACTGAGGAACTGAAAAGTTACTATTATTTTTAATCTTTTCAGTTTCCTGATATCTTCTTGACTTCTCTTGACTGTCTCGACAAAAAAAAAAATATATAAAACTTCCCTCTAAGCCTTTGCTCTCTGACTCTCTTCATTTGTACAAATAATCATTGATTATCACAAAGACAAAAGGGAAAAGCATAGCAATTAGGCATTAGTAGCATACTGCATACGCCAAAAAGCATTGACCCTCTTCAATTTGTACAAGTAACAAGCGACGCATTGATATTTGGTAATTTTTTTTGTTCATCAGAGGGGGGGGGGGCACTGGACCCCACTTGGCCTTAAAAATTATGATGAACAAAAAAAAAATCTGCACTAAAAATATTATATATTTAAAAATGACCTCGTTTACCGCTAAAAAGTGACCTCATATCTTTTACTGAGTAAAACTTACTTGGAATGGTAGAACTCTTCCCTCTATTTTAAGGAAAGTGAGAGAGAAAATAATATTTTATTTTAAAATATTTTTTTACAGTATTTCTAAAACAAGAGACTGAGGAACTGAAAAGTTACTATTATTTTTAATCTTTTCAGTTTCCTGATATCTTCTTGACTTCTCTTGACTGTCTCGACAAAAAAAAAAATATATAAAACTTTCCTCTAAGCCTCTGCTCTCTGATTCTCTTCATTTGTACAAATAATCATTGATTATCATAAAGACAAAAGGGAAAAGCATAGCAATTAGGCATTAGTAGCATACTGCATACGCCAAAAAGCATTGACCCTCTTCAATTTGTACAAGTAACAAGCGATGCATTGACGCATTGATATTTGGTAATTTTTTAATTAATTTTCATTTTTCGTTTTTTTATTTTATTTTGTTCTAAGTTTTTCGTTAGATTATTTAAATCATTATATATTGAAAGGGATATATGTGAGACTATTAGCAATGAAACTATTATGTATCACTTTCAAAATATGAAACCTTGAGGACAATTACCTTAGACTTCTATTTTTATATGTATTTTATATAACTTTTTAAGACAATATAATTGCGGAATTTTTTTCTAATAGTTTTTTTTATGATACTTCATTTTAATAGTGACCCCAGTGTGATTAATTTCTGGATCTGCCATTGGCATCTCTGTAATTATGAGACGCAAAGCATGAATGGAAGTGAATGCTTTTGTGAGGGTTGTTATGGTGGTAAGGGAGGTGGCCATTGCAGAGCAGAAATAAGCTCAAAAAAATGAGGATTACAAAACAAGGCAGCTTGAAGAAGAAGACGCCATTGATTTTTGGTTTTAAAGGGAAAAAATGGAGGTGAAAAAAAAGGTTATTGTTTTATGAGTGAAAGAGGATAGAGAAAAGTATAGATTTGGAAATGAGTAACCAACCAACAGCTGCCCTGCTTCTTCTTCTTCTCCTGAGCGTGGCTAATTAGGGCAGAAGAACAGAAGGTAGTGAGAGGGTGGGGGAGGATGAGCAAATTGTCACAAAGACTAGAGATGAGCAATGAGGAAAATGGGTTGGATGAAGAGGGGAAAAATAAAAAAATTGGGTTAATTAAAGAGAAAAAAGAAAAAGATAACCTGTTAAGAAGGTTCTAGTTAAAAAGGTCTATTTTGAGAAGATATGGTACAAAGGTGAGATTATTTTAGAATAAATAAAAGGTGACAAAGATGGGATTATTTATTTCCATTTTTTCCAAAAACATACAAGTATGAAAATTATGTGAAAATTACTACACAATTTCTCAAAATTCTAAAAAATTGATTATACTCTTAAAAAAAATACTTGGATCATGCAACGCGTAAACTAACATTTAAACTATCACAATACATTTAAACATTAAAAATTATAATGACAACCCACATCTATATTTTAAAGTAATACAATATTTTTTTTCCAAATCATCTTTTACTTGCACACCACTTTTATTTATCATAATATAAATAAATTTCACAAATTATTTTTTCTTCAAATATTTACACCAGGTATGAACTAGATGTTTCTCATGTCAATTTATTTAATTTTAAATTACTACCTTAGATGTTGTAAAATAAGCATTACTACATCAATAAAAGATTTTTATATTTCAACAACAAATATCACAAGGAACATAAACGGTGATTGCAGACTTATTTATCTTTGAACTAAATTAGGTAGAGGTAACCAGTGACCACTAATCATTCAACGTGTTCACCGATTGAGCATAAGCACCATCAAGACCACAACTTGTTCATCTACTTACAACTTACACCAAGAAAACCTCGCCATACATGTCTTTGAATGGGGTTGAGGTGCATGCTAGCAAAGGAGAAAAAAAAACCTTGAATATTATTTGGGGAATATTACCCCTAAATATTATACTCCCTCAATAACATATTAATAACAACGATTTGACATTTTCCTCTATACTTTATATCAAATCGTTACCATTAATATGTTATGGGACGGGACATCTATATATCAGAATGGATAAGAAAAATAGCATCATGGACATAATCATTCCATGAAATAAGAAAACATCATATTACATCATTACATTACATGTATTACTATTTTAATTCATGATGTTTCATAATACCAGTATAGCTATTTCTTCATTGCAGAAGGTGAGTACCCTGCCATTCTTTCACGCTGAACAGATCGAGGAACAAAGGTCAAGCCACGGTTGTGCCGACGTCCAAAGCTGATGGATGTTGGCACAGTGTCAGAGGTACTTAATTTGGAGATAGCAGAAGTGAGGCCCTCCATGGTCTCATCTTCTGACAGCATTGCATTTGAATCTTCCTCTTTGCAAAGAGCTTGTTTACGCCAATGTTTCTGCCTCTGTTTCTTGGATGGATGCGCTTTCTTTTGAAACTCAAACGTTTTAGGAAATTGGTGCTTGCCCATAAGATGTTGATGCCGGTCTTTGTAACTCTTAAATTTCAACTCACAATTTTCTACCAAGCACTCGTACTGGAAAAAAAAAAATCAATCTTGCAATCAGAAATTGGCTTCCAGAAAATGTGCATTGACAAACACTAGTTCATCAACATGGTCATTCAAATATTAACTTATCATCGATAATTTTAACTATCTGTGGAGGTCTATTAGCAGGTTTGGAAGGAAATTCTAGCATCATCAAGTTACCAAGTGAGTCTATTGCTACAGTTCTGTGTTTCCAACATATATAAGATGTAGTCACTTAGGTTCCATTGACCAAGAAAAATACTAATTTGTAAATGTTTCTGTTTTATTAAGAATGGAAAACTATTTCAAAAAAGAAAAGATGGAAAATATTTTTTCCATGGAAGAAAAATAATCATCTCAAGTTCTCAACGGTAAGAAAATCTTTAATTTTCGAAAGGAAGATAATACCAAAATTTCTATCTTATTTCCTCTAATCCTGCTTTCTTTCCTTCCATCTGTCCTTTCCAACCTCTACTTTTTCTTTTATGGAAAAAAGCAAAGCAATATTAATTTTCAAATCTATTCTCTTGAAAAGTATTTTTCACTGAACTTTTTTTTTCTCCAAACAAACATAGGCATTGCATCGTATCATACAAACAAGAAAGCTTCATCTATATATAGCTAGATGAGGTAGAAAGTATGTATGAGGATGAGTTAAGAAATATATGGTACAGAATTACTAACCATGGCAAAACCCCTTGCAACTTTGGCTTTAAAGTAAGAATCATGCACTTCTGACACATGTATGCTAAGCAAGCGATGTGTTGGATATGATTTATGGCACACTGAACAGGATGCAGTATGGCATGAATTATAATGATCCTCGAAGCCCTCTAATGAATTTACACGTGCACCACAACCAACAATTGGACAGGAAATCTCCCTGCAATCAAGGTATCACATAAGGTAGGATAATCTAAATCATGTCATACACAACCAACATGAAGCAATAACTTCAAAAGATGACTCTGGAAATTGCAAAATATTTCGGACCCTTTTATATTGTATACATTTCATAGCAGTTTATATTAGGCTATTAGCCACATCAGTAGAATGGACATTGGATTTTACCATGTAGAGACATTATAAGATGTAAAATCTTAAAAAAAATGACAGAGCTAATTGTATGGAATTACCGCTCATGATCTTCCATGTCAAGAATTTGTAGCTTATCATCTTCAGTCAAGTCCAATGCGACCTGGACATGGAAATCAAGTCAAACACAAGAAAGAAGAGGCCACTATGCAGTATCGAATGATGAAAAACAAAGTAATTCTGCTTTATCACTAATAATAAAAGGCAAACATTCCAAATAGAGGTTAAGTGGCCACTATGCAATATCGAATGATGAATAAAGGTAATGAAGACAACAAAATTGAAGAAACAATTGAAATCTGGTATGCGTGGACCTCGAAGACTGACTATTAGATGTAGTCTCGAACTTGCATTTTATTTTATTTTTTTTACAAAAAATATAAATTCGCGTAAAGCATCCAACTCTAGTAAATCTTTGTTGGAAAAAGTGCCAGGTGTTTGGGCCTAATGTATATTTAGTCCAGTGTTTTTAGTAAGTAGCAAAGAATACAGGTCATTTGTTATTAAAATGTAGCTTGTCCTTACTGCTAGGTGTTTTAAGCTGGAAAGTTGTAGTGAAATGAGAGGAATGCAGTAGCTCTATGAATTGAAGGTGAATCCTCCTAGGGATTTCCAACTGAAAGCCGCCATATATAAGGTGTATTTAAAAACTGTAAAAGAAAAAAAAAAAAAAACTAAATGAAAAGGAGAGAATATCAATATGAAGAACATTTTCACCTAACTTTGCTCAGTGCAATGCATTTTTTGCAAATATTAATTGCAACAATTGCTACTTTGTCATCATGGTATTAGAGCTAGTTTCCTGGCAAGTCTCTTTCAGCTTCTTTGTCAAGTTATTCTGTTCTGGTAGTGTAGTATTGGTGTAAGTTAAAAACAAAAAAGGGGGAAAATTCAGTAGAGATGAGTAGCAGTAGCATTGAGGTGAGTAGTTCTTTGTATCTACACTCGTCATACGGGAGTATGTTGGCAGTGCACAACTTAAGGAGAAAGAAATAGGAAATGGAATCACTAGTGAGAAGTTGGAGCAACTCATAAAATTGCTGCCTACCCCCTTAAAATCAGGAAACTTAGAGAGACAGATGAGGAGTTGGAGTGCAATTTTGTAAGCAGAGTAAGTTGCCATTGTGCTGGAAAGAGAGGCAAGTCAATGTGGATAATTGACACAGGAGCATTGGACCACATGACAGACTCATTTCATAGCATGGAGCAAGTAATGGAGGTGCTAAGCAAGCCTAAGATAAGCCTGCCAATAGGTGATGCTGCAGATAACACACAAAGAAAATTTAATGCTGGAAAATGCCTTGAAGTTAAAGAATGAGGTTAATGTTCCAAAACACAGATGGGGATTGTGTTTAAACCTTGAATACCATGTTCCAAGGTGAACATCATCAGATCAGACAATGCCATGGAATTTGAAGATAGGGAGTGCAAACAGTTTTATACTTTTTGGAGATGGAAGTAGTTCACCAAACATCATGTGTAGATCAACCCCAACAAAATGGGAGAGTGGAAAGGAGACAGAGAAATGTTTTGGAGATGCCTTGAGCGATGAGATTTCAATCATTTCAGGCTAGGTCGCTGGGATGCAACAACATTTGTGGGGAGATTGTGTGCAAGCCTCCATGTTTATAATCAACATAATTCTTACAAAATTTCTTTAAGGGAAAAGTCCTTATGATGTATTACATAAAACTAAACGGTATTTAAAAAAAAAATGTTGTTGCCTAACCATGGCATACAATTCTGAAACAGGAAAAGATAAGTTTAAGGAAAGGGGTGTGTGTTAAGAGCCATTATTAGAGTGAGGGCATTTTAGTCAGTCCATAATAAATTGTTACTAGTAGTTAAAGGAAGAATCTAGAGAGGTCATAGAAAAATAACTTTGTCTATATATAGAGGGTATTAGGAAGAGGATATGATGGATATTATGGAGTCTTTTCTTGTTTTCTTAGGAGAGATTCAAGCCTCTTGAAAGCTTGATTAGGGAGAGCATCCACCTCTCGAATGTGGAATTTATCTTTCTAATTCTCTGTAATTCCCATTAAATCAGTCTTTAATCATCTACATTTCTTCTTGCAATTACATATTATTAGATAAATATTTTGTTTAGCTACTCAGTTCATTACAGTATGGTATGGTGACGTGCAAGCAACCTCTGGACAAACATCACAAACTCACAGCAAACCAAGGCACTCCACTGCCAAGGCATGAGAATTCCAGAAAGTGGTAGGCAAGTTGATATACTTGACCATGATGGCATAATCAGACCAGACATCACATACTCAGTATATGTGCTGAGTAAATTCATGCATAGCCCCACTTCTATGCATATGAGGTTTGCAAAGAGAGTTCTAAGATATTTGGTAGGTACATTTGATCAAAGCGTGTTGCTTGCAAATCAGTCCAATGCCAAACTAGTGGTGTATTGTGATTTGTGATAGTGATTGGGGTGGTTGCCCCAACACTAGGAGATCTACATCAGGTTTTTGCCTTTTGCTTGGTAAATCATCTATTTCATGGAAGTTTAAAAGAAAAGAAAGTGGTGGTAAGGAGCACAACAGAGACTAGATAATTAAATAAAGAGCTCTTACATGTACTGTGTGTGAAGTATTGTAGATCAAGTAGTTATTGAAGGAGCTAGGCATGAAGCAAGAGGGATCTACTCATGTTAGATGTGACAACCAAGCAGCAATAGCCACAGTATCCAATCCAGTTCAGCATGAGAAAACCAAACATATAGTCATATAGAGCTCGATTGTCATTTTATCAGAGATAAAGCCAAGGAAGGGGAAATAACACCAGAATATGTGCCATCAACAGAGCAAATTACAGATGTCGTTACTTTCCAAGATGGGCGTTCAGAGAAGTCCTTCACTCTCATCGTGAGGGGGAGTGCTGGACAAGGTGTCATGTGTTTGGGCCTAATGTGTATTTAGTCCAGTAAGCTTAGCTGCTTAGTCCACTGTTTTTACAAGTAGTAAAGACTAGAACTATAGAAGTCAGTTGCTAGAAAAATGTAGTTTGTCCTTACTGCTAGGTATCCTAAACTGGAAATCTACAAGAGTAATGGAATGAGAGGAATGCAGTGTAGTTCTGTGAGGGGAAGGTGAATCCTCTAAGGGATTCCTAACTGAAAGCCGCCACATATAAGGTGGATTAAAGTTCTGTAAAAAGCAGAGAGACATACTAAATGAAAAGGAGAGGAAATATCAGAATGAAGAACATTTTCACCTAATTTTGCTCACATCAGTGCAGAACATTTTGTACAAATATTGATTGCATCAATAACTACTTTGTCATCAAGCTTAATCAAAGATAAATATTCCATATAATTCATTAATAAAAACGTATTCTTTACAGAATGAAACCCTAAAAAAACATCAATTTTCACCTCCACTAAGCACGATACTCTCACATCAAACACATGTATCAAATGAAAAAAATGAAGAACATTATGTTACAGAAGAAACTCAAAAATATAGCCATTTCAGTAACTACGAGCTTAATCGAACCAATCCTATAATTTTAAATCTTGATAAAATTTAAATAAGGAATTACCTGTTTGGCAAGAAGTTGGCGCTCAACGTCTCCAGAAGTAAAAAAGGGAGAATCAGGAGAAAACTTTCGACGAATAGAATTCCAGTATGGAAACTCCGATTCTGAATTGCCATCTGCAATATTCATCGCACCTTTTTCTTTGCAACTTGCAAGGTAGAAAATCAAATTGATATTGATAGGAAAACAAATTCAAATTCTGGGTTATTGTATTGACGTATTGTACCGTTTGATGAAGAATATGGATCATTGATGAACTTTTGAATGAGGGGTTTTTTTTTTCCGATTTTTTTATCCTGTTTTTTCAGATTAGACTGGGCTCGGTGATTGCTAATTTGCTACTTTCGGTAATGCCCAATCCCAACCTTCTTTGTTGTCTAATGGGCCGAGTCTCCGTAATTTTAACAAATTTTCCTAAAGATTTTTAGTGGACTGACGTTATGTTTTGTATTGATTATAAAAATGACGGTAATGAAAATAAATTTATAACCAAATTTAACAGGGAGATTAATTTTCATTCTCATTGTACTGCTAGCTTACTTTTAATTTATCTAATCATAAAATTCATTCACATCTAAATTATGTGCTTTTACATTACATTCTTACTAGCTTTGTGTGCAAGCTTTGCGTGCGACGATATTTTTAATGTATCTTTAAAAATCAAATGTTTTTGTTCGATAAATTGAAATATTTTTTAAATTTACACTCATTCACATAATTGTATACAAACTTTCCCCTTCTATCCAGCCATTCCATAACAATGAACAAAATCGGCTATCAAATTTCTACGATAATAAAAAAGGTAAAATTTTTATATAACAAACTATATTAAAATAGGTGTCTATTTATAGAGAATTCAAAAATATGAATTTTGAATTTTTTTATTATATTTTTACGAATTGTATATTTTGTAATATTTTTATTTTAAAAAATTCAAAAATTGTAATAACTTTCCTTAATAAATAAGAGTGATGTTATATGATTTTTAATAAATTTTTAAGGGGCATTATGGACTTTTCGAGGGGGACATCATAGCTCCCCTTGACTTATATAATAGAGATAATCATAATTTATTACCAATAATCAAATAAGACATTAGAGTAACGTTTAGTTGTCCTAAACAAATTTAATGTATAGGTGATTTATGTAAGATTTTTCGATAATTGATCTAATGTATATCTTAAGTAGAGGTTTTTTTTTTTTTGTCAAGCTTTGGAGGGGCTCGTTTAAGGCCCACTCACTCAAACTATTGCTCAACTAGAAAATTTATTAGAGTTTAGTTTTGGATCATCCAGATAGAGATAGGCAAAACAGAAAATTTTGTTTGAATTAGACCTGGTTATTCGATAAGTTAGCCTAATGGAATGCGACTAAGCCATTAGGGTCAAGGTTATATGTATTTATTGGACGAGGCCTTTAATGGACAAGGTCTTCTTGACCAGGGCCAATACAGGGAACAAATAATAGTCTAATAAATTTTTCAAAAAAGCATTTTGATAAAAATTAAATAACATATTCGTATACATTTGTTTTAACTATTGGCTACCTTAAATTTTATTTATATTTAATATTTTAATGGCTCAACCACTAACGACCCGCTTTGGCTTGACTTACTATTGACCCTTTTTAGCAAACCCTAGCCCGACCCTAACCCACTCAATAAACCTGGTCTAGTTTGAATACCACTTAGATTCCTAGTATATAATTCGCGAAAAACAGGTATACTATACTAATCCTAAATTTATACACAATCAATAGGCATTTGCTTTTTGATTAATTTACTTGCACAAATAGCTAAGTATATTGAATAAGAATTTACTACCAACTAGACCTGATTATTGGGTGGGTCGAGATCAGGCTTTGATTGATAAAGCCTTGTCTATTAAAAGTCATATCCAGTAAATACCTTATAACCTTGACCCTAATCACATTTCATTGAGATACCCTGTTCAATAACCAGGTTTACTATCAACGAACCTTTGGCTCAATGGTATGGCTACTTAATTTGCTTTCCATACCAAAAAATCATTCGATCCCTACGAAAAGCAGTTGGGAGAATGGTTTACAGGTGATTTGTTTGTAGAAAATTAAAGATGTAATTTGTATCAATATAATGGAACTGACGCCATTCATCAACTACAATAAACATTTATTCACTTCGCAGAATTGGTTTGTTTGGACTATTTAAGTTGCACGTGAAAAGAGGAGGATAAGTTGATAACAAAAAAAGAATACAACTCGTGAAAAAGAAAAAAGTAATGAATTATAAAAATTAATCTCTATCTTCTACCATCGGCTTAACTTTTTGATTGACTTAATTCTTGGACATGATAATCAGAACCTTAAGACAAACCTTGTGTTCATTTATTGTTGTAATAACCCGGAATTTTGGGCCAGAAAATTTCGCGGTTATTAATGTGTTTTCCCTAGAATTTTATCTCATAACCGGCAGCTCATGAAGTAAAACCGGTAGCATAGAACCGGCAGCTTGTGAAGTAGAACCGGCAGCATGTGAAGTGGAACCGGCAGCTTGTGAAGTAAAGCCGGTAGCATAGAACCGACAGCTTCTGAAGTCCAAGACCGGCAGTTATGAAGTTCAAACCGGCAGCTGTGAGGCCTCACCTTCAAAACTGGCAGCCTACTTTAAAAACTGGCGGCTTCATCTTGAATTCTCAATTGGGCCAAGGACCCATTTCCCTCCCTTGTTAGGCCTTAGCCGGTCCTCCCTTTTTTTTTTGGGCTAAGTTTGTTTATTTTAATATTAGTTAATATTTTTGGATAACTAAATAATTAATTATTTTAAAATCATTTTTTTTTTTAACTCATTCAAAAGTTTGTTGTTGACTCAACAAACTTCTTCCCCCTTCCCTCTATTTGCACGGCTGCCCAAGGGCTTAGATTAGGGTTTGGTCATTTTTGTTGATTCCTTTATATAGGACCCCTTCACTTCATTTGGGTCCTATTTTGCTCTTTGCTTCAAACCCTAAAGAAAGTTACAACTTTTCTCCCTTCCTTTCTCCTCCTATTTCAGCCGAGCATAATTGTTACCTTGGATTAATTTTGCGATTTAAGGTAACTGGCTTTCTCATTTAATTATAGGGTAGCTATTCACATAGTTAATTAGGGATTAAAATCATGAAAATTGTAGGAATTTGATAATGTTTTGCCTTTGATTGTCGAGTGGATGTGTGATGAAATCTTGATTTATTTTCATATATTTTCATGATCTCATGTATGAATCTTGTTTGTTCTATTAATTAAATTGCATAATTTAATTCATGAATAATTAAGTTGGTTCGAAAATTGGCATGAATTGATGATGATTATTTTGATTATTTTTCTTGATGTTTGTCGAGTGATACAATAGGAATTATGATGTTTTCTTGAATTTTATATGCCAATCTTGATTGTTTGATTAGTCTAATTTGCATGTATAAATCTGAATTAATTATTATAGTACTCGAATTAATGCATGAATAATTTTAAAATTTGATTCTTGGTATTATCTAGGATTGTCGAATGGCATGATGAATTTTAGTTGAGTTTTTGAAATGTTCCTTGATTAATTAAAGCATGATTATGATGTATTTTAGTTAATTAAATTAATATCATGTATACTTTAAAATCTACTTACTCTCGGGATTTTTCCCGAGTGAGCTAAAGATTAAGATTATTAAAAGTATTATTTTTGGTTTATGAATGCCGTGAAGATGATGATGAATTGAAGCATGACTAATTTAAATCTTGATTCTTGATTTTAATCATGTTAAATGATGTTAGTATGATTTTTATGAATATTGTCTATTTAAATTAATTATTTGATGTTAATTAAATTTGTATACTTTATTGAATAATTTTGGTAAAATTTGTGAAAATGTCGAGTGAAGTAAAAATAGGAAAAATGGAATTTTAATCATATTTTGGGTAATTTTAGTAATTAGATGGATAATTAATTTAATTTGAGGAATTTATTTAATTGTTGTTCTAATTTTGGAAAATGCCGTGTGGAATAATTGAAATAGTCTTATTTAATTAATTTTGACTTATTATTAATTTAGGGATAATTTAATAATAAAAGTTACGGTCAAAATAATTATTAGGGATAAGTTGTAAAGTGTAGGAATAAAAAGGAGTAATATTGGTATTATTGTGATAGGGCCGAATTATTACTATAATATTAATATAATTATATTGTATTGGATAATGTTACAAGGTTAATATATAATATTAAGGTTAGTATCCGAAGGGATAGGGTTATAAGTGTATGTATATTCCAAGAATAGTATTATATAAGAAATGAAGTTGCATAAGACATTATTAGGGATAAGAAATGAAACAGAGTAATAGCTATACATGTTATGTTTCGGTCTCTGGCTAGGAAAGACTTGGTATTTAAGGTGGCCAATATACGTGCCGCACCTCTCTTTCCTGGGACTCCGAACATTTCATTTCCTATTACGGTCACCTAGTATCATCCTAATATATGATATGATTAAATTAAATGAAGATATAAGATACAATATGGACGCCCACCTGATGATACACGAGTCGTTAGTGGGTTAAGTCAGAGCCACTGCTCAATGGGACGAACACACGAGTTCCCCGAGTAGTTTTGGGTCTTAGAATATGTAGTCGTCTAGTAGTGGTACACGAGCCGCTACTAGGAGTTATGGCCATAGCTTAGGCTTAGTGGTGAAACACGGGATCCGCTACGGGTTGAGTACACGAGCTCCTCCCGGCATGTTCTAGGAAGTTATGGTGAAACACGAGATCCATAACGAGTTATAGTGACCGGTCCAACGAAGATGATATGTGATGATCATATGATTGATAAGATGAAATCATAAGATGAAGTATAAGATGATTTCTAAAGAAAGATATGATATGATAAGATTATGATAAGATATGATTTATGATGATATGATATGATTATGATAAGATTTATATGATGAAGGGAATGTGATGAAATTATGATTTAATTTAAGAAGGGTTAAGAATAAGTTAAGGATTGAAGATGTATAGTATAAGGTATAAGTTGGTATGTTGTAAGTCTTCCGCTGTGTATTTCTGTATTTATGAGCATGTATGTGTATGTATAATTATACGGATGTGGTATGTATTCTAACCGTATTTCTGCAGGGGTATTTATACGTATTTTTATACGTATTTGTATACGTAATTTATACGTACTTTTATACGTATTTGTATACGTATTATATACGTACTTTTTATATGTATTCTTGTACGTACGTTTATACGGAATTTGTGTATTGATGTGTAAAGCATGTATTAAATTCTTTATAGTTTTTATGATATTTTTCTATGCTATTATGTGTTTGGTGGTCCCTCGGTTAAATGGGACAGCCTAGTTACTCGCCACTGACTGTGGACCCCCCCTCAGTTTCAGGTGATGTTGCAGCAGATTAGAGCGGGCTTCGCCGGATGGGCTTGAGAGTTTAGGCCTTTATTTTTAAAGTTTCTAGTATTGCCAGAACAATTTAAACCTTTATTCAGTTTATTATATGTTCCCAGCATGTTGGGACAGTATTTCAGACATTTGATGTAATGACAATTAGTGGTTTATTCCGGATTTTAGCAGTTATATTAATAAAAGATATTTCTTTCATTTAATTTGTTTAATTTATTGTTAATATGATTAAGTAATGATCCGAATGTCGATTTCCCTTCGTAAATCGACAAGCTAAAAAGTCGGGCCGTTACAATTGTATTTCTAATTGACCACATCCTATTATTAAAGTGATAAACAAGTTTGTTTTTATAAGGTATTTGGGGATGTTTCTTCTACAGTCATCGAAAAACGACCACCAAAGTTAAAATAATTTAGACCGTCAATCTTTGTAATTAGATTTGACTTTTTAAATAAAAACAAACATTTTAAATTATTTTGTTGTGATATTAATTCATTTTTTTTTTATTTTTTGGGATTTATCTAAACTAATTTCAGATTTTTAATTTAATTTTTAAATCATCAAAATCTAAAATTAATTTAGGTAAATGCAAAATTATAAAAAAAAAAATGAACTAATATTACAAAAAAAAATGTATATCATTTAAAAAAAATAAAATTCAAATTTAATTACCAAAATCAACTTAATTAACATAGAAAATCAACGGTCTAGATTTACTTAATTTCAATGATCATTTTTTCGAGGACTATAGAAGAATTTTCAAAATATTATTGAAATTCGGCTTACAAGTTTGCATATTTGCATTACAATGCATTTCTTGCGTTAGGACTTAGGAGATTATTTTTCATTGGTGTAGGTCCACCGACATTTTGTAATGAGAAAAATACTGAGATTTGTTAGTGTGTCAATGCCATGTTATCTTGAGACAATTCATCACTTGTTCAAACCCATACGTCACCCCATAATCAAAGTACAAACACCACCTACTCTCACTAATTTATTCAAGAAGATTAGCAGCATATAATTAGAAATAAACACTAAATTATGAATATAATCATATTTTTTATTGCAAATATAATCATTTGTGAATATATATACTTCCTCCGGGTTTCAAAAAAAACGCAACAAACATATTTGCACATATTTTAAAGAAGAGATTTTAAAGAAGAGATTTAAAGGTCTAAACGATCAAATTAATATATGTAATTTTAAGACAAGTAACCTATAATATCATTCTTACTTGTGTTAAAATTATTTTGATTAATTTACTCATATACATTCTTAAATCACTTCTTTAAAATGCGTGCAAAATGATTTATTGCGTTTTTTTTTTTGGAACGAATGAAGTATAATAATTAATATATAATTGAGTTTTTTTTGGGGCAATGGGCAGGAAAACAATCAAGATCTGAAGGAAGAGTTGCGGCTATTGGTCAAGCTAGCTATTACTCACCTTACCTTATTTTTATGCTTTAAAAGTAATCTAATAGTATGAAAATTTAGTACGTACCTAAATTTGTACCTTTTTTTGTGGGATGGTAAACTTGCTCCTAATTTTTTTCTCCTCTCATAGGAATACCATGTCATTGCCCGAGGTTAGGGTGCTTATAGAAAGAATTGAGTCCAAACTTTACTTATCTCGACTCGTGTTTATTTAACTTTATTCGAACTCGATCGAGCCGAGCTCAAAACTTAACGAATCGAGTCTTTAACGAGCTGAGCTAAGCTTTGACTTCGTTATCAAGCGGTTCACAAACAAACTTGATCTATCATTATTTTTAGTTTATTTGTCTACTGTTTATTTTATTAATGAAAATTCTTGATTTTTTTGTTTACTTTTTAACAGTAACGATATTAGAATATCTAGAACAAATATGTATTTTTAGATTCAGACATAATACTATTTCAATACGTAAAAGAATAACGTGTCTATGCATGAACTTTTCGAGCTGAGCTTAGCATAACTCAGCTTGGCTCGAAAGCTTGGCTCGTTAAAGTCTCGAGCCAAACTCGAATTCGATTCGAGCCACAATAAACCGAGCTTTGACTGAACTTTGAAGAGCCGAGCTTAAACTGTTCACAAACAGACCAATCTTCATCGTCACAATTTTGTACATTAGAGTTCCTGTAAGATAACTTTATTTGACCCGTTTGTAAGATATTTCTGGATATGGACAGGCAGGACAGCCACCTAAGATTGAACGATGCTGACATGGCTGAATTTTATTGACTAATCAGCAAACTAGCTATTTAAAAAGACAATACTACTAGTACTATTATTTTCTACCAAAGAGTCTTTATAACAAAGCTGGATATCTTCTTAACTAGACCACAAAAGTGTACAAAATCCCTCTCAAACTTTTTCTTAATCAAGTTTCTTTAAATATTGTACCTTATATATTGACAACCTGCTACAACAAAATTGTTTTCAAGAGAGATCAATGAAAATGGAAGTATGGAAAAGACTCTGCTTATTTTTGGTGATCATTATGGTAATCTTTGAGGGAGGAAAAGCAAAAGCTCAACTTTCTGAAAATTTCTACAGCAAAACTTGCCCTTCTGTGGAAAGTGCAGTAAAACAGGCAGTAACAAAGAAATTCAGTCAGACTTTTGTTACAGCTCAAGCAACCCTTCGTCTGTTTTTCCATGACTGCTTTGTCCAAGTAATGCATGCATCAGATTACTCAGTATAGTACTTCCTCCGTAACAAAATAACTGCAACGATTTGGCATAAAGTAGAGAACAAAATGTCAAATCTTTGCAGTTAATATGTTACGGATGGAGTAGTAAATTATAGTTACTCATTTTACTAGAATTTATCCAAAAAAATCTGAACTTTTTACAGTTTTACTCTTGGTTGAGATTGTTTACCTCAATCTTGTTTTGTGATGCAGGGGTGTGATGCTTCAGTCATGATTTTTTCACCAAATGGCAATGCAGAGAAGGATTCACCTGATGATCTTTCGCTCGCAGGAGATGGATTTGACACTGTTATAAAGGCCAAACAAGCGGTTGAAGCTGTTTGCCCCGGTGTAGTCTCTTGTGCTGATATTTTAGCTCTTGCTGCTAGAGATTCTGTAGTCCTGGTAATCAGCTAATTTTCATTTCTTCATTAACTTAGTAATGAAATATTACCTCGGTTATAGATTAGATGCAATAAAGATTAAAGGGTGAAATTATACTATTATTTGTGAGATATAAAATATTCATTTGTCGCATTTAATCTGTTACAGAATTGGTAAATTTTTTTAGGGAGGGGGGGACTTAAGAAGTATTTTTCAAGGAAAAAAAAAATGCAAGTTATCTAGGTCAATTGAGAAGACATTATTGGCTTTTGATAAGGAAATTAAACACAAACTATTTTACCACTGTTCGTTGTAGCCTGTAGGATCAATCAAAAGATCAGAAAACTCTAGGAACATATGTGCAACTTATTTTAGAGACGACATTAAGGCCCTATTCTTTTGGACTTAATTTCAGACAAATTCAATCCAATTCAGGTTAGTTTTGTCCAAAAGAACAGGGCCTAAGTTTTGGCAAGTTTCGGTAAGTTCAGATAAGTCAAATCAAGCTAAATTGAACTCACTTGCGGAAAAGTTTTGATAAGCAAAAAAAAATGTGATTTCAGACAGGAGGCCCTTCATTCAGTGTAGAACTTGGACGGCGAGATGGACTCAGGTCTAAGGCATCAGATGTACCAGGAAACCTACCAGAACCAACCTTCAAGTTTGACCAGCTAATGAGCATGTTCACCAAGCAGGGCTTGACACAAACTGACCTTGTCGCGCTCTCTGGTGCCCACACCTTAGGAGTAGCTCACTGCTCAAAATTTTCAAATCGGATCTATAATTTCTCTCCAACCAACTCTATTGATCCTTCTATGAACCCATTATATGCCCTACAGTTACAACAACAATGCCCACCAAATGTGAATCCAAACATTGTCATCTCAATGGACTCACTTACTCCAGGAACATTTGACAACTTATACTACCAGGACTTGATTGCAGGAAGAGGAATGTTTACTTCAGACCAAGAGCTCTTCACTAACCCTGCTTCTCGACCTACAGTTATCGATTTTGCTAATAATCCTTCCAACTTTAACGCGGCCTTCATCAGTGCTATGAGAAAGCTCGGTAGAGTTGGGGTGAAAACTGGTAATCAGGGTGAAATTAGAAGAAACTGTGCAGCTTTTAACTCGTGAAGTCAATGAAATAGTGTGATCATCACGATTGTCATATTCAAGGATAGTGTATATAACACATTCTTGGGCCTCAATTATCAGCTCTGATACCATGTTAAAGGATCATCTAAACCAAAAGCTTAAGCTGATACTTGAGGCCCAAGAATGTGTTATATACTCTATCATTCATTATTTATCTGGCACTATAGACTTTAAGTTTATCTGTCAATGTATTTGCATGAAATTCTTTTTTTTGTAAATGGTAACAAAATTGTATTAGCCAACAAGCCAAGTGTGGAGTGCTTCCTTCTCTTATTCTATTTCCAAACAAAAAAAAAATGTTTGCTTTAGTAACTGTACGAAATGAGTAAATGATAGTTGTATAATTCTTGCACTTGAATGAATTGTTGGAAGAGAGAATTTCATTTTACGTGATGAAATAAAAATTCTTGAATTGAATGCAATTTGCTATGTATATAGGCAAAATATTCCACATACAACTAAATAAAGTAAAAGGTACATCCATCAAAATCAAACAGCTTGTGGTTTACATTTGTATTTGGAACCATACCAATCTTAATACTTTATTGGTATTATACTATTATTTTGACAAGTATATAGTATATTTTGAGTTAAGACTTTAGAACACAAATGTAATTTTAAAAAATTGGTGGACCAAACCGGCATTGCCTTCTTTCATCTCAAGTTCGGAAAGGCGGTGGGGAAGTAGTAAAGCAGGGTAAGCTATGCTCTTATCCTACTGCTAAGCTTATTCCTTTATTTACTCATTATCAGAATTAAGAAGCAGCTCTCTCCATTATCTATTCATTACTTCCTTGCTTCTTGTTTCACGTTCGGGCGCCCTACCAAGGGCTCCCTTCACTGGATTCTAAAACCGTAGCTGCATTAACTGCATTTTTTAATATACTTTCTATACCATCTCTGCCGCCAAGTAAGCGAGTCCCCCGGACTCACTCACTTGAAAAGCGTTAACTGCAATCCCCCCAACCCCCCGCCGGGGGGCATTTACGTCTCGTCTCTAACAAAGAGCCGGTTCTTCGCCCTTGCCTTTCCCAAAGTCAAGTGCTTTAACCTACAGCTTGAAGCTTGCACAGATACTTCATTGAGGTACGTATCAGATACCGATACGATACCGACACTTCTAGAATACCCGATAATTTTCACCATTGTTAAAATTAGTTTTTGATATGTTTTTCTATGTATTTACTCAATTTTTTCAAATTTCCATATACTTTTGCAATATTTTTCTTATCTTATTTTAATAATTAAATTAAAGTATTCCAAATGGTATTGAAAATTTAATTAAATTTCTTAATTTTTTAAGTATTTAATAATATGCATTTCTTGTACCCACATCCCATATTTCTTAAGCCAACGTATTACATACCTGTTTCATATTCGTCTCGGTTTCCTTACCCGTATCCATGTAACTTAAATAGTGGATTTTTTTAATTTGATAGATTTGATAAATGGGTCTGGGAAGCCTAATACGGGGGAGGAGAGTCCGGTCAGTTACAAACCTAAGGAGCCTCCTTCCCAGAAGCAATTGGTGATTGGAATAACTCCTAACCTATATGTTTGTTTATTCGATTCTCTACTTTTTTTTCCCACACTTTGTGCACACTATAGGGGTTCAACACCCCATCCCCTCTTCTCACTAGCTACTCACTAGCCTCACTAGTGATCTGAATGTCATTAGAATTTAGTGTTAACTAAAAAGGCAATCAGAAACGATCCTCATCCGGCCAAGGCAAAATCTTGCTTAATTAAACTCAGTTTAGAAGAGACCCATAATGTTAAATTTGATAGAATCTGATAAATGGGTCCGGACAGCCCAAATACGGAGGATATTTGGTTACTTACAAGCCAATGAGGGTTCTTCCCAAAACCAATTGGTGATGGAAAGAGTAACTCTCATACTTATAAGTTTGTTTATTTTCTCTACTTTCTCCAATGTGGATCCTCACCGGTGCATACATATATGCAGTTCAATAAGATTAAATGAAGAAAGTAACACAAACCCTGGCCTGCATGTATTACTACTCAGGGAAAGCCAGGATTACAGTATATCATATAATCAACAGTTCTGGTTGTAAATGCAATAAAAAATGAATACAAAGGACAGTCAAGCAGATGTAGTTTACAATTTCAAGACTTAGTTGACAATAGTGTACTCATGCATAAAAAAATGAAGTACTGGGTGTCACAAATTTATTTATATTAATACATCTTAAGTGCGTAATATCTTTATGGCCCTAGCACATTTTATTTCAAGAAAAGGGATGGAAAAAATCCTCTCTGAGAAATCCTCAATAAAATCAATCACTGCACCAAAGCAATATCAAAATGCTAATTATCTACCAAAGCAACTAAAACAGGTTTTAAGAAAATCTGTTGCAAAAGTATAGCTGTATGAGAAAAGGCTCCTGTCTGTTACATTTCACTGTTTATAGATTTCACCATAATTTGTAGCAATAGTGCTGCAATTCCAATATTTCTTTAACAATTCCAGGTAGAAGCTGATTGTGCATAGTACCAATAAGTTACTGATATCCTCCCAAGTTCCTGATTCATGTGGATGATGAATGATGAGCATGTTTTCTAATTTCATTTAATTCCATTTCCTGTCTTGCAGTCCTTATAGGTTATATATATAAGCATTTTACTGTTATTGAATAACTAAAGATTAGTAAATGAGAAGTGAGGAACTATGTTACTTGGACTCTTTAATCCATCTCAAGGAATGTGTCGGACACTCGACCCTTAGACCTTAGATTGACACCTGGACACCTTAATTCAAACAAAAAAAAATCATATTTTTCATAAATTGTTGTGTCCGGCACTTGGACACATACCATTGTCTCATACTTCTAGCAGAGTTCGAGTAACATAGGTGAGGAATACAACGGAGAAATGAAAAGGCATTCTTTTCCTAATGTTGGTTATATTATTTGTTTGTAGAAGCTAAAACCTAAAAACCGATAATTATAGATCCAGTTGCCCAACTGTGGAAAAAAACTGTCTTAGTATATATAGTGTTAGTTGCAAGTTCATTGAATACAATAACTAGGATTCACGCCACAACATTTTGTCACGGATCCAGTTTTAGATTTCATTCATACAAAAATGATACTTCCTCCGTTTCGAAAAAAACGCAACAAATTGGATGGCACGGACTCCTAGTTCATTTTTTGTTGTGAGAGTAAAAGAGATAGAGAGAGAAAGTGAGTTATGTGATGATGTGAGAGACGTGAAGAAAATACTTACAAAAATGGAAAAATTAAAATTGTTGCAATATTTTGAAACTTCCTGAAATGGAAATTGTTGCATTTATTTCGGAACGGAGGAAGTATATACATTTTACTGATTTACATGTTTGTCCATTGGTGTCATTGCTTGAAGAATTGAAGATAATTGGAATCACTGATGTTATTATCATTAAGGACCTTTATCTTTTCGTTGATAAATTCAACTTGTGGTGTTTTTAAGTGGAAGAGTTTTCCCAGAAAATGTTAGGAAAGTTCCTAATACCCAAAACATGCCACTTTCTTTTTCCCACAATACTATCCACATGACCACATCAACAAGTGCATACAACCAAAAAATATATATATATTATATCTTTAGCTATGTATAACAAAAAATTATAAATTCGGAAAATATATATCAAGACCACGAATCAAACGAAAACTCACATGACTTTAAAATAGATTGAAGGATTAGAATGGATTGGATTCGGATTCAGATTATAAAACTATGAAGAGAACATGACCTAAGTTCGATCACCTTGATAATGAATGAGGTTAAATTGGGGATGAGGAATGGCAGAGAAGAGAGACTCCAAGTTCAAAAGCGGCCACAATTTGGCTTGATTCATTTTCTGCGGTTTGTTTTTAGACCTAATATGATATGATATGCCTGAACCTAATCCATTAAAGTTTTTCTAGGGACTGAAATATTTAGATAACTATGCATATTCTAATCTAACAAATGGACAAATATCAGTTTGTCTAGATTCCCTTACAAAAGGATAATGAACAAACACATTTTCGCACCAAACTTCTACAGTTCTACTGCCTCTATCCCTTTCTCACGATGAAAACATGAAGAATCTATAATACTCGTAAATTCAGGACTTGTTTACTTCAACTGAATACAGCCAAAAGTAATATTTTATAAGAGAAGGAAATTGAGAGCTGAGCTGAAATGAATTAAACTGAACTGAATTTAAGCTAAAGTAAACAGGCCCTAAATTAATTAAAGCGAAAAGGTAGGTAATTTTAAATTTTGAACAACTTTTTCAGTTTCACTGATATTCAATCAGAACTCCCTTACACTGAACCAAAATTGAAGTATCTATACTAAACCATGCTGAAAATGGAACATAAAACCAGATGTAAGAGAATTTAACATCAACCTTATGATACATTTTACAAAAGTTGAAGCAGAATGAAAGAATCAAAAACAAACAAGGCAGTATAAGGCTGATGAACAACAAATGTTGTACTTCCATACCAGGAGAAAGAATGATGTATTTATTAATAACAAGTAATATAAATCTTCCAGAGTCTATCACAGATTGGAGTAAAAATTACTATGATACAACATCTAGAGACAAGACACACTCACTTAAACCCAATCTCAAGAAAGCAATGTCATCCAAAAAAGTATATAAGCTTGCTTCAGCTTCAAGCTCGAACACATTCGCATCTCCGTCTACAGGTTTTTGAGATGCAGGGAATGCTATGATACATCCTCATATCCAATTTTATGAGAGATCTAGCACAAGTTCGAGGAATTAAATCACACATATAGAATAGAATGCACAAAAAAATGCCACCATATATCCCAAGTATTAAGTACGCGGTTTTGGTTTTCCATAGAGGTGAGCATAAACACGCTTAGTCCGGTATACAAGGGTCAAGGTCAGCATAATTGCTATAATGCAAAATCCAGACATGATCATGGAAGTAAGGAAGAAGCATATAGCACCTTCACACTTTGGCGGTTCTTCCAAAGTAAGCATACTAGTAGTCCTTAAAGAACGACCAAGATTCATACGACGTTTCTCTTCTTGCTTCTCTGCTTCTCGATCGTATATGCCACTAGCTATTAGACCAGAGAACACGAGCGAGCCACCAGGATTTGCCAAGGTAAGGAAATTATACAATGCTCCAAAACTCTTAAGCCCAAAGAGCTCCGAAGCAGTTGCAGGGCCAACAGACCAGTGGGCTCCGTAGCCTAGCCCAATCAACAGTGTTCCGATGTACATTGCCCCAGGCCATCCCATGCCAATGATGAAATGGCCGATTGCCATAATGAGTTCTGCTGCAGCCATTGCTACTGGCCTGGGAAATGCATAATCCCTGCTCACAAGTGTTAAAGATAGGATTATGATTGAGCTCCAAAAAAGATGGCTCTATAATTTAGCTGCAAAAGTAATTTTATTTTATGAATAACAGTTTGACAACTTTGAATAATCTATTTCCAACAATTCGGCCCTGTTCTTTTGAACTTGATTCCAAACAATTAATTCAGTTTAGTTTAGCTCAACTTCGGGTGAGTATAGGATTTTGTTCAGTTCAGTTCAGATTCTTAATTATGAGTAACATAATTTCGTATCATAATGAGCTGATATTACGCAAGAAAATCTGAAAATGTGAACCAGATCATACCTGACAACAATCTCAGAAAAGTAACCCCCTCCAACACGACCAAGGAAATTCCAAATGCTAATCATGGAAACAAATATATGAGCATTCTCATAGCCTAAAGAATCACTCATCTGACCAAGATTGTCAATCACAGTCAAGCCAGATCCAGATGCAAGCACGAATGGAAAAAACAAAAGCCAGAAGTCTGCCTTCACGAGAGCTTGTCCTAATGTGAAGTCTTCCCCTCTACGAGGACCTTTTTTCCTCTGAACCCTGACTGCACCCTCGGCTGCTGCCTGAGCTACCATCGTTTGCAGTTGGGCAATTCGTTTTTTCCTCTCGGATCTTGGAAGCAAGTTTACTTCCTCTGTCTTCTCATCTTCAACTTCACTAAATACAAGTTCAGAATCAGATTCAGCTGCTTTGGCAGCTTCCTCTTTCTGGGGCTCTAGTAAGACTTCCTCAATTGAAAGCCTAGGCTCTTCTGTAAAAGCCAATGATACTGGTATTGAAAAAGGAACCAGCAATATCAAAATCAAGATCGAGGTGAAGATTATGACAATAGTATGGCGAACGTCAATTAAATCTTCCACAAGCATCACCCCCATCAGATAAGCGGCCAGTACAAGGCAGTTAGCATAGACAAAAGTGAAACTTGTTCCATCAGAAGGTCGAGTTTGTCTGTGACCTTTAACCGGTCTTATAATGAACATTAGAGAAATAACAACCATGGTCGGTCCAACTGCAATCATAAATACAAGTGATGCTTGGTCAGGACTGTAGATGACAGTGTAAATTTGTGTCAAAATCGCTCCACTTAGCCCAGCAAAGCCTTTCAAAATGCCCACAATCGGACCTCGGTTTTTTGGAAAGTTTTGCACACAAGAGACGAGAGCGGCTGTATTGAAGTATGTTTCTCCATTCGTTCCAATAAATATAAGAACGCACATCTGCAGAATGAATTGTCCAGTTAATAAACATTCAGATGCCTCTAATTGGAACAAAAACAATGTGATATTATGGCCCTGTTCTCTTCAACTTAATTTAAATACTTATATAAGTTCAGATAAAGATCAATTAAGTAAACGAATAAGTTCTGATAAATTTAAGAAGTTTTAACAGGTCATGACATAGTTACATGTACTCTAGACTTCTAGGAAGAAGATAGAGACAATAACATAATCATACTATAATTACTTATTCAACTTCATGACAGAGCTTAAACTCAGACATGGGAGCAAGTTTGGGAATGAGTACATATCCAAGTGTGGGACAAATCAAGGTTTGAAGTTTCAGAGATGGTGAAAGTGCCCTGTTATTCACAACATTCATAAACATTCCTGGTTTTGAAAGCACTTCTACACAAACTATGCCAAGTTGCAAGCTTATAATCACATCAACCTTACATCACAGCAAAGGAGGGAATATGCAGAAGATAAAGATCAATTTTTTTTAAAGGAAAAAAAAAAAAAGAAGACCAAATAATGCACAAATTCCACACCCTCACAAGAAAAACGCAAATATCCACAAAAAAAGGTACATGAAAGCAAAACCCAAAAAGTTAGTAATCCATTAATCAAAAGTTCAAAACACCAAAATCAACCACCAATCATTTAATCATTTGGAAAAGTCTAACCAAACACTTTTCAATGGATACAAAAAAAAAAAATTAAAAAAACCCAACACAAGTATTACCAGAAATATGAATGAAGAATATAAGATTCAAACCCAAAAAGGAAAGGAAAGGAAAGGAAAGGGGGAAATTACAGAAAACTCACAGCCCACAAAGGCAAAGGAGGGGATCGGCCGGTGATGATGAGCCAAACCCAACCATATCCAACCAAATTTTGAAGAGCACCAACAAGAAGAGCAGCCCATAAAGGCAATTTTTCACAAACATAACCAGTTAAAAAGCCAACACTGTCTCCTAAATCTTTGGCAACCCCCAATCTAGCAACCTGTCTTTGATTGTAGTTCAAATTGGTTTTAATTACTGGTGAAATACTCCCAAATACATACCCAATTCCTGCACATGCTTGTATCCATATTGCTGCAACAAATACCAACCATCTATTGTTGATGAATGATTTCAATCTTTCATTTAGTTCCCCCATTTTTTTCTGGGTTGTTGTTGTTGTTTTTTTGTAAAATAAAAAGGGACAATAGTAAAAAACTAAGGCTATCTTCTATCTAATATCTTTGTTTACAGCAAAAATGAGATTGTAAATGTGAAATATATATATGGAGTATATATAAGGATGTTATTTTGTTTGTTACTGTTTTGGAAAAAGACTAAGGTGACATTTGATTTGGAAGAACCAGTAGAGCACTAGTGGATGAGTCAGAGACCAGAGAAGGAGATAGGATCATTGGAAGAAACAGCAGAATAAATAAGAATGACTAATGAGAGGTGACCCCCCGAAGAGTCATGGACCTCGTGGTGTGGTAGACTGGTAGGCGACTATTGAATTGAATTGAATTAATGTCAGCTTTTCGGTGAGCTGTTTTGCTTGGACAACTTATTGACTCGTTGTTGTTCAAGCTGTAAAATTTTTACCTGGACTTCGTGCTCATTTTTCAATGTTTTGAATGTGTTTAATTGTGGTTCGTTTGGTAGCAAAATCTTTTTCTCTAAAAACGGTTTTGTTAAGGGGGTGATTTTGGCACTTTCTAATTTGATCTTAGCACTACTCAAAGTTACTATTTATGTGAGAAGGGGAGGAGTGCCAAAATCATATTGGGGAGTGCCAAAATTTTATTTAACTAAAACAAGATCTAAATTAGATCTTTATTTACAAAAATTGGTAAAAAGTTATTGTAGATGAAAATTTTATTTAAGTGTTTTTCTTTTAGTTATATTAGACAATAGAAAATAAGGTGTATACCAAAATATGCGTAATTTTCAAAATAATTTATGCAATAATTATAATTAGTGTATTTTACATCTTTAATTAGGTTTCAATGACCTGGTTTCAACGAGCTCGATTCATTTAACCAAAATATGTATAACAATAATTATAATTGTTATTAGCCCTTAACTTAGGTTTCAAAAATATTTTTAAAGAAGATTAGAAGGTGATATTTTAATTTTGCATGTAAATTTCACATGTGTGTGGAAGATCCAAACTCTAATCAAAGATGTAAACTAGCTCATTGATTAGTATTATGGTTTACATCTTTCATTAGGGTTTCGATCTTCCACTTACATGTGAATTTTACATGCAAAATACAAATAACTAGTAAGTAGTCACCTTATAATCTTCTATAAAAATCTTTTTGAAACCTAAGTTAGGGGCTAATAACAATTTAGCAGGAGTTATTGTCGAGGTCGTAGGAGCAGGCTACCACACATTCTCTAGGATTATTTACGGATGATGACTACGTACTCTAGCAGTTCTGGAACAACAAAAATGTTGATTGCCCAATACTACTTGTCTTTAATCATTTAACTAGTCCCCAGCTCATGCATTGCACAGTTTTTTTTTTTTGGTCTACTAATAGTGTAATATTTTGTTTAATGAATTTTGTATTGTCGTTATAGTTGTAATAAGATCAATTTAATTTACCATAATAAGATAATAATTAATAGTTCAAATAGTCATTTTAACATAAGCTCTAATAAAAAGTTTGTGTGGTGTTTTTGGATGTGACTTGTATTACCAAGTCATACATTTGGGTTACGAAGTAGTTCGACAAAGAAAGACGAAGTTTGGAGGTGTTGAAGCATTGAGGTCGCGCACCCGGACAGGTATGGGGAGCCCCGGGCGGGCTCGTTGACGAGTGGTGTGAAGCTCACCTTGGCCCCGGGGGGGTCAGCAGCAGCCCCGGGCGGGTTTGTCTAGGCGTTCTCTTGGTGGAGCTCACGGCCCCGGGCGGGTGACAAGGTGCCCCGGCTGGGTTTCGCATTGTGCCATTGTTTGGCCTTGGACTCGCACCCGGGCGGGTCCCTGCTGACCCGGGCGAGTCCTGGGCTCGTCTGGGGTAGTGGCTTGGCCACGCACCCGGGCGGGTCTCAGGTGACCCGGACGGGTCCTGGGCCTTCGTTTTTTGCTTCACTCATAAACCCGGTCGGGTTTCCTCATACCCGACCGGGTCCGTTCTTTTTCTAGGGTTTTGTTCGTCTATTTGTCGAATAACTTTGTAATTAGCATAAATAGGACTTTAGGGTTTTGTTTCTATTTTATGCTAATTGTTTCAAGCCACATATATTTGAGAGGAAAACATATTGAGAGTTTTAGTGAGTGAATTCTTGGGAGAATTACCAGTCTCTCGATTGTATTCCGTCTGTTTGATTTCCATAGTGAAACATTTTCGTACCGGCCAGGAGGACGTAGCTATCACATCGATAGTGAACCTCGTTGAATCTTTGTGTGATTTTAGTGTTTTTCATTGTTTGTTATTGTAGTTTGTCTGTTTTCGGGCTTCCGTTACAACAAACTTGGTATCAGAGCGGGATTTAGTGTAATACCCCGAAATTTTGGGCCAGAAAATTTCGCGGTTATTAGCTTAATTTATTTAAATTCAAGTCCAAAGGCCATTTAATTTGGACTGCTTCCATTTCTAGTCCAATCTTTTTTCCTCAAAATTGGGCCAAAGACCCAATTTTCTTTTTTTTCTTTTCTTTCTTTCCTTTGGCCGGCCCTCTTGGTAACATTAGGGTTTGTTTTGTTTTTTTTTTTTTATAAATAGAACCTACTCTTTTCATTTGGGTTCCTATTTTGCTAATTGTACACTTAAACCCTAAAAAAATATTTCTCCCCTCTTTTCCTTTCAAAAAGTCGAACAACACAAAAAAATTCACCAAGTAGTGAATTCTTTTTGTGCCTTGGATAATCTAGCGATTCGAGGTAACTTTGCTTTCTCTTTTAATTTTGGGATAGATAATCACATAGTTAATTAGGATTGATCATGAAAATTGTAGGATTTTATGTTTGTATTGATTCGAAAATGTCGCGTACCTGATGATTTGATTTTTGATTTGTTTTATGTATTTTCTTGATTATTTTATGTAGTTTCTTGAAATCTTTAATTGTTGAATAATTACTTGTATGAATTTATTTATTAATCAAATCTCGTTATTTCTTGATGAATTTTTCGTGGCAGTTTCTTTACTGTTTGATTATGAATCATGATTTATTTCGTGGCAAAATTCGTCCTTTTATTTCTTATAAAAATTTAATCTTTTAAACCGGTAAAACTGTCCAGATTTAGTTTACAAATTTATTAATATACTTAATCAAATCTTATGGCTACGAAATTTTAGGTGGAAGTCAGTAATAGTGTTTTACAGCTTGTGTTAAATTTTCGTAATTTTTAAAGATTGTTTGATATGGCAGAAAAATCCAAAACTGATCTCAGCCTAATCTGATTTGTTAATTGTAAAATCCCTTAAAAATAGTAAATGACATTATTTTTGGACGAAAATTATGTACGTTAAACTTTGAACCTATATTTAACTTCCATTAAAATTTCCAGATTAATTGAGACCTTTAAAGGGTCGTTCTTAATTTAATTCTTTAAAAATCAGATTGTGTAAATAGTGTAATTAAATTATCAAAACAAGTTATTTTGAATTCTTGGAAGAAGATTAAATCTTGTTTTGCTCTTTGAATGTGTCGAGTGGTTTGAAGAATAAAAAGATGATTTTTTGATCTTGTTTTGTATTCAATCTTGAAGATTTTATGTTAAAAACATGATTTTTATTATTGTTGTTTGGTTAATTAATTGAATCTTGTTGATTGTAGTTATTTAAATTAATTGATAAAATTGGTGTTCTTGAGTGAAAAATGTCGAGTGAACAAAGGAATAAAAAAATGGAATTTTTATCATGTTTTAAGTAATTTTAGCGATTAATTGATTAATTAAAATAATTTATGAATTTATTTAATTAAAGTTGTTTAACTAGAATTATCGAGTGGCCTAAAAGTATTTAGTCAATTTTTTTGTTTAATTTTGACTTATAATATTTTAGGAATAATTAATTATAAAAGTTGCAGTTAAAGGGATAAGTTGTAACAGGAAGGGGTAGATAATAATATTGTTATTATTATTATTACAATTACACGAGTATTATTATTAATAATATTAATATTACGATTATTATTAGTATTATTATTAATATTAGGAATCAGTTGGGATAAGTTATATAAAATACGATAAGATATTAAAAGGGTAAGAAAGGAAACAGAGTAATAGGAATACGAATTGTTTCGATTTCTGGCTAGGAAAGACTTGGTATTTAAGGTGGCCAATATACGTGCCGCACCTCTCTTTCCTGGGACTTCGAACATTTCATTTCCGATTACGGCCACCTAGTATTTCCCGATATAAGATAAGATATAATATTGAAAGATATAAGATAAGATATAATCTTCGAAACATAAGATAAGATAAGGACGCCCACCTGATGACTCGAGTAGTCAGACTGGGTTAAGTCGAAGCCATTGCTCAATGGGACGAACACACGAGTTCCCCCCGCGCAGTTCTGGGTCTTAGGATATGTAGTCGTCTAGTAGTAGTACACGAGCTGCTATTAGGGGTTATGGCCATAGCTTAGGCTTAGTGGTGCAAACGAGATCCACTACGGGTTGAGTACACGAGCTCACCCCGGCATGTTTTAAGAAAGTTGTGGTGCAAACGGGATCCACAACGAGTTATAGTGACCGGTCCGTTAAAAGATAAAAACGATATGATATGAATGATATGAAATGATAAGATATGAAATGAACGATATGAGATGTTAAGATGATTCATACGATATAAGATAAGATATTATGAAGTGGTCACCCCACCGACGATGCACGTTTCGTTACCGGGGTTAAGTCTTTGCCACCGACCTGCCGAGGCTTTCTGGTCGGTTTACTGATTCTAGTTTGTGTTGTCGTCCGAATTAGTGGCACACGAGTCGTTAATTCGGGAGTGAGGGTCCCACTTAGACTTTGGGGAAGACACATGAGTCTGACCCGGCATATTCTAGGAAAGTTGGGGTGCACACGAGATCCCCTACTAGCATGTTGACTCGACCATGGATTAAGCAAAGGTAAGATAAGATGTTATGTTATGTTTATGTTATGTTATGATATGACAAGATAAGATACTTATGTTATTATACGAAGATAAGATATGATATGATATGAAGTTAGGGTAAGATGATATGATATAAGCTAAGGTAAAGATAATATGAAAGTACGATATGTTATGAAAGTTACGATAAGTTATAGGTTATGTTATGATGTGATATAAGTTATAATAATATAAGTATATGTATTGGGAATGGTATAAGTCTTCCGCTGTGTATTTCTGTATTGTGTATGTGCGTATGGAATCATGTATGTATGAGTGTATGTACGTATGTATGTATGTATGGTAAGTGTATGTTTGTACGTATTCCTAACCGTATTTTGCAGGTATGATTATATTTATAGTATACGTACATTATACGTAGATTCTACGTATTCTAACCGTATTTCTGCAGGTATTTTTATACGTATTTTGTACGTATTTGTATACGTATTTTTGTACGTATTTTATACGTACCCCGGATTGACTTCTGTAAAGCATGTATTAGGTTTTCGTATGATTTTCATGCGATATTCTATGATATTATGTGTTTAGAGGTCCCTCGATTAAACGGGACAGCCTAGTTACTCGCCACTGACGGTGGACCCCCCCCCTCAGTTTCAGGTGAAGGTGCAGCTGGTTAATTCGGGCTTCCGCTGGATGGGTTTTTGAGTGGCTGAGGACCTTAGTATACCTTGGTTACTTAGTGAATTTAATTAGACTTTATGATTACTTCATTTATTTATAATCCCAGCATGTTGGGACAGTTTTGGAACAACTTATGTAATTACTTTTCTTATGGGATTTACTTAGTTTTTTTGGACGAAACTTTAATTAATTCAATAAAGGATACTTAATTTCAATTGAATAATCTAATTTATAGTTTAAATTGTTTTGGTAATGATCCGTTTGTCGATTTCCCTTCGTAGATCGACATGTCCAAAAAGTCGGGTCGTTACATTTAGGATCTGGGAAGATGAACACTACTAACACGAAGATTGAGAAATTTACGGGTAGGAATAGCTTCGCGCTATGGCAGATCAAGATACGTGCCTTGTTGAAACAACAAGGTATTTGAAAACCTTTGATTGTGAAAGAAAAAGATTTGATTGAAAAGGGCTTGAGTGCAGCAGAATTTGAGGCGATGGAGGAGAAGGCTCACTCCACCATATTATTGAGTTTGGCAGATGATGTGATCACAGAAATTTCGGATGAGGTATCGGCATCAGGTTTGTGGTCAAAGTTGGAGAGTCTTTATATGACAAAGACTCTCACCAACAAGTTGTTGTTAAAACAACGTTTGTATTGTCTGCGAATGCAGTCAGGTACGCCTTTAAGGGATCATCTAGACAAACTTAATACTATTTTACTTGATTTACGTAATATAGATGTTAAGATTGAAGATGAGGATGCTGCTTTGATTTTGTTAGTTTCTTTGCCTGTGTCGTTTGAGAATTTTGTTGAGTCATTTGTGGTGGGAAAAGAAATTGTAACTCTAGAAGAAGTAAAGTCAGCGCTTTTTACTAGAGAGTTGCGCCATAAGGCGGTAACAAATAATGACAGTAGTTTTGATTCTGGGGCTGGATTGGTAGTTAGTTCTTCTAGAGCTAATAATTTGAACTCTAAGAAAAAGAAAAATTCTAAGGGTAATAATAGTAAGCCTAAGAATATTTTTCACTACTGTAAAGAACTTGGTCATTGGAAGGATAAATGTCCTAAAAATCCTAGGAATAATTCCAATGTTAATGTTGCACAACAAAGTTCTGATTCTGATTCGGAGGAAGACATGGCCTTAATTGTGAGTGAAGGTAGTCAGCCTACGGATCGTTGGGTGTTAGATTCAGGATGTTCTTTTCATATGTGTCCTAGTCGAGAATGGTTTTCTACCTATGAATCTGTTGATTGTGGTGAAGTTATTATGGGTAATGATGTTGCATGTAAAGTGGTGGGTAGAGGTACTGTTAGAATTAAGACAGTTGAAGGAAAGATAAGTACTTTGTTGGATGTTAGACACGTTCCGAAACTAAAGAAAAATTTGATCTCTCTTGGTACACTTGACAAGCAGGGATTTACTTTTTCGGGTTCAGATGGGGAATTGTGTGTTTTGAAAGGTTCAAAGATAGTGCTGAAAGGTACTAAGTTGGGTACTTTATATTATTTACTTGGTACTGTACTGACTGGTTCTGTTTTGGTAGCATCTATGGGTTCAGATGAGATGACTAAGCTATGGCATAAAAGGCTAGGTCATATGAGTGAGCGTGGTATGTAATCATTGTCTAAATTAGGCCTTCTGGGTGGTCATAAGGTGAAAAATCTGGAATTTTGTGTGTTGGGTAAACAACATTGTGCCAGGTTTAGTAAAGGGTTGCATGTCACAAAGGCCACTTTGGATTATATTCATTCTGATTGTTGGGGGCCATCTCGGGTTGAAGGTATTGGGGGATATCGATATTTTGTTACCTTTATTGATGATTTCTCCAGGTACACATGGCTCTATGTTTTGAAGCAGAAAGGAGAGGCTTTTAACACCTTCAAGCATTGGAAGGTGTTAGTTGAAAATCAGACTGGCAAAAAGGTAAAACGTCTTCGAACGGATAATGGTCTTGAGTTTGTTTGTGATGAGTTCAATGCTTTTTGCAGAGATGAAGGAATTGTTAGACATCGTACCGTTAGGAAAACACCACAGCAGAATGGTGTTGCAGAAAGGTTGAATAAGACTTTGCTTGAGAGAGCTAGGTGTATGCTCTTTGATTCAGGTTTGACTAGATGGTATTGGCCGGAAGCGTGAAAACGACTTGCTATTTGTTGAATCGTGCTCCACATACAGGTATTAACTGTAAAATACCTTGTGAAGAGTGGCCTGGAAGAAGTGTTGATTATTCTTTGTTGCGAGTTTTCGGGTGTGTTGTTTATTATCATGTGAATTATGGTAAGCTAGAACCGAGAGCCAGAAAGGGTTGTTTTATGGGATATGGAGATGGTGTCAAGGGATATAGGATTTGCTTCCCATCAGAAAGTCGCATCATAACTAGTAGAGATGTAACTTTTGATGAAAATACTATGTTTGTGTCTATTAATAAAAATGCAGGCAACAAAGATGATAGCGTTGTTTGTGACAATGAGTTTGAAATAGAACCTTTGTCTATTGCCAAGGATAGTATGCAGATTCAGGTGGAGCAGAGTCCGGCGACTATTAATCAGTTGGCATATGAGCCTGTTATTGATGAAACAGGTGATTCTGAGATTGATCACACTGCGGAGGTTGGTTCTAAACGACTGAGAAAGAAACCTCAGAGACTAATTGAGGACATGGAGGGACGTCATGTTCCGGGTCAGAATTGTTGTGTAGAGGAGTTGGTAGCATATGCTTTGCATGTTGCAGATGATATTGAGACACCTGAGCCAATTTCTTACAAAGAAGCAGTTGCTAGTGCCCGAGTCAGATAGATGGTTGGTTGCTATGAATAAAGAGATGGAGTCTCTTCACAGAAACAAAACATGGGAACTTGTGCAATTACCAAAGGGTCGTAGGTTAATTGGGTGTAAATGGGTTTTCAAGAGAAAAGAGGGTACTTCTGAAGGGGATCCAATTCGATACAAAGCTCGGTTGGTTGCTAAGGGGTTTAGAAAGCAGGAAGGAGTGGATTACAATGAGATATTCTCACCGGTGGTTCGACATACTTCTATTCGGGTGCTTCTAGCAATAGTGGCACATTTTGATCTAGAACTTGAGCAAATGGATGTAAAAACAACGTTTTTACATGGGGTGTAACGACCCGACTTTTCGACTTGTCGATTTACAAAGGGAAAGCGACATTCGGACCGTTACTAACTTAAATAACAATAAATCAACTTAATTGAATGAATAAATTATCTTTTATTAAATTAACTACTGAGAATCCATAATCCAATATTTGTTATTACATCATAAGTTTGGAAAAACTGTCCCAACATGCTGGGATCATAGGATAAACTAAATAAATGTTCAAATTGTCCTGACTAAACTAGAATACTTAAAATAAATGCTAGAACACTCAAGCCCATCCGGCGAAGCCCGCTCTAATCTGCTGCAACATCACCTGAAACTGAGGGGGGGTCCACCGTCAGTGGCGAGTAACTAGGCTGTCCCATTTAATCGAGGGACCACCAAACACATAATATCATAGAAAATACCATAAAAACTGTAAAAGATTTAATACATGCTTTACACAAAGATACACAAATTCCATATAAACGTACGTATAATAATACGTATAAAGGTACGTATAAAATACGTATACAGATACGTGTAAAATACGTATAAATACCCCTGCAGAAATACAGTTAGAATACGTATGATTACGTATATAAATACGTACGTTCAACCCTGCAAATACGGTTAGAATACATACCAAATACATTCCACATCCGTATAATTATACATACACATACATGTTCATAAGTTTAGGAAATACACAGCGGAAGACTTACAATATACTAACTTATACTTTATGCTATACATCTTCAATCCTTAACTTATTCTTAACCCTTCTTAAATTATATCATTATTAAATCTTAATCATAATTTCATCACATTCCCTTCATCATATAAATCTTATCATAATCATATCATATCATCATAAATCATATCTTAATCATATCATGTCTTTCTTATCACATTAGATCATAACATATCTTATCATCTTTTGAAATCATCTTATACTTCATCTTATGATTTCATCTTATCAAATCGTATGATCGTAATATAATATCTTTGTTGGACCGGTCACTAATAACTCGTTATGGATCTCGTGTTTCACCATAACTCCCTAGAACATGCCGGGAGGAGCTCGTGTACTCAATCCCGTAGCGGATCCCGTGTTTCACCACTAAGCCTAAGCTATGGCCATAACTTCCTGGTAGCGACTCGCAGATACGGTTACCAGACGACTACATGTTCTAAGGTCAAACTACTCGGGGGAACTCATGTGTTCGTCCCATAGGGTAGTGGTTCTGACTTAACCCACTAATGACTCGTGTATCATACAGGTGGGTGTCCATATTGTATCTTATATCTTCAATTAATTCAATCATCTCATATATTAGGATAATACTAGGTGACCGTAATAGGAAATGAAATGTTCGGAGTCCCAGGAAAGAGAGGTGCGGCACGTATATTGGCCACCTTAAATACCAAGTCTTTCCTAGCCAGAGACCGAAACATAACATGTATAGCTATTACTCTGTTTCCTTTCTTATCCCTAGTAGTATCTTATGCAACTTCAAATCTTATAATATACTATCCTTAAAATATATGTATACATATAATCCTATCCTTTCGGATACTAACCTTAATATTACGTCATATACCAATTTGTAACTTTATCCAAAAATATTTATATTAATAGTACTAATATTATTTCGGTCCTCTTAATAATAATACTAATAATATCTTTTTATCCCTTCACTTTACAACTTATCCCTAATAATTATTTTGTCCATAACTTTTATTATTAATTATTTCCTAAATTAATAATAATTCAAAACTAACCAAAATATAATAAAAATCCTATTTTTCCTACTTTCACCACACTCGACATTTAATATCAATAATAGCCAAAATTATTCAATTAATTTATATGAATTCAATCATCAAGAATTAAATAATTTAACTAATTAATATCATAAAAATCATATTTTTCGACAACATTCATCAAGATTAACATAAAAATAATATTTTTAACTCTTCTTTTAATTTCTATACACTTGACAATTAGAAGGTAATAACAAGATTTAATTTTTAATTCAAGATTTATCAATATAATTCAATACTATCAAGATTCATCATAAAAATCATATTTTTAGTTCCCTTTTAATACTTAGGTCACTCGAAAATTCAAGAATGAATAATAGCATATTTTAATAATTCAATTGCCCTATTTTATACAATCTGATTTTTAAAGAATTAAATTAAAAACGACCATCTAAAGATCTCTAAAAATCTGGAAATTTTTATGGGAGCTAAATATGGGTTCAAGGATTAACGTGCATAAATTTCGTCTAAAAATAACATCTTTTACTATTTTTAAGTGATTTTATAACTAACCAGTCAGATTAGGCTGAATTCGGTTTCAGAATTTTATGCCATATCAAACGATCTTTAAAAATTACGAAAATTTAACACAAGCTGTAAAACATTATCACTGACTTCCATATAAAATTTCGTAGCATTCCGAATTGATTAAGTACACTAATAAATTCGTAAACCTATTCTGGACAGTTTTACCGGTTTGAAAGATTAAATTTTTATAAATAATAAACGGACGAATTTTGCCACGAAATAAATCATGGTTAATAATAAAACAGTAAACCAGATACCATGAAAAATTCATCAAGAAATAACAAGATTTGATTGGTAAATAAATTATACAAGATCATACATAAAATCAAGAAAATACATAAAAAATCAATCAAGAAATTCATGCTTCATGCTCGACATGTTCATATGAAAACAATATTAAACTTCCTACAATTTTCATGCTTCAATTCCTAATTAACTATGTGTTTTTCTACCCATAGATTAAAGAGGAGAGCATAGTTACCTGGATTCGCTATTAAAATTCCAAGGGAAAATGATGGCTCACTGTTTTTGAGAAGAGGAAGAAGGGGAAGAGAGAAAATGTATTTTAGGGTTTAGGAACAATTGCAAAAATAGGACTAACTAAATGATAATGGTCCTATTTATAGAAGAGAGGAAGGAAAAGAAATAAAAAAAAAACAAACCCTAATGCTACTAATGAAGCTGCCGTGAAGAAGGAGAAAGAATAGGGAGGTGGAGTGGACTTAGTTAGGTATGACTAGGCTAGGTTGAATTAGTTTAGGGCTTTAAAAACTAATTTAATTAAATCAAATAATTAATTAACCAATTTAAATAAATAAAAACAATACTTGGCCCAAATAAAAAAAAGGGAGCCGGCCAAGTAGAAAAAGAAAGAAAAATTGGGTCTTTGGCCCAATTTGGAAATAAGAATAGGAAATACAAATTAAACAGTCCAAAATATAATGGGCCTTTTTGGACTAGAATTAAATAAATATAATTAATAACCGCGAAATTTTCTGGCCCAAAATTCCGGGTCGTTACATGGGGAACTAGAGGAGGATATCTATATGGGTCAGCCTGAGGGGTTCATTGTCTCTGGGAAGGAAACTTATGCATGTCACTTGAAGAAGTCCTTATATGGACTTAAGCAGTCGCTTAGGCAGTGGTACAAGCGGTTTGACACTTTCATGGTGGAGCATGGCTACAATAGAAGTCTCTATGATTGCTGTGTTTATCACAGTAAGGTGGAGAATGGATCTTCTTATATTTATTTATTATTATATGTTGATGACATGCTTATTGCAGCTAAGGAAATGTCGGATGTGCGCAAGTTGAAAGAGCTTCTGAGTTCTGAATTTGACATGAAAGACTTAGGAGCAGCTCGCAAGATTTTGAGATGGAAATCTATAGAGATCGTGCCAAGAAGAAGTTGTTTCTTTCACAAAAGGGTTATATTCAGCGTATTCTTGACAGGTTTGGTATGAAAAATGCTAAATCTATAGATACCCCTATTGCTTCTAATGTTCGTCTTTCTATGTATACTCCTCAGTCTAATGAAGAGAGGAGTACATGTCTAGTGTTCCATATGCTAGTGCAGTTGGAAGTTTGATGTATGCAATGGTTTGTACTAGACCTGATATTGCACATGTTGTTAGTGTGGTTAGTAGGTTTATGTCTCAACCTAAGAAGGAGCATTGGCAGTGTGTGAAGCGAATCTTTCGCTAATTGGTTGGAACGGCGGATGTTGGTCTCATTTATGGCAATGAGACACAATGTTTAGTGTCTGGGTATTGTGATTCTGTAGACACCTAATTCTGACACCTCAGTTAGCTCCCAACGGTCTATGATGAATGTACCCTGTTGCACAGGTCCGGTCTTGAGCTAGTATGCCAAAATGCCACCTCTTTACCCCTCTCATACCACTCTCACACTATTTATAGGCGTTTTAGAGGCTCACGACTCGTTTTGGAATTTTTTCGGACATTTTTAGGATTTTTTATCAATTTATTTTCATTATTTTTCATGCATATTTATTTCCCAAGGGCATTTTAGTCACTTCACATTGCATCAAATAACTTTTCTAGGTTAATTACATTTTTCTAGAATTTTTGATAACTTTTCCATAATTTTCTGAGTTTTTATCTATTTTCCAATTAATTTTTGAAACATTTTCCATTCTTAGGGGCATTTTAGTAATTTTACACCTGCATCGTCAACTTTTTCTCCACTTTTCACTCATTTATATTTTTTTAGAATTTTCCCATATTTCCCATAATTTTTGGCATTTTTTAGCACATTTTTCAAAATAGTCCGAAAATCCCGAAAACAATCGAAAACAGTCCAAATTAGCCCGGATTATTCCGGAACCTTGCGAAATCTCTCGGAATCTCAAATATTATGATAATATTATGCATGATTCCCGTAATCGTATCATAATCGCATAATATCTCGGAGATTCACACGCAGAATAAGCAAAAAAAATAAAAAATCGACCCGGACACAGCTGGACCTGCGCCTAGACGTAGGTCACATATACTGACCTGCGTCTAGACGCAGGTCATGTAACTGGACCTGCGCCTAGGCGCAGGTCTGGAGCCATCCCGGGACGATTTTTTCCTCTACTCGCCTATAAATACGACCCTTCCCCGGCCTTTCGAAGACAGGAAAAAACTTCATACTTTCTGCTCTTCTCTCCACTACAGAGTTTCTCTCTAAAAAATCATTCAAAAATTCTGTCAAAATCAATTCAAAACTCATTCAAAATCAATTCAAAACTCTGTCAAAATCAATTCAAAACTCTGTCCCTTGGCATTTGGCATGCTAATCTCTTAGCCGTAATCGACCGCCGCACATTCCGGTACACATTTCTGAGGCCCTTTTCTACTCAATGTCAATATGCTTAATTTTATTTTGATTTTTATTTTAATCTATGACTTGCTTTCACCATAATGTCATGCTTTTTTTGCTTGTTTTTTGCATTCATGTCGTTTTTTTAATTCATGTCGTTTTTATTTTTATTTTCTTTTTAATTCATACCGCCGTTAGTTTTTTGCATTTTTATGATGTCTCCATGTAATTTTTTTTTTTATGCTCTTCAAATCATGTTTATTTTTGCATCTTTCCATGTAGCATTTTTTTTTATTTTTTATTTTGATTTTCTAATTGCACGGGATTCGAGGTACGTTCGCATTTTCATTTTCATTTTCTCTGTGCAATCGCTGTGTTGAACTTTTTTTTATGTGATTCATGTAATTTGAACTTTGATTTCATTCGGAATTTTGGACTCATTCTAGCGTCATAATATTGATTAATTTCAAAGTGGTCACGAAACAATTTTAGGCTAATTTGTGCATTAATTTGAACCGACTTAGTAATTCGCAAATTAGGATTAAAATTGAGTTATCTGTGTTGCTCTGAAATTGAACAATGATTTTACAAAAGAGACCTAGTAGAGACCGCTTGCAGGCGGGCGGGCCCAATGCACGATTGGCCCGTAACCTGTCCCCGAACCTATACTCTGGTGCACGACCATATGGGGCCAATTGCTCCTGGCATTGGTACTTCTTCGGTGTCCGTGGACCATATTAAACGCACGGTGGCGACTCCTACTAGTCCGTATTCACATACGGCGTTAACGAGCATTCAAATCAACTCGTAACGTAGGCGGCCGGGTAAAAACGACCCCTACAGTTTGGCGACTCCACTGGGGAATATCACTCCTTAGTGGTGTGGACAAACTTGAAAAGTCTCGTAAGATCATTATTCAATTTTTGAGCATGTGACATAGTGACCTTCCGCATAAGGTCACACTTAGGCCCACATCTCATATGAGCATGTTCTATGCTCGAGACCGACCCTGGGGGGTTTGATTATGGTTACTTGTGGTGCCCGACCACAATGATCATAGCCGGCCCATCCCAGCCATGGCGCGTGATCTTCATGCCCGATGAGATCATAATAAGGAATCTGTTAACCGTGTGTCATTCAAAATGAAGAATGATCATATCGGTTCATTTTTCTTTAGCCATGGTACCTTTTGACCACCCATGACTGACCTTAAAAGACCCATCATTTGCATATTCTAGGACTAGTGTGTTATGTGTGCATTTGGCCCATTAGTCTAGCCCAACCCATTTTACTTTACTCATTAACCATAAGGATAACTCAATGTCAAGTCTATAGTCCATTCCCCAGTCAAGTTCTTTAGCCCAAGTCCAGCTCACAGTCCACAGTCCATTTCCCCAGTCCAAGTCCTAATCCCACTTCCCCAGTCCAAGTCCTAAGTCCAGTTCCCAAAATGGGGTCCATGTCCATCACAGTCCAGTCTAATTCCATAACTTTCTCGAGTCCAAACACACTTTTGTTTGTCATAGGTTCAGTTCATCTCACAGTCTCAGCACAGTTCACCACCAGTCTCATCCCAGTCCAGTCTCCAAGTCTAGATAGTCCTAATTAGACATAAGGCCCAACTTAGACCCGTCCCGTTCATAAGTGGTCCTATCTAGACATAGGTTCATTTTAGCTCACTTCAGTGTCGGTCACGCCAAAAGTCCAGTACCTTAAAACAAATCTAGGTCCGGATTTAGACTCAGTTCAATGTCTGTCTCAGTCCAGTGTCAGTTCTCCCAGTATTCTAAGTCAAGTTCCTTTTGATTTCAGCTACCATAGGGAAGACTCGAGACGTGTCCGAGGGTCTTCGAGGGGTGACTAGAAGCCAAGCCAAGCGCACCCAGGTCGGTTTCAAGAGCATCCACATCCCAAGAAGAACCAGATCTTCCCGCTCAACTAACCTTGAAATGTCAAACCCTGAAGCCCAGTTCGCAGCCATCATGGCCAAACTTGAAGCCATGAACAACAAAATTGAGGCCCAAGAAAAAGCCATCGAAGAACTCAGAAATCAACCACAACCACAACCACATCCACAACCAGAACCAGAACCTGAGCCAGAGCTAGAGCCTGAACCAGAACCACAACCACAGCCCAAAAATAACGCTGAAAAAAGGGTTGAGCAACTTGAGGATATGGTGAAGAAGCTAGTCAAACTGTCGGCCCATCAAGGACCCAACACTGTGGATTATGAGATTAAGGGGAAGTTACCAAAGAAGGTAGTTTTGAGCGACCTACCTAAGTTCAAAGGGGTGGAAGATCCCGAAGACCACCTCCGCACCTTCAATGTCACTATGGCCCTCAAAGGGATGGGGAAGGACTTGTTTGCTTCGGTGTTTCCCCTGACCTTGGAGGCGCACCACTCTAAATGGTTCAGGACCTTGAATAAAGCTAAAACTGATGACTGGGAATACATCAAGGAAGAATTTCTGAAACAATACCGTTACAACTCCCAGCTCCCGATCAGCCTTCGTGAGCTCGAGGCCACGAAGTAAGGTGATCGAGAGGACTTTTCTGTTTTCCTGAACCGCTGGAGAGAAAAAGCAGCTCAAATGTCCAACCGACCCAACGAGGAGGATCAAGTCCGAATCGTGATCCGAAACCTCCAGCCCAAGTACCAAGAAACCCTCAAATTCCAGCCCATTACCTCCTTCTCACAACTACACCAAGTTGGGATTATTGTTGAAGAAGAACTTCAAGCCCAGAAAAACAAAGGAGTTTTCTATAAGAAAGGTGGCTTCTCATCCTCACCTTCCACAAACCAAGCTAGCCCAGTCTTTGTTGATAACGTCTCTGCCGAAGCCTATTCAGTTTCCACTAATCCTAGACCACAGAGGCAACAAAGGGTCTTCACATCTTTGGGCATGACTTATGATCAAGCTTTGGACAGGTTGGTTAGCAAAGGAGTTCTGTCACCAATTGGGCCCACTCTGGATCCTCCCGAGCACATGAAGTCAAGGAAATGTAATGCCAATGCTTATTGCAAATATCATCAGGGCAAGGGTCATAATACATCTGATTGTTGGTCACTGAAACATAAGGTCCAGGACATGATCGACGCAGGTTGTCTTCCGATTCCACCAGGGGCAAAAGAAAAACCGAGCATCCAGAAGAACCCACTACCGTGAGCAGCTCCAAGGCATAGATTCCCGATCCGTGCGGTCCTTCCAGTTTTGAGTCAATAAGAGTGTTCATTCCTAGCCAGTGTCATTTTCAATTCAATGTCATTTGAGTCTATGTACTTTTTTTTATTTATTTATCGCAGAGTCATGTGTAAGCCTTTTCCATATATCAATAAAAATGAAGCATTTTCTTTTTCCTATCTCCATTAGCAATGCTATTTTCAAACTCTATGCAGGTTCAGTCACTTACACGGCTTCAATTGTTTAATTAATAAAAATGACACCTTCACACACTGACCTCACTACACTTTCACACACTGACCTCACTACACTTTCACACATTGACCTCACAAGCAATATCAATAATCACTTTCACACACGACCTCACGAGGACATGCTTTCAAACGGTCAATGGCAAGTCATATTGGGAGAACGGTGCAATGGCCTCAAAATAAACAAATCAAAAGCCCAGGCCCAGCTCAATTACAATTCATAACGAAGTACAGAAGATTAAATGGCAGCACTCATAATCAAAGCTCATTTGCACCTAAGGAGGTTAAATGCCAAAGACCATTTGAAAGCATTGTCCAGAGCAACAAAAGACAGCAACCTCATTCAAGCAAAAGTCGAGGCAAAAAAAAAACAAAAAACAAAAAAAGACAACAAAAAAAAGACAAAAAAAGACAAAAAGAAAAAGAAGAATCAATTTCAAAATCAGGCCTACGGAACTACGATGGTCTGATTCCGCAAGGATACGTAGGAAGCCTCTACTCGAGGTCCGACCACATTAATAAAAAAATCAAACGAAGCCTAGCTGCCAAGTGACTCTACCTGCTAAGAGTTCGACAATAATATTTGCTAATCGTTGACCCGTACATAGACTCAATCTTGAACCCGCATTTCTAGCCAACCCTACATCTTAGCCACATCCATTTTCAACCTCAAGTCACAAAATTTTGGCCTTTCTATTTTTCGAACCCTATCCCATTCTTTGGTCACCTTCAATGACTCTTTGACTAAACTCTCCGGGAGGTAAAGCCACCTAACTCTACTAAGGGTTAGCACATTATACTTGGGGGCTCATCACCATGTTGTCCCTGCTCCTATCTCTTCACAACATCACCCCATTCTTCACTTGGGGGGCTTCTCTGTTTCTATGATCAAACTGTCTCAAGTCTATCAAGCTGAAATCAAGGAACTCCGTCCATGGACCCCATGTGTTCTTCACATCTCAGTTCAAATTGAGTCAAACTTCGTGTCTAGGTCAAACACTGTGTCTAGGACAACCTCTGATCACAAGTCGCCCACATGTCATTCCCATCAACACCCCGTGACAAGACATTGAGTTATCTTGTCTCCTCCACTGCATGGACATCATCCTAACTTGCAATAATCCCAGACCTTTGTAAGTCAATCTTGCCCAGACCTACACTGAACCAAAGTATTCTTACTATCACAGATCACTGTCAAAATTCATACAACTACAATTTCCAGTTCAAACTCAGACTCAGTTTACTTTTCCTGTGATAAATCTGACCTTCACAGGATAGCGTGGCATAAATCTGACCTTGCCACTCTTTTTTGCAATAAAGCTGACCTTCGCACTCACTCAGACGCCGACTCAGACTCAATTTACTTTACCTGTGATAAACCTGACCTTCACAGGATTGCGCGGCATAAATTTGACCTTACCACTCCTTTGTGCAATAAACCCGACCTTCGCACTCACTCAGACGCCGACTCAGACACCGACTCAGACACCGACCCAGACTCTTTTCCTGTGATAAACCTGACCTTCACAGGATTGCGTGGCATAAATTTGACATTGCCACTCTTTTTCGTGCGATAAATCTGACCTTCGCACTCGCCGACTCAAACACAGACCCAGACTCTTTAACTATGATAAACCCGACCTTCACAGGATTGCGTGGCATAAACCTGGCATTGCCACTCTTCTTCATGCGATAAATCTGACCTTCGCACTCACCGACACCGACGCCGACTTAGACTCTCTTCCTGTGATAAACCCGACCTTCACGGGATTGCGTGGCATAATTCTGACCTTGCCACTCCTTTTCAATCATATTTGTCACTTCACCGTTGCACTTCACTATTGACACTTCTCACTGTTTACACTTCACTGCATTTTCTTACTGCGTGATTACATGTTTGTGTGTTTACTTGTTGCATGCTCGTTCGATTGTCAAATCAATTGGCTTTTGAACATCACTTTTAACATCAAGTTGCACCGGTCTCAAAGGGGTTAGCTCATTAGTTATTTCTTTTGGGATCAGCATACATAAGTCGCATAGCGCACCTTTGACCTTCGTCTTACAAGACTTCGTCTCTCCAGACTCGGTCAAAGGGGGGGGCTAACTGTAGACACCTAATTCTGACACCTCAGTTAGCTCCCAACGGTCTTTGATGAATGTACCATGTTGCACAGGTCCAGTCTTGAGCTAGTATGCCAAAATGCCACCTCTTTACCCCTCTCATACCACTCTCACACTATTTATAGGCGTTTTAGAGGCTCACGACTCGTTTTGGGATTTTTTCGGACATTTTTAGGATTTTTTATCAATTTATTTTCATTATTTTTCATGCATATTTATTTCCCAAGGGCATTTTAGTCACTTCACATTGCATCAAATAACTTTTCTAGGTTAATTACATTTTTCTAGAATTTTTGATAACTTTTCCATAATTTTCTGAGTTTTTATCTATTTTCTATTAATTTTTGAAACATTTTCCATTCTTAGGGGCATTTTAGTAATTTTACACATGCATCGTCAACTTTTTCTCCACTTTTCACTCATTTATATTTTTTTAGAATTTTCCCATATTATCCCATAATTTTTGGCATTTTTTAGCACATTTTTCAAAATAGTCCGAAAATCCTGAAAACAATCGAAAACAGTCCAAATTAGCCCGGATTATTCCGGAACCTTGCGAAATCTCCCGGAATCTCAAATATTATGATAATATTATGCATGATTCCCGTAATCGTATCATAATCGCATAATATCTCGAAGATTCACACGCAGAATAAGTAAAAAAAAAAAAATCGACCCGGACATTGCTGGACCTGCGCCTAGACGCAGGTCACATATACTGACCTGCGTCTAGACGCAGGTCATGTAACTGGACCTGCGCCTAGGCGCAGGTCTGGAGCCATCCCGGGACGATTTTTTCCTCTGCTCGCCTATAAATACGACCCTTCTCCGGCCTTTCGAAGACAGGAAAAAACTTCATACTTTCTGCTCTTCTCTCCACTACAGAGTTTCTCTCTAAAAAATCATTCAAAAATTATGTCAAAATCAATTCAAAACTCATTCAAAATCAATTCAAAACTCTGTCAAAATCAATTCTAAACTCTGTCCCTTGGCATTTGGCATGCTAATCTCTTAGCCGTAATCGACCGTCGCACATTCCGGCACACATTTCTGAGGCCCTTTTCTACTCAATGTCAATATGCTTAATTTTATTTTGATTTTTACTTGAATCTATGACTTGCTTTCTGTAATCACCCGTAATTTTTATACTTTAATATAGAATTATTTATACAAAAATATATGGTTTTATACCCATAACGAATATTTTCGGGATTAGAATTAATAAAATAAATTAAATATTTTATTTTATGGGAATATAAATGATTTATATGTTTGAAATCATTTTTATGAAAATTGTGGATAATATTTAATATAACTCAAAAAGGTTTTAGTTGCCGGTTGGGAACCGTTCAAACAGATAAATAAATAAATATTGGAAATTCAGTGTTTGAAAATAATAAGGGCTTAAAAGAGTTGTCACAGGCCCAACCTATTGAGAAACCCTGAGACACTGTAACATTATAAATACCACAGGGTAAACCAAATTAGGTCAAAAAGCAAAAAGAGAAAAAAAAAAAAAAAAACAAACCCTCACTCTCTCTCTCCTGCTCACCGTGAACCCAGGGAAAAAAGAAAAAAATTTCAAGATTTAAAACCCCAAAACCTCCATACCCATCTTCAACCTTGCACCTTCAACCTCCATAACCACCAAAGCACCACCACTCTTCACTTCGGGTCGCTGCCCTACCACCGCTACCCACTGTGGTGGTTGTTGTTCCTTAAAATAAAATAAAAAAAAAGAAGAAAAAACAGAGCACCCCTCACGCATAGCCTGACGCAACACCACCGCTACCACCGTAGCCGCGTCGCCGGAGCCCGTCTGACCGTCGCCGCCGCCTGCTGCTCCGACCCGTCGTCTGCTGCCGCTGTTGCTGAAGGTGGCAGTGTGTGTGAATTGTGTATATATGCATATATGTAATTGATATGTGCGTGTATGTATATGTATATATATATATGTCAATATGTGTGTGTGTACACGTATATATATACATAATTAAAAAAAAAAAACTCATTTGCTAAATACCGCCCAGTTTTACTGTATACCGCCCGTATTTTGACATGATATTCCTATAATACCCCTCCTCCCTTTCCCCTTCTCCCTCTCTTCCCACGTGGGGATGCTTCCATCTGCCCCCACACTAATGCTTTTATTTTGTTTTTTTTATATAGTTTTAATTTCATTTAATTAATTTATTTATTTTATCAATCTTATTTATTTTAACCTTTACATTTATATCAGTCACTTTCGACATGTCGGAATACAAAGATGTAACTGTTAATGACGGAGAAATAAATTTTGTGTCAATTTAGTTTATTCGTTAATTACGTTATTTTTTGTTAAATATTTTAATTTAATTTTTTAATTTCTCAATGTATTCAAATATAAATGCATATCTGGTGCGATTTCTACCATGGTAGAAAAGCATTTTTGGTGCATTGGTGCAATTGTTTTTAATTAAAAAATTTGGTTATTTGATTTGTGCTATGTTCATGTGTATCCCCGTTAGGGTGGGACGGTTATGTTACTCGCCACTGACGGTGGACTGTTGTTTACTTTTCAGGTAATTCTGATGATGAGGTCCTTGCTTAGCTTTGGGTTGGGCGAGTGCCGATGTTTCATAGACTTTATGTTGTCATTTTACGATGTTTTCTAGTCTTATACTCTAGTAGTAGTACTTGTGTATTTACTATAACTCTGACATATATTTTAGTTTGTTAGATCTGACTATTCGACTCGTCGGTTTCTTCCGCGCCGGTTTAAGCGAGTCGGGTCGTCACAACTAACCTAGACAAACATATATATGTCTAACTTGGGAAAAATATATAATTAACCTGGAAAAGATTGTAACTCACGTAGACTGAATTACAACTGACCTAAAAAATTATGACTAACCTGGAATAAAAGTAATTAACCTGATCTGGACCAAAATTATAATTAAAATAGACAATAATGTAATAGGCTTGGTGGACTACTTCATTCTAGCTTTGTGTGACACATATTGAAATTATAAAAAAATCAATTCAACGTTGCACCAATGGTGGAAACGTGTTCTGAACACGTTGCACCAATGGTGGTAACGTGTTCTGAACACGTTGCACCACTGGTGGTAACGTGTTCTGAACACGTTGCACCACTGGTGGTAACGTGTTCTGAACACGTTGCACCAATGGTGGTAACGTGTTCTGAACACGTTGCACCAATGGTGGTAACGTGTTCTGAACACGTTGCTCTTATGGTGCTAACGTGTTCTGAACACGTTGCTCCTATGGTTCTAACGTGTTCCTAACACGTTGCTCCTATGGTGCTAACGTGTTCCTAACACGTTGCTCCTATGGTGTTAACGTGTTCCTAACGCGTTGAACCAATGGTTGTAACTAGGGCCAGGCAAAAAAACCCGTACTCGGTTCCCGATTCGGTACCCGATTTTTTACCCGAATACCCGACCCGGTTTTGAAAACTGGGTCCGGTACCCGATTTTTTACCCGGTTTGTAAAACTGGGTACCGGGTCGGATCCAAGTAGGGGGTTTTTTAAAACCGGGTACTAGTTTTTTATTATTAAAAAAATGTTTTTTATTTTTATTTAAAATTATTTTTTTATTATTATAAATACTTTTTTAAATTTAAGAAGAACAATATTTTTAAAAAAAACAATTTTTTTAAATTTGGAAAAAAAAAACATTTAAAAAAAAAAATCAAAAAACAGTTTTTTTTAATAAAAACTAAACAGTTTTTTTAAATAAAAAAAAAATGAGGAACGCCCAAAGGAAAAGTTAACAAAAAGTTAACAAAAAGTAAGATTGAAAAAAAAAAAAGGAAAAAAGGAAAAAAGCAAATTATATTAAATTATAAGTATCAAAGAAAAAAGGAAAAAAAATAGGGAAGGGGTTTAATTGGGGAAGGGTAAAATAGGGAATTCATGTTAAAATACGGGCGGTACGCAGTAAAAATGGGCGGTATTTAGTAATCCCCCAACTTCTAAATTATTTATTTATTTTTATTTTCTTTTAAAATCTTGGATTAAAAATGTATTTATACAATTGAATAAGTAGTTAATATTATCTTCGGGTAATTTGTGGAAAGTCTTAGGATAGGTTAGAGCTGCTGGATATTTTTAGGACTCAAGTTTACTATTATTGTCTTTTATATTATAGGCGAGGAATACTACTTAGGCGATTTCTGAAAGGAAAAGGTGGAGTACCACCAGGTTTATTCAAGATACGCGTAATTAATAGGCTTTCAGACGTAGTATCATGTTAGGATTTTGCATATTTCTGTCATGACAGTCGAATATGTGATTTTGTGGAACATGACTGTTTGGGATGAATTTAATTGTTTGTATAACCTGTGTTTGCAAACCAACCAAGAAAAGAATAGGAAGGATTATTTCATGTTCCCGATTATAAAAGAGAATATTGCATGAATAGGTTCTTTGAATATTCCATGCTTCAGTAGTAGCAATTTATTTTGCGTATGGACAAGTTGTCCCTTTCAAGTTATTAGTAGCAATTTATTTCGCATATGGACAAGTTGTCTCTTTCAAGTTTATTAGTAATGCATGAATAGATTCTCCGAATATTTCATGCCCTTTAATAGCTTTGAGATACCACTTAAGACATATGTTCTTAATGGAAATCTCGTTAATAGACAAGAGTTCAGTTTGTTTTATCTGAACAATAAATTAAAATAAGTGTTATGTGGATTGTATGTGTGTGCTTGTTATGTGTAATAACTCTCAAGACACTAATCACTTAAAGTGAAAGATTCGGGTAAGCATTAAAACTCTCGACAAGTGCACGTCGTGAGTATTGGCATAGATGTGGGTTGGGGTCACGGCAGGACTCGTGACTTTAAGGGAACCGTAGGATCCACGTGTTCCATTAGCGGATTGAGCTCATTCCTTTATTTGTGACGTGGGTAGCTCCCATTGTCACCTCATAGGCATAGACAACTCGCCTGGTGCTTACACTGGCTTCGGCTCTAGAGGGCCACTTAATAGTAAATGTGTTAACAAGGAAATAATCACTATTTACTCACCATAGCAAGTGAATATGATTGTTATATGCAATAGATCTGTGTGCTTATTTAATTGCCGTACTCAGCTTTGCTGACGCCGTACAATTTGGTCTTGTTGATATCTTGACCCTGTGATGACCCAATTATTGGTGAGCAGTCGTTCAGGGTCAAGGTAAGTTTGTGCAGGAATTCAGGGACGCTTATGGGCTTGAGTGATGAGTGGTATTTCTGAAACATTTATTTACTTAATGAATTATTTTTCCAAATTCGATTTGACGTTTTAGTTTGGGAGATTTTAGACATTTTCATTTATTAAGTTGGATTTATTTTGTTTGAGTTGATTCAATAAATTTCAGGGCCTTAATGGTTCCAAGTTGTAATAAGATTTAGTTTTATTTTAACCTTAGTATTATTTTTATTTCCGCTGCAAAATTCTGAGTAAGCCGATACGTTTCCACACATGGCGATAACACTTTAATAATTCTCAATATTCCTTGAAATTAGCATTTATAACTTGATGAGAATTACTGGGGTGTTACACTTTCACCATAATGTCATGCTTTTTTTGCTTGTTTTTTGCATTCATGTCGTTTTTTTAATTCATGTCGTTTTTATTTTGATTTTCTTTTTAATTCATGTCGTCGTTAGTTTTTTGCATTTTTATGATGTCTCCATGTAATATTTTTTTTTTATGCTCTTCAAATCATGTTTATTTTTGCATCTTTCCATGTAGCATTTTTTTTTTTTATTTTGATTTTCTAATTGCACGGGATTCGAGGTACGTTCGCATTTTTATTTTCGTTTTCTCTGTGCAATCGTTGTGTTGAACTTATTTTTTATGTGATTCATGTAATTTGAAATTTGATTTCATTCGGAATTTTGGACTCATTCTAGCGTCATAATATTGATTAATTTCAAAGTGGTCACGAAACAATTTTAGGCTAATTTGTACATTAATTTGAACCGACTTAGTAATTCGCAAATTAGGATTAAAATTGAGTTATCTGTGTTGCTCTGAAATTGAACAATGATCTTACAAAAGAGACCTAGTAGAGACTGCTTGCAGGCGGGCGGGCCCAATGCACGATTGGCCCGTAACCTGTCCCCGAACCCATATTCTGGTGCACGACCATATGGGGCCAATTGCTCCTGGCATTGGTACTTCTTCGGTGTCCGTGGACCGTATTAAACGCACGGTGGCGACTCCTACTAGTCCGTATTCACATACGGCGTTAATGAGGATTCAAATCAACTCGTGACGTAGGCGGCCGAGTAAAAACGACCCCTACAGATTCTGATTATGCAGGTGATGTTGATACTAGAAGATCTGTGACGGGTTATGTCTACACTCTTGGAGGTTCAGTGATTAGTTGGAAAGCCACTTTGCAATCTGCAGTTACGTTGTCTACAACGGAAGCTGAGTATATGGCGTTAACCACTGCTGCAAAAGAGGGTATTTGGTTGCGGGGTCTTGTTATTGATTTGGGTATTCATCATGATCGTGCTACAGTTTATTGTGATAGTTTGAGTGCGATTTGTCTTGCTAAAGATCAGGTTTATCATGATAGAACTAAACATATTGATGTGTGTTATCATTTCCTTAGGAATGAGAAGCGTGTTGAGGTGAAGAAGATTGGTACTGCTGATAATCCAGCCGATATGTTCACCAAGCCGGTTCCAGTTCGCAAGTTCAAACATTGTTTGGACTTGTTGAATGTTGATAGCCATGTTTGAGACCCTCATGGGTCGTGCCTCAAGGTGGAGGCAATCCTCGCCCAGGGATTAGGAGGGCGTTTGTGCTGGTTGGTTTGTTGGTGTTTGTTTGGTCTTGGCGTGCATTGGTGAATACAAGTCAAGGTGGAGATTTGTGGTGTTTTTGGGTGTGACTTGTATTACCAAGTCATACATTTGGGTTACGAAGTAGTTCGGCAAAGAAAGACGAAGTTTGGAGGTGTTGAAGCATTGAGGTCGCGCACCCGGGCAGGTATGGGGAGCCCCGGGCGGGCTCGTTGACGAGTGGTGTGAAGCTCACCTTGGCCCCGGGTGGGTCAGCAGCAGCCTCGGGCGGGTTTGTCTAGGCGTTCTCTTAGTGGAGCTCACGGCCCCGGGCGGGTGACAAGGTGCCCCGGGTGGGTTTCGCATTGTGCCATTGTTTGGCCTTGGACTCGCACCCGGGCGGGTCCTGGGCTCGTCTGGGGTAGTGGCTTGGCCACGCACTCGGGCGGGTCTCAGGTGACCCGGACGGGTCCTGGGCCTTCTTTTTTTGCTTCACTCGTAAACCCGGTGGGGTTTCCTCATACCCGACCGGGTCCGTTCTTTTTCTAGGGTTTTGTTCGTCTATTTGTCGAATAACTTTGTAATTAGTATAAATAGGACTTTAGGGTTTTGTTTCTATTTTATGCTAATTGTTTCAAGCCACATATTTGAGAGGAAAACATATTGAGAGTTTTAGTGAGTGAATTCTTGGGAGAATTACCAGTCTCTCGATTGTATTCCATTTGTTTGATTTCCATAGTGAAACATTTTCGTACCGGCCAGGAGAACGTAGTTATCACATCGATAGTGAACCTCTTTGAATCTTTGTGTGATTTTAGTGTTTTTCATTGTTTGTTATTGTAGTTTGTCTGTTTTCGGGCTTCCGTTACAACAGTTTGTAATATATTAGCACTTTGTAACTCCATAATAATCCTAACAACTTTAATAAAAGTAAGAAATACTTCCTCAGTTTTTTTTTTTTTAAATTTACTCACTTTTTTTTTTGGAATTTTTTTAGTTTACTCACTTTTTACATTTATTCTCCTACATTTATTAATTTATGATTCTCAAATGTTTTTTCTATACTCTCTCTCATACTTTTAACTAACTTTAATAAAATTACCCTCTTTTATCTCTTTTCCATACTCTCTCGCTTACTTTTTTATACAACTTTTAATCATCATTTATGTTTTCTCCTGCTTCCTATAATTTCTTGGTTTTAATGAAAATCCAAGTGAGTAAACTAAAAAAACGGATGGAGTATGTACAAAACATTTATATGGTGTATCTAATTAACTTTTAACAATTAGTATTGTGTGTACTAATGGTAAAAAACCCTCATTATTTACAATGAAGTTTTATTAATGGAGCATGAAGTCTTACTATTCACTTTCTATTGTGGCGTGGTACGTTGAGCATTGATGAAAAAAAATAATATTCAATCAATGTAAGGAATATGGGAAAAGTAAAACTCAAACCATTCAAAGGTGATTAAATTCATTTCGAACTTTTACCTGTCATAACCAAATTTGTTGATTGTACGGAGGATCAAACCATGTCTTCTTGAAAAACATATAAAAAAAAAAACGATTAAATCAAATCAAATACTACCTCTGTTTCTTTTTAATTGCAACAATTTGATATAAAACGGGGAGGAAACGTTAGGGGAACACGGGCCACGACTTCTAAAAATTAAAAGTAAAAAAGGGAGGCATAATAGAAGATAATGTGCCATTGAAAGTAAGATGGATGATGTGTAATTGAAGAAGAAGATGGAGTGATGTGTGAGTAATGATTTATGAGATGTCATGTGTGTGTTTGGAGTTTGGATGGAAGTTTTATTATTATTGATTTGCTACATTTTCGTTAGCACTATTTTTTTTGGAGATATATGTGAAATAATAGGGATTATTAAAAATAATAGTATATATTATAAAGATGACAAAATTAGAAGAAAAATAAGTAGACTAAAAGTTTATAAATGAAAAAAAAAAATAGTGGTTGACATTTATATGAGTCTTGCGTATCAAAAATGAAAATGTAGTAAGTAAATTAAGACAATGTAGTAGAAAATTAAAAAAATGAACAAAGTTGTGCCTAAGTTGCATTGACATTTCATCTGAGTGACATCACTAGCGTCCAAAACGCATTTGAGTGTTCGATACGTCATACACATCCATCCAATGATATGTTGGAAGTGTGTCCATTTATATATATATATATATATATATATACTTAGAAGATTGTTGTTAGTATAATAATGTGTGGGATATTAGGCCTTAAATCGAGCCTTACTACAGGTCACCCAACTCAATTTAGTCAACACATACATTTGTAAGGGGGAAAATAAGGAATTCTCACAATTGCGAATGATGAAAAACGAAACCTTATGCCTAAAATTCTGAAGTCTTCATCTCACTATATAATGGCATTAATGGTAATATATTTCCCCTAAAAAAGGGTAATGTATTTAGGGCAACTATTGCCTATTGGTCCAATATTTGCTCCAGAAATAATCACGTTTCAATATCTAATAGGGCCCGTTCCGTACATGACTATCAAAATTCATTACTTTTTTTTTTTTTTTTTTTGAGGGGAATCAAAATTCATTACTTCAAATCTTCAATAATAGTACTACTCCATTAGAATTGTTATTGGTCGTTAGACCTATGAGACGCATCGAGTCTAGTCGGGTGGTGTAAAATAGTTGCGGCTTCGGTAATTATAACAGGTCGGGTGTCACTGGGTTCGGGTTAGTATTAGCTTTTATATAACCCAAAGTTGCCGGGTTCAGGTTAATTGAGTGGGTTGAGACTTTTTATAACTCCCTTTAATTTCTCATGTTTTAATGCAATATATGTAATAAAATGTACCATAAACGTTTTAAAAAGTATAAATTATAAGACATATCTTCATTAATAACCAATTTATGGCAGATAATTGATGTTGTGTTCCAATAAAAATAATGTTAAATTCAAAATTTTAATGGTAGGAAGTGTTTTTGCCTAAAATTTCTCATAATATCATAAGTTCAATACATTACTAATGATTTTCGACTCGGGTCGAAATCAAGTTGGGTCAGGTTAAGAGCGGATTGTATATAGCGGGTTTAATTAAGACCAATTTGGGTCTTTATTTTTTTTTATTATCAAAACCCACTATTTACGGGTCGGATTTTCGGATCGAGCCGAAAATTGACAACTCCAGTGCTGATATACTTCTACGTACCAATATAGCTTAGCTCACTTAGGAGCTCACCTCTCTTTCCTTGGGCATGACCTTGGATCAAGCCTTGGTATCCACTACCCACCAGCCACCACTGCTTGTATTTTGAGATTGGACAAGTTTGTGGGGCCAACAATTGTACATTGTTGATTTAATAAAAAAAGATGGAAAAAATTTGAAAATATCATTGCGAACGTTTCTAATTTGACACTATTCACAATCACTCATATAATTAGTTTTATAATATCTTTGTCCCTTAATGTTTGCTACATTTGGGTATTTTTAGTTTTTTTAAGAGTTTTTAGATAGCTAGATAGTATGAGGAGTAGGAATAAAAAGTAGATCGAGAGAGTGCGTGTGAGACCATTTACCCTAAAAGGAAATGTATTGAATTTTTGGGGGACATCCCCAAAGAGGAATGTGCAGCAAACATTTAGGGAAGGAGTAAGTGCGTGTAAACAAATACTCGTATATTCATGTTGGATCCCTTTGCTTGTAATCATCCCAATGTGTACTTTTTTATGATGTAGTTTTTGTACTTTTTTAAAAAATGTAACTAATAAAGATATTACGAATATAAATTATGCATTGAGATGCGTGAAAATGAAAATGTTGTGATTAATATGGAGTGGATGAAATATAAGGTTTGATGAATGCATATGGTGATATTGACAAATTTGTCCAATATCATACGTATCTTATGTTAACAATATCATATCTTCTGGCATTAATATCATATCCGAATAAGTTTTTTTTAAAAAAAAAAATAAATAAATAATAAATTGGATTTTACATTTTTTACATAAATTATCATTGGCAAATTATGTGTACAATGATTAATACAAAATCATATCTATTGATTCTAATATCATATCCGAAATTGTCAATATCATATCCAGACATTATCTAATGTTGAACAACCTGTCCGGCTGTTCAAAACCGCCTATACATAAATACTTCCTCGATGAAGTATATTGGCAAGTTTTTTTTTGGTATTAAATATATGAGAAGGTATTGTGTCAGACTCGTCTGACAGTAATGTTACTGTCAGACGAGTCCAATCGAGCTAGACAAATGATTTACGTACCTGGACAAAAGACTCATTGACCTGGACAAAAAACTCACGTACCCGGACCACTTTACCATTAATTTGGACAACATAATAACAACAACCTGGATAAAAAATACCTGGACCAAAAAAATAAGACCTGGCCAAATATTAAAACTTGGCCAAAAAAACTTTAAAACCTGGACAAAAAAATTAAAACCTGGCCAAAAAATTTAAAACCTGGTAAAAAAACTTTCAAACCTGGTCAAAAAATTTAAAACCTGGACAAAACACTTTAAAACCTGGAAAAAAAATTAAAACATGGCCAAAAAATTTAAAACCTGGTAAAAAAAATTCAAACCTGGTCAAAAAATTTTAAACCTGGACAAAACACTTTAAAACCTGGAAAAAAAAATAAAAACTGGCCAAAAAATTTAAAACCTAGTAAAAAAACTTTCAAACCTGGTCAAAAAATTTAAAACCTGGCCAAAAATTTAAAACCTGGACAAAATCTAGTATGGACCTGGATAAAATTATCATCATCTTCATTTTCTAGTTCCATCTTCTCCATACAGGTGTTTATAGGGGTTTTTATCTTCTCCAAATATATGTTACCAACCTCACCTTCATTTTCTTCACTCATAAACAACCCTCACAGCAACATCTACACAGCAGCAACAACAACATAACAATGACACCCATCTTCACCATCTTCGAACATCACAACATGACAACATCTTCTTTTGTCCAGGTAATGACAAATAAAATCGAATAAAATAAAAACATCACCCACTTTACCAATAAAATCGAACAACAATGACATAACAACATCTGCACCATCTTTGAACATCACTATTCATCATCATCATTTGCCATTGTTGTTGTTGTTTTTGTTGTTATTCATCTTCGAATCAAAAATTAGGGTAATTGATATTAAAAGGGGAGGATGAAATCGAGAAACGGAAAAGGGTAATTGAAAAGGATTCTGGTGTTGCAATTTTTTTGGATTGATCGGATGGAGCAACAAAATCTTTGACAACAGGATCAGAGGAATTTTTGTGTTGCAATTGTTTAGGGAAAATTAGAGACTAAGAGAGGGATTAAGGATATAGCAGAAATTAAGAAAGCTTGGCCCGTCTGATAGAAAGTATTGGGTCAGACGGTCTGACCCAATACTTTCACTAAATATATTCAGAGTATTTGGTGCATGACTTATAAGATCGATGACTTCAATTTTTATGGGCAGAGTTCCGGGTTCTTATTACGAAATTGACATTCAACATGGCCTCCTGTAGGGGTCGTTTTTACCCGCCTACGTCTCATGAGTTTGTTGAATTCTCGTTAATGCCGTACGTGAATACGGACTAGTAGGAGTCGTCACAATGCGTTTTATACGGTCCACAAATACCGAAGAAGTACTAAAAGCCAGGAGCAATCAACCCCATATGGTCGTGCACCAGAGTATGGGTTCGGGGATAGGTTACGAGCCAATCGTGCATTGGGCCCGCCCGCCTGTAAGCGGTCTCTACTAGGTTTCTTTTTGTGGTCAAATTATTATTAATCCCGAATACATAAATATCTCCGTATTATTTCCTTAAAAGCGCGATTTACTAGGCGTGTTCAAATTATTACAATTATAACTAATTTAAGGTGACCACTTTGATTTAGTCCATATTAAACGGTCCCTAAAGTCACAATTGTCCAAGGTTACAAAATATATACATGAGATAAAATAAAAATATGTACATGAGATCATGAAATAATAAAAAGATCAAGTGAGATAACAAGTGACATAATTAAACAATATGTTACCAAATAAAATCATATGAAATAAAATCAAGTCAAATAATATCAAATAAAAAAATAACAAAAATAAAACAAAAGAAACTAAGAAAATCAAGTCATATGCAACCACCACTGACCAACCTGACTTCGGACCAGAAAATAACCTGCAAGAATATTTTTCAAATTTTTTCTAGTATTTTCCCATGAAACTAGACACAATAAGATTCAAAACGACTACTCACACGACCACTAATTCGTTTCGAGCAATCCTGTAAAATTCAGCAAAGTCAGACAAACGAAACTAGAAACAGCAAGACTGACCATCCTTTGTTCGAACCCAGAAAACATCTAGAAGAAAATTTTATAAAATTTATTTGATATTTTTCAGTAAAAGTAGACATAAAAAGATTTAAAATGGTTATTCACACGACTCCTAATTCAATCCCAATTGTCCTGCAAAATTCGGCAAAGTTAGACAAACAAAACTGGAAATGCAAAATCTGAACAACGAGTTCATGACCAGGCTGCGTTCGATCCTATAAAACGCCCATAAGGAATTTTCTTAAATTTTTTTAAATATTTTTCCTTGAAACTAGACATAACAATCTCGGAAATGAGTACTCGCACAGATCGTAACTCATTCCCAATAGCTCTAGAAAATTCATCAAAGTTGCTGCTCAGAACAAAACCAAGAAAATGAAACAAAACATCAAACTATAACTTGCTACAATCATGAATAAACTGATTAGTACTTAAATGAATTATGAAATCAAATACATATATGATTATAAAGAGATTGAGTCCTCAGAAATTATACCGAAATCGCCGTGGTCGAAACGGAATCGTCAGGGCTTTCGAATCGCTTGTTTCGAGGTTGTTTTTCGGTTTTTGTGGCTGGTTATTCTTGCTTTTGTGGCTGTTGTTGCTTGGGGAAGAAGGGTGTACGTGTTGCTATGACTTGTTAGTATGTTGTGGCTTGTTGGTGTCCTGTTAGTGGTAAGGCAAGAGATATATATAGTGGCATGGAAGGTCCAAGAATAAAACTCAATAAGGAAATGGTGAGGATATGGTGAGTTGTTGATTGATATAAATTGATGCTATGAGATATGCATGGTAGTATATGGGGAAAGATTGGATATGAAGAGATATAGTGAGTTGTATGTTTATATGGTGTGATATGGGTGATATTATTATTGTTGTTGTTGTTGTTGTTCTTCTTCGACACTGGTTGAAGATCATGGCCAAGTGCTACTGGTTAATAACAACCATAACCATTTTATTTCTTTAAGGGTAGATGGAGTAGAGGGAGGAGGAATTGAAATGGAGAAGAGATAACGCAAAAACGGCAGATTAGAATAGGGTTTATAGGGTGAGGTTGGTTTTCAGAGTGAAGTAGGTGGGGGGGGGGGAAGTAGGCAAATGGTTAAACAACAATACGATTTTTTTCCCACGTACCAAATTGTGGCTTTTTAATAGTTATAGATATAGATAGATGTGGTTATCAAATAAGATGGGTCTAAAAGTTTTATGTAAATCATCCCGACCTTAACTTTAAAAATCATCAACCTTCTTCAAATACAAAATCATTGATGTATATGTCTTTTAAAGGAAAAACTATATATAAATTTTGATAAAAATATTGAACAGCAATGTCGATATGTCCGAGTGGTTAAGGAGACAGACTTGAAATCTGTTGGGCTTCGCCCGCGCAGGTTCGAACCCTGCTGTCGACGTTTTTTACTTTTAAAAATACTTTCCCCTTCCCTAAAAATTCAAAAATTAAAACTCAAAAGAAACGACGTCGTTAACCAAAACAATCCTACCCTTTAAAACCCTGGTTTTTCATCTGCCTCCACCTCAAAACCGTAAGGCGGCCATAACCAAAGAGAAAAGCAAAACTCAAAAAACAATGGAGCAGAGTGAGCAAGTAGCAAAAGCATTCGTAGAACACTACTACTCAAGTTTTGACACAAATCGATCAAGTTTAGGAAACTTGTACCAAGAAAATTCAATGTTGAGTTTTGAAGGACAAAAGTTCATGGGAGGTCAAAACATTGTGACGAAGCTTACAAGTTTGCCATTTGAGCAGTGCAAGCATTCTATTACCACCACTGATTGCCAGCCTTCTGGCCCGAATGGCTCCCTTCTTGTCTTTGTTAGCGGTAATCTTCAGCTTGCTGGTGAGCAACATCCTCTCAAGTTCAGTCAGGTATTCTTTTTGCCCCTCTTTTCCTTTCTTTATCAAGTTATTTTCACCTTTTTTGCGTAGATTTTAATTTAGTTTTCTTGAATTATCTTCTTTTTTGATGTGAATGTTGAAATTATTATTATAATGAAATTGGTCTTGGTTGATGATTATCTTGATTTGGTTTAGTCTTGTGCGACGCAGCGTATAAGGTGATATTTTGGATATGATGGAAAGGTTGAGCTATTTGGATTTTAGAAGAATTAATTAGAATGACCTGAATGGGTTAAGAATTTAGGTTTGGATTCTGCAGTAGATAGAGATGGTGGATGAAGAGCTTGTTGATTGACAAACGACAGTAATGCATAGTAGTATATGGCATATCGAGTGATTTATGCATCCGATCCTCCTCATCAAAATTAAGGATTTGATTGTTGTTGTTTGTTTGGCATATACTGTCAAAATCAAGGAGTAGCTTTTTCAGCGGCATTTAGAGGTTTTGGCTCACATTATAGGCTTTACTACTCTAAACCTCTTTTCTGGCTGTTTGGTGGAAGCCTGGGAGAGTTTTGAATTATGATTTAAAAAAAAACTCCCAACAGAAGCTTTTTTTTTTTTTTAAATTTTTAATCAGAGTTTTTAAGTGCTCAAATTAATTGACAAAATTAACTTTTTTCAATGTCTAAAAATGTCATTAATGTTTTACCAAACAAGTTTGTATAAACAATAGTCAAGTCAGTATTCTCCATAAAAAAACAGTCAAATCAGTATTTAAAAACACTGGTAAAAAAATATTCAAACTCTAAAGTCTAAACTCAAATTCTGTTTGTAAAACAAGGCTGTTTTTATAGCTATTATAGTCTTGGTTGAATGTTTTTGTGATACAACTTTGCTAAAGCTTGTACCTTTCACATGCTTAGATAGTGGAGGGAGAGGATTTAATTTGGTAGACAATGAGCAGGACATATCCAGTGATTTATGCATCTGACCCCATTGTATTGGTTGATGTAATGATGTTGGCCAAATATTGTAACTTTTCACATGATATCCTTTTGCCCCTTTGGGTTGGGAGTGGGTGGATGGGGACATGTTTTTGGTAATTGCAACGGTGGAGTATTTAGTAATTTTAAAATTGTATCCAGCAATGCAACCTTTTTTTGGAGGGTGATTTTTGCTCCTTTTGCTCAATTTGTTTCAATTGCCGTTTTGAATATGGTTTTGATGGATATTGATTGGGACAATTGCAAGTATCTTATCTGATTCTTTTTAGGATGGAGACTGTTTTCGATAGATAGATGACTTCCTTGAGAGTTAAACTGTGAAAGTGGTGGTGGGGGTGATATGTTATACATAGCATATGGGTAGAGTGGGTTAGATGAAAACTACATATGTCACCTGACAATGGCAAGACATAAAAAGAGAATGTGATGAGAAAGAGCCCTTTAGAAAGGATTTATGATCCAAAATTATTGGATTAAAATTGAATTCATGTTGGAGATTTATATATTCTTTCAACTCACTCCGTTTTTTTTCCCATGAATGTTGCAACGGTTCATTTAACTACTTTGACTCTCTCTTGTGTTTTACATAGAAGTAAAAATATACTCAAATGAGATCTTGTTTGATTCGGTTCAACATGTACTTTTTTTAATATATAATATAATATTCATAATTTTTAATTACGCATATGACGTATCTAAATTGTATTTTCATTAAAAGTTATATCTCGAGAGATGATACAAAATGAATTGGTAAAAAATTAAGGGACATAGGGAGTATTAGAATATGTCAGTACATCATTAACAAACTCTCAAACTCTCAACTGACTCAAAGACATAGATCTACTCACAATAATAAAGCAAAGCAATTTTTTAATTTATCTATAATTAGCATATCAAATCTCATATATTTTTTTTCCTTAATTCCCCCACTATCTCTTTCTCACAAACTCACCATCATCATCTTCCCTCTGTTGACCTTATAGAATTGGAAATAAACTTATGCGGGTCTTAAATGATGGTAGATTTCAGGTTCAAATTCGAATTTCCATTTTTATTTGGTTGGAAGCATGGAATTATTCATGCATTTTCTTCAAGATCTTTAACTTTCTTGCAGTGGTGACATGGTGGTGTAGTGGTCAAGTCCCATTTGTAGTATACGAAGGTGGTGGTGCACTAGCGGAGGTGGAGCTGTTTGTGTCGGCGGGGTGTCGGTGGAGGCGTTGATGTGGCTAATGTTGGTGGAAGCAGTGGTAGTTATTGGACTTGAATAATGATGGTATTTGGACAATTTGGTGATTGATGAAAGGTGGTTTAGACTTTGGAGCAACAATGAATTACAGGGAATTCAAGTCCCATGGGTGGGGGAGAGAATTGTGATTAAGAGATTGTAGGTGAACCCATTCCACAAAACTCATGTAATGGTATAAAAAAAAAGTGGAAACAAACAGACAGAGAATCAAGGGGAGGGTTTTTGTTTTGCCTTTCTAGATTACCCTAAGTCAAATAGCCCTTTAGTGTTACTTGATTCCCTAAACTTTCTACTAATTGTGAATTGAAATAAGCGAATTATGGTTGGGTTTGGGCTACATTTAGCCAATTTTGGGCATATTGCGAATTATAGAAGCGAATCAAAAACGAATCAGGTAACTGAATCAAATCTGAGCATCCAGGACTTGGCATGAAATCCCATCTTTCAAGACTAAGGATTAAAACCCATTTACAATTAGCCCTTTGTAGCTCCATATACATTCAAAAAAGAGCACTTCCGGGGGGTACCACAGCATGCTGTGTTGGCATCTTCTACCGCTATGCAACTCTACCTCCATATTCCTTCTTTCTCAAATGATCAACGTTCAACCAACATTTTCACAAATTCAAAGCCAAAGTCTAATAGCAGCAGCTGAAAAGAAAACTTAGAGAAGAATTAGTGAAAATAGAGATTTGTTCAACCTTAGGGGAGCGATGAAAAATAATGAAATTCACCATTGAAACCATGGATAAATCCAATTACACTTAGTTTGCACCAAAATTGGGAGTTTGCGATTTTTTTTTCTTTCATTGGGAGTTTAGATGCAAGTTTTTTTTTATGGGGGATGATGAAACTCACCATTGGCACAATGGATACCAAACTCAGTTTGTATTACAAACATACTCTATGCCCCCCCCCCCCCCCCCCACAACCACCACCAAAAAAAAAAAAACGGAAAAGCAAGCTTAGAGTATTGTGGTGGGCTACCATGTTGAGTTTAATTGCCTTTACTGAGGGCTTGTAAGGGAGTGTAGTTTTTTTTTTTTGTGTGCAAGAAATGGACTGGTCTCCTACAAAACCGGTGTTTGTTTGGGCCTTTTTGCACTAGAATCTCATTAAAAAAAGGGGTTCTTATTTTTGACTTAGTTTTTGATGTTGGTTTTGTACAGTAACATATGTGATGATCGTAGTCGATTTGATTTAGGTTGAACCGGACTTCAAATGGTTAGTTATTTGCTACCAATGAGCCAAGCTAAGGAAGCCTTGGTTTGCTGAATATTACTGGAGTCTATGTAGGGAATTTAAGATAGTGCTTTTTATGGGTTAGCTTGCAGGTTTCCTTAAAGTAGATTATGAAAAAGAAAAGGAAGTTAATTTTCTAATTATAGAACAAATCAAAGCCTCAAAGGTAGTAACTGAAAAGAAGGCAAATTAGATGCTTAACTATATCAATATGAGCAGCTTTAATTTTCTTGTAGCATTGGGTCTTGCCATTTTTGTAATTCATTCAAGTCGTGAATTCATGTCTGATGCTTTGCTGCACACTTGAACCCTAATCGGTGCCCTGATTGATTTTTTTTTTAATCGGTTGTGAGCAGATGTTCCATTTGATGCCAACTCCACAAGGAAGTTTCTATGTGCAGAACGACATATTCCGGCTGAATTACGCATAACACAACCCCGCATTAAATTCCCGTTGTAATGCATCGACCTTGAAAAGGTTTTTTGTAGTACTATGCATTTTGTTACCACATCAAAGTTGGTCTTGTGGCAGTAAGACTATTGTTATCAAAGTTACTTTTGTGTTATTGCGTGTCAAGCCTTTTTTTTCCCTGGATAGTTGTGGATGCAATGGTTGTATGAAGAAGTTTTGTACACTTTCAATTAATTTCCTTAATTGCATATTACTGCTCTGATCTTATTACTGTTTGCAATTTTTATTTTTTATTTTTATACAGTGACAAAACCCACAGACACTTCATTGGTAAAAAATTCGAACCTCTGCAACTTTAGAATTCAATGTTGATTTCGTTGTTGAGTTACAGGCTTACAGAAGAATATTTAAGTTTGCCTACTGTTTTCAATGAGACAAAAATCACATGTTTAGGTAACTAACTTAGCCTCTAGAAAAACATAATTCTTCATCTTTTATTTTTCTGTTGGCCTCATGTGATTACCAATTATGCTGACTTAGATCCAAGCATATGATAGATTAATAAAACTGCAAATTAGATATTGATGCCTAGTTTTCATCATGTGAAGTATAGGTGGAATTTTAGGCGAACTGCTAAACCGTCGTGAAATCGACCAGTTATTAACGAGTTTGGTTCAAGGGGTTTAACCCGTTTAAATAAGCAGGTCAACACAATACGATCCAAATATTAAATGGATCGGATTATTAGGGTCAAGGAGAGTCAATCCGTTTATGTAAATGGATTCTCACGAACCAAACTGACTCGACCCAATTCCCACCTGTGATGTGAAGGCCATAAATTATGTAGAAATGCTCTATAGCTTACTTTAAGGTTTCCGATTTTTTGTTTCTCCTCCGGGTTATGATGTGAATATATGTGATCATAAATTCATAAGACATAAATTGTTTTAAGCACTTAACCAAAAAAGAAAAGCCTGGAAGCAAGAAGCACATATAACAGTGATTTCAAGCCCATTTCATTTTAAATTGTAGAGACATGAGGTTCTACTTCTCATGTCGCCACTAGTTTTATTACCTTATTACAAATAATAACAATAATAAGCCACAAATTGTTGGTTAAGTTGGACCTCTTCCTAGGATTTGACCTAGAATTTTTTGTCTATTAATTAAAGAATTCAAACCAACAACAATACATGTAATTGCTCATTTACTTCTCATTATTTTATTTTCCTTATACCAACGTTGTTTTGGTCTAGTGGTGCCAGAGGCTAGACTTGGTAAGGAGAACCACAGTTCGATCTTCCGCAAGCACGTTGGGAGGAGTTTAAAACCTTAACCCCGGGACACGCTCCGAATCCGAATTAGCTCAAAAGGGTGAATCGGGTGGATACACCCAAAAAAATTTATTTTCCTTATTTGATCAATTAAGGCCTTAAGGGGAAAAACAGGGAAAGTTAGAGGTTGACCTGGTCAAGTGTTTCATTGTTATTAGTTACAAAGATTAGTCAAGCATAAGTCATCTTTTCATCAATCAATCATGATTACTGACGATAAATAATAGGTTTTTTCATTAGTTACGCTTTGATTTTTTTTTTTTTTTAATTTTTTATAATCATATAACAAGATTTCAAATATAACTAACAAAAAGAAATAAATGGAGTGTTTTCCAAATTGACGATTATATTAGCTCAATAAGATAATTACCATTGTCTATAGCTCAATAAATGCAATTGGTAAGCAAAATTAAATTCATTGATACAAAATACCTCTTATTTTCCCCTTAAAATGCTGATATCAATCTATTGCTTTAGAGTTAGAATATATAATATATACCAGACTTGATCGATCGCAATACCTTGATTCGGTCGTCATCTTTAAGTATCTTTTTCTATTTCCTCTTTCCCCCCCCCCCCCCCTCCCTTTTTTTTCCACTTCATTAGCAATCTTTTTATTTTGTGATTGGCTGATTGCACTCTATTCACCTTTTAACCAACCAAAGAAAAGCATTTCTGACTTCATAATACCACTATGCCACACATACATTGTTCACACAACCTCATTTAACAGTCATTAAAATTAAAGTGAACAGCAATTAAGAGAGATACCAGGCCATAAATCAGATTGTTAGCACGCAGCACCATGGGAGACTGGGGCCCGGTGTTTGTTGCGGTGGTGTTGTTTATATTGTTAACGCCGGGGTTGCTGATTCAGATACCCGGCCGCAACCGAGTGGTGGAATACAGTAGCTTCAATACTAGTGGACCTGCCATACTAGTTCATGCTCTTCTTTATTTCGTTTTCATAAGTATTCTCTTGTTGGTTTTTAGTATTCACGTCTACATTGGCTAAGCTAATTACTACATTTTGATATACATCATTGCTATGTAAGTTTGATCAAAATTCATTCAATCCAACTTTACCTACAATTTTTTATTTTTTATTTTAATTGGTAAGATTATCTATTTGCTGGCAGGAGAGGATCTAGGTCTAGGTCTATCTAGGCCATGACCCAACCCATGCCAAAAACGTTTAAATGAATATATACTTTACAATGTAATTAGGATTATTGAAATTGTATATTTGCTTATTGGTTTTACACATTAGTTTAACAAATTACATGACTACAACCCATGCTAAGAAAAATTCCTAGATTCGCCACTGTTTGCTGGTATATGAGGATTTGAATCTCTAATCTTTAGAATTAGAGGTGAAATCATTGTTCCATACCACACCCCTCTACCAGATTGGGGGTTTTCGGGTTGATTTCTTGCTTTACTCTGTTTTTTTTTTCTTCTTCTACTTCTTGATCATACATACAATATTTAGTTATTAGAATCTGACACAACCCTTGACTTAATTTTTGAATTTTCAAGTTGTGATGAAATGATTGTGAATATTTTATCCTACCTATGGTGTTAATACTGTTAATTTGATGATGATACAATGTGAAGGCTTCTTAATTTATCATTGAGTAATATTTAATTAATTGAAGAAAGCCTTATGTCATTTATGCAGGTCTTTCTTTCTTTCTTCTCTCCGGATATTTGTGTTGGGGGGGGGGGGGGGGGGGTTAGTGTAGAATGAGATAAATAGTTACCTACAAGCTCAAGCTTGTTTAGCATTGCTAAGTTTTGATGTTTTAGAGATTGTATGACATAGGTTGTAGTATGAATATAGAATTTGTCATATTCAATTCAAATTAATTATGTTTTTTTGAAACAAAAGGTTGGAATCTACTTGATATTATGTGAGCAACAATCCAGCTTTTTTAGTAAAAAATGTTGCTTATAATTAGGAAAACAGAGAAATTATATTATTATAATTTGCCACGTGTCACCCGTTATTAGACAATACATTTTACAATACATATTCACAGAAGCCATATTATAGAATTCAACAGGATCAAGTTCATGTTTTAGGTCATGGATAAGCCATTTATGGCATAAATCACATAGAATATAAGTGCCCCAAGTAGCCCAATAGACCTATGCATCAATAGACTTTGGGCCAGTGCCAAAATATCAAATGCAAAGATTATTTACCAAACTAACATGAATATATGATGTGTTAAAAGAACTAATTGTTGAAAAGAAAAAACAGTCTTTTACTCTTTTATAATTGTATAGTCTAAAGATGACATTGACTCAAGTCGAACTATGACATAGACTACGGAGTATTGAATAACAGATCATGTGCTTTGGCAAATTATTAGTTTCGTATGGGACCAATTCCCTATATTGAACAACACAAGGTTTTGATTTCATTCCGAAGAAGTGTAAGGTTTGAGCCATGGGTAGCATAGACACCCAAAGCCTTTTAGTTTAGTGTAATTTGGTTGGATGCCAAATAATTTGGAAAAGGGAGATTCATTATTTAGTGTGGAGGTAGGAAGACGGCTTATGAGATATGCCGCCGTTGAACAAGCATGTGTCAAATATTTTAAGGGCATTTTTTCGTGAGTTAGTAAGGATAAGAATGTTTTAATTTAACAATGTGTCTATGTCGACACTCAGAATAACCATTGTGTTGTGGTGTATGAGGAGTAGTGAGTTGAGATATGCCATCAATGGACAAAAAGGTATTAAATGATTCATATTCGCCTTTGTTGTTTGAGCAGAGGGTTTTGAGAGGTAGTTGGAAACATTTGCCGAGAAAAGGTCATGGTTGCTTATTATAGTTGTTGGGAGTAGGAAGGATACCTGATGTAGGGTTCCGGTAATTGTTGCCGTAGTGGCGGTTTTGTGGCCTTGTTGAAACAGAAAAAGCTGTGGCAGGGAGAGATGGATCAATTCGACTTTGTTGCAAGGATAATTCCTTGTTGATGAGCTTCTCATGTAATTCTTCAAAGGATATAGGGGTGTCCCTAGCATTGACAAATTCAATCACAGAGGTATAAGAGTCTAGGCTAGCGAGAACGCGATTAATCAGTTCCTCATGTTCCACCTTTTTCGCTAAAGCCACAAGTTGATCAGGACATGACTTAATGGCTTGCATAAATTCAGTTATGGTCTGGTTGCCATTAGTGATACAATTTAGTTGATCTTCGAGTTGCTTAATATGACCATGGATAGGGGTGGCATAGGTTTTGGCAAGAGTATCCCATAATTGCTTGGAGTTACGGGCTTGAGAGACAAGAGGCATAAGATTAGTGGAGAGGGTGCCAATAAGAACACCACATATTAGTTTGTCCTAACGAGTTCAGAAGGAAAACAACAGGATTTGTGAATTGAGAATTCTTTTTCATTAGAAAAAGTTGTGGGAGGGGGACAAGGAAGGGTATCATCTGTATATTGAAATAGATCATGGCCTATAAGGATGGCCTCAATCTCCATTTTCCATGATAGATAATTGTTGGCATTGAGTTTGACAACATTGAGAATGTTAAAAAAAAGAAAAGGTTTGGAAGGGTCATTGGTGTTGAGGATGTGATAGGAAGAGTAGGGATTTGCCATTGTTGTGAAGAAAAAAAGTGGATCAGCCGCTCTGATACCATATGGAGAGTATGAAAGAAGTGTTACATTAAATATTCACACAAATATATAGTATACAGAGAAGACTAAGGCCACAATTAATAAGGAAGTACAACAAGGCAATTAAAAGGAAAAAGGAGTATAATCAATCAACAATATTTACAGTATAATTGATTGATTTCAATTCTATAATTAGAGACATAGTCAAAGGCAAAATATCTTCTAGAATAAGTGAGGTTAATATTCCTCAATAGTTTTAGCTCATGGAGTCATGGATAAGCCAATTTATGGTATGAATCACATAGAATAAAAGTGCCGCAAGGCCCCCAACTAGCCCAATGGACCTATGCATCAATAGACTTTGGGCCAGTGCCAAAATATCAAATGCAAAGTTGATTTACCAAACTAACATGAATATAAATGCAAGGACCTAATTGTTGAAAAGACAAAAGTCTTTTACTCTTTTATAATTGTATAGTCTAAAGATGGCATTGACTCAAGTTGAACTATGATATAGACTACGGAGTATTGAACAACACATCATGTGCTTGGGCAAATTCTTAGTTTCGTGTGGGACCAATTCCCTATAATAAAAAGAGTTAGGAAATCTTAGGATGCTTTAATACAATAATGGTTAACAATCTTAACATCTTCGTATTGTTTGGGCAAATTACTAGTTTCGTATGGGACCAATTTCCTATATTAAAAAGACTTGAATATATAGGTTCAAATTTCACCGTACACGTTTTTAAAGACTTTTTTTATCTTACTTTTCTAGAAGTGTTTGCCAACTAAATTGGATCGAGTTGACACACAAAAGAGCACGACTCAAAGCCTAATAGTACTAGTATTCATTTTACTCAAAAATAATAATAAAAAATTTAATACTTCCTCCGTTCCCAAAAAAACGCAACAGTCAACATTTCACACATGCCGAGATGAAACTTTGACCATTAATATCTATAATTATGAATAATGAAATAATATAAAAAGCTGATATTAATATAGTATTTAACGAGATAAATCTAACAACATCCCACTTGATTATGTTTTTTATTATTTATAAAGCTCAAAATTTGGTCAAAGTATACAACGTGAATAGTGCAAAAATTTGACTATTACGTTTTTTTTGAAACGGGGGAAGTATATTTAAAAATCTCAGCAGTTAATGGCTTTGATTAATAGGCCAGAACTTTTACACATTGGCCATTTGGCCCACAAGCATGTAGGCCATATTTACTAGTGTCATGCTCCATAGCATATATCAATTGCACTTGGAGATGTCTAGCCATCTTTACTAATCATACACAATGAATTAATCATCTTTAAAAGCATTCACATGCATGAGTAAAGGTTTAATTTTTAGTAATCTAGCATGCTCTATGCATCTATCATATCTAGAATTGGGCGTAGTTGGCAATAAATTAGGGCCAACTCAAGCACTCAGCGGCATGACATAACACGAGAGACACATTGGTGGTCGTGGGCTACATATGAATGGCGAAAACAAATGGGACAAGAATATGACGGGTTCATAAAATTCTAATATACAGATATTTTTAAAAAAAAATTATTTTGACAAGGAGACAACAAAACCATAGATATTGTCAATAAGGAATAAGAAAGAAAACAAAACATAGGCTAGGTTGTACATGAGTTTCAATTTCTAAAATTTTTAGCACAGGCCCAACACGACACAATTTTTTCTTGGCCCGCTATTCCACAAGGTACATGGGCTTAACACGTGGCCATCTCAGCACGGTACTTACCCATGTCTAATAGTATCTCAACTAAGGTTGTTAATGATTATTTTTGGTTTGTTAACAACAAATCTTTATTAGCACAAGGATTCAAACATCCAACCTCTAGGGTTAGAGATGGAGAGACCGCTCCATATTTTGCTTCCTCTAAGGTTATTTAGTAACAAAATCCTCAAGATGTCTGTATCATAAGCCATATATGTTTTATGTTGCGGCAGAGATGACGACTATAATAATAGCGATAAAGCATGTTTGATCATTATCATGCTTTACACCACGTTTAATTTTTACCTTAAACTATCAATTTTAGTATTCTTAAAATCTCTTCTGCATTAGCATTGGAGTCACCCTCGTATCTTCAAAATCCCCCAACCTTCGGGCAATGCCAATTTGTTTTGGCCCTGCATATCATAATGTGCTACATATTCTTAAACCAGTACAAAAAAAGAGCTTCAACCTTCAAGTAACCTTTGATCAACAACAGAAACCTAAACTATATAACAAGTAATGGCAACTAAGTTCTATTAAACCTGAATTGCAGAACAGTAAGTGGATTCTCTAATGCAGACCAAACTTTATAATAAACCTTTTTATAATTCTATAAATCTTGCAGAATAGTACACCATCAAAATTTTCTATTGTACAGAAGTAGAACTGGAAAAGAGAAACATAATCTAAGTTCAATAAGAAATATTTAGAACGTACAAAATTCCGCAACAAAATATGATATTACTTGGTTACTGAAAGCCAAGCGACTTCTATTTCATCTAAAATTTTTCCTGCTGCGTGCCTTCTTAGACATAGAGATGGATATCAAGAAAAACAAGTAATAACAACAGTAGCAAACTATAGATAAGGACATGGAATAAAATAGACGCTACACTGGTTTTCATGTTCATGAACCCGACTGGTTGTTGCTTTCCTGGTATTTGGATGAGCAAACCTGGTTGAAGTAATGCAAACAGCGCTGACGCTATGAGTGGTGGAGCCCAATCGTTCATCTTGAATTTCCTCTAATAGTCCTTAGCGAAAGTTTCTGGTGTTTTCGAAGTACCCACAGATGAATTCTGTGCAGGAGAAGCAGAAATAGTAATAAAAGAGGAACTGAGCAAGTCTAGAACAGAGAATGAAAAGGTAAGCTAGAAAATGAGATTGAAAAGCAGGTGGTAAGACCTAATTATTGTGCAAGTGAAGTGACCAAAGATATGGAAACAGAATAAGATACCCAAAAAGCTAAATAAAAAAAAGGAGAATCATTTACTCAACTTTCATCTCATCTTTAAAATTATCTCATGACTTTGCCAATATAAAGGTAGTGTAATGTCTTTTCTTAAGGTCATGTGCACCAGCACCTTTGGTGGGTGGTAATTGGCCCCAAATCGCAGCTTAGATTTTGCGCGATAAATTATGTATTCACTATCAAAAACCAATTTCATGGGCTAAAAAAGAGTTGCAAACATAGTATAGTGGTAGGTAGGACGGCCAAAGGACCCTACTACTAAATAATGTTTATTCTACTGGCAGTGCATGCCTATTCCACTTAGCAAGAGTCAAATGAAGGTCTTTCTGATTGATGAAAAAAATAAAGTAGCAAATAGTAAGATTTTTTTTCTAATACTCTAATAATGGTTAAGGACTAACGGCCTGTTTACTTCAGCTAAATACAGTTGAACTGAACTGAACTGAACTAAACTAAATTGAACAGAATTATCCTGAACTGAACTAAATACAGCTAAAAGTAATATTTTATAAGAGAAAGAAATTGAGAGCTAAACTGAATTGAATTTAAGCTGAAGTAAACAGTCCCTAAAGCGGAAAAACAGCTTTGAGACTGTGCAATAAAATCAACTACTCAGCAGAATTGCAGAAAGCTAGTCATATTTATACATTCTAGTTCGTCTGAACAGGAGAGATGCATTATAGAAGCTTCAATGCAGGGCACACAGGGTACAATATTTGCTGTCAAACTAAAATTGTAGGGATTTCAGCAAAATTGATCACTCAGGAATCTGGGACCCAACAATTATAAAAGAGAGGGAAAATATTACTACAAGATAAAATATCAATCTAGATTAATGAGCAGATACTTTATACAGCAAGAGTTGTCAATATTCCACCAAGAAAAGAAACTAATAGAACAAAAGGGCAAGGAATTGATGGAAATGTTTAGCCTTCAATTGAGGAATAAAATCTTGTTTACTTTCATATACTTGGACCTTCATGCATAATGCTTTACAAGAGGAACTTATTCACCCCCAATTACAGCTTATTACTTTCTCTGCCACAAGCTTTAAAAACTATAGTACTTATTGAGACAAATCTAACAAGAACCTACATAAATATATATTTTTTTCTTCATGTATAGATAATTAAAGAGTCAGATACAATAGGTGGATATTATTGATGTCAAGAATCATTGTGGTACAGCTAAGAAGCAGAACAAGTTATGGTAGGCAAATTCGAAAAACAAGCCTGAATTATATTCCAAAATAATATGGTTTTGTGGACAGGCCAAAAAGAGTTACCCCTTTATTCGTGATTCTCCGTGTTTAGTAACCTTCCATATACATTCATGAAAGCAATGCTTGCAGGCTGCAGTCACCAAAAGTTTATGATGTGTGATCTTTTGATTTAGAATCAACACCATTGTTCCTAAGCTCCTATGCCGTAAATCCTGTTACTGGCATGCCCCAGTAGCTTGTAGCTTGCAGCTTGAACTCTTTCACAGATACCATGGTGGTCATTGATGAATGACATGGTACATCACTGTACATGCACCAAACATGTCATATATGCAATGGGCCGATAAAATCATGGGTACTCAATCGGCTCAGTTATAGTCTTCGGTACAGTACCTGGGTTCCTGTCTGAGGTCTCTGCATCAACTTAGACATACCCCAAAGTTCAAACATACAGATATAATGCTCTAAAACAGGCACAATTCCACACTCTTCAGTCATGAAATTAAATATACTTAAACCTTCTTTTACTTTGTGTGTCTGAACACAAGCACTCAATGCCCCAACAAACGTGATTGCATCAGGAATCTCCTTTTCCTCCATCATCTTCATAAAGAGCGAAAATGCCTCTTCTCCACACCCATGGACACCCAAGCTAGAAATCATGGAGTTCCATGTAGCTACACTCCTCCTTTCCATCATATTGAACACTTCTCTTGCGTCGTCTAAACTACCACACTTACTATACATGTCAATAAGGGCTGTCCCAAGGTAACTGCCCAATACAAATCCATTCTTTAGAGCATACTCATGAACCCAAGCTCCTAATTTAAGACTCTCCAGTTCTGTACAAGCTCTCAGCAAGCTAACAAGGGTGAACTCATTAGGTCTCACTCCTTCATCTTGCATTTCAGATAACAACTCAAAAGCTTCTTGGGGCCTTCTATTGGCCACATACCCATTAATCATAGCAGTCCAAGAAACCACATTTCTCTCAGGCATTTGATCAAACACTTCCCTTGCACAATCCAATTCCCCCAACCCAATTAAACCTGCAATCATTGTGGTCCAAGAAACAACACTTCTCACAGTCATTTTATCAAACACATTGCGTGCATATTCCAAATGCCCACATTTCAAATACATATCCAGAAGAGTATTCTTAACATACATATCTTTACCATAATACCCAGTTTTAACGGCGAGCGCATGGACCTCCTTCCCCTTTTCAAAAGCCGAAGAAGCTGCACAAGCTTTAAAGACGAATGGAAATGTGAATTTATCAGGTGGTACACCAGTACAAATCATGAGGTTGTACCAAATCAGAGACTGAGAAGGAGAACCATTGATTGCATGAGCTCTGATGATGAGATTCCAAGTGAATGTCAATGGGGACGAAAGTTGTTGAAAAATTGAAGTTGCATAATTGAGATTGCCGTAAGAAGAATAAAGGCGGATTAGTTGGGTAGCAAGAAGATGGTTGGAAGAAAGATTAGAGCGTATGATTTTAGAATGAATTTGAGTGAGATGTTGCTGATCTGTACATTGTTGCAGGAGAGGAAAAGGTTGAAAATTGGGGGAAGAAGATAAACACAAGGCCATGAAAGAATTAACCACAGCCTCAAATTACATGCTGAAAATACAATTCATAAATAATGGAATTAAGGCAGATTTTGCTCAGACTTTCAAGAATTTATCTGTACCCAGAATTCCAAATGTAGACCACAAAAACAACTCGCAACTTTTGAAAAGCTAATCTCCTTTGCCAAAATTTCAAACAAGTTGGACATAAAAGATTAGATTTTTAAGGTTTTGTATGACGTACTCCTTTAAAATGGGACTTCTACATGGTATCCGAGGAATTACTGTTCACCACGTAATACCTATAAATTATTAATTACGTAATTAACACATTAAACATGATTATTAGTGCATTAACCTTCATGATTATTATAAACAACTGCTAATTATTGCTATTTTTAAAAAATTTCGGTAGTTTTTGTTTTTTATTATATTTTTGGTAATAATGAGTCATATAATTAGCAGTAAATTATATTAATTATGACGGTTAGTGCACTAATAATCAAGTTTAGATTGTTAATTACGTAATTAATAATTAAAAGGGGTATATAGTGGTGAACAGTAGTTTCTTAGGGGTATCATGTAAAAGTCTCAATTTGGAGGGGTACATCGTAGAAAACGCTATACCACATGGGCACTATATAAAAAAAACTTTTTTTTTCCTCAAAACTTACCTGGACTAGATTTGAGGTTTTTTTAAGTTTAAGAATTAATCTTTTTAAAAGAGATTTTATTTAGGGCGGCAAAAAATGTCCCAACCCGCTAACTCGATCTGAACACGATTCATTAATAATGGGTTGGGTTGAAATGTTCAGCTTGTTTAATTAAAAAGGTCAATTTGAACCTGACACATATACCTGATTAACCTGATTAATTTTTTTTTTTTTTGAATTTTAAGAGTTTGGTTTAATTTGCTTGTTGTTTTGAATGCTTAATTTTATTGAACTTTAAGCTACTGAGATATTAATATTCTACTTTGTTGAAAATGTAAATTTTTTGCTGTTAAGAATTAACCTAAATATTTTAGATTATAGAAGAATTTTTTGGCTAAAAAAGTTAATGTGTCAACCCGAACTCGACCCATTTTTTTAGGTCGGGTTTAGTTATAAAAACTCAATCCATTTAATAAATGAGTTAGATTGGGGTTGAGGGTACATGACTTAATTACTTGACAATACGAATCCGAACTATTAACCTGATTTGCCAGCGCTAGTTTTATATTAAAAAAAAGTTTTTAAAACTTTTTTTTTACAAAAAGTATGATAGCCAAATTAAGTAACATGTATGCTTTTAAAAGAGTTTTCTTTGTTAGGTTTTTCCTTAATTTTCTATCATAAACTAAACAATGTAAAATAAGGAAACAATTTTTTTTAAAAAAATTCTTTTTCATCATGCCAAACCACAGACCCTTTAATATGAAGTGTTTTCTTTCAGGTCTAACATAGTTCGCATGTAAAAACATTCAATAGTAAAAATTGTTAAGATCGCGCGAGCTGCACGCAACTGCACGCTAGTTGCGGACAACCAAATTAAGTAACACACAATTTTTAAAGTATTTTCGCTATTAATTTTTAAAGTACATAAATTTAACATTCACAAACATTAATTTGAGACTCAACAGGATATGAATTGAATTAAACTGAATTTGTCTGAAATAATTCAGTCGAAAACAACAACGCCTTAGACACAAATACCTTTTGAATTGTGAGTTCCAATTAATTATGTTAGAGACCATTGTAATAAATCAATTTTGGGTTCCCTTATTCTGCATGTGACAGTCATTCGATAGTGATAAGCAACTGCGTGTAAGTCCCTGACAACCAAATTAAGTAACTTGCGCACTTTTTAAAGTTTTTCTTTGTTAGCTTTTTCGATCCATTTAATTTTCTAGCCCAAACCAAACCGTGTAAAATGAAGAAACAATTTTCAAGGAAATTCTTTTTCATTATGCCAACCATACCCTTAATCTGCATGAAGCGTTTTATTCCAAGTCTAACTTAATCTGCATATAACGTAGTAATAACTGATAAGTTTGTGGGAGACGCAAGCAGCTGCGCGCAAGTTGCGGACAACCAAATTAAGTAATATAATACACGCATTTTAAAAGTATTTTCATTGTTTTTTTTAAAATAAAGTTCGTATATTAATAATACATAAATTTAACATTCACAAACTCTACTTTGAGACTCAACATGATATGATGAATTGAACTAAACTGATTTTTTTTCCGAAATAATTAAGTCGAAAACAAGAACGCCTTAGATACAAATACCTTTTGAATTATGAGTTCTAGTTAATTATGTTAGACAACATTGTAATAAATCAATTATGGGTCTCCCTAATCTGCATGTAAAAGTCATTCGATAGTGATAAGATAATAGGAGCTGTAAGCAACTACGTGTAAGTCGCTGACAACCAAATTAAGTAACATGCATGCTTTTAAAAGTATTTTCTTTGTTAGCTTTTCCGATCCATTTAATTTTCTAGCCCAAATCAAACCGTGTAAAATAAAGAAACAATTTTCAAAGAAATTCTTTTTTCATCATGCCAAACATACCCTCAATCCGCATGAAGCGTTTTCTTCCAGGTCTAACCTAATCTGCATGTAACGAACTTCATTCAATAGTAATAACTAATAAGGGTAATTTCTCTCATGAAATAAGGCCAGGTCAGAACATATCCATTAAATTAAAGAGAACAAAACCTTATTCTACCAATAAATTGAAGCTGATTTTTGAAGCAATCTGATATCACATGGATGAGTAACGAGATTGTCTTTATAGTGTTTGGGGCTTGACGAATACTTCCAACGCAATTGTCGCAGCCTCCCACATTCCTCTGTCACTCTTTTTCTTCATTTCATTTCATTTCACTTCACTCACACAACACAACGCTACACCACTCCACTCCACTCCACTCCACTATCTCTCACTCTCTCAGCTCCACTTGCCGTCAAACACCTCCCCCAAATCCATCTCCCTAGCTAGCTACTTCAAATCGAAAAAATTAAAAAAAAGAAGAAGGGATGTCGGATTGGGCGCCGGTACTGGTAGGAGTGGTGCTGTTCGTGTTACTGTCACCGGGACTACTGGTGCAGCTACCAGGTCACAACAGATCAATTGAGTTTGGAGGTATGAAGACTAATGGCAAAGCTATCTTCATTCACTCTCTCATCTTCTTTGCTGTTTATGCTATTATCACCCTCGCCTTTCGCGTTCACATCGTTACCGGCTGATCTTATGTTTTTTTTTTTTTTTGAAATTACTTTTTGGAACTTTTTATCTTCTGATAGTTTTTTCTCTTCAATTGTACTACTGTAGTCAACTAAAGACTGGCTTCTTTTTATCGTTTTTTTCATCGTTACTTTGCGTTTCTCCCCCTTTTCTTTATTCCTTTCTTTCCCTTTTTTTAATGGAGTTCTATTTTGTTTTTTGAACAACTTGGCAATTTTTGATTACTGATGATTATGCTCGTCAATTATATCCTCACAGCTCATGTAAGTAATAAATCAATCCTCATTGTTATTGAATTAGAGATATCGTCAATTCGAGTATTAATCAATTGAAATATTGGATTAACACCATTTTTTCTTTAAATTGGAACATTAGGTCAATTCGAATGAACATTATTAGTACAAAGTTTTTAAATTTGAAAATTAGACCAACCCAACAATGAGCTTTAATTGCATTATGGTTGTACCTTCTCTAAATTGATTTTTTCCCTTGCCCATTTATCTGATTTTTTAGAGTCACTGCTCTTCTGTAAATTTTTTAAGGGCTGTGTGCTAAAGATTCGTGGATATCACAGTAATGTTCTTATGTTGATTTTTTTTTTCTTCAAGAATTCTTATGTTGGTATTGTTTGTTAATTTGGAAAATAAAAATTTGCACTTAATCTTGTTAGTGCTTGGATATTAGTCTTGATGTGTTTGATTATGACTTGTGGAAATAGCTATGCAACTGGTGTTCATTGTTGATGATATATATTGGAGCAATTTCCAGTTCTTAACGATTAGATGTCTAATAAGGATATAACATTTCCTAATGAAACAATAGTACTATATGAAAAATCAGTAATATAGAACAATGGATTACATGATTTACATCAATTCAATGAAATGTGCACCAAAGATCCGGGTCTATGGTTGGTGATTCAGAAATAATATTAGGTGGGTTAAAAAGGGTTAATTCTTAGGAAAGAAATTAACCATTTTTATAGGTAAGTGGCGTTAGGACTACCCCACACTGATCTTCATCCTAATCTTTGATTGGATAATGATTTTGACATTCCCCAATTTGAATAGTAACATTGAGGCGTGCCAAAATCAAATTGAGGAGTGCCAGAATCACTACACCTTTGACTGCGTACTTGTTTATTGTGTTTGAACTTTGAAAACACAAGGAGTAAGTATGGATGACAATGGACCTTGAACCTGACTCAAACTGCAAATCCACATTTTTTTTAGGATTTGAATTTTAAGACTCGGAAGAATCTGGGTCGGATATTGATCTACTCAGAAATTATGGGTTCAAATCTGCGGGTCCTTTTTTTTTTTTTTAATACGAGTTAATATTATTTTTGATATTAGCCAATTTTTCATATTAGTTGCTAATTACTTCAACAATGAATGAATCTACTAGTAAAAAAAAAAAAAGATGAAGCAATCTAAATATCTTTGCTGATGTGGGGTCTTGAACCCACCCACAGACCCACTGCAGTTCTTATAAGCTATAATGATGTTCAAGTGTTCAACATAATATTTTTGTCCGCTAATCAATGTGTGGTTCATTAAGATTCAGTGTGTTAAAAATGCACAACATAAATACATATAAAGTGAAAAAAGAGTAACACCGACTTCTGATGTATTGTCCAGACTGATACACTAGTATGTTATCAAAACACAATGAGAATGATTATAAAGGATGTGTTCTCTTCAACCTATATCAGATCAAATCTCATAATATTAGTTTAAATTCTCATACATTTTCAGATTTTATCTTACCAGATCAGAAAAGACGAAAAGAACACACCCAAAGTAGACTTTCACACTCAGATATAGAGTATTTATGTAGGTGACAACATTGTACCGTTAGTTAATGATGTGGCTTGTCAGCCGTATATAAGAATTTACCAAACTTTAACTTTCTATTCATTCATAAGGGGAAGAAAAATGAGCTAGACTGATAGAGTATGAGGAGCAATACAATGCAAGTTCATTACAAAAAGTTTGGATCCCTTTGCATATGGTTACACATATATACTGTGTTTTAAAAAAAATCCAGTCACAAACTCACAATGCTTGAATTAAAACCAATTGATGAGTAAGATCATACTGGCTTAAGTGATTTCATTCTCATCATAGCTTTGCTCATCAGCCACCCACAAATGGTTCTGGTTTCTTCTTCAACTTATCTAACTCCACAGCAACATCATTCATTGTAGGTCTATATTTACTATTGATATCAAGACACTTCATTACAAGCTCACCTACACAAATCAGCTGTTCTTCACTTGCTTCAAATTTAGGGTCAATTATTTCAACCAAGCAATTATTTTTCACTGACAAGACGAAATTCTCAGCCAAGCTAGCCTCTTCTGTAGTTCTCACAACTTTTTTGGTCAACAACTCCGCCAGAACCACCCCAAAGCTATAAACATCACTTTTCTTAGTTAATCGCCCATTTTGTGAATACATTGGATCCATATATCCCGGTGTGCCTCGTAGAAGTTTTGTTGGTACAAGGGTTGAGGTTCCAAAGTCAGCTATATACGCCGTCTTTTTTATATCTAACAATATATTAGCCGATTTAATATTGCCATGAACCATTGACGATGAAGCTTTTGAATGAAGATATGCAAGTGCATCTGCTACCTCCGTAGCTATCCTTATACAATTCTCCCAATCGAGCCATGGTGTTCGTTCTTCGATATGTTTTAAGAGCGTTCCATTGGAGATGTATTCGTATACTAGTATCGGAATTTTAGCCTCAAGACAAAATCCTAAGAGTTTCACCACATTGTTATGATTAGTTTGCATTAGGATGGCTATTTCATTTATAAATTTGTTGTTTTGAAATGATTCATCTTGATTGTCTAGATTTGGTTTTTTGATAGCAACTTCGCGATCATCTAATATCCCTTTGTATACTGTGCCAAAATCAGCTTTGCCTATGATCTTATTGTCACTGTAATTATTTGTTGCGGTTTTGAGTTGATCTACGGTATATGTATTGGATGCAAGACGTTGATCTAATAGCAACCCTCCATTCTTTTCAAATCTTTCCTCCCTGATCTTCATAAGTTTCGTTCTTCTCATGGTATAAAATATCCAACATATTATAGCCAAAAAGCACAAACCCCCAATACCGGCTCCTGCATAAGTGATTAATTTAGGCAGAATTATGATTAATTCAACAATTGATCATAACAAATATGAGACCAATAAATATATAGAACCTTTTTTTTTTTATTTGTTTTTGTTGTCAAAAACTAGTTTATTATTTGTCCAAACAACAAATAAGTGGTTTGGTCATGTAAGACAGAGATCGATTAATGCACTAGATGTATGGAGGTTTGAGGAATGACAAGCTGATGAAAAGGTGGAAAATAGAGGAAGACCAAAGCAAATTTGTATGAGAGTTGTCATTGAAAATATCAGACTATAATGGGACTTGAGGATGAGCTAGCGTTAGATAATTAAGGAAGTATGAAGGGAGAAAATATGGGCTAATGACTTTTGCATTTTCATACAGTGATTCATGTCTAGCAGATGTCAAATTATTGTAGGACTAGGGCTTTGTTGTTTTGGTCCCGGTTGTTTTAATGCATTTCATAGATATATAAGCAGGAGTTACGACAATCATTATTGTGGCCAAACTATGTATATTTATGACAACACTTTGGTAGAAATCCAAAAATTACTATTTTTTGAGGTTTCCTTAATTAGTTTTTAGGTGTTTGCTAAAAAAAAGTCAAAACATATCAAGGTAAAATTATTAATCACAAACAAAAACAAATGTTGAGTTGTTAGTCTTTATTACCTAAACTTAGAGCCCTGATAAATTGTGCATGATCGCGGCTACAACCACTTCCTGTCTTTAAACCATCACCACCACGTCCTTTAGGACAAGAACATATGAAGCTACCGGGTGTGTTGGTGCAAATGTCCGAGCATGGATTGCTTGAATTTGCACACTCGTTAATATCTGTAACATCGAATATACACCACCTTTAAAACTTGATTAATGCAATAATGGAGTTAATTACTTACGAGTCTGATCAATAATTGATCTAATTGGCTGGCTAGGCTTGCAGCCTTGCTCACATGTGTTCGGATCATGACACCTAATTTAGGTTAAAAATTACATTCAAAAGATCTACTCTCTATTTTCCCCATTGTTACATTCTCAATCATTGATTTAGAAAATAGAGAAGATGTTGACTAACCTGTACATCCAGGACTAAGATAAGAAGATGTTGACTAACCTGTACATCCAGGACTAAGATAAGGGGTGCCTTGGTAACCAGGGAGACAATTGCAACGATATCCACCATTCAAGCCAATATCAATATTTGAGCAAGCGGTTTTATATTGACAAGCATAACTAGACATATTTTGCTGGGCTTGAACACACGTCTTACCAACACCAACCACCCATTCGAGCACAATTGGCACACCATCCCTCGTTCTATTAACGAACGAGGGATCAGAAAGATCATCCACATTCAATGTAAACTTATCTTCTTCCCCCAGAAAAGCGACACCACACGGAGTAAACCCGTCAGTGGTCCTACTGTGATTGCTTATGGTGTTGACCTGAAAGGTGAGCGCAGTAAGCCCCTTTGAAATCGACGATTGGCAACAACCAATCCCCGAGCAGGATTCGTTGTGCTTAAGCAAGCGCTCGAAGCTAGAACACGTAGCGAAACAACCACTAACAACTCCCAGCGCGTTTTCACCATTTATAACCACACCCATATCGTCACAACCTAGGACATGAAACTTATTGGCCGTGTGAGAAAACACAATTGGCATTGTGCTGTCATCAAACTTACTATTATTAGCAGCATTGAGACTTAAAATATGCTGTGGATTGTTTGAAATAATCCCAGCTTCATTGTTGTAGCATTTACGACCTACTTTAGTCTTGATTCGGATTTGACCATGTTGGGATATTTCCATGACTTCAAGGTTTTTAGGCCCCCAAAATGGCTTTGAGGTGGTGCAATTTATGTCGTACCATCGGCTAAGTGAGCATGAAACGCCGACTTGGATGACGCCGAATGGGTAAGGGATGGTTACGTTGCCACACGTGGTTGGACAACCTCGCTTCGCGGTTGTGAAAGTGGCGGTGGAAGTGGCTGTGGAAAGCGTCAACAAAATGGTTGAAAGGTATAATAATGGAAACAACTGCACCTCCGACATTATTTTATTTTTTTGAAGCTTGTTTAATAGTCTTTTTATGTGGTACACGATGTGTGATTTCGCTTTGCAAATCCTTTGGGAATTAAAGTCAACTGCTTAAATGCATATGATTGAGCTAGAATAAGTTGACATTTCTTTACTCCGTGATTATCGAGCGAGCGAGCCCGAACTATGCTTTGCTCGGCTCATTTTCATTTAAATTTATTTGAACTCGAGCCGAGCTTGAATCTTGATGAGTCGAGTCGTAATCGATCTGAGCTTTGACTAATCAATGACCGAGCCCTTATTGAACTGTTCACGAACAATTTCACCTAATAATATTCTTAGTTTATATGTCTTCTCTATTTGAATTTTTGTTTGAAGATATTTGTTTTTTGAGTTAATATTTTAATAATAAAACTATTAATTTATTGATATATATAACTAGAATAAATAAATTTATTTATATAACATAATATATTATTTATATATATAAAGTTAATCGAGCTTATTCACGAGCTTTTCGAGCTGAGCTTGGCACAACTCAAGTTCGGCTTGTTAATATCTCGAGCCGAACTCGAACTTGAATCGAGCTAAAACATGCCAAGCCTAAATTAAATGCGCTTTGATCAAGTAGAGCTAGAACTATTCATGAAAATGCCAGACTCATTATCACCCATACTCTATGATGGATAGCCTGGCTTGAGCTAGAGAAGCATAGAAGTTGACTTTTTTTTTTAGTACACAACTTGGTACGGTTGAAGCATAATGAATCCAAAAGCCTAAGTCATAGAATAGGATATATTTGTTGATTATTAACGTTTGAAAACGACAATGATTGAAGAGAACGAAAGTGGACATTATTTGTCGTCATAGTATGGTTCCGCAATTTTGTTCCATTAAGCACAATAATAATATATAAAAAAAAAATACGAGTAGAAAAATTGTGATTGGTTGTTGGATTAAGCTTCATCCTTTGATTGACATGATTATTTAACACGGAGGCAAGAAAGTGAACCCTCTTTTCCATGGTTGTACATTAAACGCTAGGTATGAGGAGACCTAGGATATCAAAACGGGTTAATGGTACATGTTAGGGTTGACTCAAACGGGTTCAGTTCAATTTAGGTTCAAGTTAAATCAGGTTATTAGCCCAACGGTTCAGTTCAATTTAGTTCAGTTCATTTCAGTAACAGGTCATAACAAGTTGTCTTTTTCTCAGTGACAGTTCAGTTCAGGTTCAGGTCATTAATGGTCAGGCTAGTATCAGTTCAGTCCAAAACGGTTCAGGTTAATACAGTTCAACGATAAGAAACGATATGTTTCAGGTTGACATCAGTTTACATCGGGTTATTTTGGAGCGTCCATTACGATAAAAATTGATCATAAAACTCAAAAAGTTTCTTAATATGTTAATTGTGATATGAAGTTACTTTCAAGTTGAATAAGATTTCAATTCAGTTCAATTCAGGTCAAATAATGTGACGGGTTGATTTCAGTTCAGTCCAATTTAATGAATCTTCGGGTTTGGGACATGTTATCCTCAGTTCAGGTTACTTTCAGTTCAAGTTAAGTTCAGTTCAGGTCATTAATTCACGGGCCAATAACAGTTCAGGTCACTTCAGTTCAGGTCAATTTCAGGTTATGGGTTACTTTCAATTCAGTTTATTTCAATTCAAGTTACGGTCAGTTCAGTTAACCCAACGGGTTCCAACCTAAACTGACATCCCTAAGGAGACCTATGTTGTGTTATTCACGCTTTAATTTTGTAACTAAAGCATAAAATATTTTTCTGTAAAAACTATTTTTGATTTGACATTGTTTAATTTATTTTGTAAACTAGTGTGAAATCATTTCAATTCTCTTGAGTAAAATATCTCTTAAAATGATGAAAAATCAATTTTCCTTCAATTGCAAATTAAAATAGTTTTCCATCTTTGTTCTTACCTTGCCTCCTTACTTTTCCTTTTATTTCCCCTTATTTTTCACTCATTTTTCTTGCATAATAGTAAAATTATATTTTTCCAATTGTATTTCCAATTTAAATTATTTTTTTCCATTCAAAATGTTTTACTTTCAAATAAACAGAGCATTCAGGTCAATAAAGTTTCATGTGGGGGGTTTAACAAATTATAAAAATCAATTTGAGACGACTCTAATAATCCACTTAAATTTTTAGTTGAGTTGGTTCTTTAAGATGTTGACTCCAATAAATAGTCCTAAAAATGCCTGATTTTCTACATACAATTGGATTGTATATTAATTCATATATAATTGCATCCCATGCTTTTTAAGGATTATCCTAATAAATTACCACTGCCACCTCCTAAGAAGATGTAATTAGGAGGAGAAAGAAGAAAATCAATTATTATTGAAGTGAATATCAGTGTACATGCTTAAGAGCAACAAGCAGAGAGAATAAGAGAGTATTTATAGAGAGAGGGAAAGAATAGCAAAATGAAATATTTACATATTTATTTCTATACCCTCCCCACAAGCTAGACTAGGTAAAAGGCCTAGCTTGGAACAGAGCTGACTATGCTTTGTAGAAGACAAAGCCTTAGTTAGGATGTCTGCTATCTGATGATGAGTGGAAACATATTGGACTTGAATAAAGCCTTGCTCAACCTGCTCACGAATGAAGTGCATATCCCTTCGAAGATGTTTAGTCCTCTCATGATACGTAGGATGAAGAGCAAGATGCACAACAGAGGTATTGTCACAAAATAGACTGATGGGCAGAGACACTTGAACCTGCAAGTCTTTTAGAAGCTCATCCAACCAGGTTAACTCACTTGCAGCATAGGATAAACTCCTATATTCAGCCTCAGTAGATGATTTGCTGACAGTTACCTGCTTTTTAGTCTTCCATGAGACAAGATTATTACCAAGAAAATCTGCATATGGATTTAGAGATCTACTAGAAAATTGACAGCTACCCCAATCAGAATCACTATAAGCTTGAAGTTTAAGAGAGGAATTTGCAGAATAAAATAAACCATGATTTATAGTACCTTTAAGATACTTAAGAACATGTAAGACTGCCCTGAAATGAGGAATCCTGGGCTGATTCATGAACTGAGACAAGTGCTGAACTGCATATGACATATCAGGCCTTGTAAAACCAAGATAAAGAAGTTACCTACAAGCTTCCTGTATGTTTCTGGATTTTGCAGTAGGTCTCCTTCAGTAGTAGACAATTTAAGTCCTACAGATAAAGGAGCAATGACAGAAGCACACTGATCCATACCAGCTTCTATTAGTATATCAGTGATATACTTGCCTTGAGAAAGAAATGTACCTGCAGTAGATCTTGAAACCTCCATACCAAGAAAATAGTGAATTTGTCCTAAGTCTTTAATAGTAAAAGTCAAATCTAAATCCCTCTTGACTACATCAATTTGAGCCTGAGAGGAACCTGTGATTAGAATATCATCAACATACACTACTAATATGAGAAAATGGCCATGTAATTCTCTAGTAAACATTGAGTAATCTTGTTTAGATTGTTTGAAACCTTTATTTAAAAGAAACATTTTAAGTTCAATGTTCCATTGCCTTGGGGCTTGTTTGAGGCCATACAACGATTTTTGAAGTTTACACACTTGACCTTTCTTAGCCTTGCTATACCCAGAAGGGGGCAACATATAGACTTCCTCTTCTAAATGGCCATGCTAGAGCTATAATGACTCTCACTGTTGCTAACTTAGCAACAGGAGCAAAGGTTTGATTAAAATCTTGGCCTTCAATCTGTTGATATCCAGTAGCCACTAATCTGGCTTTATATCTCTCAATAGACCTATCTGAATGCAACTTAGTTTTAAATATCCATTTTGACCCAATAGCTTTCTTTTCCTTAGGTAAGTCAGTCATTATCCATGTATTATTATTTTCTAGGGCTTGAATTTCTTTTTCCATAGCATAAATCCATTCAGGATGATGCTTAGCTTGAGTATAATTCTTTGGATCATTGTTTAATGAATGAACAACAAAAGAAAGAGAGCTATAGGGTTGAAAATTGTTTGAGGGAATGTTATTTTTATGAGGAATATAAGAGCAAACAAAACCATCAAGTTTTGTAGATTTAGTAACAGGTCTAGAGGAGGTTTTGATGTTATTTTGAGGATTTTTCTCTTCTGAATTTTGATTAGAACATGGTTCAGCAACAGTAGAATTCCCTTGATCTGTATCAGTATTATTCCGTATTTGATTTAAGTCTTGATTTAGGTCATTTGAATTTTGTGAAGTAGCTATGTTAGAATTATTAAGAGCAGACTGTTCTGTGCAAATTTCAACAGCAGAATCATTAAGAGAAGTCTGTTCTGTTCTGTGCACATCAGTATGGGCACTGGGAGAGGAATGAGGGAGCTGTTCTGTTCTGTGCACATCAGAACCATAGCTAACCAGAACAGGACAAGAAACTTCAGTAGGTTTAGTATTATTTTCTTTATAGGGACATATGTTTTCTTCAAAAATAACATCCCTAGAAACAAAAACAACATGTTTTTCCAAGCCATAGAGTTTATAAGCTTTTTGACCATGAGGATAACCAATAAAAATACATTTTCTAGCTCTTGTATCAAATTTATCCTTTTGTTTATCCATGTTATAAGCATAGCATAAGCAACCAAATATTCTCAAATTCTCATAAGAAGGGGTTTTTCCATACAAAATTTCATAAGGGGTTTTCCAATTCAAAACTTTAGTAGGCAATCTATTTATTAGAAAAGTAGCTGTGAGCACACAATCACCCCAAAATTTCTTAGGAAGGTTGGCATTGAACCTAAGAGCTCTAGACATTTCTAGGAGATGTCTATGTTTTCTCTCAACCCTCCCATTTTGTTGAGGAACACCAGGAACACTCTTTTGATGAATGATACCTTTATCTTTAAATATAAATTGACATTGTTGATTTATTAATTCAGTTCCATTATCAGATCTTACTACCTTAACCTTTTTACCAAATTGTGTTTCAACATAATTCAAGAAATGAGTAACAGTTTGTAAAACTTGCAGTTTATCAAGAAGTAAAAAGGTCCATGTAGCTCTACTATGATCATCAACAATAGTTAGAAAATATCTAGCACCATTTAAAGAATGAACTCTATAAGGTCCCCATAAATCTATATGTATCAAATCAAAAATATACTCAGCTTTATTAGAACTTATAGGAAATGGCAATTTATGCATTTTAGCATTACAAACTTCACAGCTATACTTCTTTATACTAGTACAATCATATCTTTGAATATGTCTCATTTTAGACAAAGAAACATGACCTAATCTTTCATGTAAAAGACTAATACTACTCTTAACTGAGTTAGCTATACAATGCTTATGAACATCAAACTTAGAATAGAATTGCAAGCTATTCGTATTATTATTCTGCATACTAGGATTACAATCACTATTTGAATTCTTAGAAGTTCTCTTAGAGTACTGGGAAGCCTTTAAGCAATACAAACCTTCCACCAAGTAACCAACAACAACATTGGTCTTAGTAATGTCCTGAAAGAAACATGTATTTTCAGTAAATACAACCTGTAAATTGGAGCTTTGCAACAGTTTACCAATAGCTAAAAGATTATGTTTAAAACCTTCTACTAACATGACATCATACAAGATTAGATTAGGCTTAACAATAACAGTACCTACCCATTCTACTTGTTTAAAAGATCCATCAGGCAAGCAAACTTTAATAGGCAACAAGCAGAGAGAATAAGAGAGTATTTATAGAGAGAGGGAAAGAATAGCAAAATGAAATATTTACATATTTATTTCTATACCTCCCACACAAAAGTCCTGGTGGGTTTGATTCAATGATTATTACTCCCTCGCTCCATGCATCCCTTATTATTTGCCCTATATTGATTTTTGGCACTGTTTATTTGGTAACTTTGGCTCTCTATAATTTTATACATATAAGGAAAAATATAGTCAAATGGGCTCTCGTTTGATTAAGCTTGATGTGTATTTTTTTAATATGTAATTTATATAATTTTCTATTACATGTATCTAAAGATATTTTTTATTTAAATTTGTGTCTCGGAAGATGAGAAAAAGTGAATGGGACAAACAAAAATGGATGGAGAGAGTATTATTGTTACTATCACTACTAATTTAACCAATAATAGCAATAACAATCTTCACAGAATAAAACAACCCCACTAAATTGTTTTCTATCATGCTTCTTGCTATCACCAAGCAAGAGAGCACTACACACATCCTGAATTATAGTGGGTAGCACACTTTTGCATTATTCATACTATACAGTATAGTACTACAATTCAACTCATATATAGCTATTCAAAACATAATGAAAATTTAGCTAGTTAGATAGCTAGGCTTGTACCAAGGTCGATCAGTGTGCTCATCACAAGGATGGTTCATTGCACACAAAATTATTTGAAGGTACAGGATAAAGATCATCCAGTCCACTGCGAAGAATTAAGCTAGTTGTTTCTTGATAACTTTGGTCCGCCCAAGGATGCAGGTTCGTGTCCTGCATCCGCTCCAACTCACAAGCTACTTCGCTCATTGTAGGCCTCTTTCCCCCTTGTGGATTGAGGCATCTACTCACTAGATCAGCCATACTAAGTAGTTGCTCTTTGCTTGCTTCATTCACCAGCTGACTATGAAGGATTTCCATTACGCGATTTGCTTCCTTGCTAATCATAAAATACCCACCCAAATACCTAGCATATTCCTCTCCCATATATTTTTCTGTATGAAAATCAGCCTTTTCTTTGGTAAGTAATTCGGCAAGAACAATCCCAAAACTATAAACATCAATTTTCTCCGTTATTTTTTGTGTGTAATAGTACTCTGGATCTATATATCCAGGTGTACCAATAATATTATTTTCTAGTAAGGCTTTTTGCCTTGAGGCGCCAAAGTCAGCTACTTTTGCTGTGTTTTGATCATCAAGTAGAATATTAGCAGATTTAACATCTCTATGAATTATTGGCATCGAATGAAGATAAGCAAGTCCGTTTGCAGCTTCTGTGGCAACCCTAACAGTGTTTTTCCAATTAAGCCAAGACGTGCCTCCATTTTTATCAATATGTTTGCTCAGAGTACCATTAGAAATGAACTCATAAACTAATAATGGAACCTCAGTTTCAAGACAACATCCTATGAGTTTGACCACATTTTGATGATTAACTTGAAACAGAGTAACCACTTCATTTATGAATTCGTTAATTCGATCGGATTTATCCTCCTTGTCTATATCTATTATTGCTTTTTTGATTGCAACTTGACGACCATCCTTCAAAATTCCCTTGTATACCCTACCAAAACCACCTTCACCTAAAAACCGACTTTTTCTATAATTTTTGGTTGCAATTCTTAATTCTTCTTCGGAAAATATTTTTGACCACTTATCATCATGAAGTTGTTCTTTCAATAATAACCCTCCATTCTGCTTGAAGAAAATTTCTCTTTTTTCCTTGAGCTTCTTTCTTCGAATGGTAATATATATCCAACTTGCTAACATCACTAAGAATAAGAACCCAAAACTTATACCTGCAACAAAATTACAAGATGAAATTGTTTGTAAGGCTGAGCACGGATTGGATATCCGATCATTATTATTCGATCTGAAATTGACTTCAGACGATGGGTAACTGAAAATTTGGATATTCGATCATCCTATATCTGAATATTAATATTCCGAATATCCGAAAATTATGAACTATCAAATTAAATTTAAAATTCTGATTTAATCAAAAATTGCAATCTTTAATGTAATGCTTAACAAAGTAAATTTAAAATTCTGATTATTTTTCGTCAATTTCATAAGAGATCATTGCTCATAATTAACATGCATTTACACTTACAATTATTGAAACTAAATTTGTTATACATACTTACATTGTATTTGCTTGTCCTCAAGAAATGTCAAAACTTAATGTATATATATCATATCAATTCAATGCGGTCACATCTTAGCATATTGATTGGAGCTTATATCAGTGGTGGATCTAGAAAAAATATTTAGTGGGGGTCAAAATGCATTTGATAAATTTAATAGGGGTCAATAATTTCAAATTATAGGGGAAATTTGAAAAATTTCTAAATTTTACAAGAGAAAAATTTACACATTTAGGTTCAAGTGGGGTCAAGAGACCCCACTTGTTATAAGGTGGATCCGCCATTGCTTATATACACATAGGGATGTAAAAACAGGTCAAACGGTCGGAAACAGGTCGGTCAAAAACAAGTTCGGTCAAAAACGGTCGGTAAAAAACAGGTTGTACGAGTCCTTTCGGTATCAGTCGGTAACGGTCGGTCTTATTCGGTATCCGGTCGAATTCGGTATTTTCCAAAACAGGTGTCGGTCGATTTCGGTCCGGTACTTATCGGTTCGGTCGTTTTTCAGTAACAAGTCACATTCGGTCGGTCAAAACCGGTTTTTTTACAGGTTGTAACTGGTACACGGGACATAATCGATCGGTCAAAATCGGTATGCAGGTCATAATCGCTCGGTCAAAATCGATATGAAGGTTATAATCAGTTGGTCGCAGTCAAATGTATGTCGTAATCTGTCAGTCTTAAACGATTGATCACAATACAATCGGTTAATTCAAAACTTCGGATCAGATTTTGATATTTCGGGTTAGTTGGCCTAGAATTTTTTGACTAAGAATTTAGAATCGAATAATTATGTTTAATTTTAATTTATATTAAGTTATAATTATAAGTTTATTTATATTAAGTTTTATTTATTTAGTTATATTAAGTTTAATTTTAATTTATTTATATTAAGTTTTAATTAAATGAATTTACAAAAATTTCATCAATTTTTGTCAACTTAGAAAAATCATGTAAATAAGTTCCGTAAAAAACGGGTTCGGTTGTAAACAGGCAAACGACTTCGGCGATAAGGCCGATCCAAAACAGGTTCGGTACAGTACGGTTTCGGTCAAAATCTGTCGGTCAAAAGTCGGTTTTTGGCAGGTTGAAAACAGGTTCGGTAACGGTCGGTCTCGGTATAACAAAAACAGGTCGGAAACGGGTTCGGTTTTGAATGGGGTCGGTACCGGTCGGTTTCGGTATGCGTAAAAGCGGTCGGAAAACAGTTTCGGTATAATTAGGGTTCGGTAGCGGTCGGTATTCGGTCATTAAAAATTCGGTCAAAAACAAGTTCGGTATCGGTCGATAATGGTCAGTCAACCAGGTTTCTGACCCACATTTACACCCCTAATACACATCACACGACCATGACCACAATTCGTAATATATCATATCTAACAGATTATGGAAGCATAAAAAAAGTCGAGATTTAATTATGCACTTACCTAAACTGAACCATAAAACAATCCGTGAAATGACAGTACAACCCGTCCCGTTCTTTAGGCCATCGCCTTTATGTCCTTTAGGACAAGTGCATATGTAACTCCCTGGGGTGTTGGTGCATATTTTAGAGCAAGGATTGTTGTGACTTTCACACTCATCTATATCTGCAAATATACATAAAACAAAACGACTTTAACACTATGTTTGGATACCAGTATAGACGCCGGGAAAAGGACTCGATGTCAAATGACCATTTTATTCAAAAATTTTAGTTGATGGTCTGAGGCCCAAGATTATGTTGAAATTTGGATGCAACACATGCCCACCATATCTGAGTATCCGACACTAATCAATTCTACTTTATAAACGAGAGGTGAATAGGATGGGATTCGAACTCATGACTTTTCTGTCTCATTGGCTCTGATATTAAATTATATCAAATAATGAACATGTCAACCAAAAGCTTAAGCTAATAGTTGAGACCCAAGGTTTTATGTTATATGCACTATCAGGGCCGGGGAGGGAAAAAAGAATCACGGAAGGGGAGGAGAAAGAAAAGAAGGCCAGGGGGAGAGTATAGCTAGCTCCATTTTCTCTCCAAATTTCTCAAATTTTGGACGAATAATAGTTATTGAATGAGGAACGAAAATGGATTCCCTCCTCTCTGTGGCCTTTCTTACCCATCAAACAGTTTTTCAAACAAGGAGATTTGTAAGTTCTACGTATAATTTTCTTTTCTCCTTATTTCCTTCTATCCATACAATACATAAATCCAAGAAGAGATCGAAGGTGGGGAGGACCAATAATATTATATGGATCGGAGTAAATGAGATTGAAACGACAAACCTGTACATCCAGGAGGAAGATAAGGATTACCCTCGTAACCAGGCAAACAACTACATCGATAACCATCAGAGGCAAAACCAGAATCAGTACAGTTAGAATTCAGTTGGCAAGCATAGTCCGTCAAGTTCTGCTGAGCTTGACGGCACGTCTGGTACTTGCCAACGAACCAGTCGATCACAATCGGAACATCGCTATTAGTCCGATCTTCAAACGTGGGGTCAGAAAGATCATTAACATTAAAGATCATCTTGTGTTTATCACCCATGAAAGCATATCCACAAGGATTAAATCCCACAACACCCCTATGACTCAACATAGTTCCCATTTTGATAACAAAATAATTCAACCCCTTTGGGACGGTTGTTTGGCAACAACCGATGCCCGAACACGAGCCGTTGCCGTTAATCACGTGATCTCGACCCGTGCAAGCCGCCACACAGCCCGTGTAACTCAAGTCTTGGGTGCCAGTACCGTTGAATATGCCGAAATCGTCGCAGCCAATGACGGTGAACTTGTTTGAAGTGTGTGAAAATGCAAAAGGGGTGAATGCAAGGTTTATCATTTGAAGGTTTTGGGGAGCTGATGACAGTAGAGGTTGCCCTTCCGGGTAGCATCTTCTGGCTATGTTGTTTTTGATGCGTAATTGGGTTTCGGATATGCTCAATATTTCAATGGTGGTTACGCCGTAGAATGCCTTTGGTGGGTTGTATGTGGTGTCACACCTTATGTTGTGCCAGAAACCAAAGGAACAGCTCGTGTTTGATGAGGTGGTGATTCCGAACGGGTATGGAATGAGTAAGTCGCCGCATCGGGTTGGGCAGCCCGCCTTGGCGGTGGGAGTCGCAGCGGCGGTGACGGTGGTGGTGGTGGATGCTATGGCTAAAGTCAACCAAAGCCATGATTGGAGATGATGGGGTACATTCAACTTGAACATTATTGTATTATAGCCTTTTTTATTTTTTAAATTAATGAGATTTATTAGCTTGGACTATGATAACATTTTTGCGTATCATAATAAATAATCATAAGCACTTAAAAAAAGGGGCCGGTTATAAACCATTTCTTGCAACGGATCAAAGTATTTTAATTTGACAGCGTCTAAGATGGAAAGTTGACTTTTTACACTACTTTTTCTTGTGTAATGAGGCTATATCCGAGGGCTTAAAGTCTGGCGCTTGAAAGCCTTCGGATCGGCCACTTACTCAAGACTACACAACATCAACACATGATACATGTATCATGTATTAAACATAAAGGTTATTCCCACTGGTACACCTGAAAATTTAACAAATTCCACTGGTACGTCTGGTACACCTGAGTTTTTTAAATTTCCAATAATAAACCTGAGTTTTTGACAATTCCCAAATGTGACATTAATTAACCAAAATCGTTAACTACTTGTCTCGATTTATGTGCAATCGGGTTGTGTAACAAATAAATTACACAATCAAAGGTTTTTGGGGTCATTTTAGCCCTTAATGGATCAAATTTGAGGTCAAAATTTGCAAAAAACGACAATATTCATCTTCAAATGCGTGCTAAAAACTAAGATGAATAGTAATTTAACGGAATATTATGTTTTTAAACGGAACATTCCTTTTAAATGTCACATTTGGGAATTGTCAAAAACTCAGGTTTATTATTGGGAATTTAAAAAACTTAGGTGTACCAGTGGGATTTATTAAATTTTCAGGTGTACCAGTGGGAATAATCCTAATTAAACATAATAGGAATACATGATATAATGTGAGTAGAGCTGTAAAATGACCTGAAATTAAGTTGCAACTCAACCCGTACCCAACCTGAAAAACACCAAGCCCAAATACACCCGATTTAATTATAAACCCCTTTAACCCGACCCGATTTGCACCCGATTCAACCCGCATCCGATCCACTTTGTACCCTACTTATTTTGCACCCGACCTAACCCAACCCACATCCGACTCATTTGATAACGTAATGATTTTAGTTTTTTTTATTCGAAACATATTTAAAAAGTGGATATTTTAGGACAGAGAGAGTAATTATTTTTAAAACAAATTTAAAAACCTAAGGGTAAATGAGTGAAACTTATAATATTAGGTTTCGGTATTGACAAACTTATATAAATATAGATTAAAAATGAAAACAATATATTTAATATACTTATATGTTGGTGTTTTATACTTTATATTATATATATAGTATGTGTGTGTGTATATATAACCATATTATAAGACAAGGAAACATTATTTATTTGGTTGTGTTCTTTTTGCAGGATTACAAACCCAAATCCAATCCTTTCTATTCCCGTCCTTCAACTCGTTCTATTCGATTGTAATTCATTTCAATAAAATCTCACCCCTTCAATTCATTTTAATCCATCTCAATCCAATCACATCAATCCATTCTCACCCTTTCCAATCCAATAATTACAATTAATTCGATTTTTTGAAAGTGATTAATTTTTTATTTATCAAACTCTTAGCTTGCAATTAACAAATTTAACTATTTTTTTTAATTCAACAGGAATAAAAAAAATTAAAGCTCAATATTTTCAAATACGAATACGTTATTATGTATTATCTAACATCTTTACTACATATAATAATAATATGTTATGCTAACATCTAGATGCAATATTGTTACTTAAATAGGTTTATAAAATTTGAACTTTTTTAATAATTATAGTTAAAATAATTAAGAATATATGAATGAATTGCTTCACTTATCCTCATATTTTTTCTCTATAAATGTTAATCAGTTCGAATAAGGTTTAAGTTTTAATTAATTCTAATCCAATTTAATAAATTCAATACATATCTTTTATCCATTCTAATCCCACCCGTGCATTTATTCTAGTCCATTTCCATCCATTCATTTCCCATTAAATCCAATCCAATCTATTCTAATCGAACGAAGAGATCACATCCTTTTTAAAATAACATTTAGTTATATATAAAGGGGAAATGAAGAACGCAAATTTGGTTTAAATGGCCAAAATCAATTGTCAGAGCTTCATATTTAAAACTTTGATGGTAGACTAAGAACATCAAGAAGCTTTTGAATATTGACAAATTTTACAATGGGTATGCACCCGGGCCAATGCATGTTAGAGTGGTGAGCAATGATATGTGGATTGTATATTTGTATTAGGTGTAGCGATTTTGAAACACAAGACTAAACCCGATTTGAAAATCCGAATATTAGTTTTGTTCAGGATCAAGGAATTTTTCAATTAGGATTCGGTTCAGAAGAACTAGACATCTGATTTTAAATTCAAAAAATTGGATTATCAAAATTTTTTAAATTTCGATTTGGTATTTGGTTAAAAACTCGAAATTTGATCCGCCAGTTATCGAATTTCAAACCTTCTATTGCAATGTCGGGTGGATCGAGGCTGATATATCTTTGTTTCTAATACAGGTGTGATTCGGGTTTGAGTCAATGTGGGTCAAATGCGGTTTGGATTAGGGTGTCTTAATTATGGGTTACGTTCAGGTCACGGGTGTATGTGGATTGATTCGGGTTCGGGTGCCTAGATTTTTGGGTTAAAACGGGTCAGATCGCAGGTTTATTTCAAGTCATTTTTGTAGTTTAGGTTAGATTTTGACAGCTCTAGTCACTTCAGTCAAGTGGTACGGTGTACCGTGTACGTGCATCATATTGCATTCGTAATATGCCAAAAAAGTCTTACTGTAAGGCTCAGCAATAGACTTTGTCAACTTTGATCTCAATTATATCTTGGTTCAATTCAAACTGTGAGAAATGATAAACCATGTACGACACATACATACACAAATAAAAATTAAGGATGTTGAAGGTGTCATGGAAAGTTATAATAATAATAATAATAATAATTTGGTGGTCGAATTTAGCCACAGCCAGCAACCATGTAGCAAAACCCGGTTGTCCGACAAAGTGTGGAAACATAAGCATTCCGTACCCTTTTGGTGTCGGGCTAGACGGGGCGTGCTCCCTAAGTAGCCCTGCCTACGACATAAACTGCAACACCTCATTTGACCCTCCAAAACCCTTCTTAGGTGTGGGTAACCTTGAGGTGATGGATATATCAGGCAATGGTCAAATGCGTCTTAGGACGCTTGTTTCAACCAGATGCTACCAAGGAGGAAAGATTGCAGGATCCAATAACTCAAGCAATTCAATGGTTCAAGTGGGTAGTTTACCGATTGTGTTTTCGGAAACAGCCAATAAGCTCTTTCTAGTGGGGTGCGATGAGTTGGTTCTGGTCAAAGCTTTATCTGGTCGGTCTTTTAGAAGCGGGTGCATTACAGTGTGTTCTAACCCGGAAGATGTGCTAAACGGCTCGTGTTCGGGAATTGGTTGTTGTCAAACATCAATACCAAGAGGGGTTAGAGCCTATCTTAACTCAGTCAGAAGCTTGACTAACCACACCAACGTGTCTCATTTCAATCCATGCGGCTATTCTTTTTTAGCCGAAGATGGAAAGTATACCTTCAATTCAGCAGATCTTTCCGACCCTATGTTCCTTTCCAGAGTCAAAGAACTTCCCACTGTGCTCGAATGGTACGTTGGTTCGAACCAGAGCTGTCGTCAAGCTAAGGCGAACGAGACTACCTATGTTTGCCAGCAGAATACAAAGTGCACTGATTTTGATGATAATCAAGGATATCGTTGCAGTTGCCTTCCTGGTTATCAGGGTAATCCTTATCTTCACCCAGGTTGTGCAGGTATTATATATGTTAATCTCCCTTAGTTTGATTCATCTTTATAGCTTACCTTGTTCAAAAGATATGTTAAATATGGGTCTAGGGCGTACCTGCAACAAAGAGAAAGTTTGACTATATATAAGCCCGGTAGGTTCCATTATAAAACCAATTGGTAATATAAGACGTAACCACCAAACCTATATATTAGTCATCATCTCTCTAATCTCTTTCAATGTGGGACATTTGCATGTGGTGAACTTGAAAGGTCTATTCTTCAACATGATATACTTTAGAACGAGATTCCCATGTCATACATTTGTATAAGTAGTTGATAATCAGTGTCGGATCCAGAATTTGGGATATGAGGGTAAGAGGAAAAAAAATTACCAGTTACCTGTACAAAAAATAGAAAATTTTATTTCATTTCAAAGAAACTATTTAAATTACAAATAAAGATATTACAATTGAGTCTAATGAGTTTTCATATTATATACTAGCTTTATAAATGCACGCTATTCGTGTATGTATTTTGAGCTTAAGTGTTACTCAATAGTAAAAAAATCAAAACAAACATCCATTTTACAATGCGAAAAAGCGTTGTACTTATAAATAGTAATTAAAAACATGTTAATTAGAAGCATAAATAATAAAATTAACTCTTATAATCACAACTCCTAATTCAATTATAAATTCCGTATATATATATTTTTTTTATCCAAGTTATGTGTGCGGTAACAATTTTGGCAAAGCCTTTCATAGTATAAATAATTTTTTTTTTAAAAAAAAAACCCACAAACAAATTAAAGGCCAGGTTTGTATAGGAATTAAAATCGATTTTGCAATAGTAAAAAAATAGGAAAAAAAAATAAATTTTTTTGTTAATGTATTTTAATAAAATAATATAATCTTAGTTTTTTTTTAATAAAATATAATACATAAAAATAGGGTAAAATATGTTTCAATTTGCTTAAAGACGTATGAATTAAAATTATTTGCATACCCCTAACTTTTATAAATTAAGATTCAAATCTTGAGAGATTTAACGATGTATGAAAAAAATTACTTGATATTTATTAATAATTGTTATAGTTAAAACAAACTTAGTATTTTAGCATACAACTAAATTAGTAACACAATTGCACAAACGCAACATTAGAAAACATATATATAATATAATTGAAAATAAACAACAAATAACCTGGGAAAATAATAAGAAGCACTTATTATTGCTTAAATTCTTACTTTTCTACATAATTATAAACAAAACAAAAAGTTCATCCATTTTACTCTTTCTCCTTTCAAATTTATACAATAATATAATAAAAAAAAGTAAAATATTTGTGTGAAAGGTATATCAATATGGGTATCAATTTGTATAGAATTCAAAAAATGAATTATTTATTTTATAATATTTTCGATTTAAAAAGTAAAAAAAAATTGCGTTTGTTCATAATTTTTTTGAATGATTTATTTTATAATATTTTCAATTTAAAAAAACGCAAAAACTTTCCTTTTTAATGTAGTTTGATATTTAGAAAATTTTAGAGGGTATTTTAGGCTTTTTAAGGTGGGACACCATTGCTTCCCCTTCACTTATATAATAGAGATAAAGTGATTATTGATTAATTAGTCCTAGTCTTCGGAGCATCTTACACTATCAATCTATCATTCAAAATATCAAATTAATTACTTACCATTAGTATTTAATTAATTTACTAATAGTTTTGATTAATAACAGGATAAAATTGACTGATGTCATCCATTTGTCACTTCTTCTTACTTTCTTTCTTTCTTTTTTTTTAAACCCCCCCCTCAAATGTCTCCTTACTCCTATAACAATCGAATTCCTCTTTGATCCCCAATCTTGTGAAAGCACATATCACAACAAATCAAATCGTCATACTTGAAATAACTAAAAATCAAAATAGAAATCATACATTTTGCTTCAAATAAGAAAAAAAATTTATAAATTTACATAATAATTGATTTAAATGATCAAAATCCGTGCATGGCACCAGGTTAAAACTAGTTAACCTTAAATTAAACAGAAAGCAACAACAACTCTTAAATCTTAATTTAGACTAATATGATAAATTACACAATGTAAACTGATCCGATTTACAGATCGGGTGTGCCGGATCCGGACAACTATTAAAAAATTAGATTGGATCTCCGATTTACAAATCAGATGTTCCAGATCCGGACCAAATTGTATGCCACTTTTCCATATTTATTTGAAGACTTTCCTATTTCATTCTAATTTAATAGGGACGTCAATGAGCCGATACACTCGTGAACAGCTCGCAAACAAGCTCGGTCAAAGCTTGGTCAAAGCTCGTTCGAATATAAATAAACGAGCCTGAGCAAAATTTTCAAGCTCAATTAATAAACGAGCTTTATTCGAACAATGTAGTACTCGATTTGTTAAGGCTCGCGAACAGCTCGTTCAAGTTCATTAAAAGCTCGTTCGTAATCGTTTAATACTCATTAAAAGCTCGTTAAAAAATTGTTTATATAATTCAAATTTTAAAATATATTTATTTATAGTATGCATCATTTATATTTCAGAAATAAATTTTGGGCTATAATTTATCTCTTCTGAAATTATGCTATCCAATATCCATAATTAATTATTAGTCTATTACCCTGCTTTTACTTTCATTTTATTGAGTCTTAACCAAATTAAATTTTGGGCTATAATTTTTATCTCTTGTATTACTTATGCTTTGGAAAAGGTTAAAATTAGAAATTAATATCACAATATGTACAAAGCTCGTTTAAATATATACAAAGCTCGTTTATTAATGAGTTATCTCAGCTCAAGCTCGAGCCGAGCTCGAACATGAAAAAATTAAACGAGCCAAGCTCGAACAAGGTTTTTGAAAGCTCGGTTATGCTCGAGCTCGACTCGAGCTCGATAAATATTAATCAAGCCTAGCTCGAACAGGTTACTGCTCGGCTCGGCTCGACTCGTTGACATCTCTGTAATTTATCCTATCCTCATATTCAACTAACTTCGTAAAATATAAAATTATTGGTAGAATAATTGAAATCATGATTAGTAATATATATTATAAATTTATTTTACTAACTAATAGCAAATTAATTTTTTAGGGTAATGGCCAATGAGTTCAAATATATTTCAGATTAAGTGAATCAAATATTTGCTAAATAACCTAAGTGAATGAGATGTCTATATATTCGAAAATGAGTGATTGTTAATTGATCTAGTTTTAAGGAAGAATGGAAACTAATAATCTCACCTTTCACACTTATCCAACTAATAATTACACCTTTCATAAATCAAGGAATAATCCCACCTTTTCATATCGTATTCATATGTTGGACCTTTTAGTAATATTAACCTGATTTAAGGTAATTTTGAAGGTCTGTTGGGCTTAGTATGCCAAATTCGGCATCATGGTTGACTTGACACATGTTTCTAAGCCCAATAGACCTCAAAAACTAACCTTAAATTAGGTCGTTATTGTAAAAAGGTCCAAAAGATGAATATAATATAAAAAATGGGAATTATTCCTGAATTTATAAAAGGTGGGATTATTAGTTGGATAAGTGTGAAAGGTGGGATTATTAGTTTCTAATCTTCCTAGTTTTAATATATATTTTTGTTTTTGTTTTTTTTGCAGATATTAATGAGTGTGTGGGTTCAAGCCAGCCTTGTTCTCATATTTGCACTAACACTGTTGGCAGCTTCATATGCTCTTGTCCCAAAGGACACCGTGGTGATGGTCTTAAAAATGGCACTCGTTGTACTAGTGATCATTCACAATTTGCTATGAGATTTAGTTTAGGTAATTTCCTATAATTTTATTTTTTTTTTTTGGAAAAATTCATATAAATAATCTCAACTATTGGATGTCTTCCAATATTAATCCCAACTACTCCCTCCGTAACATAATTCTGGCAACAGATTTTTTTTCCACGCATTTCAAGAAAGCGATTTAAGGGTGTAAACGAATAAATTGATCAAAAAAAATTTTAAGATTAGTAATTTATGATCTCAATCTTACTTGTATTAAAACCATTTTGATTAATTTGTTCGTTTACACCCTTAAATTGATTTCTTGAAATGCGTGAAAAATAACTGGTTGCCAGAATTATGTTACGGAGGGAGTATTAGGTATTACAGTATAATCCAAACTTCGGGGGTTGTTTTATGATATTAGTCCATTGGCTTAGTTAACCTATTGTAATCGGTCACCTATTTATTGTACTTGACTATACCTTCCTCCCTTTCTAGGAAGGAAATCGGAGTCGGTCAAAAGTTAGTATAAACTAATATCATAAAACTAACCCATAGTTTGGATTTTAGTGTAATAACCTATAGTTGGAATTAATATTGAAAGATCTCCAATAGTTGAAATTATTCATATGAATATTTTTTTTTTCTAGTTACACGATATGTCCGTCAGATCAATCATAAATTAGTTAAATAAATGTTAGCAACATTTTAGAAACACATTAGATTAGTTATAGGATTTTCATGCTATTTCACTAAATTAAAGAATTTTTTCCTCTCAATTTCTTCTACCTAGTCTTATGCTCAAATTTCACAGTTTTTTTAATAGGAGTATGTTTTAATTGATACTTAGGATATGTAAAATTAATATTATGTTAAATTGCTTCCGCAGGGATGAGCTTTGGCTTCCTATTCTTATTAACGATATTTTTATGGATATATTTTACAATTAGAAGAAAAAGGCTCATGAAAAAGAGGAAGAAATTTTTTGAGCAAAATGGAGGTTTATTACTAAACCAACAACTTTTTGAGAATGGAGAAAGTATAGAGACTTCCAAAATATTTTCTGCCGACGAATTAAAAGCTGCAACAGATAATTACAACGATGATCGGATTTTAGGTAAAGGTGGTTATGGTACTGTATACAAGGGGATTCTAAGTGACAATCGTGAAGTGGCGATTAAAAAATCAAAAGTGGCAGATGAATCTCAAGTTGAGCAATTTATTAATGAAGTAATCATTTTAACACAAATCAACCATCGCAATGTGGTGAAACTATTAGGTTGTTGTCTTGAAACAGAGGTTCCTTTGCTTGTATATGAATTCATCTCTAACGGAACCCTTTTCGAGCACATCCATGGAAATAGAGGTATATCATCTTGGCTTACTTGGGAGAATTGCGTTAAACTAGCCACAGAGGTTGTTGATGCACTTGCTTACCTTCATTCGGCTGTGTCAATACCTATTATTCATAGAGATGTTAAATCCACTAACATACTATTAGATGAAAATTACACAGCAAAAATTTCTGATTTTGGTGCCTCCAGGTTAGTACCAATCGATCAGACACAAGTGACAACATTAGTTCAAGGGACTTTGGGATATTTAGATCCAGAGTATTTCCAGACAAGCCAATTAACAGAGAAAAGTGATGTTTATAGCTTCGGAGTTGTGCTTGTAGAGCTCCTAGTAAAAGAGAAACCTCTCTCTATGGAGCGGGCAATGGAAGAGAGAAATTTGGCGTCTTACTTTGTCCTGGCAATGAAAGAAGATCGTTTGATGGAAATACTCGATCCTCAGTTGGTGAGAGAAGCCGCTGAAGAGAAACTAGTTAAAATGGCTAAGCTAGCAAAGAAATGCCTTAATGTTAAGGGAGAAAATAGGCCTACCATGAAGGAAGTGGCTATTGAATTAGAGGTATTAAGAAAGAAAAATACACACCCTTGGATTAATATTGAACAAAAATTTGAGGAGACGACTAGCTTGATGGGTGAGCACGATCTTTACCCTATTCCTTCAAGTGATCGTAATGGCAATAGCAACCCTATTGAGTTCTCCAGACAATATTTAATGGAGATGAGTTTGAAATCTGAAGCAAATTATCCCTGTTAATGCTTCCACATGTATGGAAATAATTGCACTTTTAACTTTTTTTTTTGTAAAACTATTACCCTTTATTAGTCTTCATAATAATCATCTAGATGAAATAATGGGGTTGAATTTGGATTAAATTTTTTTTGTGAAACTATTACCCTTTATTTGTATGGTAAATGTTTTAAATGAAAAAAAAAATTAAAATCTTTTACTGAGCCAACAAATTTTGTTGATAGAGCTCCAACAAAATAGCTTGTTAGTGAATTATAATGACTAGCTATCAAAAAAAAGAAAAAGTTGTAGTGACTTGAGAAGGTCTTTTTTCACTTGTTAAACCCTATTACTTTTTATGATGGCTATGTTATGTTCAAAAACCTCCTCTTACACCAACATACATAGCTACCACCATTCTTTATGACAAATATGTAAAAGGTAAGCCCACCCTCACGTACACCCTTTGCTAAAAGCTTTCATATTTGGCAATACATGTGAGGGGAAAGGCTAGAACCACTTCAACTCCTTTATCCAATGGAGGATTGGAGATGGGCCGGGGAGTCCATCAGGATTTGTATGACAACTGGACTGGCCTTGGACCCCTCAGAAACCTCACTCAAGGGCGTCTTTATAAATAAGAGGAAAACTACATACATACAGATTAAACAAATTAATTTCTAATAAACATTGATTTAGATCGATCTGTCAAATCTATTTCGATCCTTCCAATTCCTCTAGACTTATGAAGTCACTGTTATGTCCATTATTTTTTCAGGCCACCACACCATATGCTTGTCACACTAACCTTTGAACTCAAGATGTTAGTGTCATGACAATGTGATCAGGAATCAAATACTTGGTTGATTCAGACGTTAAGTATGCATGACGGAAGTGCAACATAGCACTACAAAAATTTAAATGGATCTATTAACGACAAGTACACATTAATGACGAGTCTAAATCCCGTCGCAAATGTAAATATTTTGTGACGGTTTTATAGTCCGTCACTAATACCTAACCCAAACTCTATTAGAAATGACTCATTTAGGACGGGATTGGAATGGAAAAAATCATTTGCGACCCCTTTTTTTGCGACGGGGTCATATTTTTACGACAGGAAAAAACATTTGCGACCCCCCTTTCTACGATGGGATCACATTTTTGCAACAAAAATTCCCATCGTAAATAACATTTTTTCTAGTAGTGTAGTGATGCTATATGGTACGCGTCGTTTGACGTACAAATTTTAAAACCTATCTTAGACCTTCAAAAACATTTATAACTAGTAAAAGGGTAAGAAAGGGTCGATCCCACAGAGAGACGGCTAACTTTTTAATTCAAGTTCAACTTATTGGAAACGAAATTAATATTCACAATATTCACATTATTTACTTTGAATGGGGGGTTTAGATTGAACTAGTGACTAAAACGAATAAAAATAAGAAAATTAATATTAAAATATTATTTACAAGCGACAACGCACTTAACCAATTCAACTCCATAATTTTACTTGATTTAAGATTTTGGGATAAACTGATCAACCTTGCAAAATTAACCAAATTTAATTACTAGACTAACTGTAAAGAGTTTAGTAACAAAGACTCCCTATCTTCCCTTACTCGAAAACAATCTTGAACTAAGTCAAAATTGATTCTAAACCAATCTAATTGACACAAATATGTCGCAACTTGCATGAATCAGGATTGGAAGCATTAATATTTAGGAGACCTCATTAGTCCTAATTAATCTAAACACATAAATTTTAGACTAATCATAATGAACTTGCTCTCTAATTTCACTACAAAAAACTCACACAATGAGGGCAACTTATCATGATTAAAGAGGGCAATATGAGTATTGTTTTACTTAATGATGCCTACAAGGGCAATTATTTTTGCACTCGTTGATATTAACAATGAAGACAATATGATTTTTGTGTCCCTTAGACATTTGAAACTTTGCCTTATTTGACAATAAATAAAGTGTTTAAATCAAGTAAAACAAAATGTATTGCCTTTGTTGATGATCAATGAAGGCAATTTTGTTTGCCCTTTTTGAATTGAATCAAAGTGGGCAAAACATCTAAAATTGGCTTTGAAACCTAATACAACGGGGTTAGAAGGGCAACATGAGGGCAATATTAAAATTGTCATTATAACCTAAGAAGACAAATTTTGTATCCAATAGTGCAATTTTAATTGTCCTTCTTGAACACATTTTTTGTAGTGTTTAGACCGAACCATTATCACAGATTTGATATAAACTAGTGGTTACTTTGTTATATGATTTAAACTAAGCCAACCATATAACTAACAATAATCCTTTAAACCAAAACCCAAATCATCATATTCATCCAAAGTAGTAAGAAAACTCAAATGGACAGTAATTGAAACAATAAAGTTGAGAAAAGACTTATTAAATATGCTCCCAAGAACCTTCGAATGAACCCGGCTTTGACCCCGCAATCCACCGTCGTCCTCGTTCGACCTTGATTTGAGACTAAGCTTCCCTCCAATGGCTACCTTCTCTTCACCAATTGCCCAATTACCGACCCACTCAAATCTTCTCTCTCTGAAAATTCTTGGCTAAGTTGTCGTACCATAGAAATTTGGGTTATATTTATACCCAAAATCTTGAACTGATTTCCCTGAATAATCCGCCAACATCTTCATTTGGGAAAAATTTGAGCGTAATACTCGGTAAAAATTCGAAGAGTTTGTTGTTCATTGCTCTTGTTTCCTCCGCCTTCACCGTTGCTTTCTTTCCTACTGTTTCTTCTTCTCCCCTGTTTTCTCTAACTTCTTTCTTTTTTTTTCCTTTTTCTTTCTTTGTTTTTCTCGTTGTGCTGATCTCACATGAAGGAGTGTACTTTGTTTTTTTATTTATTTTCCTTTTATTTTATCGTTACTTTTGCTTTTGATTGTTGGGAATTTCATGTGGCACATGGATTTGGGTAAACTTGGACTAATTTTGGTTGATTGAAGCCCATATTTTGCACCTTTACCTACCAATAAAACACACAAAATATAAGTACAATTATTCCATAATTAGCTATTAAATAAACTAATGCATAAAATAAATTCTATAAAATATAAAGATACGTAAAATCATATATTAATTATTAAAAGACGATTATAAGACTAATATTAGGGACTAAATATATGTATAATTAAGCACTTATCACTACACGCCAGGACATGGAGACTAAGTCAAATTAAAATAAGTTCAAGATGGTTAAGGATCAAGTCATTGGATGCGAGGACATTGTGTTAATATGAAACCTTTATTTACACAATCAACAAGATATTTAAATCCTTCATTTCCAATTCAACTATAGACTTGCGCTTTTTTTTAAGTTCAAAATAGCTGAGTCAGATAACTTGACAGTAATATTCATTGTGTTAATATGAAACCTTTATTTACACAATTAACAAAATATTTTTAAATCCTTCATTTCCAATTCAACTAAAGACTTGCGATTTTTTTTAGCTCAAAATAGCCGAGTCAAATAATTTGATGATGATATTCATTGTGTTAATATGAAACCTTTATTTACATAATCAACAAGATATTTAAATCCTTCATTTCCAATTCAACTAAAGACTTGCTATTTTTTTTTAGCTCAAAATAGCCCAAGTCAGATAACTTGACACCCAAATCCAAGTATATAGGTCATCTGAATCTGAATAACATAGGATGTTCATATATTCTTAAGTGGGTGAGGATATACTTGATCAGCATGAAAAGGAATACATTTTATAAAATTAGAGAAATTAGAGAAATTCTTTGGGAAGACTTTGTCTTTCGTTTTTTTTTTTTTCCCTTTTTCTTTATCTTCTTCGTTTGTTTTTAATTCAAAGCAGGAAGGTTCATTTAGGGAAGACTTTGTCAACATTGTAACGATGCACTCCATCAAGCATACATCATATATCATCATAAATTCTAAAAGACAAGGGATGTACATTAAATTAGTATACCATGAATTAAAAATTATCCTAGAAATTAAATCATGAAGTTACCCATGTTAAAATTATTCTTTTTGTAGAATTTTATCAAGGGGTAACTTTTATGGGTATTAAGAATACGTTTATTATGTTTTACATTGAATTAAAGTTTGTTTGGTAGAGTGTAAAACGTTTTCCCTGAAAATTGTTTTCCTATTTACATTTTTTTGTTTGGAGTAAAATAATAAAATGTAAAACTTGTGGTAGAAAGATATTTTTTATATAATTGATAACATTTTCCCTCCAAGTTGGTAGGAAAATTATTTTACATCACAATTAGAAGAAAAGAATTGAAGCAATTAACTTTCGGTTCAACCAAACAAAGAAAAATGATTAAAATAGAAAATCATTTTACATACGACCAAACAACGAAAACCTTTCACGGAAATAAATTTTCCAATTTAAAAGGTTTTTCTCATAAAAAACCAGTTTCATTTGAAAAGTTTTTACATCGTACCAAACGGACCCTCAATGTACACCTGGTTCGTTTAATTTACGCTAAACTTTTTTAATATGCACCGTTCCTACATACAATACTGAAAATTAAAATTCAAAGATTGGAAGCCTCAGCCCTCAGCTATAAACTTCGTCAACTTTAATCTGGAGTATAACTAACTTCCTACCACTACACCACTAGTGAGATATTGTGACAAAATAAAATTCATCATGTTTAAGAAAGTACAAACTATACATTTTTTTCATTTATTCACTTTATTCCCATGGTTATTAGTAATAATAACATGGAGTTCGAGTTTGGCCATGACTGCAATTGGCAGTAGCAACCCAGTAGGGAAACCGGGTTGCCCAACAAGGTGCGGAAACGTAAGCATTCCGTACCCGTTTGGTATCGGCCTAGACGGGGCATGCTCCATGAGTAGCCCCGGCTACAACATAAACTGTAACACCACCACGTCCTTTGACGACCCTCCAAAACCTTTCATATCAAACGGCAACATGGAGGTGATTGATATATCATTAACCGGCCAAATCCGTATTAAAAACACTGTTATAAGAAGGTGCTATCAAGAAGGAAAAATAGCATCAGAACCCGACGACGACACAAGTTTCGTACAAATGTATCTCAAAGGATTACCGCTGGTGTTTTCCGACACGGCAAACAAGTTCACGGTGGTGGGTTGCAATGACATTTCCCTGATCACTGGGACCGTAGGCCGGTCCTTTACAAGCGGGTGCATCTCGGAGTGTTGGAGACCAGAAGATGTGCTTAATGGGTCGTGTTCGGGGATCGGTTGTTGCCAAACATCAATCCCAAAGGGGGTAACAACTTATTCAGTTATACTAGGAAGTAGCAAAAACCATACTAATGTGTCCCACTTTAATCCATGTGGCTATGCTTTCTTAGCCGAAGATGGTAAGTTTAGGTTTAGCCTTGCGGATCTTTCGGATCCTAGGTTCGTTACTAGAGTCCAAGATCAAGTTCCGATTGTGCTAGAATGGTATGTTAATCAGAGCTGTAGTCAAGCTATGGCGGCTAATGACACTGCTTATGCTTGCCAGAACAATACAAAGTGCATTGACTTTCATTATAATAATAATAATAATCATCGAGGATATCGTTGTACTTGTCTTCCTGGTTATCACGGTAACCCTTATCTTCACCCTGGCTGCACAGGTACTTCACCTCCCTCCAATCACTTTTTTTTATTTTTAGTTATTTTATATGTTCATCACTAAATTCATCAACTTTAATTTCTTGATATCAATTTTTAATGTAGCAAGTATTGCATCAAATCATCTCACCATAACCATGATGAGTAAGTATTCACTATTAGCTGTTATATGCATTTAGTACCTTCTCATCCAATGAAATTGTTCCATTTGTGTCAAAAATAAATAAAAGTGGTCCCGCATATAAGTGAAGCCAAAACAGTACGTGGACAATAAACGACACCCTTAGGACAATAATTGTGGCATTCATTTAAAAACCGCTAAATGCATATAGCAGCTAAGAGTTTATCATTACTCTAAGCATGATGGCTATGGGGCATATAAACCTGATTATAGGACTAGGTAGCCCAATAGGAATGCGATTATAGGATCAAGTTATCGGGGTATTATTGGAGATGACCTGTAATGGACATGGGACGTTATCGGAATATAGATCCAAAAATAATAGCATAATAAAAATTTTCAAAAAAAAAATAGTTTTGGCAAAATTAATTACATTCATATATTTGTATACATACGTTCACAACTTTGATTACATTAAACTTTTTTTTTTTAATTGATACAAACGCTAATGTCCTCCTAATGGCTCTTGACCTGCCTTGGCTCTGAAAGACTAATATGCCGTGTGATTCTCATTGATGCAATGCATTATATACAAGATATGCTAGGCTAACTTAGGCAAATACAATAATACCAAAATAAACCAAAGATAATAAAGAATAATTACATATCAATTATTTACATAAATAGAATATTAACATATTCTATCAGGCTCAACCCACTTTAGCCTCTTTTAAACCCACCTCGACTCTACCCACACTGACACTAACCCTGACTCGATCAATAACTAGGTTTCGTGGCAGAGTCTTGTCAGAAATTACAACTTTTAAAAGTAGTGTGTACAGTGTAGTAATTACCAAGATTTGAACCCTTGAAAACTTACAAAGAGTACATAACGCCCTTACCATCTCAACTATTTTTTATCACTTTCTTTTTAAAAAAAAATTCTACATAATATAATACATCTCTATCAAGTTTTTAGTAATCTTCATTTTGTTTTAATTTTATTTTTTCAAATTTCACAAGTGTAAAAATTACATATTAAGTGCAAAAAATAGTAACAACAATCACTAAAATCGAGTAGGTACATCTGTATATGCCTATACCCTTGTGGTAAATAAATTTTTATTGATAAATCAGGTTTTCTCTTCGAAAGGAAGGGAACATGATTTCTTCATTGTCTACCTTTTCTTCAAAAATAAAAAATAATATAAAATAAATTTTTATTTGCATGAGCTAATTTTTTGTCTCAACTTTGCAGATATTGACGAGTGTGCGGATCCAAGTCAACCTTGTTCTCATATTTGCACTAATACCGCTGGTAGTTATATATGCTCTTGTCCTAAAGGACATCGAGGTGATGGTCTGAAAAATGGCACCGGATGCACTAGTGATCGTTCACAATTTGTTATGAGATTCAGTTTAGGTAATCTCCTTTTCTCTAGTTGGATACAATTTCTTCGTCAGATAAATGATTTTTTTTTTTCATGGTGATTGTTGAATCCATATAGTGCACTAGTGAGTGTCCCACATCGGAGGATGAGAAGAGACTAAACTAAGTTATAAGTTTAGGAGTCACTCCTCCTATCACCAATTGATTTTAAGAAAAAAGCTCCTAAAACTTGCAAGTGACGATCCCTCTTTGAAGAGAAAATAAAAGGGCATTAAATTAGATTAAACGAAACCAGTAAATACATAACAAAAGAGTCAGCAACTCCAAAAGCAACAGAGGGACCAAAGTGTTAGCAAAATAGAAATTAAGGGACGTGAAATTAAGTGTTGCATCTAGTCTCTCCCCTTCTGTTATATTTTCCATTTTCTCTTTTGTAGAATTGATGTTGTAGAATTGATCTTGCAGGGATGAGCATTGGATTCTTATTCTTGCTGATGATACTTTGTGGGATTTATTTTACAATCAGAAGAAAAAGGCTTAGAAAAATAAGGGAGAAATTCTTTCACCAAAACGGAGGATTACTTTTAAAACAACAACTTTTTCAGAGAGGAGGAAGTATGGAGGTGTCCAAAATATTTGCTGCCGAAGAATTAAAGGCTGCAACTAAAAGTTATAGTGAATATCGCATTTTGGGTAAAGGTGGTTATGGTACCGTATACAAGGGCATTCTAAGTGATGGTCGTGAAGTTGCAATTAAAAAATCTAAAGTAGCAGATGAATCTCAAGTTGAGCAATTTATCAATGAAGTGGTCATATTGACACAAATTAATCATCGCAATGTGGTTAAACTTTTAGGATGTTGCCTTGAAACAGAGGTTCCATTACTTGTGTACGAATTCATCTCCAACGGAACTCTTTTCGAGCACATCCACAAAAACAAAAGGGTCAGATCTTGGCTTAATTGGGCAAACTGTATTAAACTTGCCGCAGAGGTTGTTGATGCACTTTCTTATCTTCATTCAGCTGCTTCCATACCTATCATTCATAGAGATGTTAAATCCTCCAACATATTATTAGATGAAAATTACATAGCAAAAATTTCTGATTTTGGTGCGTCAAGGTTAGTACCAATCGATCAGACACAAATTACAACACTAGTTCAAGGGACACTAGGGTATTTGGATCCAGAGTATTTTCACACAAGTCAATTAACAGAGAAAAGTGATGTCTATAGCTTTGGAGTTGTTCTTGCAGAGCTTTTAGTCAAAGAAAAACCTCTCTCCTTAGAACGAAAAATGGAAGACAGAAATTTGGCTACCTACTTCGTCCTGGCGATGAAAGAAGACCGTTTAATGGAAATACTTGATCCTCAGTTAGTGAAAGAAGCTAGAAAAGAGCAGCTACTTAAGGTGGCTAAGCTAGTGAAAGAGTGCCTTAACATGGTGGGAGAAGAAAGACCAACTATGAAGGAATTGTCTATTGAATTAGAGGGAATAAGAAAGCAAAATAGACATCCTTGGACTGAACAAACATTTGAAGAGACAACTAGCTTGATGGGCCAGCAGGATCTTTACCCTGTTTCTTCAAGAAATGATAGTGATAATATTCAATTATTGTCGGGACAATACTCAATGGAATTGAGTTTGATTTCTGAGATGAATCATCCTCGTTAATCTCTTAACTAATCATGTTAGATCCCTGAAAACGTACGCCTTCCACTTTCAAATTGTTTCACAAGTGTTGCTTTTTGTTACCTTCAAAATCAAGAAATCAACTAAATGAACTGTTGTGGAATGTCTGCTTGTTTCTTTGTAGAATGTATTTTTATTAGTAATTTTAACGGCCCGTTTGGTAGCCGGTTATAAATGATGGCAATGGGAATGAATTTATAACTAAATTTGGAAAGAAAATCAAAATCCATTCCCATGGTGGTGCTATCTTAGCTCCAATTTATTTAATTTTCTTTACAAATATTCATTCCCATCAAATACCACCCTCCCCAATGGTAATGGATGGGAATGAAAAATGAGAAGAAAATTAAAGCTTGGTAATGAAAATTTGTTTTCCATGGAGATTATAAGGTTCATTTTTAACAAAATTACACTATAAATTCATTACCAGGCCATTACCACAATTTATTACCAACAACCAAACGGGTCGTAAAAGTCATAGTCGTAATCATAAATTTATGTAGTTAGGTAAAAATTTAAGTTATAATAAAAAGTTATAAATTTTTAGCTAAAAGATATGTCAAGTTGGAGTCGTCAAACCGTTTGACAATTTTATTTTTTTTAATTTGTTATTATTTTTTTAATAGTGGATTTAAGTTATTTACAGATTTTATTTTAATTTAATCACATCATTTGCAAAAACATGGACTCATAAACAATTTTTGATTTAGTGTATTAACTCGTTAGATTATTTGTTATTTAATGCTGTGGTCGGGTCCATATCAAATGAAAGATTAGTTAAGTAAGAGACATAAAATTATAAGGGAAATTAAGAAAGAGAAAAAAAATGAAGTTGTCCCCCTTTTTCTGGCTTTACTTAAATTTACCAATTTGAATTTACTAAGTGCAAACTTGTGTTTAATTACCCGGCATCAATGTCAAATAATTCGGCCTTTGTTTCGAAATACGAAATGAATTCAGGAGCATAATTCGTTATCCATAGGTTTAGGGTTTAGCAGATTGTACTCTTGATTTGACATTTGTTTCGGAAAGTGGAATGAATTCGGGAACAAAGTTCGTAGGGTTGAGGAACGAATTATGTGACATTGCAGATATAGCCAATTTTTTTTTTTTTTTTTTTTTTTTTTGGGGGGGGGGGGGGGGGGAGGGGGGGAGTTAGGGGGTATTCAATCCATAACTTAATTAGCTTATTTTTGGTTTATGATGCCTCGCCAAAAATGCATAGCATTCACAAATTAAATTAGCTCTTAATTACTTCGTAATTGATGATTTTAATACACACGTACACCACGTTGCTGGTTATGCTAAAAAGTCCACATCAATAGTGTACTTGATTGACCGTATTTGATTTGAGTAATGATAAACACTTAGCTGCTATATGCATTTAGTGGTTTTTTAATAAATGTCATAATTATTGTCCCGTGCAACGCAATTATTGTCCTGTGTAACACAATTATTGTCCCCAGGGTGTCATTTATTGTCCACGTAATGTTTTGGCTTCACTTGTACGGGGACCAGTTCTATTTATTTCTAACACAAATGAAGCAATATCATTGGCTAAGAAGGTGCTAAATGCATATAACAGCTAATAGTAAATACTTACACATCTGATTTGGTAAGCTGCAAGACTCAATCTCTAATGCAATGACATGCACAAGTCACAAATTAATGTAGCTAGGATATTTGCAAAATGCAAATGCAGGCATTCTCATGTCTGTCATTATATATGGCGGCTTTGGTTAGCATTGGCCATATTTCCCACCACCACCAGCAACGTCACCACCTTCACCTCCACCACCATCGCCAAGCCTGGTCTTGAAATCCTGGACATCTCCAAAATCTAAGTGTGATCTAAAAACTTCATAGCTAGCAAATCTTATGGAGGAGATCAGAAGAGTCCACCACCTTAATCCCCAGTGAACTGGCTCCTACTAGCTACTGATGTACACATGTTCTTACGAGGCCCATTTGTACTGTGTTTTCAGACACGGCAAACAAGTTCACGACCCATTTGTATTGTGTTCCCTAGTAATCTAACTCTCCTCTTCCATATTGGGTTACCCAGATCCGTTTTTAATATTCAATCAAATTTAACAGGGTGCGATGAATTTTCTATTTTCAAAGGTAATGATACCCAAGGCTTGATTACTACTGGAGCCTGTGTGGCCACGTATCCCACGCAGGACTTTGCGGTTGAATATAATTGTTCGTGTTCAGGGTTTGGGTGCTATCAAACATTTAATTTTCTTCACAAATATTCATTCCCATTTAATACCACTCATCCCCATGGTAATGGAAAATAAGAAGAAATTTCAAGTTTGGGAATGAACATTATGTTTTCCATGGGAATTTTGAAGTTTTTCCTTAACAAATTCACTTTAAATCCATTATAATTACCACAATTCATTACCAACAATTAAATGGGCCGTTATTGTTATGATAAAAAAAACATGGGTTTTTCATCAACTTTGCAAGATAGTTAGTTAGTCTTTTATACCCACCAAGGCACCAACTCCACAAGGAGGGACATCCGGACATGCTCACATTAGTCGCATATATATATACACCGTAATTTATTGAGGCCGGTTCCTACCATGACAATGCTTGACAAAACAAATCCTAAAGACCTAAACAAAGCCACCGGCTATGTAATAATTAAAAATGTAATACCTCCGTACCCGTTTACTTCAGTAAATATAATGTTTACATTTGTTTGCTTTTCTTTATTTGGATGTACTCCCTCTGTCCACAACTATCACGATTAAACGGCCTTAATTAACTTGATTTTCATTAACTAATTTGGCGGTCATTGTAAGATGACCAACAAAAAAATTTCAAATTTGTGTACCCGAGGCGTATACCTTACTTCTAAAAAAATCAAAGAATTAGAGATAATTACACGTCGTACACTCGTACTCATACATGACACATATACTTAAATTAGATGCACCCTTCTGTCTTTTTCACTTTGATCATATTCTGTAACATTTTCATTATGTATATATAACTTTTGGTTAGGCTATCAATATTGAACTTATAATGGTACATATTGAGCTTGCTTGTCCGCATTTTAATTATTCAAAATTTTAATATTAAAGACTACTGTTTATTATTATTATTATTATTATTTAGACAAAATAAATTTTGAAATTTTCGATATATTACACTAACTTGGAACAATGACAAAAAAGAGTACCATTTAAGGAATAAATAAAGTACAATTATTGATACTATAGAAGTAACATATATACACATATTACACTACAGTATACAACACTTGTTCATTAAGATTAAAAAGAGAAAAATTAAGGTATCAAAATTGTTTGTCGTAGGATTTTTTTAGAAATTTAGCAAGTATGGAGCACGCTAATGACGACGACTCAAATCCGAAATCAAACCAATTTCCATTGATTGTTCACCTATGAACTCCATAGTATTTGAATTCCAATAATTGTAGTTATTTGAAGGACTAACACAAATTATGCGTCGTTCGCTCATGTAGTCAGTTGTCTCATCATAGTTTTGCATGACCCAAGAAGGCTCAGTTTGCTTCTTTAACCCTTCTAATTCAAGAGCAACTTCTTTCATGGTAGGCCTATGTTCTCCATGAAGATTAAGGCATTTCCTCACAAGATTCGCAAGCATAACTATTTGCTCCTTGCTAGCTTCCCTCACCAACTGAGGATCAACAATTTCCATCAAGCGATTTTCTCTCAATGCTAAGAGAAAATATATTGACAAATTCCTCTCTTCCAAGCTCCTTTCTAAGGATAGAGGTTCTTCTCGAGTTAAGAGCTCTGCTAGAAGGACTCCAAAGCTATAAACATCACTTTTTTCTGTCAACAAGCTTGTTTGTAGGTACTCAGGATCCAAATACCCAAATGTCCCTTGAGCTAAGGTGGTAAGATGCATCTTATCCACTGGAATCAATCTCGAGATACCGAAATCAGATATTTTAGCTATATAGCTTTCATCTATTAATATGTTAGAGGACTTAACATCTCTATAAATAATTGGTATTGAAGTATTCGAATGAAGATATGAAAGTGCATTAGTAGCCTCTGTTGTAAGCTTAATGCAATTTTCCCAAGTAAGCCATGAACTGATACCCTTACTCCTATTGATATGTTCAGCAAGATTGCCATTGGGAATGAATTCATATACAAGCAAAGGAACCTCACTTTCAAGACAACATCCTAAGAGTTTGACTACATTGCGATGGTTGATTTGTGTTAGGATAACTACTTCATTTATGAATTGATCAACTTGTTTTTGATCAGCCACTTTTGATCTTTTAATTGTGATGGCTGCTTGTGCTGATTCAAGAAGGTCAATCACAGGGTATGTGGATCTACTTGGCCAATCTCCTATCACCTGGAAGTCCAAGAAGCAAGCAATTGTTTCCAAGTCTTCTGCAGAATCTGAATACAGGGCAATGGTTGTTGCTGTATCAGAAGTGATATGACTTGGCTAGTAAGATTTTTAGAAGAATTGGGGGTAACTAATCTTAAGCCTGTTACTCTTTATAGTGACAGTCAATCTGCTCTACAAATAGCAAAAAATCCTGTATTTCATGAACGTACAAAGCACATAGTGATAGATTGCCATTTTACTAGAGATAAAGTTTTAGAGGGTCTACTTCAATTGTCTTACTTGATAAGGATTGACCATATTTAGTTTATTCAGTAAATATTATAGTATTATACTCCTTGATTTTATTCTCCTATCTTTGGATAGTAAATATTGTGTAATCATAACATGAGTAATTCTAGTGATTGTAATCCTATTTCCTAGAATAGTTGATTGCTTTGCTGTAGCTTACAATAGCTTAGTTGTTTCCCTTAGTCTGTATTATTATATAAGCTTTGCCTTATTAATGAGAACAAACAATCCTTTTACTCATCTCTTCTATATTACTTCCCTACAAAAGCTCAATTAGCTGATGTTTTTTCTAAAATTCTCCCTTCACCACAATTTTCTACTTTACTCACCAAGTTGGGTATGTCTAATTCTACATCCCCAACTTGAAGGGGGTATTGGTAATATAGAGTAATTAATAAGTTAGTTAGTTAAGGTTATTTCCAACAACTTAACTAAGAACTCTTAGTTAGTTATATATAGTCCTCTATGTACAGTAATAACTTCACTTTTGTATTCTTCAATTTGCTATCAATAATAATATCTTTGATTTCATTCTTTCTAAATTGTTAATAGTCAATACTAACATTGATATGAGGACCAACTACTTGTCTTCCTCTACCTTAGCTACTAATGTGTGTATGTTGATAAAGTATATATCATAATTATGGGCATTCATTTAAATAAATGATGGAGAGTAACAAAACTGACAAGTAACTATTAAAATCAATTTCAAATACAGGTAGTATTGAGGCGTAAAAACGTGGTTGATTGAGGTATCAACGAGGATGATTCATTTCAGATATTAGACTCAATTCCATAGAATATTGTCGTCCTGATGAGGACTCCATAATATTGACATTCCTATTATGATGATAATTTGAAGGATCAAGGTCAAGATCGTGCTCGCCCATCAAGTCAGTTGTTTCCTCATAGCTTAGTTCAACCAAAGGATGGCTATTTTGCTTCCTTAGCCCCTCTAACTCAAGGGCTAATTCCTTCATAGTAGGCCTTTCTTCACCCTTTACATTGAGGCATTCCTTTACTAGCTTAGCCATTTTAATTAGCTGCTCTTCACTAGCTTCCCTCACCAATATAGGATCAAGTATCTCTGTCAACCGATCTTCTTTCATTGCCAAGACAAAGTAGGTTGCCAAATTCCTCTCTTTTTGTCTCCTTTTCAAGCAAATAGGTTTTTCTTTGGTAAGGAGCTCGGCAAGAACAACTCCAATACTATAAACATCACTTTTCTCTGTTAGTTGGCTTGTGTGAAAGTATTCTGGATCTAAATACCCTAGTGTCCCTTGGACTAATGTTGTCACCTGAGTTTGATCAATTGATATTAACCTTGAGGCACCAAAATCAGAAAGTTTTGCCGTGTAACTATCATCTAAGAGTATATTAGCAGATTTAACATCTCTATGAATAATAGGCATTGAAGCAGCTGAATGAAGATAAGCAAGCGCATCAATAACCTCCGCCGCAAGTTTAATGCAATTTTCCCAAGTAAGCCAAGATGTAGTGTTACCCTTATTTCTACGGATGTGGTCAAAGAGAGTTCCATTAGAGATTAATTCATACACAAGTAAAGGAACCTCAGTCTCAAGACAACATCCTAAGAGTTTGACGACATTACGATGGTTGATTTGTGTCAAGATGACTACTTCGTTAATAAATTGATCAACTTGAGATTCATCACCAGCCATTTTAGATTTTTTAATAGCAATTTCACGGCCGTCTAGGATTCCCTTGTATACAATACCATAACCACCTTTACCCAAAATATGATCATCACTATAATTATTTGTTGCAGCTTTTAATTCGTCCGAAGAAAATACTTTGGATACCTCCATACTTCTTCCAATCTCAAAAAGCAGTTGTTTAAATAATAATCCACCATTCTGCTCAAAGAATTGTTCCCTCATTTTTATTAGCTTTTTTCTTTTGATGGTAAAATATATCCAACACAGTATCATTAGCAAGAATAAGAATCCAAAGCTCATTCCTGCAAAAGAAATTTAACACAAATTAATTGATATCATGATGAGGTTTCGAAAGATAGTTACTTGAATCAAAAGCATCGAATGATTAAATCTCTAGCAAACAACCGTGAGAAGGAATTGAAATACCTAAAATGAACCTCGTAGCAAATTGTGAATGATCGCTAATGCACCTGGTACCATTTTTTAGACTATCTTCATGATGGCCTTTAGGACAAGAGCATATGTAACTACCAGGGGTGTTAGTGCAAATATGAGAACAAGGCTGGCTTTCATCTATACACTCATCAATATCTGCGACCAAAGAAGTTCACGAAACCAAATTAATTAGCTCTGTTGATAACCAACGTCTATTCTTGGCCCCTGGTACATCAAATTCTCATCTTTGTAATCAATATATTTGGTAACCCCATCTCCTAAATTATACACCTCCTTTGAGTTACAATTTGAATCCGATTAAGTGTTAGAGGATCATCTCAACTAGAGCTGTCAATTTTCAACCCGACCCGCTAAACCCAGTAAACCCGACCCGTAAATAGTGGGTTTTGACAAAAAAAATAAAAACTCAAACCCGTTAAACACAGCCCACTCTAACCCGACCCGATATGCTTTCAACTCGACCCGACCCAAAAATCATTAAAAATGTATTAAACTTACGATATTATAGGAAAATGTAAGCAAAAACACTTCTTACCATTAAAACTTTGAATTTAGGATAATTTTTATTGGACCACAACATCAATTTTTTGCCATGAATTAGCTATTAATGAAGATATTTCATATAATTTGTACTTTTTAGAACCCTTAAGGTACATTTAGTACATATATTGCATTAAAATATGAAAAATTAAAGGGCGTTATAAAACTTCCAAACCCGCTGGGTCAACCCGAACCCGAAGAATTTGGGTTATAAAAAAGCTAATACTGACCCGAACCCGCTAACACTCAACCCGGTACAACCTGAACCCGCAACTATTTTACACCAACCCGACCCGACCCGTTTGACAGGTCTAATCTCAACCAAAAACTTAAGCTAATAGTTAAGGCCCAGGAATATGTTATATACTCTATCACTCCCCCTCACATGAAAGGCCTTTTGGGCTTGAAATGTAGATGCAACACATGCCCACCATACCTGGTGCTAATTAATTCCACTTGGAAGGGAGAGGGAGGAGAGATTTGAACCCGTGACCTTTGCGTCACGTTGGCTCTTGATACCATGTTAAAGGACCAGCTCAACCAAAAGCTTAAGCATATGGTAGAAATTATTTCTCTAAATTTTTGTTACATATATATTGAGTAATATAGTAATATATATTTAAATGTTTTATTTTTGGTTGTTATGGTTAGTTAGCCTCTTCTAACTAATTCTTTCATAGCTAGTATTAGTATCTTATGTTCTCTCTTTTTACTAGTTTAACTATATATACCCTTGTATGATCCTCTATTTTGGTATCAATCAATGCTAAGCAAAACTTTCTCCTACTTTGTTTCCTCTACTTTTCTTATTACATTTTTGTCTTTGTTAATATATATATATATCAAATTAGTATAGATTTTGTGCCACGCATGAATAGTACAATTCACTGATATCATTTGCTCGCCAATTATTTTTAAAAGTTTTCTCATTAATTAGGTGGATACTGAATAGATACATTTTAACAATTGGATTGCTAAACGTCGCCCACAAATTACTTAAAATCGCCCACAGCTAAAGTAAAAAGACAAAATTGCCCTTGATTTAAAATTACACCACAACAACTTAGTTTAAATATACAACGACGTTGGACACCAAGCCATGACCTTGACCACCACTACCGCCGCCACCACCACCATGGTGGTGGTTAAATTTTTTTTAATAAGGAGGCGTCCAGATCAGACGCCCCAACCATGATTGAGCCAACAATATACAATGACGTCGGACACCACGCCATGACCTCGACCACCACCACCACCACCACCATGGAGGTGGTGGTTAAATTTTTTTTTTTAATAAGGGGAGGGGCGTCCAGATCAGACGCCCCTACCATGGTTGGGGCGTCTGATCTGGACGCCCCTACCATGGTCGGGGCGTCTGATCTGGACGCCCCTCCCCTTATTAAAAAAAAAAAAATTTAACCACCACCGCCATGGTGGTGGTGGTGGTCGAGGTCATGGTGTGGCATCCGACGTCGTTGTATATTTAATCTAAGTTGTTGCGGTGTAATTTTAAATCAAGGGCAATTTTGTCTTTTTACTTTTTATCGTGGGCGATTTTAAGTAATTTGTGGGCGACGTTTAACAACTCCCTTTAACAAATGTTATTATTACACCATTTTTATTAGCTAAAAATAAAGAACATATAATTTGTAAAATTCGATACCCCAATGCCAATATAACCATTGTTAGTTCATATATCAAGATCATTTATTGGATTAATTGAATTTATTAAGCTATACTTATTAACAATTTTAAATCTACAATAAATTTATCTTATATAAACACTATTGCCAACAATATGATTCATGCATTGGAAATACGTAAAGAACTATAGATTGTTGTGGGTTCTGCTGCCCCTCGTGTCGGAAAGACGTGCTTTGGGCCTAGATGATAGGTCAGGCCTACGACATGACCCACTAATTAATTACGTGTTGTGTTGTGGTGGAATTTAAAAGAGAAGACTAGGCCTAGTCAAAAGCCGTCATGTGTCGTGTCATATTAACCCACATACTAGCCCACATGTTGATAATCCATAGGCTAATTCACATGTGGGCCAATACAGGCCCATGACGCTTTTATGTTTACAATAATATAAAATTATTGTCAATTAATTAATGTCCGAAACAATTATCCTGTTTTTTTTTTTTTTTTTTTTTGAGACAAAGCAACGGTTTCACTCATATATAATTCTAGCAACGTACAACATGTTCGGTGAAGCTCCTTTGTATTGGTTTCGGTATCAACATGTCTTGTCTTGATTATTTTTACACGAGTTATTTAAAATTAATTTGTCTTTTTATTTTACTCTTTTTTTAGTAGTCTACGTCTTTTTTTTTTTTTTTTGAGATATATATAGGATGTCATTAACAATAGATGGCCAAAGTACACTTACAAATATTATCTAAGAAATATAATAAGGGTTTTGCTATTCATTGCCCTAAGGGCAATGCATAAGAATTAGCAAATGCATTAATTAATGTGAAAAACACCTTGAAACTTGTTTTACACAATAGTTATATGAAAATTTTCCATTGAAATGTGAAATTATTTTCATATATTAAATACATAATTCAATTTTCTATGTAATATTTTCATATAATAAATAAATAAAATATATTTATTTCACTTTTCAATGAATTTTTTACACATTAAATGTAAATTTCAACTTTTAATGCATTTGTTAATTCTTATGCATTGCCCTTAGGGCAATCAATAGCAAAATTAATTAATTACATTGCATTCATAGTCAATCATCAATGACCCTAATAAAAAAATCATCTAAAGCAATTGAGTTAGCACTGTAATTTAACGAAATTCACACAACAAAAAATTAGCACACGGTACACATCAATTATGGGCCTAAATTATGTCGTAAATGTGGATTTTTTAAGAAAAATTTGAGGCCTATTATTAAAATTCACCTAATACCTAACTCAAGCTCTATTAAAATTGATTCATTTACGACGAGATCACGATGAGAACTATCATTTACAGCGCCATTTTTTATGACGGGGTCACTTTTTTACGACGGAAAAAACCATTTACAATCCCTTTTACTATGATGGAGTCACATTTTTACGATAAAAATTCCTGTCATAAATAGCTAACTAGTATATTTTCTAGTACCGTAAACGACACCAATAAGGAAAATTTTGGCCGTATGGGAGAAAGAAGAAAACAAATTAGGAATGAGCCGATAAGGTATGGCCGCCGTATGGGGGAAAGAAGGTAACGAAACATATTAAGAAAGAAAAAAAAAAAGAGAGGAAAGATTCGGGAAAGTAAAAAACTTAGTACCTATACAACCAGGGTAAAGATAAGGTTTACCCTGATAACCAGGAAGGCAACGGCAACTATATCCTTTTTGAAAATCAATACAGGCTGTATTCTGCTGACAAGCGTAGGTAGTTCGATTATTCTCCATAGCTTGACGGCAGCTCTGATTAACACTAACAAACCATTCAAGCACGACCGGAACATGTTGCTCAATTCTGTTTACGAAATTAGAATCCGAGAGATCTACTACAGTGAAGTTAAACTTGTCCTCCTCCCCTAAGAAAACGTGGCTGCATGGATTAAACTCGGCCACGTTGGCGTTAACTTCAAGGCCTACTATTGTTGCCGCAAAAAAATTTAACCCCTTTGGTATGGTTGTTTGGCAACAACCGGAAGTGCTGCATGAATTACAGGAACCATTAAGCACCTGGTCTGGTGTAGAACAAGTAGCAATACATCTCTGTGAGAAGTTGTTTGCAGTGTCCATCCGAGCATAGTCATTACAACCCACAACAACAAACTTGTTTGCAGTGTCAGAAAACACTAATGGATAATTTTCAAAGACCATGTTTATGGTGCCAAAACTTGTGCCGTTCGTTATTAGGCTGCGCTGCTGACCTCTTGAATGGTAGCATCTAGTCGCAACAGAGTTTTTGATACGCATCTGGCCACTTCCAGCTGATATATCCATGATCTGGTGGAAACCCAGAAAGGGTTTTGGAGGATCATAAGAAGTGTTGCAATATACGTTGTAGGAATCACTAAGGGAACATGCCCCGTCATGGCCGACACCAAATGGGTATGGAATTGTTATGTTTCCACACCTTGCTTGGCAACCGGGTTTTGCTACTGTGGTGGCGGTTGTGGTAGTCATGGTGGTGGTCGTGGTGGCGATGGCCAAGCTTAACCACAGTCTCACCAATGAAAAGAAGGAGACTGCTACACTACTACAGTAATAAGCTTGCACTGCCTTAAACATTATTGGTTTTTAGTTTTTACTGTGTGTATACTATGGCCTAGCTCTTTAATTATATTAGATCCTTGGTGGACAAGTTAGAGCTATTCAGCTTAATCGATCATTAACAGGTTGAATTTATAACTGGTGGACAAGTTCTAACTTATTCCGTTGCTGAGGATTGCAAATTTTGACTTTTCCAACATTATGAATGCAGTATGAAACTTATTCACTCTTATTACGTCATTACTGTTTACTAATTCTTTTTTTTTTTTTTGAAGGAAACTATTTACTAATTCTACAATATATGTTAACTAGATTAGTTTCCGTGTTCCGCATTGTTTTTTCAAATTTATATAGTAAATATATATTTACTCTATCTATTCTAAAAAAATGCTCCATTTTAACTATTAGTATTATTTACGTCATTATGTTCAGAATGCATATGATTGAGAATTAAAGTCAACTGCTTAAATTCATATGATTGAGCTAGAAAAAGTTGACATTTCTTTACTCCGTCCATATTAGGGCTGATTATAAGCAAGCCGAGGCCAAACTCTACTTTGCTCGGCTCGTTTTCATTTAAATTTATTCGAACTTGAGTCGAGCTTTGACCAAGCATTGGCCGAGCCCTATTGAACTATTCACGAACAATTTACCTAATATTATTCTTAATTTATATGTGTTCTCTATTATTAAATTTTTTTTTAAAGATGTTTGTTTGTTGAGTTAATATTTTAACAATAAGACTATTAAATTATCGATATAAAATAACTAGATCGAATAAATAAATTTATTTATATAACATAATATTGTATTTACAAATATAAAAAATTAATCGAGCCTATTCACGAGCCGAACTTGGCACAACTACTCAAGCTCGGATTGTTAATGTCTCGAGCCGAACTCGAACTTGATTGAATCGAGCTAAAATGTGCCGAATTTTGACTGAGATTTGACCGAACCGAACTAGAACTATTCGTGAACATGCCAGACTCATTATCACCCCTACTCCGTATGATTGATAGCCTGACTTGAGCTAGGGAAACCTAGAAGTTGACTCTTTTTTTTAAAAACAACTTGGTACGGTTGAAGTATAATGAATCCAAAAGGCTAAGTCGATCATAGAATAGGATATACTTGTTGATTATTATTTATTAACGTTTGAAAACGACGATGATCGACGAGAACGAAAGTGGACATTATTTGTCGTCATAGTATGGTTCCCAATATTGTTCCATTAAGCACAATAATAAAAAACAAAAGAAAATTTTAAAAATGAAGTCAACTATTTGATTAACTCAAAATAATTCAATCTAATATCAACGTCTTCTCAAATTAAGTTTTTTTACTAATTACTTGTTAATCAAATTAACATTTTCAATGAAAATCCATATAAAAAACAACATATTAATGCACTGCTTTGATTTTTAATCAAAACTGTTAACTTTCTACAATTGTAAATTGTACAAAAGAAAAATGTTAACTTATTTTTAAGAAGATCGGCTAAAAGTTGACCTATTAACAGAAAAATTGTGATTGGTTATTGGAAATTGGAATATTAAACTTCATCCTTTGATTGACTTGATTATTTAACACGGGGCAAGAAAGTGAACCCCTCCTTTCCATGGTTGTACATTAACATGTACACTAGGTATGAGCAGGCCAATGGAGACCTATATATGTTGTAATTATGGGGTAAATATTTTTCAGTAAAATCATTTTCAATTTTATGTTGTTTAATTTACTTTGTAAAGTGGTGTAAAATTATTTTTTTTTTTGGAGTAAAATAAGTGTTAGAATGATGGAAAATCATTTTTCCTTCAAAATGAAAGAAAACAGTTTTTCTTCATTTTTCTTACCTTACCTCCTTACTCCTTAGTTCTTACTTTTCCTTTCTTTTTTTTTAAATTATTTTTCTTACATGATAGTAAACAATAGAAAACTTATTTGAAATTGTATTTTCCATTGTAATTTATTATTTGTAATGGAAATCTTTTTACATTAAAAATATTTTACACTCAAGTAAACGGAGGCTTTCAAGTCAATAAATTTTCCATGAGAAGGGTGGAATAGAATATAGAAACCAATTTGAAATTCTAACAATCAACTTGAATTTTTAGTTGAGTTGATTCTTTAAGATTTTGACACCCCAAATAGTCCTAAAAATGCCTGATCTTCTATATACAATTGGATTATTATTATTTTTACTATCACTCCTACTTTAACCGCATGCAATAATGATACTTTCTTAATATATAGCAATAACAACAAAAAAATATTTTAATATTGGTAACACTGTGGTTTTATGGTTTTTGGTTTTTTGTTTTTCAAAATTATTTAATATTAGTCATATAATCATACAAAAATTAGTCAAATTTGCTGGAAACATATTGAAAATGAAAACTGACAACTAAAAAGTGAAAACAACTTTTTCTGGTTTCCTTTTTTTGTTTTTAGTTTTCAAAAAAACTAAAAACTGAAAACAAAAAACGATACCAAACAGGTCCTATTCCTTTTAAGAGTTACAAGTATCATAGGAAACCGTTTCATGCATGGCGGACAATGAAGAATCAACAGACTTGTCACCAATAGACTCTTCAAAAAACAGAGTGAGAGAAGTTGAGTCAGCCGAGCTTCAACTACAATGCTCTACTACAAAGAAGAAAGGTGGTGGGATTAAGATTGAGAAGACAGAAGAGACATCTTTCATCCCCTGATATAAATTCACTAAGTTTTAGTATGCTTACATGCATCGGCAGTTTGGTTAGGGGCACGATTGGCTTCAATATTAAGTTGTCTTTTTCGTTCTGTATTTTTTTAAGACAACTCTATATTATTATTGTTTAAATGATTAAGGATGATTTTGTGCATGGGTAGCTATTTTAGTTGTTTGAGTATGCTTAAATGCATCGGCAATTTGGTTAAGGGCACTTTTGGCTTCAATATTAAGTTGCCTTTGTCATTCTGTATTTTTTAAGACAACTGTATATTATTATTGTTTAAATGATTAAGGATGCTTTTGTGCATGGGTAGCTATTTTGTTAAGTTACCATTTTGGCTTGATCCATGAAGAAACTACTTTCATTTTTGTTAAGATTTGAAGATTTCAATTACGTACTTATTATTTCAATTTTCAAATCTACAATGGCTTCATTTACTTAGACAAACGTTCATTATCAACGTTGATTAAATTGTTGAAAATAAAAATCATGTATATAATTTATTTTGTCACAGGTCAGTGTAGAAGTCGACTCAACTGATCATGGAGTTCAATAGTAAGCTACAAAGAAAATTAAGTCTGATATATGTTAAGGCTCAAAGAGATATGTTATAACAGATGCGCAATGTAAAGCAAACAATAGACAAGAACAACACACGGAATTTACGTGGTTCGCCGACAGTTTGTCGACTACGTGCAGGGTTATACGAAGTGGGAGTACGGCATACAACAGATTCAAGGCACCAATCTAACAAGATAAAAGATAACTTTGTTCAGTAAAAAAATTGGCAAACAATAAGAAAACCACCAAAAAAACCTGAAACACCAAATGAAGAAACTGATGGATTTTAACAAAACTAAACAAGATAAAAATAAAATAAAATAACATAAACAAACAAACCATGCAAATAATCACCAAATAAGCCACTAGAAATGGAGGCAAAACAAAATCTAAGAATATTGATCGAAACTACTAACATAAAACCATCAAAATCAAATAAAATTAAACACTAATAAAATTAAAAGAAGCTGCAAGAAAAATCTATGGAAAATAAATTGAAAGAGAAGAAGCAAACTACTACTCCAGTACTAACCACGAGAGTGAGAGGATTGAAGAAATTGCACCAAAAAACGGAAATTATCCCACAAGCACCAAATCTAGAACTCACACACTTCAATTCAAACTAATTAAGCAACAAATTAACACAAAAGCCCCAAATTGATTGAAAAAATTAAGAACCCTAACTATCACTTAATTCACATTGCATGTACGTTGCAAGGGAGATCAATTAATCAACTAAAGAGTGCTAGAAACATGAGATAAGTAAGAAACTAAAGCAAGGATTAGTGAAACAACATTACCCAAGTCGCCTCAAGAAAAATTCGAACACCCACTTATGGTTTCGAAACTTTCGTCAAGAAATAATACATCGAGTGGGAGAATTTTTTACACAATGTTGATTTCCTTTGTTCAAATGTGCTTTGGAGTGAGTTGAAATGTATTTTTGATGCTTGATCTTGGTAAATTCTTGAGAGTGAGAGGAGAGCAAGGGAGAGTGATGACTGATGACTGATGAAGAAGTGAGATTGAGTTGAATTTTTCGTTAAATTCAGTTTTTTTTGTTACTATTTTATTTTTATTTTTTTTAATGCAAAAGAGGCTTAAAGGCCCAAAAACAAATAAAGTTTTATTGATGCTCTTTACTTTGTTTGAATAACGAATGTTGTATCGTACTCCAATTTCTATTTGGGTTTTTTTATTTCATTTTTTTGGAATAACAATTTTTGGAATCGGTTTTAAATCTCAGTTTTGTTCGTGAATGCGGTAACGGTTGTGAAAGCACATTCGCAGGCAATGCTGATGGTTCGCGGCCGTTGTGGTCTAATATCTCGGTCGTGGTAAGTAAAATAGCCTTACAATGCGGTGATGCAACCTTCGTTCAATACTTTAATATCATGGTTGGAATGACATTTAATCACGAATTATTATATGATTATGATTTTTTTTTTTTTTTTTGTGAATGAGCCACAAAGGGCGAGATGAAAATCGATCCCATGATCATCTGGAATCGGGATGGAAGCTCTAACCACACGAGCTATCCCTCGCTCTCATTATGATTAATTAGTATATGACTTTATTTTTGGTTGATTAATATGGAATATATTCTTTATATTTATGCATATATTTTTTATTACATGTGTAATTTGATATGGGCAAGTTCTTTTTTTCCTCATAGAATAAATATCATTATCGATATGTTTATATTTAATTTATTGTGTCACCAATTGAGTCAAATTTTGCCTTCATTATGTAAGATTGCAAACATAAAATAAACTAAAATTATCCAACTCCAATTAAGTTGGTTCTCAATTTTTTAAATAAATAATATATTTTTTTTTTTTCAAAATGTTGAGAAAAAAATCAAAATTTTTAAAACCGTGCAACCGCACGGGTGCTGTCTAGTTATAAAAACAATTCCTTTTTGGGATTGGTTGTTTCTATAAGATAAAATATCAGTCAAAGTTTGGTCTCTATAAGATAATCAAAGTTAAGGTCCCAATAAGATAATTATTATTATTTTTGTTGTAAATTTGAAAACATTAGGATACAGCTTAAAAAACCAATACCTTAGGAGCATAACTTAGAAAAGTCTTTTTTAAAATATTAAAAGATTACTTGCATGAAGTTAACAAAAGAAATAAGAATTGATCCAAATTAAGGAATACCTAATATTTTATAGGTTCCATCTTTAGTTTATATAGGAATCGCCCAGTTAACATGCACCTTAAAAAAAATCTTGCAAATAACATTCAACAAAAGAAATCACAATGATACAAACTAATACCTAGTAATAATACCTAGTATTAAATAGGTTCACATCATTCTTACCCTAATCACTCAACATCTAAATTAAATAAAACTACCAGCAATGAATTTTTTAAAAAAAAATTGATATATACAAAGGACAACTTAAATTAATTTTGAATAGGTCTATATTATCATCATTCAACATCTAAAACATCATCTTACCCGTCTCAATCAAGGTTTTTTTTAGTTTTATTTTTACTATTTCCCTTCCTTTATCTTTAATGATACAAAAAATATTAGTAAAAGAGCTAAAAAATTGTGTTCTAGCTATTAACAATTAAAATCAAGAGTTGGTAATTAATATTTTCTTATGACCAAATAATTCAATAATTTATACCTCTTATAAATGTCCCAAAATAAATGTTCCATTTGCATCTGACCTTAATTTTTTTGGGTCTTGTAGTAGTGTTGTAAGGTTATTTTTCAAATTTAATTAGATAATTGATGTTAGAATTTGATCTTTTACACTCAAATATCTCCCAAAAAATGCGTGTCAAAGAGGTACGTTGCAACTAATATATAGCTGTAGGGGGGGCCGATGATGATGTACAAAGAGAACAACATCATAAGACCCCAAATTTATAAGGGCCCAAAACAATCTTATTCTATTAGTTTTAATTTATATTAAAGGAAATCACTCTTCTTTTTCAATTTAAATAAAAAAAAAATTCATGACCTAGATTTAAATAAATTTTCGACATTTCATCTTTAAGATTTTATTTTAACTTTTATCTACCTAAATTATTTATGGCTCAATTTTTATCTTAGAACTACGGCCTCGAAATCTTTACGTCAGCTTGTATGGGGCGCATGCTGGCCTGGAATGAAGTAATATATATAGTAATTTATTCTTTCTTCAGCAATACATATTTTTGGCAAATAATAATCACAACATAAAACAACCCCAGTAAATTGTTTTCTACCATGCATCTTGCTATCACCAAACAAGAGAGCACTACACACATCCTGAATTACAGGGGTTAGCACACTTTGCATTATTCTTATACTATACACTATAGTACTTCTAACTCATAGCTATATATTCAAAACACAATGAAAAATTAGCTAGTTAATTAGATAGCTAGGCTTGTGACAAGGTCAGTGTGCTCATCACAAGGATGGTTCATTGCACACAAAATTATTTGAAGGTACAGGATAAAGATCATCCGCTCCACTGCGAAAAATTAAGCTAGTTGTTTCTTGATAACTTTGGTCCGCCCAAGGATGCAGGTTCGTGTCCTGCATCCGCTCCAACTCACAAGCTACTTCGCTCATTGTAGGCCTCTTTCCCCCTTGTGGATTGAGGCATCTACTCACTAGATCAGCCATACTAAGTAGTTGCTCTTTGCTTGCTTCATTCACCAGCTGACTATGAAGGATTTCCATTACGCGATTTGCTTCCTTGCTAATCATAAAATACCCACCCAAATACCTAGCATATTCCTCTCCCATATATTTTTCTGTATGAAAATCAGCCTTTTCTTTGGTAAGTAATTCGGCAAGAACAATCCCAAAACTATAAACATCACTTTTCTCCGTTATTTTTTGTGTAATAGTACTCTGGATCTATATATCCAGGTGTACCAATAATATTATTTTCTAGTAAGGATTTTTGCCTTGAGGCGCCAAAGTCAGCTATTTTTGCTGTGTTTTGATCATCAAGTAGAATATTAGCAGATTTAACATCTCTATGAATTATTGGCATCGAATGAAGATAAGCAAGTCCGTTTGCAGCTTCTGTGGCAACCCTAACAGTGTTTTTCCAATTAAGCCAAGACGTACGTCCATTTTTATCAATATGCTTGCTTAGAGTACCATTAGAAATGAACTCATAAACTAATGATGGAACTTCAGTTTCAAGACAACATCCTATGAGTTTGACCACATTTTGATGATTAACTTGAAATAGAGTAACCACTTCATTTATGAATTCGTTAATTCGATCGGGTTTATCCTCCTTGTCTATATCTATTATTGCTTTTTTTATTGCAACTTGACGACCATCCTTCAAAATCCCCTTGTATACCCTACCAAAACCACCTTCACCTAAAAATCAACTTTTTCTATAATTTTTGGCTGCAATTCTTAATTCTTCTTCAGAAAATATTTTTGACGACTTATCATCATGAAGTTGTTCTTTCGATAATAACCTCCATTATGCTTGAAGAAAATTTCTCTTTTTCCCTCTAGCTTCTTTCTCCGAATGGTAATATATATCCAACTTGCTAACATCACCAAGAATAAGAATCCGAAACTCATACCTGCAGCAAAATTACATGATGAAATTTTTTATAGGGCAAAGCACGGATTGGGTACCCGATCCTTATTCCATCTGAAATTGATTTCGGATAGGTAACCGTAAATTTGGATATCTGATCATCCTATATCCGAAAATTGATATTCCGGATATTCGAAAATTATGAACTATCAAATTAAATTTAAAATTCCGATTTAATCAAAATTTGCAATCTTTGCTGTAATGCTTGACAAAGTAAATGTCAAATTCTGATTTTTCATCAATTTCATAAGAGATCATTGCTCATAATTAACATGCATTTACACTTACATTTATTGAAATTAAATTTGTTATACACACTTCCATTGCATTTGCTAGCTTGTCCTCAAGAAATGTCAAAACTTGATGTATATCATATCATCAATAATGCGGTCATATGTTAGAATATTGATTGATCACAGCGTATATGCACATCATACTATCATGACCACAATTCATAATGTAGTTATGTTATGACTCGTAATCAACTTGGGTTGGATTAGAGGATGTGTTTATTGGATTCGCGTACAAGAGGATGCTCAGGACATAAGGAAGTCGCGAGTCGCGAGGTGTATTTGAGCTGGGTGCAAAATTGAAGATTCGAGACAATAACTTCTCGCGAGTCGCGAGGTCTAAGTCGCGACTCGCGACCCTGCCTTTCTACGTGGCTCACGACTCGTGAACCTAGGTCTGATTCAGACTCTGTTTTTTCTGCGTGTTTAATTTCTCGATCGTGGGGTTATAAATACCCATTTACTCTTGTATGGTTGTTGATATTCAGATTAGACAAACACATCACATTAGACCTAGAATTAGAGATTTCTTGTGCTCTAGTGGCATTAGTAATTGTAAACACTAATTGACATTGCAATAAAACATTTCTCCTTCTTGGGTGGGTTTTATATTCTTCAATCAAATTGATTAAAGGATTTTCCCACCTTCCAATTCTGATTGTATTGTTTCTTTACTATTAATTTCTAATTTCATTTTTTACTTCAATTTACAATTCCAATTAATCAAAGTGCACCCACACATAATATATCATGCATATCTAACAGATTATAGAAGCATAAAAAAGTAGAGATTTAATTATGTACTTGCCTAAACTGAACCATAAAACAATCCGTGAAATGACAGTACAACCCGTCCCGTTCTTTAGGCCATCGCCTTTATGTCCTTTAGGACAAGTGCATATGTAACTCCCTGGGGTGTTGGTGCATATTTTAGAGCAAGGATTGTTGTGACTTTCACACTCATCTATATCTGCAAATATACATAAAACAAAAAGACTTTAACACTATATTTGGATAACACTATGGAGGCCTGGCCGGAAAATAAAAGGAGAGGATGTTAAATGACTATTATTTTAATCAAAAGTTTAAGTTGATAGCCGAGGCCCAAGATTATATTAAAATGTGGATACAACACATGCTCACCATACCCAAATAGCTGACACTAATTGATTTCACTTTGTAAATAGTAGGATGAGATTTGATCATTTGAACTTGTGACCTTCGTGTCACGTTGGCTATAATACTACGTCAAGTGATTATTTTAACCAAAAGTTTAAGCTGATAGGTGAGATTTAAGATTGAAACACCAATAATTTTATAAATAATAATGAGATTGAAACAAACCTTTACATCCAGGAGGAAGATAAGGATTACCCACGTAACCAGGCAAACAAGTACATCGATAACCAGCAGAGGCGAAACCAGGATCAGTACAGTTAGAATTCTGTTAGCAAGCATAGTCCTGTTGTATATTTATTTAGAGTATAAGGGTCGTATGTTATGTTTATGTGGGAATGGTGTAATAAACTTGCATATGATGGTAATACACGACGAAAAGACACACAAAAGTCGTGAGTCGTGACTCTAGGTCGCGACCCGCGAGGGCTGGCCAATTCAGAAATCGAGCAAAAGAGTAGGCAGTAAGTTCTCCCGACTCGCGAGGGCAAGGTCGCGACTCGCGAGTCTGCTGTCTTCATCAGTTATGAGTGGTTCCTATTCTTTTGTTGGTCATTCAATCGACCTATTATGGGTTTGAACGTGGCTTTATGGTCAGTTTTCTGAAGCATTATGTGGTCTTTATAAGACTCATATGAAGAGAGAGAAATTCATAAGCAAGAATTCTCTATTACTGTCAAATTTCACTGAGTGTTTTCTCTTCAATTTTAAGCTTTTACATATACTAAGAGTTTTGTGTGAGCATCAAAACTTGTTTCTCTTCGTTGTATCTCAAAGGCATTTTCGGTAAACCCTGCTCATTCTCCATATGGTCGAAATTAGTCTTTATGAAAGCGTTCGCGTGCCTCGAAGGTTTTTCTCTGTTTTGTGTCCATTGTTCATTAACCCTTTTTTCCTCTACAATCTAAAGACTAATTCTGAAAAATGACCACAATCTGTGAACTCACTGCTAACTTTCACAAATTGGAGAAATTCGAAGGCATAGACTTTCAATTCGCCGGTGGCAAAAGAAGATGCACTTTTGTCTGACATCATTTGGAGTAGCATATGTGCTCACTACTCCAAAGCCGGAGGAGGTGGAGAACAAAACTCGGCCTGGAGCAGACTCGAAGGAGGCACAAGTGGCCGGGACAACGATGACTACATCTGCCTTGTTCGTGAACCTTAACGAGTCGAGTACTACCTTGTTTGAGTAAAGTTTGATTACTACTGAACTGGCTCCTACTGATTTGATGTACACATGTTCTTACGCGGCCCATTTGTGTTTTCAGACACGGCAAACAAGTTCAGTGTTATTGGCCAAGGCTTGATTACTACTGGAGACTGGCCTTTGTGGCCACGTGTCCCACGCTGGACTTTGCGGTTGAACATAACGGGTCGTGTTCTTGGTTTCGGTGCTATCAAACATTTAGTTTTCTTCGTAAATATCCATTCTCATCTAATATCACTACAAAAAACTCACACAACGAGGGCAATTTATCATGATTAAAGAGGGCAATATGAGTATTGTTTTACTTAATTAATGATGCCTACAAGGGCAATTATTTTTGCACTCATTAATATTAACAATGAAGACAATATGATTATTTTGCCCTCTTAGACTTTTAAAACTTTACCTTATTTGACAATAAATAAAGTGTTTAAATCAAGAAAAGCAAAATTTATTGCCTTTGTTGATGATCAATGAAGGCAATTTTGTTTGCCCTTTTTGAATTGAATCAAAGAGGGCAAAACATCTAAAATTGGCTTTGAAACCTAATACAACAAGGTTACAAGGGCAACATGAGGGCAATACTAAAATTGTCATTATAACCTAAGAAGACAAATTTTGTATCAAATAGGGCAATTCTAATTGTCCTTCTTGAACACATTTTTTGTAGTGTATATACCACCCTTCCATATGATAATGGATAATAATGGATTTTAAGACGAAATTTCAAGTTTGGAAATAAACATTATGTTTTCCATGGGAATTTTGAAGTTTTTTCTTAACAAATTCACTTTAAATTCATTACCATTACCACAATTCATTACCAACAACCAAACAGACTGTTAGTGTTATGAGAAAAAAAAAAAAAAAAAAAAACATTGGTTTTTGTTAGGATTTGACTCATAATCAACATGGTTTGGTTTTGGTTTGGATTTGACTCAATTGAATCAAGGTAAGAGCCTTCTTGTCAATTTTCAGAAATTCATCATTGGTCATTGATGATGGTTTCTTACCAATTCCTCCCATTGCTTCATCCAAGCCATTTTGTACCAAAATAGCATTCATCTTCAATTTCCACAAACCAAAGTTTGTAGACCTATCGAATTTCTCAATTTCGAATTTAGAACCTCCCATGTTCACCTTCAATCACCAAACACCAACTCCAATCAACCAAGAAAAAAACAAAGAAATCCCAAGATTTTACACAAGCTCTTGATACCAATTTGTGGGTGCAAATTGATTGATTGTGATTATTGCAATTGAAGTAATGAAATTAGAAATTGATAGTAAATGAAATAAATAACAAAACCAGAATTGGAAGGTGGGAAAATCCTTCAATCAATGTGATTGAAGACTATAAAACCCACCCAAGAAAGGAGAAATGTATTATTGCAAATTCAATAGTGTTTTACAACCACTAATCCTCTAGAGCACAAGAAATCTTTAATTCTAGCTCTAAAGTAATGCTAATGTGTTTGTCTAATTTGAATATGTGAATTACATAGGCCATCAAAGAGTAATTGGGTATTTATAGCCCTTACAATCACATTGATTGAAGGATTTTCCCACCTTCCAATTCTGATTTTGTTATTTGTTTCATTTACTATCAATTTCTAATTTCATTACTTCAATTGCAATAATCACAATCAATCAATTTGCACCCACAGTTTTCCATCAACTTTGCAAGATAGTTAGTCTTGTATACCCACCAAGTGTAACACCCTGAAAATTCCCTACTTGGCAATCCTAATTTTTTTTTTTTTAAGTTATGACATAAAATACATTTGAAAGGAAATTTCCAAAGCATTACCGCCACGTGTCAAAACGTTTCGGCTTATTCAGAATTTTGCAGCGGAATAAAACTTAAATCAAACTTAAAATGCCTTTTAAGATAAACTAAACTTGTCAAAGCTTTAAAGTCCTTAGTTAGAAAACGATTGTTATTTGGAATAAGTAACATAAATGAAATAACATTTAATAATAAGTTCAAATCTGAAAAACCATGAACTCTCGGGTCACACCCATCCCATAACAATGCATATGCCGAATGCTTGAACTTCGCCCATCTAGCTAACCTGTGCAATTTTGTAACGACCCGACTTTTCGACTTGTCGATTTACAAAGGGAAAGCGACATTCGGACCGTTACTAACTTAAATAACAATAAATCAACTTAATTGAATGAATAAATTATCTTTTATTAAATTAACTACTGAAAATCCATAAACCAAAAGTCACTAATACATATAAAGTCTGGAAATTTTGTCCCAACATGCTGGGATCATAAGATAAACTAAGTTAATGTCTCAAACTGTTCTGGGAATACTAAATACTCAAATAAAATACTAATCTACTCAAGCCCATCCAGCGGAGCCCGCTCTACTCTGCTGCATCGTCATCTGAAACTGAGGGGGGGGTCCACCGTCAGTGGCGAGTAACTAGGCTGTCCCATTTAATCGAGGGACCACCAAACACATAATAGCATAGAAATATGCATAAAAACTGTAAAGAAATCTAATACATGTCTTTATAAAAATGTACAAAAATACGTATAACAGTACGTATAAAAATACGTATAAAAGTACGTATGCGAATACGTATAAACACACCTGCAGAAATACGGTTAGAAATACGTATAATCTACGTATAATGTACGTACAATCAACCCTGCAAATACGGTTAGAAATACGTACAAAAATACACTCAACATTCATACATACATGCATCCTTACTCGCATACATACATACCCATAAATACAGAAATACACAGCGGAAGACTTAACATACTGAACTTATACCTTATACTATACATCTTAAATTATCCCAATCCTTAACTTATACTTAACCCTTCTTAAATTATATCATTAATAAATCTTAATCATATCTTATCATAATCTTATCTTAATCATATCATATCATAGTCTTATCTTGATCATGTCATATCATAATCTTATCTTAATCGTATCATATCATGTCTTTCTTATCATATTAGATCATAACATATCTTATCATCACATCTTAGAAATCATCTTAAACTTCATCTTATGATTTCATCTTATCAAATCGTATGATCGTAATATAATATCTTTGTTGGACCGGTCACTTATAACTCGTTATGGATCTCGTGTTTCACCATAACTCCCTAGAACATGCCGGGAGGAGCTCGTGTACCCAATCCCATAGCGGATCCCGTGTTTCACCGCTAAGTCTAAGCTATGGCCATAACTTCCTGGTAGCGACTCGCAGATACGGTTACCAGACGACTACATGTTCTAAGGTCAAACTACTCGGGGGAACTCATGTGTTCGTCCCATTGAGTAGTGGTTCTGACTTAACCCACTAATGACTCGTGTATCATACAGGTGGGTGTCCATATTGTATCTTATATCTTCAATTAATTTAATCATATCATATATTAGGATAATACTAGGTGACCGTAATAGGAAATGAAATGTTCGGAGTCCCAGGAAAGAGAGGTGCGGCACGTATATTGGCCACCTTAAATACCAAGTCTTTCCTAGCCAGAGACCGAGACATAACATGTATAGCTATTACTCTGTTTCCTTTCTTATCCCTAGTAGTATCTTATGCAACTTTAAATCTTATAATATACTATCATATACTTATAATCCTATCCTTTCGGATACTAACCTTAATATCATATACTAACTTGTAGATATTATTATTAATAATTGTAATAGCCGAATACTAATAGTAATAATAATAGTCATATTATCTATCCCTTCACTTTACAACTTATCCCTGATAATTATTTTGTCCGTAACTTTTATTATTAATTATTCCCTGAATTAACAATAATCAAATTTAATCAAAAATTGACTAATTCATCAATTCTACACGGCATTATTAAAAAAAATATAACAATAATTAACTATTTTCTAGAATTAATTTAATTAATCAATATAATTACAAAAATTACCAAAATAAGATAAAAATCATATTTTTCAACAACATTCATCAAGATTAACATAAAAATAATATTTTTAACCCTTCTTTTAATTTCTATACACTCGACAATTAGAAGATAATAACAAGATTTAATTTTTAATTCAAGATTAATAAATATAATTCAATACTATCAAGATTCATCATAAAAAAATCATATTTTTAGTTCCCTTTTTAATACTTAGGTCACTCGAAAATTCAATAATTAGTAATAGCATATTTTAATAATTCAATTGCCCTAATTTATACAATCTGATTTTTAAAGAATTAAATTAAAAACGACCATCTAAAGATCTCTAAAAATCTGGAATTTTTTATGGGAGCTAAATATGGGTTCAAGGATTAACGTGCATAAATTTCGTCTAAAAATAACATCTTTTACTATTTTTAAGTGATTTTATAACTAACCAGTCAGATTAGGCTGAATTCGGTTTCAGAATTTTATGCCATATCAAACGATCTTTAAAAATTACGAAAATTTAACAAAAGCTGTAAAACATTATCACTGACTTCCATATAAAATTTCGTAGCATTCCGAATTGATTAAGTACACTAATAAATTCGTAAACCTATTCTGGACAGTTTTACCGGTTTGAAAGATTAAATTTTTATAAATAATAAACGGACGAATTTTGCCACGAAATAAATCATGGTTAATAATCAAACAGTAAACAAGATACCATGAAAAATTCATTAAGAAATAACAAGATTCGATTGGTAAATAAATTCATACAAGATCATACATAAAAACAAGAAAGTACATAAAAATCAATCAAGAAATTCATTCTTCATGCTCGACATATCCAAGTAAAACAATATTAAACTTTCTACAATTTTCATGCTTCAATTCCTAATTAACTATGTGTTTTTCTACCCATAGATTAAAGAGGAGAGCATAGTTACCTTAAACGCTAAATTATTCCAAGGCACGAAGAATTCACTACTTGGTGAATTCTTAGAGAGGTTCGACTTTTTGAATGGGAGAGAAGAAAAAAAAAAAAAAATAGTTTTCTTTAGGGTTTTGAGTGATTTGCCAATTAGGGACTAGATGTGTACATTAGGTCCTATTTAAACCAAAAAGAAAAGAAAAAAGAAAAAAAATAAATAAATAAAACAAAACCCTAATGTTTTGTTAGGGGTAGCCGTGTGGGAGGTAGTAAAAATAGGGGAATAGTTAGAAATATTAGGTCAAAGTTTGAATGGGATTATTTAGAAAATTAAATTAAATAGTTAATTTATTTAATTAAATAACTTAATTAATAAATAAATCAAAAGAATTAAAAATGGACACAATTACACAAGAGGGCCGGCCATGGAGAAAAGAAAAAGAAAAATTGGGTCTTTGGCCCAATTTGAAGGAAAAGGTTCGACTAAAAAGATGTAAACAGTCCAAATTAAATGGCCTATTTGGACTCGGAATTAATACATAACATTAATAACCGCGAAATTTTCTGGCCCAAAATTTCGGGTCGTTACAAATTTTGCTCCCGAATAATACAAGTGTATAAATTGGTTCATCACAGGGTCATTAAGGCGAGGCCCATGACCGAAGAAGACACACATAAAAGCACGTAATCAGCAAAAGCTGAGTACATATATACAACAAGATATGGACATATAATATAACATAAATAAATAATACAAATGATAACCTGCTATACACTATATGACCAATCCCACACATTCCTAGACTCTATCAATTTATAAGGAGGTTTGGATTCATCATCGAACGGGTTTCCAAAGATAAGTAACCATGCCCTCTAGAGCCCCACTCGGTTGCAAGTCGAGTGGTAAAAACGATGCCACTTAAGAGTGGCGAGATCCCAGGCCAAAATAATAAAAATAAACAAGGGTGAACAACGTCTTGTACCCCTCGTAGGAAGCTATTTAGCTTCCCCCATATGTTCATACTCAAGGTGTATACGTTCCAAGAGTTTTGGTGTGAATCCTCTTTCGCTTTACGTGATTTATCATATTTAATTAGTAAATACGAAAACTCACCCCATACAAGACATCACTCAACATCAATACAACACACAACACACTTTCCGTTTTTAAATCCTCTAGGTCTAGGTGATCACATAACCAATTTTATTTAGCCAATCTTTCTACCGAGTCTCATTCTCCCAGAGGGAGCGAGTAAAGATCTTACCCACTTCTTTAATGCCCATAGCCCCACACAATGTTGGTAAAATAATATTAATGCCTACTGGCCCCACATTACGTGGTATAAAGGTTCATAATTGAACTCCTGTTCCAAACTGTGATAAAATACCCAATTCAGGCCAACTACTGTAACAATGTATATTTTTCCTTCTTCCACAATCACAGATATAACATATAACCATCCATCACAGTTCAAATATGCCCTAGACATGCTACTACATGCAAACAATTTCCTGAGTACATACGTACCTGGTATAATACACTCGACTAACCACAATTAACAGAATTCTCCGAACTCAAAGTCCCCTACAATCAAACATTGGGACTAATTAACATCCCTACAATAACACAACTTACCTAAGTACATATTACAACATTCTAGCCTCTAATAAAATCCAATCCTAAGTTTTAATTTTTTTTTTTTGTTTTAATTCCAGAATTATATTTTTGTGCCCTTTAATTAAAACACTAAGCAAAACACTAAACTAAATATTTGAAATACTGTTTTAACGTGTAAATACCAAAATTCCAGCCTATATAAAATCATTTAAAAACCTTTTAAAACGTCCCGAACGCGAAATTTAAAGTTCTAACAACACCCGATAGGTTCCGAACACTACCGGAAATAATTATACACTACTAATAATTAAAATCTTTAAAATTAGACTATTTTTCCAAAAATCACAGCAATAATAAATCTGAGTAAAACCCATAAAATCAACATTTAAGTCCCAAAAATCATATATTTTCAAATAAAATCATATACCAAAACTATAGACTACTACATATTAAAAATAACCATTTAAACATATTTTTAATAAAATTCCAGCAACTTTTAAATAGTTTAAACACCTTTAAAACATCATAACCATACTTTTCGAATCACAACGAAATCAGAATTAAAACCCCTGTAAAAACCTAAGTATAAAATTCGAACAACCTAACAATATAGGTATAAACAACATATACAGAAATATGAAATTCAACCTTAAAAATTGTAAACAAATCAGAATTTAAAACCAACAAAACACATCCTAAAACAAAGATCTAAACATATGATTAACACATAAAAATTCAGATTTAAATCAAGATAAAACTTAGAACAAAAAGAAGTTTAAAAGAGTAATTTTTTTTTAAACTACCGGCATGGACGGCAGTGGGTCACGGATGGCCGGCTGGACGACGAACGGTGGCGGCAGATGCAGGTGGTCTCCGGCGGTGGCTCGGCTGGCGATCTCCGGCGGTGTTGGTGTTGGTTGTTGATCGTGCTGTTGTTGGTTCGATTGAATTTGAAATTTTTCTTTTTTTTTTCCTTTTGTGTTTCACGGGGTGAGGGAGAGAGAAAGTAGTTTAGGTTTTTCTTTTTTTTCCCTTTTAGGGTTTTTGACCTGTTTTTGTTTACGCTTCGGGTATTTATATAGCTTGGGTCTGATTTGAGTTTCCTACCAGGCTGGGCTTGCGACAACGCGGAAAAATACTTTTACCCTTTTCTAAACCGGAATATTTTATTTTATAAACGACGCCGAAAATACATACTTAAAACCTTTAATATTATTTCCAAATCTGATTTTATAAAATTTCTTTATAAATATATATGCGTTATTTAAATACCCAATAAATAATATTTTGTAAATATTGACTTTAAACCATTTTATTAATCCTAATTCGTAAGCATATAAAATATTCCTTTAGGCGTATAAAATATGTGTATAGGCTATAAAATACGTATAAAAATACATGTATAAATGTACAAAAATACGAGGTATTACACCAAGGCACCAACTCCATAAGGAGGGACATGCTCACATTAGTCGCATATATATACACCGTTATTTATTGAGGCCGGTTCCTACCATGACTGTAATAACCCGAAATTTAGGGCCAGAAAATTTCGCGGTTATTAGTTCTATTTATTCAATTCAAGTCCAAAAGGCCCATTATATTTGGACTGTTTTATTTTAATTTGATCTCTTTTTCTCAAATTGGGCCAAAGGACCCAATTTCCCCTTTTCTTTGGCCTTGGCCGGTCCCCTCTAGTTATTTGGGCCAAGTGTTATTTTCTTTTTGATTTATTTAGTTAATTAACAATTATGTTATTTAATTAATTAAATTAATTATTTAACTTAATTTCCTAAAACCCATTCAAATATAAGCTAACAACCCAACTATTTTCTCCCTATTCTACCCATTTACACGGCAACCTTAACAACCCAATTAGGGTTTGTTTGCTTTTCTTTTTGTTTTATAAATAGGACCTATTCTATTCAATTGGTTCCTATTTTGCTAAATGTACACTTAAACCCTAAAAAAAATATAAACTTTCTCCTTCCCCTCTCTTCTCTCTTTGGCCGTGCATTATATCACCAAGGAGGTGATTTTCCTTTGGAAATTTTAGCGTAATCAGGTAACTTCGCTATCTCGTTTAATTTTGGAACAAGTTAATCATATAGTTGAATAGGATTAAAAACATGAAAATTGCTAGGATTTAGTATCATGTTCATCTAAGAAAAGTCGAACACCATGATGATGTTATTATGTAATTATTCTTGATGATAGTATGTAATATTTATGAATTATTATGAAATTTTCTTGATTATTTTATGTAGTTTCTTGAAATCTGAAATTGTTGAATAATTACTTGTATGAATTTATTTCTTAATCAAATCGTATTATTTCTTGATGAAATTTTTATGGAAGTTTCTCTATTGTTTTATTATGAATCATGAATTGTTTAGTGACAAAATTCGTCCTTTTATTGCTTGAAATAATTTAATCTATCAAACCGGTAAAACTGTCCAGAATTGGTTTACGAATTTATTAGGATACTTAATCAATTCGGAATGCTACGAAATTTTAGGTAGAAGTCAGTAATAGTGTTTTACAGCTTGTGTAAAATTTTCGTAATTTTTAAAGTTCGTTTGATATGGAAGAAAAATCTGAAACCGAATTCAGCCTAATCTGATTTGTTAGTTATAAAATTCCTTAAAAATAGTAAAAGATGTTATTTTTGGACGAAAATTATGCAAGTTAAACCTTGAACCTATATTTAACTTTCATTAAAATTTCGAGAGTAATCGAGAACTTTAAAAGGTCGTTCTTAATTTAATTCTTTAAAAATCAGATTGTGTAAAATATTGTAATTAAATTATTAAAACATGTTATTTTGAATTCTTGAATTCAATCTTGATCTTGTTTGGACCCTATGATAGCCGTGTGGTGTGATGTAAATAAAGGAATGATTTTGATCTTGTTTTAATCCATGTTTTATGATTTAATGTTTAAAGTAAATTAAATTGTTTATTATTAAGTTTATTTGATTAATTGTTGTTAATTGTATTCAATTGATTAAAAGTATAATTTTGGTATTTTTATTCAAGAATGTCGAGTGGCCTTTTCATTTTGATCAACTTTAGTTTATTTTGGGACTTATAATAATATTGGGATAATTTTAGGAATTATTATTAGTATTAGTATTCGGATATTACTATTAATATTACGGTTATTATTAGTATTATTATTAATATTAGGAATCAGTAGGGATAAGATACTAATAGGGAAAGAAAGGAAACAGAGTAGGAGGATTACGAATCGTTTCGATCTCTGGCTAGGAAAGACTTGGTATTTAAGGTGGCCAATATACGTGCCGCACCTCTCTTTCCTGGGACTTCGAACGGTTCATTTCCGAATACGGTCACCTAGTATTTCCCGATATAAGATAAGATATAAGATTTGAAAGATATAAGATAAGATAAGGACGCCCACCTGATGACCCGAGTAGTCAGACTGGGTTAAGTCGAAGCCACTGCTCAATGGGACGAACACACGAGTTCCCCCGAGTAGTTCTGGGTCTTAGGATATGTAGTCGTCTAATAGTAGTACACGAGCTGCTATTAGGGGTTATGGCCATAGCTTAGGCTTAGTGGTGAAACACGAGATCCGCTACGGGTTGAGTACACGAGCTCACCCCGGCATGTTCTAGGAAAGTTGTGGTGAAACACGAGATCCACAACGAGTTATAGTGACCGGTCCAATGAAAGATGATATGATATAAATTATAAGATATGATATGATGAAATGAAAGAATAAGATATGATATGAATACGAGAGTATGAAAACCATACAGTATAAGCTAAGGATTAAATGTATAAGTCTTCCGCTGTGTATGATTCGAAGTATATATATTATGAGCAGGTACATTATATGTATATATGTACTCGTATGATGTGATGATGTATGTATATGTATTCGTATGATTATATGTATCTGTATTGTGTACATGTATATTTGTGTTGTATTCGTATTTTGTATGTATTCCTAACCGTATTCTGCAGATATTATTATACGTATGGTATACGTACCCTTATACGTATTTTATACGTATTTCTAACCGTATATCTGCAGGTATTTGTATACGTATTTTATACGTATTCGTATATGTATTTTTACACGTATTTTTGTACGTATCTCGTATAATTTTTGTATACATTATATTATGTTCTATGCGTGTTTTCATGTGTATATTCTATGATATTATGTGTTTAGCGGTCCCTCAATTAAGCGGGACAGCCTAGTTACTCGCCACTGACGGTGGACCCCCCCCTCAGTTTCAGGTGACGATGCAGCAGCGTAGAGCGGGCTTCCGTTGGATGGGCTTGAGTAGTTTAGATTCATTTTAGATTTATTTAGTCATTCCAGAATATTTAAGACAATAATATAGTTTTTATTTATAATCCCAGTCTGTTGGGAAAACATCTATTTTGATCATGTAACACTTAGGCCCATATGCCTCATTTGACTTTTGGATTCCAGCTTAGTAAATTAATAAAAGTTGATTTATTTTAAATATTTAATTTCATTTGTAATTTAATTTGTTTAAGTAATGATCCGAATGTCGATTCCCTTCGTAAATCGACAAGTCAAAAAGTCGGGTCGTTACAATGACAATGCTTGACAAAACAAATCCTAAAGACCTAAACTAAGCCACCGGCTATGTAATAATTAAAAAATGTAATACCCGGCCCGTACCCGTTTACTTTAGTTAATGTAATGCTTACATTTGTGTGCGTTTTTTCTTTATTTGGATGTACTCTCTTTATTAACAAATAAGTGCTCTATTTTGACCTACAAATTTTCATAATTTTGATTAAAATTGAGCACTTATTTATGGACAGAAGGAGTAACAATAAATAATATTGGTTGTGCGTACCTATAAATAAATAGTATGAAAAAACTAGTAGACCAGATATAAAATTGTTGAAATGCTTGGAATAAGGATGACTCATGCAATTATGACTTATAGACCTGCTAGCCCAGTGGATTTGAGTTTAGTTTGAAAATTTTAGACCGGTCAATTTTGAGTCTAGATTTAGGTAAATGAATTTGTTGACCATTTATTCCTTAATCTCAACTATCACAATTAAACAGCCTTGATTAACTTGACTTTCATTAACTAATTTGGTGGTCATTGTAAGATGACCACTAAAAAACATTTCAAGTTTATGTGCCCGAGGCTCATTGGAGATAATTGCATGCCGTACACTCGTACTCATACATATACTTAAATTAGAAGCACCCTTCTGTCTTTTACACTTTGATCATAACATTTTCAATATGTTTCTTTGGCCTACAAGGATATATATAACTTGTGTTAGGCTATCAATACTGTACTTATAATGGTACATATTGAGCTTGCTTGCATGTCACATTTTAATTATTCAAAATTTTAATATTAAAGACTACTACTGTTTATTATTATTATTGTTGTTGTTGTTAGTTGTTGTTATTATAATTTAGACAAAATGAATTTTGAAATTTTCGATATATTACACTAACTTGGAACAATGACTAAAAAAAAGAGTAGCATTTAAGGAATAAATAAAGTACGATTATTGATACTATAGAAGTAACATATATACACATATTATACTATAGTATACAACACTTGTTCATTAAGATTATAAAGAGAAAAATTAAGGAATCAAAATTATTTGTCGTGCAAGGATTTTTTAGAAATTTAGCAAGTATGGAGCAAGCTAATTAATGACGATGACTCAAATCCGAAATCAAACTAATTTCCATTGATTGTTCACCTATGAACTCCATAGTATTTGAATTCCAATAATTGTAATTATTTGAAGGGCTTACACAAATTATGCGTCGTTCGCTCGTGAAGTCAGTTGTCTCATCATAGTTTTGCATTACCCAAGAAGGCTCAATTTGCTTCTTTAACCCCTCTAATTCAAGAGCAACTTCTTTCATGGTAGGCCTATGTTCTCCATGAAGATTAAGGCATTTCCTCACAAGATTCGCAAGCATAACTATTTGCTCCTTGCTAGCTTCCCTCACCAACTGAGGATCAACAATTTCCATCAAGCGATTTTCTCTCAATGCTAAGAGAAAATATATTGACAAATTCCTCTCTTCCAAGCTCCTTTCCAAGGATAGAGGTTCTTCTCGAGTTAAGAGCTCTGCTAGAAGGACTCCAAAGCTATAAACATCACTTTTTTCTGTCAACAAGCTTGTTTGTAGGTACTCAGGATCCAAATACCCAAATGTCCCTTGAGCTAAGGTTGTAAGATGCATCTTATCCACTGGAATCAATCTCGAGACACCGAAATCAGATATTTTAGCTATATAGCTTTCATCTATTAATATGTTAGAGGACTTAACATCTCTGTGAATAATTGGTATTGAAGTATTCGAATGAAGATATGAAAGTGCATTAGCAGCCTCTATTGCAAGCTTAATGCAATTTTCCCAAGTAAGCCATGAACTGATACCCTTACTCCTATAGATATGTTCAGCGAGATTGCCATTGGGAATGAATTCATATACAAGCAAAGGAACCTCAGTTTCAAGACAACATCCTAAGAGTTTGACCACGTTGCGATGGTTAATTTGTGTTAGGATAACTACTTCATTTATGAATTGATCAACTTGTTTTTTATCAACCACTTTTGATCTTTTAATTGCGACTTCACGCCCGTCTTTTAGTATCCCCTTATACACCGTACCATGACCACCTATACCTAAAATACGATTTTCATTATAATTATTTGTTGCCGCTCTTAGCTCATCAGAAGTAAATAATTTAGAAGACTCCATGTTCCCTCCATTGGAAGAAAGTTCTCGTGTCAAGAGCATTCCCCCATTCTTCTCAAAGAAAATCTCTCTTAATCTCCTAAGTTTTCTTTTCTTAATGATAAAATATATCCAACTCAATAAAATCAACATGAGAAACACTCCAATGCTTATGCCTGCAAGCAAGAAAGCACAATTTGTTTTTAGTAGGTAGTCTTTCAACGTAAATGTACGTAGCTATCAATGAAGATAGCACAAATAATCAATGGCGACATTCAAATTAAACCACCAACCATATCACACTATTAGCCATGACTTGTTCACTACATAATATATAAACACCTTTTAGTTATTTTTGTAATAAAAAAAATAGTGCTAAGGAAGCAAACAATTTTTGAGTCAACTTTGCAATTTTGTCTTTTTCAATAATTTTGATTTTCTCATTTTAATCTCTATATAAAACGAGAATTATAATTTCTTCATTAACACACTCTTCTTTTGCACTGAAAATTAATCTGAATCAAATTTGTTTAAATTGCACTGAATTATAATTATAATTTTGTCATTAAAACACTCTTCTTTTGCACTGAATTAATCTGAATAAAAAATCAAACGAATCAATGTATCTGATATATCCTATATTAGTATCCATTTATTGTATTGTTTGTATATAGAGAAAAATGTATTTCAATCGTCAAATTTTATTTGACGAATATAACCTTTTCATTTACTAGCATACTATTTTTTTTATACATAAAATATACACACCTACTACAAATAATAACAGCCTCTAATTACTAGTTCTCACTTATTTTCAATTATTATTACGTTTGATAATTAGTTTTCACTTACAAGCTAGTATCTATATATTCTCGCAATTTCTCTATTATATCAATTATTATCACGTTTATTTTTATTTATACTATGTAAAATGCATTAATTAAACGTTGTACATTGTGTGCACGTATCACATGCTTATCGGATCGGACCTAGTATATATAGATACTAACTAGCTTTATCTGTACGTTTTGCATGCGGTGACATTTTTGTCATCATAGTTATTTATTTAATTCATTCATTCCCATTTTATAAACTTTGTAATATGTTATATTCATATTAAAATCATAAAAAAGTTCCTTATTAATTTATTCATTTTAATAGTAATGCTATTATGAAATTTTAAAAATTTCAACGGCAAAACAAATTAACTTTTCAGAGGACCCCACAACTCCCCTTAACTTATATAATAAAGATATAAAAAAAATTAGCAGGCTATGGGGACGAAGGCTAACCTCCGATACGTAGTCCCATACAAATTAACCCAAAACAAAAGCTTAATTAGTAGTATTACCTAAATATATCTTCATAGCAGCATGTGAAGGATGGCTAAAGCAACGGGAGCCGTTTTCCAAACCATCACCATGATGTCCTTCCGGACAAGTGCATACGTAGCTACCAACAGTATTGGTACATATATGAGAGCAAGGGTTTATTGCATTAGCACACTCATCAATATCTGCAAAATATTATATATGTATTAATGCATTAGCACACTCATCAGTAATTCAGAGATTATTATCTAATAATTACTCTATCTGTTTCACCATAAAAATAAGAATCCTGTTAGATTTGTATTAATGCATAATATTTTAAATATCAATTTTAATTTTTTATTTATTTAAAGCATAATGGAAGAAATGTTTGAAAATTTGCGTTGAAAACTCTGAAAAAAATAAATAAATATAACCAAAATTTGCATTAAGGCCCTGTTTGGGAGTTAGTTGTTAGCTGTTAGAGGTTAATTAGCTGATTGAATTAGCTGTTTTGACTAGCTGTTTGTGATAGCTGATTGGACTAACTGATTTATATTAGTTGTTTGTGTAAAAGTGCTTGGTAAATAGCGGTTAGCTGTTAGATGTTTTAGAGTAAAAAGAACTAAAAAGCTATAAGCTCTTCCAAAAAGCTCCTTATATGAGCTTTTTGAAAAAGAGTTTTTTCACCCCAAAACTCTCTTCCAAACCTCTAACTACCAAACACCCAAAAATAGTTTTTTGAGTTGGTCAAACCTCTCTTCCCTCTCAAACCTCTCTTTTTCCCTCAAACTTCTAACTCCCAAACACCCCCTAAAATTTTAGTCTTACTGTGTTAGTGACTAAGTCAAAGTCAAGTTTAGTATCATGTTTGGTTTTGGACTTATGGGATAGTGTTTCCTTTTAGTTAGTCAAACTATCAATTTCTTTTTCTAGCCTATTTAAATACTTGTGAGAAATGGGGTTGGTTCGGGTGGTAGACTCCCCACTTTTCCCACCATTAGTGCGGAATCGATCCCTTATTCCAATGTTTTGCTGGATTTCTCTTCCCTCTAGTACTGGTATACTGAGATAGGCCTATTTGTCTACTTTATCGTTAAAAAAAATTATGCACTAAAATTATCAGTTGTGTTGCTTTATCTTTTACTTTCTTTCTTATCTCTTTTGATAACATAAACATAAATAAAATAATAAAATGTATTTTTTTTAAGTGAAAGAAAATAATAGAAGAGAAAAAAAAATGCATTGTGAAGCATATAAAAGAATTTTTTAAGTGGAGGAATTATAATGTGAAACTTGATTAAAATTAGTGTCAATTTGTACTACTAAAGAAAATGTCAAATGTAGCACCCAAAAAAAATTTGTAAAATGTATGTACTCCCGGCTCTCCGTTCACAAATAAGTGATCCATTTTAACCAAAAAGCTCTCACAATTTTAAAAATCAGTACACTGACGTACGTACCTGTACATCCAGGACTAAGATAGGGATTTCCCTCATAACCCGGTAGACAGCTACACCAATAACCCGTAATCGAACCCGCCACAAAATCAGTACAGTTACTATTATCCTGGCAAACATACCCATACCCGGATCTCGACCTCTCCCGAGCTCCATCACACGTCTCGTTTTCGCCGACATACCAATCAAGCACCACGGGAACATTCTCCATCACCCAATCCCTGAAACTGTCGTGGTCATCGGTCAACACGGTGGCATTGAACACGAACTTCTCCTCCTCCGCCAGGAACGCCGCCCCACAATAATTAAATTCCGAGACATTGACGTGGTTAAACATGCTTCCTAGGCTTGTCACGTACAATGTTGTAACCCCCTTTGGTGTGTTCGTTGTTGTTTGGCAGCACCCAATCCCCGAACACGACGTGTCGTACTCAGCCGCGTCCTCCGGGGAAGTGCACACGGCGGCGCACCCGCTAGTGTGGCCGTTACCATCGGAAATCACTGCCACGTCATCACAACCGATGGCGGTGAACTTGTTGGCGGTGTCGGAAACCACGAGGGGTAAGCCGGTTAGGTTGACAGTTGCCGTGTCCCTAGACACGGGTTGTATTAGTTTCCCTCCTCGGTAACATTTGATGGAGATAATGTTTCGAATTCGGACGATGCCGTTGTTGGACACGTGTATGATCTCCAAGTGGTCGGTGCTGGTGCGGAGGAAGAAAGGTTTGTGGGGTTCGGTGGTGGTGTTACAGTAGACGTCATAGGCAGGACTAAGAGAACATGAACCATCTTGGGTGATGATGCCAAATGGATATGGGATTGTAACGTTGCCACATTTAGCGGGGCACCCGTGTTTGGCAATTGAAGTAGTGACTCTAATAATTAAAGTGTTGATTGAAAGAATGAAGCAGAAAGTAGAGAACACAGTGAAGGCTTGCATTCTCGATCGGATTTTGTCAACAAGCTAGAAGAGCAAGGAAGTATTTTATAAATAGTGTCTCATCAACAGTTGAAAAAGTCGTTGATAATGATATTATGGACTTTTTGGCAATGCACGGTTGTATGTACGTACGTGATGATGTTTACGGATTCTAACATTGAATGTGTAGTATACTACTATACTGATGAATAGTAGGACCTAGCTAGTCTAGGCTTGTTTCATTTGTACTGAATATTAGTGCGACCTAGTCCAAGCTTATTTCATTATTATCCTATACAGACTAAGGAGTCCCGCTGTGAGTTTGGGTCGAAACTGGACGGAAAACTTGAACTAACTGAACTAAGATATGGGGTCGTAAGTTGTAGCATTGCCGCATTTAGAGGGGCATCCCTATATTTGGGAATGGAAGTGACAGTAATAATCAAAGTTTTAGTTACAAGAATATATGAATTAGAATACAAGAGAACACAGTGAAAGCTTCTTTTTTTCAACTTGCATTCTTGTATTTTGTCAATAACAAGAAGAGCACCAAGTTAGTGATGATGAACCATAGTCTACCTAGTGGTGACTCGGGTTTGATCCTTATTAACGACATTACTTCTCCACCCCATCTCGATCTCAAGGTTATTTCTTAAGATATATAGAAAGTCGCACACTAAAGTATTTTAAAATTATTGTTTGAATAGTTGAAACCATCTATGATATTTTAATTTATATTTATGTATGGGTTTAAACGTGAGATAATGACATTTGAGCCTCTTTGGCACTACTAGATGCACGGTTATGTATAGTATATGATGCATGCATTTGGATGTGTATTTGCTTGGACAGCAAGGGCTTAGTCCAGGCTTATGTCACTATCATATGGGTATACGTTCGTACATGTATAACTATTTCCCCATAATACGTTTACACTTGACTTTTTTCACCAGTCCAAAACTTCGATTTCTAGATATGGCTGGTGATTAAAAATAAAAATATTAAACTATAAAAAAAAATTAATTACACCAACCGATTAATGATTTTGATCCGTATTTCAAAACTATTGCATACTACTTTATATAAAAAAAAAAGTATGTTAAATGCTTATCTAGCATCCCAATACATTTGTTGGCAATATCATTTTGGCAATATCTAAAGCACACATTTTTTTTTTATAATTAACTAGTGGGGGTGTTTGTCGATAAGTTGTTACGCACTCATTGCTCTCAAACAACAGTTTCCCATATAAGTAATCGAATCCACCATGAAGCTTAGATTTCTATTAATACTGGAAATTTTGAATTATAAAAAGGGTATTTGACGAGTTAATTAATCTAAGAAAATAAAACAAATATTTAAACTAAGAATTAAACCTATGAAAATAACTGATTAAATCTAAAAAAAAAAAAAAAAACTAAAGTATTGATTTTTGCACTGAAAATTTTATGAGAAATAATTCCAAGAATTAAAAGCATGATATGAAGGCTCTCAAACAACAGTTTCCCATTAAACTCAGGTCCTCTAGCATACACTCGCAATTTACTAGATTCGTTTTGCCTAAAACATTGAGTCTAATATGAAGTTCTTATCTCTCAATGAACAACTCAATATTATTCGTATGTATATTATACAAATCTAGTTTTAGGAATTAATTAAAAGCATGATACGAATCAAAGAGCAAAGAAATTAGTAACAACATGCATGAATTAATCAAATATTCCTCAAGCCCTAGAAAAAGAAGACTACTTTGACATGACAATTGACAATAATACACAAAACAAAATACATACATGAACAAAAGAACAGAGAAAGAAAGATTACCAATTTGAAGAACAAAAGATGAAATCTTGGATTGAAATCAAATGAATGTGAAATCTGAATTTACGAAGCAATGCTTAAGATTTTTATAAACAACAAGGAGACTGCATAGACACGACACCAATATTAGGGCCCACCACACTGGACCCCAGTGAGGTTGGAAAATCTCCCTTACAGCCTCTGGCTAATGGAGCAATTCAAGTTCAAAACTCCACTAGGCACCACCCCAATGACCTGAGGCCACCATCCCGAGCTGGGGTGAGGGGTTTTGACTCAATTTTTGTGTCATTTCTTTGACATGACGTCATGACCTCCCGTTCTTGTTCCGGGTGCCTGGCTCAGCCTCTGATCTTTTGATGATTTCTGATCCATTTAGGGTCCGTTTACTAGAACAAAAATATTTTCCTTGAAAACTGTTTTCCTATTTTACATCGTTTACTTTGGATGAAAAAATAAAATGTAAAACTTTGGGTGAAAACTCATTTTGCACCCTATTGGAAATATTTTCCTCCAAATTTGGGAGTAAAACTTGTTTTCCATGGAAGTAAACATTGGAAAATTTATATGAAAATGAGTTTTCCAACGTAAAATGTTTTTCATGGAAAATCATTTTATTTCGAAAATGTTTTACACCAAAGTAAACGGACCCTTTGTGTGCATAACATCACATTATGTCCAACTATAGGTTATTAAACTATAATCCAAACTATGAGGGTAATTTTATGATATTAGTCCATACTAACTTTTGTCCGGCTCCGATTTCCTTCATAGAATGGGAGGAAGGTATAGTCAAGTACAATAAATATGGAAAGAGGAAAGATAACGAATACTTTATGAATTGGTGACCGATTACAATAGGTTAACTAAGTCAATGGATATCATAAAACAACCCCCAAATTAAAGTTTGAATTATACTGTAATAACTAATAATTAGGATTAATATTGAAAAACGTCTAATAGTTGGAATTATTTATATGAATTTTTCCAAACTAAAAACAGACAAAAACACACTACAACCATAATAAATGACATCAAAGAGCTCAATTAGCTCATAAAATACCGCAAAAGATTGAGAAAAATCAAATATAAGATGACACTATGACAGTATTATCATTTGGCTGAGATAGTTTTGGGGGTGGGGGGGGGGGGAAAGAGGGTTTTGAGTTTTTTGACAACTCAAAACTCTAATTTGGAGCAAGAAGGAATTTTTCCCCTAATAATGTCAACAAGCTCCTCAATTCCAATAATGCTGCTTCTAAATTTTTTTTCCCAATCTACCATCCACGTAGACGGTTCGATAGAGTGTTTTTTTTTTCCTTGGACCGGGTAAACCGCTACTACCAGTAGCGGTTTTTCTTAACAAAACCGCTAGTGGTAGTAGCGGTTTCATTAAGAAAACCGCTACTACCAGTAGCGGTTTCCATTACTTAAAAAAAAATGAAAGGCAGCAGCTCCATTCCAACACAGAAGCTTAACGTCCTCCTCCCTCCCTTCAAAGAATCGACACTTCGCACCTCACAACTCCTCCCTCCGTGGCGCTACTTCAGCCGCGCCGTCGTCTTCCCTGTACTTCCAGCCATCGTCCCAGGTACATTTCTCTCTCTCTCTTTTTTAGGGTTTTTTACATGTTTGAAATTTGAAAAGAAATTAATGAATTATAATCTTAATTATTGAAATTGGATGACCTAAATGATGTTTTTAATGTATTTTGATTTGATTTTGTTGTTGTGAAGAAGAAATAATTGTTGAATTTTATATTGTATATGTAATTTTAGAGTGTATCCCAAGTGTTTGATGAAATGCTTATGTGAATTTTTATATTTTGTAAATTTTTAAAATCCTAACCTTGTTACAGTAGTTAGCATGCAATTGCAAACTTCTTGGATCTTATATTCGCATTTAGGCTAGACTAGATTATTACTGTAATTATTCTTTCATACTTGTGTATGTTTGTCATTCATCCTTTCGTAAAGTCAAGGAGCATATGGTAATTATTTTCTTGTTTGGGTAGGTGGGGGCTTTAATTAATCCACCTTTGGTTTGGTGATGGGAGGAAAAGATGTGTAGTGCTTGTTAAATGAAGAAAGCTGGTGTAGTATGTTGAAATTTAACTTATTATCTATGGAAAATAATGAAATTAATGAATTATAATTTTAATTATTGAAAATGGATGACCTAAATGATGTTTTTAATGTATTTTGATTTGATTTTGTTGTTGTGAAGAAAAACTAATTTTTGAATTTTATGTTGTATATGTAATTTTAGAGTGTATGTCAAATGTTTGATGAAATGCTTATGTGAATTTTTAATTTTGTAAGTAAGCTTAGAAAGGGGAAATATGCCCCAAATGTAATATTATTACTATTATTATTACAATTTACATTATTATTGAACAATTTAATGCAGGAGCTATGGAGCAATCTATTCGTCCAGGTCCAATTGACCCATCTGTGCTACGATTACAAAATAACCACAGAAGTGAGATTGTTTGGGTGGATGGTGATGATAAGGTTCTTTCATTTAGAGAACACTTGCTCGGGTTGCGTGATTGGGTCGTGGATGAGCGCATGCTTCCATATATTAGGCGTGTTGGGTTTTACTGTATCCACCGCTTAGCGGGAGGTGGGTTCGAGTTAGATAGAGGTCTATTGATAGCCTTGGTTGAGAGATGGAGACAGGAGACACACACCTTCCATTTGGCGGTTGGAGAGGCTACAATCACACTCCAGGATGTTGTGGTGATCTTAGGCCTCAGGGTGCACGGTAGACCTGTCATCAACCGTTTGCCTGATGATTGGGTTACAGTTGTCGAGGAGATGCTTGGGGTACGCCCTGTTATCGATGAGGAGACATAGGTTTCACCTCTACAGGGCTCATATCTTAAGTTAACCTGGTTGCAGAGACACTTCTCTAGGGTTTCAGATGATTCTAACGATCTAGTAATCCAGCGACACGCACGAGCGTACATCCTTGCCTTGATGGGATCTATTTTGTTCGTTGATAAGAGTGGTGACTCAGTATCACTGTACTACCTTCCTATGCTCAAAGATTGGGACATAGCTTCGACGTACAGCTGGGGTGTTGCTACTCTTGCCTTTTTTTACCATCAGCTATGCAGATTGAGTATGAAAAAGGCACGGGAGATGGGTGGGGCTCTTATCCTGTTGCAGATTTGGTCATGGGAGCACATTTGTATTGGACGACCTCACATTACTAGACCTCGAGATCCACCAGAGCAGCAGGATCAGGCAGAGGAGTTACAATACCCGCTTGGATCACAACATGTTAGTGGGGTGGACTCATTGGCTTGCAGGTATTGTAATTTGGATTTAATTTCATTTCATTAGTAATTCTTTCGTATTTTATTTTAATTTTTCAACATATGAACTTGATGTAGTTGACTACGGGTTTACTTCACCAGTACACACAGTGCTACAGGATTGGCTTATTACCGAGATGCGTTGGACCACCAACGAGACGATTAGGTTTATTTTCTTATCCAACTATTTACTGACTATGTATTATAACTATAAATTTACAACTTAATTTTATTTACAGATGATATGGCAGCCATACACTGACACCGTACTTGAGCTGCTCCCGGAGATCTGTAGGTCGGACCGACATGTTTGGAGGAGCAGAGCACCTCTTATTTGCTTCGACGTTGTGGAGTTTCATTACCCTGATCGAGTCATGAGGCAGTTTGGGTTCGTTCAACCAATCCCTACACCGGTTGACACTAATGATAGACTACACAAAAAGGATCGCATGGCTCAGAGTAACTGGACGGTAGTACATTCTAGTCACGTGCAGGAGTGGAGCCGGCGAGAGGAGTTGGTAGTGTACTGTAATTATAGCTTTTGTTTGTAATTAAATCGTATGGATGAATGATTTTAAGTGTAGTATTGATCTAGATGAATGATTTTAGGTGTGGTATTGAATTGGAGGATGATGTTGGCTGTGATATTGAATTAGAGAATGATTGTGGCTGTGATATTGAATTGGAGGATGATTGTGGCTGTGGTATAATGGTTTTAGTTTATTGCAGGTTTCTCCCATTAAGGGGTAATACAATACAAATTTGACATTAATATCATACCTCCTAAAACCGCCACTCCCAGTAGCGGTTTTGTGTGAGTAAACCGCTACTGGGAGTAGCAGTTTATTCTAAGAAAACCGCTACTGGAAGTGGCGGTTTTGTGGTGTAACCGCCACTCCCAGTAGCGGTTTATCTGCTACGAATTAAAAAAAAACGGTTCATTTTACGTTGCTTACGTGGACGGTATATTGGGGGGAAAAAAAGATAGGTTGTATTTTGGGAATTGAGGAGCTTGGTAACAATATTAGGGGAAAAAATTCAGCAAGAAAGAGAGTTAAAAGTTGAGAAAGTGAGATTTAGGGCTTGTTTACTTCAGTTCAGTTCAGTTCATCTCTATTAAGTTCAGTTCAGTTCAATTCATCTCTATTCAGCTAAGGTAAACCAGGCCTTAGTTGTCAAAACTCAAAATACCTAACTATTATTGCACAGCTAATGTCATGTGCATTGGTGGCCTGGTGGGCATTTAGTGCATTTTTTTTAAAACCTCAAAGGTGCAACAAGCGATTTAAAAATCTCAAGTGCATTTACTGAACAACTTTGTATTACTTTTTTTTTTCCTCCCCAGTACATTTTTTGATAGACTCCCCAGTACTTTTTAAATAAGCCTTGAAGAATGCTTAATTGGAAAATGTTTTATTAATCTTGGGGGTTAACAATTCACTTAGACATATAGAAATAAAATAGTAATAGATTTGTGATTTCCAAAAAAAAAAAAAAAATTGATAGATTTGTAATAGATTGAAATTAAAAAAGAAGTGTATTATTATTATTATTATTATTATTTGGAGAAAAGGTAAAATTAATGTTTTAATATTAGCTAATGAAAATCTTCTTAGAATTGAAGAGGGTTGCCTTCTACCGCTAACACTTTGGGTCAAATAAATGTACTACAACTTTAATTGAACTAAAAATCTACTGAAAAGTGAAACAAAATGCAAATAAAATATTGAAAGTGAACGGATAATCGGACAGAAAATAAAATGCATTGAAATAACTAAACATATTTGGAAAAGCGACAATTGAAACTAAACTAAACTGGAAAAAAAACTACTTCCTCCGTAACATAATTCTGGCAATAAGTTATTTTTTACGCATTTCAAGGAAGCAATTTAAGGGTGTAAACGAACAAATTAATCAAAATGTTTTTAATACAAGTAAGATTGAGATCATAAATTACTAATCTTAAAAAAAAATTTGATCAATTTATTCATTTACACCCTTAAATCGCTTCCTTGAAATGCGTGAAAAAAACTTGTTGCCAGAATTATGTTACGGAGGGAGTAATAAAGATTTGGACAGAACTGAAACTGATTTGTCCAAATATTGAACTGGATGGAAAATAAAACCAATTTGTCTAAAATTAAACTAAAATAAAAATTGAACCAAATTGATGCAAAATAAGATTGATTTAACCCAAAGCTTTCACAAGAAGCTAATTAAAATGGTTTTTGAGATTGAGATTTGTACGTCATTCAAAATATCTCTTATATATATGCGACACCTGGATTGATAAAAATTGGTTTTATATAACCCAACTCTATTATTCAAAATTAAACAGTTTCAAACTAAAATGACATAAAATGTGCGTATAACCATAATTAAACTATTGAAATGAATTAAAAACTCCTTCCAAAACTTAGGCTAGCGGCTAGCCAATCAGTTACCTAGTTTATCGAAGTAACACTTGTACCGTATATTTAAGGCGGTGTTTGGTTGACTATTATATAAGGGTATGAAATGATATTACATATTCACATCCATACTAGTGTTTGGTTGGGATTTATTTTAGTGTAGAGTGGCTAACACCCTTATCCCCTCCCCCCCCCCCCCCTCCTCTAACTCCAGTCCACCCCCTAAAATACGATACCCCCTACCCTCTAAGTTTCTAATCCCCATTCCACTCATGTATCATAACCTAACTAGGGAAAGATAATAACTTGCCTCAATTTTCAGCCTGCTTGTATATTTTTCTATTTTGCAAAATTTTTTTGGAATTGGTACATGTTTTGACTTGATTTCAATTATGCAGGTGTGTTTTGATAAATCTCTCATCCGCAAATGTTGTTCATCTCTGCATGTATTTTTTTTTTATCATTTGATTTTTTTTATGATTTCATAATATTGATTTGATTTCATGATTTTGTTATTGGTTGCTTATTTTCTATCTGTAATTCATCTTTGGAAAGGTATAACAACCCTTGAACTCGAAACCTCATTTTCATACACTAATGGTTTAAACCATTAGTCTATCTCTCATCCTTGTCCTTAAAAAGAAGATTTTAATAATTATAAACTAACTGAATTTGATGTAAAATATAACAAACAAGCGCCCATTCGGTTTCTCTTGAATATTTTTGGTTATCATCTTATACAGCGTATCATTGCAAATTCTTTATCCTCTTAGTTTTGTTTTTCGATCCTATTTTACACTACGCTATATTAAACTATTATTATTTAATATCTATCTATAATCTATACTAAATATTTATAACATGATTTGTTAATCCACGTGGCATTCTTTCAAAACATATTGAATTTATATTTTCTAAAAAAAAATACAATAAGAAATTTAATGATGAATTACCTAATCATCTTTCTGATCTCTTTAACTTCCTTAAATTGGTTGTTTTTTTATTCATAATTTTTTTTCATATATTAATTTAATATTAAATTCATACTTTTAAACTCTTATTTATGGAGTACATGCTCTTATTTATATGCATGTTCAATTTCTTTATTTTTTAATATACATTTTGGTATGTATGAATAGATGTTTCTTATATATTTATGGTAAAACATTGTAATTTTTCTCTATAGTAAATTTATAAGTCAAACAAAATCTCGTGCAAGGCACGGGGTTAAAACTAGCTGTAGTTTTATAGCAGGTTTATTTTACTCAAATTTCAAACATATAATTTACTTTGCGTAATTTATTATGAGTTAGTTTTTTTGATTTTCTAAGTTATGCCCTTGAATTTTTCGTTTTTCTAAGTTGTGACCATATTTTTTCAAACTCCTAAGGTATGCACTCCAACTTAGGTTTTTTAATTAACAATTTCCACTTCGTCAACTCATTGTTAATTTAATATTCTAGGACTTTTAACTTATTTTCACACTTTATAAAGGATGCATTACCTTATAAATGATGCATCGGGCTAAAATAAATTGTGCAAATTAGTTAAAAGCCCTAATACAACAACTGCTTTTAATGGATTCATTAAACGTGGGTTAACTGAGTGGCCTTGGCATTGTAAATTAGAAAACCTAAGTTGGGGGACATAGCTTAGAAGTTTGAAAAGGCCAGGCATGGACACAAACACGCCAACTTAGTATATAAATTTTCATACCATACCATACCATACCATTTCAGATTTGTGAAGCAAACGGGCCCTTAATTTAAGATTGTGATTCCTTTTTAAAGATGAAGTCAACTTTAGATAAGGCCACGAGGGAAGCGAGGAGCTGGCAGCACTTATATATGTACTTCGTGTAATTATTGTATTGTATTATTGCCTGTATATATATACAACTACTCTTCTCTACAGCAATAATACGATCGAGTAATCAGAATAGCTTAATTATTATCCCTAACAATCTGTCATAAAATTAATTAATCTCCAATAATATATACGAGCAAGAACGAACTGCAGTTATGGGGCATGGTTATTCAAGGTCATTAGCCAATAATGTCGTCGAATGCGGCTCGGGTGATCTCGATGTCACTGCTGGGCGAGGCAGATTATGTAAGTTTTTTTTTTTTTTTTTTTTTTTTTTTAGAGGCAAGATTTAGCAAGTTGAAGATATAAGAGGAAGTCGTCTATGATTCGACAATGAATTGAAGATGCAACACTAAAAAATTAATACAGTAGTTTACAAACTAGATCTCAGCGATCCATGATTTTCCAGGTAAAATAATTTATCAATCCTGTTTGTTGGAACTGTTAGGACCTACAAAAATTAGAGCACGAGTAGAAGCAAATTGATATTGAGAAATAAAATAGATAAAAAAATAATGGAAGAATAGGAAAAATAACACACAATATAACGTGGAAAAACTCTGGCCTCAAATGAATTGGTATAACTCTCCTATAACATATTGGATCAAATATACATAGAGATGTAACAATCTCCCTAAGGAGTTGGTAATCTCAATTCTCACATACAAGTGAAATAATAAAAATGAATACTCTCTATGAATATATAAGTGTGTTTGTTTTTCACTCCATTTAACAAGGGAAGAAAAGAGGCGTATTTATAATACTACAAGAGTTAGGCTAATGTAGATGGTAGAACATTCTAGAGTAGAAAATTCTAGATTAGTATAATCTAGCGTGGAATGATCTAGATTAGAAGAACCTACCTATATTAGTAAAGGAGATGATACAATAATCATCATCGATACTCTAGGATGTTCATGTATTAATACTAGGATTCATAAACCTTGAAGAACAAGGGTCTTGTAGCCCAAGAGTTAACTTGTAGTAGTAATTTAATTTGTGACATTTACCCAACAGGAACAGATTTACTTGTTCGTTTGTGACTTCAAGATCGCAAGTCTGATTCTCACCAGCTACAAGCCTACAACTGATTTTTTTGACCTTCAATTATCCTCAAATTCTTAAGCATATGATTTAAAATTAAGTCAAGTGACCTCCAGTTGTCGTACTATTAAAAAATTGAAAATCCACTCATATGGGAAGTATTATTTTGTAGTAAAGTAGGCAATGGATAAGTATTAGAGTGCTTAAATAATTTGAACTAAATTGCCTAAGTTCAGAGTTCGTTCAGCATCATTTTTGTTTTTCATTTTTTTGCTCGATCTTTGAAAACTGAAAACAGATTTCACCTTTCTCAAAATTAAACTTTTTTCATTTCATTTTGACTTTTGAGTTTTTTCTTACCAAGAAATTTGAATTCAAATCAATTAGTATGTTTTGTAACGTCTATAAGTTTTAACTTAGCTATTATTATGTTATTGTGGCGGCGGCAGCGAGGGGGACGCGTGGGGGTGAGTGGCGACCAGGAGGGTGGTAGTGGTAATAAGAGGGTTTCTTTATAAGACGAGAAAGATGGAGCCTCGATTTAAAAATAAAACCAAGAAAACACCTTTTTGTAATTTTCCTAAAACGGTTTCAATGTTCTTAAAATTGTTGAAAAGTTGCTTGTTTAATTTTTTATTTTTTTTTACGAATGTCGTTTTGTTTTATTTTGGGTTAAAATAAAAAAAAATTTTAAAAATCCAAAAACCACAATAATGCCGAACGCAACCTTAAATGATTTATATTGTATTTTTGTCTGATCTCCGATTTAGTTTTCACAAAGTATTCTTTCGCAATTTGATATTTCTATTTTAGTTTCATTATTTAATTTGGTTTATGTTTTCAGAATTTAGGTTTTTTTTTGTTCATTATTTGATTTTTTTTTAAGTTTATACTGAATTTTTAGTTGTTTAAATTTATGTTTATGTTCAAGTATTTCTTCTAATTTTGAGAAATTTTATGTTTAAATAAACACTAGCCTAATTTTGAATTTATACTTGTTTACACCTAAATATTATGGTTCATTATTTTGAATTTTTAAATATTTGGTTCGAGATCTACATTTTTAGTTATTTTGTTTCAATATTTGATATTCTACATATATTATTCAGAATTTGACATTTTGGTTCATTTTTTTTTATTCTTAAATTATAAATTTTTTTTAGTGGTGTCAAGTTTCAATGGCATCTTCATTTTTTTTTATCTCTTAAGTTATTGTATGAAATTATAAATTATAAATATTAACTCTATTTGATGGTTTATATATGTTTTGTAGGCATGAAGGATTTAACTTTGGATCAACCAGAAATCATAGTAGATCATACTATTGATACTATCCATGGAGTGATAGATTATTGATACTCATAAACTTGTGCATTTGTTGTAATTTATCTCCCTTCCCTAGATAATAATTTAAACCTTATTATTGTATGTTCCTAATGCCCCTTCAGAGTTGGCACATCGTACTTTTGTAGCTTTGCATGGCATATTATAGGCTTAAATGAAGCCTTGTAATCTTTTATGTTTTTGAACTTTTCATCCATTGTGAAATTTGGCAAGTATCTTTGCAATATTATATATGTGATTAATGATCTCATAATATTGCATGATACTTTTGTAATCTAAGGAAGGTTTGAACAGATAAATTATTCTTTTCCAAAATGACTTCTTGCATGAAATAATAAGAACATGCAATGTAAAAGATCTTTTTCAAAAACCTTTTACTTTTTCACCAAGTCAATTTTTCAAGCTTGAATATGACAAATTGTTTTCCAACTATTTCCAAATCAAGCATGTTGCAACCATATTAGACATTGTTCTAGTTGTTTGCAACATTTAAAATATCAACCATGCACACAGTTTCACTAATATTCTTATATGCACTTATTACAACACAGATTTAGATAAGATAACACGTTAAAACTTTATCTATCTTCATGTTCTTCAATTTTCTGGGCTTCCCTTGGATAGGAGAATTTAAGGACTTTGTTGTTCTATTTTCGAAATTCATTGAAGGAGATTAATTTGCCTCAAACATTGGAATACATGCATGCCATTCACATAATACAGCAAAACATGGCTTAAATATACTGAGTCAATTGGAATAAGTGACAAATGAACTAATTATTTCTCATCAGCTGCTCTATTTCAATTGTTTCAATTGATCATTTCATTCAATTGTTCCTGTTAGCTATTTGTCATCATTCAAAACCACAAGGAACTCAACCGATCGGCAAGTGAACAATTTAAAAAAGACGAATTGTAAATTTATTAAATAATATCTTATAACTAACATGATCTAAGAAATTTAAATGCCAAAAACAGAAGAAACGCTATAAGTTTATACCTTGAGTAATTTGTGAAATCACCATTATGTTGGATAAACTGTTAAAAATTGACATATATGAATATAATGTTACTCGAAATTAATAAAATAAAACTAGATTTCATTTGAAATTAAAATTACCAAATCATAATTAATCTGATTAAATTCGATATCAACCGGTATGAAATTAATAAATACTGATCTCATATAAAATTTATAAGAACCAAAATTAACCCAAATATTATATGTTTCAGAGTCGAAATGACTTGATCCAAACCTAAGTTGGATCTGATGGAAAATGAACCAATTCAAACTTGAACTGAATTTGAAAAGGCAAAACATGAGATGATTTGGCCCTATTCTTTATGACGGATATGATCTTATCTGATCTAAACTGATCTGAATTGATCTGAACTGATCTGATTAGGTGGAGTATTATTTTGTGAGAGTATAAAATTAAAACAAAGCTGATCTGATCTGATTTGATCCAGAAAAAGTCTGAACTGATCCGATCTGATTACTGTAGCTTTTAAGTCTAAAAGAACAGACTTAAAAATATCTTAATCCAATATAAAACTGGTAAAATCATTGAACTGACTAGACAAAATTTGCATCCGATATGACACAATATAATAAAATCTATCCTGAAATTGATTGAATAATCTCGGTAGAGAATGTTTGAAAATAAGGTTGTTCATTCGGATCGATCCAATCCGAAATGTCGAATATCTAAAAAAATTTGATCGGCCAAATTTCGATCCGAATCTGATCCAAAAAATCTGGATATTTGAAATTTCGGATATCCGAAAAATTGGACCGGATATCTCGGATATCTGATCCGAGTTTTTTTCCCAAATTTGTGTGTGTTTCTTTTTAACATATTTTCCCGGATATTTGATTTGAAAAATTTGAGTATCTGATCTGAAATACCCGAAAACATGGTTACCAATCTAAAGTATCCGAAAATCCGAATATCCGATCCTAAATATCCGAAAGCGCACAATTTTGATTGAAATATCCAATTTCGAATATTTTGGATATCTGGAAATCAAATTCCCCGATCCAAATCTGATCCGAAAATTTTCGGATATCCGATCCGATTTTTTTTAATATCCAATCCGAAATATTAATGTAAACATTATCCAGCTTTTTTTTGAATCAAATCGCTCAGATCGGATCATTTTGCACAACGCTATCTAAAAGTGGGCATTCGGAAATTGAGATATCGGTTTCATCATTTTTTTTTAGATATCGGTAGCGACAACGGGAAGCACGTGATTAATAGACACAATCTTTCCAGTTTCCACTCCACTTAAAAAAAAAAAAAAAAAAAACTTTCCTCTCCACATTTCTTACCAAACTCCTACCTTAAATTCTGCAATTAAACAGTTACGTACGGAGTAGCATTTTCTAATAAAAAAATGTGGCAAGTTGTAGTCTGTTGTTGCAGGTGTAATGACTTAAAGAAGTATAAGAACAAATAATTTGCTATTTTACCCACAATTAACATTCTAAGAACAAGTAATCATACCAAGTAACCATATAAAGATGAAAAACATAAAGAATTAGAGAAAAGAGAAAGACAAAGGTACCGTGGAAAACTCGAACCCCGGGAGAAAAAACCCACCACTTGCACTATGTTTATTGATTATATTGAAGAAGATGATGAATATTACAAGCACCAATTGGATAGAATTGAAATGCTCCTCACAAATTGTCACAAACCCTAAGTTTCTCTCTCATGTGTTTGTATTCTGAAAATGGGGTTAAAGGAGAGTATTTATACTCCCACAAACAGCAGCAGAAACACGCAGAAACAGAGGCAAGCATGTGCCTCGCGTCGCACCCTGCGAGCCACCTTGCGACTCGCGACCACGCGTCACACCTCGCGAGAAGATACTGCCTCCATGTAATACCCCAAATTTTAGGCTATTTTAAATTTTATTTAATTAATTAAATATTTAATTAATTATTTATTTAATTAATTATTATTTAATTAATTACTAATTTAGGTCTTTAGTAGGCTTAACCTTTGATCTAGGCCCAATCCATTTACTTCACATGGCCAAAACCGAAACCCAATCTTCTACACTACACGCCTAAACCACGACCCTATGGTTGATTTTTCACTAATTATTTGTATTCTATTACCTACCTTAATTACTAAACTATATCTATTTATTTTTTTGAAGAAAAACTGTATCTATTTTGACCCTAACTAAAAAAAGTCTCACCTTTGTTCTCCTAAACTCCCTACTAGATTTTAGGAAGCCAACAACCCTCTTATTCTCTATTATACACGGCCCTCTCCCTTATTATCAAAGAAAAAGAACAATTTGCTACAACCTTGATACTCTCAAAGAAACAAATCACAAAAACACCTAAAGATCTTTCTACTGATTCCACCTTAGAAGATTGAAGCAAAAGGCCAAAGGAGAACCTAGGAAGAGCCGTGTGATTACACGACCAAAGCTAAAGTTTTCGAGCCTTCTTTTCTTTTGTTCTACTAGTAAGGTAATTAGATTGCTTTATTTAATCAATATGATAGATTAGTTATATAATTCTTAGAATGGGTTTAGAACTGTTTAGAAATGCTTGAATTATTGTTGAATTGATGACAGGGCGTCGCAACCCGTCAAAAATAACCTATATATCAATACTAATGCAGCAGTGATAAGTAGGGTCGAAATCCATAGAGAAGCAAATTAATTCCTTTATTACTAAAAATTATGAACTATGTAAAGGGCCTTTGTGTTTGAATTAACCTAAAGAAGTAATAAATAAAGAACAGAAAATAAAGTTTGGATTTTTATTGTAATTAATTGAATGAAGGAAATTCTAGAGTTTAGGGTTTTATGAATGAAATCATAAACTAATTGAATTCCAATGTTCAATAATTCATTAACGAATTCTAACCAAGATTTAACAGGCTTTCGCAATTTATTAGATCTACAGATTTACATAACAGGCTCTCGCAATTATTAAATAAATCTGCCTAAAATCTTAAGTCTTAATGAAGTTTTCACCTTTCGACTACCGGCTTAATTATTACTCAAATTTATATGATCAAAACAGATTTTAGGGAATTAAACTAGTCATGAATTAAAGAACAAAAGATTCAATTAATCTAATGATTCAAACATAATTTTCCCAAACCCTAGATCTAAAGAACTACTCACACATATTTAAAAGAATCAAAGCAATAAACATGATCATAATAAAAAGCATAAATAAAATAAATAAGAAAGAAATAATACCAGAATTGGAAAAAGATTGAATCTTTAATTAACTTGAATTGAATTGAATTTAATGTGTTTTAACAATAAAAGAGAGAGAAAGAAACCCTAAAAGCAGAAAAGAAAACCTAAAGAATGCATAAGATAGTTACAAGGGATTAAAACAGGTATTTATAGGCAAAATTGGGCTTAAATGGAGCCCGTAACGTCGGACCCGGTACGGGGTACATGCACTCCGGTACCGGGGTTGTCGCTGGAGTTAGGTACGTACTTCTGGAAATTGTCGAATGAAGAGCTGTGCAGAGACCCCGGTTCGGGGTACATGTACCCCGGTACCGGGGCCGATGCTGAGGAAACTCTGGCTTCAAAGCAAAGGAGAGGATCAGGGGCAGCAACCACCCCTGTATCGGGGTGTATGAAGCCCGGTAAGGTTTTAGGGTCTGGTTTGATGCACTGACTTCGAACGTCCATAACTCCTTCGTTTCAAGTCGGAATTGAGCTTATGACCTACCGTTGGAAAGCTATTTGAATCTAGTTTGAAATTCCGCTGGAATCTCTTGAATCCGATATTCGTAACTCGAGTTATGTCCAAAATAGTGAGAGGTGGTCAAAATCATTCGAACCGAATCGAACAATTTCAAGTCAATTCTTCACTAATTGTCACCAGAACCTCTCCGACACTCACCGTGATATCCTAATGCTTCTCCTTTTCCTACATTGGTGTAATTTGATGGTTTTTGTCCCATTTAGAGCATCTTTTATCAAAAACCTGTCAAAAACATTGAAAAGACATAAAACACTCCAAACCGATTTATTAGAGGCAAAACGGCTCCTAAGAGCACGGTTAGCACAATAAAACCATACAAAATAAGGAGGAAAAACACATAATAAACCAAGTTATCAATTGATAAGAAATATTTGTTGTTTAATAGTTCATGTTGGCCGAATAATTCCATGTTATTTTGATAATTTTTAACTTGTGTTCTAACTTAATTATATCCATGTTAATGATTCTTGCTTTATAATCTTGAAGATGGAAACGTTTATTGCTGATAATTATGAAAACCGTGATAAACCCATTGTAGTCCATGATTTTCGAATGGTTTGATGTATCAAGAACTGATCTTTTAGTTGTAATATTGTTCTATTAAGGATCTTTAATGATTTTCTAGAATTAATTCTATATTTAGTTAAGTTCTTGAAAATTTAAAATCATAATCTTGGATTACCATGTGGATGCCGTGTGATGAGCTTGATTAGATAGTATTTTGGTTCGAAAATCTTGGATAAGAATTAAAGTGTAAATTATTATCACATTGACTAGTATTATGAGTTTAATCTTGATGATTTTTTTTAGAATCTTAAAAGAAAGAATTAAACTTGTTATATTGCTAAGGGAGCCGTGTGACTCATAAGAAATAAAAGCATGGGTTTTTATGATTCAATTAATTTAAAGACTAGGATTTGACAAAGTTCTTGAATTTGTAACTTAAACTTGTAATTTTATATGGAGGAATGAATTGATTATTGGATATATGAAGATGAATTATGGTCTTGTTACACTACATTTAGCCATGTAATATTGGTAAGCATGTGGTAAGTTGTTGGTCCTTAAATCTTGCTTATGATTGAATTATGTTGTTGAATTATGATAATCGTATGCCTTTACATATGGACTTATTGAATTGAATAAGATTGATGCATGTAGAATTTTCGTGTGTATGTGGGCTAGATGTCGTGTAAGACGAGTCTTGGACTAGAGTCTTGAGTCAATGAAAGTTGAACTAGAATCGCTTAGAAGTAAAGTCTTGGTTGAAAGGAATCAATTGTGAACTAGAAAGTTGAACTTGAAAAGATATTAATCTATGAAGTGACCGCCCATCTAGCGGCTAAAGTGCCATGAACATGGGTATAGTCGAAGCCACTGTCCCTTCTGCGGTTTTGGGACAGTTCTTGATCCCAGTGCTCGGGGAGTAGATCCTTTGTGGTTGACCCGACATGAGCAAAGAAAGTTGAGGGAAGTACATCCTTTGTGGTTGACTCCTTACGAGAATATGACTGTGTCATGGATTAGCACCCTTGAAGTGAACTAGAACTTGGAAGTCTAGAAGTCTAGAGTTAGCATTAGCTTGTCTAGAGAGTCTTGTTAAAGTATTCTATTGAGTCTTGTTTCCGCTGTGTACTTGGATTCTAATGATTTCGAATGATATTCCTGTTGTCTTGTTTGAATGTTATGTTGATTTATTCTAATTATTATGTTTCTAATTGCGTTTTACTGATTAAGTAGAACAATATAATTACTCCCCACTGACTGTGGACCCCATAATCCCTTTTCAGGTACGGAAGAAGAATAGTTGGGAATGCAAGGGCTGGGATTGTGAGCTAGCAAGAGTAGTATTATAGTTATCCCATGTCTTCTCTAGCCTTTGTAATAGAATTATTAGTGGATTTTAGTAGTTTATGGTTAACTTGGAACTTTGACTTTTCTTTAATATTGGACTTTCTATTGGTTTCTAAAGTAATAAAATGAACTAAGTTTAGAGCTTCTGCTGATATTATTATGTTTTGAACCTTTAACTTGAATTAATTTGATTCGTATTGTTGTTTTTTCCGAAAACAACATTGATAAAATACGGGTCGTTACACTCCAAGACCATCTCCACACCAAAACCAACTATATCCCACTTGGAGATCGGTTTAAGTGGAAACTCAACATTCTAAAGCATCAATTCAATCATCCAACGACAATGTATCACCATAGCGCAAATCTCCATTTCTCATGGATGGAGACTTATTGAGGTTTGACACAACCCCAATTTGTCACAAGAAACAACCTTAGTGAGCATATCCGCCAGATTCTTTGATCCGACAATCTTCCTCAAACACATCGAGCCATCCTCCACTAAAATCCTAGTGTAGTGATATCGCCGCTTGTTATGTTTAGTGCGATAGTGAAACATAGGATTCTTAGCCAATTGTACCGCACTTTAATTTGGCTATCACTATGCAAAATACAATCTTCTTACTTCATGCCCATCTCTTCAAGAAAACTTTTAAGCCACTCAATCTCTTTTCCCGCTTCTGACATAGCAACATACTCAGCTTCTGTCTTAGACATAAAAACACACTTTTGAAGCTTGGTCATCCAACTAATGGCCTTACCACCAATAGTGAAGACATACCCCGAAGTGCTTTTGTTAGAGTCATGGCACCCCCCGAAATCGGCATCAACAAAGCCTTCAAGAACAACTTAATTCCTACCAAAACAAAGAGCCATACTTGAGGTACCTAACAAATACCTCAATAGCCATTTCACGGCTTCCCAATGTCGCTCACTCGGATTTGACATGAATCTACTCACAACTCCCACTGCATGAGCAATATGGGGTCTTGTGCAAACCATAGCATACATGACACTACCAACGGCCGAAGCATAAGGAAAAGTGGCCATCCTTTCCTTTTCTTCCTTAGTCTTGGGAGAATCTTCCTTTGTCAATTTGATGTCCGCCGAAAGAGGTGAGCTACGAGACTTGGCATCAACCATGTTGTAACGTTTTAGCACCTTCTTGACATACTCTTCCTGTGACAACCTCAACAACCCCGTTGATGAGTCCCTCGAAATTCTCATGCCGATTATTTGCTTTGCCTCACCCCAATCCTTCATCTCAAATCTAGTTGACAACTTCTTCTTCAAGTCATTGACAAGTTTCAAGCTAGTTCCTACATAAGCATGTCATCAACATACAAAAGCAAATAGATACCATCTATATACCTTTGATAGTAACAACAATGATCACCATCCGTTCTCACGAATCCATTGCTTAGCATAAAATTTTCAAACTTCTTGTACCATTGTCTTGGAGCTTGCTTCAACCCATATAGACTCTGTTTAAGCTAGTTCCTACAATAAGCATGTCTTGGAGCTTGCTTCAACCCATATAGACTCCGTTTAAGCTTGCAAACCAAGTGTTCCTTGCCCGGAACTTGGAACCCTTCCGGTTGCTTCATGTAAATCTCTTCATCCAAATCCCCATGTAAAAACGTTGTTTTCACATCCATTTGTTCAAGAATCAAGTTTTCCGAAGCCACGATTGCCAACAAGATTCTTATAGTGGTTAACTTCACAACCGGAGCAAAAATCTCGTGAAAATCAATGCCCTCCTTCGTGAAAAGCCTTTCACTACAAGTCTTGCCTTGTAACGAATTTTACCATTCGGTTCATCTTTCTTTCGAAAGATCCATTTGCACAAAAGTGCTCTCTTGCCTTTTGGCAAGTCAACCAACGCCCATGTGTTATTCTTCTTCAATGAGTTTATCTCATCCCTCATTGCTTGCTCCCACTTCAACGAGTCACCCAACTTTATTGCTTTCGTATAACATTCCGGTTCACTGGAATCCGTCAACAACAAGTAGTTACCAGATGGAGAATACTTGTTTGGTGGCCTTGTGGGTCTTGATGACTTCCTCACCGGTGTAGGTGCGTTTGGTTCACCTTGAACCACAGTTGGCTCATCTTGAACCTCATCTTCACCCGTATCAAAGTGGTCTTCATCCTCCGTTTCACTCGAACTTAAATCCTCCGGAACATGAACATTTTGTTGAGGAGATTCTTGTAGAGTTGGTACTTTCATCCAAAAGTTGTGCTATTAAAGATTTTCTACAACTTTGTATTGTTAAATTAAAAAGTTTTTCACAAAACGTTATAACTTTCAGGTTTTTTAAACAAATTTTGCTTAATTTTATTATTATTACTTGTATAAATCCCTTCCCACCTCACGTGCATTGTTGGCGCGGTCATCAACTGCCTGCTCCGCTCATCACCCCTGTTTTGTCCATCATTGTGCGTGTTTCTTGCAAGCATCTCCATGGTGATTTTTGTTCAGCCATGGTCCTACACTTCTCGGAGTTCCCTTCTTCGTGGTCGTTCCCTTCCCCCTCATCTCACCTTCTGTGTTCGTCCATCTCTTCGCCCCTTGCTCCTCGGCTTTCTCATGCGTTCCTCTTCTCTGCTTCTTCCTCCTGGCTTACAGCTTCTCTTTTTTGCTTCCTCTTCCATCTTCGCAGATTTAGGGTTCCATTGATGCAAATATTTTCTTGGTAAGGTTCTCCAATTTTCGCTGCAGTTTTTAGGTTTTTATTTTCGATTCTCTCATCTCCTCTATCTTTGCTTTCATGGATGCAATTTTTTTCCCGTTTCACAAATTAGGGTTTTTTCTTTGGTCACTGCAGTTTTTAGGGTTAGGCAAACTGCTGCGAAGATTAGAGAACCTGTTTTTATTGTTCTGGTTGTTTGGTAAATGTATTTTTTCCTTCTGTAACGTTCGTTGTTTCATTTAATTTGGGGTTCAAATTTTCAATTTTGCGGGTCGAGTGATTATAGTTTTAGAATATTTTGGGGCTTCATATTTTTTTTGAGCTTTTCCTGAAACCAGAACCTTCGATAGTTTATTTCATGAACTCGTTGTTTTGGTGGGTTTTTTTTTTTTTTTTTTTTTTTTTTTTTTTTTTTTGTAATTAAAAAAAAAAAAAAAGAATTTGTATTTCTTCCATGCTTATTCTTAAAAGAGAATCATATCTTATAAGTTTTTCATATTTTATAAGGAAGCTTAATGACAATACTTGTGATTAGGTGCAGGAGAAGTATTCATTGTAATTCTTAAGATAAGAAAGAAGAAATAACAATATTATCTAAAACTTTGTTTCTGTACAGGGGAAGAGAAAGATGAGCTCAATTTTTGTGAAACATCAAATTGATACTTGTTTCAAATGAAGATTATGAAGGTCTACCTTCTTATATGAAAAGTGTAGCTTCATGGAAGGTATATTGTTTGTTGGATTGCATGTAGTATATGTATAAGGATATTAATATGTATATTGCTTGCATTGCGTTGTTAATTCAAACTTTAAGCTTATGGATTGTCGATATAAATATATAAATATATCTTGTTGGAATTTCTCCTTCCTCCTATATTTGGCAATAAGAGTTTTAGGATTGTCAGATATAAATATATCTTGTGGGAATTTCATTTATGCACCATTGGTAATTTCATCTTGTTTGGGGGGAATTGGAAAAACTCTAATCACATTAAATAACCAATTACTTAATGGCTAAGATTCGAGTAATGGTTCTTAATATAGCTTGATCATGGTTTGATTAATGGAAATGTTTCAAGTTATAAATTTTATAGCTTGTTACATTATGTTTACTATATTGAGCTGCAGTATCTGATTTTTTTTCCCTTGTTAATTTAGCATATTTATGGCACTATTAGTTTCGGTTGAATGAAAATAATAACATTCTCGGGCTATCAGTTCTGTGTTTTCCTTGTGAACCTATCATTGCAGATTGACACATCTCTGGCTGTAGATCCAAATATTATGAGAAACTTTCTACAAAACGGCAGCCAAGGATGCAATGGCTTTTTCTTGCCTTCATTTGCTTGACATATAAATTCTGTTACATACCCATTAGGACTCTGTGTTTTTGAATAGAAAGTTAGTCTACTTGTTTCTTCATTATTTTGATTAATTTTCGTTATATTAAGAAGTTGAATTTTGTTGGTACTTGGTGTTTATTAGTTTGAGTAGCTCTTACGTATTCACTTGATGTTGACTTCAATTCCAGATGCTTTTGAAGCTGATTTGATTTGGGTATATTTTGATTATTGCGTATAATGTTGGTTCTAATTTTTGCTTCCTTGATTTGGTGGTTGCTTTTAATTTGGTTGTTGCCTATAATCTGTTGATGGCGAATCATTTAGTTTTCATATTAGGATTCTACAACTAATAAGGTCTTTGAAGAATGTATCAATGGGTCTATTTGTTTATAATCATAAAAAATGAATTTTGAGAATCTAAGTTAAATAGTCAACTAAAACAGTCGCAGATAATGGTATTTTTTGGTAAAGTAGATATGTTAGTGGGATATGCCTATTATACCTCCTTCTCATGTCTTTATATGATTTTTTGTTAACCAACTCAGAAATATGATTTTTTGTTAACCAACTCAGAAATGTTGATAGTTGTACAAAATTTTTGCATATAGATAGAAATTCTTGTCATTTTTTGTTAGTGAGCTTGTGTTCACTGGTTCACCCCATGTGGAAATACAGATTATATGTTATATATTTTTCTTTTTAAAATCACTAAATCAATATGCTAAATATCCTGTGTTAGTAGTCCACTCGATAATCATGGTGATTTTAGGCCTGGCTTTTTGTATAATGATCAAAGTATCAAACTATTGTCGTTTGAGATGTAAAAATGTTGATGTGTAAATTAACTTTGCTTTGGTAACTAATGCTATTAGTATTTTCATTATTGTTCTTGATTAAAGCCTACACACTGTTGGTCACAATGTCTTTTTGACAAATGATTTAATTTCTCATGGTTTTGCAGCACCTTTTCCTTCGTTTTTGTCCAGGGTTGGTGATCTGGACGGGATATTAGATCAACAGGTAGCTATCACTTTTCGTTTACAATTGAATAATTGATGTTAATAGTCTCATAGTTCAGAATTATAAATTTCATATTAAAAGACTAGCTCATCCCACGGTCATGTTATAGATATGAGTTTCATCGATGTTGATATTTTGTTGTTTTGTTGATATGTTCATGAATTTGAAGTTCTGATGGTGATTTTAGGCTTAGTTTTTTTTTTTTTTTTGTTTTTGTTTTTTGTGTGTGTGTGTGTGTAAATGATCAAACTATTGTCGTCTGGCTTAGGGTTTTTTCTAAGAAAGGTTCCTCCAATGCCTAGGATTATGTTTTATGATTAGTTGAAATATATATTCTAACCAAAGTATTATTGTCGGAAATGCATCGTAATAAATGAGTGTACCTTATCCCTTTCATGAGTCTACTAATTAATCACATGAGTCTAAAGGAAAATTTACACCAATTAACAAAGTGAATATCTGAATTTACTTGCAAAATTCAGAAAAAATATTTTGCCAAATATTAATGCCAAAATCAGATTTTATTCTCATGTAATCAAATATTCAAAGGTGTTACTTGTTAGAAGTTTGATAATAGAATCCACTTCTAGTAGAATCAGAACTAGATCAATTAGGATAAGGCTTATCTTATCTTATCCAAATTTCTATGCTAATTTGCTGCTTGATCACACGAATAAAATAAGTAATTCGGAATTTCGGATAATATCCTCCTCATAATCCTTCGTATTCATTACATAAAAGTTAATTACTAAAATTACTCTATAACTCGTAAACCAAAAAAAAAAAAACTCCTTCAAGTGATAAGTTGAATCCTACTGAGCAAAAATGTAATAATTGCTATTAATTAATTGCTTCAGCATGTAAGTGATCATTCTCAGCTCCAATGCCACCCTTAAGAGTTATGTGGACTTGATCGTGAAGACTTGTCTCCAAACTTGCATTCTTTTTGATAAAGCACCGATAAGGTCTTGAAGTTTTTAATTGTATCAGACAGCTTATGCAAGAATAGAATTGAAGCTATTTCCTTAAACAAGTAGTTAAGAAAAAATTCAAAGATTTGAAGGGAAAACCAGAAGTGAACTATCATTTGAATTTACATAGACATTAATTTCAAATATCCTTAAATACCTGCTGCCACAACAGGAACGATGAAATACTTGACTTCTGTAAGTGCTCGTACATTAGATGTGTTATTTGAGGCTCCTAGTTCTGACATAAGTCCATATCGCCATGACTTATGGAGCAAAACCCGAGCATGTTTGATCTTATGCCAGTCTTCCCCTGTATGCTTTCTGCAACGTTCCATTAGTTTTGGACACTCAGTAATATCAACCTTTACCAGGGATTGGACCTCCTGGATTTCATCAGGTAGCCGTGTCAGACTCAGGCAGTTCTCTATTCGAAGGTGCTGGAGTGTTGTCAGATGATTGATCCACTCTGGCAGTGCTTTCAAGGCTGGACAGGTTGATATCCACAGTGATCTGAGATTTTGTACATGTTTCAGCCCCTCAGGGAGAGTCTCCATCTTTGGAATATCTCTAAGGGTGAAATGGTGAAGGCATTTCAATGATTTCCATGATTCATTGCTGCTGTTGTCCGTGCCACTAGTCTCATCTTCAGAAAGATCGACCTCTTTGCAGCTGGAAAACTCTTCGTCAGAAAGATTGAGCTCGTTGCAGCTGGAAAACTCTTCGTCAGAAAGATCGAGCTCGTTGCAGCTGGAAAACTCTTTGTCAGAAAGATCGAGCTCGTTGCAGCTGGAAAACTCTTTGTCAGAAAGATCGAGCTCTTTGCAGCTGGAAAACTCTTCGTCAGAAAGATCGAGCTCTTTGCAGCTGGAAATCTCTAATCTCTCTAAGGATTGAAGGTGTTTTAGCTCTGAGGCCAATGATAATAGTGCGTCACATTTCTCAATCACGAGTTGTTTAAGGCAATTGACACCTCCTAACCCCTTTCTGACTGCTCTGAAGCTCTTCAGGTTGTGGCATTCCTTAATCTGCACCTTTCTGATTCTGGAATCATTCTCTCTGTCCTTGGATGCTGCTTTCTTTGCACATTCTTCTAGTAGCATCTGATTTACATTGCACAAGTCAAGATCTTCAACGTTCCTAAATAATGGCATATATCTCAGATTTGGGCAGTTCCATATCCGTAATTTGGTAAGACAAGTAAATTCTCGAATTTCCTCCTTTTTTTGTCTTGGTGTATCCATAGTTTCTTCCCGCCACCCTTCTAGCTTGTAGAAGTTGTGGAGGACAAGCTCTTCGAGGGATGGGAAGAACTTTCGTTTTTCTTCGTTGCCACTTGGTGATTTCAGTGATGAATCTCCTTCCACATGTTGCACGTTAGCCATGTGCCTAAGGGTGAGTTTTCTGAGATATGCAAGTTCAGCAAATGGAGGGAGTTGCACGCATTTGTCACATCCCTCAATGCTGACAACCACTAACTGTTGGAGACAAGTTAACATATCCAGTTTTGCCCAGTGAGGGAAGAAATCCCCTTTATACCCTTCTATACTGAGGCTTTTCAGGTTAGGATGTGGTTGGAGCTTCTCGAGAAGGTTCTGGTAATTTAATTTTTCTGAATCTGTTTTTGCCCAGCTTATTTTTAACTCCTCCAGGTTTGTTTTGCAACTTAACGTTGCCAATGAAGCTTCAGCTATATTGTTTTCCCAATCTCCAGTAAGCTCAATTGACAATCGCCCTCTCAAGTTGTTCATTTCTTCCAATGCTTTTAGCCCAATGCTAGCCATGTCTTTGGAACAATCTTTGCTCACTACAAACCGGCTCAGTGTCTCAAGTTGAGTTAATTTCTCTAAACCAAGAGGCATACAAGTCAAGCTGTCACATTCATCAACCTCTAAACGTTTAAGACTGATCAGTTGTCTGAAGTTGCTAGGTAATCTTTGTAGGTTTGGGCATGAGTTTAATTTCAGTGTCTGTAAGTTGTACAGCTTAGTGATTGACTTTGGAAGAGTGAACAACCCATCATTTTTGGAGAGATCTAGGAATCTCAAATGGATTAGTTCACCCACAGAAAAGGGTATTTCTTCTATTCCAAGATCATGCAAATCCAACACCCTAAGGCTTTTTAACTTGGATACAAACACATTAAATGCTGATGTATGTAGCTTACCTTCAAGATCTGGTTCTGTGACTGAAAGAAGTGTCCGTAATCTTTGAGCTTGGAGTAGGGAAGGTTCAAGGTTTGTTGATGTAGCTCTTTGACAGGAGAAAGATATATGTTTGCATGCTGAATTCAAAACCTGGTTGTTGACACCCGAATCTAAGCCATACATGCTGACGACCCCAGCTGTGTGTTGCCAAGCAAACTCATGCATGATAGGATGCATCTTGCAAGTGAGAATGTTCCCCAAATCATCGGTGCTCACATCCTCGAAAAAGCAGCGTCGAGACAATTCAAGAAGGTACTTCTCTGCAGCATTCTCCAAACACTGGCCATGTTGTGGGTCAGTGAATCCTTGTGCATTCCAGAGACTAATAAGATCATCTTTGTTAAAAGTAAAATCATTGGGGAACAAGGAGCAGTAGATAAAGCAAGCCTTTAGACGATTGTGAAGGTCAGTATAGCTCTGATTTAAGACATGCTCCAAGGGGTGCTCCATATGTTCTTCTAGGTCTTGTTTGAAAGATGACCAGTACTCATCACATTTCTCATAAAGAAGACTTGCTGCAACCTTTATGGTAAGTGGAACACCTTTACATATTCGAGCTATTGAAGTTCCCATCTCCTTCAGTTCAGTTTCCCTAGGATCCCCTTGTGTAAATGCAAAGCTCTTGAACAAAGAATAAGAAGCATCCCCATCCAGGCCCTCAAGACAGTAAACCTTAGCCTTTTCAGTTTTTGAATGATGTGCGACCTCTTCAGAGCGCGTAGTCACCAAAATTTGACTTCCTGTGGCACCTCTGGCCAGTAATCCCTTCAAAAGATGCCATTTTTTAAGGGAAGGGGAAGCATCATCTAGGATGAGTAAATAGACTTTCCCTTCAATCTCTTTCTGGAGTCTGCGCTTGTTGATTTTGATTTGATTCTGGGGCGGGGAAGCTGTAGCTGTTTCAATGCCTTGACACTTGAAGAGATCACCTAATGGCAACCCCCAATTCTGTTTAGCCCGACGGAGATGTGAAATATTATTATTGGCGAGTGAAGAATTCCTTTTTGCAAAAGATGCCACAATCTCTCTGATGATTCCTTCCTCATCAGAGATATCCGAGACTCGAATCCACATTCTCAAGTCAAAATGGTTTTTAACGTTGTCATTATTATACACTTCTTTAGCCAAACTGGACTTCCCTACACCTGGGGATCCTACTATAGGGGTGATAGTAACTTTTGTTCTACCCTTTGTTTTTGGTTGCTGAAGCATGTTTCTAATAATTTCTCTCCTAATAGTATTCCGACCAATGATTTTGTGTTTAGCAAGTTGGAAGGATTGGGGAAGCTTAAGTTGGCGTTGAGGTACAAGAATGGGTCTGTGCTCGGGTAATGACTGGTTAGTGAGGTTGCCGATTTCTTTACTAGTTTGCTTAAGCTTGTGAGCCAGTTTTAAACGTAAAACAAATTGGCTACAGGAGGACAAAGGGCTAACTAAAGTGTTAAACATTGTCCCTTGATCTGCATTATCCTGTTGATTGAACTCTATGGTTTTAATGTAAGTCAGGATTTCATCAAGGAGATCATCAGCTCGATACACCATATCCACAAAACTGCTACTGCCTCTGGAATCGCCTTCTTCTAGTGCTATCATCATTTCTTTAGCCGATTCCACCAATTCCATCGAGCTAAGCAGCGATTTATTTTTTCTGCTGCTCAACTCGTTATGTAGGTTGTCCAACATAACTGCTTCCGCCGCCATTGTCAATTCAGTCATTGGATGAATTTTTTCAAGGCTTCAAAAGAATTATTATGTGGTTGTAATTTGTAAAAGTAAGCTTTCTCACTTTTGCTAATTAGTATGTATGTCCCAATTAGAGATAATTAAGACTGTTAGTCGGTAAGAGCCTGGTTGGATACACCTGATCTGATGATCAAGCAGCCTGGAGTTGAAGCTGCATTACCTGTCTCTTCTCAATTATTTGGTTAATTTTAAAACCCCACCTTGTTGCACAACTACTTATACAATATCATATCTTCCCTTCTAAATTCTACCTTTTATTTATTATTATTATTATTTTTTTATTTTTATTGTTTTTGCATCTCCAGGCACGACTAATGTATTTAATACTGAGGCTGTGTTGCTGGCCAGATGCTGAAAGCCTGAAACCACGGGTAAATTATTGAGCTGAGCAATTATTCACTGTTATATTTGGCATGTGGTAAGGTGTGAATTGCAAAGTCGTCTGGTCGCAAATACCAAGGCACCCATTGCGTGGGATCTAGAATTTAAATATAGGATGGGTGGAAATTATATGATTTACTACCTCTATTTCATATTATTTGCAATAATCAGACATTTTTCCTCTCTACCTTATGTCAAATCGTTGCAAATGATGTGGAATATTGGTGATATTATTTGTTTGTTTATAACTAGGTATACATGTAACATGCCGTTGTTCCCTATTACGCGCATTAAATTGTTGAAGATAATTTATACAAGTAGAGAACTTATTTCTATCTTTTACACTCAAATTTATTCTTAAAAATACATACTAATTAATAAGTTGTGTGTAATATGCTATAAAATGATTAAGATATACATGTTTTCTTTCAAATTGAACTTAATTACATAAGAATATCATACATCTAGGAGTAGATAATAACATGTCAATTATAAAACAGAATCAAGGTAGACTTGCATCATCATGACTCATGACAGGGGTTCAATCCTTGTGGGATGGTTTGAGTAGTTTTCGAGCAATTTCAGCTATCGAGTTTGTAGAGTAAAACTTATGGGGTGTTTGTTTCGAACAAGTGCCTTATGGGGTTTAGAACAACTCAAATCCTTATTTTGTGTTTATTTTTTAAAAAGATACAAAATTAAAACTCCCACCTTAAACCTGCAAGTTATGGGGTTTAGAAAGCCAAGGAAAAAGGTAGTTTGGCTCATACCCATACCTCATATTGTCACAAGTGACGCGACTTACTGGCTTAGTAATCACTAATGATCGGCCCATGTAGAACTAATCTCAGTTTATTAAACTTAAAATTTGAAATAAATTTTTGAGAAATTCCCAATGGTACCATTGTACTTTGATAATTCCCAATGGTGCCATTCAATTTTTTTTAATCCCAAATATACCATCACTTTTGATAATAATCCCAAATGTAGCATGATGGAGCAAAGGTTCTGTTAAATTTGGAATATTCCGTTAATAATTAATAATAATAATAATAATTAATCAATTAATTAATTAATTACTTCCCCCCACCCCCTGCCACCATCACAACCACCGGCACCACCCCTGAATCGAGCCGCACCCACCCAGCCCCACCGCACCGCACCCACCTCGCCCAACCAGCCTCACCGCACCCACCCACCACACCGCACCCACGAGCCCCACCCACCCTCCCCACTGCACCAGACCGAACCCCCACCCCCACGAAACCCCCAATTCAACCACCACCACGAACGCCCCCACCCCCACGAAACCGCCAATTCGAACACTTCCACGAACGCCCCACCCCGCGAAACCCAATTCGACCACTCCCGCCCCCATAAAATCCCAATTCGACCACCCCTACCCCACAAAACCCTTATTCGACCACCCCCACCCCCACAAAACCCCAATTCGACCATGGAGGAAGAAGAAGATGATGATGGCGGGGATTCGAATTGGCTTGGTGGTTGGCGGTGGTGGTCGAAAAAGATTCTAATTGCCTTAGTGGTTGGCGGTGGGGGGTTGAATTGGATTCGAATTGGTGGTGGTCGAATTGGGATTTTATGGAATATGATGATGATAGATGAAAGTAGATGATGATAGATGAAAGAAGATGATGATGATAGATGGAAGATGAATGATGATGAAAGATGAAAGAAGATGATGATGATAGATGCAAGATGAATGATGATAGATGAAAAATTAATTAGATTTTAAAGTTAAGTGTAACAGTTTTTAGAGAATAATGTTACATTTGGGAATTTGTTAGGATGGAGTGGTATTAATGGGATTAAAAAAAACTCAATGGTACCATTGGGAATTCGCAAAACCTTGATGGTACCATTGGGAATTTCCCTAACTTTTTTAAGTATAACACTTTCACAGACTACAATTGAATACAACTATACACAATTAAATGGCATATGATACAGTAACATCTTCGCTTGATTTTTTATTACAAATCGGAAATCAAGTCCAACTTGTTGAAAATTGATAATCCTATTACAGTAAAGACATTTTTTTTGTCACATGTAAAACCTCACTCTTATGGAGTAAGTAAAACCATGTAACTAACCTACAAATACATTTAAAGATTTGATTATTGTATCAGAATACAAATAAGAAAGCACATTGGAAAATTTTGCATATATACATGTAGTCTTGCACTCTTCGTGTTTAGTATGATGGTTATGCTCAACCTGCCCTGCATTTTAATTGTCAAAAAAAGGTTAAATTGATCATAGTCGTGATGGCTGTGGGTCGGGTCAAGTCTGTGGGTCGGGTCAAGTCTGTATGCTTTGAGGCAAGTTAGATCCAACCTACTAGTTATGTGCTGTGCCTTGTTGGATTTTTATTTTCTTCTTAATTATTACTCCGTATTACTTTGTGAGTGGGGGGGGGGGGGGGTGCAATGCCATGCTTGTGTGTCTAAGCTAAATTTCACTTGATTGAGCGTTTTTGTTGTGCCATGCGTTGTGTTTTGACTATTTTCCCCTAAAGTTGTTGCCCTATTCTTTTTGTTGTGGCTATGATTTTTCTTTGTTAGTCATCATCACACTAACTTGAATTTAGTATTTCAATTTTAAAATACACATAATTTTAACATTAATACATTGGTTGGATAGAAGGATCATGAGAGAAAGGAAGGCAAACAAAAGGATAGCTGGATAAATCCCCTTGTTTGGGAAATAGGTTGGGGGAGGGAGAGGTACAATTATTCTTCTCCTTTAATAATCATTATCCCTCCAAAATTGCAAAGATTTGCAGGATAAACAAATTGGAATTGCAAAGATTTGGAGGTAAAACAAATTGGAGATGTGAAAAGTAATGAAGGTTTGTGCCTAAATGCAGAACAACACCTTTGATCAAATTGGGTATTGTTAGACCTTGCCCGCATTTTACTTAGTATCGCCTATGTTTTGACAACTTTTCATTTATTTCCCTAACTTGAACTGATTGGACACTTGGAATTCATTGGACTTACCCGACGACCAACTCAAGGGCTCAAGCGCATTGGAAAATGTCAGACCTAGAGCGAGCAGTGCCAAGTACCATCGTAAAATGTGTGGGGTGTGTTAAAAAAGCACTCGTCCCTGCCTAGGTTAGGGCGAGTGTTTTAGGCGCCTTTGCCTAGGTTAGGACTCAAGAGGTGGTTTTTTAGTTGCCCCATTCATTTTTAAGACTGCACTTACTTTTGGAGGTGGGTCTGACATTTTGTGGCACGCTTAAGGTGGTCGTTGAGGTAAGTCCGAAAAGTACAAAGTGTTCGATAAAGTCCAAGTTAGTGAGGGAGTTGGCAAGTTAAAGGATAAGGGTAACATTATCAAAACGTGGGGATAATAAGTAAAACACGGGCTAGTTTTAACAGTTTAAAATTTTTTTAACCAAAAAATAAATAGGAGGGAATGGTTTAATATGATGGACATGCATGTGCAAGAAACATAGAATTAAAAAAAGCTAAAATAACCAAGAGAAAACCAGAAACTTACTGTGATGGATCCACCAATCTAAGCCGTGGATTAAGGAAACAGCGGCATGTAGGATTTTTGAATGACAATGTTACGGATGTTCTGAACAATGTGGAAGTCCTCACCTCCTGGCCGTGCATTAACACCGGAGTTCTTTTCCTTTCGGAGTTTAGCAATGAAATTAGTGGGCATACCTTTAATATTTAAAATTTCAAGGCCATTGACGTGCTTTAACCCCTCTGGTAGACCTTCGAGAGCTATGCAAGAGACTATAGACAGCTTCTTGAGAGATGGCATTATAATCCCCTTTTCGGTTTTCATGTCCCATTTCTTCAAATTTCGCAAATTCGATAGTTTGAGCTCCTCTAGTTTCGGAAATGCGTTCTCTCTTGAAATAACCCATTCAATTTCCATGTAGGAGTCCTTGGCTAATCTGAGGAACTTTAAGTTAGCAAGCGTTCCTAAAGCCTCCATGTTGTCTTGCCCCCAAATTTGAGTGAAGAACAACTCTAATTTCCCAAGGTTAGAGGGAAATTTTAAAGTAACTGACCGTGCTACTTTACCCGTCAATCTCAGCTTTCTCAATTTGTTTATCTCACACAATGCTGTCAGACCATCTGAGTCTAACTCGATGTCATACCAATCCAAAGCCAATGAATACAGATTATCATAGGTTTGGATCACAGGGCTCTCGAACAAAGATTTCAAATGCTTCGGTTTTGATATTCCTTGAATGCTTAGTTTCTGAAGGTTGTAGCCTAAACTTGGCATTTCTTTGAGCATCCAATTTCCCCCTCTTACACCCCACAAAGTTTGCAACTCCTTCATGGTCTCAAACTTGAAAGTTTCCTTTGAATTTCGTATTTCTTGGGGTAGGTACAAATTTCTTAGATTTTGCAATTTCCACAACACATTCGGCAGTGTTATCCCCCTATGATCCGCTGAAACATTCCAGTAGTCCAAGGTTAATAACTCGCGCAATTTCCCAATCGACTTGGGCATCTCTTGTATGTTGGTTGATCTTATTCCTAGATATCGCAAGTGAATCAAGCTGCCTATTTCTTTCGGCATGCTGCCATCAGATGTTTTGATGCCTTTGATATCCAAGACTCTTAGCAGTTTAAACTTGTCACACACAAGGTCTAAGTCTAAATTTGCCTGTTGTTTCCCTATTCTAGCATGCCTGTCGTTATCATCTACTGGTCCGTATAGTAGTAGGGATCTTAGATGGGAACTGTTGATTGGAAGACTTGACCTCTTGCTGCATCCACAGATTCATTTTAGTTCAACGTACCATAACAATAAATAAATTTATGTAATACTCCTTCATTAGTAAAAACTAAATTAATATAAGATTGGGTTCTGATGTGAAGAAAAGAAAGCTAAATTTGAGACAAGAAATTTTGTTTTATTTCATTCTTAGAAACGTGTCAGCCAATTTAGTGCAGGAATTTGTATAACTGTATGCCTGTATTTATCCACTTTACTAATTATATATAAGCTGCCAACTTTAAGTTCGACTAAAATAAGATCGTTTAGGATAAGAAAATGATAGTTAAAAATTAGATACACACACACCAGAGAACTATTGTTTTAGGCTTATTTTTCTTTTAGTTATTGACTTATTGCTATCATTATTATTTTGGACACTATTTTTTGACAAGGGTTTTACAATGAACTTTTTCGACGATATTGTTTCGGAAAATGTTTTCCGGTGAACTTTTCCAAGGACTTTTTTGGGAATTTTTTAGACGTGTTTTTCGGCCATTTTTACAAGCAACTATTTTTTTTTTGTAAACTCCTCTTCATGCAACAATCTCAGGCCCCATTTCGAAGATCTTTTACGGGAAATGTTTTTCGGCGATAATTTTCCATTGATTTTATGGCCAATGTTTCTGGATGGTTTTTAGTTTAACTTTTCTAGCAACTTTTTCCGGCAACATTTCTCCGACAAATGTTTTGCAGTGAAGTTTTTGGTGAGTTTTCTTGCATGTTTTTCTACTGAACTTTTTAGACGAGTTTTCCCAACGATAATTTCCCGCCAAATTTTACTAAAGATATTTCAACCTTTTCATTTGGATTAAAAAAATTAACTTGATTTAAAAAAAATTGAAATAATTATAAAAAATGACAAGTAATAAAGATAAAAATATAATATTCCTTCTATTTCTTATTAATTTGCTCAGTCTCCTTTTTTGAGTGTTTTTTTTTTTAAAAAAAAAATGCTCGCATTATAAATTAACTAGTATACTGTAGTAAAGTTTAATTTGTCTAAAATTATTTATCTATTGTTTCCAACTCGCTTTTCCATACTCTTTATATTACTTTTGAAAAAAAAAATAAAAACAAAGGGCGTATATTCCAAAATTAATTAAAATTTTAAAAAATAAATAAGTTCAATTTTAGCCCCCAAAAAGATGTCTTAGGTAACCCCTGATTCCAAAATACCAATACATTATGCAATACCTATGCATCATGCTATTTTTTTTAGGCAAAGTATATATAGTTCTCGCACACATGACTCATATCTCAGAAAATTACATTGACGGTGGAGGTGGGGTGCGGTGTCGAAGCTGTGGCCTCAAGGATCACGGGCAGGGCCGTCCCTAGGGTGGGGTGAGTGGGGCGCAAGCTCAGGGCCGAATGTTCAGACTTGTAACCGGTGTGGGAGTGTTTGCTTGTTCCTATGACAAGCATTTTATCTTTACTTTATCTACTTCTTTTTCAATTCTTCATATATTACATTTTCATTCATGGAAATTTGCAAAGTCATATGATCTTATTAAGTATTAGTCTTTCTAATTTTTCTTTCATATTAAATCCCTATTAATTAATACAAATTCTTATTAATAATTTTATCAATAAAGATTTCTTTGTTTACATTTATTCAATATTAAATCCCTATTAATCACAAATTTTTTTATTCCTAAAGTATAATCTATTTCTAGTTTTAACTTGGTCCAAAATTTGCTTAGCCACTTATAGGAAATGATTTACTTAATATAAGTTGACATGCTGTGAAAATATATTATTTATGTATCTTTTTTTTAAATATACACGGTCTGTACATGTAATACATAAATTTTCTTATTTTCCAAATTACAAAAAAAATTGAAATGAATTACATATCCACATATGAATTTAATATACTCCCTCCGTAACATAATTCTGGCAAGAAGTTATTTTTCACGCATTTCAAGGAAGCAATTTAAGGGTGTAAACGAATAAATTAATCAAAATGGTTTTAATACAAGTAAGATTGAGATCATAAATTACTAATCTTAAAAAAAAAAATTGATCAATTTATTCGTTTACACCCTTAAATCGCTTCCTTGAAATGCGTGAAAAAAAACTTGTTGCCAGAATTATGTTACGGAGGGAGTACTTTATTTGAAGTAAAGTATTATTTTTGTAAGATTTCAATACGTTCTTAAAGTATTGTACTCCATATGAATTATAATGTATTGAATATAATATTACTTAACTTTTAATAGAAAAAGTAAGACATTTTTGGCATTAAGTAATGTTTTTTCGCAATAAAAAATATCAAAATTTCTTTTAAATTAGTTTATAGAGCCCAAAGTCATAAATTGGCCCTGGGTCCCAAAACTCTTGGGAACAGCCTTGATCACAGGGGGTGTCTCTTCCAACTAACCTACATCTCTTTGACTATGCATCATTAAATAGCATAATAGGTACATCATTTATTTTTTTGGAAGAAGATGTGAATAGATCCTACCCTACCCCAAGGATCCTATTTCAGGAAATACCAAGGAAGGGAGAGACCAAGGGAGCAAGAGCCATTTTTACATAGTAAGGTAAACTGACTTCTGGTTTGTGGCTCCCGTTATAGAAATATCATGTTGACATTGTGCGGGGTTAGAGGAGTAGATTTGACGTTGGTGATAATTGGATCTAGTAACTTGAGGATGCGAGATGAATTTGTTTGCAGCTACACCAGTACTCGATCGTCAAGTCAATTGTTCATCATGTCAACAAGCAATAGTACTTTAAAAAAAATGCTAGGGGACCGCGCTAATATATTTGTTGCAATTAAACCGATATGGATGAAGTACAAGTGAACTAATTATTTTTCCTTGAGAATTTGCTTGTTGACATGATGAAAATTGCTAAGGTTACAAGCGTGTACAGATATACTAAACCAATTAATATAGTAGATTATAAATAAAAAAGAAAAGAGAGATCAATACGTGACAGCTTGTGTGTATAATGGTGAGTTGATACCTGAGATTAACGGCAGCTCGGCGAGAATCATCTGTTGTGGACATTTGAGAAGAGTCAGAAGAAGAAACGGTAAGAAAGACGAGCTCTTTGGCTTTGGTAATACAAAGGTCCCTCATAATATCATGAATGCGAAGAGTCTTAGGTTTTCCAGCATAATTCCTCTTGACAACTTGAACCATTGTGCAGTCAATAAGCTGCTGCAGGAGGCGATTAGCTGCTTTTTCCAGAGTTTCTTCGGGGCGACATTGGGGTCCCACGAAACCTTCCGCAATCCATAACCTCTTGAGTACCCCGGCGGATATGGTGGGACCTTGACGAAAGAGTCCGATGTAGAGAAACAACGGCTTTAAGTAGTCAGGAAGGCCATCATAGCTGAGGGCCAAGATATCATTAACCGACTTGTATAGAGAGGGTCCTTGTTTGCCCACTAATTGAGAATAAACCTTTTCCCATTCATGGATGGTCTTTTTAGTCTTAAGAAAGGTAGCTAATGTCACAATGGCTAACGGCAAACCTTCGCACTTGATCAGCATTTCCTTTGCTAAACTGCGGTGCTCCCTTCCTGGTTCTTTCCCGCTGTTACTTGTGAAAACGGTGCTGAAAAGTCTCCAACTGTTATCTTCGTTGAGGAGTTGCGTCTGATGGAGATGCCATTTAAGTAAAGTGGAGGGGGATTCAGAAGGAGGTTGGAGATGGTGTCGGCTAGTGAAAATTATCTTGCTCTTGGTGTTGGTGATATTATTAACAATGGATTCAGGAAGGATTTGTTCGAGGGAATCCCAGTCCCAGACATCATCCAAGACGAGCAAGCATGTGTTGGTGCTGATGAGTTGTTGCAGCTCAGCAGACTCATCCTCCTCTTCGCTATTGTCATTATTATGGAACGGGTGCACGTCTTTAGACTGCCCTATATGGGTTGAGATTTCAGGCTCCACGCAGGTGGCATCCCATACTCGCCTAGGAGTAACCCAAACTCGGTGTTTGAAGTGCTTCTGGACTTTATTGTGGTTGTAAAGGTTCCTAGCAAGGGTTGTTTTCCCTGAACCCCCCATGCCTACGATGCCAAGCACATCCATCTCACCGCCATCTCTGGATACCAGCTCCTTGACAAGCCTCTCCACCTCCTCAGCGATGCCAACCACAGAATCATCTGAGGCTTGGACATGTCCCTTGGCGGTGTTAGACCGCTTTAATCTTACGCGCCCCCTTTTTGGGGATGATGATGACCCTTCACTATTACACCTGCGCATAAGGATGACAATTTAGATCGGAGCCAATCTGCAAGAAAAAAAATCCAATTCGAAAAATAAACAATCGCATCTGACTCCTTCTAAAAAAATAATCCAACTCCGAGTTGAAGTTGGATCGGGGTTAAACGTTGGAAAAAACCCGATAATTTAGTCTAACTCCAGCATGTAGTTCGATTTTTTTATTTTTCTAAGTTGTTTTTAATGAAATTTATATAGTTTTAAATAAATTATTTGGTCGGTAATTAATATATATTTTATTAGAATATAATATCTAATTTCATACTTCTTCCGCTTTTATATAATTGCAATGTTAGCAATTTGGGCACTATTCATAGTTACTCTTATAATCCACTGTTGTGTTTTATACATATGTAAAGAAATATAGTCATGTGATATCTCTTTTGAATCGTCTCAATGTGTAATTTATGATCTAATTTTTAAAAATTTTGGTAAACTGGAATTAAAGACATTAATACAAATTATACATTTGCAAGCGTGAAAAAGATGAAGCTGCAACTAATATGGAGCGGATGAAGTATTAATAATAAAATACAAGATTATTTGTTTTGAATAATCCTAGCTTTCCTTTTAAATTTAATTAATAAACCTTACAATATGTCATTTGTTTCTTCCTCATTCTTCTTATTCTCCTCTTTCTTCACCCATCAACCCTCCCCAGTGATATATAACTGATTCGTAACCAACATTGGAATTTGGGGTTTTTCCTCCTTCAAAACACCGCCCTCAAGCGAAAAGCTCGCACCCACCTGAAATTGACCATTGCCCTCTTTGTCAATGGCATGGAATTCCTCGTTGCAACCAAAATCCCTGGTTTTGTCGGCCCCCATCAAGCTTATTTGTCCAAACTCAACAAAAAAAAAAAAAGAGATTTGAAAAGAGAAGCTCCCGAATTGGGGTTTAACAAGGAGAGAGAAAGTGGGAGTTAAGCAGTTAGGGTTGAAATTGGTAAAGAAAGTAAGAGGAGAGTTTTGAGGGGAGCCAAAAAAGGCCAATACCATATTTGAGAGATTAATTAGAGCGAAATTGGAGCGAAGAGAGAAAGAGAGGTCAGAAGCATCACCGACAACTATGTTGGTAAGAAAGGGATAACCGGCAATTAATGCCCTAATGCTCACTTAAGCAAACACGTAAATTACATGTTGCATTGTAAGTCACGATTCATTAATTGGATTTTAGAAGCAAAGGTTGAAAAATATATTTAAAAAAAAAAAAGCAAATAATCCTAAAATATAAAGTAATTTTAGTTTAGTATTAGACATTAGTTTCATTTAATTTAGGGATTGTAATTTAGTCCGAATACGAACCTAGTCCAATCTGCCTTGCAAGAAAAAAAAATCCAATTTGAATTTGAAAAATAAAAAACCGGATCCAACTCTATGAAAAAAAATCTGACTACTGTTGGGTCGGAGTCGTTGTGCATATATAATCGGATCGGATCATCTGAGTCAGACCCGTTGTGATTCTTACCTGCGTAGCCTCTCCTTCACCTCTTGCACTTGGGTATGCAGGCTGCGCATCTTCTTGGAGGCTTGTTGGGCGTGGGGATAGTTGAGGAGCCTGCGAGCCATGAAAGAGCCAGTTTCTGAAACGTAGGTATCGATTACATCCTCTGCGGCATAAGCAATCTTGCTGAGCTGTGATAGCAAGGACCGAACCTGCTCGACCTTTGCTTTCTTTTCTTGGGCTTCAACACCCAGCTTTTTAACATCCTCCAGCTCGCTGCAAACCACTTGTGCTGGAGACACCATTTTACCTAACGCGGCGTTGCTCATCATTGTTTTTATGTATTCCACCGAGACGGATACCATGGTTTCAGCCATCTGCTTGTCAAACAGAATGCCTGAGCCGAGCCGTCCCGTCTGTAAGTCTACATTATTATTGCTATAAATAAGCACGTTATTCTGAACTGGCTTCTTAACATTAGGAGTTGAATAATCTTTCTTGTCCACTTCGATTATATCATTACCTTTAATTGAGGCCAACAAGTAATTGCACCATCTCTCTATTTAAATCTAATTACTCAATATTCAACTATCGTTTAATTATTCAGTTGATTGCGTGCATTGAATATGATAACTGCACTGATTTCTGTAATAAACATGCCTTTCACTTTGTTAATTTGGTTGTTTAATTCAAACTCACTAGAATATTGTTAGCAATACTGTTCAAGTATTTTAATTATTAAAGTAGCGGGGTCTTATATTTTGACTAAGTCAAATTAGTAGGATTAATGGGGTTCAACGTCTAGTTTTAGTGGGTTTTTTTTTTTTTTTTTTTTTGAATGGGGGACTTTTCATTAAAGTGTAAAATCAAGTTTCACCAATTCCCTAATGTGATGCGGATAATCTACATCATTTGACAAAATTAAAACGCTCTCACCTTGGGGATACAAATGAGCAATGCTACGGGCTATAGTATTACCACATCTACTAAAATGAGAACACTTAAAAAACTCGGGTGCGTTTGATTCGTCTGAAATTTTCTGATCTGATCTGATCTGAAAATTTCTGATCTGGTCTGATATGATCTGAAAATTTCTGATCTGTTCTGATCTGATCTGATCTGATCTTTGGTAAAATTTAATTATACATTATTATAAATGTAAACTATTATTAATATTGTTTAAAATAGAAATAAAAATAAAAAAAATAATAGAAAAAAATTAAAGAGAAAAAAAATAAAAATGAAAAAAGTAATAAAAATAAAAAATATAAACAAAGATTTAAAAATATAAATAAAAAATAAAAAATATAAACAAAGATTTAAAAATATAAATAAAATAAAAATGAAGATACATGTAAAAATAAAAATACATATAAAAATAAAGATAAAAATAAAAATAAAAATACATATAAAAATAAAGATAAAAATAAATAATAAAAATAATAATAATAAAAATAAAAATAAAAATAATAAAAATATAAAAAATAAATTAAAAGCAAAAAAAATAAAAATAAAATAATAACAAAAATAAAAATAAAAGTAAAAATAAAAATAAAAAAGATAAAGATAAAGATAAAAATTAAAATTGAAATTAAAATTAAAATCAAAATATAAAAAATAATAAAAATAAAGATAAAAATATAAATATAAATAAAAACTAAAAAATAAATTAAAAGCAAAAAAATAAAAATAAAAACAAAAATAAAAAATAAGGATAAAAACAAAATAAAATAAAAATATATAGTCGCTTCACATGTCTTCCATATATATAATGGTAACTAATTAATATCATCATTGTGTATTATGTATATAATTTTCTTTCAAATAAAAAATTATGTAAATAATTAATAATTAATATTATCCTTCAAAATTGGTAGTAATTTTATTTATTTATTTATGGCTATAGTATTACTTCCAAAATATAAACTAAAATATCACAACAATTAAATTTTTTTTGTCAGGAATAAATATAATTAATCATTAATATGCATAATGTTATAATTATATTATTTTATTTTATTATAAAAATAGAAATAATATTAATTGAGTTATAAGGAACAAATGACAAAATGCTGATCTGATCTGATCTGATTTTTCTGATCTGATCTGAATTTTTCTAATCTGGTCTGATCTGATCTGAATTTTCTTAAAATAAGCACAGGAGTGCTTATATAAGTTGAATCAAACGCACCCTAAGAATACATAAACATTTTATATAATTCCTAAAATGCTACAATTTTTTAGAATGGAAAAATCATGAGTAAATATTAATTTAAACTAAACATTACCATTTTTGGTCCTTAAACATGGTGCTAAAGGCCCATGTTTGCAAAAAAAAATAAATAAATAAATAAATATTACGGAGTTTATCTAAACTTAAAACTGGGTACCATTTTTATAAAAAAAATTATGTCTAATTTCCGTATACTATTTCAAGTTTTACTTTTTTTAGGGGATTTCAAGTTTGACTTGGTAAGAGGTTTTTCAATCAGGAAGCTAAGCTGTCAGAAACCAACTTGTAGCAACAATGATAGAGATTTGTGTTTTAATATATACAAGTATATTATATTTTGATTAGATAATGTGAGTAATATAATGTCTTGAAGTGGATCATACAATAGGTGATCTGACCCAATCTTTGCCAACACATAAATTTGAAAGGGGAAGATAAAGAAGTCTCGCAAATGTATAAGGTGAGGTTCGTATTAATACCTTAGGCCTGATGTTCACAATCAAGACTTGTCACAAGGCTAAGACTCATAACTATCTACGATTAGGGGGTTGTTATATATAGGTATTCTCTCCGTCCCTCAAGGATTGTCTCATTCACTTTTCTTCATCTCTCGAGACACATCTTTAAATAAAAATATCTTTAGATATGTTTAACAAAAAATTATAACAATTATATTATTAAAAAATACACATTAAGTCCAATCAAATAAGATCTATCTATCTGACTATATTTTTAAAAAATTATATAGAGTCAAAGTTATCAAATGAACAATAACAAAAATCAATATAGACTTTCGTTATGCAAGAGAGTGAGTAGTTGTTATCATCAAGCAAAGTCAATATGGGCTTTCGTTATGCAATGGACGGAGAGAGTAGTTGTTATTAGGGGTGTCTAAAAAAAATCGTAACCGTTAACCGTGACCGTTAACCGTGTAACCAGTACTTTTTAACGGTTAATTTACCGAACCGTTAATTTTTAACGGTTACGGTTACCGAACCGTTAAGCTTAATGGTTAACGGTTACGATTAACGGTTTTAATAAACGGTTAACCGATGGTTAACCATTAATTTTTTTAAGAGACATTAAGTATGCTTAGCTCAATTTTCAAATGGCCTAAATGCATTATTTTTAACAAACCTACATATGTTCCTAACCCTATTTCCCCCATATGCATAACTATGATTCATTTATCATTTTATATTTTCATCTTCCATCATTTAATTCATCTTCCATTATTCTTAATGATTAACCATTTGTTAACGGTCCGGTTACGGTTACCAAAAAGTAGTAACCGTTTTAACGGTTAACCGAACCGTTAAGCCTTAACGATCCGGTTAACCGTTTATGAACACCCCTAGTTGTTATCATCAAGCAAGAGCCAAATTAGTCTCATAAGAGATAGTTAACTTCTTTGTTTGAAAAAACCATATCCATCCATTTGACGAACTCAGACAATTACCTTATAGCTATATTAAAGGGACGTGTATATATTTGAAAACTAGTACAGAACCCGTCCCACGCGCGGTATCGTTAAAAAAATTATTTGTATTAGTTCAATTCTAATAAAAAGATTAATCTTAATGCAATAGTTAAAAGTTGATCATCTAATAAAAAAAAAGTAAGAACGGTGAATCGAACTCAGGACCTTATTCCTCAAATTCTAAAGTGTTAACCACAAAGCTAAAATGTCATCCTCATTATTATAGATTACTTACGAACAAGACAACAACCTGCAACCAAAAAAGTACTCCCTCCATAATATAATAAGTGCAACGATTTGACATAAAATAGAGAGAAAAAAATGTCAAATCGTTACAGTTAATATGTTACGGAGGGAATATTCATTTACTTCGTATTTTTGTAATTTTACTTCATTAGCAGGCCGGCGGCACCTCACACCTAGGGGTGCTTATTGAGCGAGTTGATCGCGACCTGGGAGTTGCTCGACTCGTGCTCATTAGGTTTCGAGCCGAGCCGAGCCGATCACGAGCTGCTCGTTTAATGTTTTAGTCCTCTTGAATCTTAATTTTTTCAAAAGAAAATTATTGATTATATTTTCTTTTCTTTATGAAAATTATATATTGTTAAAGTTTATTAATTTATTATATTAAATATCAAGGTTAATTTTGTTTTTCAAATATTTAACGTATAAAATGATTGATTTTTATTAAAATTATCGAGTCACGAGCTGTTTCGAGCGAGCACGAGCCAACTCGAGTCGAGCTTTGACCGAGCTTTAACCGAGTCGAACTCGAGCTGCTCGCGAACTACCCAACTCAATAAGCACCCCTACTCACACCACTGTACCAGTCAACTATGCCAGAAAGCGTAGACTAGGTCGAGATTGTTATTCTAAATTGGTAGACCATATTTTTGTGGGTCAATTTTTATCAATATTTTATTGAATATAAATCTGTAATTAAATATATATGGCGGAGTAGTAAAACATTTACAACAATTCAATAATGCTTGCTCATTAAGACCATAAAAATTATGTATGGTTTCTTATATAGCTTTCTATCCAAGAAAATAACCTAGGCATGTGAGACGACGCACATCGTGATGATTGAACTTGAGTTATCACCTCCAAGAAGCACGTTTCTACCACTGAGGCAATACTTCATGCATCCTTCTTATATGTCATATAATATTAGCATATTGTTAGTTGCTACATACAATTGTTATGAAATTGTGTTTAGGGAATGTGGTTACCCTCTAAGACGTAGAATTATACACTAATATGATCATTGGGTTAACACGAAACGATTAGTGAAATACAATGGAGAATTATACACTCTATATATGCGATCCTAAGAGTGTATCCTAAAAGACTTGTGTTTATTTTATGTATGGATGACACACTTAGAACAATTAGCTAGAAAATTCTAAGTGCTAACAAGTTGTTTAGAATGCTTGATAATTTCTGAATTTTTTCACACCTAACAAGTGAACATAACATGCCTATTTATAGGCATAAACACAAGAAGAATTAGGTACTAAAGATGAGCAAAATCCACCATTAAAGCATCATAAAATTTGAATTTATGGTGGCTTAATTATGTCATTAACAACCAAAAGATGCTATGCACAAAGTCATCTCTCTAATTCTGATTTTAAGACACTCTAATACCATCTTAATGCAGCCTTTTAAGCCTCATAAACAAGCATAATACGTAAACGAATCCAAGGCAAAAGCATTTGAAAAAATGAACAAAACCGAGCAAAATGGCCAGAAGCTGGTCACGAGGTGCGACTAGCCTCTGCCTCGGTTCCCCTTTTTACCTTATTTATTCTTTCCTTATTCAACTGTTCAAGACCATTTATATATGCATAAAGTATATATAGAGATACGCTTATTGTTACAATAACTAAAGTAACTAAGGTTAACTAACTTAATCTTAGTTCATATACATATATCCTATCTATCTATCTATCTATCTATATATATATAATTTAAGAATTAATTTCACCACATTATTCATAATTCTCAAGGGAGATTTCACATTATTCCCTACCAAAAAAAAAAGTTGTTAAAAAGCCATCATAGAAACCACTCCACTAGACAAAATAAATAAATAAATGCTTCACAATGTATTATGTAGTAGTCCAATGTTATTAATTTAACACATATAGTGCATAGAGTAATAGTAATAATAGTAAGAATGGTTTGTTGTTAATGAAGTTTGCGATCACTTTTCTTGCCAAAAAAGTGGCCACAAAAGGTATTGAAGAAAAGCTGGTGTAGAAGGGGCAATAGGACAAGTATGGTTACAGGGAGAACAGCCAATGCTGCCATTACGATGACAAAAATAGCCTGTGTTTCATCAAAAAGCAGGTAGATTGCACATGTGAAGGCTATCATCAAGGTCAATATTGAAATGAAAAGCATACAAAGACCAAACATCAATTTTGTAGGCAAAGCCACGAGGAAGTCTTCTTCTGAATATCTCGATGTTAAGATGGACAAGAACATTAAGATTGCAGTGACTGTTGTAATCAGTGATATTGCGTCTGCTACAGTAAATACACTGAAAGCTGGTTTCCCCAAAAACAGAGGAAGTCCGCTGGTACTGTCAGTGCCTCCTGGGACACGTATTGTTGCGCTAAACGCGACAGTAGCTATAAGTGTTGCCACTACTGTACATGCTGATGCTGTTTTTTTCATCCATTTTTCACCTTCTTTCATTAACTCTTGGTGTTCCTCTCTGAACACCATCTGAGGTGTTTTCCCGTCGTTATTTGTTGCCTCTTTATGTGCTGGTTGTACAAACTTTTCCACTTCCTGCGTTCGTCCTCGATCATATATAACTGTTAGGTTATAATATACTACCAAAATGCTTAATACATACATACAGTAGAATCCTTACGCTCCGTTTGGTAACTAATTATTATAATAAATAAATGAGAGTATTGAGAATAAATTTATACTTTCCTCCGTAAACAAATTATTGCAACAACCCCCCGACATAGACTCCAAATATAATGTTGTAATTATATTTAAGTTGGTACGTAGATGAAATAAGATGAAATAGTCCCTTTAAGCAAAGTTGGTGTTTTATTGGTATTTTGTTGGTAGATTAGTAAAAGTAGGAGAGACAAATAATAGGTAATAACTTACCAAATAAAGAAATTCGGTATTTTGTTGCAAGAATTCAAAAACATCCCAAAATAGCAAATGTTGCAAGAATTTATTTACGGAGGAATTATATAAAATTATCTAATTTCTCTCACAAATATTAATTTCCATCAAATACCGTCATTTTTATATATATAGTAATAATAATGGATGCCAATGGAAAATATGAAAGAAATTTAAGCGTGGAAATGAAAATATAAATTTTTTTCCTTGCTAATTTATGCTTTAAGACATGTTTATTTGGGTGTAAATTATTTTCAATGTGAAATAGTTTTTATTGAAAAATAATTTATAATGAACATATTACCAATGCAAAATAAGTTTTTTTTTTATGGTTTAAAGGGATAGAGTTATGATAGAATTGGGCAAATGCGAGTTGAATTTTGAAGGGGGAAATAAGCTAGGGGGGCTGTAGGTTTGAGTTTTTTTTTATAAAATGTATAGATTTACTTTTATTTGCCCAACTCTACCAATTCTAAATCTAGAGTATCCAAACATGTTTTTTATTATTTACTATCATGTATGTAAGAAAAACGATGGAAAATAAGAAAATAAAAGAGGAAGTGAGGAGGTAGTGTAAGAAAAAATAAGGAAAATAATTTCCCCTTCATGTTGAACAGAAACTGGTGTTCCATTGTTGTGAATTTGTGAGAGTTATTTTATTTACTTTTTACAGAAAACGATTTTAAAATACCTTACGACGAACCTAAACAAGGTAAAATTAATCATATAGAAAAAAATAGTTTTAGGAAAATATTTAGCCTCTAATAAACAAAGACTAATTAAGTTTATATCTATTACAACAATTTATTACTGATAACCAAACATGTTGTTACAGTTAGAACTATACGTGATTTAAACAAGAGGTGTTTGAGGAGAAGAAAACAAACCAACCTTAAACCATTGCAACTCTCGCTGAACTTGCAGAGCAGGACCTGAGACAATTTGCAAACGGTCGGGACGGGGTAACTCACCAGCTAAATGTAATATATTGTTGCCACGAGAATCTATGTATCTTGTAACTAAAAGCTTGTAATCACTCATTTGATAAATGAGATTGAAAACATTTTCTCTCCGATTTAAGACTGCTAATTGAAACAGGTTACGTTGGTCTACATCATCAGACGCCCAAATTGCGGGAGGAAATACCTCCACAATCTCTTCAATAATCTCATGAATGCCTAGAGTTGCTGCAGTAAGAAGTGGTTGTTGAAGCAATGTGAATGCTTCTGCGTCATCCAGCGACAAGATCTCCATGCATAAGCTTCTCACCAGCAGAATTGCATCTCGTTGCCTCTGACCTAAAGGTGTCAATTCAGTTCAACAGTTTAGTTATGATTATACCTAAACAATTCAGTTTTTATTTCAGTTTAAAGCAGTTCAATTTATTTTGATTTCAATCCGATTTAGTTTCAATTGAACTATATCTACTCTTCAGTTCAGTCCAGTTTCCAATTTATGTTTCAATTTATATCCAATCAATTAAAAATTAACGGTTGAACCCAAAACAATTGTGTATTACAACAATTATTTATTTTAAAATTCAACCGTTAATTAAAGGTGAGACTATTCTTTTAAAATAAATTAAAGGTGAAATTATTTTGAGCAAACCACCTAAATGTGAGATTATTCTTTTCAATTTTTCCTTCTAAATTTTTGTTATGTTAAATTACTTTGTGCCTTATTAGCTTGAATCTTATTCTTAAAATAAATTAATTCTTTATCCATCTTTTCCCTTTTTTGGGTGACATAGTCCATTTGAAGCATATAATGTATAAAGGTGGGATTATTTTGGAATAAATTAAAGATGTGATTATTTTGAGCAGACCACCAAAAGGTGGGATTATTAAATTTTATTTTTTCTAAAATTAAAGAGAATCAAAGTCATTATGTAAATAATGCCCTTAGTCAAAATAGATCACTTATTATGGGACAGATGGGGTAACGTATTAAGCAAAGGACTTCAACAATAACATACCAAAATTGAAGTAGGACCATTGATGCGAGCATCCACTAGGGAAAGCAGTCGTCTTTTTCGCGAGTACGGCTAAGGGAGAACCCATTCCATGCACTTCAACAGTGGCTATCTCAGGGTATTTGTTAACCAATTTCAGAGCGATGTCTACTTGATGCCCGCAAAAGTACCAAACCAAACCAAACCAAATCGATCATATCATAAGTTCATTTATGCATTAAACTACTCCCTCAGTTCCTATTTAACTGCTCCATAAGGGTTGGGGTTCATTTTTAAGGTGGGTCCCAAATTTGTCTTTTAATTGGGAATAATTGTTGTTAGGTAGAGTAAAAAAGATTAAAGTAGGTAAAAATATAGAGTATTCAATATTAAAGTAAGGGTATATAGGTAAAATTATGTGTGGGCCACACTACTAAAAAAAAGAAATGGAGCACTTAAATGGGGATGGAAAAAAAAGGAAAGTGGAGCAGTTAAATAAGGACGGAGGGAGTAGTTTTCTTATAATGTCAAAAAACAATCTACTTTATACAATGATTTATTTATGACGATCGGATAAGCTAAGAAAACTAGATATACAATCTGGGATGAAATAATAATAACATCATCATTAGAATTAGTACTGTTAATCCAGTTATGGTTGTGCCCAAATAATTTTGTTTATTCAGTTAATGCTAACAAAAAAAAAAATGCAATTTGGTAAAATTAGTAATACTAACCAAAAAAATCGGCAGTGATAACATCAATAAGGAGTTGAGCACCAAATTGGCCTACAAAAGGGTTTGATTCGTTGTCATCCTTGGTAACATTATCATGTAGGAGATAGGAAATCATTTTGTATTGGGCATATTGGGCAGCCCGGTGAATTGGCCAACCAGATTTGCCACGAATATTAGGCAAGTCAGGATTCTTGTGTACCAACGACTTAGCCGCTTCAATGTTGCCAACCACAGCGGCAACTGAAAAAGCAGTCTCCCCATTTTGATCAGTTAAGGCCAAATCCTCAGGACTCATCCTTTTCATAAGTTTCTCTATGAACTGTACACTTTTCTCCTTTCCTAGCCCCTTCCCTCCCGCACCCACGGCTAAGTGAAGCGCTGTTTCCGACGCTATGCTGATCTTAGCCGTCACTGCCTCTGGATCTTCGTCCATGAATCTTCTCGCTTCATTCCATTCACCTCTTACTGCTGCTTTGTACAATGGCAAGTATCCTCCAAGATCCTTTAATCTGTTCTCCGCTCTTGCGCGCTGAAATGCTGCCCATTTCAATCCATGCAAAAAAAAAAAAAAAGTGGATACGTAGTGTGTCATTTATAGAGTACGTACTTTCTGTGCTCCATATCAGTTGCAATATAACTACTCTAGTTGCAACATAAATCTTTTCGCACGTAATTAATTTGTTCAAAGAGGTTTGAGCATGTAAATGAAAAGGTTTGTTAAAATATCTTTTTTTTTTAAAAAAGCAAGAACGACAAAACTATGCACTACCGATGTTAAAATTGTTTTACTAAATTTGTCCTTTTACATGCTCAAGCCCCTTTCTAAAAATATAATGTATGTCAAAGAAGTATGTTGCAACTAATATGGAGTGGAGAAAATATTTAAATCGTTCATCAATTTTGACATTTTCATTGTTTTAATCAAAATTCTTGCTCAATTATCCAATGCCGTGAGACCTATTAAAAAAAATCTAATGCCACGAGACAAGGTCATGCATTAGAATAAAGCTGCATTTGATTTATCTAAAATTTTCTGATCTGGTTTCATCTGATGATCTGAATTTTTCTGATTGTAGTTGTTATTATAGTTACAATTTTTCTGATCTGATCTGATATGTTTTTTTTTTATATGGTTTAAATTTTATGAAAATAAAGTTTAGGAGTATTTAATTTGAATCAAACGAACCCTAAATTTTCGATTGAATTCGTTAAGAAAATTATAAGGTCGATTTGTAATACCCATGTGAACGCTAATCTATCCCCATGAATTGCTTTTCCTGGCCTTCTTAAATTAAAACGGAAGGGGAATTTCTTAAGGTGAAGTTAGTTTTGGAATATATCTATACCATAAACCCATGATGTTTACTCCATCCATTTCATACTGTTTGTAATGTATCTCACTTATAGTGTTTTATTTTGTTTGTTATACGAAGTATGGAGTATTTAAAATCTTTCTTTTTTTAATTATCTAGAAATACTTATTTTTTTTGGTTATTTTATATTTTTTGCTCATTTTAAAATTTAAAATGAGCAAAATTATATTAAATGAACAATAAAACACCTTTGGGTGCACTTACTTCTACGTGCGCCCGAGTGCATAGTTAATCCATTGATAATTATCATTTCAATGGTTGCAATTACTATCCTATGTCATTGTGCAATGCTGCTTTTACATATTTTTCAATGCAAAAACAACTTTTTATAATTAATAATGATTTGTTAAAAAAAATCAATAAATACATATTAATATATAATTCACGCTACTTTTCAATATTTTTTATATCTTAATACCAATTTTTAAACTATAGTGCTAGATTTCAAATGTAACTTTTTTTTTTTGAAATGGAAAGATTATTAAAACTGAATATTCTAAATTTTTAGTTACCTTATCTAACAAAAAAGGGAATGCATTCGTTAGCCTTTTCCATTTAAATATCAGTTCTATTGACATATATAATTTATAACGTATACGTTATTGTTGTCTAATTATATATATAATAAATAGTGTGTCGGACCGAGGGTTGCACAAGAGTTGTTTTTCCCACTTAATATGTATTTATATAATGTTAATACATAAAAATAAAATATAAGGTTATGTGCACATTTAAAACTACTGAAAAAATAAAGTTAGCTGAAATGATAGGTGTGTGGCCTTGGTTTTAAAAAAAATTAAATTAAATTAATATTATCAATAAACTGAATATCAAATATTATCAATAAACTGAATGGATGCAGGGTTAAAGGGAATACCCATTGGGTAGATAACCCACTACAAATCAACAACATAAAATAATTTTTAAAAGTTGCATTGTATTTCACTTTGCATTCAACTGTGAATGAGTCATAAAGGGCGGATTGAGAATTGATACCACTACAGGAAGTGATATATATATTTTTGGTGTGAATGAGCCATAAAGGGCGGAATGAGAATTGATACCTCAATTCTAAAATCGGGAGAAAAACACTAACGAGTTACCCAATCGTAGAGAATGATAGTAATACAACCAATATTAATATAGACACATCCATAGTATATGCTCTAACAAAGAGAATGGAGTGCACATATCAACCTTAGATGTAACTTTATCATTTCCTATTGTCTATCGACCCACGGAATAGATGTATTTTGTTCGTAATTTGTGAATAAAGTATTACTACTATTGAGAGACGTGGAAGTTATAAAGTTGACTATGGCCTTATTAAAGTTGACTTCAACTTAAAAAGGAATCAGATCTTAACTTAAAATACAGTACATGCGTTAATTCAATAAAATAGGTGACTGATTGCCTAGAGCCTAGAGGCTAGCCTAACGATTTGAAGGAAGTGTTAATTTAATCAACAAGTATAATTTGGTTATAAGTTTATTTTATGTCATTTTAGTTTGAAACAATACAATTAAATTTTACAATTACACTACTAGAAAATATGCTATTTACGAGGGAAATTCCCGTCGCAAAAATGTGATCCCGTCGTAAAAAATGGGAATCGCAAATGATTTTTCCCGTCGTAAAAATATGACCCCGTCGCAGAAAAGGAGGTCGCAAATGGTTTTTCATTCTCATCGCAATTCTGTCGTAAATGAGTCATTTCTAATAGAGTTTGGGTTAGGTATTAGGTAACTTTTAGCGATGTGCTCGAAAACTGTCACAAAAGAACTACATTTGCGACGGGATTTAAGCTCGTCACTAATGTGTACCCGTCGTTAATGAACAAATTTTTTGTAGTGTTATTTCAATTTAGTCAAGTTGATTATGCTTTCAATTCAATTTCAGCTAATTTATGTATTCAATTCATTTCAGTTGCAATTCACTTTGAATTATACCAAATCATTTAAGCAGTTCAACAATTCAACCCAGGCCATTATTGTTTTGTGTTGTTACAATTATTTTCAGTTCAGTTAATTTATATATTAATTTAGCTCCTGTTTATTTTGAATTATATCCTATCAATCAACCCATGATAGGTTTAGTTCAATGGTTTTTCAATTGCAACTTGATTCCTTTCAATTTCGAGTAAAAATACTAGCAATTCATATTAAAATATTTTGTGGCTATTTGGTTCACATGGGAAATAAGTACCAATATGAATTTTTATTTCATGGAAAGTTTTTTTTCTTGTCAATTTCCTATGAAATCAAAAATAATGTTTGGTTGATCATGGGAATTAAAATTTCCCATGGTAAGTTAGTTCCCCCACATTGTAAGAAATAGAATTTCCTAGGAAGTTTAATTTCCAATGCTTGTGTAAACCAAGAACTCAATTTGAAATTCTAATAACATTGTTTCCTATCTTAGATAATCTTATGGTATAATATTCTAACAGTTATCTTCCCAACAGATTTCAATATGAGTCATTTTAATATTAAATTTGATTTCGTATCGACATTGTTTGTTGATTCCTAAATATTAGAGTCGAATTCAATAAAAATATTGTGTATTGATCTGGGTGCTGTATCATTAATTATTAGAAGAATTATTACATAAAGACATATTTTGAGAGACGTTTTGAATCTCAAAAACCATCTTCTTGTGAAAAGCTTTGGGTTAAATTAGTCTTATTCTAGCTAGTTTGGTTAGTCACTTTTGCATCAAATTGGTTTAATTTTTATTTTTATTTAATTTTGGAAAACTTGGTTTTATTTTCCATTTATTCTGTTTAATTTTGTAGCAAATCAATTTCTGTTCATTTTTTTCAGTTCAATTAATTTTTGGTGTCATTTTTAGAAATTTTCAGTTATTTCAATGCATTTATTTTCAATTCAGTTATCAATTCAATATTCAATCCTTTATTTGCGGGTTGCTTATTTCAGTTTATTTTTAGTTCAGTGGAAGTAACTAATTTTTTTTGACCCAATCTAACAAGTGGTATTGGCAACCCTCTTCTAAGAAGATTTTCATTCACGACAAAAAAAAAAAATAATAAGAAGATTTTCATTGGTTCATATTTGGAAACATTAATTTTCGCACACTTTTCTTTCCAATCTCTTACAAATCTATCGATATTTTATTTCTATGTCTACTCGAATTGTCAACCCTCAAATTTTTCCAATTAAATATCTTTCAATTAAAAAAGTACTGAAAATTGTGACAATTAAAAAAAAAAAAAGAGTAATGCAAAGTGGTTCACTAAATGCAATTAGGATTTTTAAATCTCTTGTTGCATCTTTGAGGTTAAAAAACCGCACTAAATGCCAACTAATGCACAAGACATTAGCTGCACAATAATTAGGTGTTTAAAATATTCTACTAGTGTGTCGAACCAAGCATTGATTGGATGTTACTTTATTAACTTACTTAAAATATGTATCAATTTCCCTTGTGAAAAAGAAAAAAAATATAACTTCTAGTTTTACTTAATAAATGAAAGGAATATATATTATTATGTGGATATTCAAAGCACAAATAAAAGTTGGTTGAGATAGTAATTATTTAATTTTGAATTAAAAAGGTTTGAATCTAGTTCCAAGCATAATTTATTTTGTAGTGGCACTTGGACTAAGCTAATAATATGACACAATGACCTGCGCCCACGTAGCGCAATACAGTGCAAGCAACGCCTTTTAATATATTGGATAAATAGATTGCAAAAAACTAACCATTCACTGTGACTTAATTTACATATTAGTTCCTATATTCTTTTTTATTAGTTAAGTTTGGGTTTTTATTTTTGAGAGAAAAAAGTGAAAATAAACTAACAAAACGTCGTAACTATTCGAAAATTTGTTTCTACACCCGAGTGTATGTGAATTTGCATGGTACATTGTTTAGATTGTTTTGATAATGTAACACTCGTAGATGGACATTCAATTTCCTCAAAGTAAATAAGTTACAGAATGAGTAAAAACTTACAAGATCTGTCTCCACCAATGACATTGAGATCACCGGAGCCAGAGCCGAATTCAACATCATCGGGTCTTGACCTTGAATAGCCATGCCCCATAATTGCAGCGTTAGGGGTTGAGACTTGAGAGTGTATAGCAGAAGTGAAGATATATTGATTGAGAAATCTAATAATAAGGGACAATTGTACGCAAAACAATTATTATGAGAGAACACACATTTTTATGTGAGAACAACCCACTGACGACGAATTTTTTATTTCACTATATAAAAATAAGAGAGTACAATTACCCATTTAAGGGTGTTTATATTACAATGAGACTCTCCGTGATGTTACTCACAAAGGGCCAATACAAAAAAAAAAAAAAAAAAAAAAAATAGTGGATGGAGTGGAGATTAAGAAGGTTTGTATTAGAAAAGCTTGTAGTATCTTGAGTGTATGTGGATTCTTGTGTGTTGTGTGATGTTTGTTGTTGTACTTTGATTGAGTTGGCCGAAGTACTAGCATGCATGCTCCAAAAGAAAATTGGCATTACATTATTTATAGGTGAGCAAAGACAAGTAAAAATGCCTTTGATAGATGAGTAATGTTGGTGAAGCTTCAAGATTAAAGTCAAAGCTTGAGGAGAATCATCATAATGTTTTTCAATTAATTAGCTGACTTAAATCGCTGACAAAATGATTTCAAACTTATTATTATTATTATTGTTCCGGGCCTCCTTGCTAGCAAGGAGTACCTGGAGTCAACATCAACACAACGAAAAGCATTGACTTTTCACAAGAAGTTCCAAAACATGAACAATTATTATTATTATTATTATATACCAAATGAGTGAGTCAGGCATCTAATCACAAGACATCCACGTGACAATACAACAATATACTATTACATTTGGCTGGCCTGGCAATGCAATCAAGTTACCATGCATGCATCTATCTCCGATCCAGACCGGCTTAATTAACATCGTCTCTAGCCTATCTAAGTTGCATTTGTTTCAGAAAACGAAGAAAAGCTTAGCTTGTTGATGAAAGATGGACAATGAAGCTAAGCATGCATGGGATAGAAACTACAGAAAAATCATGCACTTAACCAAATCGCCTATGGTATATATATTTGCTGTTGCAGACGCAAGCAATCTCCCTTTAATTTTTCTGCTGTGATTTCCCTCTTTATTAGCCAATTGATTTTAATAAATGTAATGGAAACAATTTAGGACAAGGAAAAAAGATTTGTTTCCACAAATTTATGTATGAAGTAATTTAGTGTATAAAGCCAGGTATAATATGATCGAAGTGGAAAAGGTGTAACGAACGATTATATGAGATATAAACGTCAAATAGACGTTTATGACATAATCGGTACCCGGAAAAAGTACCAAATATAACTAAGTATGCAATGATGTGTCACGGACAAGGACTTTGGTGCGGACGTGTGACTTTAGTCCCCGTCCGTGAGCATAAAACCAAAGCAACAGGGAAGGCACGAGTCGCGCCCGTGCCCATGATGGGTTGCGCCCACGATAATTTGTGTTATGTTGCGGTTTTTGTTTTACTCTTTTAAAGAAGACGAATGTTGTTTGAATGGATTTGAACATGGGTTTGAGGGTATTGATTGAAGGCTATTTTAAATAGGCCTTAAGAGGAGAGAGAAAGGGAGAAATTTTCTTTTCTAATTATTCACACAAGCAGTTTTCTTCTTCTCCAAAAAGCTTTTTTACGTATAATTGAGTTTTTGAGTGAGCATCACAAAACTTGTTCCAATTCTTCGTTGTTTCTCAACGACTTTTTCGGCAATCCTTGCTCTTTGATTAGGGTCGAAATCTAGTATTTAGGAAAGGGTTTTTGTGCCTCAAAGGTCTTAAATTCTTTGAAATTTATATGTGTTCATCAATATAAAACTTTATTCCCCAACAATTTATACAAGGGAAACTAATTGGAGGTTATATTACCCTTTAAAAATGGAAAGTGTTACTTAATTATAAGCTGTACAAATTGAATCGTAAACAAATTAGTCGTATTCGTTTTCAACTCCTAAAATTTCTGTAACAAACAAATTAATCGTAAGCTCTTCTTACTGGGTTGGTTGTTGGACTGGGCATGCTTTTTGTTTCCTTAACATGCATGCCCAAACACCCCCTAATTATGTACTCCCTCCAATTCGTCCCTTTTAACACTATGGAGGGAGGGTTACTTTTTTGAGTGATTGGATAGTAGTGGAAGTCGGATTTTTTTTTTTGTGAAATTAAATAAGTAAAAAATCAGAAAAAGAAGAGTGATTAATCAATAAAAAAAGGGGACCATCTATATATTAAAGGAAAAATTGTAAATATTAATCCGAAGTTTGGGCCATCTTCCACTATTAATCCGAAGTTTGATTTATTTCTGATTAATCCGAAGTTTGTTAGTGGTCTTCCAATATTAATCTAAAGTTTGTGAATGGTCTTCCAAAATTCAAAAGTGTTGGATCAATATTGAAAGACCACCACAAACAACGGATTAATATTGGAAGACCACCCACAAACATCGGATTAATCAGAAATAAATCAAAGTTGGGATTAGTAGCGGAAGATGGCCCAAACTTCGGATTAATATTTGCAATTTTTCCTACATTAAAAGGCGCTCATGACACCGTGCCACATAAGTATCGTCATATCATTTTAACAAAGTAAATTATGCTTAGAATAGGATTCAAACCTATTACCTCTTAGAATTCAATATCACATACTTACCGTCTCAACCAACTTTTATTAATATTTTAATTTACAAATATATAATGTTATATATTCCTCTCCTTTATTAAGTAAGTTCAAGGCTGGATTTTTTTAAATGAATTTCACAAGGGTACACTACAAAAAAGCTGACCATTAGCGACGGGAACACATACCTAAACCCATCTCGTCGCAAGTATAGATCTTTTATGACGGATTTTAAGCCCGTCGCTAAAATTTACTTAATATATACCTAACCCAAACTCTATTAAAATTGACTCATTTGCGACCTCCATCTTCTACGATGGGGTCATATTTTTACGACGGGAAAAATCATTGCGGCCCCCATTTTCTACGACGATATTACATTTTTGCAACGGGAATTCCCGTCACAAATAACATATTTTCTAGTAGTGGTAAGACATAATCACATAATATTAACTAAAACAAGTAACACCATGTACAACGTCGGGCCAACAAACTAGTTTATTGTTTAATATGCAGGACCTTATAAGGAGCGTTTAATTAGGTTAAGTTGGATATACTTTGTATTTGACATAAAAAAAAGGAATGTAAATAGTGTTGGAAATATTAATCTAGAAAAATCCATACAAATATCTAAGAAACAATTCTAGAAAAATCTTGTGACAAAGATCTAGATAGATCTTAGAAAAGAACTTGTAATGGAATTATCTAGAATTATCTAGGCTTAAATATTCTCAAGTCTTATGTGGAAAATTCTAGAGTATGTCACGTAACACTAGAAATATGTGGTAGTGTTGTAGGTTATAGAGTGTAGAGTCATAATAAGTACATCCCACCACCAAGCTAAGAGTTCCATCATTGTGGAACCTTGGAGTATCACATGTGACTCCCCCAACTTTGTAACAAATTTTTCAATCAATTAACTTTAATTTCACATCTCATATAAATTTGGCTCATCAAAACTTTGACGTGCGCCTTTAAAATTTCTATCAAATAGATGCTTAATATGTGGAGACCATATATACACTATATATAACAAAAAAAATATTTAAAAAATCTATATTTGGAAAGTTTATTCTGAAACGAAACAAACGAGATCTCACATGATGACTATATTTTTCGTTGCATATATAAAATTAAAGAGAGCAAAAGTTACAATATGAGTAGTGCCTATACAGTAAAAACGGAGTAGTTTTTTAGAACGGAGGGAGTACAAAATTTTAGGGACAGTTTAGAAAGACAATGGTGCAAAAAAAAAGGGACAAAGTCATTAGTCTCATTACATCTTACACAATACAAATGTTAATATATGAAAGCACCTTAAAATGTATATTGTCAAATATATCAATGATATGACATAGAATAGATATGTGTAAATTTGAATATTTGATTAGTCGTGCATATGGTTGACAAATGAGAACAATACCCATAATATATAAATATCTAATATTGTAATTTCTGATTGCCTGGCCTGTAGTGTAAAGCATCATCTTTGATCAAGTTAGAGTTATTGGTATGGTAATGGTATTACATATTTAGTTAATTTCATTTTCTAATAGAATTAAAATTCAATTCAAAACTCAAAAAGGTGTTTTTTAATGAACCAGAAACCTTCTGCCAAGCAGAAATAATAAACAACTAATTGCTTGAGTTCTGACTTCTGAGTCTTCTAAAATCTTTCCAGGCTTTTATAATCCAACTAGTTTGTTAGCTCGTTTGATGAACGGGCTGATTATATAAAAAAATAAGAAAAAAAAAAATTTATAGTTGCAGAATCTTATTATTTAAAAACAAATTTTAATTTTAATCTTATTATTATATATAGGAACAGGATCATGTAAAAATCTAAATATCTTATTATATATATATAAAAAATATATATATTCGAGAGACGAGTCTGAGCATGCAGAGCATCTCCAGATAGTGCTGGAGATACTAAGAAAGAATAAGTAGTTCGCAAAACTCAAGTGTGAGTTCTGGCTTCGCGAATTAGCATTTCTAGGTCACGTAATTAGCAAAGAAGGCATTAAGGTAGACCCGGCGAAAGTTAAGGCTATAGTTGGATGGAGTAGCCCGAGAAATGTGGCGGAGGTTCGTAGTTTTCTGGGATTAGCCGGATACTATCGACGATTCGTCCGAGACTTCTCCAAGATTGCTAGGCCATTCTCTAGTCTCCTACAGAAGGAGATCCGATTCGTTTGGACGGAGGCTTGCGAGCAGGCGTTTCAGCAGCTGAAACAGAGATTAGTCTATGCTCCTATTCTTACCCTTCCGAACGATGAGGAGGATTTCGAGTTCTATAGTGATGCGTCTAAGAGTGGCCTAGGTTGTGTGCTAATGCAAAGTGGGAAGGTCATCGCTTATGCATCGAGGTAGCCGAATGTGCACGAGCGTAACTATTCCACTCCTGACTTAGAGATAGCAGCTGTAGTGTTTGCGCTTAAGTTCTGAAGGCACTATCTCTATGGTGGTTCGTGTGAGGTATTCACGAATTGTAACGACCCGACTTTTAGCTTGTCGATTTACGAAGGGAAATCGACATTCGGATCATTACTTAATCATATTAAACAATAAATCAACAAAATAACTGGAAGAGATTATCTTTTATTAATTTAACCGCTGAAAACCATAATAATCCACTAATTGTTATTACATCCAAAAGTCTAGAATTACTGTCCCAACATGCTGGGATCATATTATAAACTAAATAAAGGTTTATACTGTTCTGGAAAATACTAGAAACTTTAAATAAAGACTAAATCTCTCAAGCCCATCCGGCGAAGCCCGCTCTATTCTGCTGCAACATCTCCTGAAACTGAGGGGGGGGGTCCACCGTCAGTGGCGAGTAACTAGGCTGTCCCATTTAATCGAGGGACCACCAAACACATAATAGCATAGAAATATGCATAAAAACTGTAAAGAAATCTAATACATGTCTTTATAAGAATGTACAAAAATACGTATAACAGTACGTATAAAAATACGTATAAAAGTACGTATGCGAATACGTATAAACACACCTGCAGAAATATGGTTAGAAATACGTATAATCTACGTATAATGTACGTACAATCAACCCTGCAAATACGGTTAGAAATACGTACAAAAAATACACTCAACATTCATACATACATGCATCCTTACTCGCATACATACATACCCGTAAATACAGAAATACACAGCGGAAGACTTAACATACTGAACTTATACCTTATACTATACATCTTAAATTATCCCAATCCTTAACTTATACTTAACCCTTCTTAAATTATATCATTAATAAATCTTAATCATATCTTATCATAATCTTATCTTAATCATATCATATCATAGTCTTATCTTGATCATATCATATCATAATCTTATCTTAATCGTACCATATCATGTCTTTCTTATCATATTAGATCATAATCTATCTTATCATCAATTCTTAGAAATCATCTTATCTTCATCTTATGATTTCATCTCATCAAATCGTATGATCCTAATATAATATCTTTGTTGGACCGGTCACTAATAACTCGTTATGGATCTCGTGTTTCACCATAACTCCCTAGAACATGCCGGGAGGAGCTCGTGTACCCAATCCCATAGCGGATCCCGTGTTTCACCGCTAAGTCTAAGCTATGGCCATAACTTCCTGGTAGCGACTCGCAGATACGGTTACCAGACGACTACATGTTCTAAGGTCAAACTACTCGGGGGAACTCATGTGTTCGTCCCATTGAGTAGTGGTTCTGACTTAACCCACTAATGACTCGTGTATCATACAGGTGGGTGTCCATATTGTATCTTATATCTTCAATTAATTTAATCATATCATATATTAGGATAATACTAGGTGACCGTAATAGGAAATGAAATGTTCGGAGTCCCAGGAAAGAGAGGTGCGGCACGTATATTGGCCACCTTAAATACCAAGTCTTTCCTAGCCAGAGACCGAGACATAACATGTATAGCTATTACTCTGTTTCCTTTCTTATCCCTAGTAGTATCTTATGCAACTTTAAATCTTATAATATACTATCATATACTTATAATCCTATCCTTTCGGATACTAACCTTAATATCATATACTAACTTGTAGATATTATTATTAATAATTGTAATAGCCGAATACTAATAGTAATAATAATAGTCATATTATCTATCCCTTCACTTTACAACTTATCCCTGATAATTATTTTGTCCGTAACTTTTATTATTAATTATTCCCTGAATTAACAATAATCAAATTTAATCAAAAATTGACTAATTCATCAATTCTACACGGCATTATTAAAAAAAATATAACAATAATTAACTATTTTCTAGAATTAATTTAATTAATCAATATAATTACAAAAATTACCAAAATAAGATAAAAATCATATTTTTCAACAACATTCATCAAGATTAACATAAAAATAATATTTTTAACCCTTCTTTTAATTTCTATACACTCGACAATTAGAAGATAATAACAAGATTTAATTTTTAATTCAAGATTAATAAATATAATTCAATACTATCAAGATTCATCATAAAAATCATATTTTTAGTTCCCTTTTTAATACTTAGGTCACTCGAAAATTCAATAATTAGTAATAGCATATTTTAATAATTCAATTGCCCTAATTTATACAATCTGATTTTTAAAGAATTAAATTAAAAACGACCATCTAAAGATCTCTAAAAATCTGGATATTTTTATGGGAGCTAAATATGGGTTCAAGGATTAACGTGCATAAATTTCGTCTAAAAATAACATCTTTTACTATTTTTAAGTGATTTTATAACTAACCAGTCAGATTAGGCTGAATTCGGTTTCAGAATTTTATGCCATATCAAACGATATTTAAAAATTACGAAAATTTAACACAAGCTGTAAAACATTATCACTGACTTCAATATAAAATTTCGTAGCATTCCGAATTGATTAAGTACACTAATAAATTCGTAAACCTATTCTGGACAGTTTTACCGGTTTGAAAGATTAAATTTTTATAAATAATAAACGGACGAATTTTGCCACGAAATAAATCATGGTTAATAATCAAACAGTAAACAAGATACCATGAAAAATTCATCAAGAAATAACAAGATTTTATTGGTAAATAAATTCATACAAGATCATACATAAAATCATGAAAATACATAAAAATCAATCAAGAAATTCATGCTTCATGCTCGACATATCCAAGTAAAACAATATTAAATTTCCTACAATTTTCATGATATGATTCCTAATTAACTATGTGTTTTTCTACCCATAGATTAAAGAGGAGAGCATAGTTACCTGGATTCGCTATTAAAATTCCAAGGGAAAATGATGGCTCACTGTTTTTGAGAAGAGGAAGAAGGGGAAGAGAGAAAATGTATTTTAGGGTTTAGGAACAATTGCAAAAATAGGACTAACTAAATGATAATGGTCCTATTTATAGAAGAGAGGAAGGAAAAGAAATAAAAAAAAAAACAAACCCTAATGCTACTAATGAAGCTGCCGTGAAGAAGGAGAAAGAATAGGGAGGTGGAGTGGACTTAGTTAGGTATGACTAGGCTAGGTTGAATTAGTTTAGGGCTTTAAAAACTAATTTAATTAAATCAAATAATTAATTAACCAATTTAAATAAATAAAAAAACAATACTTGGCCCAAATAAAAAGAGGGGAGCCGGCCAAGTAGAAAAAGAAAGAAAAATTGGGTCTTTGGCCCAATTTGGAAATAAGAATAGGAAATACAAATTAAACAGTCCAAAATATAATGGGCCTTTTTGGACTAGAATTAAATAAATATAATTAATAACCGCGAAATTTTCTGGCCCAAAATTCCGGGTCGTTACACGAATCATAAAAGTCTCAAGTACATCTTCACTCCGAACGACCTCTTTATGAGGCAGCGACGATGGCTTGAGCTTATTAAAGACTTCGACCTGACGCTTAATTAATTATTGCGAAGGCAAGGCGAACTTAGTCGTTGACGCACTAAGTCGCAAGCATCGATTGAGCTTCAGTAGAAGTCGTATTTCCGTCAGAGTTCGTCTGACTTCTTTGAATGCCGAGCCGCCGGAGTTCTGTGGTGAGCAGTCTCCTTTGCTTTAAAATTTCGGGACGAAATTTCTTTAAGGAGGGGAGATTGTAACGCCCCAGATTTTTGGGCTATTTTCTTGTTTATTTTGTTTGTAATTATTTTAATTCTGTGTATAGTCTAAATTTATTTGGACTATTTATTGATTGATTATGATTATTTTATTATGTGATTTATTTGTTTTATTTTATTTTATTTTATTTTATTTTATTTTGATTAATTAGAATTTTATTATAATTTTCTAGTTAATTATTTGAGTTTTGGGCCAAGTGCGAATTTAATCATGATTAGTCATGATTTAGTGCAAATGGCCCAAGTGATCGTTTGGCCCATTTTATTAAGCCCAACCGGCTCCCTTATGATAGGTGGATTGGTTTTGCCACTTGCCTTGCATTCACACCTTAACTAACTTCTATAAATAGAAGACTTAGCAAGGCTTTGTGATCATTTTGTTCATTTAATCACCCTTGCCACAATCAAAAGCCAAACACTTTTCTCTCCATCCTTGCCCTTAATTCCATGCCATTTTAGCCTTCCAAACACCCATCATTTGTTCATCTTCATTTCAAACCCAAACTTAAAGATTCAACATCCATTGATCTTTAAGTGACTAATTTCACAAGTAGCCTTCATTGCCTTGTTCAAGACTTGGGATTTTGGGTTTGGTTTCGGGTCTTGGTTCGTGTGGTTTTAGAATGTGGTTCATGTGGTGGTGCCTTGTGAGGGTCGTGCACAGGTGGTGGTTCAGGGTCCGGCCGTGCGGTGGTGTCGTGCAGTGAAGCCGTGCTCGTGTTAGAGACCGTGTGGATATGCTTGATTGCTAGGGCTGTGTACTTCTTTTTGGGCAGCGAGTTTTTAAGGGTTTTGTGTTTAATCTTCGATAAGGTAACATACTATCTTATCCTAGTTTATATACTTTGATTTATAGGGTAGATTAGATGACTAAGTTAGACCGAAAATTGATGTTTGGTACCCTATATATGTCCATGCGTGAATATGGGCTGATTTGGGTGATTGTTTTGTAATGATTTTGCCATGATTATATGTATTTTATGATTGATTATATTAATTCCATGTATGATGTTGATCATGTTCAAGTTTTGTAAAGTTTTGATGTTTGTAAGTTGATGAAAAAGTTATTATAGTTTGTCATGAATATGCGTGTATGTTGATGATAATTATGAGGTTCAGTTCTTGAATCTTGATTGAGTTCTTTATGATTCTTTATGAGTTCTTTATAATTCTTTATGAGTTCTTTATGATTCTTTATGTGTTCTTTATGATTCTTTATGAGTTATTTATGATTCTTTATGAGTTCTTTATGGATCTTAACACTACAAAAAAAAGAGCTTTTAGCTACGGAAAATTATAGACGGATTCTGTCCGTCTCTAAATTAGAGACGGAAATTTCAAATCCGTAGCTAAATTTATAGAGTGAAAATTTAGAGACGGATTTTTAAAATCCGTCTCTAAATTAGCTACGAATTTTAAAATCCGTCTCTAAATTAGCTACGGATTTACAAATCCGTCTCTAAATTTAGCTACGGATTTAAAAATCCGTAGCTAAATTTAGCTACAGATTTAAAAATCAGTCTCTAAATTTTTAGAGTAAAAAATTTAGAGACGGATTTTTAAAGTTCGTCTCTAAATTTAGCTACGGATTTTAAAATCCGTAGCTAAATTTAGCTACAGATTTAAAAATCAGTCTCTAAATTTTTAGAGTAAAAAATTTAGCTACGGATTTTAGATTTCGTCTCTAATATTTCGTTCATTTATTAACAATTCTATACATATAAGATTGAAAAATAAAACTTGGTACAATTGGTAAGAGTGTCATCCCGTGACTTTGAGGTCACAGTTTCGATTCCTACCAACTATGATTCGTGAGACTTATAGAAATTTAATAGAATGGTCACGGGTTCAATTCCTCCTAAGTGATGTATCACAACATGGTCCGTCACTAAAAGCTCTCTTTTTTGTAGTGTAATTATGTTATGATGAGTCTAGGATTCTCTTATCATGATTATGTAGTCTTAAGAGTAGATTATATAGTCTTGGTTAAAGAAAGTAAAGATAAGTTTAAAAGAAAGTTAAAAGAGGTTCAAAGAAAGTTAAAGAAACTTAAGTTAAAGAATGATTAAGATTGATTAAAGAAGTAGCTAGTAATGTTTATGGTTAGACTCAAGAAAAGGCAAAGAAAAGGCAATCTTGAGGATAACTTCGTTTGTTTACATGTTAGTCTTAAGTCAAGGCGTAAGATGCAACTTAAGATTAACTAAGAATGTAAATGAAAGATAAAAGATTACAGATTAATGATTAAAGATTAGCTTGATTTTACTATTAGACGCCTAACCTTAGAGTAAGATTCTAAGGCTTGGGTTAAGACGCTGCCCCTATCCTGTCCGCGGTACTGGGATAGTTGGTGATCTTACTATGTCGTCTTCGGATATGGATTTCCAGTAAGATTGGTTTCATGGGGTTGGGAGTAAGATTCTCAATCCTGGCATAGTAGAAAGTTCGTTCGCGTAAAATGCGTTCGTACGTGCATAGTCCGATCTGATATGTAAATGATTGCGCCAAAGATTAAGTAAAGATAAGTTTAAAGTCGAGTATTGGGAGTTAGTCGGGTTTTGGATAGTATCGTTGAATGTCGTTATTATTAGCGTTATTGTTGTTGGTTATTGTTGATTTGATATGTTGTTGTTCATGATCGTATGTTGTATGTCTGGTTTGGTTGTTTGATGTATTCTATGGTCATGTGTATCCACGTTAGGGTGGGACAGCTATGTTACTCGCCACTGACTGTGGATTGTTGTTAATTTTTCAGGTAACTCTGATGATGTCGGTGTTGCTTAGCTTTGGGTTGGGCGAGTGCCGATGTTCTTTTCGTTGGTTTAGATTGTATTTTGTTTCTAGTTTTAGACTTGTTAATTATAGTTTATATTCTAACTCTGATCGTGTTTGGAGTTACTTGTTAGTATTGATTACTTTTGGGTTTAGTATTGTACAAACTTGTGGGTGTTGTACTTTTGGGTTATAGTAGTAATATTTCGAGGTTTTGTTTTAAATTTTAAGTATGTTAGTATGTTAGAACTAACTATTCGACTCGTCGGTTTCTTCCGCGCCGGTTTAAGCGAGTCAGGTCGTCACAACCACCACCAAAAACCATAGCCACCGTCTACAGCCCTCCTCCTCCTCCCCCCACCATGACCCCCTCCCAAACCAAAATCCGACCACCACCGTCCACAGCCCCCACCACGACCCTCTCCCAGACAAATTAAAAATCCGACCACCACAACCCCCTCCCAAACCACAAACCCCAACACATCACCAATCGCCATTAGAACCGAAACCCACCACAAACCCCCACCACCAGCACTCCAATCGAACCCTCATCACCACCACCAAACCACCACCTTCGAACCCCCATCGAACCTTACCCCAGTCAAGCCACCCCATCGACCACCCCCAAACGAACCACCATTTCAAATCCAGCTATCTCACCCCTTAAAACCACTTTGAACCCCTAATCAAACCTCCCCAGCCAAATATCAAACAACCTAACCAACACTGAACCAAAAATCAAACCACCTTGCAAAAACATCGGATCCCCTATTCGAACCCGGAACCCACCATCTCTACAAACACCCTCCACACAATCCCCTAATTTGGTAGTGATGACGAAGATCAGATTTGGAGGAGATGATGATTTCCGGCGGTGATGACAGTAGGGTGGAGGTGAGGGTGGCTGGTGGTCATTGAACGTGAGGAAAGAGAATGGAGGTTGTGGGTTATGTTGGGTTAGGAATGAAGCAATAGATGAGAGGAGAGAGAATCAAACGAAGAGGGAGAGAGAATCAAGTGAAGAGAGAGAGAAAATTAGAGACTAAAGGGGAAAAATCAACCGGTATAACTGGTTTCAGGTAAAATGACTTAGTTTTAATATTAATTAATGATAGAAAGGTTGACTTATTTTAGAATTTTCAAAAGGTTTACTTATTATTGGCAGACGGAGTAAAGGTTAACTTATTTTTGGCAAATTTTCCTATATATTAATATTATGTGTAAATAAATAATAAAAAAAATTTTACATATCACATAATAAAAGGTTAAAAAATTCTAAAATATTGAACAAAATGAAGAAAAAATTAAGAAAAAAAGTAAAGAAGAGAAGAGCATAACTTATTCGTGAACAGTTGAATAAAGGCTTGGGCAAAAATCGGCATGATTTAGGCTCGGCTTGACAATTTTCGAGTTGGATCGGCTCGATCTTGAAAAAACAAAAATGATCACCAACAATTTTATTAGAGGCAGGGTGCTATATATATTGCTATTGCCTATATATTGTATTATTTTGCTAAAAAGCCCACATAATGTCACAAATTAAAGGTCAATGGTATGATGTGAAGGACTATAAAATAATACAATACTCCATAGATGCCACTAGTAGGAGTTAAAAACGACATTAGCACTGGCTATCAATTAGTATTAAGCTTCAGCAAAAACTTATTTGGCAGAAGCTAGCTAGCTAGCAGCGCTGCAAACAAAATAGTCAGTCTCTGTTTTAAAAATGTGGAAGAAGGAGCTGTTTAATCGAGTTTTCCGGTATATAAACCAACTGGACCTGATTCGATTTTTCTCTTCAAGACCACGTGCTGATGGGGGTTTCTTTCAAGAGAGTGACATTGGTAGCGCTAGTTTCTGTAAGTTTTTTCATTTCTGTTTTCTTTTTACCGTCTTTTATACAAACAAACCCTTCTACAAACAAACCCTTGTACGTATTATATTTGCTCCCTCAATTGGAAAAAACAAACAGAAGAAGATAAATGGACCATAAAAACACTAGAAGAAGTATAGATTGAATATTCAGCCATTTACAGATGAAGAATAGATGATGCATTGACGCATCTTGATAAAAAAAAATAAAACAAAAAAATTACTGTATTCTGTTCTTATTTGGCAAATCCACTGCAAAAAAAAAAAATAAAAAATAAGTAAAATCCTAATTACACCATCCGTTTCAAAATAATTGCTCCACTCTCATTTTTCATCCGTCCTAACCAAAATCCCACCCTAAACCCTTATGGTATATGGAGCATTTTTTTTTTTTGGGACGGAAGGGGTAGTTACAAAAAAAATTAATTTTCTCTAACGACCCGTTTGGTTGTTGGTAATAAATTGTGGTAATAGTGATTAATTTAAAGTGTAATTTTGTTAGGGAAGACCCTTATAATCCCCATGGAAAACATATTTTCATTCCGAAACTTGACTCTTCTTCTTATTTTTAATACCGTTCTTTAGAGGATGATATTAGATGAGAATGGATATTTGTAAAAGAAATTAGATAAATTGGAATTAAACTAGCACGGCGACAATGAGAATGAATTTTGTTTTTCTTTCCAAATTTAGTTATAAATTCATTCCCATTACCATCATATATAACCGACTACCAAAGGGGCCGTAAACGAGCATAATTGTCTATATATACCTTGATTAGAGCAACAATTAAACAAATGCAACTTTTGCACTATTAGAAAATATGTTAATTATGCCTGGCATTCCCGTCACAAAAATTTGACCCCGTAGTAGAAAAAGAGGGTCGAAAATGATTTTTCTCGTCGCAAAAATTTGACCCCGTAAAAAGAGGGTCAAAAATGAATTTTCTCGTCGTAAAAATATGATCCCATCATAGAAAAGGGATATCGCAAATGAGCTTCCCTTGCAATTCTGCCGTAAATGAGTCAATTTTAATAGAGTTTGGGTTAGGCATTAGGTGAATTTTAGCGACGGACTCAAAAATCGTCATAAAAGATCTACATTTGCAACAAGATTTAGACCTGTCATTATTGAGTACTCGTCGTTAATAGGTTAATTTTTTTCATCAGTTTTGCCATATAAAACTATAACTTTTAATATAAAGCTTAACTAGTTTTTCAAATATAAAGTTAAAGTTTTTTAGTTAAAAATTATTCGTATATCATATCGTCTTACAAATGAAATTGTATGATTAAGATGGATTTGATGAAAAATTACCTCTCAAAATTTTTGAGACTAAATAAATAATTTTAATTTGTCTTAAAAATGATACTTTAATACTAAGTTAAGCATTAAATTTCGTCTCTTATTTTTCTTAAGAAGATAAAATTTTCCTTACACATCTCAAATTTAAAATTTGATGGAGTATCTAATTTAATATCACTATAAATTTGTAGTAGAAACATAGCTCAAACTTTTGATACTTATATGAAACATGTCATAAACTATATGAGTATTCCGTATTCGAATAGGTGCGGAAAATAACTTAATCTTTAATATTAGGAAAATGCTATATGCAGCCCTTAGGGCTGCATATAAGCATTAATTACATTACCTAATATGGAAATAAGTTGTGAATTTATGTGAAAATTACACATTGATCAATATAATAAATGCATAATTAATGTTCTTTATTTTCTTTTTTAGCTTTTTATATGCAGCCCTTAGGGCTGCATATAGCATAACCCTTAATATTAAAGTACATATTAGCATTTTTCCATGCATGTAAAAAATATGTTTATGTCAACCCTAAAGTTTGCGACATTATTCACACCCCAATAACTTTCGTATTATTGTCTTTATCTCACCCAATAATTACTTCTAGTCTACCCAACTTTGTCTTTTTAATTTAGATAAGTTGTATGAATAATTAGCTAAAAATGAAAACATTAGCTAAAAACAAGCATTACCTACACGAAAAAATGTATGATTTTTACATGCATTTCAAAATCTATACCCATTTAGTTAATATATTAAATTTATACTCATTAGTAACTCCTAGACTTATAAGCTAGTTTAGTCTCTCCTCATCTTCCGATGTGGGACGCTTACTAGTGCACTATATGAGGTTCAACACTGTACTCCCCCTCACTAGTGAGTGTCCTTAGAATTTTGAGCTAACTGGAAAGACAAATTAGAACTAATCCTCTTAGAGGCTGGACATCCTGTTGAGGCAAACCCTTTCCAGTCGCTTAATAAGACCCAGTTTCCTCAGTCAAATTAAAAGAAAAAAAATGTCGTATAATAATTATCCAATAATAATTGATACCACTCCATCATTTTACCACCCGCCCCCCTTTTTAAAGAAACTCTACGTCTCGATTATTAGCCTTCAACCATTAAGAACTCTTAATTATGGTGGTCAAAGTTTTTCAAAAACTGATTGGTAGCCATTAACATTTTAAAATACTCAATTTGTTGTCTGTCTACGTACCATGATAGAGAAGCAGTAGCCAGCAGCAGTCCACCATCATAGAGTAGCCGTTGATAAGGTAGATTAATACAGTCTGTCGTTAACAACACATGTAAAATGCAAAGAGATTCCCGGTAAAGTCAATGTCGATAAGTCTATGGGAATATTTTAGACTACCAGATCGATCCAAACCTGTCCAAAAAATAAAGATATTAATATTAATATAAATAAATAAATAACAACAACAGCAAAACACTTTTCTTTGTCCTTTCCAAAAAAAAAATCAACAATAATAATGTTTAATTATTAGTGATGTGTTGATGGCAATGAATTGAGTCAAGTTTTAACTTGTTCGAGCTAAGCTGAACTAATTTAATATTAATTGAGCCCGAGATGAGCTCGACTATATATAAACAAGTTTTCAAAACTTTGTCCAAGCTTGGCTCGCTAAATTTTTTCATGTTCAAGCTTGACTCAAGCTTGCTCGTTTACATATTTGAGCTTGAGCTCGAGCTGAGATTCAAACGAGCATATATTTAAAGTAAATGAGCTTTGCATTTTTTATTTTATTAAGGGAATTTATATCTGGTACCACTTTTCAATTGGCTTTTCTAAGTGGTACCACTTTTTTAAGTTTCTTCCATCTGGTACCACTTATTAATATCACTAATCTATACCATGACACTTCCGTTAATCAAACGTTAATTTGTTATTTGTTTCATTAATTTGTACAAATCGAAGCGAATCGTAAACGCAAATTATAGTTAATCGGATCTTTTTTGCAAATTTCAACCTCGAATCGGGCCCCATAAGGCTAAATATGACCGCAAATTAGGGTCCTACATTACGGGTCATTTTAAGCCTTATGAGGTCCGATTTGAAGTCAAAATTTGCATAAAAACGATTCGATTAACCCTATTTTGCGTTTACAATTCGCCTCGATTTGCACAAATTAACGCAATAAATAACAAATTAACGTTTGATTAACGGAAGTGTCACGGTATAGATTAGTGATATTAATAAGTGGTACCACATGGAAGAAACATAAAAAAGTGGTACCACTTAGAAAAGTCAATTGAAAAGTGGTACAAAATAGAAAATCCCTTTTATTAATTTCTAATTTGAACCTTTGATCAAGCCTAATTAAAGGAAGAAAGTTTTAGTGGTTAATATAGACAAAAATTGAATCAACAAAGATAAAAGTGTATCAATTGGCAAAGTTATGAGCTCCACAAACAGGTTTTGTTATTTGTCACCGCAAAATAACTAATTATCTTCCAAAGTTTAAATGAAAAGATAATATTGCCCTTGACTTAAAGTATGATTACTTGGACAACGGCGCTGAAAATCACGCTATCCGACCACGAGTCCACGACGACCACCAAACTTAGGGATCATGGTGGTAAAAAAAAAATAGGGGTGTATGGCCGGGTTAGATGCCCCGACCATGTTCCAAGCGTATGGAGCAGACACCCCGCCCACCCAAACCATGGCGAGGCGTCTCACCTAAAAACCCGGCCCATAAATTTTTGTTGACCATCATGATAGTGGTGATGGTCATGGTCTAGTGACATAGTGATTTTCAGGGATGTTGTTCATATAATCTGAATTATTGTAGTGTTGTTTTTGTTTTTAAGTAAAAAAAACAATGTTGTGATTTCATTCAAAACATGGGTGAAAATTAATTAGTAATTTAGGGGGGACATTTAATGTTTGACTATGGCAATGTAATCCAATGATATCCACTAAGACATGTACGTACAGTAATCAGAGGGCGGGCAAGAGGGAGGGCAGAGAAGAAGGTGAGGGATCCAGAAAGTTACTTGGCGCTGTACAAAGCAGTGATAGAAAGAGATTGGTATAAAGCAAGGAGATTCTTAGACGAAGTACCGGAAGCGTTGACGGCGGAGATATCAATAGGTTCGGAAACAGCACTTCACATAGCGGTGGGAACAGGCAAAGACGTGGAGTTTGTGGAGAAATTGATTCGTAGAATGTCTCCGGAAGATTTAACCCACACTGATCAAAATGGGGAGACTGCCCTTTCCGTAGCTGCTGTCGTGGGCAATCTTCAAGCTGCTAAATTATTGGTGAACAAAAATCCTGATTTGCCTAATATTTCAGGCAAATCTGGCTTCCCTATTCATAAGGCTGCCGAGTATGGCCAACTCCCAATGCTTCGCTTTCTCTTGGATGTTACCCGCCCTGATGTCGAGTCTAGCCCCTTTTCTGGCGATTCAGGTGGCACACTTCTTGTTCATGTTATTACCGCTGATTTCTTTGGTGAGTCGTCTTTGGGTTCAACTCTTCTGTCGTACAAATTGTGTCGTTCCACTCATCTTTTAATATTTAGAAATTCAATAAAAATTATTGGGACTTATTAAACGTCGCCCATAAATTACTTAAAATAGCCGACAATTTAAAGTAAAAAGACAATACTGCCCTTTATTTAAAATTACAGCACAACAACATATACAACGATGGCGGACACCACGCAATGACCTCGACCACCACCACCGCCACCACGCCACCACCACCATGGTGGTGGTTAATTTTTTTTAAAAAAAATAAGGGTAGGGGCATTCAGACTGGACGCCCCAACCATGGTAGGGGCGTCCAGATCAGAAGCCCCAACCATGGTAGGGTGTGATCTAGAAGTCCCTACCATGGCAGGGGCGTGTGATCTAGAAGTCCCAACCATGGTAGGGGTGTCTGATCTAGAAGTCCTTACCTTAATTTTTTTTTGAAAAAATTATTTTTTATCAAAAAATTTTAAAACAAAAAAATAAGGGTAGGGGCGTCCAGATTGGACACCCCAACCATGGTTGGGGGCGTCTGATCTGGACGCCCCTACCACTACCCTTATTTTTTTTTAAAAAAATTAACCACCACCACCACCATTGTTGGTGGCGGTGGTGGTCGAGGTCATGGGGTGGTGTCCGACGTCGTTGTATATTTAATCTAAGTTGTTGTGGTGTAATTTTAAAATAAAGGGCAATTTTGTCTTTTTACTTAGTATTATGGGCGATTCAAAGTAATCTGCGGACGACGTTTAGCAACCCACAAATTATTTGATGAGCTAATCAAAATTAGTGGAACACAAATGAAACAATATGTAGGATCGACAGAGGATTTTTTTCCTCGTTTTCTTTTTACTGTCTTTTTGTAACGCTCCTAACGTGGATGCATACATGTTTCTTGATTATTGAAAAACAATAGGCATTGCTCTATATTTGGTTTATCAGTATCCAGAGATGGCCACAATTGAGGTAGAAGGTGTGGGCTCCCCCTTAAATGTGCTAGCTAAAAAGTCTACTGCTTTCCCCAGCGGCGGTGTCACACGTTGGAGACATTATTTATTTAAACCCAGTAAGCATGGTGTTTCTTACTTCTGCAAATAATATATCTATATGCTTCCTAATGACACAACATATCTCATCTTTCTTCATAAAAAGAACCAAGAATAAAATATAATTATCCCTCATGAAAATTTTTGGGCGCACGTGGAAGTTTTTATGGACCCAAATGATTTTTGTGTGATGACTTGTATTTTTGTTGATGGTAATTAATTGATTACAACACTTTTTTCTTGAGATCTCATGTCTCTTATTCATTCTCACGCTAACTTGGTACAACTCTTAGCTTGTTTCTACCCTTCTTGCTATTGTGTGGGAGTTCTCTTAATTTTTACTCTTATTTTGCTCACTTACATATCATGCATCAATCACATATTTATACTTATTGTAGCATATATTCTAGAATTTTCTACACTCGTCTAATACCTAATATTTCTATAAACTTCATCACTTAATCTATACACAAGAATTTTCTAGATTACATATTTATCTAAATTTCTTTATTAAACATCTAGATTTTTCTAGATTAATCTCCAACACTCAATTATGTATCTCTCAAATACAATTATCAATTATATAATGGAGTTTCGTATTTTCTATGTTGTATCCTTGAATTTGAGAAGTTCTACTACAATAGGAGTTTCACAATTATCTCACAAATACAATTATCAATTATATAATCCCCTGTCATTATCTAGAAATTAAAAACCGTGTTAATTTTCACATTAAACCCTAAAACTGTGACAATAACCACCTCCAAAACAAAATATCACAACAAACAACAACCTTTAAACATTAAAACAATCATGATAACCTTATTTTATTTTTTTGGAAAACTTTTACGTGGTTTAAGGATTAAAGATGGTAGTTGTTGTAATTTTGGGTTTTGGATCGAGTGGTTGATGTGCTTGTTTTGTGGTTTGGGAATGGTGGTTTTGTGGTTAACACAAAAGCTGATAGAGTATATAACATATTCTTGGGCCTTAACTATTAGTTTAAGCTTTTGGTTGAGATGGCCTGGTCCTCTAACATGGTATCAGAGCTATTAGTTAAGCTATTAGTTAAGGCCCAAGAATATGTTATATACTCTATCAAAAGCTAACATGATTTGTAATGTAAAGATAATGACAGAGCTGAGGCATTATATATATAATTACTGTTTACTGATTGTTTTATTGCACTTGGTGGAACCATGGGAACTTCTGAAATGGAATGCTACAACATGGAAAACTTGAAATCGCAGGGGCAGTAATGAGAGATAAATATTAAAAAAAATAAATAAATAAAATTAGTCTAATTTTATTTAATTTAATATACTTGTTGCAATAATAATGTTGCCTAGTAAAGTTATTATGAATGGAAACTAAGCACATTATTAATTATATTAATTAATCATATATATGTTGATATGGCAGTAAAAACATTAAGACTGAGGAAAATGGAAGATGAAGCGCTTGCACTAGTGAAAAGCTTGTGCACGGAGATATTAGAGTTTGATGATACCAAGGCTTTCTCATTATTTCAACAACCAATATTGACAGCCGCAAGGCTAGGAACTCAGGAGATAATAGAAGAGATTGTAAAGGCATTTCCCCCAGCAATTTGGGCTTCAGATGAGGAGAATCACAACGTATTTCAATTAGCTGTTTTACATCGGCGACAAAATGTATTCAATCTTATATACCAAATGAGTGATTACAGGCATCTAATCACAAGACATGTAGATCATCCACACGACAACAACATACTACATTTAGCTGGCAAGTTACCATCTCCAGACCGGCTTAACATCGTCTCTGGCGCAGCCTTACAAGTTCAATTAGAGTTGCATTGGTTTCAGAATGTGAAGAAGCTGGTTCAACCTGCACAAAAAGAGGCTATAAACAAAGATGGAAAAACCCCTTGGATGGTTTTCAAGGAGTCACATCAACAGTTGATGAAAGACGGAGAAGAGTGGATGAAAACTACAGCACAATCATGCACGGTTGCAACGACTTTGATTTCAACCGTAGCATTCAATGCAGGAATTCGTGTTCCTGGAGGTGTCGACAATGAAACCGGGCTACCATTTAACCAGATAGCCTATGGTGTATTTGCTGTCGCAGACGCAATCTCCCTTTTTTCTGCTGTGATTTCCTTCTTAATGTTTTTGACAATCCTAACGTCACGTTACTCAGAAGATGACTTTGTCATTGCTCTACCTGCTGGGTTGGCTGCTGGATTGGGGATGCTTTTCGTTTCCTTAACAAGCATGATGATAGCCTTCAGCTCTGCTATTTACCTTGTTTCCGGTCATAAGAGGGTTATCACTGTCATTGTTGTATTTTCCGTGCTTGTTCTGCTAGTGGTTCTATATGTTCTGTTGCCTTTACTTCGCCAAATTATTTTCAAGCCCAAGTTGATTGGCCCCGGCATTTTCCCCAACCGGAATCCCCGTATTCTTCACTGACTATATGGTTAAAACATCTGATCTGTACTATCTACTGTAGTGTGGTTGTGCTGTACAAAAATTTCCCCTGTTTCTTTTTCTTTTTTTTATGTCGTTTCTTTCTATCTCTCTTTATCACTTACTTTTATCTCTATCTGTCCTTTTCTGAACTCAAAATTAAAATTGCATATTAGTTCTTGCATGCAAGTTTGTTACATATAATAATAACAGAGAGTATATATATTATAAGTAGATTAGCATCCCGCGCAACATAGGCAAAAATATTGTAGATTGATATTTTTAATTTTTTTTAAAAACACTTTTCTATTTCTATTGAATGAAATGTATGAATAAAAGAAAAAAAAAATTAATGACAATATAATAAAATTATTTAGAGCTGATTGTTTGAATAGATATAAGAAAAAATAAAGTAAAAAAAAAAAAAGTGTAGTGAAGAAATAATAATACCATTAATTACTATTTTCAAGAGGAAAAATTGTAAAAAATAAGTCAACTTTTAGCCAGTCTTCTCAAAATAAGTCAATATTTTTATTAACTCAAAATAAGTCAACCTATTATACATATATCCGCTCAAATTAAGTTTTTTGTATAATTTATCGGTGGAAAACGCTAACAATTTCAATGAAATATCAAAGCGGTGCATTAATATATATATTATTATTTATATGATTTTTCATTGAAAATGTTAATTTAATTAGCAAGTAAATAGTGAAAAAACTTAATTTGAGAAGACATGTATATTAGGTTGACTTATTTTGAGTTAATCAAAAGGTTAACTTAATTTGAGAAGACCGGCTAAAGGTTGACTTATTTTTTTACAAATTTTCCTTTTCAAGACTTGCATTTAATGTAAAATAATAGTAAAAGTTTTTCCAAAAAAAAAATGTTGTAGTTTTTTGGTTTGAAAAAATTTATTGAGAGTATCACATGTGGCATTGATAATATCAATAGTGGTCTATTTTATTAATTAGTTATAGATTATAGATTGATATAATATCAGCAGTGTGTGTATTTCTCGTTGTATTTACGTATTCTTATGCAAGGGTCTACTGATTTAAAACTTCAAGCCTTTAGTGATGCAGATTAGGCTGCCTGTGCTGATTCCAGAAGATCAATCACAGGTTATGTCATAATGTTAGGCAACTCCCCAATAACATGGAAATCCAAGAAGCAAAATACAGTCTCAAGGTCTTCAGTAGAATCTGAGTATAGAGCAATAGCAAGGGCAGCTTCTGAAGTAACTTGGCTAGCCAGGTTGTTGGAGGAATTGGGGGTCATGGATCTCAAACCAATTACTCTACATTGTGATAACCAATCTGCCCTCCATATAGCTAAATGTGTTTCATGAGAGAACCAAACACATTGAAATAGATTGTCATTTCACTCGAGACATCAATTAAGGTTCTAGAAGGGCTTATTCAATTGTCCTACCTTCCTACTTAGTCACAAATAGCTGATGTATTCACAAAAGTATTGCCTTCTCCAAAGTTTAATGTACTTCTTAACAAGTTGGGAATGCATCCATCCCCAACTTGAAGGGGTATTAGTAATAATACAAGTAATAATAATTGTATTAAGTTAGTTACATTTCTTGTATTATACAATATTAGTTAGTTAGAAGATAGGTTATAAATATAACCATTCTGTTGGTAGTTGTACTTACTTTACTGTTCATTTTCTCAATTCAATAATAACAATTCTTTCTTCTTGTTTAGCTCTCTCTCTAATAACAGAAGTATTAAAGTGAAACATAGTATTGTGTCATTAGACTCATCACAACGCCCCATAGAATTGACTTAATGATTAAATAAGTGAGAGGGGAGAAATCATCATTTATCAGTGGTGATGGAGGCAGCAGTATTAGTGCCATTAGTGGTGTCTGTTGCTTCCGAAAATGTTAAAACCATGATTGAAGAGTACCGTGGCTCTTTAACAGCGATTGTGGAGGCTGAAGCAACAGCTCTGGGAACAGCCCTGAATAGCCTGAAGGATATCTTCGACAAACACGAAATAGATAGGAGGCAAGAACTGGTAAACAACGAGCAGTTTCGTGAGTGGCGGGAAGAGGTGAGAAGGTTTGTTTACGACATGGACGACATGGTGGATAGCTTGGTGTTAACCACACCACCGTTGAAATTTACCAGCAGCCTGAAACTCCTAGCCAGCTCCCGCAGTAACTTAAGAAAGTTCCGGCGGCTCAAAGATCGAGTAACACACATCGTCAAACAACTAACAGACATCGGGGTCAAACGGTACGATGAAGGGCCTTCCAATATTAATAATTATAATAATTATTATAATAATAATTTGGGTGGTGATCATGATGGCCATGTCAGCCATGAGCCCGCGGTCTGGGTTGGCCATCCCCCAGAACACGACAGCAGCAGCTTTGTGGTGGGCATTAAGGCGGATGTGGAGAAGCTGGTTAAGATGGTATTAGCCAAGGAATCTCCTAATGATGTGGTGGTCATTGGAGGCATCGGTGGTTCTGGCAAAACCACCCTTGCTAACAAAGTGTACTGCCACCAACACGTGAAGACTGGATTCGAGCACCATGTTTGGGTCTCGTTCCCTCAAGAATGGAACGACTCTTTCCTGGACTCGCTCCTATCCAAAATCCTAAAACGACTAGTCCTTGTGGAAGACGAGGTTAGCTATGGTGGTCAGAAACTCAGGGAAGAGTTCCAAAATCTGCTGCTGAATAACAAGTGTTTGGTGGTGCTGGACAACGTGTGGAACTGGAAACTCCTCCAGGAAAAGTTCCTGGACCAAGTACTACTAGTCCAGGAACCCACCACCACCACGACCACGAAGACGAAGTCCAAGATAGTGATCACTAGTCGGCGGTGTCTGCAGTGGCAGGATACAAGGCTGACATGGGGATACCACGAGACCAAATTGCTGAGCAACGAAGACAGCTGGGAGCTTTTCAACAAGATGTCCTTGAGTAGAAGAGGAGGGAGACAACTAGCAAGGGAATACCAGGGATTGGCGATGGAAATGCTGGGAAAGTGCAAAGGTCTGCCCTTAGCCATAGAGGCTCTAGGAAGGCTCCTTAAAAACAAGGACACCCTTGAGGAATGGGAAAGGGTTCGTTCTCAGCTCAAGGGAGAAGACAGTTCCTATCTTTACGGACCTGTCACTGATATTTTAGCCTTGAGCTATTACGACCTCCCCCACTACCTGAAGCCGTATTTTCTCTACTCCGGACTTTTGGGAGAAGAGTCCATCTCTGCAGGAAGCTTAAAGAGGTTGTGGATTGCCGAAGGATTTATCAAGCCCCACATGAATAATAATAATAATAATAATAATAATAATAATAATAATAATGAAACCGTTGAAGACGCAGCCAAACGCATCCTCCAAGAACTTGTCCACCACACTATGGTTCAGGTTGTCACCTATACCTACACCCGCAAAGTCAGAACCATCCAGGTTCATAATCTTATGAGAGATGTCTGTATCAGGATTGCCCAGGAGTTGGACTTTCTCACTCTTTGTTCTTCACCGTCTCATCAACCTATCTCTCGTCGAGCTGCTATTGATCTTAGGTATCTACTTTTATTATTTCATTCAATTCATACGCAATCCTCCTCCTTCGTCTTTTCTTTTACTTGCTTGTTACATTATCTTTTAATTTATTAATCCAATATTATGCGCGATGATTTTACTATTGTACGTCTACTACAGATAGACTTCCAAAAACATTTTTCATTCATCTAATATGAACCACACGTTATTATGCCACATTTGATTGAACTATTTCACTTTAACTTCTCTGTATGTTTGAAGTTTTAGATTCTTTCCCTTTTCATTATTTTTACTCTTCTTATTTTTATATTCTTTTACATAATTTGGAAATTTAATTTGTATTTCAAAAATTAAATTTGAATTATTTTGTATAATTTATAATTTTGAAATTTGATTTTGACTTTTTTAATTATATTTTTTTTATATTTTTTTATGTTTATAATTTAAAAATATGAATTTTGAAATTAAAAAAAAAGCTTAATTATTCAAAAAAAAAAACTGGAACTTATAATTTTTTAAATAATACTTTTTTCCAATTTGTCGAATAATTAATTTTTTTCATATTTTAAATTTCTGAATATAATTAATAAAATCTAAAAAGTATAAATTTTGAAAATTTAAAATTTGTTTTAAGCTTGAAAATTAAAATTAAAATTTGTCTTATATATATATCTTATAATGCGATTTGATGATGCATGTATTCCATATATATGAAAGCACCTTCAAATGTATATTTCCAATGAGATGACATGTAAATTTGGTTTATCTTACAAATGGTAGTTGACAACTAACAATACCCATAATAATTTCTCAATGCCTGGCATGTAGTGTTAAGCAGCACTTGAGCATCTTCTTTGATCAAATAAGCTAAATTATTGGTAGTATGGTAATGGTATTACATAATTAGTTAATTTCATTTTCTAATAGATTTAAAATCAATGCATGAATTGACAACCATTACCATGAATTGATCAAAAGGCCAGGCATTTTTTAATGAACCAGGAAACTTCTGCGAAGTAGTGTTATTATTGAAAACCAACCTGACAAGTAAACAACTAACTGTTTGCGAGTTCTGAGTCTTCTGAAATATTTATAGGCTTTTAAAATCCAACTGGTGTTATTCAATGGCAAGTGTTTTGGTTAGACATCAATTACTAATTAGATTACTAAAATCTTGTGGAAGTAGATAGGCCATGTTCGTCACTTATAAGGTTTGACCCCGGTATAAAGTATTCCCTCTATCCAATTGGAGGCATTAATCACCACATCACATATTAATATTGATTTGAAAATTACAATTTTAAATTTTAAATTGTAGTAGTTTTCAATAACCTATATATTATTAAAAATTAAAATGAGTGTTGTTAAATGCTACCAGCGTTTTATTTACTAACTAGATAATGCCGTGCAATGCACTGTTTTTTTTTATTTTTTATAATTTACTAAAATATGATAATAATTTTTATTTTATTTTTTTTTTTTTTTGAACGATAAAATATGATAATAATGAAAGTGCACAAGTTGTCTCATGTATAAAACAATGATTTGAAGCCCATAACATATTTATAATAAGCTAAAGAGAGAAATTATTACATAAAATTAAGGTGTTACTGTATAGGGGTGAGCAAAAAAACCGGGTACCCGGTTTTAGACCTGGACCTGGTCTGGAACTGGTGGGTCCGAACACAGAACCGCTGTAACTGGGTCTGGTCCTGGGTCCGGTCCTGGGTCCAAAGAAGAGGACCCGGTTGAAGACGGTTCCGGGTCTGGGTAGTAAAATTGGGGACCCGGTACCCAGTGGGTACCCGGTGGAACCGGGTCTCGAACTAGGTACTCATTGTGTAGGACCGTATTTAACTTATTTTTGTGTAATTTCTTAACCCATAAAAAGCTCAACTAATTATTCAATTGAAATTGTTTGTCGTAATTAGTAAAGTATACTACATTATTTTTTTAAATTACACGAATCGGGTACCCTGTCCCAACCGCAGTTGGCAAAGTAGTGTTATATTATTTTACAAATTGCACGAATTGGGTACCCAGTCCCGGACCCGGTCCCGCAAGTTCCAAGGCTGGGTCCAAAAATAGACCGGGTTGAGTTGGGTCCGGGTCTGGTTCCAAATTCTAGGACCTGCTTGTAACTGGGTCCGGGTCCGGGTAACCCAAAATAGACCGGGCACCCGGTCCCGCTCACCCCTATTACTGTATTATTGACCAATCAAAAATTAATATTAGTCGATCACCCCTCAAATAAAAGTAGTTTTGAGGCTTTTATTTCCACCCTAATTAGCCCAAAAAATAATCAGATTTTTTATTTGTAATTGTATAATCAAATAATTGAAAATTCTTGTAGACATATACATAAGCTATAATAACGAAATTGTTGCATATTATTAGTGTAGTGAATGATTCAACATTAGAGATCGAAATCAATTAAAAAAATGGTATATATATATATATATAAGGAGACTGAAATCAGTTAGTCCCATGTATTAAACGATTTAAATAATTTTTCTTGTAATTATCAATTGTGTGGAAAAACATGTACTTCTAATTTCATTTTTTTTTACCAAAGTATTACTTCTTTTTTTACAGAGCCGCCTCGAAAATTTTAGGGGCCTGTTCTAAAAATTAAAATTAGGCTCTTATGTTACTAAAATTAATATATTATATAATAATATACAATTTTAATAAACAAATATACTAAAACTTATAATTTTTTTAAGAAAATAATTTGAAAGAAATAAACATTTTAATAAGATCGAAAACTGGAAAAAAAAGAATAAGAACAGAAATGTTGTATTTTTGAAAGCCAACTAATTGCGTTAAGTTATTTCTTTTATTTATTTTAATTACTAACAAACTCAAAATGGTTAAAAAATTGGATATGAGAAGGTGGATGTTATTAGATAATCATAAAGAAAACAAAAAAAAAATTGCATTGAAAAAGATGAAAGCTAGAAAGTAGAAATTAATAAGGAGGGAGGAATGAAAATTTGAGAATTGGGAGGGGAAAACTTTTTTTTAGTGGCAACAAATTTGGTAGATATAAAGATTAACACTCACCCAAGCATATAAACGCGTGCAACTAGAAAAAGAAGCAATGAAAACGGAAGATGAAGCGGCGATGGTGGCGACGGCGACAACCACCGGACGCATGAGATTTACGCCCATACCTAGGGTGAGACATATGGAATAGGCGCTCTCTCTTAGGCACAGACTCATGCATATATATTCTATGAGCCTACACCTAGGGGAGGACGCATAAAACCATGCCCCTTCCACCTAGGGGAAAGCGTATACGTACACCGTGTATGCCCTAAACTAGTCAAGTTTCATTTCCCATGCGCCCTGGCCTAAGTCATGTCAGAGTATTTTTTCATCAAGTGGTACATCAAGTGATGTTGACTCGACGCTGGAGGTGTCAATGGATGCTCTGTCATTGCTGGTGACCTGGCCATTGTCGTTTTGATAGCCTACCATTTTAGTTAGAGAGAAACTGTGTTTCTTATAATAGTTAGGGATAGAGTTGAAATGTTGCAGGCATAAGTAAATCAAAGACGGGGTTACGCAGTTCACAAATTATAATATCCTACTAATTAAAAACTTTGGGGTGTTTAGTAGGGTTGGTTAACATGGCGGGTCGGGTCAGGTTCAGTTTCGAAATAAACGGGTTAAAGATCCCTCAATCCAAACCTAGGATGTCTATATTAAACTGGTGAAAAAAACTCAACCCTAACTTAACATTTATATTAAACAGGCTAGTTACTATGAGACAATTAAACTGGTGAACAGTGCGGAAGTCAATTAAACTGAGTAAACTAAAAAAACGGAGGTAGTATATGTACTCTATAATATAGAAGCTATGCTACTATGAGACAAGTATATGTGTCCAAGTGACGGACACGGTAATTTTATATATGAAATTAAAAATTAATAATACTTAGTTGTTTATAATAAAAAATTTAAAAAATTATATTATATATTTAGAAAGTAAGTATTGAGACGAATCAAACGAGATCCTACATGGCTATGTTTTATCTTATTTGTATAAAATCAAAGGGAGTCAAAGTTACAAAGTGAATAGTACCAAAAGTCAAAATGTATCATTTAATTTGTGACAGAGGGAGTAAAAATGAGGAAAAGCAATAAAATGATGAGGTTTTAACTTTATATTATTGTTGATTATATATAAATGCAGCAAAAGTGCAGTAGTCCTTCCAGAAAAGAACTCAAATCTGAGATCTCTGATGTTGTTTGGGAAATCAACAAGTAGTAGGCAGCAAGGAATAGTGGACCTAACCCAGGTGTTTGAGAAGTTCAAGTTACTAAGAGTGCTTGATATCAAAGGAATCAAAACCTACGACGGGGCCATGCCAAAGGAATTAGGCAATTTGATTCACCTTAGATATCTAGGCATACGCTCCACCAACATACAACTCCTCCCCAAGTCACTCGGTAAACTCACCAAGCTACTGACCTTGGATTATTGGGATGTTTATGGGGTTACTGAAACAATAACCTATCCTAATGTCTTCTCCAAGCTTCTCAAGCTGCGGCATCTTTTCCTTCCTAACGACTTGATGACTACCACCCCACCCAACTTGAAGCTCGATACTCTCAAAGAATTACAGACGCTTTGGGGCGTTAAAGGCGGACAATGGATGCTTCAAGAAATGGCAACTTTGAGCACCTCCCTTACTAAGCTATTCATTCACGGAATCTCGAGTGAACAACAGTTAGAGGCGGTTTTTGACAATTGCCCTGCACTAAAGGAAGATGGGCGTCTCTATTCCCTGGTATTGGATTGGTATGGCTTTGAATTCTCCATAGACAAGGTTATCTGCTCCAACGGTGGTCACCTCCGAAAGATGAGGTTGTTGGGAAGAGCACCGGATAAGTCTAAACCAGTAGCGTTTCCGTCTCAGCTTGGGAAACTAGAGCTGCTCTACACTCATCTTACGCATGAACAAACCATGAAATCCCTCGGGAATAACATGCCTCAATTGAAATTCCTCAAGTTAGGCAAGGATTCATTTATGGGGGAGAATTGGGTGGTGGAAGAAAACGCTTTTCCTCGGCTTGAGGATCTTTACCTCTCAGATTTGCCCAACTTAAAAACATGGAAGATGATAATGGTGGAAAAGGGTAGCTCAATGCCATGTTTAAAGAAGTTGTCTATCATCTCTTGTACAAGCCTACAAAAACTGCCGCAAGAACTCAAGTCCATAACAACACTTGAAACCGTTGAGATTCGACGCATGACAACGGCTTTTAATATTAGAGTACGACAACGAGGAGATTGTCACCACATTGTTCAGCACATCCCCAACATCACTATTCTCGACTCTTGCACCCCTTTGTCTTTCTGATCATTATATACTCACCCTTCCTTGCTAACCTAGCTAGCTATATAGTAAGTTTTCTCAGTCACTAACAACCCCAGGCCACCATCAACATATATATATAGCACTTTGTCATACTAATTGATATTATTGGCACACCAAAAACTGCTATCATTTGATACTCGACCACTTTTTCTATGAGTAGGATGAAAAGGGATTGGAGTAGAACTCACTTTTCCTCATTTGAGTAGGAATCAATTTCCCAACTCAAGTAGGATTTTTTATGTTATGAAGGCTTATTACCTTGATATATGATTTGTATTTAATTTGAGTGTGTCAGGATTATTTTGCTTCCAAGGTTTTACTCTTCTACTTGGAGGAGGTTTTACTTGGTTCAAGCCCAAATTTTTGTATGGTTTGTGTGTGTACACGCCTTTTCAGACTACTTTTCACTAAGTTTAGTAATACTTTATCGTGTAAATTTATTTTTATCATAAATCGACTACAATCAAAAGAGAACATAAAAGACAACAATTTTCAAAATTATGCAAAGTATAAACAAATTTCGGGACCATTTATAACTTCCCTAATTAACAATAAAAATTCGTTGTTGGGTGCTAAGATGGTTTTAATTTATAATTTTATAATTATAATTTTTTAAAATTATAATTTAATTTGGTCAATGGAAAAATCGGCCAAAAAACTGTCGCCGCAAAAGTCGGACGAAAAACATTGCCCGAAAAGTTGATCAAAAAACTGTAGCCGGAATATTCGATCGGAAAACCGACGCCAAAAAAGTTGGTCGGAAAAGTTTGCCGAAAAACTCAACTAAAAATATCGACGAAAATGTCGAACAGAAAAATGAATAATAATAATAATAATGATAATAATGATAATAATAATAATAATAATGATGATGATGATGATGATAATAACTAGGGACAAGTGGCAAAGTTGGGCAAAGTTCATTTATTTACAAGTTTGCCATGGTATTTGGCGGCTAAATATATATCGGGTATGGATGAATACTTTCTCGTTTTCTCACAACTCGTCTGCGTCAGTACGTAGCTAAGCTACACCATGGTACGGTGTAGGAATATTTAATTGCCTCCTGGCTAGAGGTGTCAAATTGGGTGTTTGGGTCAGGTTCAGGTCAGGTCAATGTGAGCGGGTCATTGTGGGTGTCATCCCCTTGGGTTGTGGGTCGGTTTCGAGTCGGTCAAGTTTGGGTCGGGACGGGAGCGGGTTGAGATGGTAGTACGTGTAGGTCGAGTTTGATTCGGGTCAGCTTTGGGTCGGGTGTCTTTCAGGTCGGCTTGGATCAGGTCGGCTTGGATTAGGTCGAGTTATATACAAGTTGAAACAGGTTCATTGCGGGTTTGGGTTGCAATGCGTTGGGTTGTTACGGGTTCAGGCTGAATTGGGTCGTGTCACTCATGAGTCGAGTGCATTTGGGTCGGTTCGTTTCCGGATTGGGCCCATTTTTGGAGTCGATTGAATTAACTTGGAAAGGGTATATTCGGGTCGTTCATTTGGTGCGGGTCGGTTTCGGGTCGGGCCAAGGAATTTGGAGCAATGGGCAATGATATGTGAATTCGGGATCGCAAAATTATGCCCGCCCCGAGATTATATACAAAGTCAGTTCTATTCCAATTGGGACAAAAATCAATGCCATATCGACGTCTCATGAATTCGGATTAGGCAATTCTACATTTTTTTTAAAGAAGCAAGTCTACTTAGGATTCATTCGTTTTAGTCTAGGTGAGAAAATTAAGGTCGGGTTATAGGAGCAGGAAAAAAAATCCGTATCCGGTTTCCGGTATTTTAACGCAAAAAAACTGGCTATCCGATTCGGTTTTAAAAACCAAATCGGGTACCTGGTTTGGATTCGGATTTTCGGGAACCGGATTAACTGAGTCGGATCCGGGTCAAAAAATTGCGACCCGAAAAAACCGAGTCGGATCGGGAGTGGATCAAGTTGGGTTTGAATCAGGTCGGCTATGAATCGGGTTGGCTGCGAAACGGGTCAGGTTGAAGCGGGTTTAAATCGGATGTATATAGGTTTGGGTGTTTTTCGGGTTGGGTGCGGTTTGAGTTTGGGTTTTTCGTATACGGGTATGATTCGGGTTTGGGTCAATGTGGGTCGGGTGCAATTTGGGTTAGGGTGTCTTAATTACGGGTTACGTTCAGGTCAGGGGTGTATGTGGATCGGGTCAAGTTGGGTTCGGGTGCCTAGATTTTCGGGTTAAAACGGGTGGGTTGCAGGTTAATTTCAGGTCATTTTGCAGTTCCGGTCAGGTTTGACAGCTCTACTCCTGGCACAAGTATAATATTTAGGGTTCTTAGTCTAATTTGGCTTGGGATTTTTTGGTTTATTTAGGGTATGACTGGGACACCTCTAGGGCATCCAGATCAGATGCCCCAGTCATGGTAGGGGTGTTTGGCTAGGACGCCTCTGCCATGGTTGGGGCGTCCAGATCTGGACGCCCGGCTAATTTTTAATTTTTTTTGCTTATTTTGTTTTATGTATTAGATTAATTAATTAATTTTGTTATATCGAGTTCGAGAAAAATATAAAGTAAACACAGATTTAAAAGCCCAAGACGAAAAACTCAAAGTCTAATTACAATAATCCGAAAAAGTTTGGGGGCGTTGCCCTCTAAACCCCACCAGGGTGCATCGCCCCTAGACCCTGACTCGCTGACTGGTCAGCGAGACCACCGTTTTGATTGGATTTTGCAACAAGGGCACGAAACAGATTCATGGCATATTACTACAAATTTATTTCATTTTGTTTGTTAAATTATTATTTTTTGCCTTTTTATTTTTTTTCTTGCTTTTGTCAAGGTTGTGGCGGTGTAGCGCTCGTGTTAGTGGTGGGGGTTGTTTAAAGTGGTGGTGGAGTTGGGAGGGTGAGAAGTAGAAAGAGATGGAGTTGGGATGGTGAAAGGTAGAGAGGGATGGAGTGTTAAAGAGAGTTTGTAGGTCTTAAGAATAGTTTAGGTACTTTGCAAATTTTATGGGCGATTTTAAGTAATCGATGGGTCACGTTTAACAAGTCCATAATTATTTTGAGCTTACGTTAGAAAAAATAAGTAAAAAGAAAGTAAGCTAATTAATCATGTTTAACATGGGATATTAGGAAAAAAAATTAATTAGTGCTCATTTGATCTCTAAATATTTTTTGGTTCATCAGATCATTGCTTTTTCATCGTTTAGTAACTTACTATTCATTAACTCACTTTACCTATTACTCTAGATGGTTGGGGACATCATTATTACTCCTTTTTGGGGAACACCTTTTAGTATATATCCACAATATTTTTGCTATAACATTCAAAAGAAGGTTACTGTAAATTTTAAGTATGCAAGAATGGATAGGAGAAATCTTATTTTATTATCACTCACATATGTAAATATGATTCTAAATTTATAGAAGCACATAAGAAAATGATAGGATGCAAACTTTCGTAAATGAAAGGCTACCATAACCCTTCATTAGAATTCATACAACCCTGTTGAGTTAAGGATGAATATTGAAGAATTAATTAAACATCAGAGATTATCAATTTTGGGAAAGACGGCTTTTGCCTTGATTTATGTGTATTGATGTATATTGCTACAAAAAAGGAATGCCAGGGTATTTATATTCCTAGTACCCTAAACATACCGAGGGTTACATCACAATCATTTGGACCTCAACTAATTACATTTGGCCCACTTAGTATAAGGACACTTGGATATTAAGCAAAAGCCCATAGCAGGCTTGCTTACCTAGTTTGCTTTTTGACCTACTACCTTTATAGCAGGTAAATGATTACATTATTCATTATTTTTATCCTAAACTTAATTTTATTTAAAGTTTATTTTTAAAAAACCCAACCACCAATGTCGCTGCCCCCGCCCCCAAACCACCACTGCCACGACCTCTACCCAAGCCAATCGAACCCCCACAACCCAACCCCCACGACCACTCACCTGCCCAGCCACCCTTCCCCCCATCCCCGAAACCCCCTCCCCATAAACAGGCAACCACGAATTCCCCCTCCCCTCAAACCTCCAACCCTCGGAACCCCCATGACGCCCAGCCCCCAACCACCAACCCCTCAACCCTCGAACCCCCACTCCCCACTCTCGAAACCCCCACCTCAACCACCACCTCAACGAGACCCACCTACACCACCACCCTTTACAACCCACTTGAACCACCACCACCCCCATTCCCAATACCCACTCCCGTCCCCGTCGACCCGCACCTCAGATCTGGCGAGAGAGAGAAGGCGGTACCGCAATGATAGTGATGGTGGTGGTGTTGGTGACTAATGATGGTGAGTGAAGATGGTGGTGGTGTTGGTGAGTGAGGAGGAAGTAAGAGAGAGAAAAGGGTGGAGTGAAGGAGGAAAGATCGAGAAAAGGGTAGGGTAAGTTTTTTTTCTTATTTTATTTTAATTTTTAGTTTTAGATTTACTTTTTTTAAAAATTGAATTTTTTTGATGACCAATAATATGCAAAAACGTGTCATTAAAAACTTGTATAACAAGTTATAACCGGTTATGGTTTACTGAAAGAAAATTTATTATAAAGGTTGGTTTATTATTGAATAATCAAAAAGTTCGTTTATTAGTTGCGAATCCTTCAAAGGTTATATTATTAAAATCAATTAATCCAAAATAATAATAATTTGATTTTAGAAGTACTTTAAATCTTAATCGTGATTCGTGATGATAGATACCAATGCATTTTAAAGCGCTACTAAAACACTAATTTATCTTTTAAACAATTTTCTTTATTTTTCGATCGTGTTTTGTTTAAAATAACTAAAAAGTTAAGGATACGAGGACACATTGTTAAATTTGATTGAATATTAAAAACGGGTCTGGGCAACTCAATATGGGAGAGGAGATTTACGTCACTTACAAGTTATAGGGGGTTTCTTCCTAAAACCAATTGGTAATAGAAGGAGTAACTCCTAGATTTATAAGTTAATTTAATCTATCCACATCCTCCAAAGTGGGACACTCACTAATGCACCATATGGGTTCAACACACGGGAATATAACGTTAAAAACTATATATTTCTATTTATTAAATTATTAATAAAAATATATAATGAAGTAGAAAAATTACTTGTAAAATTTGATTGTCATTATAATGTTAATTTTAATGAATATTCGACGATGTTCGTGATTTACATTTCACTTTTATGAACTCATTTTACACATTATAATATAAATTCTCATTCAAACTAAATATATAAGTTTTAAAAGCAAGTTTAAAAAGTGCTCTATAAATGTTTAATATGTGTCTCATAAGTGTCCATGTAACTAAAAATATTGGACACATGAGTTGGTGTGTCCGTCAAATATTTAGTTGTGTCTAACAAGTGTCGATATCCAATACGTGTCGGACACAAGACACGTCACTTGTTAGAAGTGTCCGTGCAATCTAAATCTATCAGAAAGAAGTTTTTTTTTTTTTGTCTGTTCGATAATATAGTCAACGGTTTATGGGGAGGTACCTGTCTTCCAGCATAACATATTGACGATCCATATGATGAATAAAGGAAGTTGAAAAGGTCCAGATGGATGATTGATACTCCATACCTAATAATTGTAGTACAGTATTACTTTGATAATTGATACTGGGATTATACAATGTTGGCTTATTGGTCAACTTTCATATAAAATAAAAATATAAGTGTATATAATATTTAAAAGACCAAAAAAAAAAAGTAATGTTGGAACTCATACAGGCAATTTGTGTAAAAATACCTGGTTGTGAAATTTAAACATCATCAGGGAAGAGCAATATCCTCAAAACCAACCAAAGAATGGCAGTAGGAAGGGTCGTGTTTGAGAACCTTAAAATAATCACGGACAAGGAGATGACAGAAGAGTACTGGAAAGGATCAATGACGGAACTTAGGAGTCTGAAAGCATCAGTGGAAGAGGCCAAAGATGTGGTGGCAGCACTGGAAAGACATGAAGAAGATGTTCCAATTTCGAGTGGACTGCGAAATCTGGTGGCTCTGCTCTATGATGCCGATGACCTCATTGACGAAATACGCATTCGCTGCATCAGGGGTAAAATGATTTCCAGAGATGCTGAAACTGAGGCTGAGGCTGAGGCTGAGACTGAGGCTGAGGCTGAGGCTGAGGCTGAGGTTGAACTTGAAGCTGAGGCTGAAGCTAAAGCTAAGGCTAAAGGTAAGGCTGAACCTGAGGCTAAACCTGAAGCCGAAGCTGAACATGAAACTGAAGCCGAGGCTGGAGCTGAACATGAAACTGAAGCCGAGGCTGTGGATGGTAACAGGCACCATCTGGGGGTACATACCTTGCAAAAAGTGGTCAAAACTATACAAAAGGTTGGTCTTTTCTTCTCTTCTTCATCTTCAAAACAAACTGTTGTGCCTCCATCTCTGGCTAGGCAAGTTCAGAAGTTAGGCCTAGCCATAGAAGAACTTGGGAAGCAGTTGATGGACAAGTGTGGCACCACCATCAATGAAACTGAAAGCATATCTGATCTTCCTCAGTCTTATACTACTGCTATAAATGAAGTAATTGGGAGGAAAACCAAAAAAGATGAAATTATAAACAGGTTGCTCAATACTCAGGGCATAAACAAATCCGGCGTCAATATCACTTCTATTAGCGGACCATCAGGACTGGGGAAGTCAGCCTTGGCGAACTTGGTTTATACTGACGCTGCAGTTAAGAGTAATTTTGACTTAAGGATGTGGATCAAGGTCTCACAAACATCTAATGAAACAGAAATCATTCAAGCAATTGTAGAGTCATGCACTAATAGGAGGTCTAATTACAGGCGAAATACTAAGACTGCCAAAGTTCTGCATTCCCGTGTTCCTCAAACGGAAGAGGGGATATTTGGCAATCTTTTGGGATGTCAAAGCTCTGATGCTATTACAAGTTATGGTGCCAGCAAAAATGAAATTGAGGCCAAAAAAAAGGAGGCCAAAAAAAGAGAAATTGATGAGGCCGAACAAAAAGAAACCGAGGCCTACAGACGCAGACTTCGGAAAGAGATTCAGGGCAAACTCTATTTACTTGTCTTGGATGATACTTGTATAACACTGGGGCAGGGCTTGAAAGATTTATTGACTGCAGGTGCAGAAGGCAGTCAAATTTTAGTGACTACTCGTGTTCAGGGAGCAGATTTGGCACAACCTGAAATTTTGGATTACAAGTTAGAAGGCCTGACAGATGATGATTCTTGGTCTTTGTTTGAAAGATTTGCATTCGGAAAAAAAAATCATCCAAGGTATTCTGAATTAAAAGAAATAGGGGTTGCAATTGCTAAGAATTGTGGAGGTATTCCACTTACTATAAAGGTGGCAGCAAGTTATCTTTACGGCAAAAGTAAGGAGTCATGGTCGGGTTTGAATCAACAATTGATGCCTCAGGTAACAAGTGAAGCGTATAAATTGAAACACATTTTAGCTGTCAGCTACAGAGATCTCCCGACTCGCCTGAAAGCTTGCTTTAGCTATTGTTCCTTGTTCCCAGATGATTTTACTTTCAACAAGCATGATCTGATTAGGCTTTGGATCGCACAAGGATTCATCAACCCAGAGCCTGCTAAAAATATGGAAGAAAATGCAGAGAAATACTTTCTAGAATTGTCACGTCGTTGCTTCTTTGATGAACTGGTCTGTGATGACTTGAGGAACACTGTCACTTGTAAGATGCATCACATTATGCGCAGCTTAGCTTGTCAAAATTCAGCAGGAATCATAAGCTCATGCATTACAGATTCAAGGGTCAGTCTGGAATCAACATGCAAGCATGTTTCTTTCAACAGTGATGGAGACTCACTGAGGGACATCTCACAAACCATGCTCCAAGCTCAAAACTTACGGACACTTGTTTCAGTCAAGGAACCTTACTCTGACACAAAGATAGGTTCATCTGTGTTCAATAAGTTCATCTCCATTTTTAAATGCCTTCGGGTATTGGACTTGCATGACCTTGGCATAAAGGAATTGCCACTTTTTATCGGAAAGCTAATCCATTTGAGATACCTGGATCTCTCCAAAAATGATAGTCTGCTTACTCTCCCCAAATCGTTCACAAAACTGTACAACTTGCAGACATTGAAACTTAACTCCTGCACAAAGCTGAGAAGATTATCCGGCAACTTTGGTGAACTGGTAAATCTCACATGTTTTGAGATAGACAACTGTGATAGGTTGACATGCATGCCTCGAGGTTTGGAGAACCTAACTCAGCTTCAGACACTAAGTCGGTTTGTAGTTGGTCAGGATATTTCTAAAGACAACCTTGGAATAAAAGCTTTAAAAGATCTCAAGGACTTGAAGGGGCGGCTGGCAATTGAGTTCACTGGAGATTGGACAACCACCATACCTGAAGATCCACAAGCAGAGTTATCAAACAAAAGCAATCTAGCTGAATTAAAGATTAGCTGGGCAAAAACAGTGTTAACTTGTAAAAAAAAGTCAAATACCCTATCTGAAGAAGAAAAATCATCTTACAAGCAACTCCTTGAGAAGCTCCAACCAAACTTGGATCTCAAAATCCTCTGTATAGAAGGATATAGAGGGGGAGACTTCCCAAACTGGGCAGGCATGTATATGTTGGCTACTCTGCCGAATTTAGTTGTCATCAGCATTGAAGGGTGTGATGAATGCAAGCATCTCCCACCATTTGGTAACCTTCCAAACCTCAAAGAACTCACCCTTAGGCACATGGCTAACGTAGAATACGTACATGAAGAACGTATTCAAAGAGCAGCACCAGGTGACAACCAAGAATCTGACTCAGCATTTCCAGTCTTCTTCCCGTGCCTGGAAAAGCTTACTCTCCACAACTTCTATAAGCTAGAACGATGGTGGAAAGAAGAAGTAAAGCTAACATCTGAATTGGTTCCATCCTTTCTCCATCTTAGAAAATTAAGGATATGGAACTGCCCAAATTTGCGGGCTATGCCTCTGTTCACAAAGGTTCTGGACCTTAATCTATGGAACATCAATCAAGCACTGCTAGAAGAAAGCGCAACAAAGATTTCCATTGAAACTAGTGCTTCCAGCAGCAGAAGCATCAATCAGATAGAAGAAAGTCCAGGTCAGATTCCCAATGACTCTAACAGTTCCAGCATCAGTGAGATAGAAGAAAGTCCAGGTCAGATTTCCAATGACTCTAACAGTTCCAGCAACAGAAATGTCAATCAAGAACAGCTAGAAGAAAGTGCATATGAGATCCCCAAGCGCTTGCAAATTAAGGGCTGCTCCAACCTTACAAGCTTCAAAACAGTCAAACAGGGGCTAGCAAATTTTAATTCCCTGCAAAAACTTGTGATTGAAGAGTGCCATGCACTGAGTTCATTGACCTCAGAATTGTCATTCCTCAAGGCCCTAGAGACCTTGGAGATTTCTTACTGCAAAGAACTAGATCTCACTGAAAATGAAAGTGACAATATGGAAAACAATCCATGGAGCTCTTTAACAAGTCTTCGCCATTTGACCCTTCGAGAAATCCCAAAGATGAAGTCACTCCCGAAGGGATTGAAGTATGTCCAAACTCTCAGATCACTGTGTATATCAGCATGTGATTCAATGACAGCGTTGCCACAGTGGATACATGAATTGACATCACTCCAGCACCTTCGGATTGAGAATTGCAATGCTATAACAAGACTGCCAAATGAACTCAAGAAGATCACATCCCTGAAGAAAGTTGAAATCACTGAGTGTCCAGAGTTGATGGAAAATTGCAAAGAGCACACAGGAAAAGACCGGCCCCGGATTTTGCTCCATAAGTCATGGCGTTATGGACTCATGCCAAAGATAGGAGCCTCACAGAACAGATCTAATGTCCGTGAGCTTAACAACGTTAAATACATTATAATTCCGGTGATTGCTGCTGCAGGTACCTAATATTGCATGAAAAATTAGAACAACTTCAATTTCAATGCTAATGTTTCCTTTATTTAACCTTCCTATTTATTGTTTAAAAAATTGACTCCTCTTGCAGATGTCAGGATCTGACATTGCAATGCATATCAGCAATGAACACTTCAAGCTGTACAAACATCAGTTTTTTATAAGACTATAAGAGAGGAAAACACGGGTTTGGATGAAAGAAAGCTAAAAGCTTGAAGTTTCTCAGGGAATAAAGAAACCATGTTACTTTTGCAATTCCAGACTCCAGATTAATGGACTTTTCTGTATCCTTTTCACATCTTGACCTTGATGGTTTCAGTTATGAAGATTGTTGCACTCTCAAGTCTCAAACCGTTCTATAGATTATTGGGCTACAAGGAGCCTACTTAATTGTCTTTCCACAACCAGAGTAAGAAATCTTAGTAGCAACTAATCGTTTCCATCTTTTCTTTTATATCTTATGATCAAGCCCTATTATACCATCAAATAAAATTATATATATAACAAAAAAAAACTATCACAAGGTGCTGCAGTTTTTTTCTAACACAAAATTCCGTTGGTAAAAACAACAGTACCTACAACCTATAATACGAAGTAGTAAATATTCACTATGATTATCTTTCTTTATAGATTTATAGTAGATTAATGGGCAGATAACATTGATCCATTATGTGTATCTGGCCTAATCTGTAATATTTCATGTATACTTCATTTAATCCTTTTTGTTATTGGAATACAATAAACAAATCAAGGTGAGCAACATTTTGTGTAGTAGCAATCTAGCATATTCAACAAGGTTTAGAAATGAAATATATTATAATCAAGCACGTTTGATGCTGTCATAATGTCATATGTGCTCCAGAGTCCAGACTAGAGATGGCAGTCGGACCCAGACCCAGTCCGGATCCGCGGATCCAAATCCGTTTTTGCGGATCTGGATCCTTGAAATTTAGACCGCAGATCCGGGTCGGGTCTGGGTCCATCGTAAAAAAAAGGGTCTGGGTCTGGATCTCAGACCCGTAGACCCATTTTATATATATATATATATAAATTCAAAATTCATAAGTTGTTGTCTAACATTCTTATGTCACAAGCCCAATCTCTTAAAAAAAAAAATTAAATTAATTTTATGTTAACATTAAATTTGTAATACATGTAATTTATGAATTAATTCTTTTAAGACATGTAATTTATGAATTAATGGTTTTAAGACATGTAAGACATTTAGTTAATGTTATGTATATGCTTTAATTTTAGAAATTTTGTATTTATTAAAAGGAAATATGGTGGACCCATTTCGGACCCGTTTTGGACCCGGACTTGTTGGATCTAATGGATCTGGATCTGGATCCATGCATTCCAAACCCGACGGATCCGGGTCCAACCTTTGAAAACGGATCTGGATCCGGGTCCACATAGACCCGCTCCAGATCCGACCCATTGCACTATACAGCATCATGCCATCATGCTTTAGAGTTGATCAAGTTGCAACAAGAATAATGAGTTGTGCAAAAAGCATGGAGCATAACTCATAAGATTGGTCATATATAATTATAAATAATCTTTTTCTCAAGCATAACAAGAGTTAATCATGGATTACGCAAATGATTAGAGACAGGAATCTTTACAACTCTGTATTAGTATTTGATGAAAGGGGAAACAACATGGAAAAATGAGTAAGGTAGAAAAGACTAGTAAAAGTACAGAAAAATAAACCCCAAAGCTGTTGGTGTTAGCCAGAGCACTTACAGGACACACATTTAATTACTAGTGAGCACATAAATGGATGCCAATGGCAACAGTGAGTAGAGTAAGGACACAAAAATAATACGGAGTAACAGCATGGATCAAAATAGAGATGCCACTGGTATTCATGTTTTTGAATTCCACTATCCTAATTCTTGCAGGCAGTTGAAACAGCAACCCTGGTGATTGTACACAGTCGTATGAACAATGCCACTGATACCACCACCGGTCCCCAATCTACCACCATCCTTCTCTTGCTCTGTTCCAAACTCCCACTCCCACAGTCCCACTCTCACTCCCACTCTCAATCTCGCTCTCAAGTGGTTGTTCCTTTCTAGTCGATACTCGATACCTACTCTTGGACTTGAGACTTGTCCCTCTGAAGTTTGCTTAAATTGAAAGGAGGAGAAAAGAATTCCGCTGGATATGTACGGCAAATGAAGGAAGAGTTGGTTTACTTTATTGAGATCAAGCTATAGTTGTTTCCAATTATCCACATATCCAATTTAACTTAAATGTTCAATAATCTTGTTTTCCGGTTACAATATTCAATATTCCGATTTTTTTCCAGTATTCGATATCAAATTCCAATTTTATTTTAAAAACCACATTCCACAAATTAACATACCACAATTTTTACAAGAAAAAACAAAAATATCATCCAGAATCCAGTAAAAAAGCACAAAGCACCAAAATCTCAATTCCCAATTCCATTAACAAGTAACTAATGACAGTCACAATCCAGTCCCTTATAAAATCATATTAGCATTATAAACAACGACATAGACCATTTTTAATTTGACAATTGAATTAGTTAGAGCATAAATTGAAACCCAAAACTAAATTACCAAGAAACTAACATCTCACCTCTGTGGATGTCGACTGCTTTCACAGTTCACCCACCGACTGACGATGCAGCAACAGCCCACCACCGAAGGTCCACAATCCGCAGCACCAATGCAACACCAGTCCAGTCCGCCACGCGTACACACCCGTCAATACGCCTCAGGTCCATTTTACCAATTTCAAAACCCTAGCCCAAATAAACTACTTGATGTCTTTTAATTCGTGAATCACGCCGCCGATGGCCAAACGAAGGCTCTGAATTTTTCAAATGTCAATTCTGGTGAAACAAATTTACATTTCAGTTCAGTAATCTCTTGGGTTTTTTTAAATGAATAATATAATGACGTGAAGTTTGCTAATTCTCAACATACATTTACTTTTATATCAATTCCCAAATTACCGTCCACGTCAGCATAGGAAAAAAAATCGTTTTTTTTAATGAGAAACCGCTACTGGCAGTAGCGGTTTGTCTAAAAACCGCTACTACCAGTAGCGGTTTTCTCAGATAAAGAAACCGCTACTGACAGTAACGGTTTATGTGCAGTATTTTTTTATATAAAAGTCGAAAGCCAATAGGTTACTTAGGAAATTGGTATTTTTTTTAACTAGGACAAACCGCTACTGGGAGTAGCGGTTTTCTTCAGTAAAACCGCTACTCCTAGTAGCGGTTTTGTCACGAAATTAAAAAAAAAATAAAAAATTTCATTCAACTGCCTACGTGGACGGTAATTTGGGAATTGAAGAAAAAGTAACAGCATTTTGGGAATTAAGATTATTGGTAACATTATTTAGGGAAAGAGTTCAACATAAATATGAACTTGATCCTTTCAAAAAAAACGCAACAATTGAGGTATCACAGACTCTAGTCAATTTTTTTTGTTGTGAGAGTAGAAGTGATAGAGGGAGAAAGTGGGGTATGTGATGATGTGAAAGATAGAAAGAAAAAACATACAAAAATGGAAAATTAAAATTGTTGCATTTATTTTGAAACATCCAAAAATAGAAATTATTGCGTTTTTTTCGAAACGGAAGTAGTATATGTAATCAAACAACTAGTCAAAACAGCTAACGTAATCAGCTAACCTCTAACAGCGATCAGCTAACTCTCAGACTAGGCGGTTATCTAACAAAGAATTATATATATGTATATGTTTGTTGTTACTAACCTGAGGCATTGCGCGGGCAATAAAATTACTTAGAACTAAAAGAGTGCAATTTCCTCTATTATTTCAAAAAAAAAAAAAACTCAAAATAATAGGGAAAATTACACTCTTTTAGTTCTAATTATTAGTAGAAGCAATTAAGATTTATTTGATACAAATACAAAAAATATAAATAAAAACTACAAATAAATATGAGGAAAAAAAATTCTTATTAAAAAATACTTGCAAAGGGTTTTAAGGCCCTAGGAGCAATATCGCCGTCTGTTGGATGAGAGACAGAAAGTACTAAAATAGCTGCATGAACTGTGATTATAAAGGGACTATAGAAGCTAAAAGGAAATCGTCCCGACATCTTGAGAGCCTCATTTTTTTGGCATCCATTATTGAATCAAATCAGATAATCATTAATTAAGTAAAGACTTCATCATTTTCTGAACAAATTTTTGACAACTGCTTTAAGAATATGAATACTAATATGTAAAATTGTATAAACAAATAATCTTGTGTTTATTTGACGTAACAAAACAACATTGTGACAATAAAACTTTACCAAGAAAATATAAAATATATCAAAGGTGGTTAAGGCATTAATTAACGAGGGTAATTCATCATAGTAATGTCACCCATTTGCACTGAATGATCTCCAGAGAATTCCCCTGTACTTGGACTAATATTATAACCATTTGAAGACACTGATCCTCCTGCCCCATTAAATCAATTGTTTCTTCATTGCACCGCTCACCCCAAGGATGTCTATTTTGCTTCTTCAATCCCTCTAGTTCAAGAGCCATTTCCTTCATGGTTGGCCTATCTTCACCATTGACATTAAGGCATTTCTTTACTAGCTTAGCCATTGTTACTAATTGCTCTTTGCTAGCTTCTCTCACCAATTGAGGATCAATTATTTCCATCAAACGATCTTCTTTCATCGCCAAGACAAAGTATGTCACCAAATTTCTCTCCTTCATTTTTCGTTCCGAGGAGAGAGGTGTTTCTTTGGTTAGCAACTCTGCAAGAACGACTCCAAAGCTATAAACATCACTTTTCTCTGTCAGTTGGCTAGTATGGAAGTACTCTGGGTCCAAATATCCGAATGTTCCTTGAACTAATGTTGTCACTTGGGCTTGATCAATTGGGACTAACCTTGAGGCACCAAAATCGGAAATTTTTGCCGCGTAATTTTCATCTAATAGTATGTTGGCGGATTTAACATCTCTGTGAATAATTGGTATTGAAGCCGCTGAATGAAGATAAGCAAATGCATCGACAGTCTCTGCAGCAAGTCTAATGCAATTTGCCCAAGTAAGCCAAGTGGTGATACCTTTATTTTTGTGGATGTGTTCAAAGAGAGTCCCATTGGAGACGTATTCGTATACGAGTAATGGAACCTCTGTTTCAAGACAACATCCTAAAAGTTTCACCACATTCTGATGGTTGATTTATGTCAGAATGATTACTTCGTTAATAAATTGCTCAACCTGGGATGCATCAGCCACTTTAGATTTTTTAACTGCAACTTCACGACCGTCTTTTAAAATTCCCTTATACACCATACCATAACCCCCTTTGCCTAAAATGCGATCTTGGCTGTAATTATTTGTTGCAATTTTTAATTCTTTAATAGAAAATATTTTGGATGACTCTATGGCTCCTCCATTCTCAGGTAGTTTTTGTTTCAATAATATTCCTCCATTCTGCTCAAAAAATCTCTCCCTCATTTTTGTAATCTTTCTTCTTCTAACAATGAAGTATGTCCAGAACAACAACAATGACAAGAACAAGAATCCAAAGCTCATACCTGCAAAAGCAATTGAGGGCAATGTTAGTTCTGTAGCACTAGTTGTATTATTTAAATAAACCTTGAAAAATGAAAACATATCTAACTTATTTCATGTTTACCATGTGATGACAATATATAAAGACATTGTAGGCCCCAAAAATTTATTACTTTTCGTGTCAAATCTATTAATTAAAGTAAGAAGATAATAACACTAACAATATGTTTAGATAGAAGGATATGGAGGGAAAGTGAAGAACGATGAGAAAGGAAGGGATCCATAATGCATGCTCCCTTGTTTAGATATCACATGGAGGGAGAGAATGCTCGGAGAAAAATGACAGCAGTATTGATTTTCCATCCCTCTTTTAATATAATAAACCAAATATATTCCATGTTGGAGAGATTAGGAGGGAAAATGCAACCTCGTTGTCTTCCTCCCCTCCATTTATTTCCCCTTCAATTCCCTCCCCTCCCTTACCCGGCCTCCACAATTGCTATCCAAAAACAGTGTAATTATTATCTTATAAGATTCTAGATTCTTAAAAAATAATGTTAATTGATCATATTCTTACCATGGTTATCATCCCATTAATCCCATATAAAATTAAAGAATTATTATAATATTCTAGAGTTTTAAATGGATTTACATGGAAGCAATCACAAAGATTTGATCACCATCCTACTAGCAAATTAAACTATATATAATCACATAGTTAGGTATATCGGATATATAGATAGGAATAGTATAGGACCCTAATACTATAACAATAATAAAAAGGGTTAGTTTAATTCACTAATTATCATAATAATCTAATTTAAGCATTTTTAAAGATAATGAGTAATACAATTATACAAGCCAGATAAATGAAAGTGTTGTAATAATTAGGAGGCCAGGTAATTACCTAAACTGAACCTCAAAGCAAATTCAGAACGGTTACTAGTACAACCGGTGCCCTCTTTGAGACCATCACCACTTTGGCCTTTAGGACAAGAGCATATGTGACTACCAGGGGTGTTGCTGCATATATCACTGCAGGGATTTCTTGAACCTATGCACTCATCAATGTCTGCCAAAAAAAATCATATGCACGACATATATTATATATAAGCTTAGCTTTGATAATCACTACACAAACCAATTAACCAATTCTATGCATGGTGCAATATTATTCATATTTGATCCTTATTTTCACTGGAGGCCCAAGTCTATGTTTAGCATAGTCCAAAATAGATGAATAATTGATGACATTTTCTGTTTTGTTGGGCGTAAAATATGTCATAAATGAATATTTTATATGAAAAACTGACTATACAGTGAAGAATATATTTGCAAATTTAGTTTTCTTTGCTTGGTTACATGTAAGAAAATTCACGGACAACTCGATCATAATAACTTCATTTTGAAGTCTTGGTGATCTAGACCCCAGATACAATGATCCTAACATTTTGATATGTGGAAATTTTAGGGTGCGTTCTCTTCAACTTATTAGACCTGAACTTATCTGAACTGAACTTATCTGAACTTATCAGACCTGATTTAACTTATTAGACCTTATTTAACTTATTAGACCTTATTGGAACTTATTAGACCTTATTGGAACTTATTAGGCCTTATTGAACCTTATTGAAACTTATTAGGCCTTATTAGAACTTATTAGACCTTAGTGGAACTTATTAAACCTGATTGAAACTTATTAGAACGTATTTTATATGATTGAATAAAATAAATTAATTATAATAATAATAATAATAATAATAATAATAATAATAATAATAATAATAATAATAATAATAATAATAATAATAATAATAATAATAATAATGATAATATTCTATACATTTGAACCTATGTTTTTTTTTTTTATTGTTGAATTAGGTTCAAGAAGGTAATAATAATTAGTATATCTTTTTTCAAACCCATTATTAATTAATATTATCAATTCCAATAACAACTTATCTACATATTTAATTTTTCTTAATTCACTTGTAGTAAAATTAACAAACTAGAACGGATTGAATAATAATAATATGGAGGATGGGTAAAGTTTAATTTGGACTAAAATTAGTAATAATAATATGGAGGATGGGTAAAGTTTAATTTGGACCAAAATTAAATCAAACCCAAAATAAAAAATAAGTTTTATTTTATAATATAAAAAAATAGTTTAATTCAATCTAACTCTGATTGGTTTCTCTAAAAAATTATAAAACAAGAATGATAAAATAAAATTGGTTTATGTCGTGTAAGAGTGCTTTAAGTTAATTATTAATTTAATTAATTTTATTTGATCAATAATTAAAAATAATAATCTAGACCTGATTTGAACTTATTAGACCTGATTTGAACTTATTAGAACTTATTAGACCTGATTGAAACTTATTAAACCTTATTGGAACTTATTAGACCGTATTGGAACTTATTGGACCTTATTGCAACTTATTGGACCTTATTGGAACTTATTAGAACTTATTAGACCTTATTGAACTTATTAGACCTGATATAACTTATCTGAACTTATCTGAACTTATTTGAACTTATTAAACCTGAAACTTATTTTTTTAAGGTGAAGAGAACGCACCCTTAGGAGCTCAAAGAGTCAAAAGGATAATCACACGTTAATAAACCATTACAATATTTTTTCCGTCAAATGTTCTAACATAACTTTTAACTACATAATTATAACTTTTTACTATAATTTTATAACTTTTTTCACTGCAAAAAACTGTCACATTAATGACGGGTACACATTAATGACGGACCTAATTCATGTCGTAACTGTAGATATTTTATGGTATTGTTTGGCTCATCGTTAAAATTCACCTAATATCTAACCCAGCCTGTATTAAAATTGACTCAGTTACGATAAGATCGCGACGAGAATAATCATTTACGACATCCTTTTCTACAATGGGGTCAGTTTTTTATGACAGAAAAAATCATTTATGACCCTCCTTATCTATAACAGGGTTACATTTTTGCGACGGGAATTTTCGTCGTAAATAACATTTTTTTTAAGGAATAATTTTATAACTTTTTACATATTAGTTCCACTTTATATAATAACTTATTTTATTATGCTAACAATTTCTAAAATTTTTAATAAAAAGTCAGGATACTTGCTAATAATTAATAAATTATAATTAACAAAGGGTATTATAGATAGAAAGGGTAAATTATTAGAATTTGTTGACTTTATTTCTGGGACTACCAACTAGTTCCGCTTTATATAATAAGTTACGAAGTATTTTATTATGCTAACAACTAACAAGTAACAACGAACTTCTATTTTTTTAATAAAAAACAGGAGACTTGCTAATAAACAATAAATTACAATTAACAAAGGGTATTACAGATAGAAGGGGGAAAATTATTAGATTTTTTTGACTTTATTTTTGGGACTACCTACCAATGCATGTTCACTCATCATCACCATTCATCAATTTTAAACATTCCTGCACGTTTATAAGTATTCCTTCACATCTAATTTTGTTGTTCTAAAGCTTGTTGAGATTTTTTAATTAAGCTGATAGTTGTGTCAGAAATATATTATATACCCTATCAGTTAAAAGTTTATAGAAGACCGCAGACAATCTGGCAACAAATATAAATGGTAGAGGTGAGCACAGGTCAGATATTCGATTCGAAATATTCGGAGTTGAAGTTTCAAATAGGATATCGGATATCAAATTTTTTATTCAACATTTATTTTTATATTTGGATATCCGAATATGCGAAATATCTGATATCAATATCCAAAATATCTCAAACTATATATTTTTTATGTAAATTATAAGGTATGTCGAATATTTGGATATCCGAATTTCCAAACTATCCGATATCCGATTATCCAGAATATTCGATTTTCAAAATTTATTTGTACTTTTGGATATTATTCAATCCAACATGGATTTTCGAATCCGATATAAAAAATAAAAAAAAAAAGGATTTGAATCAGATTTTTCATATAGTTTTGCTCTACCCTAATAAATGGTACTTGCTCTACCCTCTACATGTAAATAGCATCAAAAAGTCACTCTGCACAAAAAATTAGGTAATGGAGGGAGTATTAAAGGTGAAAGAAAAAAAAAAGTATTCTTTTCTTTCAAAATAAATACTCAATTTTGATCAAAATATTTAAGTCAAAATAATGGAACATTTAATTTGGGACAGAGGGATGTACTACAAAGAAGCAAGAAATTACCTGTACAACCGGGGTTAAGATAAGGGTTGCCCTGATAACCAGGAAGACAACTGCAACGGTACCCTTCATTACCAAAATTAGTGCAGTTACTATTTTGCTGGCAAGCATAAGTAGCTGGATTAGCCATAGCTTGTTGACAACTCTGGTTAACCCCAACAAACCAGTCAACCATAACCGGAACACGATCCTCGACTCGTTCCCCAAACTTAGGGTCAGAAAGATCAGCAAGATTGAAGGTAAACCTCCCTTCCTCAGCTAAGAAAGCATAGCTACATGGATTAAACAAATCAGACACATTAGTATGGTTGTACAAGCTTCTAACTGTTATTATAAAACTCTTAACCCCCTTTGGTATTGATGTTTGGCAGCACCCAATACCCGAACACGACCCATTAATAATTTCTCCGGGCCTAGCACACATTGCAATTCAACCACTAGTGAAGGGGCGGCCCGAAGTGCCTAGGATCACAGCCAAGTCATCACAACTAACAACAGTGAGCTTGTTTGCAGTGTTTGAAAACACAAGTGGTAAAGTGCTGAGATCAACTTGTATTATGTCAGATGAAACTGATGTAGTGGATTCTACTACCTGTCCTCCTTTGTAGCATCTGGTTGCCAAGGAGTTGGAAATTCGCATTTCACCGGTGACTGATATGTCCTTGACCTCAAGGTTGCCTGTGCTCAGTAAGGGTTTTGGAGGATCATAAGAAGTGTTGCAATGTATGTTGTAGGAGTCACTAAGGGAACACGCCCCGTCAAGGCCGACACCAAATGGGTATGGGATTGTTATGTTTCCACACCTTGTTGGGCAACCGGGTTTTGCTACTGGGGTGGTGGTGGCCGTGGTGGTGGTGGCGAAACTCGCCCAACAGATCAAACATGACAGGAATAGTGAAAGAGTTTGTGGTGATTTGAACATTATCTTTTGTTTTGTGGGTATGGTTTATCAGTTGTAGAGAAAGTCAACTAAGAACCAGAGCTTTTAAGCCAGAGCATGCATTATAGAGGAATTAATCAATCAGTTGAAACTAAGAATTGAATTATAGTGATTGACAAAGTCTAAAACTACTGCATGATGCATGCAGCAATACAGCATGCTTGACTGTTTCAAATAATCATTAAAATTCCACCATTATCACATCATAATTATTAATTAATGGTTTAAAAGAGAATTAGTTAGAATTGATAGAATATATATATATATATATATATATATATTTACTTAATCATTAATAGAATATTCTTGATTGTATCTTTAGATAGGCCTTTGGGCTAACCTTGTATATACCAATTAGAAGTGGGGGGAATGAAAAAAGGACTATTTTGAGTTTAAGAGTTTTGACAGTGTATGTTGCAACAGTGAAATGGTATGGTTAGCCTACTAAAAGTGTCATAAGTCCCAAACTCCCAACGCATTTGGATCTTTTGTCATTCTCAAAGGTTGGAACTCGAAGCCTTAATTAATTGGAATTGATTGAAGAACAAAGTGACTAACTATAGATTATGCCAACACCTAACTTGTTTATTAGCAAGTAAATTAAAATAATCAGCAAGAGATTAATTTTTAAAATGAGAATCAGCTAAGTAAGACCGTAACAAACCATACTAACACTAATCATGTTTGATGCTATTCACCCGACCCGAACACAACTCGAAGTTTCTGAGAAAGACCCGAACCCAAACAACCCGAAGTTTCTGAGAAAGACCCGAACCCAAACAACCCGAATTTAACCCCATTTGATTTGACCCAAATATCATATTTTGTAAAATATATTAAGTTTTGCACTATTTTAGATAATTTTTAAGCAAAACTCAAAATCGACTCGAAATGTAACCCGAACCTAACCTGATGACCCGAATTGCCACCCCTGCAAATAAGCTAATTTCTAAATTCCAAGTACCACAGAGCCTCAGACTCTGCTCTTTAAACAGGTAAATTTATCAAATTACAAGATGAAGACTAATCATTAGTAAGTTGAGCAAGGAATGAAAAACATAAGACTGATCATTTAAATTTTCCTTTGCATATATATGATGAAAACAATGTGATTGAAGCAGAAAACTTTACAACTCTGTAGGAAACCGAAATTAATACAGTTGTTAATAGATACAAAAAGAAAAGCAAAAACAACAGAGAAGAAACACAAGATAGTATAAGATCAGATTAGCTAGCCAGCACGTATGTGAATGCCAATAGCAATAGTGAGAATAGTAAGAACACAAAAATAAATAACAGCATGAATCAAAATAGAGATGCCACTTGTGTTCATGTTTCCAAACTCCACTATCCTGGTTCTTGCTGGCAGTTGAAACAGCAGCCCTGGCGACAGCAGTATGAACAACGCCACTGAAACCACCACCGGCCCCCAATCTACCACCATCCTGGCCTATTTGATCGTATGTAATATCCTTAATTAGCTTCCTCGATCACTCTCACTCTAGTCACTGTCAAGTTGGGAGAAAGTAGTGCAGGGAGAAGAAAAGAATTTCACAGGAATGTATTTATGTAAAGCTAAGGCAAATGAGGCAGGGAAGTTTCCTTGGTGAAGAAGAATAAGAATGAAGAGGACACTAAGAAAGCTCAGGAAGGAAGGGATCAGGAAATGTTTAGATTATTATATAAAAGGAAATAATTTTGTAACCACTTTAAAACCCTTATGTTTTTTTTTAACAAAACCCCTTTCCAGACGTTATAATTTGCAATCCAAATTAATGATTCCGTTAACTTTAAACGAATATGAACCTACTTTCTCACTCATATGACGACCAAATCCATTTCCCTCATTTCTCCTAATAGTTCTTATTCAAAATCGAAATTGATAAATCTTTATCTCAACTTCAATTGTCGAAAAACTTCAATTTAGGTTACAATTGCTCTTTCAAAGCTACAATAAATCGAGTAATGTTTAATGAGAGAAATGGGCCTACGTCCATTAAAAGTTAACAGAATTACCCATTTGAACTGCAAAGTTTAACGGCCAAAAACATATAAAAATTTAATATTAAAAAAAATAAGGGTTTATCACAAAAAGTGTGAAACTTAAGGAGTAATGAAAAAATTTCTATATAAAAACACTTAGTGGGTTTGCTTTCCTGAGATCAAGCTGCTGCTTTTTTTTCCATTTTACGCTTAACAATGTCATTCTTTTTTCTTTAGGGTGCTTTGCTTTTGTTTTTGATCCACGAAAAAGCAGCTGCTTGCAATGTGTAAAGTGTAGAGCCAAGACTTGGAGGATATGATATGGGTGGAGGCTTCTCGCTTTTTCTTTTTCTTTTCTGCTGCTATTTATATTCATGTGTGTCTGTTATTTTGCTGATTACTTGAAAAGCCATTTTATCTCTCAAGATTAATAAAAGATGCATTACATATGATACGACTAGATACAGCAAATATCCTTTCACATTATGTGCCACTACTCATGACTCATGAGTCATGAGAATGCATATGTTTATAATTTGTAATAGAAAATGAGTGGCAAACACTTTATTACACCAGTATAAAATTTGGCACTCTTAATTTCATTTTCTTTTCTTTTTATATAGCCGGTCACAAGTTTGGATAAAAAGAAGTTGGCGATAGGCTAATTGTAAAATTACGGGCATATTATGGATAAGATAAGGAATCCATCAACTCATTAGGTGATATGAGGATTTAAACTTTTGATCTCAAGTAGAGGTGAAATCACTGCTCCATACTTCGTTTCTCTCAAAACCCCATCATATGAACTCAACTTTCTTCACCTTATCCTCATGAAAAGAAGTTGGTGATAGGCTAATTGTAAAATTACAAACATATTATGGATAAGATAAGGAATCCATCACCTCATTAGGTGATATGAGGATTTAAATTTCTGATCTCAAGTAGAGGTGAAATCACTGCTCCATACTTCGTTTCTCTCAAAACCCCATCATATGAACTCAACTTTCTTCACCTTATCCTCACGAGTAGTGAGAATATATACATGTAGAATTCCTTTTTTTTTTTTATCAATTGTGGTAATAGATAATGGATTTAATTAAAGTGTAATTTGTTGTAATTTGAATATTATTGCCCACAAGCCCCAACTAGCTTATTGTGTGACCCTAAGCTAGTTGCATCAACATCACCCCAACTTACTAACTTATTATGTGACATTTCTTATATTGCCCTATACTTGGGGGGGAAATTACCACAATAATAATGACCATTACCACTAGAGATTGCAATAGATCTTGGATCCGCCCCGGATCCGCGGATCCAGATCCGTTTTTGAGGATATGGATCTTCATATTTTGGATCCGCGAGGATCTGGATCGGATACAGATTCTCTGGGAAAATGCGGATCTGGATATGGATTTTGTTTATAGATCCGCATTAGAGTCCGGCAAGATCCGCATATCCGTTTTTTTTAATAAAACATATACTTCAAGTTATGGATTGTCTAATAAGTTATACGGCCCAAATGCCCAATACTTCAAAGCCTAAATAGTCCATTACACAAGTTTATTATGTAATGTATTAAAATGTTGATATGTTAGTTTGTTAGTACTAAGTTAGTAGTGGGTTTTAATTTGCATATTAATTATGTATGTTATGAAATGACAATTTTATTGCATTAAATTTTTTAATTATCTCAATTAGTAAGTATCATATAAGAGGATCCGTTTTAGATCCGGATCCGCAGGATACGGATATGGATCCTCATTTTATGGATCCGTCGGATCCGGAACAGATCTGGATCTAGGCAGAAAAAACGGGTTGGATCTGGATCCATCAGGACCCGATCCGGTCCGCCGCCATCTCTAATTACCACCACATCTACCATGGCTAAGACCATCACTGCTACCTCCATAAGTAGTTGGGGTGATGGTCTCGTGCATGGTGGTGATTGTTTACACCTGGCGTAATTTTTTTTTAAAGTAAATGCGATACCAAAAAAAAAAACTCAAATAAAAGTTGGCACTACTTACTAAATTTGGGGAAATGCCTAATAGTAAATAGGCTAATACCTTATTTTGAGATGTTAAGGAAACATCACAAATGACAATTTTATAAATAAGTCAAACTTTTAAGTTGCATTATCGTAAATAAGTCAAACAAAAGCTTATCTTATTTACGATAATGTCACTCAAAAATATAACTTATTTACAAAATTGTCATTTGAGAAGTTTGTAAACACCTCACGTTGACGTATTAGTCATCCCTCCTAAAATTGGGGAGCTATTTAGCATTTCAGAACAAATTTTAAAGACATAAGCCGCAAACGCAAAAGAAGGAAAATAACAGTTCTCATGAAGGTTAACATCATGAATTCATGATGGCCAACATATAGCTAAATGGGGACAAGAAATATATTGATTGGCCGATAGCGCAAGGCAGGACACAAAGATTCTATCAACTTCAGAAAGAGACGCATGAAGATGCTGTAGACAAGAAACTAACGCTAACGGTATTCCTCAGAAACACTAACTTGAGACAAAAGCAAAAGCCTGAACATTTAACCCTCCATAGCAAGTAATCTACCATGAAGGATGAAGCATAGAATCAATCCAATTCCCTAGTCTCATCTATCAAGCTCCACTACAATGATCATCTCGTGGTGGTTTCTTCCACATTTGGGTCACCTTCTCTTTTATCTGTTCATTTCTTTTTCTCACTATGTAAAATTAGCTCTATATAAATGAGGCCCTGTTTACTCTAACATATCACACCAATCACCATCAAATAGTTCTATACAATTACCCCAGAAAGAAAAAACAGCCAAAACAGGAGTGGGGGAGAGAAATGGCAGATTGGGGACCTGTGATTATGGCGTTGGTCCTGTTCATTCTGTTGACGCCGGGACTTCTGTTTCAGCTGCCGGGGAAGAACAAGGTGGTGGAGTTCGGAAATATGCAGACAAGCGGGATGTCGATATTAGTCCATACAGTCATCTATTTCTGCCTCATCACTATTAGCCTCATCGCCATTGGCGTCCATATCTACACCAAGTAGACCCTGCTCCTCTATCCAGATTTTCGTGTACAAGTTCTGATTTTTTTTTTTTTTTAAAAGAAAATTGTTTTGTTCATCCAATCAAAGCCCATTGTTTTAGGGGATTTTTGCACCCCATGAGGCTGAGATCATAAACATGTAATGTTTTTGAGAAATTAATGATAATATGATATGGAAATTTATCTTATACTTAATTCTAGCATCCCTGAGACAGAAATTCAGAAATCATCAACTGTCTCGAATTTGCAAAAAATAAATATATACTGCAATATTATACAATTATTGTTGCCCCAATCACTAAGATCCAAAACACCCAAAGAAGTTTTTTATGCTACCAAGGCAAATATTAATTACAGTATTAAATAAATAAATAAATAACTCCTACCATTGAACCAAGAACAATGGCCCTAAATATATTAAATATCCTTTCATGACACATCACATAAAAGAAATTAAAAAATAACTTCAATGATGGACTCCATTAAAGAGATTGTATGCATCCTGTGATGTCAATTACTTTTCCTTAATCAGCAGCTCCAAGTTCAATGAATAAACTATAGTAGAACAAATGACTTGTTAGAAATATTCAATATTGATGTATGACTATTCTGGAATAATTTAACTGATCTAGTAAATAAATATTGCATAACAGCCACCTCATAATACAATTGAATTAGAAAAAACACTAACTTCAACTCTTCAAGCTAAATATATCATCTAAGTACTTAATTAATCATAAATGACCCCAAATTAACCATTTTGCCACTCGAACTCTTTTAGTAGTACCCGGACATAGGTATGTGTCCACGTGTCCGACAATTTTATAAAAATATGAATGTTATTGGCTCAAATTGAAGTGTCTAAGCGTCAAACCAATGTCCAAGGATCGAGTATCCGACAAGAGTACTTGAAGTGAAATAAAGAGTCTGAGTAACATACGTAGCAAACATCACACTTTCTCTCTCAAATAAACAAATAAAGATATCCTCCAAAAAAAAAGATAAAATTGAATCTTAATTTAGGACACTAAAAGTAGAGTTGGTATAAGATATCTATACTTCATTTGGTTATTTTTGAAAAAAAAAAATTATATCTAAAGACTTATGGCGTGCTAAACATGAAATTGAAAATTCAAAGCTTTAAAGCATCAACAAAAAATGCAGAGCAATTCAATAGCAACTTCCAAGCAATATCTCTGCATTACGAAGGCATTGCAAAGTTGTAAACGTCAAAGGCTCAAAGCATAACATTGAGAATCCAAGTGGTAGAACACTTTCGTCTTATATCATACAAACACACAAGCAATTAGGTCAAACTCTCAGGGAGAAACAGGCTGTTCAACATCTGAAAAGCTTATCAAAGCCAATAAAATAATTAAAATGAATTTACTAAATCCATGCATTAGCATTGACATTTCTTCATTAGTCGGTTATTCCTTCTCTACAAATTATCAACCAACAGCCCTTGAACCTTTCAGAGTTCAAAGAAGATGGCAGTTTGGGGTGTTCTGCTGGTGGTATTGGCTTTAAGCGTAATACTATCACCTGCAATGGAGTTCGAGCTACCAGGTAACAGAAATTACAGGAGTTCTTTGACATGCAGAATATCAACTATCCTTATTTGCTATAATCCATCTTCTTTCTCACTCCTACAATCATCTAATTCTTGTTTGTTGTAATTGGCCATCTTTCATGCTCTTATCACCATCTAATCATTGTAGCAAATAAGCAGGACATGTAGCATCTATAACATTTACCATTTTTTTGGTGTGAAAAGAAGTTTATATATTTTGATTTATATGCAGATCCAATCTTGTGCTGTCCGCTAGTTTACTGCTGGACTTGCTACTAGTTTCATTCAAAAGAATCAAATTTGTTCTAACTCAAAGGTCGAACGAGCATGGAAAGTGAGGAATTGCCTGCAGCTACAGTAAAGGGGCTATTTCTAAGAACAAACGCAGTCGGTTACTGTTCGCTTAAAATAAGGATGAATTGGAACTATGCAATATGTAAATAAATTGATTCTATATGTTGTAAATAAATTGATTCTGTAAGTTGTAAATAAATTAATTCTGTAAGTTGTAAATAAATCCATTATTTATCCACCATGTGATTGTAAATTCTTCCTCTCCCATCAATGTTTAATACAAATTACAAAGTACTTATAACCAAAAGAGCTTTATAATGTGAAAATCCTCAAATTTATATAGAAGAATCGACAAGAAGCAATCTCAGCCGCATATACCTCGACAAATTTACGGTCTTCACTGTTGTCTTACAAAAATGAGTTCTTAATATCACTTGGCACCTAAAGCTATTTTGTAAAGAATCATCTAAGCTGTACTTGTAGATGGGTTCCACTTATTGCTCTCTTTGAACAAAATTAAAGTCCACTTAGGTTTTGACAAACATTTATATAGTTTTAAGTAGGGTTGTGTGGATTTTTACTTTAGATAGTGTAACATATTGAATGGGGAAAAAATTAGCTGTGTGAGGGAGATATCATAGGGAAGGAGATCCAGATCACAAGAGTTGGAACTGAAAGGGACTGGGATAACATTGCCCAGTTGGAGAAAGAGTGTGTGTTAGTGGATACATATCGCATCAGTGGCTGCAGAAAAGTATGTAATAGGATTTTTTTGGTAAATCCCAAAATAGTATAGTGGACTTTTCTTGGTGGACAGATGGAGTATTATATAAAAGATTTACCAACCTTAAGTTGGAGCAAGCTGAAACAACTTTAAAAAAATAAAGAAAAATAATATTAACAAAAAAAAGGTGGATGGGGAGTCGAACATAATGAGATGTGAATCCGTTCTAAGACACATCTCATACTCCATGGGCAACAGAAGTAGGAAACTACTCCATACAGAAGCTTCAAGCACTAGGTTTTTTAATAAATAGCTATGCCCTACCAATGTAAATTGGTAATTACTAAATTGCTTATGATCCCAAAAACAAATCTAAATAGAGTGTGCACGTAATGCAGAATGCTAGAACAGTAGTAGCAAACTAATTGGTGAAGAAGAATGACAAACCAAAACATTCTTGAAAGCATTAGAGACAGAATTTTACCACAACATTTCAGATAATGGTTTGTCCGCCATGTTAAGGCAGCAAATGCAAGAAATCTTACAGCTGCAGAGAGCCAATCATAAGAGAGTAGCTTCTATGCATTTTATTACGCAGACCACATAAGAGATAATGGCACAAATAAAGAATCGTATACTAAAAAGAAATATGAAAAGTAAAGTGGAAAAGAACATCCGACTTATTCCATTAAGAGTGTGTTATCTTCACCTTTCACTTCTAACAAGTTCAGATAATAATCAGGTCTAATAAGTTCAATAAGGTTTAGTTAGATCAAATTAGGTGTGATAAGATCTACTTGTTTCTATAATCAGGCCTAATCAGGTCCAATAAGGTTCAATCAAGTTTAATAAGTTCGGATAAGATCAAACAAGAGCAGAATAATCATAATGTATCATAACAAGCAAGCAAGGCAAGAAGGTATAGATCCAAATCTGCACAATGTCCGATTGTCTGTATGGCCGTATCACTTTTTGTTTTGATATTTATTTTGTAACAAAAATAAGGAAATAGAAAGAGAATATTTCTCATCTCTGTCATTCACAAACAAGTAATCACAATTTATTTTCAAAATGATTCTTTTTAAGCTTCCCAAACTGAGTTCATTTTCCTAAAAAATGCTACAGAAACTTGCTTCTGCATGTGAGAAAAGTTTCTGCAGGCTTGTCAAACTAACAAGTTGTGAAGATCATCAATTCATCAGCCTAATCATTTGTTTTCTTCTGGTTAAACACTTAAACCATTAAGTTCCTGGACATGGGTACTAAAAGTACAAGAAGCAAGAGCCATAGTAGATTAGTAGGTTTTCCACTTTTCCTAAGAAAAAAAAAGACTGCATTGTAAAATGTAAATTACATAATTCCAAAATACTTCAACCAGGTTTGGACAATGGCATTTGTCAATCATGGAAACGTGTACGTTTGTCCGATGTTCCCTAATTGCAACATTTTCTCTATGAAACCATGGTTCTAGATTATTGAAGTGTTGATAACTGAGGATATAGACAAAAAAGGAAAACAAAATAAACTTACATTCTCGATTAATCTTTTATTCTGATTTCTGATTTACACCAAAGAAAAGTTACATACTTCATTCAGCACTAAAAACAGAATTTATCTCTTACAAGTTTCAACATAACTAGAATAAGAGAGACCGGAAAATTTCAACAGTGGCCATAAAATTATAACCAGCATTATACAACAACAGTTACATTCAGCTTGCACAGACTCTTTAAGAATTCTTTTATCACGTTCATAAATTAAGCAATAATATAAGAATCCAGCCAGAAATCATCCAATATAATGATTCATTGAGGAGAAAAAACAATCTTACAACATATGTAAGTGGATTAGATACAACAAATCGTGATGCAAACACCCAGTACTCCGCAGTTGTCCTCATAGTTGACAAGCAACGTTATCCTCACAAGTGTTTCCAAGCTGAAAACATAAAGCATTACAAATCAGTTCATCCATAACAAATCAGTTCATCAATCCTGTACACAACAAGTCAACTACTACATCATAGTAACAATATAACCCTAAAATTTAAGTAGGATAAGAATTTAAGAACACTAACCAGGAACATCTTGGGGAGATAAAGCCCATATGAGAAAAGATCGTCCAAAATCGGATAAACTAGAGAGAAATCCGGCAAAATATACGACCAATACCAATCCAATTATCCATGGCATCAATAGGAACCCTATCAAAAAAGTGACTAATCCACAAATCATCAAAGTGAGTGAAATTCCCAAGAACAAGCAAGCAAAGGATGCCGGAGAAATCGGCGCAGGAAAACACGGAGTTCTACCACGCCGAATCGACGACGTCAATGAAGGATTTTCCGACGAAAATGTCGCCGGAACAGGGAAATTGATAGAGGATGGATGTTGGAGTGTGTGAATTATCATTGAACAGAGATCGCGTAATACGCTAATCTGCGGATCTTCTTCATATCTCAACATTTTTCCCCAAATTCTGGATAATTTGATTTTGATTTTAAGCGTTTTATTTTGTAAAGTGGTTGTTTCTTCAGTTTCAGAATGATGGCGGCAAACGAGCACAAAGGATAAGGCTAATTGCAAATTAATTCATTTATTCCTTTTTCATTTATTCATTTATTCATTTATTATTAATATCTAATTAATAATAAATGACTTTTAAAATATAAACTTTATTAGAGTAATTTTAATTTTCACTATTTTTTTCAAAATTATCCAAACTTTTAAATAACAAATATAACATTTGTATCTATCTTGAGAATGGATGTATTAGTATTAGGATTATACTAGAATAACTAAAAGATAGGATTTTTTTGGAAAAATGAGTAAAAGTCGATATTATCCTTATAAAATTTTAATTAAAAAATTACATTCTTAATATATAAAAAAATGTACTACATGTATTAAATTTGAAAATCGAGCATTTGCTCTAGTACCATCTTATAAAAATTAAAATTTGTCAGTGGACTAGATCTAACACTTTAATGGTGAAATTACTTTATTAATTAAAACCAAATCTAAATTCTATTTGAATCCTTTTGAAGTGGATGTGATATGGGTTACTTGAATATTTGATGGGTGAAAATTTTTTTTGTTGTTGGAGGAATAAATGCTTTATTACTTAGAGTGGACACCAGTCTACACCACTTTGTCACTCCTCTTGATATTTGATATGTTAAACTTGTTTTATATCAATAAATATCTACCACAAGAGAACCTTCACATTTGTCAAAGTTATTCTGCGAAAATTCCATTATCTTGTGATACCGTTAGACAATCTAATGCATCTTTTAGCTACAAAAATTATAACTTTTTACCATAAATTATTAATAATTTAAATAGCTAGTTGTGCTTTATATTCAAAAGTTTTGGTTTTATGCTCAATAGTTTATCCTATTAAATTTGACAAGAAACTTGCTATTTATGATAATATTAAGTAGGCATTAGCCACACGGGAAATTCTTGATTTCTCACAAATTTTTTTCTTAAAATATATCAAATGACATTTCTATAATTTTGACGCACATAGTTAATGATGTGGAAGATATTATAAACCAACTCTACTGTCTTATCTGCAATACATAGTCTTTTCGAAAGGTCTCAATAATTGCTAGGCCTTCTAATTTTTTTCTTCTTTTTTTTTTTTTTTTTGGAGTAAAAGAAATTTTTTCAGTCGCATCAAAACGATTTTTTCTTTAATTTTCCCTGTAAGGATGACAAGCTAGTAAGCTACCCATGAATAGCAATCTGTAATTCATTGGCAGCATCTAGTTCTATACTTCAATAATTGCTAGCTATTCCTCAAAGGGTCAATCTCTAACTTTTGAGCTAGTCCAAAATGAGTGAACCAGTGAAGCTCTTTTTTTAGCACATTCCACTTTAAATTTTGACATTCCATTTAACTTCCTTACTTAATGTGGTGTGTTATACCCATATATATTGCATCACACTATTCACATTACATATACTCCCTCAATAACATATTAACGACAACAAGTCATTTTGCACGCATTTTTAGAAAACGATTTAAGGGTACAAATGAACAAAAAGATCAAAAATAACTTTAAGATTAATAACTTATGATCTCAATGTTACTTGTATTAAAACCAATTTGATTAATTTATTCATTTACACTATTAAATCATTACCTTAAAATGCGTGCAAAATAACTTGTTGCCATTAATATGTTACGGAGGGAGTACTTATATACTATCCTAAACTAACACGCAGAGTAAAACATCAACATCTTTCTTATCTTAGGTACTTCATTCATTGAACTTCTAAACATCGATCGCGTTTTACATAGTGATGCAAGTAGTGTATTGACGTTTTAACCCATATTCTAAAATTGTACTCTCCCAAATTTTTTTCTAAGTGATACCGTACCACCACCAACGAGCAATCAGCGCCATTAGAAAATATCAGAGCATAGATGTCGGCAAGGTTATTAGCATTAGGATTCTACATTGGATTGATGCCGGGTTATAGGAGTAAGATCCTACTAAATAGTAGAAAAATTTAAATAAAGCCATAGTGTAATACAAAATCAAATATTTAATCCTTTAAAAAAAAAACTCAAATATTTAATGGAATTTAAATATTAAACGGATTATTTTACTCACATAAAATCGTTTTTTTTTTTTTTTTTTTTTTGCATTCTTAAGTGAATAAGTAGTTTTAAATAACAAAACACCATGATCGAATGCGTCCAACTCATAAATAATATAATTAGAACTTTTATCAATGATGTATGTATTTAGCAACAATTAATACAATTTTCTCATGAATAATAATAATTTAAAAAAGGGTTTGAACACAGTTTAATGTTAAATTATAGATTTATAGTTGTATGTCGGATCGAAATTGACTAGTCGTATCACCTTTTAACACCTCTAATTATAAGAGTATATCTGAAGCTAAAGCAACCACTAGTCCACTATATATATACTAGAAATATAGAATATTGGGGCTTCTTTTAATATCCCCAACCTCGACCACTATCTACATCCCACCAAGCAGCAACCTCAAAATGAAAGAAAGAAAGGGTTACTGGTCCCTTGCAAAATAATTCCGATTTTGCCAAATCTTTTTCTCCCTCACCTTTGTACTTTATTATCTACTTCCGTTGTGAATTTGCTACATTTATTTTTTCACGTTTTCATAATTCTAAAATGCTAATTTAAATAAAAATTATTTTTATAGACACATATAATAAATGTGAAAAAATAAATGTAGCAAATTCACTATAAACGTGAAAAAAAAAAAGGTTTGCACGATCTTATTTGAAAGATATATATCATACACATATGTAAGATTAGAAACTCGGTTGATTTTTTCCTATACTTAAAAGCTAAGATTTGTTGGTGGAAAATGGTAAAAAGTAGAAACTCGATCGATTTTTTCCTATACTCAACCAAGTGTTAAGAATTTAAGGTTATAAAGGTATAATACTCGTTGGATTGGAAACTTGGCCGAGTATTCAAGTGCTCGACCGAGTATACAGAAAATCCGACCAAGCATGTAGTTTGCTCGACCGAGTATCAGAGTTAGAAAGTATACTGGCATTTCTTGCATAAATACTTAGTCGAGTAGTCTTAGCTTGATATTCACCTGAGTATCTGTGACCATTCAGATTTCGTCAGAATACTCCTCTACTTGTAACTCTCCATTCTTAATTGCCTTGATTAATTTGCTGGTTACTTGAGCGGTTATCAGATTTAATTGTCTAGACTGCTCACTTTCCTTGTATGACCATAAAAATCAGTTGATATTTCTTTTTTGGGGGTAAATAAAAAAATTTGATTTTATTTTTTATTCTGACATCTCAAAAATCATACGAAATATTTACTTTTTTTGTTCTTGGGTATAGGTGTTCGTTTCTCAACTCTATTCTTTCATTCAAAATTGTCATTGGGGAACGACGCAAGGTCACTATTGAACAACCCGGTAGCGCGCGCCGATTTACTTTTGCAAGTTATTGAATCTTCTGCCACGACACATCATTGAGTCATCTCTATTTTCTTGCATCTATATTAGTGTTTTTTTTTTTGTTATGATTCCATTTGTTAATTACATATCTAAAACGATATATTTATTGTAAAAAAATACCTAGATTATGTATTAAGAACTAAACATGGATTGCTCCATTATTATCAATCTAAATATCTAATAGCGAATAAAAGCAAATATTCTTCACTTTCCAATATAGATTGGTCCACGCGGATCTACTCAACATTTTACATATAGTTATTGAGTAGGTAACCTGATAAGGTTAAATCTTTTTCTTCCACTTTTGTATGATTTGTATACTAGATTCTCCAATTGTTTAAATTAAACAGCAAATTTCCCAAAAACAGATGAGCTTTAATTAATTAATTAACATTCTTTTAGCCACCCTGCACATTAATCTAATGGCCTGTTTAATAACCGGCAATATATACATATACAGTAGCAATGGAAATATATGTTGACTATAATTTAACATAAAAATCAACGTGATAATCTCAATATATAGTAATGCAAGACCATCCTAACTTATGTTTTCTTCTATTTTTCACTACTATCCATCATCACTCGGAAGTATTAGATGAGAATAAAGATTTATAAAGACACACTTCATCCGTTCCAGATTAAATGCAACCAAATTATTTTTTCACACATTTCGTGCAAAATTGTTTGTTGCATGTAATTTGGAACAAAGAAAGTATAATACTTCCTTTGTTTATAAGAAAAAACGCAACAATCAACATTTCACGCATGCCAAGACATTACTTTGACCCTTAATAACTATAATCATGAAAAATTAAAAATTATAAAAAGTTGATATTAAAATATTATTTTACAAGACGAACCTAACAAAATCTCACTCACTTGACTATATTCTTTATAGTGCAAAATGTTGACTATTGCGTTTTTTTTTTTTTTGAACGAATGAAGTATTGGGATGAGCATTACTGTACTTTTCCTTATAACTTTCCCTGCAAATTCATTTTCATATATCCAGCATTTATAACCGCCTACCAGCCAAAAGTCAATCAAATGAAGCCATGCATCACTTTCATACTAGCTACTAGCTAGTGAAGGAATATATTTCATCTCTATCTTTAAATAACTTTATGGACCACTAAACCAAAAAAGATGCACCAATAACCCACTATTTATAGACCTTCAAGTCACTACTCAATAAGTAACACACTACACAAACTCACAAAGTAAACTAATTAACACACATCACTAAGCTAAGCTAGTAACATCAACCTTAGCTTAAATACAAACAAACAAACAAACCAAAAAACATGGGAAAGGTGAATTCATCCTACTTCAGAGGAGGAGAAACTTCAGCAACAATTCAATATGGTAGGCAAAATCAAACATTCCCTAAAGCAGCTTTGATAGACTATGTTGTCAACAGAGGTGCAAAACCTCAAAAGGTTTCATTCATCACAAGTGACAGTTATAAACCTGATTATGTTGAGGAGTCAGGTAACTACCTTGCAGCACCTGCTGATGATTGCATTGATTTTAAGGCTGCTAATTACATTCTTCAAAGGAGACTTAGCCTCCAGTACGATTCTGATTAACTGTTGTATAAATCTATGCACAATGCAGCAAATCTTAATTACATGTAAAATGTAATCACTAGCTACTATAACTTTGTTGTTTTAGAAGTTGTTAGTTGGAAATGAATCACTAATTCACTATGTATGTTTGCTTATAAGGCAAACTTATCAAAAGTGTAATGAACCAATTATATATATAAAAACCTATGTATCAAGGGTACGTACTTCATTTGACCGCCGTCTTCATACCCAATTCTCCTGTTATTGGGAATGATACTTATACTTTTGTTATTGTTTGCATCGTGTCCATTGTAATCAAATTATTAAATTAGTCGTTTTCACTCCCATTTCGCGTATTTGTTTTTGTCCTCGTGTCCAACTCGATCAGTGCAACCTAGATATAATTGTAGTTTCTATTTGCTTTCCAATATGAATTGGCAATCTTTCATTGGCTTAATTAAAATTGTCAGGCAAATGGGGTTATTTGACGAATTAGTTAACAATCGGTTGTTTATATAATTCTTGATAAAAATTAATTTTTTGTCGTTGGTTCGGTTTATCAAAGAAATTGTGAGGTAAAACACCAAAAATCAATCCAAAAAGTAGTTGCTCGAATAATCAAATCATCGTAAAGTTGTTTATTCTAGGAAAAACTTTTTTTTTCCCATATGTAAAACCATCATGTATGATTACTATGAATCTATGATTATGTCCTATTTGAGCCAGATAGTATGTCATTTGATCATATATTCTCTAACCTGATGGTTTATTTGTTAGGAATTGAATCATTGGTGATCTATTTAAACATCTGATATCGGGTTAGATAAACTAATCAGGCAATAGACTATCTAGCCATATAGACCTTAATTTATCACAATAATTTTATGTTACCTCCATTTCTTATTAAATGCAACGATTTTACATAAAATAGAGAGTGAAAATGTCAAATCGATGAATCTAAAAAGAAACAGTTGTTTAGGGAATAGTCAAATCAATAATGATAAATACTATTCAATAATCTTTCTACTATTCTGTGCGAAGAAATCTATAGTTGTAATCTCGTTAGTTTTTACAAGAACATGTGTTTATATAATTAATTATAGGCAAAAACTAACGAGATTACAACTATGCACGTGTTTATATAATTAATGCAAATCAATAATGATAAATACAAAAGCATGTTCAATAAAAAATATATATATATATATCTATAGTTAGTAATCTCGTTAGTTTTTACCTATAATTAATTTTGAGCATTTACTTTACTTTTTGTGTTTTCCTAATTTGAATTCGTGTTTTAAAATTATATAAACACGGGCATTGCATGAGACTTAAACTTAAGTTTGTAGCTTTGTACTAATAACGAATTTTTGGTCAAGTGATGTCACCAATCATTTAATGTATTACTCCCTCTGCCCCAACATAAATGCTATATTTTCCTTTTTTGTATGTCCCAAAATAAATATTACATTACTACTTTTTACTATTTTTGATATTATAGTCCACCTATAAAATTACACTTATACCCTTAACATAACATTAATTAATTCTACTTTTACTACTTTTTATATTTTGGTCCAACTATAAATTCACACTTACTACTTTTGACATTATGACCCACCTACACCAACTACAACCTTAAAAATGACTCACTTTCTCTATGTTGCATTTAAAAAGGGACGGAGGTAGTACTATTATAATTTAAAGGACTTTAAATATCTAGTCTATTTTTATACACTAAAATAAAATATTATTTAAGTTATCATTGTATATTGTTTCACTTTATTAGTTAATTAGTCCATGAAAAATGGGGGAAACACAAAAGGTTAATTGTTAAAAGGTAATTTTTCCTTAAAAAATCTCCCTCCAAAATGAAAAAATTCAAGAAACTCGCGCTAACCTCCCGCATTTAAAACCTCTTGGTAGGAAAAAGAAGAAATCCTAATTCCCAACCACGAGTCCATCACTAAAATTCGCAGTTAGACATTTTTGCAAACACTTGGTGAGCAGAGCACTCGCTTCTTCATCATGAAGTTCAAGGCATTCTTGACAGAAAATGGAGTAACTCTCTTAGAGAAGAGATTCATTCCAGCTCTGGAAAAAATGGGCAAAATCTGCTATGTCTATCTCACCAAAGACCACACTTTCTTTCTCCACAATCTCCTTGCTAATGATGGTGTTCAATCAATCGCCCAATTCCGAAAGGATACTTTATTCTCTGATTACAGAATCTCAAGCCAAAATGAGGATCGTATTGCCTTTTCCCTGGATTTGTCTCTCCTTCTACGAGCACTCCGATCAGCAGCCGCCATTTCCTCAGCCGTTGATCATCTCCAAATCAAACTTGTCAAGAAACTACCCCCAAATTCCACAAACCCTACCCCTTATCTCACCTTTGAGACAAAAGGGTACGCTTCTGCTGTGATTCAAGATATCCCCATCTCAAAACCCCTTTCGAGGACTCATGTTTTAGAGCTCCAGACCGCTCTCGACGACGCCCAAGAACTCCCTAGAACCCTAGTTGGTGTGAGCGAATTGGATAGAATGTTGCATTTCGTGGAGAAGATGAAGCAACTGGGTGATGTGATGGGTGTTGAGATCGGCAAAAATGGGGAACTGGGCCTGAAAGTTTCAAGTAGTTTGGTGACTTTAGGAGCCGAATTCAAGAGGTTGATGATTGTAGGAGAGGATAGTGAGGAGAATAGCGATGATGATGGTGGGATGAATGTGTTGGTAAGTATGAAGCATTTTGTTAAGTGTTTGCAGTGTCATTTGGCTAAACCTGATTGTGCATTCTATGGAGTTGGGTCTCAAAGTGGTTCTTTGACTGTGGTTTTCCAGTTCTTCGTTCCGGGTTCAAGACAGACTGATAAATCTATCAGCTTCCATTGTAGGCTTCCTCTGCTTGATCCTGGTTCTTGAGCAACTCTTTCAAACTACCCTGTTTGGTTAGTGAGTTTGTGCTGAATCTAAATACAATTATATCGCCAGCACCTTATAAATCGTCTATTGTTAGTACCTTGTAAATCTAAATATAGCATGTATCGGAGACGATACAGATACTTCACTTGATAGAGTGCTGGACTCATTACGGTTTTTTTTTCAAATGAGTAGTTTTTCGGTCCTTGTACCCGTATCTGTTTTTGACCCTGTCCCTGATTTTCTGTCCTTGTAGGTTGTAGCAGTACATGCATCTTACAGTATCTGAATGTTAGATTGTTAATGGCTTGTTTATTTCAGCTATGCAAAAATTGAAATTATAGTGATCTCAATCTGTACTAATGTTCAGTGGACTTTGTTTCTACGACCATCATTCCCCAGTATGTCGACTTATATTTTCAACAATTTTGGTAGCAGCTTGACAAATACTCCAAGCAAGGATGGAGCAAATTTACAGCAATTGATTGAAATAAATAACATTACAATGCAATGAGTAGCAGTAAAAAGGATTATTTGTATGGAGAGATTCACCTCACAGTTACATTATAAACTAGGAATAAGATCAGAGCTATTGTTTAGAAGCTATTTGATCTGTTGAAGCGTACATAAAATTACAATGATCAATTTTGAGATCAGAGTAAGTCATATCCCAAACCTCTTAGTGCCGCATTGTGAGCAGTACTTGGAAGTTGGCCTTAAGTAAGGAGAGCCACATTCATCACAGAATTTTGCAGGACTAGTCGGCTGAAAAAGAAGCGAGGGGGAAAATTGGTCACAAAAATTCAGTCATCTATGGCAATTCAGGCAGAGGGTACATAAATCACTCAATCATAAGATTTTTCTGACAATTCCTGGATGCAACATAGATAATATAATGCAGGCAGGGGTGGATCCAGGAATTTTTACCTAGTAGGGCACTTTCCAATATATACATATCAACTTTTATAACTTTTTATAGATTTTAGTGGAAGGTAGTGATGTTTAAACATGTGCATTGGAGAGTGAGAATGGTACAAAAAAACCAACGTAACAAACATTGTGAAACGGATAGAATACAAATAAATTTAAATAAGCTAAAATAATATTTGACCCTCTAATAGAATAAGGAGTAATAAGTTCACATAAACAAAAATTAACTTCCTTGCCTAATTATAATTTTTTTTAAAAAATAACTAATAAGAGTGACACCAATGAAAGTGGGAAAGATAAAGGGAAAAAATGCCAATTATGCACGTTTGCACGGTTGTGAAATGCAAACCAAATAGAAGTAAATTATTTGTTTAAATAAAATAAAATAAAAATAAAAAAACTACTAGACATCTGTCAACTGCAGGATTTGATCCGCAGCCACCCACTAACTCAATGGAGGATTTACTGATAATGTTGTAAGTCCTTGTAACACTAGACGAACTTGCTAATCCTTGTTAACATGACGCACTAAATTAATTATAGAGGAAATTTATCACAGAATGGTGGGGCTGGGGCGCGTGACTCGACCATGACAGGCAGTAACATTTTGATAACAGTAAAATGGAGGAAAACAAAGATGAAGGAGACATGATCTAACGTTGGTTTCATGTTTCAAAGCATCGCTAGACAAACAGTTAATAGATTGGCCAAATTATGACCAAGTAAAATAACACAACTGAGTATCAACACAAAGAAATATACCAAAAACAAATATGGGCATAATAAAGTAGGAAATGACCACTCTTAGGGCTTGTTTACTTCAGATTATATTCAGTTTAGTTCAGTTCAGTTTATCTCTATTCAGTTCAGTTCATCTCTATTTAGTTCAATTAATACACTTCTATTCAGTTCAGTTCAATTTAGTTCATCTCTATTAAGCTAATGTAAACGAGCCCTTAATGCAAAAACATAATCTTATCTCTACATATGGCCATATGGGCATAATAAAGTAGGAATGACCACTCTTAATGCAAAAACATAATCTTATCTCTACATATGGCCATATGGGCATTGAATACCGTGGTTACAATTCAAACCTTCAATAGGATAATTTCACCTGAAGCTTAATGGTTATAATTCATAGGGTAACAAACTGATGCAATCCTAGTGCTTACACGTAAACGAAAGATAAGATATACTACGTAATTTAACATACTACTTCCCTAAACCGTATAACTGCTATCAATGAAAGAATTAGCAAGGAAACTTGCGTGAAAGTAAGATGCAAATGATACATAAAGAGTAATATGAACCAGGCAAAGATAACTCACCATCATATTCAAACGACCTACTATGTGACTTCCTCCAAGAGGCTCTAATGATGCCATATTCTGAGAAAGGGTTGGTGATTCATGACTCTGAGCAATATCGGGTAAATGGGAAGATTGCCTTTCATGAGTGCAAGCTACGAGAGTTGTCTGCTGATTCTGGTCAAGAGACTGATGATGACTCAGGACAACTGGTTGATATTGTGGCTGACGAGCCAATGTCACCAAATGATGTTTGGATGGTGTCTCCTGCTCCCTTGGACTCTGCCATGTTCACACAGTGACAATAGTCAGCGGAAGCATTGCGCTGTGAAACAAGTTTATGATATATACAAGGGCATCAACGAACCTAACTGACATTTCAATTTACTGTGGACATCATTGATATTCAGGACCAAAACATAAATGTCAAAGTTACACACCTAACCTTTGGCTATGTGTTTTCGTGTTCTTTCATCTATGGTTTTAATGAGAGATTGGAGAGAGGATCTCTTTGGGAAAATCTGAAGGATTTTAGTAGCAAGGAATATTTTTTACATTTTGATATATTTACTTTTTTAAAAGTTGTAGGGGATGGGTATGTGGGGTAGGTGTAAAAAGTAATTAGAATAAGTGTGGGATCATTTACTTTAAAAAAAAAATGTCAAGGTGGATGGTGCTTGGATGGTTTGTGGGAGTTTAATGCCCCTTAAAAATATGGATGATAGAGTGGGTAAGGCGGTTACCTTGGCTGAGGTAGCTCAGCTTAGGGATATGGTAGCTCAATGTTCTTTGCAGGATTTGTTTCAGGTTGGAGCCAGATATTCTAGGATAAATAAACAATTTGGAGATACTCGAGTTTGTTCAAAAATTGATAAAGCTATGGTTAATGAGGAATGGATTCAATTGATGCCCTCTTCTTATGCTCATTTTTTACCAGAATCCTGGTTTAACCACTGTCCTATAATCATTCATTTTGAGCAGCAGATTCATGTGGGTGCTAGACTGCTAGATTCAAATTCTGTGAAATGTGGTGTCGACATCCTTCTTATGGACATATAGTGGGTCAAGCTTGGCAGGAAGTGGTTTCAGGCACTATGATTTTTCAGCTAGTTCAGAAGATGAAAAGGGTTAAGAAAGGTTTTAAAAGATTACATAAAATTGACTACACTGAGATAGGTGTGCAGTTTTATGATATGAAGAGAGAGCTTCTGTTGATCAAGGAAAAAAGACATGCCTTCTTGAACTGCCTATTTTGCCTTCTTGAAGCAAAAAAGTAAGCTGAATTGGCCAAAAATGGGTGATGAAAACACAAGATTTTCCCCCAAGGCTTTGTATATGCAACATCATACTAGGAGAGTTGTGGCTATTAAAAACATGAATGGAGAATGGTGCACAAGAGGGGAGGATGTGTGAAAGGCTTTTGAGGAGTATTATAAGTTCCTGCTAGGCACTGTGGCTTCAGAGTTAATCTGAATACAGAAGCAGTGCAGTCAGGGCCATTGATGAATGATGTTCATTCTCAGATCTTGCTTTCACCTGTGACAGATATGGAAATTACGACGGCCTTATTTGCAATTCCTACTCAGAAGGCTCCTGGGCCACATGGTTATTCTAGTTCCTTTTTTAAAACTTCTTGGGATGTTGTGGGGAATTCTGTCTGTGCTGCAGTAAAGGATTTGATGGGTTCTGGTAGAATTTTAGAAGAAATCAACTGCACCAATTTGGTTCTTATTTCAAAAGTGGAGGCTCCCACTTCGGTGATGGATTCCTGACCCATTGCTTGTTGCAATATTATCTATAAGATAATATCCAAATTGTTATGCAATAGACTGAAAGGAGTTCTTCCAGATTTGATTTCTTTAAATCAATCTGGTTTTTTTCCAGGCAGAGATGCAGGTCAGTGAAGTTAACTCATTTAGCTTTTGCTGATGATCTTATTAAGTGTTGCAAAGCAGAGGAGTCTGTTAATTTGATGCTTAGGGCTTTAGCCACTTTCACTAATCTTCTGGTCTGTCTGCAAATAATAGTAAGTCCAATGCTTATTTTTGCAATGTTGATGATGATGTGAAAAGAAGTATTATGCTTGATTCTGGTTTTGGGAAAGGTTCCCTTCATTTTAAATACCTTGGGGTGAATATCAGTTCTAGAAAGCCTTCCTCTTTAGAATGTCAAATACTTGTGGATAGGATTGTTCATAGAATCAGAAAGTGGGGTTCAAGATCTTTGTCTTATGCTGCAAGAACAATGCTTGTAAATTCTGTGCTGATCTCTATGCAAGCGTATTGGCCTATTGGGCTAGCATTTTTGTTCTACCTAGCAAGGTGATTAAAAGGGTCATGGCTATTTGTAGAAATTTCATGTGGGATGGGAAAGCAATTGCTTCCAGAATCCTTCCTATTGCACGGGATTATGTGTGAAGGCCAAAGGGAAGTGGGGGTCTTGGTATTTTATATTGTCATCTGTGGAATCAAGCTGCCATGGGTAAATATGTATGGGATATTGCACATAAAAATGACAGCTTATGGCTGCATTGGGTCTCTCATCATTACATTAAAGGGAGAAGCTGGAAGAGAATGCAATGTCCTAGTTCTGCAACATGGCAATGGAAGCAAATATGGAAAGCAAAAGAGCTTTTTAAATCTGGTTTCAATGGTAATGATTGGACTCTTAATTCTAGAAGTTACACTGTATCTAGTCCTTATTCTTGGCCTGTTGGTGACCTAACTAGAGTTAATTGTGCATATTGGGTTTGGATTTTGGAACAGGTTAAACATTCCAAAACATAGGTTCATTCTTTGGATTCTCTTATGGGGAAGGCTGAAAACTTTAAATCTAGACTGGCTCAGTTCATGGACTTGACTGATTCTACTTGTGCTTTATGTGGTGGAAGTGAGGAGACTCTTTCTCACATTTTCTTTGAATGCCCTTACAGTAAGTCATGTATAGATGCTTTGCTTGTTGTTATAAGACTTCATGTTTCTTTTGACTTGATAGAGAAATGAAGACAATAAATCTCAAATATCTCAGGAAGGTTTAAAAGAGGGGTGCTTGGTTGTTTTACTGCAGGTCTGATTTATGTGCTTTGGAGGTAGAGAAATGCAGCAGTGTGGTCTTTTGCTGTTAGAAGACCTGATTTGGCCATAGCTGGTGTTGTAACTTCATGTTTGATTAAAATCAAAAGTGTAATGCTTAGGAAAACTAGGTTTAGAAACATGCAGTGGTTAAATAATGTATATTGATTTGTAGTACTCCGTATGTTGTTCTGTTTTGCTTGTTTTTGCTGTTTTGATAGTTTGGATCTGGCCTGGTTGGTTGTGGGCCAGAGGTGCTTAGTCACATTTGTGTAAATTATTTTTGGTGGCAATAAAATTTGTTACCTTTTTTCAAAAAAAAAAAAAAGCCAAAAACAAAAACAAAAACAAATTGGCATAGTGATGAAGATAATATTGATGAATATAAGCTGAAATCACAGATTCTACATATGATTTTCAAGCATTCAACTAATAAAAAACACTCGATTCATATTCAGCATACTCCCTCCGTCTAACTTGTTTACCCAGAATACCTTTAATTACCTCCAGTTCCGCTAGAGTCTTCTCCAAGTTTATAATAACTTATATTCCCTAAAATACTCCTTCCCTTATATAGAAGTTTATTGCATTGCTAGCCCTCCAAACTTCCACCTTGTCCTTGGCAGAGCTGAGCAGTGTCCTTGTGATTGATGGCATGGTATTAAATCAAGGCCGCATCACCGCATCGCGACCGCATTGTAAAGGTTTTTGAGCTTACCGCGACCGAGATATTAGGCCGCAATGGCCGCGAACCATCCGCATTGCCCGCGAATGTGATTTCGCGACCGTTACCGCGATCACGACCGAAACCGAGATTTAAAACCATGATTGATGCCCGAATTCCATAGTCGTTTCAGAGCCTCAGTGTAAGGGGCTTTTGCTTCCTCTAGTAGTAAAACGATTGCGAAAAGATTTTGAAAGTTGCAAGAAGCTGTCATGAAGTGTGGTTTTGGTATCAATCATGTTATCATTAGGTAGGCTAAAAAATGTGGGGCTGGGTTGATTACTTGATTGTGAAGCAGAACGGAATGAATTAGGGGCTGGGAAGCATAAATTTTGAATTGTAGACATTGGGTTGGTAAATGGACCTTGAGGGTGTGAGAAATTTGGGTCTAAACAGTGGTGTAGTTGGTTCAAGAGATGAAAATTGAGGATTAAAAAACTCAGTAAAGAGAGTGAGCTTAGGTTTGGCATATTAAGTATGGGCCCAATTCCATACATTTTATTAGGCTGATGGCAGGTTTAAAAGGAGATGCATGTGTGGGAGATTGGGTGGGTTAGAGATGGGGTAGAAAATCTCAACTCTTAATAGATAGTGTTAGATATGCTGCATTTGCTGGAGTATGTCCAGAAGTACATTTTGCCTTAGCCTCTCTCTCATATGCCAAAAGATTCCGTTTCTCTTGAATGGAGTAATAAGGTCATCAACATATTTGAACAATTAACAAGATTGTTCCTCTTGAGCGGAGTAATAAGGTTTATCAACTTTACCTCTTATAAATTTATTAGAAAGCAAGAATTTGATAGCCTTCCGTACCATGGTTTAGGAGCTTGTTTTAAGCCATAGAGAGCTTAATCAAGCTTGTAGACATGGTTTGGTAAATTAATTTTTTTCAAATCCAGGAGGTTGTTCCACATAGACGTCATCATTTAAGAAAGCACGTTTGACGTGCATTTGGTACAAAATAAACCCATAAAAGCTACAAAAGCAATCAAAGTTCTAATTGCTTCTAATCTAGCTACGGGGGAAAAGGTTTCATCAAAATCAACAACCTTTTGTTAGTTATAACCTTTCATTACAATTTGAGCCTTTATCGTGATTATAGTTCCATGTTCATCCAACTTATTCCTAAACGCCCACTTGAGACCTATAACCTAGGATGAACATGGTACAATCATCAGGAACAAAGCTCGACTTGTGGTAAAAGATTATAACCAACAAGAAGGTATTGATTTCGATGAAACTTTTTCCCACGTAGTTAGATTAGAAGCTATTAGAATTTTGATCGCCTTTGCAGCTTTTGTGGGTTTTAGGTTTTACCGAATGGGCGTTAAATGTGCTTTCTTTAATGGTTATTTAAATGAAGACGTCTATGTGGAACAAACTCCTGGATTTGAAAAGGCCGATTTACCAACCATGTCTACAAGCTTGATAAAGCCCTCTATGGCTTAAAACAAGCTCCTAGATCATGGTATGAAAGACTTTCAAAAATTCTGCTTTCTGATGAATTTATAAGAGGTAAAGTTGATAGAACCATGTTCCTTCTTTGTTCAAGAGGAACAAACTTGTTCAAATATATGTTGATGACATTATTTTTGGAGCAACTAACGATTCTTATGCAAGGATTTTGCTGAACTAATGAACAGTGAGTTTGAAATGAGTATGATGGGTAAATTGAACTTCTTTGTTGGTTAACAAATTAAGCAAATGGAAAGAGGTATAATGATCTATCAACAAAAATATGTGAAGAACTAGAAGAAAAAAAAAAGGACTATTGCGTTCAAAGACCAATCATACAACAATGGGGACAGGTACTAGGTTAGACGAGGATCCAAATGGTAAGAGCATTAATGAAAAACAATATAGAGGTATGATTGGTTCCTTGTTATATTACATTACTAGTAGACTTGAGATTGCATTTAGCGTGGGTGTTTGTGTAAGATTTCGATCAATTCCAAAAGAATCTCATTTGACGACGCTCAAAAGGATTATTAGGTAATAGAAAGTAAGTGGTGATCTTTGCTTGTCATTTCCTCGACGTGATGTCTTTGACTATGTTGCCTTTGCTAATGTTGATTATGCTTGAAAATTGATAAGTTGCAAGAGCACTTTAGGAAAGATCCAATTCCTAGGAACAAGTTTAGTATCATGGAGTTCCAAAAGATAGAATACAGTTGCATTATCCACTAGAGATAGAATGTGTGGCAGCGACTATCTGTTGTTCACAAATATAATGGATCAAGCAACATGTACACAATTTTGGAATCAAATATAATTGTTTTCCTATTAATTATGATAATACAAGTACCATTTACATTTCTAAGGATCCAGTTCATCATTCTAGAGTCAAACGTATTGACATTGAACATCATTTCTTAAAAGACAGTGTGGAGAGGGGCTTAGTAAAGGTTAAGATTTGAGAAATTGATAAACAAGTTGTTGATATTTTAACAAAACCCTTACCTAGAGCCAAATTTGACAGCATTAGATCAGAATTTGGGATGATAAGAATTTGTTAAGAAAAAACCCAATATAAGATCGTTTTGATTTGTTATTGACTTATTGGTTAAAGTGTTGTGCCCTAGTTTAAAAAGTGTGCCTCTGGTGCGTCTAGGCGTGCTTCGCTCTAGGCACAGAGAAATGGGCTTTAGCTAAGCGAGGCTCATTCACCTACAAAAGGTGCGTGGATCGTGCACCTGAAAACGCCTTTGGTAAGGCGGGTCTTTGTGCCTTGAGGAAAATAGCTAAGATTTTAAGTAATAAATTGAAGAATGATAGACATTTCTTCAAAATTGAGACTACCCGAAATGGATTAATTCTGCTCAAAATTTCATAATGATAACGGGTTAATTTTGAGTGTTGTTAATGGGTGCATTGTTAAATTTAAGGGATATTTCCCCAGGTACCCCTGAGGTTAGGCCTAATAGCCAGAATGCCCCCACTTTTTTTAACTTGCATAAGGTGCCCTTGAGGTCAGTATAAATGGCCAAAATACCATTATTGCAAATTTCGACCTCAAATCATGACTAATTTGTTCGTTTTTTCCAAATTCTGACCTCAAATCTGACCCTTTAGAGTTAAAATGACCTGTAAAATCTTAAGAGAACAATTTTTTTAAACACGTAGATCAAAGCGCGCAAATCGAGGTGAATCAAGACGTAGATATATGTGCGCAAAAATTGTCATCTCAAGGTTTTACGAGCCATTTTGACCCTTAAGGGTCAGATTTGAGGTCGGAATTTGCAAAAAACGAACAAATTAGCCCTGCTTCAAGGTCGGAATTTGTAGTAATGGCATTCTGGCCATTTATACTGACCTTAGGGGCACCTAATGCAATTTAAAAAAAGTGGGGGCATATTGGCTATTAGGCCGAACCTCAGGGGTACCTGGGGAAATATCCCTAAATTTAATGAAGCAAAATTTGGTGAGTGGTTTGAACTTTGAAGTTCTATGTGAACGGTATGATCGATATTAAAAAGAGAAGGTCAAATTGAATATAAATGACGCTAATAATGATCAAACATTGACATTCTTTGATGGCAATTCCTCTGCCTTGACGGTTGAACAAAAACAACTTTCTCATCCCTTGCATAAAATTCTATGTCAATTGGTTTGGTGTTTGCTTGCTCCCCGACCCCAAACACGAACCACTGCAAACCTCATGGACAAAACGTCTCTCATGTACATCATTCTCATGGCATACCAATTAATTTTCCCTCTTTAATGATAAGCCATCATTCTCATTACATCAAGAAAATTTTTCATATCGGTTATGGCATCTTGCTTACTTATAATTTTTTTTAAATGTAAAGTGCCTTTTAAAACTAAACCCACATTTACTCTTAAATCTGCAAATTTCTTAAATGTTGACACAATGAGGCAGTTGAGTTTAGTTGTGGAGAATGGTGTTATGGTATGATATGTACCAGTTATTGTGGTTCAGGGGAAACAAGGTGAAAAGAAAAGAAAGAGGTCAAAGAATATAGTAAAGGAAGAAGGGAAACAAGGGAACAAGGGTTATAGAAACCTGCATTTATCTTCATCATAGGCCGATGATATGTCACAATAGGTCCAATCCTGAGCTGTAATTGCCTTAAGTAATGCCTAAGCTATCCGTTCGTTGAAAGATATCTTTTGAGCTTAAAAATGACCCCGTTGACTATTTACTCATAACTTTACATATACAAGTCGGATTGATGTGATTCAAATTGCATTGAAGATTAGAATTCACGAGCTTTCCAACAGTATTCCATACACTAAATTCCGACAAGCAGCGAGGAAGTTATGGCCTTTCGAAGTTAAATTGTCTGCGCATGAAGTTGTGCTTACACACAGATCCTGCGTGTCTACGCAGCTCTTGCGTGCCCACACAGCCTAGCATGCATATACACGCAGCCTGGCCAGCGTATACACACAGTTGGTCTACATACACAGCTCCCGTACGCCTATACGCAAGTTCTGGGCCTATCACATACCTCATTTTGTGTGCTGACGCAAATGCGTCTCCGTTCACCTATAAATCGGCCTTAGTTCATTCAATGAAAAGGAGAGAATCGAATTATCGAAACTCTGCTCATATAATCGCTTCTTACACTCAAAGAAAAAAAATCCAAAGTTCAATTGCAAGTTCGGTTCTTCGGTGCAAAAGGGTTGATGCTATGGTAAGGGACATTAAGGAAATGGTTTCTACGCTTTTAGCAAACCAAGAGTCAAGACTGCTTAGAGGCTAAGGTGGACAACCTTGGCACCTTGCAAGAAGTCACTGAGTTTCAATTGTTCAAGAGGAACAATTGATCGGGGAACAAATTCATTGAGGAACTTGAGCAATGTAACATTGGTACTTCATTTGACCGCCATCCCTGTACCCTATTCGTCTCCGATATACCGATACTTTTGTTAATGTTCAAGTCGTACCCATTGTCACCTAATCTTAAAATTTGTTGTTTTCACTCCTTGTACCCGTACTCGTTTTTGTCCCCATCCTGGACTCGATGCAACTTAGAACTTGAGTAGGTTCTTTCAATAGGTGTACAAAGTCTTGGCCTATTGTTAAAGCAATAAAATATAGAGTCATAATCTCTAAAGGTCAAGGTTTTTTCTTCCTGTTTGGGCCCGGGAAGTCTTCTTCGTAGGTTAAATCCTTCATGTCTATTTTAATTCTTTTGAGTTCCTCGCCATTTTCTTTCAAAGTTTAGAAATTCCACATAATTGAAAAATCCTGCCTACAACAACAATCCCCCCTCCCCCCCTCTTGTAGCTGTTCCTCATCACAACAAAACTTCTAGCTAACAGAAAAACTATCAAACTTTCCTCTCTCCACAAAAGATGCAATCAGAAGCAGGATAAAATATGGAACACATGAGGTCAAGCTAATAAGCTAAAAGACTAATAGCATACCTCTGTTGCAGACTGGAACTCGTGGTCACTGTTGCTGTGGTATGACTGGTAAAAACAGATTTTCTTTAGCACATTGCAGTTGCAAACACAAATCATGAAAGGATGAAATAAACTTACAAACAAACCAGGGACAGTTGGTGAAGTATTTGAGGAAGCACGCCTGACTTTATGTCTTGGATTGTAAAACTTATAGTCCCTGGCAGTAATAGCAACTTCAGTCCGACCAGTCAAATGCTTGAACCTGTAACCGCACAGAAACTAGTATTAACAGTAATACAGTACGATCACCCACTTGTATCATATGTTAATGATAAAAACAGTCTTCAAAACTTTTCCTCCAATACTAAATTATGTAATATTACTACATGATATGAAGTTTAGAAGAACCATGACCTTTTTTTTCTTTCTGTTTTTTATAAGGAGTTTGATTCATTGACACCGGGAAATGAAAAATCCTCAAAACAATATCCACATCATTTGAGCATTTATCATGCCAACAACAAAACACCTTATTCAAAAAGAGGTTAGAGAGACATAAAGTGAGTGGCTTTGTCTCCTCCCTAAAAATACAAATCCGAAGACAAGAACTAAAATTTATAAAATCAAAATGAAATTTAAGTTTAAAAAGGCACAAGGTGCAAATGGTCCCTGGAGCCTAGGCGCGGAGCACAAGGCAAAGGTGCCCCCCTTTTGTATGCAAGGCGTTTGTATTTATATATTTTTCAAATTATGTATTTCTTTGATTGTATTTAAATTTAATAAAAAAAGATCCCTAGTAATTTATATAATGACATATGTAAAGCTAAGGTAGTCTCAATTTGAAAAAACGTCGATCATTCTTCAATTTATCATAAATCTTAGCTATTTTCCTTAAAGCGCAAAGCGCGCCTTTCATAGGTGAAACAGTCTCGCCTAGCTAAAGCCCATTTTCTAGAGCCTGGGAGTGAGGCGCAACCGAGGCACGCTTATAAAATTAAGACAAAATTTAAGCATATTACCTACAAAATGATACAATAGGACTGGATCCAATTAGTCTTTAGAACATGAAAACTACCAGAATAAAATCTGCAGGGAAGAAGCCATAATCTATCAATCATCATAAACTAAGGAAACTCTGGCTCTTAAATATCTTCCTTTTTCTAGGAAAATATTTCACTGCATCTTATTGTATCAATACTTGTTTTTCAACACCAAAACACTGTCATCATAAGAAAAGTATGTTGTGGAAGAAGGCAGAGAGCTATTACAGCAAAAGGCACCAAATTCTTACTACCAAGGCAAGCACATAAGGTTGAGTAAACATGAAAAATGGATAAAACTAACCATTCTGCATCCTCAGCAGGAACAGTATTTGGTCTCTCAACAACCTCTAACCCATTGGCCACCACAAAACGAACCCGTTTCTCTTCTTGGACAACTAATTCTGGAAATCTAGTCCGTGTTTCAAGAGAAGTAGCCAATTCTCGTCTCTTAAAGGAGTAGGAACCTATATTTCAAAGGATCCACAAATATTAGACAAAAGAATTAACTTGACAAAACAAACATCAAGGAGATGCAGAGCATAAAATCAGTCTACTTTCTCAACGTGCAAAATTTGGCTAGTTCAAACACATTGCAGATACTTAGCTTCTAACATTTTCTCTCCTACGAAATTATGCTAGAAAAGTGACTTCCATCCCATAAACCCTTCTTAATGGCCAAAGTTGGCAGTGGCAGCGATAATTTTACAGACTAGTAGAAACTAGACAGTAATTAAGACTACTCGAAGATGCAAGTAGATATTAGTGGGGAAAAAGGCTGAAGTTTGAGGTGCCGAAAGAGATAGTCTGAAGAGCTCCTACTATGTGAAAATTATATAGTGCACCCCGATGCATGGTGATCACCATGCACAGATTGTTAAAATTGAACATTCATGTTATACACTTTGAACATTTATGTTGTACATTTAAACGTTTTTTTTTCCTAAATTTAAGTGGTTTAAATATAAAAGACAAATGTTCTAAATGCTCAAAGTAAATGTTCTATATGTATAACATGAATGTTATGATTTAAATGCAAGTGCATGGTGTTCATTGCGCACCCAGGTGCACAATATATGGATTAACTACTATGGCTGAAATCTGGGTCATGCTGGGTAGTTAGCCAAGAGTTTAGTCCTATAAACAAGAGTCAATAACCAAAAAAAAAGGTCTGATTTTCATCCTGTACAGCAGATGAAGGGTCTGATTTTAGAAATTGTCTCAAACACGGATAATGCCCCACAATGCTTTAAAATTTCCATTAAATTTTGTTATACTGTTCCTCACTCAGATCCAATGAAGAGAACATGAGTTAAAGCCAACAATGAAGCTATAGCAAACTACCTGTTTTAGGAAATTTCTGAGTAAGCTTTCTATAGAGCCCACCAGATGCTTCAAGAGCTACTCCAATGGTCTTATCATGTATACCGTTTAATGAAGCAATTCTCATGTTCACTTCACGGACTAGAGTTTCGTACAAGTTAGCCACATACATCAACGGCAAAACAAACCTTGGATCTCCTTCATATTGAACTTCTGTATACTTCCGCTTGTTCGATTTATCATCTCCATGCACACTATTAGAGTCAATAGTAGCATCTCGCTTCTCAATTATATGCTCGCTGATAAAATTATCCACAACCATTTGCAAGAATCTTGCCCTTGCTGATTCAATAGGTAAAATATCTACCAAACATACAATTCATATAAGAAGATAAATCTAGTGCTGAAAAATAATTCTCAACATGTTCAAGCAGATGCTGAGGCAAACTACAACAGAATATATTGAGAATTACCCTTTGCAGTTAAGGTATTGTAGGAGCTTCTTAGAGACCCACTACTTTCAAGGCTAGACCGATCATCTTCGACTCCAATGTTAGGAATCTGAATTGGGCTCTTGTATGCATCATCCAAGCAGTCCTGGATAAACAAACAGCAAATAAAACTCTTTTTCTTTGTTTCAATCCTGGGCAGCCAAAATCTTGAATTTACATCTTAATGATTATAAAGGAACCAAAGAAAATTAAAAAAGGGAGTTGGAAAGATTGGCTTGAGTATGTTGAGAAAAATTCTGCCTTTTGTTTAATTTGCTATTTATTCAAGTATGAAATTTTTTGGTGGTGATGCTTTTGTCGGTACGGGTTTTAGATCTTGGAATGGGTTAGAGTGTTAGACATCCTTAGAAAACACACTGGTAAACACATGAGTGCTCAATTGCTCATAATAATGCAGCAGTTGCCATGAATTTTTTCAAGAAACAAAAGTCAAGCATCACCTCTGCTTTCTCGAAACAAACAAAATCATCTATGATCGATTATAGGAAGCGACTGGAAGCATCAATTGTTTTTGTCCAATGGCTTTTAATTGGGGCATTGCCTTTTCAAGGTCATGATGAAAATGAAAGTTCGTTTCTTAGACTATTGACTCTTCTTTCTAAACATAATCCTGATTATTCGAAAGTTTGTTTGAAAAAAGCTCGTGTTTACGTCTCCAATTGTTCAAAAAGATATCATAGATGCATGTGCAAAAGAGACTACTAAAGCAATACTTGAGGATCATAAATTCATAATTGTGGTTTCTTTGCTATTCTTGTTGATAAGTCAGCTGATATTTCTGCCAATGAACAAATGGCAATTTGTTTGAGATATGTAAATAAAAAAGGAGAAGTGTGTGAGCGTTTACTTGGTATTGTGCATGTTGGGATACAACTTCTTTAACTCTTAAAACTGCTATTGAATCCTTACTAATTGAGCATTCTGTGTCTTTCTCTCAACTAAAGGGTCGGGGTTATGACGAGGGCAAGTAATATGCAAGGTTCAATTAATGGCCTTAAGACAGTAATAGAGAAAGAATGTAAACAAGCATACTTTGTACAATGCTCACCAACTTCAGTTGACCCAAGTTGCACTTGCTAGAAAGAATCCTGATTGTGTTTGGCTCTTTAGTGACATGCTTGCACCTCTCTTGAATTTTGTGGGATGCTCACCGAAGAGGAAAGACTTTCTTCGTAAAAACAAGATCAAGTAGTTGTTGATGCATTATCCCTTGGTGAACTTGAAACGGGATCGGATTTAAATCAAAAACGTGGGTTAGGTAGACCTTGAAACACCCGTTGGGGTTCCCACTTTAAAACAATTGTAAATGTGCTTAATATATTTCATTCAATCCTTGGTTCACTTTTGAGATTGCTAATGTCGCCGAAGCAAAATCTACGACAAATGATTTCAACAAGACACAAGTATTAGAGGTTGGTTAATGACTTTTAATTTTGTGTTTGTGGCACACTTAATGGTTTCTATATTTGGAATTACAAATGAGTTGAATGTTCCTTTAGAAAAACATTATCAAGACATTGTTAATGCAATGAACACTGTTCATGTGAACAAGATTAATTTGCAAGATTTGAGAAATGAAGGATGGGATTCCCTTATGGAGAAAGTCATGTCTTTCATTACTAAATATGGCATCGAGGTTCCACATATGGATGCCAACAATGTTGTCCCTGGGAAAAGGATATTTAGAGGCAAACATTCGTAAGTGTCAAACCTTCATCATTTTCGAGTTGAGGTGTTTGTAAGTGTCATGGATCTTCAATTACAAGAACATGATAACCGATTCCCCAAGATAAGTAAAGAACTCCTTGTGTGTATGTCTGGTTTTCGTCTGTTAATCGGTTTTCTTCTTTTGATAAAGGATAATTGATGAAGCTTGCAACATTCTAACCAAATGATTTTCCGAGTTCGATATTGATTTACTTTGAACTTACACTTCAAAACTTCATTTTCTCTATTGAACAAGATGAAAGGTTTTGGAATTTGAAGAATCTTACTGAGATGTCAATGAAACTTGTAGAGACGGGATTGTCTGAAACTCATAGTAGGATATACTTGCTTTTGAAATTGGTGTTGATTCTCCCCGAACGGCAAGTGTCAAAAGGGTATTTTTTGGTATGACGATCATGAAAGATAAATTATATAATAGCATGGGAGATCAAATCTTGAATGATTGTTTGATTACTTTTCTAAACAGTGATTTATTTATCGATGTTAAGATGAAGGATATTATAAATAAATATCAAAACATGTAAAGTAGTCGTGAACAATTGTAATAGTTTTATAGTACTCCCTCCGTAACATAAAACTTTCAATAATTGGTTTTGCACGCATTTTGAGGAATTGATTTAAGGGTATAAATGAAGGAATTAGTCAAAATGGTTTTAATACAAGCAAATATGTGATTATAAGTTCCTAATATTAAAATTATATTGACTAATTCTTTCGTTTACACCCTTAAATCGCTTCCTCAAAATGCGTGCAAAACCAATTGTTGAAAGTTTTATGTTACGAAGGGAATACTATTTGTTTGTAACATTTAATGTGGAGATTTGTACTATTTTCGGCTTGTAAGATGGATTTTTTTAAGTACTATTTGGTTGTAATATGAATTTCTTTAATATTATTTTGATTAAACTCAATTATGATTTATGAACTAGACCCAAAAATTTAAACTGACATATGATCAATCATTTATAATAACCAACCATCTCCGAAATCTTGGATCCACCACTGCCTATACAGGATTAAAAAAAGGTTCACCTAAACTACATGCTTAGTTTTAAAAGGCGCGCCTGAGGCGCACCTAGGCGCAAAGCGCTTCAAGGCGCTAGCATTTGGGCTTTTTTAAGGTCAGGCGCAAGGACACCTTGGAGGAGCTGGAAAGGCTCGCCTTTTTACGCCTTTTGGGGAGGCGCAAGGCGCACAAAAGGCGCGCCTTTGGCACAAATCAAGTTTTTTTTAATACAAATAGGTTTTTTATGAGGTCATCTGAAGCATTTAAATAAAAATAAAAAAAGAAGAGAGAATAAGTAGAAGAAAATAATGGACATTTTGAAAGTATAGGGAGAAGAAGTAGAGAAGCAAACCCTAGGTCCCGACTGTAGGGGTCGTTTTTACCCGGCCGCCTACGTCACGAGTTGATTTGAATGCTCGTTAACGCCGTACGTGAATACGGACTAGTAGGAGTCGTCACCGTGCGTTTATACGGTCCACGGACATCGAATAAGTACCGAAAGCCAAGAGCAATCGGTCCCATATGGTCGTGCACCAGAGTATGGGTTCGGGGACAGGTTACGAGCCAATCGTGCATTGGGCCCGCCCGCCTACAAACGGTCTCTTTTGTAAGATCATTGTTCAATTTCAAAGCAACAGAGATAACTCAATTTTAGCCCTAATTTGCGAATTACTAAATCGGTTCAGATTAATGCACAAATTAGCCTAAAATTGTTTTGTGACCACTTTGGAATTAGTCAAAAGTCCGGGAGAAATCAAGGGTCAAATCACATAAATCACATAAAAAAAAAGGTTCAACACAGCGACAGCACGAAAAAGTAGAATTGAAAATGCGAACGTACCTCGAATCCCGTGCAATTATAAAATCAAAATAAATAAATAAATAAAAGCTACATTGAATAACATAAAATATGCAGGAAAAAGGGATGACATGGAAAAAAAATAAAAAATAAAAAATAAACATGGAGATGACATGAAAAGGCAAGAAACTAACGGCGACATGAATTAAAACGGATTAACACAAACAAACAAGCAAAAAAAAGCATGTCATCATGATGAACGCAAGTCATAGATTAAAATAAAAATTAAAATAAAATTAAGCATATTGACATTGAATAGAAAAGGGTCTCAAAAATGTGTACCGGAGTGTGCGGCGGTCGATTACGACGTTAAGATTAGCGTGCCAAATGCCGGGTTCGGTGATTGAAAATGATTGGAATGTGTTTTATATGTGCTTAATATCGATTTTGGCAGAGTTTTTTGTATGCTTTTTAGAGAGAGAATATGTAGTAGAGAGTAGAGTAGAGAATATGAAGTTAGAATGTTGTATTGTCGTGTTTTTGAAAGGCCGGACAAGGGTTGTATTTATAGGCAAACAGAGACAAAAATCGAACCCGGAGAACACCAGACCTGCGCCTAGGCGCAGGTCCAGCTACATGACCTGCGTCTAGAGGCAGGTCAGTATTTGTGACCTGCGTCTAGGCGCAGGTCCTGTAATTGGACCTGCGTCTAGGCGCAGGTCCAAGCTGTATCCGGGTCGATTTTTTTGCTTATTTTGCGCGTGATTCTCCGAGATTTTTATGCGATTACGATACGATTATGGAGATCATTATGATTACGTAATATTATCGTAATATTTGAGATTCCGGGAGATTTCGCGAGCTTCCGGAATAATCCGGGCAAATCTGGACTGTTTTCGAGTTTTTCGGACTATTTTGAAAAAATACGCTAAAAATACGAAAAAATATGGAAAAATTCTAGAAAATTATGAATGAGTGAAAAGTGGAGAAAAATTTGACGATGCATGTGTGAAATTACTAAAATGCCCCTAAGAATGGAAAATGTTTCAAAAATTCATAGAAAATAGATAAAAACTCAGAAAATTATGGAAAAATTACCAAAAATTCTAGAAAAATGCAATTAACCTAGAAAAATTATTTAATGCAATTTAAAATGACTAAAATGCCCTTATAAAATAAATATGCATGAAAAATAATAAAAACAAATTAATAAAAATCCTAAAAAATGTCCGAAAAATCCTAAAACGAGTCGTGAACCTCTAAAACGCCTATAAATGGTGTGAGAGGGGTAAAGAGTTGGCATTTTGGCATACTAGCTCAAGACCGGACCTGTGCAACAGGGTACATTCATCATAGACCGTTGGGAGCTAACTGAGGTCCCAGAATTAGGTGTCTACACCTACCTGTTGCTAACATCATCACCCAACCCAGGAGCTGCCGTCATCACCCACCGCCGGAGCTACCATCATCACTGCCGGTCACCTGGAAGTTTCTCTATTTTGTTCTTCTTCCTTTTCTCCTATTCTACTGTCTTCGTCTCTTCGAAAATGCTCTATTTTTTTTCTTTTCTTTTCTTCTTCAAAAATATCAAAGTGTAAACTCTTCTCCTGATCTACCTTGCGTTCGGCCTTTTTTTCCTTCTGTTCTGCCTTCTACCTTAGACGATGATGATGACGAAGTGGAGGAGGACATTGGTGGAGATGAAGATTACTTAGGTGATGAGGATGACAATGAGTATAGTGATGGTGATGAGTATGATTTGGATTAGGATTGTTCTAGTACTTTAGGCAAAAAAAATGATCTTGGAGAACCAAGTTTGCTTTTCTTTTCCTTTTTTCTTTTCATTATGTCATGTTTTAGACTTTTACCGCCTTTTTTTAATATGAATTATACTTTGTTATGTCATTTATGCATTTATAACGAGTATAATGTTATTTTGAGTAAAATATATGATCTACTTTTAAAAAATGAAAGTTTTTGAAAATTTAGTGCGCCTCACCACCTAAAGGTGCGCGCCTTCGCCTTGCACCTAGGCTCCAGGGACATCGTGCACCTTGCGCCTTTTAAAACTAATATTGCATGTTAGTAGTTCCAATTTAACACATAATCAAGTAAATCTTGACTGAACAAAAAGAAATGAATTAAATTATCAATTCTATCTCCCTCATTCAAATTAGGAAAAATTCCCAATTACCACCTTTTATAAACTCACTTTTTCCTGTAACCATCTTATCTAAATTAAATTATATTTTACCACCTTATTAAACCCAAAACATAACGAATTGCCAACAGTTAACATCTATAGTCATTAAATACATTATGTGGGCCCAATTATTTGGGCAGTTGTAATTTTCCTCCCCAAACTTCATTGATTAACCACAACTTTTTCATACACACCCTAATTACTTTCAAAAACATAACAAATTGAGAAATGACATTGTTTTTAGGTGAAAATGAAAAGATCATGATTAATGAATAAGGGAAATTACTAATCCCTGTGTAACGAATTAGTAGCAACATTTAGACTAGCACGGACTCCTACATGAAATAGGTTAATTGTGGTATTAGGTGATATAATGATAAAAGTAAGAGAGAAAAAAGTAAGAGAAGGAAAAGTAAATGGGGTATTATGTGGTATGATGATAAAAGTAAGAGAGAGAAAAGTAAGTGGGGTATTATGTTTTTTTTTCCAAAAAAAGAATAAAATGAAATTGGAAAAAATTGTTGCAAGTATTTTGTTACACCTAAAAATGGAAATTGTTGCTAGTAATTCGTTACGGATGGAGTAGTTTATAACTGCCCAAACAAGTGGGTCTCATATAATGTTTTTAATGATAGGAAACGTTCACTAGTGGCAATTTGTTATGTTTTGGGTTTCATAAGGTGCTAAAATACAATTTAATTTAGATAAGGTGGTTAAAGGAAAAAACTAAGTATATATATTAAGTAACAATTACCACAGAAATAGCAATTTTCTAACCAATTGTATCCCTATTCCCTCCTCTCTGTAGGACTTGAAAATGCTGAAGCTAATTACAGTTTTTAAAAATATAAATAAAACTCTTATTTATCAACTAAACAGCAACCCAAAGAGAGGTTGATTGTCTCGGCCTCAAATTGGCCTTAGTCAGCTATTGTTGGTACCAGTCAAAGTTTCAGCTCTTATTCTGCTATGTACATTCTGTAATTTTTCTTTTTAGGATTTTTTTTAAGGCTTGGGGTTTGGGTTTTTTAGATAGAGATATGGGAGCTTTTATTAAGTGGTGTAGTTTATCTTGCCCCTCATAATTCGTCAAATTTCATTAGGTCAGTCACGAGCCTGGGCTAGAGGAGAGTAATACACAAGTCTAGTGGGGTTCCAAGCTAATATCATCTGAACACTCCCCCTAACAAGTGAGCCACCTTTAAATAAGGATAGGTTACCCACTTCCTCATTGGGTCTTCTATGAGCTTCCAACATGAGGACAACAACAAGCCTCTACTTGGGCGACAACTGTGTTGGGTTACTTGCTCCAAACAGATCTTCAAACACCCTTCATATCGCACACAATGGGCCCTCCTTTCTGGGATTGATAACTAGAACAACAAGATCATCCGCTCTGATGTCATGTCAAACTTCAAGAGTCTGATAACACATGAACCTGGTGAGGTTCCATTGTAAAACCTATTGATAATGTAAGAAGTAGACCACCAAGGTGATACAATCTCAACATAATAAAGGGTTACATAAAGGTTTCTTTGGATGGGCCTGAGGAGATGGTTGTAGTTGCCATGGCGGAGCGATGTTTTATTGTACTCTCTTATCTCGTTTTCTTTGCTCCCCAAGTCTGTATTTCAGGTTACTGCTTTATTTGTAGCAGTACCTGGTTATCTTAACTTAAAAAAAACACACCCAAAAAAAAAAACTATCTACTCAAATAAGCACATATAACATAAAAAAAAATCTACTACACAATTTCCTTTTCACTTGCGGACTGACTATATATGAAAGACTACAACTTGATTAACACATGATCATAATCTATGAAAAAGCAATTACAGCAACCAAAAACGAAGGGGGGAGAAACTTACGACGGTATTAGAGCCCTCGTCATGGTCTAAACTACCTTCAGTGGCAGCATCACGCTCAGCATTGCTAATTAAATCAATTGCACCCCCTTTTTTCACTTCATCTAAATTACGCTCATCAATATACGAATCTGTTGATCTCAAATTATTATTCCCGTTATTATTGAAATTGACATTGCGGCGATCATTTTCACTGTTGGTATAAGTATGAATTGGAACCCTAGTACCCATAACCCAATTTTGGCTTACAATCAATTAGGGAAAAAAATCCCATAAAGTATTTCACCTCAAACACCAAAACCCATGACCAGTCTATGGTATATTGAGCTCCATCGTTGTAAATTACTGTGAGGAATAATCGAATTGGGGCATTCAATTTCCCGCCAGAATAAGGAATAACAAATTAAAAAAAGGTAATTTGTTTGGGTTGTTTTGTTGAGAGGGAAGAAATCAACGGATATACAAATCGGGGGAAATGGAGGTTGAGGTGTGGACTGTGGTGTCAGGTGTGGACGTGTGGTGGAGGTTGAGGTCTTGAGGAGACCAGAGCTAGGACCGTACTAAGCAGTAAACTGTAAAAGGATAAAGAGAGTCAAATTTAATGCCCAAACCTAATTCGGGTTTTCCACACGAATTTCCAAACCGAATTATTAATTAACTACAATGATTTAATTATTTTTTTTTCACTACTTTATGTGAAATTGTTGCAATTAATATATTACGGAAGGAGTATAAGATTAATTGTTGGTTGGTTGGAGTTCATTTTCATTGGAAATATGGAGTATTAAATTTTTACTTTTTAAGTAAATGGTAAAATAAAGTTTTGTTTTGTTGGAGAAAATTGGGAAAAACATGGGCACTCCATACGTTTAGAGAAAAAACGCAACAATAACTATGGGAGTAACTCAAATTGGTTGTGTAATATATATTAATGGATAACCATTATATCTAACAATACTCTAGAAATATTCTAGAACTAGGTTTATTGTAGATACTCCTAATAGCTTGTATATACATAGATCTGGTTAACTAGGCTGCATGGATACGGGTACGGGTTTAAAAACGGGTACGCAATACGGCACTTTTAAAATTAAGGATACGAGTACGAATAAGAAAAAATAATAAATAACATATATAAAAATATGAAATTTTATGAAAAAATTCTATGTAACTTAGAATTATATTTATATAAACAAATAATCATGTAAAATGATCAAGCCCTCTTGAAAGAATAATAGAAATACGGAAAACAATGGCTAAAATAAGGTTAAATAATTTTTAAAAATATAATAAAAAATTAGAGTGAAGTATTGGATATCTGTGAAGTATCGGTATTCGACACGGGTACGTCTACCTAATTGAAGTATCCATTGCATGCATCTTAGCTGATTAATGATTATCAATAAAGGAGAGATCTTCTCTCACCATTTTTCATAACAAATTATCAGCATGAGCTTTAGGGTTTAGAAAAAAAAAAAAAAAAAGAGATAAAGAAAGGAAAAGTTAAAAAAAAATTGTGGTGAAGTTTTTTCAATTTCCATGACTAGAAATTCAGTAGAATTGATCTTCATCTTCATCCCTTTGATCATCCCCCAACGATTCACCAATTCCTTTCATCTTCATCAACAACGTTTGTCGCGCCAATGTCTTCTCCTACCAATGATATATCCAAAAGAATTATATCACCTTAGCGTCGCCCTCACCAGTCGCATATCATTCATATAGTTTTTCTGAGAGATAAAATATGTTGAATATTAAGTTGATGAAACATTTTGCGCTTGCAATTGTATACTAAGTTGATATAAAATTTAACGACCCTATAAATAAGATATTTTACCAACTTAGGGGGGGAGAAGAATTAGCATAAGTTGATAAATTTAAAATAGTTGACGATCCCTATAATGGTAGTTCGAAAAGTTATGTGCCAACTTTTGTCTATATATTATGTTTGAGATAAATCTTGCCAATTATACTTAAATCATATGATCAGTTCCAAAATAAAGTATGATACATGGTAAGATGGTGCCCAGTTGACACTTTTAAATAAGGTTACACCAAAAGTTTACAACGAATAATATTTTCTACAATGGTTACGCAATGTTTTTTATGTTGTCTATTTAGTGTGTTCCATAGGATTACTTAGCATTCCTGAATGTAGAATTGTTCAGTTGTAAACTTTGACTGTTTATTATTGGAAAATTCTATATGGTAGCCTTTTGCTTTTAATTTTTCTATATGGTGGCAGGGAAAATAAACTATACCAAGTGACTCTCAACTTTAAGAAAATATACATAGCGACCTTAATAGGCTAGCCTATCCTAACCACAACTACAACCACAACCACAACAAAACCTAATTACTACCAAAAAACACCCAACCATTATCCTAATAACCACCCAAAAAACTCCACCGCCCCACCCAAAGCGCACCTCAACCCCAAAATCGCACCCCTAAGAGCCCCCACTCAAACGGCAACACACTCCCAAAACCGCACCCCCACCCAAACCGCAATATGGATGAGAATAAACAGTTAACATAACCATTTAGGCTTAACGAAGCGATTAACTGTTACAACTGTACTTGTTACTAAATTTGCGTAAATGTTTATTATCGGTTCGAGTACAAGTTAATCGCAAATCATTTCCCTGTTCAGAGCTGAATCCTCTTTCAATGAAACGATTTTTAAAACGTGGGTAACATTTGTAATTGGCTAGATTACAATTCACAATGTTTAAGAGATATACCCCTTTATGTCATTATGTGGTGACTTTAATTTGAAAAAACCTTTGCTTATCTATTTTTTGCCTACTTCCATAATTTGTCTACACTAGAATCTAAATTACTTCATTAGAGTAGTGCTTTAATATGCCTCACCTTTTCCATTCATGCATGTCCTTTGGATGATTATTTGAATAAAAATTTCTTAGTAACAAACAAATTAGTTTCTTGCCATTGTTAAGAATGCTTCACTATAGTTCGTGTGAACACGCTTATCCGAAATTCATTTCATTTACATTTGTAGTACATCGGTATTTGGTGTTTCCACGACAGGAAATACAATAATTTGGAAATTTAACTTAATAACGGTTAACCGCTTATGAAATCGTTGATTATTATTGTTAAATATTAGTATTTAACTAATAAGTTATTCATTAAAAAGCAACGGTTACGTTTTTGTTTTTGTCCACCCTGAAGTCCTGAACCGCACACCAGTTCCGAGACCTCACCCTTAAAACCACAAGTCACAGCCCATCCCCAAACAGCCAAACCGCAACCTAGAACACCACCACCACCCTCCCAAATCACACCCACCCCTAAGTCACGACCTAGAATAACACACACCACACCCCCCAAATCGTAATTGAGGCCATCCCCAAAATCGTAGCCCACCCCCTAAATCCCAACCCGGATTACCACCACTTTATCCCCCAAAATCACAACCAAACCCCACCAAAACCACAACACATAAATAAAGAGAAAGCATGGTTGTGACGGTGCAGATGTATGATTGTGGTATTGCCATTGTGCGGTTGTGATGATGCAGACGTGCAGTTTGTGGTTATACAATTCTGGTGTGGTTGGGTGTAATTGTTGTCGTGGTTTAGAGAGAGAAAGGGACTGAGGGAGCACAAAGAAAGGACAGTGGGATGGAAGGAGCAGAAGATATGTGAAGGCTAAAGAAGAGAGAAAGTGTTAGGGTTTGATTAAGCTTGTTGAACCACTCATTAATGAATTGAGGTCACTATGTATATTTTTAAAAGTTGAGAATCACTTAGTATAATATTTTTTTTTGCATGCCACCATATAGAAAAATTGAAAGTAGGAGGATACATATAGAATTACGAGCGTTGTCGAGGATTGCATAATGTTGTCCTTATACAACAGAGCACATGTTTAAAACACTATTCTCAAATCATAATGTTAAACACTGTTGATCTCCTCCTTCCTCTTCTACTGTTGATCTCCTCCTTCCTCTTCTACTGATCACCTGCGCTTCCTCCTCCACTGTTCAAGTTGCTTGTCTATTCAAACTGAACACCAACTCCCTGCTCAAACACCAGCGCGAACATAATTCGAAGACTGAACACCACCTCCACAATTCGAACAGTCTTCGAAGACCTTCCTCCTTCACCACCACGACACAATACCAAGCTTGTTTGAAGATTGTTCGAAGGCTTGTTCGAAGCTTGTTCACCTCCTCCATTGTTTGAAGACTTGAAGATCACCTCTTGTGCCCTCCTCCTCACTTCCTTCTTCTATCAACCATCGAAGGGGTCATTTCTAACAACTTTTTTGTCAAATTAAACAAAAATCCTAGATTAATGAGTGTTAATTGTAGAATGAATTAACCCCAAGGGAAAGGAATCAATCTTCGCGATGGTGCAATGTGATGACTGTTTGCGGTGGTGTTCGCGGTGGTCAACCCTAATGACTGTTTGATTGAACTGTTACACTAAAACTCAATTTATTTACCAAATTGTCATGTGTTGTATAACCTTGTACCTAAAGCAAAATAGGGGGAGGTAACTCAAGTAGGAGTAAAAAAGAGAGGGAGGTAACTCACTACATTTTCTACCCACCAACCTTCTACCGTGCTCTTAAGACTTACCTCGAATGGACTCAGCCACCGCACCCTCTACTCCTCCCTTGTCCACCATCTCGGTCAGTCCAACCCGCACTATTTCTAAATGTTTCATGATCCCCTCCCCCTCCAGGTGCAGTGAAGCTCAACTTCGATAGCTCATTTAACTTACCCTCCTCTGCAGCAGGAGTGGTTCTCAGAAACAGTTATGGTGAGTGTCTTGTCGCCCACAGTTACAACATGGGCCACAAGGTCCACAACTCTTCCATGATAGCTGAAGCTTTGGCACTCCGCAACGAATTAATTCTGGCTTTAAATTTTGGTTTCGAAAATCTTCATATTGAGGTGATAATTTATTAATTTTTCATATTTTGCAGTGTAGATCCAAATGCCCGTGGAAGATTCAACACCTCATGAGTCATGAAGGACATAGACCAACTTATCAACCAATTTAATTCAATTTCTTCCCGTTGTATCTACCGCGAGGTGAACCATGCAGGTGACTATCTCGCTTCAGGACACTGGTCACCATCCCATGAAGATATAGATCCTTCATCGAGTCTAATTTTTCTTATTTTTGTACAATTAGATAGACTAGGGTTTAGTCTTAAGACTACGAATTCCTATTTACCTTTGCCACACAAAAAAAGGAAAAACAAAAAGGAAAAAAAGAAAAAGAAAGGGAGTATATTTTTATTTAAAAAATCCGCAGAAAACCGTCTGGCTGAGAGCTCCACCTCAAATCTCAGGACTCTGTGCTGCTGTAATTCAACTGCAAGTGTAGTTCATCCTTCCCCATTGAAGAGGAACAGAAAGCTGAATTTATTAACCAAAGGTAAACCCTTGCTTCATTTCTTCCTCTGTTTTTTCAAATCATTTTGCTTTACGCTCAAATTCCCATGTTTAATCGTGTTGGTGTCAATTGTCAATGCATTATTCAGCATAAATTAGTAACTAATTGATTTTGTTTAAAACAGGGGAAAAATGGTGGTCAGGCTTCGATTATCAAGATTTGGGTGTAAAAATAAGCCCTTTTATAGAGTAATGGCGGCTGATAGTAGGTCTCCTAGAGATGGCAAACACATCGAAGTTCTTGGTTATTATAACCCTCTCCCAGGTATGTTTTCCCCTCAATTTTCTTCTTATTAAACATTAAAGCTTGATTTTTTTTTTCTTATTTTAAATTTCTTCTTTATATGTTTGTTTATTTTTGGATTGAAGGGTAGGTTTTAAGGGTTCTATCAATTTTTTAACTCAGTATTTTGGGTAAAAATGCAACTGGTTTTTAATGAACTGATTAATTTCTGTAGGTCAGGATGGCCAAAAGCGAATGGGGCTTAATTTTGACAGAGTCAAGTAAGTGATTATGGGTTGATTTGTTTTATTTTGATTGTTATTTTCTCAATTTGTGTGATTCTTGTTATGTTATATGAAGTATATAGCAGTTATATCAAGTGTCCACTAAAATGACGAATGAGAGTTTAGGTATGAAAGAAACCATATCAGTTACCTCAATTAGATGTATAGAAGCTGGAATGAAGTAAAAAAGTCAAGGGTGTGAATTTAATGGATTTATGTTGAGAGCGGATCTTATTTGCTTTTGCACATTGTATAAACTTAACCTGGTAGAAGTACTTTGCAAACTCTTACAAGTTACAACAAACGTTGACATGTGCTGTTAATAATCGTTTGTTCGAGGCATTTTTTGGTACCTTATATTATGTGTGTGTGTGTTAAGATCTTAATTATGTGTTTGAAACATATTAGCACTGTTGTTATTATATAGGAAGGATGCCATTTCTCCTCTGACGGTTAGAGGAGATCTGCTGTAGGAAGGCATTTGCAAGCAATGCATTGTCAAGAGGGCTTCTGTTTTATATTTATTGCTTATTTTGGTACTTGGGCGTATATACATATGAAAAGAATTAGTTTGCATGCAAAAGTTAGTTGTTTAGAGTTGTAGAAATATTTCCTTTTGGATGTTTCAATTCAGATAGAACCATAGAGTTGCTGCTGCCTGTGGGAGCGCAGGGGTGGCGGGAGGGGAATCAGAAAATCAGACCCCATTATGCTGATGCTCGTCCGCTGATTTTTGTTGGCACCAATAGCTTATCCTTGTTAACAACTTCTGCAGCCTATGGCAGGTCTGCTAGTAGATTGTACCCTCAACCTTATCTATTAATCTTTTATAGCATCATATTTCATGCTCACGAAATTTGATAAACAATATATGCTAGTTGTCACCGACTGCAAACCTCCTTTATCCGAGATTAGGACAATCAATGCGAACACCCATAGATGAAGTTTTTATTATAGGATCATGTGTTTCAAATAGATTCTTGTAGATCATTTATTTTATTCATGGAGTTTTTATTATAGGATCATGTAGTTTGTATTCATGTCTTATCTATCATTTTTTTTCCTTTAACTTATTCTATATATTCAAGCAATGATTTGAGTGGGTCTCAAATTATTGTATCTTTTGGATGTTTTCAGTAGTTTTATTCCTGCAGTTCTCTTTTTGATGTCTTCAACTAACCTAATTGGAGCTTTAGAAAAAAAAAATGATGGTATAGCTTGCCCTTCATGGACCTCCTCCTGTCTTAGGCTCCCTCAATTTTTGGGAATATGTGACATGTTGGATAGCTCAGATGTGAACAAGAGTAGATGGAGATGTACTTTTAGATTCTACTATCAAACTACAAGAACACTGATGTTTTACTTTTCTCCTAGAGTAGTCCTTTGAAATAAATGAAGGGCAACATCAGCCAATCATTCATTGTTAGGAGTTGTTTTAACTTTTACGTGGGTTCATTAGAAGCTGAAAATTTAGATGCGCCGTGACCTTTCTAGAATTTCAAGGGATGTTGTTATTTTTCGAAATGTATTGTTCTCATTGTGTCATATTTTACCCTCTTATATGATAAGGTCTCATTAGTTGAGATAAGCAAAATTAAGTTGGCAAGAACATATCCTTTGACTCAAATAAAGTTCATCTTCACTATTTCACTTGTGGCATAGATGGTATATACTCATTTGAATACAAATACATTTTTCCTTGATGCTCTACATTTGCCTCAAATGAGCAATCACATTAAAGGAGCATAATTAGAAAACCTATTATTTTTACTTTCATATAAGATAGTGGAATATGTTTTTATAACTTTCCAAACTAGTAATTAAGAACTTTATTCTGAGACCAAAACAACTCCGGCAATGGGGTTTCCCATTGTCGGTCCTAAACCAAGATAAAGGAGGAAGGTTGCGGTAGGCCTCAGCGTAAAAATATGTCACATCCAGGCACACGGTTGGACGCGAATAGTGCTAGGATGGGTGACCTCCTGGTAAGTCCTTGTGTTGCCATGCCTCCGACTCCGTTGGTGGCCGAGAATAGTACTAGGATGGGTGACCTCTTAGGAAGTCCTTTTGCCATCACTTTGAGATTAAGGTGCAGTGCAAGAAGAAGATGTCTGAGACCAAAACAAATTAGATAGTTGGACATAAACAGTAGTAATGGGAATGGATTTATGTGTAAATTTGGTAAGAAAATAAACGTTCATTCTCATGATGATGCTAATTTTTCCCTAAATTCTCAATTTTTCTTTATAAATTTTCGTTCCCAACCAATACCAACCCCCAATTGGTAGTGGATGGTATTGAAAAAAAAATGAAGAAAGCACAAGTTTGAGGATGAGACTGTGTTCTTAGGGAGATTATAGGGTTGTGCCCTTTACCGAATTACATTTAAACTCATTCCTTTTATTGCACATCATTACCGTATTGCGTACTGTAGAAAAGTGCAGTTTCCAAAAGTTACTAGCTACAAGGTTGCCTTGGCTCACGATATAAATATTATTACTATACTTGCTTATCCCAACCATGTAGGCATGTACCCTTCCTGCGAACTTAATTAGTCGTTAAAATAATCGGAATGGTGACTTGGTACTATGAGTTTGATTATATGGATTAATTTGGATTGATGATATCAACATTCAAGTCATAATATGATTTTTTTTTTTTAAATGAACCCTCAATTTAATTGCTTCTTCTATAAGAGGTGGAGGATGTAGGAGTAGGAGTAGGAGACACATTATTGAATATTGTTGTATTGACATAAGAGAGAGAATAGATCCAGTATTTGTAGCCTTGTAGGTATAGCAAACTATTTATTCTTTCTATTTATCCTGTTCTCCCTCTTTTTTCTTTTTTTTTTATGCAGAAAAGACAAAAAGTCCTCTAATTTTCCAATTTCATTTGTAGATTTTTTCACTCCCATAGTTATTGTCATGAATAGTCCCTGCTTTAGATTCGGAACAGAGCTCCAAAAAAAAAGTATTTCTGCGCTTGTCTTGAATTGGCCAACCAAATAACCAATTACAGTCCATCAATCCATGGAAAGGAGTCAGCCAAGTCTTTTCTTGGCTTGGGTGTCATTTAGGCTTGAGCATGGGTGATTTATTTGAAAATTTGGATATTAAACATCTGAATCCGTACCAAAATATTCATATATCAGAAATATTCGGATCATTCAAAATATTCGGATATAATCCAGTATTCGTATATCCAAAATTACACATCATCTAAAATCTGGAAAACAAAACTTAAACAGATAATTAGGCGTAATCATATTCTTGATTCTTCGTCTTCATGGACTTAATCACATTAGAAGCACCTTGAGATATAGATCTGCGAGGAAAATAACATAGGTAGTTGAAGTCAAAGTTAGACCCATCTCAAAAAATGCATCATACATTGATAAGATGATATTTCCATCTTGAGATTCAATCAACTAACAACTTAAGAAATTCCCCAACTCATATATGAGATAAATTAATATAAATCCTTAAACCACTACCAGCTTCATAAATTCTCAACTCAAATACGAGAAGGGAGAGAAATTCAGATACAAAATCATTAAGTACTCCCTCCGTAACATAATTCTGGCAACAAGTTTTTTTCCACGCATTTCAAGGAAGCGATTTAAGGGTGTAAACGAAAAAATTGATCAAAAAAAATTTTAAGATTAGTAATTTATGATCTCAATTTTACTTGTATTAAAACCATTTTGATTAATTTGTTCGTTTACACCCTTAAATTGTTTCCTTGAAATGCGTGAAAAATAACTTGTTGCCAGAATTATGTTACGGAGGAAGTACTTCAAAAAAAATAAATTAAGAAAACAAGTGAACAAAGGCATATAGATGGACACAAAATCATTAAGTACTTCAAAAAAAATAAATTAAGAAAACAAGTGAACAAAGGCATATAGATGGACGAGTGGGCAGCTGACAAGGGCGAGAGAAACAATGGACAGCAACCGACAGTGACTAGGTGAGTGAAATATAGATGAGGAAGAGAGCAAAACTAAAGGTGAGAGTGTGGGGATGAGTGAGAAAAGAAGATGCAGTAGAGAGAATGAGAGGGAGAAGAGAAAGGCAGTGAGTGAATGTTAGTAGTAAGGCTTTGTTTAAAATTCTTGAGTTTTCACTTTTACAAATACTTTTACTGTAAAAGTCAACCTCAAACTTATTTTGATTATAAAATTCGGATCGATATCCAAAAAATTTTAAAATTGATATCTAATATCCTAATTTTTTTTAAAATTGATATCTAGTATCCTAAAAAAAAAAATTAAATTGATATCTAAGTCCACATATAGGACGTCTTACTGTTTACTCTATAACTTTGAAATCTAAGAGGAAAATTAGCAACATTTAATATGGTGGAGGAGAGAAAAAGGATGTACATAATGTGCTATCGCAGGATAAAAAGAGAGGTTGAAGCGACAAATTCATCTTTTCATAATCACAGTGTTTGGGAATTGGTGAAGCAAAGGCGTGAAGCTATGTGGTGGGAAAAGTGAGTCCATTGCTGGTGTTTGAAAAGAAATTCTTGAATAAATTGTGTAAATCATATTGTCAAACAGATTATAATCTAAAGCCTGGTTCTTTTAGCCTTGTTTTTCAGCCTTTTAGTTTAGTCTTTCATTTCAGTTCAAAATCTTTTAGTTGAAGAAAAAGGTCCTAAGGGCAATAGCAATAACATGTTTGTTCATTGCTATTTTCTCTAAGTTATGAAAGAATATGTTATAAATATTTAATGTTGATTGTTGGCAAAGGTAGAAAATAAAGCATGATCATGTAAAAAAAGCTTGGTTATTAGAAAGTTGTATTGTTTAAGGTTTTTTGTTGAGGAGAGACTTGAGAGAGAGAAGGGGTGGGTGGATATTTTAAAAAAAAACTATCACAAAATTTGGTTGGACGTTGTAATTATTCTGTAGTGTTTTACTAGCAGGATTTTTTATTCCGAAAGTGATTGTTCTCTTCACGTGTACACCAACAGCCCAACACCAATTACATCAATGCCTCAACGAAGACTTTTTTCTAGACTAAAGTAGGGAAAGGAGATTCGGATGTACGCAACCTTACCCTTGTGATAATTGATGGTCTGTTTCCTGTTGACCTCTAGTCCTTTACTGCGTTTGCTATTGGTCTTCAGTCTTCACTGTAATATGTGGTTTAACTGGACGTAATATTATTGTACATTGCGCTGCTTTGGTTTTCTGCTCTGTTAATGAATAAATATTGTGGGATAAGAGTGATCAGAAGATGACAATGTTCCCATCCTTTATTTCCATTCAAAATCTTACTAAGAGCGGTAGCAGGTAATCTGCCTGTGTCAAATGGTGCTGATTGATTAAGATCTTTGAGCTTGGTCCGCTCACTTATTATTAATTTTGCTAATTTCTTGTGGGATGAAGGGTATTCTGTCATTGAGAAGCTCATGCAGCTTGTGAAGGTGAGTTGAAAACCTCACTGATAAGCTTCACACACACAGATGCACACACAATAAAACCACTTAAATAGAAGCTTGCCCTCATTAGTAAATTATCGTTTCAGAGCAGCAAGCGTTAAGTGGCTTGAATTAATTCAATTGTGAGTTCTGACAACATTCTGTGTATGCTTATTTCACCTTAGTATGTTGACTATTGATCTTAGTAAAAAAATTCGTCCTTTTTTTTGAAGGGAGAAGAGAGTTGGGGGGGGGGGGGTGTTGGGGTTGGGAAATTGTGATTTCGTGTTGTTATCTATGCTATGCCTGTTATTTGAATGAGCTGCACATAAGAAGAATATTTGGAACTTATTTTGCTAGTAAGTAGTTAAGAGACGTGATTGTGACTTTGTGATGCTAAAGAAGTATCCCTTTATTTTTAAACCATGCAACTCACAGGTATTGGCTTTCGGTTGGAGCCCAGCCTTCTGATCCAGTCCAGCGAGTTTTGTTTAGAGCCGGTTTGCTGCCTCCTCCACCAATGATGGCATTGGGACGTAAAGGTGGTGCACGTGATACCCGGCCTGTTGATCCCATGACTGGACGAGTTTTGACTCCAGGAAAGCCTAGCAGCTCAAAGGATACTGAAAATTCCAACATTGAGGATGCCAAAATAGTAGATACCTCAACAACTTAATGACGCGCTTTCTCATATTGTTTTGATATCGTAAGCAGATGCTAGCTTTTTCAGTTCTTAACGGGCGATTTCAGTACTGTGTACTTGGAGGTTCAATGCCTACAGCCTACTTATTTTTTTGGCTATAACAATAGGTTGATGTTAAATATTAGAATAAGAATTTGTATTGCTTGGGATTTGTTTAGAGGTAGCATTATGAAGACTCTTTTCAGAAATATGTGATGAAATTGGGTGATTTCTTTCTATCTGCTATCATGTTATTGAAATTTTGATTTCTGGTAAAGTTTTCCTGCCTTACTGGTTGCCAAAAAGGGGGGAAAACAGCTGATTCTCTTATAATGATTTGATTCAGCCGATCCCAAATTATTTTGGGTTAGGCTTTGTTGTTGTATGTGAAAAAAAAATATAGAAACACAATGATTTCAGGAGCAAGCACAAAGATTTGTTCAAGCTAATCTTGATTTTCCTGCCTGGAGTTTGATGGCAGAAACACAATGATTTAGTAGCAAGCCAAAAATTATGGGACAGTTGGTACAGGATTTCTTTAACCTCCCCCACCCCCACCCCAACCCAAAAAAAAAAATATATAATAAAAATAATAATAATAATAATAATAATAATAATAATAATAATAATAGTAATAATAATAATATTTGTCCATTCTAATTTCCATAGTTTCACTTCTTGCTGTGACTCACTTTTACAAATTGGATACTTATCAAACATGCATTACCGTTTTACTGTAGCCAAACCTTTAAAATCATCTGATCATTTTGTATTTTGCCATAACTTTCTTCAACAAAAATTTTTTTTTTTTTTGGAAGGACATCAAATAGAGTTATGTGGTGATAATTTGTTTCCTTTTGGAATTCAAGGAAAAAGATTTTGTTGGGTGGAGGAAAGGGTAACAATATATATTATCTTTATTAGTTGTTTGATTTAACCGTTTAAAAGTATAATAGAAACAATTGAGAGGGAGGAAACAGGATTTGTTTTCACAAATTTCACATTTACCAAACAAGATGAATTGAAACACGTACAAACACTTTAGTTGAATCAATTTTCAACTCCAAAAATTTGTATTTCAAACATTCCCTCAATGTGTTCAGATGTTGGCTCGAATGTCGGGTTGGGGGGAGGGGATTAGGTCTTCGAGGGCAGGGAAACTCAACAAATATTAATAAACTTTATCTCATAACAAATATTAGTGTCTTTTAATAGTTTGTAAAAAATAAACTACGAGCATCTGTAATAGCAAATTATAGCTTTTGTAGCTTCTCTTGAAGAAGTAATTTAGGCACTCTCACACAAAGGGGTGTAAATATAAATTTATGAAGTATCTAAATCATAGCCCATTTGCTTGGCACATCAAATTTCTAAGGAAAATTATCAATGGTTGCTTGAAGTTTTTGAGATTTCTCTTAAGTAACCAATTTTTTTTAATTATGAATCTCAATGGTAGCCCTAAAATTAACACTATGGTAAAGAATGTTATATTTATAACTATTATTCATTAGAAAAAGATGACAATTTTGTTATTTTCAAACTAATTAAGGTCTCTAATATCTAAAGTAGCATAAATTTACTTTTAAAAACTTTATTTCTTTCGTTCATTTGTAAAATCAAAATAAAATAAATTTCTTACAAAAGATGAATGAAATATAAATTTTAAAATTTGAACTTGTGTTATGACAATTCATCAAAACTTAATTAGTCATAAACAATCTTTTTAACAAGTATTTATAATAAAAAAATTATTAATTAAACATTCTTAAATATAATAATAAACTTAGGGCTACGAGTGAGATTTGCAATAAACAAGTGCTATTAAAGAGAAACTAAAAAAATTAAGTTGCCATTGAAAATTTCTCTATTTTTAAACAAAACAATATTTTTATGCTGTCATGTGGGGGCAACAGAAGTAAAATGAAGGGAATGTCATATCACTGCAAATAATAAAGAGCAAACGCAGTACTTCATCCATTTCTTTTATGTGCAACAAATGGACATGCATGAACTTTTAGACAAAACTTTGTTGTGAGTGGAAAAAAGAATAGAGAAATAAAGCGGAAATTTGTTTTTGTGATAAATAGGTAGAAATAATTTACAAAAGAGGAAATGAAACATTTATTGTAATTAATATAAAATTTTCAAAAAGGACAAATAGTGCAAATAAAATTAAAAGAATAGAGGAAGTACTTGGTATTTAAATAAAAAATTGATTGAACAACCTTAAAGGTTAACAACCTTCTTAGACACAAACAATTAAAATGTTAATATCTTTCTATACTACTAAATTTCTTGCCACTTCAAAAAATCTATTTCCCTCCCAAACACCAAATTTTCCTCCTTCCTTTTCCTTAATCAACAAATCAGTAATTAATGTTGTGTTTTGGGAAAAAAATCATTAATTGGTGAATATTCATTGCTTTTTTTTTTCTACAATACATTTAGTTTTTTCCTCAAACAATTAAAATAACTTTTACTTTATTGTGATAGCTGATTTGACTAACTGATTATATTTGAAGTCAAATAAGGGTTAGCTCTTAGAGGTTTTGGAGTAAAAAGAACCAAGTTCACAAAAAAACTCTCTTCCAAACCACTAACTACCAACACTACAGCATTCCGTGTTTCTGTCGTCTGCCTTTTAACGTCCGCCCACAAAGCGGACGTTAAATTTAATTTAATGTCCGCTTTTTTTGTAATGTACGCCTTTACAGACGTCTTACGATTTACAACGCATATAATTGAAAATTTTGATTTAGCGTCCACCTTTTATGAAGCTAACGTCCGTCTTTTAGCGGACGTTAAAAAGGCGGGATTTAAATATAATTTTGAATATTATTATTTCATAAATTAATAAAATTAAAAGATTTAGCGTATGTCATTTGATATATTACGTCCGTCTTAGAATGGAATTAGAAAGTCGTACCTAGATAATTAACGTCCGCTTAAATTAATTAAAGCGGACGTTAATATCAAGTTAACGTCCACTTTATAGGCGGACATTATGTAACGTCCGTCTCTGGCGGACGTTAATTAAATAACGTCTGCCAGAGATGGACGTTATCTACTTAAGACGGACGTGAACTATTTAACGTCTGCTTGGCAGATGTTAAACTCCACATTAACGACCAAAAAAGACGTCAGAGGTATAACGTCCGTTGGCGGACGTTAAATATTAACGTCCTTTATCCGCTAATTTAACGTTCGCTGCTGGCGGACGTTAAAAACACGGAATGTTGTAGTGCAAACATCTAAAATAATTTTTTAGTTGGTCAAACCTCTTTTCTCCTCAAACCTTTGGCTATGAAAATTTATATTTAGTGAACTAATTTTAATTATTGCATAAACTAATTTAAAAAGTATGCATATTTCGTGTATTACTTATTCTCAATTGAAAGAGGGGAAGAATATACGTACAATTACTAACAAATTAAGGTTGATTAGTTTTAAAGAAAGAAAAATGACCACTTATAATAATTTTTTTTGAAAGAGGGGAAGTATAGCTTTTATTGGAAAATAAAGTAAAAGTTATTTTAATTGTTTGAGGAAAAAACTAAATGTATTGTAGAAAAAAAAAAAGCAATGAATATTCACCAATTAATGATTTTTTTTCCCAAAACACAACATTAATTACTGATTTGTTGATTAAGGAAAAGGAAGGAGGGAAATTTGGTGTTTGGGAGGGAAATGGATTTTTTGAAGTGGCAAGAAATTTAGTAGTATAGAATAGAATAGAAAGATTCTCAATTGTCTAATATAGACTAAAATAAAACACTTAAAAAGATATTTCCATCTACAATAATTTTTTACCAATTTTTATAAATAAAATTTAATTTAAATATATATACTTGCTTTAATTAAATAAATCGAGCAATAGCTGGGGTATTATCTAGTATTTAAATAAAGGACTTTGTTATACATAACCCTTAAGACATTATTATACTTTCTAAAATGAAAATAATTTGTGAATTCATGACAAAAGTTTTGTGCAAATCGATATAATAAATAAATGTTTGATTTTATCAATTATTATCACTTTTAGTTCCTTATTCATATCCCATAAGAGTTATGTTTATCATTTTCCTCATTTTTTGAACATGATCATTTTCCTCATTTTTTGAACATGATCATTTTCCTTAAATTAAATTGGGGACGAAAATAAATATATTTAATCTGTTAATACAGTACAATTTTATAGCAATGAAAATGTAAATATAGGATGCAAACATTAAAAAAAGCATTACAAAATCTAGAGGTGATCGTGAGCCGGGTCGAGCCGGGTTCGGGCCGGGCCAATGTAAAAAAATCAAGCCCATAAAGAGGGCCGGGTTCGGGTTGGGCTTAGTTCGGGTCCAAATTTCTTAGCCAAAGCCCGAAAATTTAGTGCGGGCTTGACGGACATTTTCGGGCCTGGTCTAAAAAAGTAACAAAAGTCTAATTTTAAAGTCCAAGGCCCGCACGAAAAAATAAATAAATTGGGTCGGGCCGGGCCAGGTCCAAGTTCGGACCTAATTTTCATGTCTAAAGGCCGTGTTTAGGAGTTAACTAATAGCTGTTAGAAGTTAAATGATTGAGTTAATTGTTTTGACTAGCTGATTGTGATAGCTGATTTGACTAATTGATTGCATTAGCTGTTTGTGTAAAAGTGTTTGCTAAATAGAGGCTAGCTGTTAGATGTTTCAGAATAAAAAGAACCAAAAAGCTATAAGCTCTTCCAAAAAGCTCCTCATATATGAGCTTTTTGAAAAAGAGTTTTTTCATCTCAAAACTCTCTTCCAAACCTCTAACTCCCAAATACTAAAAATAGCTTCTTGAGTTGGTCAAACATCTCTTTGCTCTCAAACCTCTCTTTTTCCCTCAAACCTCTAACTCCCAAACACCCCAAATATCTATCTATATCTATATCTATATATATATATATCTATCTATCTATCTTCTATATACTTACTATATACTAAAACACGTGCCACTAAAAAACAAGTTCCCTCCTAAACTTTTATTTTTCCCTCCCATTACCATAATATTAAATGTTTCACATTTTTCAAAGATGCATTTGTTTTATTTTTTTTCCTAATACAATTATAATTATTTGTACTTACTTTACAATAAAAACTATACTACCAATCCATCTTCATAAAAAAATCTTATTAGTGTTCAATTTTTAAATTTTAAAGTATTTTTTGTCAGCCTTAATTCGTTAACGATTTGATATCATTTGCCTAAACTCGATTTTTTCCAACTTGGTTTTTGCCCTTTTTTCAAATTTTTTTAAAATCTTCTAAAATAATGAACCGTTACATTAAATATGTATATATTTTTGTATATAAGTTTCAAATAAGTGTTTATTTAACTGAAAGTCGGTAATTTTAGTTTTTTTTTCTACAATAGTACGATTTTATATACAAGAAAAATAACTACATAACCTGATAAAAAAAATGTAGAATAATATTTCATTGTCAACGCTAGAAGACATAATTATGAAGATAAATAATGAGATTGATATCTATCTAAATCCGAAATGACTATAGAAAAAATTATAGTTAGTGAACTAATTTTAATCTATTGCATAATTTAATTTAAAAATTATATACACTAGAGTGAACCGGTGCAAATGCACCGATGTATCTATAATATCATTATTAAAATCTAAAATTATAAGATTGTAAACTTGTGGTATGATTATTTTAATTATATAAGAACATGCATAAATCCACCACAAATTTCCAATGTTATTTTTTTAAAATAAAAATGTTCATTTAGTAACATAATGAATATTCGGAAAATGCGTGTAGTTATATATAACAAATAATGAGGGTTTATTATAGGTTTAGAAAGTTATATTTTTGTAAAACTAAAAGGAGTGTAAGTATGTTCAAATTGATTTTGAAGAAAGTGAATAAGAGGGGTATAATGGTATTTACTTTGAAATGGTGTGGTTGTTGAAAATCAGAATTAACTCTTCAGTTATACTTATACATTATATAATTTTAAAAATACTCATTATATGTTTAAATTGGTTCCGAAATAAGTGAATGAACGGATGAGAGGTATAATGTTAAATTGCCTCTTGAGTTATATCATATATACAATTTTTAAAAAGTCTTTACATTTATTTCTATATGGTTTCCTAAGTAAATTGTATGTATTCATGCATTATGCCAATATTTTTATTTTTTTGAAAGGTATTATGCCAATATTATTATTTGAGGAAACAAATGAGAAAATTAATAATGCAAAGTTAATCAATCATTTATCATAAAAATAAATTATGTCTTTACCATTTTATTTTATTGATTTGATGTTTTAACAGGCTATAAAATAAAGTTGTTGATAATTTTTTTTACTAGGGAGTTATATGGGGGTAGTTATTTTTTTTTTTGAGGGGATATATGAGGGTAGTTTTTTTTTTTTTCCTTTTCTTTTTCAATATGAGGTAGTTAAAAAAAATTTTGAGTGGCAAAAAATGTGGAGGCTTTATTTGAGGTTTGGAGGCATGTGGTTAAAACATGTTCTTTTTAACAGCATGTGTTTTAGTATATAGTATAGTATAGATTTCAGATATTACATATTCTCTGTTTTCTAATATAACTAAAATAAAGTATTTAGATAAATTTTTCATCTACAATAACGTTTTACCAATTTTCGCATAGAAAAAATTAATTTAGATCTAAATACTTACTTCAGTTAAATAAACCGATCATTTGTTCGGGTATTATCTAGTATCTATCTATGTCACTAAAAAAGTGCATTGATTCGGCGGGAAAAGCCCAAAAACTCCAGCTACGTAAATATGTAAATAAATCAATCAAATTATAAAACATACCCCACCAAATTAGAAGTACAAATAATTCGTATTAAAAACTTTGTTTTTGTCATGTCCCCACCGCTTCCTTTTCAATCTCTCTCATAAATACTCTTTTCTTCGACCCTTTCCATTCTCTCTCTTCCGCTTAAAAATTAGGGTTTTTCAGCTTCTGAAACTTTAAACTTATCTTCTTCCTTCTTTCATTCTCACGATGAACAACAATAACGACATTAATTTGTCCAACATCGCGGCTGGTATGTTTTCCTTAAACCCTAATTAATGTCCCGAGTCTTTGTTCTTTAGTTTTATTTTTCAAAAATATTGAATTGTTGTTTGTTGATGGCAGCTCTTAAAACAGCGGATAAATCAGCCATTCTTAACGCTCTTAAGGTTCGTCAGTAACCCTAGATTTGTTTTTCTGTTTCATATTTTTTTTTTTTTACCGGTTGTTTTAGGGTTTAAGCTTTTTATTATTTATGTTTTTAATATTTGCTGAATGTTTTGATGATATAGGTTGCTAAGTCTGAGCATCCTTCAATTCTTAGTGAGCTGCCGCCTAACGTTCAGAAGCGTGTTGAGGTTTTGAGGCAGATTCAGGTTAGTTTTTATATGGAAGATTATATGAAAAACTGTAGTTTTTTTGGTTGATGAATTTGGACTGGTTAGACTGATGTTCCTGGAGGCCAAATGTCTAATTCATAACTGATTTTGCTTACCTTTTTTTGACTGTGTATTCATCTTTCAACGCTGTATATTGAATTATAAATCTTATAGAGTATATAACAGGTGTTGTATATTGAAATATCTTCTGTTGGCTGTATCAAGATAGTTTTGTATTTTGATGTGTTGGTTATTAACATACGGTTCATGTGCCTAACTATACAATCAAAATTTGGTAAAAACATTTGCTTTGTTGACACATGTTATGAACTTGATGCTCCAACAATTGGGATTATTAAGTATGTTGTTAAATGGTTATCCTAATCTATTTGATTCTAAGATTGTCTTCACTTTGTTTACAGAGTGAACATGATGAACTAGAGGAGAAGTTCTTTGAGGAGAGGAGAGCACTTGAAGATAAATACCAGAAACTATATCAGCCACTCTATACGAAGGTATCCTATTTATGATATTGCTCTCATCACACTTGTAATTTAAATTCTGAGAATGTTTTCATGTTTGGTTGAAAGTTTTTAAGGATTGTTTTGGAACTCTTATTGGAATTAGTTTCTATACAGCTTTAACTTCTGAGGGGTTCCCCTTCAAGTAGTTTTGAGTTTTGACATTTATTTTGCATAGGCTGCCACTGCAATACAGATATTAAAGCTGTGCTAACCTCTTGTGTGTGTATATATATATTCACATGTTGGGCCTTAGGCAAAATAATATACTCCCTCGGTAACATACTTTATGTCAAATCGTTGCAATTAATATGTTACGGAGGGAGTATTATTCACCGATTGCTTTTGAATTAATCTGCTTTATTTCTTTTAGAATTAGTAGTTGTAACCTGTAAGTTTTAGTTGGCATATATATATATATATTTATATATATATGTACTCACATGCTGGGCCTTATTGGAATTGGTGTACTTTTACAGAGATATGAGATTGTTAATGGTGTTGTTGAAGTTGAAGGGGTTGCTGATGAACCAAAAACAGATCAAGGTGCAGAGAAAGCTGCTGAAGGTACTTTGCTGAAATGTGTGTGTTGTGTTTCACTAGAGGTTACAGCTGTTTCATTTTTTGCCTTTCTTTTATGACCAGAAAAAGGAGTTCCCAATTTCTGGCTCACTGCGATGAAGACTAATGAAGTGCTGGCTGAATCAGTAAGTAGACAACTTGATTCCATGTGTGATTTCAGGCTTCAGCTTCATTTAGTTTGCCCAGTTGTCTCTTTGTCTCACTTCCAATTCATTATATGTGGATTATTTCAGATCCAGGAGCGTGACGAGGAAGCACTCAAATACTTGTTAGATATAAAATGGACTAGGGTTGATTTGCCCAAGGATGACACCCAAAAGAGTGAAGCTTCAAAGGGTTTCAAGCTTGAGTTCTTCTTTGATCCCAATCCTTACTTTACCAATTCAGTTTTGACAAAGACATATTACATGATTGATGAAGATGAACCTATATTGGAGAAAGCCACTGGGTAATATAGCTTTCTTATGTTTCCTGCTGTTTTCAATGCTTTTTATATTTTTGCTTCAGATTTGCTGATGACAGGAAATGATATTCAGGACGGAAATAGAGTGGTGCCCAGGGAAATGTTTGACTCAGAAGCTTTTGAAAAAGAAGCCAAAGAAGGGGTCTAAGAATGCCAAGCCAATTACTAAAACTGAAACTGTTGAAAGCTTTTTCAATTTCTTTAGCCCACCTGAAGTTCCGGAGGATGAGGAGGAAATTGATGAGGATGCTGTGAGTTTTGCATCATTGTGATTTATACGTTTGATTTAATGAATCCCTCTTCACCTGTTGATTTAGTTATTACTTTTGTTTGATTAGGCGGAAGAGCTTCAAGCGCTTATGGAGCAAGATTATGATATTGGGTAAGTTCATGACCTTGATATGCTAAGCCCCAAGTTCAGTTATTTTTTGCATAACACTGAGTATGATTTTTATTTTCTACAGATCAACAATTCGTGACAAAATTATTCCTCATGCTGTGTCATGGTTTACTGGAGAAGCTGCTCAAGATGATGAATTTGAGGATCTAAACGAAGAAGATGATGATGATGAGGAGGATGATGAGGATGATGAGGATGAGGATGAGGACGAAGACGAAGATGAGGAGGATGAAGATGACGACAAAGACGAAGATGGTAAGAGCAAGAACCAGAAGAAGGTAAGGCAACTAACGTGGCTCTCTTAACTTTTTTCTCATACAAGGATAAAGAAAATTTTACTTGCTTCTTTCTTTTCATGACCACAACAAAGTCAAAGCTCTAATCTCAAGCATATAGGGCTGGTTTGCATGAATTTTTATTCTATTTCATTCATACCTTTTTCTATGTGGGGTTTGTATATTTCCCTCCTCCTTGCCCTACCGAAGAAATGTACTGTTTAACATTACAAAAAAAAAAAAAAACTATTGTTACTGCAGAGAATGCCAAGGCCACCAGGAGGGGGTGCCCAGGATTCAGCTGAAAGGCCACCGGAGTGCAAGCAGCAGTGATTGAAGTGTTGTTGAGATAATGGTTGATTAAGGAAGAGGAGCAAAATTTTGGATTTATATCTATTTTTCCTTCATTTGTTATTAAATTGTTGAAGGATACACATACAGTTGTAGTTTGTAGTTTTATTTGCTTTGGAGAGATTGGTGAAGGATAAAGTAGTTTACAAATGGTGTGTAATAGGGTTTTTGTCTAAACAGATATCTATATATCTTAAATTGGTGAAGCTCTGCACTACAGAGTAGCTCTGGTCTCGTTTTCAGTAATTTATTACATCTAATTTTGATATTCACATGATTTCATTCTCTTAAATATCAACCAGGAATAAGAATAACCAACCGAATAGGAAAGCTAGTTTTAAAGATGAACTTATTATTAACCAAAAAAAAAAAGATGAACTTGTTATAAGGAGTTGGGTTGTTACTCTTTTTAGCTAATATTATGTGATTATGAATTTATGTCTTACCCTTGTGGAATTTGTTTTAAAAAAATTAACCTCTGATTTAGTTAGTAAAGGAGAGGAATATATAATGTTATGTGTAAATTTAAAACACTAATAAAAGTTGGCTAAGACGGTAAGTGTAATCTTGAATCATAAGAGATAATAGGTTCAAATTCTATTTTAAGCATAATTTATTTATTTTGTTAAAATGATGTGGCGATACTTACGTGGTGAATATGCTTTAGAGAAAGCCACATGGGCATCATACATGGCGCAATAAGATGATAGAGCATGATGACTGTGCCTACATGGCGCAATACGGCGCGAGAAGCGCCTTTTAATAATATTGGGTTTTTCTAAGCTATGTCCTTGAGTTTTTCGCCTTTGTACCTATGTTTTTTGAAACTTCTAAGTTATGCCCCTCAACTTAGGTTTTTTAATTAATAGTGTCAACTCCGTTAACTCAATGTTAATAGATTCGTTAAAAGGAGTTGTATTTCGTGTGAGGGTAATTTCCGCTCTAAAATTCTAAGGTTTTTAGCTAATTTTTACCATTTATAATTAATGTATTTCTCTAAAATAAATGATGCATTGCTCTATAAATGAAGTATTTCCCTAAAATAAAGAGTGGAAATTAGCTAAAAACTCTAGACTTTTAGAGGGGGAATTACCCTCCCACGAAATGCAACTCCTTGAAAGTTTTAATGGAACTATTAACGTTGAGATAACAGAGTGAACACTATTAATTAAAAAACCTAAGTTGAGGGGCATAGCTTAGAAATTTCAAAAAGCATGTGCACAACTTAGAAAGGCGAAAACCTCAGAGGCATAACTTAGAAAAACCCAATAATATTTATAGATTTGGCTCAATTCAGCTGTTTGTGAATAAAAGTTTTGAAATTGGATTTGCTTCAATTCCATACACTAGAATGTTCAAATTTCACTGCTTCCTTAACTCTCCAAAATTAATTATCTATTATCAATCCCACAAATCCTTCTGTTTAATCTAGTTAAATTCTTCATCTGTGAACGAGCAAACAGTAAGATGAAGGAAGAGCATGCAATGGATTCCATTCAATTGAGCTGTCTATCATTTCCCCTTTTTTCCCCTCTTTTGAAGAGAGAGAAAAAGTGAGAATAACATCAGAGAATGAAATTATTGGAGGATGAGAATTAAGATGTTGAAGGTTAAAGAAGATGTTTAGTGATTATTTCTGTTATTTTTTCTTTTCAAATTATTTTTTTTTGGTGATAACGAAATCTTATTTTAAATCTTCAATTTCCTAGGCATAAAAAAATGAGTATAGATCCAAATCTCCATTTTACATATTTATTTTTGCTTTTTTTCCCCCAAACAATATCGATATTTGAAATGATGGAATCGTAATTTTTATTTTTCTAAATAGAAGATTTGAAATGAATTTAATCAATCCAAACACTGCCTAAAGTTAAAATTAGATTCGTTCAAAGAAGTAATCGATGTACTACCGCTAAAACAAAATCTACTTCCTTGTATTTTCTCTCCTAAGCTCACTTCTTTCCCACTAACATAAAGTAAAGTAACTATTATTTGAAGTTCATGAAATATGTTAGTTATTGATAACATTGAACAATCATTCTCATTTAATATTAGCGTTGAAAATTCAAACATAATTAACTAATTAACATTAAGATTTGAAAATGTGTCATAAATTAGTATTTGTCATTGATAATTTTAAAATAATATTGGAAATAAAAGCTCAATAAATTTATGTTTAGTCTTTGGTCCATGTTAAAAAATTGAGCATCGCTCAGGAATTAGTTAATCTTATGATACAATAGCTTTTTATGCATGTTATACATACATGAAAAATGGAGCTTAAATATTGCTCGGTGGTAAGAACATTTGTTACCATAACCCAAATTTCTCTCTACCACTTTTTCACTCATCATTCATCAATCTAAGAAAATTTTATTTATTTCATCTATTTCCATTACATCAGTTTTACGCGAGCCCCACAAACAATTCCATCATTCTTAGACGAGTATCATGACGTGTCCTTCCAAGACCCAAACATTTAAGCCCATTTGCATTGTAACAACTCCAAGACCAAGAAATTCATGTTATGAAATTATTTTTCTTGGTCATGAGTACATATGCTCTAAGATAAACTAGAGGATCTGTATCTAAGTTGGCATTCATTTTATGATTGGATAAAATTGATATACTTATAGATAATAATTAAAAACACGTTATTTATAAATATTATTAATAAAATTGTTTCTTATATTCTCGATTCTTGTAACTTATGCAAGTGTTTAATGTAACCAATTCTTGTTCCATATGATAAAGAAAAAACATTAATTGAGCTATTTACATGTATTTAATGTAATCAATTTTAAAAGTTATTTATAATCGAATATACGGGTTATTTATCATTTTGCTTAAAAATATAATGCGTGTTTGAGCGAAGCCTAAACCCTCCGAACTCAAGCTCATACATTGGCGCATCACTTTGATTTGATAAACCCTAATAAAACACTTCAACCCATTTTTTATTTTCAACTAGTTCAACTCCTTCACAGCTTCAATATTTCAACTTCATTTTTTCGCTTTCTGTAAACATTTTTTTGGTTGGCGGAAAGAATCAAACGATTTGAGGCAAAAAAAATCCTATAAAATATGTTTTTTTTTTTTTTTGCGGGAATCATTTTGTGACAATAATGGAAATCACTGAAATTCAATCTACCTATTATCAACAATTTTATATAATCTTCGCAATCTTTTTGGCGTTATTGCTTGCAGAAACTCCATTTACCATCGCATAAGTGCGTCTATTTAATCCCCTTACCGTCACAATAGCATGCCTTTGTCTCTCCTTTCTTCTGCTCACTTCATCAATTGTCCCTTTAATTGCAATTTGCTGATCTAGGTCACTGTTTTTTTGTATATCTTTAGATACCCATTTAGTAGTAAAACAAACTCTGATGATTTGAACGACTTTTTTGATAGAGATTCCTTGAAAAGATTAGTTCTTGATGAGAAGTGGAATGATGTTAGGATAAAAAAAATTAAGTAAATAATATTCAAAATAAATAATTATAATTTAAACAAAAAAATTTCAAATTTAAAAAATTATAAATAAAAAATGGAAATATAAAAAAAAATAAAATTAAAATATTTGTTTAATTGAGCTCAGCAAAATTCAGTCCAAAGAAGCATGACCTAATTCTCTCTTATTTTAATTACTTTCACCTAACATCGTTAGTGATGATGCACCAGGTTATAGTTGACTAATTGTGGATGGGTTGATGAATACCTCTGACAATATTGAATAAAAATGGGTACAACTTAGAAAATGTAAAATTTTATTGGTACTAGTGACAAAAACCCAAAAATAAATAAAAATCTAACCCTAGCGCAACATTTCAATCTCTGTTTATTTCACCCTGTCCTCTTCTCTCCTCTCCTACTCTGTGACTAGGTTGGGCGTGGTTTTTGTTGTGCCTTTCCTCCATTAAAGCAAGCAGATTTCCTCCATTAAAGCAAGCAGAGTTTTTGAGGTCAGATTGTTTTTTCCCGTAGAATCAATTATTCAACGAAGTTCATGCTTTGCTGTGTAATTTATTTTATTGCCAGAAGGAAAAAGAATTTCCAATCAAATGTTATTGATAGATTATGTATGTGCTGTGCTGTAGACTATAAAAATGGAGGATTTCTTACTGGGCCCAGGGCAGCCGCCCCTGTTGCCCTGGGTCAGGGACGGGCCTGCTTGAAAAGATTAGTTCTTGATGAGAAGTGGAATGATGTTAGGTTAGAAAGTTTGTTTAATTCTATTTTAGCTCCAATATTGGTTTCAAGGGTTTTAGTTGTATTGAAGGAGGAACCTAAAAAAGTGCTAAAATTCTTTCAATGGGCGAAAATGCGCACCGGGTTTAGGCATTCTACTGAATCTTACTGTATAGTAATCCACATATTGTTTTATAGTAGAATGTACCATGATGCTCAACAGATGCTCAGAGAAATGATTTTGTCATCCTCTCTGTGGCCTGGTTTGGATTTGTTTGATGCTTTGTGGTTGACAAGGAACGTTTGTATTACGGGTTATGGAGTATTCGATGCGTTTTTTAGCATGTTGGTTGAATTGGGAATGCTTGAAGAGGCTAGCCAGTGTTTTGAGAGGATGAAGAAATGTAGGGTCCTTCCTAAGGTGCGTTCGTGCAATAACCTTCTAGGAAGGCTTTGTGAATCGGGAAGAGGTGAAGTATCAAGAAAGATTTTCACTGATATGATAAGATTTGGGATGTCCCCTTCAGTGTTTACCTATAACATAATGATATACGATAGATGTAAGGAGAGGGATATGGTTGGAGCAATGGCATTGTTTGACCAGATGAATGGTTGTGGCCTAATACCAGATATTGTTACGTATAACACACTGATTGATGGACATGGAAAGCTTGGCTCGTTAGACGAAGCAATAAATCTTTATGCTAAAATGAAGGAAGTGGGCTGTTTTCCTGATGTTATAACATATAACACACTGATTAATTGTTTTTGTAAATATGAAAAGTTGCCTCAAGCTTTTGAATTTCTTCATCAGATGAAAATTGATGGTTTGAAGCCCAATGTTGTAACGTATAGCACATTGATTGATTCCTTTTGCAAAGAAGGAATGATGCAGGAAGCTATGAAGTTTTTTGTTGACATGAGACGTCTTGGTCTCTTTCCCAATGAATATACATATACTTGTTTGATTGATGCGAATTGTAAAAGTGGAAACCTTGGTGCAGCTACCAAAATAGTGACAGAGATGTCGGAGGTTGGGCTTGATGTTAACGTTGTTACTTGTACAGCTTTGATGGATGGCCTGTGTGAGAAAGGCAGGATAGAAGAAGCAGATGGATTGTTTAGTACTATGCACAAAGCAGGCACTATACCAAACCAAATAACGTACACTACTCTTATACACGGGTGTATTAAAGCAGGAAAGATGGAAAGAGCAAAAGAGATCTTAGACACAATGAAGAAGAAAGAGATAAAGCCAGATGAGACTCTATATGGAACCCTTATCTGGGGACTTTGCAATGATGGAAAAGTTGAAGAAGCTAAAGTACTAGTAACTGAAATGAAGCAAATTGATCTAGAGGTAAATGCCATTTTGTTCACAACTCTGATTGATGCTTATTTAAAAGCAAGGAATGCAATCAAAGCTCATGAATTGTTCCAGGAAATGCTAGAGTTTGATATCACTCCTACACTTGTAACATTCAATGCGTTAATTGATGGTCTCTGCAAATTTGGATTGATCCAAGATGCATTTGACTATTTTAAAAAAATGGAAGCTATGGGCTTGCCTCCCAATGTTCATATCTATACGTCTCTTATTGATGCTTATTGCAAAAATAATTCCCTCGAAATGGCAAAAAAGCTTTTCAATGAAATGCAAGGAAAGGGAATTGTTCCAGATGTAACTGTTTTCACAGCTTTGATTGATGGAAACTTGAAGCATGGAAACATTGAGGAAGTCTTTAACTTATTCAATAACTTGACCAATTTTGGTTTGCAACTGGATTTGTATGCTTATACTTCTTTATTAAAGGCTCATATCAGGGCAGGGGATGTCAAAGGAGCCCTTAGCCTATTTCATGAAATGCATAACATGGGCATTGCTCCAACACTTGTTACTTATGTTGTGTTGATTGATGGTATGTGCAAGTCAGGATTGGTACAGGATGCAATGGACCATTTTCGTAGAATGGATGGTGCTGGTTTGTCCCCTGATGTTGTCATATATACTGCTTTAATTGATGGTCTTTGTGAAAGCAGCTGTTTGGATATGGCTAGAGAGCTTTTTGATGAAATGCAAACGAAGGGTTTAAATCCAGATGTAGCTGCATTTACAGCACTAATCTCTGGTAATTTGAAGCTTGGTAGCATTGAGGAAGCATTCAAGTTGAAGAACAAGATGATTGATCTGGGTTTGGAGCTTGATCTGCAGGCTTACACTTGTTTGATTCAGGTTCTTGCTGACTATGGCCAACTTGAAGAAGCAAAAATGTTATTTGAGGAGATGCACAGGAGGGGCATTCGCCCTGACAAAGTTATATATGGTGTTTTAGTAAGAAAGTATTGTGACCACGGAAAGACTGATGAGGCTGTAAGATTGCAAAATGAAATGGTCAGAAGTGGTCTTTTGACTTGAGATGACAATCATTCTGCATGGAGTGCACAATTACGGCAGTAATGATGTTGCTTCAACATTTTTTATGCGGTGTACTTTCTTGTTTGAGAATTTGAAGGACCGCAATTGTAGTGAACAATTTAATTTGAGCAAATTTGTGTTCATTCTTGCTACTTAACGGAACCCTGGATGTTTATAAGAGCTCAGATGTATGGCTGGTCAATCTCAATATTCAGGTTAGTGCTACTTTGCAATTGATTGATTGCACAATTACTCAAAAGCTTAGATGTTATTTTGAACCGAAACAGACACATAGGATACAGCCACAAGGATACAAAATGGTTATTTTGTATAATGTGGTAATTATAAGATTTAAGAACATGTGCCCAACATATATTTTGTATTATATGTCCAGGTTTCCTGCAGACCCACAGGAAACCTACCACATCCTAGATGGGTCTGTGATACTTGGTTTAGATGCTACTTGTTCTTTGAACAAAAGTCCACATGGTACTGCTCCATTGTGATAAAAGGCTGCCTTTACATATTTTTCTTTCTCTCCACTTCTTTTTTTCTTGCTCTCATGTGTTTACTTAATCTGCTAATCATACTTCCATTGGCATTAGATGAGTCAATCTATTGGCGAATTACAAGCTTGGTGATGCAGTTTGTGCTTGTTAATCATCCAATGCTTTAGAAGGGAAGCTAGTGCTTATGGGGCGTCATGGCCATCTCATAAGGTATGCCGGTGTAACTTAAATTTGGAGTAATTAAACTGAGCTGTATGCTACCTGTTTCCCTATCTGTCCCACTGCTGTGTCATTTAGTTTGCCAGTACTTTATTCTATTGCCAGACTTTCTGTAGGACTGCTAGTTTAAACTCAACTTATTAACTGGAACTTAGAGCACAAGATGAGTTACCTAAGAAAATTATCTATATTGTTTCCACATGCACTGTATCAAAGAGTAGGCAGAAAAATATGTTGAGATATCATATCAGATGCTACATGACATGAGCATCAGCTCAAGTGGTATGTGGGTTTACTTTCCTTACGGGAGGGCCAAGTAATGCCTAATCCCTCCTTGGTCCTTCCCTTGTTATTTTGCTGAAAAAGGGTAGCCAGCCCAAAGTTAAGAAACTGGATTTTCTGGATAGCACTTGCTCCCCTAGTTTATGGGAATGGATATGAGCTGGTCTGAACTCTTAACCCTGGTAACCTGCAAGGAATTGTGATGAAAACATAATCTTATTATAATTTTGCATTTGTAGTTTCATGCTTATGTAATTTGCATCTACTTTATGCATTTTGCCATCATTACATGAATTAAAATTCATGAGTGGGTGCAGTGTTTGAAAAGGCGCGCCTAGAAGCAAAGGTGCAAGGCGCAAGGGGGTAAGCGTCTAAACTATTCAAGGCGAGGCGCTTGTGGCTAGACGCAAGCAAGGCGCTTGTGGCTAGGCGCAAGCAAGGCGCTCTGAGGCGCATCATAAGGCGCAATTCTGTTTTTTCCCCAGATTTTTTCCAGCCTTTTTCCCCAGATTTTTTCCAGCCTTTTCCCCCTTACTTCTTAGGTGCGCCTCACTTCAATGAGGCGCACCAAGGCGCACTGAGGCGCGCCTAAGGCTCTAGGAAATCCTATCGCCTTGGTGCGCCTTACGCCTTTTCACACATTGAATGGGTGACATCCATAAGGAAAGCTGCCATCAATAACAAACTGTAAATCTGTCTAATTTAGTATTCACACTGAGTTCTCTTGATTGCTTTTTTTTTTTATATAAAATTAATTCCAGCCCTTGTACTTATTTCACCATTCATGCTGCATTTGTTCCCATCATGATATTCATTCCTATTGTAGCTCCCGAGGAGCTTGAGGAGCTAATAGCAAAACCTTTGACTACGAAATTGCAAGGAAATTGCAAGGCAGCGTCAAGACTTAACACGAAATAGGGAGAATCCCCCCTCATTATGAAGAGCAGGTAACAAAATGCATATAGGAACAATATTTAAGTTTATATTATAAGTATCAAACTGAAATTGACTATCTTTTATTTTGTTGACAAATTGTCACTTGCATCAGAGACTTGCTCTACTGACAGGACATTCCATCATATATGCTGCACGTCTTTTCTTCCACTGCTTCTTGCTCAATGATTATCCTTCAAATCACCAAGCAGGTTAAATAACAAATCCATCCTCCATTTTCGCTGTTTGATTCTTTATATTCTGTCAAGCTTATAATCTAATTTCAAGTTCTTGTTAAATCACAACAAACTGAATTTTAGACAGAATGTTCCAGGTAACAAAAAAAACAATGAGATTAGATACCCTCACTCTTCCATGGTACTTGAATCAGTGGAACACTTCTAAGGTTGTAAACTTGTAATTAACTTTCTGCTTCTTCTTTTGCCCTAATTATGTTCAGCATTTGAAACATCTGAGCTTTTGTACTTCAAATTGATGCTGATTAAATCTCTCTCTATTTATATACTTGTAGCTCACCCAATCATAGACTAGATGGAAGTATGGAAAATCAGTTGGGCTGCTATTCTCTCCAAAACTGGTGAATTTCAAAGCAGGAAGTTGATAACAATGAAGCTACAGCGAGATCAATCTGCTAGCTTGGATTCAGCTATGGGCAAGATCTGAAGAGGTCCAGATTATAGCATCAACCTTATCCGTGATCAGTTTAGGAGTCAATTGGTAGATAAATATCTGAAAAGGCCTTTTAAGGCCCGGCTTTAGAGCTTCGGAAGCAGTTGTTGTAAACTCAATACCTGTTATATTAGAATGATGCAATTATCATGGAATCTGCTCTTTAAATTTCAATTTAACTTGTACACATTTTGATTTATCTGCAGCATAAACCTGCTAGTTTAACATTCCAACTTCCAAACACTTCATTGTTCTTGTTCTTTGATCAAATATTTTGCAATTAATGATGCTTTGCCTATAATGATACTTGTATTAGTTAGAGTATTTTAAAATAAAGTTATTAATACTTCTTTTGTCTCTCTCTTTTTTATTTTTGGCTTTGTGTTGATTATACATAGAAACTGATGTTAGAGAAAATTTGTGTAAAAAAGTTAAGGAATTGATATGAGCCATTTAGCCCCTAATGTATGATTAATAGATGGAAATGTTTTTGCTATATAAGGCGGGGAAGAGAATTTGATATAGACTAAAAAATACAGGGCAAAGATTTGTTGATGAATTAAAGCTCATCTGTTTTTGGGAACTTTCTTTGCCTCTATATTCTATAGGACATGCTAACCCGAGAGGTCTATCAACAAATACTCTCTTTGAGTAATCATGCCAACATTCTCCCCCGGCTTTCGGGGTTCGTCCTAAAAGTAAAGACCAAGCCCAATCTCATCCCATGATTCCCATCATTATCATTGAATATAAAAATTCGTTTCATATTATTTGCAATGATTTGACATGAATACAATGATTAAACATTTTCACTCTCTAATTTGTATCAAATTGTTGCAAATACTGTGAAACGGATATAACATATACCTAATAATTCATTAAATATCATATCAATATGTAATGCTATCATATCATATTAAATGGAAATTATATAACTTTGAAAAATGAGTTAAACTTAACCAATACTAATTTGATTTATCCTCCTGTGCTATGATAGAATTATATTAATAGTGGCGTTTACGGATATAATATTTGTCAGATGTGATATAATATAAAGTTTGCTAATTTACAAAAATGTCCTTCAATTGCGAGCCAAGATGCCTATGAGTGTATCATTACACAAATGCTATTTAGTAAGTATATACGCAAGTTATTTTTTAAAGGTAATTTGGGCCTTATACAGACTTTCACAGTAACACTAAAATGCATTCTTTTCAATTTATTAAACCCAAATATAAACTTATTAAATCTAATTGAACTTATTTCACTTGAAGAAACCTGATTAACCCTGATCTTAAGAAACTAATAGACCTTATTAAATTTGATTGGACATGATTAATACTTATTGAACTTATTAGATTGGTTCTATGCTCCTTATTCCATTTTAAATGTGAAGTCATTATATTTTAAGGTGAAGATAACACACCATAAAAGGAAGACTGGAAACTAATAATCACATCTTTTACACTTATTCAACTAATTATCCTACCTTTCATAATTTCAGGTATAATCCCACCTTTTTATCTTTTATTCATTTGTTGGACTTTCTTACAATACTGGCCTGATTTAAGGTTAATTTTGGAGGTATGTTGGGCTAAGCACACCAAATTCAGCCTCACACTAGGACTTGGCACCTGTTTCTAAGTCCAATAGACCTTCAAAATTAACCTAAAACAGACCATTATTGTAAAAAAGTTCCAACAAATGAATACAATATGAAAAGTGATATTATTCCTGAATTTATGAAATGAGTGATTATTAGTTGAATAAGTGAGGAAGGTGGAATTAATAGTTTCCAATCTTCCCACCATAAAAGGGTCCACTTTTATTTTTATTTTTTAAGACAAATTGAAGTAAACTTCTATTGCCATGGGAATGAAAATGATATTCCTCACAGATTAATTCATTCTCATTCCCAATACGATGTCAAAAGTCCAAATATTAATTAGAAACAGCATTAATTTTTTTTAAAAAAAGAGCATTAATTACACTGAATGATGTATGATTTTGGCTAACATTCAATTTTTTTTAACCCTCTTTAAGGAATATATTAAATACAGTACTTTATAGTATAACCCTACAGACCCATGCTTTAAATCAGGACAGAACTACTTTTATCTGTACTTTGTGGACAGAAAAGCAACACAACATTGTAAATTTGTAACCAGTAGGACTTTCAAACCCAAGCAGGTGGATGTGAATTGTTTCAGTCCACAATGATATATTCCACCAGGTTTTAGACCAAAAATTACCACCCAAACATTGTTATTTTAGACCAAATTAATCTGAACCGAACTGAATTAAATTGAACATAAAATGCTGAGCTAAAATAAATTTATCTGGAAATAAGTCCAAAAGAACAAAGCCTCGGTCACTCACTAGGCTCGTAAACATTTAAAATTCGAACGAAGTCATAGTAGCAAGTATTTTATAGTTAGAATAGCATAACTCCTCGAGTTTCGATAATGATCCTCAATGCTTGTTCAGTTTATTGTTCATAATTATCTAAGTAATCTAACAAATAAACTTTCACAAAAAAAAAAAAAAAAAAAAATTAAAAAAAAAAAAAAAAATTAGCCTGAACAAACATTCAGGCATAGCAATTTGATTCAAGTGTTTACTAATTACAATCTACTGTCAGCAAGGAGCTACAGATTGCTGATGGTGAATTCCTAAAGTTAGGCTCAGCCATGCAGAACTATAAATTCAATAGCACAACCAATAAAAAGATCACCATACAACTCTTTATAAAAAGGAATCAAGCTACTAAAAATTTCCTCCATAAATCTAATGTTACAATGATGTAGTTCTACAGAAAAAAGGCGGAACTGTTAAAGTTCCATGCAATAGAAAAATTTTCCTTTTTGGAACACTATAATACAGTTAGAAGAAAATACAAGTAAAAAGGAAAGATTGAGGACTTGAATTAACTTCAACTAGAAACAACATTCACTACCAAGGTGGAAGCTCTGTTTTAGAAAGAAACACCAAGTTTCTTTGCAAAATCATCTCCATCATCCTCATCCATAAATTCCTCCTCCTCATGGTCAATATTTTCGCCATCATTAGAATGGTACCCTTCCCCTTCATCTTGTTCGTATTCGTATTCTTCATCCCCCTGATCATACTCATCAATTTCAGGTTCTTCAGCAACAGAAGCAACCAAAGCCTCTTGTTCTCCTTGAGGATCTTTATTATCATTGGGTAAGGAGGATACATCCTCCCCATTCAATTTTATCTTCTTTATTTCACCTTCTTCTTCATTTACCTCAACTGCCAGAGGCTTATTCAACTCTTCAACGGTCTTTGGTTGCTCAGATGCAGAAGAAAGAATGTCTCGCTTCCCAGTATCCGAAGCAGAGTCCTTTTCATTCTGCTTACTCACTTCTTTATTGCGTGAATTTGTACAATCAGTGGAAGCTGTTCTTTTTCTCTTCAAAATTTCACTTAATGGTTTGGGCCCTTCAAATGCAGTATCACCCTCGGCTCCCACAGAACTACCTAAGACGGTGCCTCTCAGCTTAACCCCTGAGACTGGTTGTTGAATCTTCAACTGTGGCTGCTTGCTATCAATCTGCTTGGAGCCTTTTAACTCTGATAAACTTTTTGGACCGGCAAAGTTGGCACCATTAAATGGAACATTGTCCCTTCTCATCACTGGATCCTTTATTTTCCTCTCATGGCTTTCATCATGGATTCGACCACTTAATCTATCACGAAGACGGCCTTGTTGACCAGGGACCTGCTGCCTGCTAGGAGACAATCTTCCTCGGCTCCTCCCCCTTTCACTTTCCTTCTCTGTATACAAATCATTACCACTCATGGGAGAAGATCTTCTTGGAAGCTTTATTCTACCTTGAAGACGGTGACCACGGGAATTCTCATGTATTGGTGACCGACGTGAGTCCCTCCGAGTACTCCTGTAGCTTCGGTCCTCAGCATGGTTATCAAGGCTGTAATCAGAATTAACAACTGATTTCAAGCCATTTACCCTCCTGTGCTTTGATAATCGATGACGCAAATCAGAATTGTGACTGTGATCAGGACTTTTTGACTTATATGGACCTCTCCTCTCAAAAGGAGCTGGTTCACCCAGTGATCTCTCTGATGATGCTCTACGATGGTCCCGTGCATACTTCTCCGGTAAACGATCAAATGAATCATAGCCACGTCGGTTGTAATAATTATCACGGTCAACATCAGCAACTGAATTATAATCATCCTGATAACTCATGTCAAACTCTTTCAGTTTTCTTCCATCGTGACCTCTCATGCTTATAAACTGATCTTCGTTGCGATAATATTCATCCTCACTGAGTTTATCATCCACAAGTACATCAAATCCAGGGGATGATTCCCTCAATAAGTCATCAGCATCTCTACCATTCTGAAAATTCTGGTCATCGGTTGTCATGGCTGAGACATTATGATGTGCACGACCACTCTTGCTTCTGGAATTCCCATTGTCAACATAAGGTCTTATTTCTTCGTATTTAGGATCCTCTCCAGTTACACCACTAGAAAATGGATAGCCTTTTCCAGCAGACAGTCCGTTCATTGGTCGGGCTGAATGAGCTTTTGGAACCACATTTGCTTGAGGTGGGGCTTCAGCATTATGTTTATTTGTGTAGATATTTGTTTTCGGCTGTGAACACTTTTCAAGGCTACCAAAGGTTTTCTTGAAAGAAGCTTCAGGAGCAGCAGTGCTAGCAGGAACTTGTTGACTCATGGTACTAGCAGGAAGTTGCTGAGTCTTGGTACTAGAAGGATTTGGGCCATGCATAAAAGGGCATTTGTCACCTTTTAAGCATAATCCCTTCTGAAAGAAAATACAGGGAACTCCTTGCTTAGGAAAATTTGGAGGAGCTGAAGGAACAAGAGGGACAGGCAGTACAGGAGCAGCAGGCCCATCAAAGTTTCCAGCTTGGGGTCCCACCAAACCATCAAGAGGCTGGAAAAATGAAGAGATAATTAATAGTGTCTACTCAAAGAAGCCAATATACAGGGGCAAAGAAAATAACAATATCATGGAGTCAGAAGATCGAGAACTTACAGGATGCCTGAATCCACATTTTGGGTTCAAGCAGTTTCCATTCAACCAGTAAAAACAATCTCTTGGGTTCATCCGAGCATATTCACTATGTCGGTACTCACATTCGCTTCCCTGCAATCAATCAAAACAACAGATAAGGCAAGTCATTATCAAAGCTGGCTGATAAACAGAGAACAACATCGACTGAAGTACACCAATCAAATCCCCATTAATTAATATCAGCCGTTATAGATAGCTGTAAACTAAAACGATAAAAGCTAAGCATGTAGATACAAATAACAATGACCTTCTAATTTTAATTTTTTATTCAAGAAATAAATACTCCATATTATAACATTGTTATGTTATTATGATAGTATTTCCTGATGACTAAGTTATACTATCTAGAACTAGTTTGTAGATCCTCGTCAATATGTTTGGAATCAACAAGAGGGGAAATATATCTCTACAAGTATTTAAAGATAGACAAAGGAGGAAACCAAAAACCCAACTCAGCATTCACAGATTTTTCAAAGATCTAAACCCTAACATTAAAAAAAATATCATATTGTAAATGAAAATAAACTTAGGTAAAGATGCCGAGCATAGTACCTATCCAATTAGCAAATCGGCAAAATCACAAGCACTATTATCTTTGAAAAAAAAAAAAAAAACTATCAACAACCAACCCCCAAGGTTCAAGCTGAAATACAGTCGAAATCAGATAATCATTACTACCTAAAACATAAAAATAAAAAACCATAAACGCAAATGAAATCGGCCATACAAATCAGAAAAATCAAAGCGTATTTTACTCGAATGAAAAAGAAATCACACATGAAAAACAAACCTTTTTGCAAGTTAACGGGGAAGCAAGAAAATAGACGCAATCAGTGTTTCTTTTCAATGATTCATCTTCAGCCGTCGCAGACGAAGAAGGGCCTTGCTGTTGTTGCAACGGCTCTTTAGTGATGGTACTAGCCATTTATTAATATACAGTGGAAATTCAACTTCCAATGGCGATGATTTAAGCTACAGATCGAGAAATCAACAATTGATAAACGATAACAGAAACCCTAAAAACGCGTAAAATAGGGTTTGATTCGAAAATACCTCCGTGCAATTGAGGTTTAGATTAAGAGAGAAAAAAGAAACAAGAAATGAAAGAGGTGAATTGAGTTTTGGGATGGGAGAGAAAAGAGAGAAGATGAAGCTCGATGAAGTTGAGCAGAATGAAGCGAGTTTAGGGTCTGAAGTCTGAACTCTTTAGAACTTCACCTTTTTCTTCCCGTCTTTCGTTTTTTTTTTTTTCTCACCCTGAAAAAAGCCAATCAATCAACAGTGGGATTGTGTTTGGTTGCATTTTATATTGGAAAATGTTACTTTCTCCGTTAAAAAAAAAAAAAAAAACTCCTAGACAATTTTTTGTTGTGAGAGTAAAAGGGTAGAGAAAGAAAGTGGATGTGAGAGATAGAAAGAAAAAATTTACAAAAATGGAAAGATTAAAATTGTTGCATTTATTTTGAAACTTCCTGAAATGGAAACTATTGCATTTATTTTGAAAGGGAGGAAGTATAAGAATTTAATAATTTGGAAATTTTGGAGAATTTTTATTAAAAGAATTTAATATAACAATCAATATAATAAATATTTGTTTAAAAATTTTCTTACTATTTTGAGCTTCTTATATAAGAAGTTTTTTTTTTTGACAACAAGACCAAAACAACTAAAGGAACGGGGGCGAGGCCTCATGCTGTTTACAAATACTAAAGCAATGAAAATTACAAAGGAGGCTATTAAAAAGCTGTAGGTAATTCTTGTCTCTCACCCGAACAGGGGTAGAATTCGTGAAATACTCGAAAATACCCAACACCGAAACATGTAGACGAATATGCAGGATATTCATACCATCCGCAATTTTGGTGATCTCAATCATAAACTGGAGAACCGCCTGTTGAGCATCCCGAGCCCAGACATTAACATTACCTGAATGGTTTACTGAGTTCTGTTGTATAGACCAGCTAAATTCGAACCAAAAGTTTCCAACCTTCTTCTTAGAGAAAGAGATTTCACAGGGAGAATCACACAGCGTGCCCACAATGGAGACCTCATTAGCCCCATAATGATCCTGATCGCAATCCCCGAAACCGGGAGCTGACCTATCGGAGGACACAGTCTGAAAGCTAGTATGCATGGAGATACCTTCTTCACGCGCAATCCTATTAGTTACAAGGACATCCCTGGTAGTGTTGTCAAAAACCTCCTTGTTTCTCTGGAACCAGATTCCTCTTAAAATGGCCACAGAATGGGCCTTATCTGAAGAAGAATTAAGAAGGAGGCGGGTCCAAGTAACTATATTGGTCTGGTTGAAAATTGAACTATCCCGGATGAGGCCAGAATCCTGCCAAACGTCTCTTGCAAAGGCACACTCACTAAAAACATGTAGAATTGATTATGAATGATCACCGAAACCCAAGTTACGGCAGTAGTACCATGTTGATCAATAAGAAGTATTTGCTATCATTCTCCTTTTGATTTTTACTCTTTTTCTTGGGTGTTGTTATTCGTCATCCCCTTTTACTCGATATCACCTAAAAAAAAACAAAAAATTTTAAACTACCTTTACTTGAAGCCCTCCCCACCACCACCTCACAAAACACCACTCGCAGTTTTGTTTATAAAAAAAATCAACTAGGCGTCTAAGCTAGATGCCCCGGGCATGTCCCCACCATGGGAGAGATGACGGTGGTGTTTAACTCTTTATGGGAGAGAATGAGAGATAGTAGTGGTGGTTATGGTAAGATGGTGGTGGTTAGAGGTGGGCCAATTCGGGTATCCGGATTAAAAGGTATCCGAAAACCACATATCCGATTTTTTGGTTCGTAATTTTTTGACCCGGATCCGATTCAGATAATCTGGATACCCGAAAATCTTTCAGAAACCGGATATCCGGATCCGGTTTTTTGGTCTTTATACAACTTTTTTTATTAAAAAAACAGTTTTATTTAAAAATTACTTTTTTTTATTAATAATGTTGTTGTTTTTATTTAAAAAACTTCTTTTTAATAAAAAATAATGCTATTTTTTTATATAAATAAACTGCAGTTTTTTATACTGCTGACTGTTCTTTTCATTAAAAAAAAATAAAAAACCTTTTCATATAATTTTTTTAAAAAAAAGTAAAATTGGATACCGGATAACCCGATTTTAAAAAAAGTTCGACCCGGATCCGACCGAGTATCGGGATTTACAAACCCGGTGTTTGGTTGGATTTTATATTGGAAAATGTTATAAGAATTTAATAATTTGGAAAGTTTGGTAAATTTTTATTAAAAGAATTTAATATAAAAATCAATATAATAAATATTTGTTTTAAAATTTTCTTACTATTTTGAGCTTCTTATATACGAAATATTTAATATCATTTTCCTTTTGATTTTTCCTCTTTCCCTTAGGTGTTGTTATTCGGCATTCCTTTTTACTCAATATCTGTAACGACCCGACTCGCTTAAATCGGCGCGGAAGAAACCGACGAGTCGAGTAGTTAGAAACTACAACTTAAAATACTTAAGAAATAAAACTAATTCCTCAAATATTATTATCAAACCTCAAAAGTACAAATACCCACAAGTTTGTACATAAACTAATCCAAAAGTCAAACTAAAAATACTAAAATACGAGTTAACTCCAACTACATGTCAAAGTCTTTTAAAACAACATATAAAAGTCCAAAATCTAAAGAGTAGTATCTAAACGAACTATCACTACTAATACTACGAAATCAGTAAGTACAACGGATAACAAAAGAAAGAAACGTCGCTCGCCCAACCCAAAACTAGGCAGGAGCATCATCATCTGAAGTACCTGAAAAATATAACAACGGTCCACCATCAGTGGCGAGTAACATAACTGACTCACCCTAATGGGAACACACATGTACATAGCATAAATCAAACGAATCAACATCATTTAACAAAGTACGAGAACAACCCAAAATGTGAACTCGACTCAAACCAACCTAATCAACTATCTTTGGCGCAATCATTCATATTCTAGACCGGACTGTGCTCGTACGAACGCATCTTACGCGCTCGAACTTTCTACTATGTTCGGATTTGAGAATCTTACTCCCAAACCCCATGAAACCAATCTTACTGGAAATCCATGTCCCGTGAAACCAATCTTACTGGAATTCACGAAGATCACATAGTATGACTCCAACTAACCCAATACCGCGGATGGGTTAGGGGCAACGTCTTAACCCGAAAACTAAGAATCTTACTCCAAGTTTAGGGCGTCTAGAAACGAAATCAAGCTAAAATAATTAATTAATCTATTTACTCATCTTAAATCATATTATTCATTTTATTAGTCAACCTAACTAAATTATATTCAAGATTTGCCTAAAGCCTTGATTCTTGAATTTAATCTAGCTAAAACACCGAAGTTATTCTCAAGAACTGCCTCTAGCCTTATTCTTGAGTCTAACCAATCATTATTCACTAATCTTTATTCATTCTTTAAATCATATTAGACACTTTCTTAAACTTTCTTTACTATTTAAACCATTTCCTTTAACTTACAAGATTCAATCAAGAACTCATAAAGACTCATCAAGAACTCATAAAGAACCCAAAGAAATCATAAAGAACTCATTCAAGATTCAAGATCTTCAATCAAGAACTCAAATCTTCTAGTCATTGTATACCTGTATCAAAATGTTCTTGTTTAAGTTCTGCCATTTTTTTGTTTGATTTTTAGTTGGTTCGTTCTTTGGTATTTTGTTTAATTTGTTATATCTATTTTTTTTTGTTTGACCTCTGCCAGTTTTTTGCTTGAAATTTAGTAATGGATAGTTAAACGTTGCATAGATAGGATAGTTTTGGGTTCGATATGATTGTTCTATTTTTTTCCTTTCCAGAACAACAAAAATATTGCCCCATATCGCAACAAGTGCATAGAGAATCGAGAAGATATATGCACTTTATTTGGTGCAGATACAGCTATTGGAGATGGTTGAGAACAATATGATGAAGCTGCAGATATAATAGATGGAAGAGGAAGTGGTTAGTGAAAGAAGAAGCTCGTGTACTGATCAAACTAAATCAATTTCTCGCAAACACAAAAAAGAAAGTGTAGCCGATGCTGTTAATAGCTTTGTTGAGTCTTTTGAACAGTACGTGCAAAGCAAGATGAACGACACTCCAAGACCTACCTGTCAAGAGATTCACACCGTTGTTTCCCAAGTGCATGACATTTCTAGGAATTAGGTTACAAGGGCAGTAAAAAGGTTTATGAATGATAATCTTGATGAGTTTATAATGCTGAAAGATCTTCCAGATGATGAGAAGCTTGGTTGGGTACTCTTGTGCCTTGTTGATTGATTAGGTATTATTATGTGTTGCTGAGTAGTTTGACATACTTTGATATATCATTGAGTATATTTTTTGGATTATTGTATAAGTGTTGCTCTTTATTTCAAGTTGAAATAATTTTTGTTGTGACAACTTTGGATTATTATAATGTAAGAACACATCTTATTTGCTAAAATTTAGTATTTCTTGTTGAATACAATTACAAAGTTATCCAAACAGTAATATAGAATTGAATTTGAGAATTAAATTCCAAGGATTGCCAAACAAGTATATGAATTTGAAATATGAGAATTCAATTTCTTAATTTCCAAATGTGTTTGAGGAATTGGAATTGAAATTCAATTCCATGATTTCAATTTCTAGAATTCAAATACAAAAATTGAAATGAAATGCGGGTTGTCAAACACTACCTAAAGTAGATTTTTAAATCCAACTCAAGAATCCAATTTAGCCCAACTCAATTAAATAGACCTTGGACCTCTAAATTAAATTCAAGTCTCAGGTTAGTTTATGCCAACCCAAGGCTATTATTTAACTTGATCCAAAAATCCTATCGAAAGGCTATCCTGATCCGGGCACCAAGGAGGGACTGAAATTAATTCTAACCCCTACTTGGCCAGCTTGTCATTAATTTCAAGTTGGTCCATGACCACGAATTGCCATAAATGGAACTCTATAACCATAACGAGTTGAAGTCAAATGAGGGAACGAAGAATATCAAATTAAATGAATTTAATTTGAAAACTTTGTAAATTATTATTAAAATAAATTCCTGAAAGAAATACTTTTAAAAAGATTTTCAACTTCTAAAACAGGGAATTTATTACTATTTTTCAAAATCGAATTTTGAGACAACCAAAATCACTTAATATTCTAACCCCAAAAATACGGGGTGTTACATTTGGGGTATTAGTAAGGGGAAGATATTATTGTCTTTTTATTTATGATTTGGGGTGATATTTTAATAATATAAGGGTGACGAATAGTGATCCATTTTCCTCTTTATTTGGCTTGCAAATTACCATTGTCATCCTGAACTCTCTCATTTTTTCTACTATTTACTATGACATGATCTTCGAGTATGGGGTCTTAACTATAACCGTAAATATCTCTGATTGAGTATTAATATTATAACGTTCAAACTTTATGATGAATAAAATGAGATTCCACATGAGTATTAATAGAATGGTACTCATTCGATTAGAAATTAATGAACAATATTGATTGCTTAATTGTTAGCCTTTCTTACTTGGATTATTGTTCTCTCCTATTATATAGTTTTGTTTCTTGGTTTTTCCTCTTCTTTCATTTTCTTTTCTTTTCCAAGGCAAAGTGTCAAACTTGTTTTGTTCTTTGTTAGATCATATTAACTTTAGACTTTTGGATTGTGAATGTTTTTCTTTGTAAGTCTAGTACTATTAAAACCTTTTTTTGACAAGAGAACAAGTACGGCCCTAGCAAGCTCGGGCATTGCCTAAAGGAGAACTACATAAACGAAAGCAATGAAAATTACAAAATAAAGCTGACAGTTGATATAAATATTACGGTCCCTAGTTAAACTTAAACTTATGGATTGTGGTAAGATGGTGTCCCTTTGCTAGCTAGTTAAAATCATAAAGGTTGTATTTGCAATCCACTACCCACCTATTATGATGAGGAATTTCATTTTTCGTCCAAGCTAGTCGTCAACACCTTTGTTTGAGTGACACTAGAATTCTTGTCAGCACATGAGTAAGAACTTGATTCATGATTCTCCGAGACTGATGATCTGAGACCGGGATAATCTAAGGGAGGAAAGATGCAACCTTTTCTTAGTACTTAGTTTTCTTCTTCTTGTTTTCCTTTTCCACACTCTTTTTTATGTTTTGTACAACTTATTTTCACTTTTCTAGATTTTGCTTTGTACTTATTGATTGGAATCCCTTGAACTCGACTTTCCCATTCTTATTGCCAAATTACAAACCTATAATTTCCTTTGTTTTATATTATATTTGCCCCGCTCCTATATAATTGCAGCAACATTTGCAAGTTAGGCACTATTCATAATCACTCATATAACTAGTTTTTGTGCTTTAGTACATGTAAACAAACCTATTCATATGGATCTCTTTTGAATCGTCTCAATGTGTACTTTATTGTGGTCTAATTTTCATATTTTTTGGTAAAACGTAACAAAAGTTAGTTATTAAAAACTAAAGGAAAAATTGTTTTTAAAGATACGAACTATGGTAGTTTTTATTTTAAAGGTTACAACTTTTGATTATACTACATCAGGATCAACAATTATATTCTCTCCGTAACATAAAACTTTCAACAATTTGTTTTGCACGCATTTTGAGGAAGCGATTTAAGGGTGTAAACGAAGGAATTAGTCAAAATGGTTTTAATATAAGCAAGAATGTGATTATAAGTTCCTAATATTGAAATTATATTGACTAATTCCTTCGTTTACAAAACCAATTGTTGAAAGTTTTATGTTACGGAGGGAATATAATTGTTGAAACCAATTGTTACGTGCAAAACCAATTGTTGAAAGTTTTATGTTACGGGGGGAATATAATTGTTGATCCTGAAGTAACCCTTAAATCACTTCCTCAAAATGCGTGCAAAACCAATTGTTGAAAATTTTATGTTATGGAGGGAGTACTAGTTTGCAAAGAAAGGGCTTTAACCTGAAGTAACCTTTTGTACAAGTTAAGAACACACGTGGCCTATGTTTATTGGCTATTTAATATCAAATATAAATAAATATTTTCAATTAAACCTACTTTACCTTTTAATAATAATCTTCACCTTAATAGATAATACCTATACAATTACAGAGTAATTCCTTAAACAAAAAAATTACAGAGTAATTATTTAAAAAAATAAAACATTATTAAGTGCATAATATGCCAAAATGCATCATCTCATCAACGCAATTATCATACATCAACAGCATCGTCTCATCATCAACATCAATACAAACACTAATGCACCACCAATCCATCACCAGCACCACCTCCCACTAATACCTGCAATCACAACCACCAACTCAATCATCCAACCCCCAATCACAGCCACCCACCAACCGCAGTCAAATCCCAACTACCAACCACAAACGAACCCAGACCACCATCGTCACCACTAAGACACCCCACTCGAAAATCCCAATTGAAATTCCAATTGAAATCCCAAACGAAAACAGCAGCGGTGGAAAACGGGAAAGAAATCGTGTAGATATGGTGGAGTGGAATGGCGGTGCGGTGGTGGTTTGAATTCGTGGGTGTTGTGATGGAGGTCGAAGGTGATGATGTTGTGGTGTAGGTTGAAGAGTAGCTTGTAAGGTGGTGGTCGAAAAGTAGGTCGATGGAAGAGTATGTAGGTCGAAGGTGGTGCCCGTGGTGGTGAAACTATAAATGATGGTGGTGTGGTACTGTAGATCGAAGTGTGGCCGTCTAATGGCAAGTAGTGGCGTTGTAGGTGGAAGTGATGGTGAGTAGTGGCAGAGGTTGTGGGGGTGTTGGTAGAAGACAAGGAGAGGGAATGGAAGATGGGGTTTTGGTGGTGTTTAGAGTAGGATTTTTAAGTTCTAAAATGTAATTTTTATAAATCAGTTTATTTAAATCGATTTTAATAGTCCGTATATATTTTTTTGTTTTAAACAAACTTATTAGAGCACTCCCATCAGTAAGTAAAAATTATCTCACTCGAAGAAAAAATGGCAATGACAAAAATTAATAGCATCCCATCAGCAAGTAAAAGCCAAAAAAAATAAACTCCTCACGAGAATGCCATGAACCATGGCAGAATTGGAGCCTTGAAATTTGTGAGTCTTTGGCCACGTGTTAGCCGCGCATTGGCTGACCCGCGCGTGTGTGTCACGCGCCCGTCACAAGAGCAGTTGGCACCAACATCTTTCCACGCGGACGCATTTGATTGGTCGTGTTACTGTTTAAAATTGCCAACTGTCATAATTTCGTTTAACGACAATTTTTGACATTTTTTTAATTTAAAAAAAAATATACCAATGGTCATAATTTTTTGAGATCTATAAATAGACACCCATTTTGCTATACTTTGACATACTTCAAAAAATCAGTTTGTTCAAAAAAATTAGCAAAATTTCAAATCTTCATATAATTTTTTCCTCTAAATTCCAAACCTTCATATATATCTTTTTTTTTATCAAAGTACTAAAAAATATTTAAGTAAATGGATCTATTTAACTTGAATAATATTGATCCTAATTTGCTACAAAATCTAGAATTCCAAAAATTTTTACAAAATATTGGAGGAAATGTTTCAAATACTCAATTTCCTCAACAACAACAAACACCTCCTTCCAATGTCCATGATGTTCATCAAATGCCTGATAATAATGATTACTCTCCTCATTGTTATCAAGGTAGTAATAATGAATTTCATGGCCATCAAAGCGAAGATGAAAGCGTTCCGGAGACCCAAGAACCGATTATGTCTCCTCCGGTGGTGTCGATTCAACCACGTGCAGCCCGTGCTATGTCATCGGCTGCACGTAGTTGGTCGGTAAAAGAGGACGAAGCTTTAATCGCATGATACATGGAACATTGCACTGATGCTATTATTGGTACCAACCAAAAAACGTCTGTGCTTTGGAGGAAAGTTCGTATTTCAAAATTACGCTACAAATATGAAATACAAATACGTGAAAAACGTATTTCACGTATTTGTAGGAAATACAAATACGAAATACAAAAAGCATTTGTGCTTTGGAGGAAAGTTCGCATGCTACATGGAACATTGCACTGATGCTACAAATACGAAATACAAATACGTGAAAAACGTATTTCAAAAAACAAATACGTGTAACAATACGTACAAAGTTTGTATTTTCGAAAATTACGCTACAAAGAAATACGGGTCACATAAAAAATGAGAAAATTACGTGAAAATTTAAATACGCATACAAATACATTACAAGTACGTATTTTCGTAAATTACGTATACAAAATACGAATATAAAAATACGGATACAAAAATACGGGTACAAAATATGTCAGTGTACAAATTACATACATGAAAACAAATAAATATGTGTAAAATAATAAATTTGTAGGAAAGAGAAATAGGTGGGGTATAGTAGATGGAAGGAGAGAGAGTGGTGGGTTTTTTTTTAGCTCACTGCTGGTATAAGTTTTGTAAAAAAAATTTGCCCACGAGATTATGTTATGTGGAAGAGTGAGAAAGTGGGTAGAGAGAGATTGGTGGGCATTTTTTTAGCCCACTACTGAGAGTGCTCTTAGCTTTAAGTCTTTTTTTATTTAAGAAATAAAGTTAATTGACCTGTTACACAGGTTCTAGCCGTCACTTGCACCTTTCTTTACAAATTAAGCTAATAGTTGGTACTGATGTGATATAATCAAAAGTTAAAACCTATAAAATAGAAACAACCATAGTTTGTACCTTTAAAAACAATTTTTCCAAAATTAAATATATATTATAATTGACATAAGCGTGAAATGGAAACTTTGCGATTAATATAAAGCAGATAGACGTGTCAAACAGGTCGGGTATGGTTATGCTAACTTGATACTAGTTTTGGGTTACTCAAAGCGAGTTGTCGTCGAGTTCGGGCTTTAGATACCGTATCCGTGACCTAGATCATCCGAGTTCGGGTTGACCCAACGGGTTTAGAGATTTATAACTGCAATGTTATTTTGTGTTCTAAATCTAATATTTATAACCTCATTTATAAAAAAAAATGTCTAAATTTGTATCCCAAATAACAAAAATCATTAACTAGCGTCTTTTAGATTCATTTTCAACAAATAAATGATCAAAATGACAATTTAGAAATTTGATTGAAAATGTTTGATAGTCTAATGTTATAGAAATTATCAAAAAAATCATTAAAATACTAAAAGGTGTTTAATCTACTGGGTTTAATTGTGTCGTGTTGAAAATTAACGTGTTTGAAAAGACGAGTTTAAACAGGTCAAAAATCTCAAAAATTTTGTCAAAACCCGCTATTTACGGGTCGGGTTACTCGGGCTTTTCAGGTCGGATCGAAAATTGACACCTCTAGGAGCGAATGAAGTAGTGTAGTGAAGGGATATGAGCATCGTAGTTTGTATTGAGTGTAAATAAAAAAAAATCTTAGAGGATTAAGGAGGCTTACCAAGCAAAAGTGTGTTTGATTGTATGTGTTGTAACTTGTAAGCAAATGCGTACCGAGTAAAAAAAACTAGGTCAAAATTTGAATATATCTCAAAATTACAAAACAAGAAAAAAAAACAAAAAAAAAATGAAATGAAATGAAAAGAAAACAATGCATTTTGTCCTTCAAGCTTGGAGAGAGAAGTAGAGTTTGAAACATAGTTATTTTTTTTTTTAAAAACAAAATTTTTAGTGTTCCTGTTCTGGAACTTCTGTTGAATAGTCAACGATCTTTGGTGTAACGATCCGTAATTTAGCAGCGTTGTTTTCGGAGGAAAACAACATTACAGATCTTTATCTTCTAAAAACCTCTAAGATTAAATTCATAAACTGCAGCGGAAGCTCTAAACTTAATCATATTATTCATTAAAACTATTAAATAATCCAAAATAGTTAATAATTCAAAGTCCCTTATTAATACAAAATAAAGAATAGTTCACTAAAGATAATAGAACATGGGCTAAAATTAGACATCAGGGTCAACTACTAAGCTGGCAAGCTCACAATCCCAGCCCATGCGTAGCCCAATTCAGTCACCACCTATACCTGGAAAAGGATTTTGGGGTCCACAGTCAGTGGTGAGTAATTAGATTGTTCTACTTAATCAGTAGAACACAATTAGAAACATAATCATTAGAGCAGATAAATCAAACAGACAACATATCATCATGTAATCATATGTAAACATCATCAATCAAGTACGCAGCGGAAAAAATAATCATAACATGATAAACCAAATCCTTCTATACCAACTCATTCCGTTCTAGACCACTTGACACTTCTATTGACTCTTCTATTCTATTCAGTTCAGGTGCTAATCTGTGACCAGTCATATGCTCGTAAGGGGTCAACCACGAAGATCTACTCCCCCCAACTTTCCTTGCTCATGCCGGGTCAACCACGAAGATCTACTCCCCAAGCATTGGGATCAAGAACTGTCCCGAATCCGAAGATAGGACAGTGGCTTCGACTATACCTATGTTGTAACGACCTGACTCGCTTAAATTGGCGCGGAAGAAACCGACGAGTCGAATAGTTATAACTACAACTCGAAAAACTTAAGAATTAAAACTAATTCCTCAAATTATTATTATTGAACCTCAAAAGTACAAATACCCACAAGTTTGTACATTACTAATCCAAAAGTCAACCACAAATACTAAAATACGAGTAACTCCAACCACACGTCAGAGTCCAAAAACAACGTATAAAAGTCCATACAATAATCCATAACTATCTAAAAACAACAACAATATAAAAGTACAACCAAAACATAACAAACACCGCTCGCCCAACCCAAAGCTAAGCAAGTACTTCCTCATCAGAATTACCTGTAAAACAAACAACAGTCCACCATCAGTGGCGAGTAACATAACTGACTCACCCTAATGGGAATACACATGAACATAGCACAAATAAAATAATCAAATCATCAATCAAAAACATGCGAGAACATCCCAAAACATGAACTCGACTCAACCATCCCATCTAAACTATCTTTGGCGCAATCATTCATATACTAGACCGGACTATGCTCGTACGAACGCATCTTACACATCCGAACTTTCTATTATGTTAGGATTGAGAATCTTACTCCCAAACCCCATGAAACCAATCTTACTGGAAATCCATGTCCCATGAAACCAATCTTACTGGAAATTCAAAGGATAACATAGTAAGACTCAAACTATCCCATTACCGCGGATGGAATAGGGGCAACGTCTTAACCCAAAAACAATGAATCTTACTCAATGTATTAGGTGTCTAGCAATGAAATCAAGCTAAACTTTAATTAAACATCTTATCAATTTAATCAACTCAATCATAACATAATTATATTCAAGAATTGCCTTTGCGCCTTGATTCTCGAAAATAATCAGTTAAACACGAAGTTATTCTCAAGATTGCCTTTGCGCCTTGATCTTGAGTCTAACCAACATTAACCCATTACTTTAAAATCCATTCTTTAACCAATTTCAACTCAATCTTTAACTTTCTTTATCGATTAAACCACTTTCTTTAATTATCAAGACTCAACCAAGAACTCATCAAAACTCATCAAGAATTCAAAGAACTCAACAAGAACTCATAAAGAACTCATTCAAGATTCAAGAACTTCAATGAAGAACTCAATCAAGATTCAAGAACTTCAATCAAGAACTCATCCAACCAACTAGCATCACACGCACATCACCATATAACCATTCGAAAATTCCAACTTAAACTTATCCAAAATTCACCAAACTTTAACACATTTATCATGGTCATAAAATAACATATTCAATCACAAAATCATCATATCCATCATCAAAACATCATTAAAACAACATAAAAATCAGATTAGAAACCATACACAAAATCATGATCAAACTTCCCCAATTAACCCATACATGCATTTAATTTATACTATAATCATAGTATACCAACTAAGTTGAGAAAGTATGTTACCTTATTGAAGATAACACACAAAAATCAATTCAAAAAGCTGTCCGGAAAGTAGACCCACACGATCACACAACACGGCCTCACCCCGGTATGCACACGGCACAAACACGGCACACCACGAACCACCATAGACCCGCGGCTACTGCTGCCTCTAGCACGTCCTCACGCACACGGCTGCACCACCACACGGCTGCACCTGCACAGCACCACCACGCTGCACACACGGCCTGCACGGCTTCACTACACGGCTGCCACCACACGAACCCCACACGTGCACACGATCTCCCACTCGAACACGTACCCAAACTCAACCCGAACTAACTATCTTGGAAGAAACAATTGGGTTTAAGATTGTGTTTTAGTACTTAAAGATCAATAGGGGTTGAATCTTTAAGTTTGGGATTAGAAAAATGGATGAACAATTTGATGGTGAAATGTAGCCAAAAATGGCGTGTGAAACTAGAGCAAAGGAGAGGGAGTTTGTGTTTGAATTTGATGGCAAGAGATGGCAAATGAGCAAATGGTCTCATGGCTCACTAACTACTTCTATTTATAGAAGTTAGTTAAGTGTGAAAACAAAGCAAGTGGCAAGCCTTGCCATGCTTGGGAAAAACCGGCCAAAAGGGAACAATGGGCCTAAAATTGGGCTCTCGTGATCAATTGGGCTAATTTGCATAAACTACATGATTAATCATGCATAAATCGATTTAGCCCAAAATATTAAATAATTAATTAGAAAATTAAATAATAAAAATTCTAATTAATTAAATAATAATTAACATAAATAATAAAAACCGCAAATAAAATAATTCGAATTAAATCGAAATTATTCACATAAAAATAAAATAAATAGTTCAAAAAAAATAAATTTGAACTATACATAAATACACATAGATTATCGGCAAAAATACCAATAAAAAATCAGGGTCATTACATATGTTCATGGCACTTGTGCCACTAGATAGGCGGTCACTTCATAGTTAATCATCTTTTCAGTTCAATTCTGTTCTGTTCTTGATTCCAATTCACAATTCAATTCCTTATTGACTCAACTTCACTTCTATTCAATTCTAGCTCATCTTAACTTGACCCAAAACTCTATTCCAACTCTTAGACCACACGACAATTACTCTTCAAAAATAAATACTTAATTCAACTCCTTAAATAATCATATAAACTCATCCATAGATCAAAGAAATAATCAATTAAACATATAAACTAATAATCATCAATTATTAATACTTGAAACATGATAAAAATCCTATTTTTCTTTCTTAAACCCATTCGACATTCACCATAAGATTAACAAGATTTATCCTTAAACTTAATTAAACACAGTCATCATTAATCAATCATATAAACTTAATATTAAATCCTAAAATTTCACTTTAAACATATAATCATCAAACTTAAACCAAAACAAGAACAAATTCAAACTTTTATTGTTCAAAACCACACGGCATCCTTGGATTACAAAGCAAATTCAAGATTAATTCAAGAAAACATCATATCATGATCAAATCAAAGATTATATTCAAGATTATCATAAAAGATTCATTAAAGACCAAGATTATAACATAAAAATTATACTTTTCATCAAAGAAATCATTCGAACCAAACAAAGGGTACACGGCTCACTATAATTTATTCTTTAATTAGTTTCATCAATTCTAAATTAGCAAGATTCATAAAACAAGCATGTACTATATTAAAACAAGTGAAATAATTCAACTAAACATCATGGTTGTACATATAGGCTACACGACTTTTATTAATATTCATCATCATATAATTCAAAATATAGATAACACAATTCTACATAATTCTAAACCTATTCTAAGCATGATTAATCCTATTCTAACAATTATATTGCTAACCTATCCTATTGATTAAGTAAAGCAGATCTAATTACCTTTGATGATGGATGGGGTTCGAATTATTCACAAGGAGACACGGTTCTTTAAGTGTTTTTTTGGTTTCTTGATCAACCTTTAAGGGTTGGAACAGTAGGAAAGGGTTAGGAATAGTTTTATAAATTGATTCTTGAAAGGAAAATAATTAAACAATTTTGGTTGTTGTGTTCTTGTTAGCTGTGTGGGATGAAGGATAATAGAGAGTTTTGGGTCCCTATAATTTAGTAGTAAGAATAGGAGAGGATGGAATAAAAATAGGGTTTTTAGGAATGGTCAAAATAGTTATATTATTTAATAATATTGGTTACAACTAATTAAATAATTTAATTAAAAGAAAAAGAATAAAGGGGGCCGGTATATGGGGAAACAAAATAGGGAGTTTTGGTTTCCTATAACTTAGTAACAAGAATAGGTGAGGTTAGAATAAAAATAGGGTTTTTAAGAAAAGGTCCAATATAGGTATATTAATTAATAAAATTGGTTAAACAAAATAAATTAATTAAAAAGAAAGGGGTGGGGACCGTGAGGTAACTAGAATCAAAGGGGTTGGTGTCCTCCTAAAATCTAGCAAGAAGAATAGGTAAACAAAGATGGGTTTATAGGCTTAGTCAAAAATAGATAAAGGTTAATAATAATATTGATTAAAATAAATAAATAAATTAATAGCAAGAAAAATGCAAGGGGAGCCGTGGAATAGAGATTGGAAAAGGAAAATAATTGGGCTCGGGTTTTGGCAAGATAAGATAAAAAGGTTCGGGCCGGAACAAAATAATTAGATTGCTACACAAATTAATAATTAATTAAATAATAATTAATTAAATAGGTAATTAATTATACATTTAATTAATTATGAAAAATTTAAAATATCCCAAAATTACGGGGTATTATATTTGGTGTGATTGATGCAGACTCCTTACACTTCTCGCTAGGGTTTTGACCTGCAAAACAGTCAAAGGTTGCTAACCCGGGGGGTGGAACCCGGGAACGCCCCTCCGATTCTTAAGTGAGATATCGGGAGTAAGGAGTCAGTGTGATGTGATGTGAGTTTTGTGAACTATGAAATGCGTACCTGAAAGAATGACTGAACTGATCCTTATATAGGTGTAGGTTACCTGGTTAGGGTTTTTACTGAATCAGCGGGCTAACACGTATGGGCCTGGCCCATGACTTATAATGGAAACCTGGTCAAAGCTTGATTACGTCAGCTGACATGTGGCATCCTCTTGTTCGTTGTGGAACATCTGATGTAGCCTAGCCTTACCAGAATTGGGCCTAGAATATGGGCCTACTAGTACGGATTTGACCACCTGGGTAGGCCTAGAACAATTAGCCCCACGCTTGACATTTGAGGTGAGTCACACAAATATCTGATGTCGAGCGGAAATCAATGGCAGAAATCTAAATTGCCCTTCAAACACCTTTTGAACGAGCAGCCTCCACCTTTGAATGGCTTAGTAATCGACTACACCTCATCCTGAGGCTGATAAGCCCCAGCTACTCGAAGTAGGTACCTCGAGGACTCTGGGGCTAATGTTGTAATAACCCAGATTTTATCGGTATTTTTGCCGGTATTTATGTGTATTTATGTTTGTTTATGTGCTAGTTCAAATTAATTTTTGAACTATTTATTTTAATTTTATGTGAATAATTTCGATTTAATCGAAATGTTTATTTTCTCAGTTCTTATTATTTATATTTTATATTAATTATTATTTAATTAATTAGAATTTTTATTATTTAATTTTCTAATTAATTATTTAATATTATTTTTGGGCTTAATCGATTATTGCATGATTAGTCATGTAAATTTGGTAAATTAGCCCAATGGATCACGAGAGCCCATTTCGAGCCCAAACAAGGCCCATATTCTTCTCTTGGCCGGTTTTCTAAGGCATGGAGTGGCTTGCCACTTGCCTTGTGTTCACACCTTAACTAACTCTATTTATAGAGGAGTTAGCAAGGCATTTGCTCATTTTTGCCATCTTAATCCTTGCCATCACCTTAAAGCACTTAAACTCTCTCATAATACTCCATTCCACACGCCATTTTGGAGCAATTGAAGCCTTCAATTGTTCATCATCTTCCTTTGCCCAAAACTTAAAGATTCAAACTCCATTGATCTTTAAGTATCCTAAACACAATCTAAACTCCATTGTTTCGATCAAGATCATTAGTTTGGGTTGTTTCCGGGTTTGTTCGTGTGTTCTTGTTCGTATGTGGGTTCGAGTGGTGCACGGTGGTGTCCGTGTGTGCAGTGGTCCGTGTGTTGGGGCCGTGTTGCAGTGCTCGTGGTGCAAGTGCCGTGCTGCAGCCGTGTTGGTGGTGCAGGTGCGTGTTCGTGTAGCCGGTTGTGTGCAGGTGCGTGTTCGTGTAGCCGGTTGTGTGCAAGTGCCGTGTTCGTGTGTTGTGTGCCGTGTGGTGCTCGTGTTTGACGTGTTCTTGGACTGCATTTTTGTGTGTTGGTTGTGTGTAATCTTCAATAAGGTAACATACTAACTCAACTTAATTGGTATACTAGGTTTATAGTATTGATTAAATGCATGGTTGGGATGTTTGTTGTTGATTGTTCATGTTTTTGAATGTATGTTTACAATCTGATTTTGAAGTATTATAATGATGTTTTAATGGTGGTTTTTCATGTTTTAAGATTGTTTTTATGATATTTTGAAATCATGGTGATTGGGTTTAAGTTTGATGAATTTTGATAAAATGTTGTTGAATTTTCGTGTATGATGATGATGAATATGCGTGTGATGTTGAGTTTGTTTGAGTTCTTGGTTGAAGTTCTTGAATCTTGATTGAGTTCTTGATTGAAGTTCTTGAATCTTGAAAGGTTTCTTTTTGAGTTCTTTAAAGGTTAGATGAGTTCTTTGAGGATCTTGTTGAGGTTTGATTGAGTTCTTTAGGTTTCTTGATTGAGTCTTGAAAGTTAAAGAAAAGGGTTGAATGAGTCTTGAAAGTTAAAGATTTGGGATGAATTGATTAAAGAGTGAATAAAGAATGATGAATGATTTAGTTGATTAAATTCGAGAGTATGGCTTTAGGCAATTCTTGTTTTTAATTTAACTATGATGGTATGATAATGATAAGATGTTAGCTTGATTTCTTTTCTAGATGCCCTTGACTTTGAGTATGGCTTATTCTTAGTTTTTGGGTTAAGACGTTGCCCCTATTCCGTCCGCGGTATCGGGATAGTTGGAGTCTCACTATGTTATTCCTAGTACGCTCAGAAAGATTTTGGGGATTAGGGACACGAATTTCCAGTATGGAATGGGTTCGTGGGATTTGGGCGTATGGCTTATACCCGGTCCTGACATAGTAGGAAGTTCGGTTGCGTAAGATTCTTCCGTACGAGCATAGTCCGGTCTAGAAATAGAATGATTGCGCCAAAGATAGAGTTGGGATGATGTCGAGTTGATTGTCGAGTTTGGATTACGGGGTTGAGGATGTCTCGTGTCTTTGGGATTTTCGTGTGATGTTGTTTGATTGATGCTATGTACTTGTGTATTCCCGTTAGGGTGAGTCAGTTATGTTACTCGCCACTGATGGTGGACTATGTTGTGTTTTTCAGGTACATCTGATGACGATGCTCATGCTTAGTTTTGGGGTTGGGCGAGCGGCGTTATGCTTATTTTGTTCCTTTGTTTTTACTTTCGTTCGTAGTATTGGAACTGTTAGTAGTAGTTTCGGATTTATGGACTTGTATATGTTGTATAAGACTCTGACATGTGGTTAGAGTTGTTTCTTACTTTTGTTAGTTACATTTGACTTTTGGACTTAGTTTGTACAGATTGTGGGTTATTGTACATTTTGGTTTAATAATAATGATTTGAGGTATTAGTTTTAATTCCTAAGTATTGAAGTTGTAGATTTATAACTACTTGACTCGTCGGTTTCTTCCGCGCCGATTTAAGCGAGTCGGGTCGTTACAAATATGCCCCAACTACTCGAAGTAGGTACCTCGAGGACCCTAGGGCTAATATTGTGACGACCCGACTCGCTCAGATCGGCGCGGAAGAAACCGACGAGTCGAATAGTCATAACTAACAACTCAAATACTTAAAAAAAATTAAAACAAATACCTCAAGATATTATTATTAAAACCCAAAAGTACAAATACCCACAAGTTTGTACAATACTAAACCAAAAGTCATACTATCAAATCTAATATACGAAACTCCAAACACATGTCAGAGTTCAAAACAAATGTATGCAAGTCACTACTATAGTCTAATACTATCCAAAATCACAGAATAATGAAAATACAACTAAAGCATAATATTGGCGCTCGCCCAACCCAAAACTAAGCAAGAGCCTCATCATCAGAATTACCTGAAAAATAAACAACAGTCCACCATCAGTGGCGAGTAACATAACTGACTCACCCTAATGGGAATACACATGAACATAGCACAAATCAGATAACCAAACCAATCATCAAAACATGCGAAAATCATCCAATAACAAACTCGACTCAAATATCTTATCCAAACTTATCTTTGGCGCAATCATTCATATACTAGACCGGACTACGCTCGTACGAACGCATCTTACGCATTCGAACTTTCTACTATGTTAGGAAATGAGAATCTTACTCCCAAGTCCCGTGAAACCAATCTTACTGGAAATCCACATCCGAAGACAACATAGTAAGACTCCAACTATCCCAATACCGCGGATGGAATAGGGGCAACATCTTAACCCAAAAAGATAGAATTTTACTCTAAGTTTTAGGCGTCTAGCTACGAAATCAAGCTAAATCATTAATTACATCTTTAAATCTTAATCAACTTAATCATAACATAATTAATTTCAAGAATTGCCTTTGCGCCTTGATTCTCGAAAATAATCAGTTAAATCACGAAGTTATTCTCAAGAATTGCCCTTACGCCTTAATCTTGAGTCTAACCAACACTTAACCACTTTCTTAAAACCATTCTTTAACTATCTTTAACATTATCTTTAACTTTCTTTAACATCTTAATCACTTTCTTTAACTTCCAAGACTCAACCAAGAACTCATCAAGACTAAACAAGAACTCAACAAGAACTTAAAGAACTCAACAAGAAACCATAAAGAACTCATCCAAGATTCAATAACTTCAATCAAGATTCAAGAACTTCAATCAAGAACTCATCCAAACACCATACATCACACGCATATCATCATCATCAAACCATGAAATTACCAACTTACTACTATCCAAAATTAATCAAACTTTTACACAATCATCATGATCACAAATCCAACATATTCAATCATAAAATAACCATATTCCATCATCAAATCATCATTTAAAACAACATAAAATCAGATTTGATATCATACACAAAAACATGATCAAACTTCATTAAAATCAATCCTAGTCATCTAATCTATACTATGAAACATAGTATGCCAAATAAGTTGAGAAAGTATGTTACCTTATTGAAGATATACACACAAAAACAACACAAGAAGCTGCCCGAAATTCGAACACACACACACACGGCCTCAACACGAGTGCACCACACGAGCACGGCTTGGCTTCAACCACACGAACACGGGCACACCCACACGGCACCACTACACGGCTGCTGCACCACGCACACACGGCCCACGAACACGAGCACCACCACTTGCACGGCTTCACACACGAACACCCACACGAACAAGACACACGAACCAACCCGGAAAACCACCCAAACCAATGATCTTGATTGCAACAAATGGGTTTAGATTGTGTTTAGGATACTTAAAGATCAATAGACTTTGAATCTTTAAGTTTAAGGTTAGAATTGATGATGAACAATTGAAGGCTTGTTCATCTCAAAAATGGCGTGTGGAAATAAGGCAAGAGAGGGAGTTTTTGTGTTTTGAATTTGATGACAAGAGATGGCAAGTGTAAATGGCAAATGAGCATAAGGGATCATCAAGCCTTACTAACTACTCTATATATAGAGTTTAGTGAAGGTGTGAACATGAAGCAAGTGGCAAAATTTGCCATCAAACATAAGGCCAACCGGCCAAGCTAAGGTAATGGGCCAAAAATGGGCTTTCGTGATCAATCGGGCTAATTTATAAAAATTACATGATAAATCATGTATAAATCTATTTAGCCCAAAATATTAAATAATTAATTAGAAAATTAAATAATAAAAATTCTAATTAATTAAATAATAAAAATTCTAATTAATTAAATAATAATCAACATAAATAATAATAACTGCAAATAAAATAATTCGAATTAAATCGAAATTATTCACATAAAATAAAATAAATAGTTCAAAAATAAATTTGAACTATACATAACACCACATAAATACACATAAATTATGGCAGAAAATATCATGAAAATCAGGGTTGTTACAAATATGCCCTAGCTACTCGAAGTAGGTACCTCGAGGACCCTGGGGCTGATAAGCCCAAGCTACTCGAAGTAGGTACCTCGAGGACCCTGGGGCTGATAAGCCCAAGCTACTCGAAGTAGGTACCTCGAGGACCCTGGGGCTGATAAGCCCCAGCTACTCGAAGTAGGTATCTCGAGGACCCTGGGGCTAATATGCCCCAGCTACTCGAAGTAGGCGCCTCGAGGACCCTGGGGCTACTTAGCCCCAGCTACTCGAAGTAGGCACCTCGAGGACCCCGGGGCTACTTAGCCCCAGCTACTCGAGGTAGACCTCTCGAGGACCCTGGGGCTACTTAGCCCCAGCTACTCGAGGTAGAGACCTTCAAGGACCCTGGGACCGATTAGCCCCAGCTACTCGAAGTAGGCATTTTCGAGGACCCTGGGGCTAATGAGCTCCCGCTACTCGAAGTAGGTATCCTCGACCTTTGGTCAAAGTAATGTCAAAGACCTTCGTGATGATTCTTTGAGTATGAATTCAGCTTGCTTTTTGCAATATTGTCTTTTGGTGTAACCTTCGTACCCTAGGCTTTTACTAATGGCTCTCGAACTCATATCGATCAGTTATTCAAAGTTGACACCCTCTAGGACCCTGGGGCTAATAAGCCCTAGCTGGTCGAATACGCCCTCTCCAAGGGCATCTTTACTTCGAACACTAGCCAGATGGAAGAAAATAGGTCGGTGGCATTTGGGTAATTAGCTAGCACCCGTTTGACCCAGACTTTGGCAATCTTTGACCACGCCAACCCTTTTTGGGCCTTACTGTAGCAACACGGGGCCCAAAAAATCGACCATGATGACGTCATAATCTGCAGAAATCTCTTCGGCTTCCTTCGCTCCTTATATATTTGAACACTTAGTTCATTTCAGTATTCATTATCTCACTAAAAACTTTCTCTCTCTAGAAGCATTCTCTCTCCTAGAAGTCGTCCTCCCGTCTTTAGCATCTTCATTTGTCTATCTAGAGTTTCGAGGTAAGTCGTTTCCATTTTTCATTTTCTTAATTTATTCGAATAGAGTCCTTGGCCTGTCGAGAACCTATTGTGTCTAGGTATTCGACATGTCAAGTACTCCTAATGCCCCTTCCCCTGAGCCCCCTAGGGTACTTCGAGTAGGCACAGATGTAGGGGACCACTTCGGTGACGTCCCCGAAGGTATTCCTGTTCTTCCATTAGTGGAAGAACTCGACGAGTCAACCCTAGGGGAAACGGAGGAAGAGATCCCATTTCCCTGGGAACCTTCGTTAGCCCATCGTAAAATGTTGCCTTGTAGTTATAGACGTGCCCTTGATGTAGGTGCAATTAGAGTCATGTCTGCTGGAGAAGTTTCGACGTCCGGGAGAAGCACAGGTTACGACTCTGATACCGTCGAGTACCCTGTCTTTCCCCCTGAACGATGACCTCACTATTTTTTCATAGCCACTCACTTTAACCTTTTGTTGAAACGAGATAAGATAGGCTTCTCTTCCACTTATCGAATAGTTGAGCCATATATAGTAGTTCGTCCACAAAAACTCCAAACTGTGGCCTCTCCTCCCGAGGGTTGCATTGCTGTGTATAAGAAATCCTTAGAGTTAGGCCTTCGTTTCCCTCTTCCCCCTTTCGTAGAGTCCCTCCTATACGAGTATAGCTTATCCATAACTTCTTTAACACCGAACTCATGGGGTCGAATAAACTCCTTCCTTTTTATCTGCTCTCTTCTGGGGGTTGCTCCTTCCCTTCGACTATGGAGGAATCTCATGAAATTGGTGGAGAGCCGAGCAGACAATCATGGCAGGGGTTGGTTCATCTTTCAGGTTCGACCGGGCTATCAGGTGGCTCGAAGCCTATCTTCCAACCAGGCCAATTTAAGGATGATGTTTTGCTTTGTGTTTCAAGGGGAGCCATGGCCTTTTCCTCGTTACCAAGATGGGGATCCAAATTTTGGACTCAACCTCAATGTTCCCAAGATGTCCGAGGAGGAGGCCTTGGTCGCCTTGTACTGCGAGCTTGATTCCAACTACGACCAGGGGAAGACCACCTACTTTCCCAAGAACTGGCTCCCTTCCCTCACCGAGCTCTTGAACGAGGAGCTACTCTCGGCAGTGGGGCTGAGTAGTGCTTACAATCAGGGTACTTAGTTTTTCCATCCTCCTTAGGGTCTCGACGTTTACCTGGCTTACTGATGTTTGTATTTTTGTTGCAGACGCAGCTCGTGCCTACGTTCCAAAGGAGATGTCGTCCCTACTAAGCATGGCCTCGATCAAGTCTGCCGCGGCTCGACGTAGGCTACAATCAGGGGAAGTTTCTATCCCCGAGCCTCCTGAGGTATGAGTCCTCATTTTGCTTTGTCTAATCGTTTGAACTGTTTTCGATTTTGAACTAACTTGCCCTCTTGCAGAATCCAAAACACAAGAAGAAGGTTGCCCCTTCGACCAAGGCAAAGAACAAAAGGTCGACTGAGGGCAATGCCTTCGATCTGCCTCCCCCAAAAAAACAAAAAAAGAAAGAGAAGGGAGTCGACGTCTCTTCTCAGGGAGAGGTCCTGGTGGATGTTACTACCATCGAGGGACCCAATGAGGAAACCATCCTCGCCATTGAAGGGAAGCCTAAGGAAGATGCTGAAGTTCAGTCTGAAGCCTCGGTTGATGCTCCCCCCGAGCCGTCTCGAGGACTCGCTGGTGCAGACACGTTCTTCACCGTTCTGAACCAGGCGGATCGTCGTAGGCGGGTCGCTGCTGCCCTAAGGAAGATGTACTCCGATGTGGATGAGAGAGGCTTGGCTGACCAGAGTCTCGATGATCAACTTGGAGACCTTCATGACACCTGGCTCGAGGCATTTCCCTCTCTTAATAATTTTCATATCTCTCTATGGATTCAACACTTAGTAACTTTTAAATCGTGCAGATGTCGATCAGGATGCATGTCGTGTTGAGGTTTTTGTACACGGCGGTGGAGGAGAAGAACGAGCTTGAAGACAAGGGCACCCAGCTGACTGAGGCCCAGACTAAGCTGACTGAGCTCGAGACTTCCCTTTCGAGTGTGAGGGAGAGCCTTAATAGCACCAACACGAAGCTCTCAGAACTGCAAGAGAGGTTCGATGCAGAGAAGAAAGAAAAGGAGGAGGCTATTAAGGCTCGGGACGAGGCCGTCAAGGCCAAGGAAGAGGCGGTGCAGGCCCAGAAGGAGATGACAGAGTCCCTCTTCAACATCCAGGTGAGTCTCGAGGCCACTCAAAAGAGCTTGGAGAAAGCTGGAAAATTGAGGAAAGAGGCTGAGGATGCTCGAGCTGTTGATGTGGAGGTTATTGTGAACAACTGGTTGAGCTCCGAAGCTGGCAACAACCTGAAGACGCAGCTGGCGTCGGAGGGGGCCGTGGACTGTGCGCCGATGGTCGAAGAAGATGTGCTTCGGAAGATGAAGCTTGCTGTCGAGCAGAAGCAGCCAGAGTTGTGGGCTCAACTCGAGGAGGCCTACAGGTCCATTTCTGAGGAGGAATAGAAGGAAGCTCTCGAGACTGAGAAAGCTGTCCAGGCTGCCTTCGAAGAAGGTGACACTGAAGGTGGTCAACTCCAACAATCGAGTAAGGAGCCCAGCTCTGGTTCGACGGATGACCCCTCGACTGCTTCCGAAGAACAGACTTTTTCTCTTTTCGTTTGTTGTGTTTTTGTTGTTGTTTTTTTTATTTAGACTTTTATTGCTTTTTTTAGTCAAATGATGTAACTTTCCCTATTAATGAAATGAAACAATTTTATTTTGAATCTCGTTTGTGTTTGTCTCAATTTACCGCATTTTTAATTTTAAAGTTTATACAATGCTAAATCGGTTAGGAGGAACTTACTCCGGTAAGGAGGTTCTTATTAATAATTGAAAAAGAAAAACACACTACATCCATAGTCACTGGGCTCGACGAGGGTAAGCACAGACCACTTCCTCTCCTCGACTGACCCAAACTAAAATGAGCTGAAGAATTATGTCAAACATCACACTAGATCCAAAATAACTAAGTCTAGATATAGAATTTCTTCAAATGGTCGACGTGCCATGGCCTTGGTAAGGGTTTGCCAGCTTGAGTGACCAGCTCGAAGGTCCCTGGTCGGATCATTTTTCTTAGTTGATAAGGCCCTTCCCAGTTGGGTCCTAATTTCCCTTGCGAGGTTGCCTTCCTAGTTGCTTCTACTTTTCTTAGCACCCAATCTCCCTCGACTAGAGATCGAGGTGCCACCCTTCGATTGAAACACCTAGTGATCTTTTTCTTATAGTAGACCGACTTGAGCAATGAATTGCCCCTAGTTTCAGGGAGTAGGTCTAGTTCGACAGCCTTTTCCCTCTCGTTTTGCTCGTAGTTGTAACGACCCGTGTTTTAGCAACGTTGTTTTCGGAGAAAACAACAATACGAATCGTCATTAACAGAAAACTTTTAATAATAAATTAGATAACAACAGCGGAAGCTCTAAACTTAATCATTTTATTAATTAAACATTAAAGTCATCCCAAAAACAATGGAAATGACAGGTCCTTTATTACAACCCAAAACTACTAAAACAGGAGCCTAGTTCGCTCGCCGAATACACAACCCAACTCTAAACTCTATCCTGGATACCTGTAAAATAAAAATTGGGGGGTCCACCGTCAGTGGCGAGTAACTAGACTGTCCTACTTAGAAGTAGGACCACATTATATAAAATAACAGGATAGAAAAACACAGGACACAATAACGTTCATAGATTACAAAGTAAACTAACATCAGAGATAGCAGCGGACACATAACAGTCATCAACAACATACATAATTCATAATTCAATCAACAGGACTCCGCACGGTTTACAACCGATAACATGACCCGCACAGTTTATCACCGATAAACCAAGAAAATCACCTCTTTGGGACTCAAACTACACGGCTAGGCTTGAATAATATTTAGAGTTTGAGAGCTTTGAAAAGAATGAGGTAAAAGAATACAATTGTTGTGTTTTAAATTTAAAAGAACAAAAATATCAAAAATTAAAATAAAAAGAACAAGCTAGCCGTGAGTTAGAGAATGAGTAGGAAGGGGGAGAATTTATAGGATGACCAAGCTCAAGGTTTGACTAGGTTTAAATTAATTTAAAAATAATTAATTTCATTAAATAAATAAATAAATAAATAAAACAAACATCAACATAAAATGAGGGGGAAAACCGTGAGGTTGGAGCACGAATAGAGAGAGGGAGAAAAAATTAGGTGGACTAGGTTTTAGGGTAGACTAGGTTTAAAGATTAAATGGATTAATTAATTAATTTATTATTAGCTAATTAACTAATTAAATTATCTAATTAACAAATAATTACCAAAGAAAATAATTGATGGCCAAACAAGGGGGCCAGCCGTAAGAGAGGGGACGGGCATGGGACCTGACTGTAACGACCCGACTTTTCTAGGCTGTCGATTTACTTTTCTTGGCATGGGGCCGGCCGTAAGAGAGGGGACGGCCGTAAGAAAATAATTACCAACTGTAACGACCCGACTTTTCTAGGCTGTCGATTTACGAAGGAAATCGATAAATGGATCATTACCAACATGAAACTTAACAATAATATTATAATTAAAGTCTAAAATTCCTTCTATTAAGTAAATACTGAAACAATAATCCCAAAAGTTCATAGATAAATACTTAAATACTCCATAAAACTGTATCTTCCCAACAGACTTGAATAAACTAAACCGTTATGAAAAGAAAAACATAGACTAAACTCTGGTTTCACTCTAGTGTTCACTTCAACCCTCAACCCGAACCAAACGAGAGCCCACTTATGCGTCTGCATCATCACCTGAAATGGGGGGGTCCACCGTCAGTGGCGAGTAACTAAGTTGTCCCGCTTAAATGAGGGACCGCTAACCATATAATAGCATAGAATCAAACGAGGAAAACATCACAAAAATACATACGAAATATGTACAAAAATACGTATATAAAATACATATAGAAATATGTAGAAAAATACGTAGAAAATACGTATACAAATACATACGGAATACGTACAGAGTAGGTACAAAAATACGTATAGAAATACTTAACGACCCGACTTTTCGAGACTGTCGATTTACGAAAGGAATCGGCAAACGGTTCATTACCAAACATAAAACTTAATTTTAATGTAATATTCAAAATCTAAAATTCTTTTATTAACTAAATACTGAGATAATAGTTCCGAAAGACTAGAAATAAGTATTAAAATACATAAAGGTAAATTGTATCTTCCCAACAGGCTGGGATAAACTCATTAACTAATAAAAAGAAAACTTAAACTAGACTCTGGTTCACTCTACTGATCGCATCATCACACAACCCGAACCATACGAGAGCCCACTTATGCGTCTGCATCATCACCTGAAATAGGGGGGGTCCACCGTCAGTGGCGAGTAACTAGGTTGTCCCGCTTAAATGAGGGACCGCTAACCACATAATAGCATAGAATCAACCATGAAAACCATACAAAATACATGGAAATATGTACAAGACTATATACGGAATGCGTATAAAAATGCGTACAAAAATACGTATAAAAAGGTGTACAAAAATACGTATAAAAATACGTACATAATACATACGGAATACGTACAGAATACGTACGAAAATACGTACAAAAATACGTATAAAATACCTGCAAAATACGGTTAGGATACATACAAAATACGTGTACAATACAGGTACAAAATACGTGCATCATACAAATACATATACGTATAACGTTCAAATACGAATACATACAACGTACTAATTCATATACGTACAACATACAAATTTCAGACGTACACAGCGGAAGACTTAATATTACAGCATAATACATATATATTCGAAATTCACATAAGTACATACCTACAATCAACCTTCCATTAAATACATATCTTATCATATCATATCATTTCGTTTCATGTCATAAATATCTTATCTTATCATATTCAAATCATGAATCTTTATTTGTTTAATTAATTATATGCATGAATTAATTTATTTAATTGTATGTTTATATTGAATAATTGCATGATAAGTTATAGAATCTTATTCTTGAATATTGCCCTATGTTTACCGTAGGTTCTTTGATGAATTGGGCTGAATTCTTAACCCCATAATTATGCGTGTATTTGAATATTTAAAGGCTTGATCTTATTATTATTTTTACTTGTTAAATTATCATGATTGATTGATGATGCTTGATATAGTATGCTTAGTTGACCTTTGATCATGTAAGTATGCAAACTTTATGCGTTACACTGCAAATCTTGGGTCCTTCTTTGATCTTCTTGATTTAGTCGTATGGTGGGTCTTGGCATAATATGGATGAATTCTTGGAATCTTTTACATCTTGTTGTATGCGTATAACGTATGGTACAAAGGTTTGATTTTTCTTCTTGATACATGTCATGCGGGTTACTAGTTTGGCAAGTGTGGGAATTTAATTGATTTTATTGTATAATTTGATGACTAATTGTCCATGAAGCTTTAATCCCATCTTGCATTGACTTTTTTTTTTTGTTGTAGCTTGCCGTGGAGTTAGTGCTTAATTGTATTGTTTATTTTAGCTAATGTCATGCGTGTAATGATCTAGTTTAGCATGATTCTATTATTTATTATTAAGTTTATGTGATTAATTAATGATAATTGTATTTAATTAATTTGAAGTGTTAATTTTGGTTATTGTTGTTGATCATGTCGAGTGGCACAAGGTAATAAAAATAGGATTTTTATCATGTTTTAGTAATATATGTTATTAACTGTTAATTTAGACTAATTATTTAATTGTTTATATGATAATTTAATGAATTTATTTAACTACTATTATGTTCTTAAAAATGTTGAATGGTCCCATTGGTTTTTAATCAATTTTTAGTTTAATTTTTGACTTATAATAATATTAGAAGGTAATTTTAGGAATTTAAATAATTAAAGGTATTAAAAGGAATTAATAGGGATAAGTTGTAATATGAAGGAAAGTAATAATATGATTAAGAAGAAAAGTAACAATATGAATAAGAAGGAAAGCAACAATATGAACTAGTGCTCTCAAGATGGCCTTTAGAAAAGATGATATGAATTAGTGGTCTCAAGATAGCCTTTAGAAAAATGTTGTGAATTAGTGTCTCAAGATGGCCTTTAGATATTGCTTGTTAATTAGTGGTCTCACGATGGCCTTTAGAAAAGACAAGATACGTAAGGACGCCCCTTTTGATGATACACAAGTCATTAGATCGGGTTAAGTCGAAGCCACTGCCCTACTGCGGTCTCTGGGCAGTTCTGGATCTTAAGATATGTAGTCGTCTAAGTAGTAGTACACGAGCTGCTATTTAGGGGTTATGGCCATAGCTTAGGCTTAGTTCTTGCAAAGGAGGGCTACGGGTTGAATACATGAGTTCACCCCGGCATGTTTTAGGAAAGTTGTGGTGCACACGGGATCCACAACGAGCATTATGACCGGTCCGATAAGAAGGTTAAAAGAGGGTTTAAGGGTAAAATATGATAAATAAGTAGTTCACGGGAAGGGTTATGTGTATATGTGTATTTTCGTGTATGTATGTATGAATTTGGTAATATTAAGTCTTCCGCTGCATACGTCTGGTAATTCTGTATTTTATTAGTGTATTTTTGAGAATAGGTATGTTGTACGTATTTGTATTTGTATGTTGTACGTATTTGTATTTGCATGTTGTATGTATTTGTATTCGTACGTTGTACGTATTTGTATCTGTATTGTATACGTATTTTGTATGTATTTCTAATCGTATTCTGCAGGTATTGTATACGTATTTCTATACATATTTTTGTACGTATTCTGTATGTATTTGTATACGTATTTTCTACGTATTTTTTACGTATTTTTATATGTATTTTTTATACGTATTTTTGTACATATTTCGTATGTATTTTTGTGATGTTTTCCTCGTTTCATTCTATGCTATTATATGGTTAGCGGTCCCTCATTTAAGCGGGACAGCCTAGTTACTCGCCACTGACGATGGACCCCCCCATTTCAGGTGATGATGCAGACGCATAAGTGAGCTCTCGTTTGGTTCGGGTTGAGGGTTGAAGTGAACACTAGAGTGAAACCAGAGTTTAGTCTATGTTTTTCTTTTCATAACGGTTTAGTTTATTCCAGTCTGTTGGGAAGATACAGTTTTATGGAGTATTTAAGTATTTATCTATGAACTTTTGGGATTATTGTTTCAGTATTTACTTAATAGAAGGAATTTTAGACTTTAATTATAATATTATTGTTAAGTTTCATGTTGGTACTGAAAATTCAAGAACTCATACTATATTGTATAACTAATCAAACAAGGTACATGAATCATCTAACAGTGCGACAAGGCAACAAAGAGAATTGATATTTTAATCACTCAAAAATTCTGCTAATGGGCGCACAAATCAAAGACTGATATTCAACTAAGATTTCATCAAGTTCCATGCTTTACCAACTAATATATACATAAAACGAAATTAAAAAACATGCTTTATTATACTAATTTGCACGCATGGCACTAGCAACAGTTCCCTTGCAAGAGCACTACACTTAACAACAAGATAACACGAGTTCTTTAGTCAAAGCAAGATTAGGTAAAGATTCATAAATTAGCCATCAAAATAATCATTTAAGTCAAAATAAAAACCCATGCTTCAATTACATACAAATAATACACAATAATTAGCATGCTATGGTCAACCATCCACGCAAGGCACTAGATTAATCAACAAAGCAATTGATCAAACTCTACAGCAAGTTCCTTAATCAAAAAGTCAAAACAAGAATTAGCCATATAATTAAGCTTTGAAAGCAAATAAAAATACATGCTTGCTAGTACTAATACACACGCATGACGACATAACAAACAAAAGGAAAAGAAAAGTCATACCTTCATACCTACACTACGCATGATTTACAACAAGGACAATCAAGACTTGGCTGTCTACTTACACGCACGACATCAAGACACAAAGGAGGCAAAGATTGATATCAAGATAATCAAGAAGGTTTAATCAAAATAAAAACAAGAATTACATGCTATTACATTCTACATATTCACGCAAGAACTCATTAGCAATCAACAACATCTAATCCTTATTATTCTATGGAATCCAATCCTAATCCTAAGTAGAAGAGCTAGTTACCTATGGAAAGATAATCACAAAAACACGCACAAAACGCCACGCACAAACTCGCCCGAGACCACGGTTCACTCGACCAAAAGCGCAGCTCAAGGTAAGCAACAATCTTCAACGAGGCTATTCTTGGTTCAAGTTGATGATGGGTTGAAGGATTGATGGAGTTGTTGGTTTGTTGAAGAGAAAAGTTAAGAATTGATGGAGATGGAGGATGTGTCGTGAAGAACAAGAGGAGGAAATAGGGTTTTGTTTTGGGGTTTAGTTGTTATAATGAAAATAGGAATAAAAATGTAGGCTTTAGGGTAATTATAGAATAAGCTTACTACATATTAGGAGAGGTTTTAGGAAATGGAATAAGGGAAAAAAAATAAGGAAAAGGGGCCGGCTATGGGGGTCTTGTGGGCTTGGTTTGGGCTAGCTCCTCATAATTAATTAAGTCCTTTGGCCCATAATAGAATGTTTGGGCTTTAAGGCTTAATTTCACATGAAATTTTACGGCCCAAAAATTCGGGTCGTTACAATCTCCCCTCCTTAAGAAAATTTCGTCCTCGAAATTTCCTAAGGAAGCACATATAAATGAATAAACAGCAAATAAGACATGCTAAGCTAGAAAGACTACCTGTGACTACTTTGGGTTGAGCTGCAGCTTCATCTTGGGTCATGCAGAAAACATGGTTGCGCACAGGAGCTTTGTTGCTGAAGTCAGTCCCTTGCTTCTTTGGGTAGGCAAACGATTTGTGACCCGGTTGGCCGCACTTGTAACACACTATGAGAGAGCCGTCACATCTCTTGCTAGGGTGCGGAACCTTCTTGCAGCCTTTGCACGTCTTCCGGCTTGGACCTTGTGCAGGTTAACTAAACTGTTGAGGGTCATCACTATCTTCATAGTGTGGCCTCTTGGCTGTAGATGGAATGGAAAACCCGTGCGGTCTCTTCTTTGCTTTATCTTCTTCTTCTACTGATGCGTGGATTTCCAGAGCTACCTCGTAAGCTCGTTGAAAAGTGGTAGCACCGTTGCTGATTACATGAACACGGATACGGGGATCCATCTTCTTGACGTACCTCTTTACCCTTTCTGACTCTGAAGGAATCACTGATGAGGCGAACCTGGAGAGTTCGGTGAATTTATCCGTATAGGCTTGCACGGACATCGATCCTTGAGTCAAGGTGGTCATAATTCGGGTCGTTACAGTAGTCATAGAAGGTGATCCTAGGTGAGGGGATTCCAACCTCGACCAGTAGGACCGCTTCGCTTCCATAAACCAGAGAAAATGGGGTATGACCTGTTGCCTACTTGGCTGTAGTTCTTGTAGACCATAAGATCCCAGGGAGCTCGTCGACCCATGACCCTTTGGCTGCCTCGACTTTCTTCTTGATACCTTGTAGTATAACCTTATTGGCCACTTCTGCCTTACCATTCGACTGTGGTCTTGCTACTGAGGTGAACCTAGTTTGAATGTCGAACTGAGCACAATAAGCCTTTGTGGGCCCACTTTCGAATTGTCTTCCATTATCTGAGACCAGCGTTCGAGGTACTCCGAATCTTGTTATAATGTTTTTCCATATGAATTCTTGCACTTGTTTGTCAGTGATACGAGCCAAAGGTTCTGCTTCTACCCATTTAGTAAAGTAGTCAATAGCAATGATAAGGAACTTCCTCTGGCCACTTGCTTGAGGGAAAGGGCCTAAGAGATCCATGCCCCATTGATCGAACGGCAGAACCGCTTGGATCGTAGTCAGCCTGCTCGAGGGTCTTCTTGACATGGGTGCATGGTTTTGACATTGGACACACCTCTTAACAAGCTCGACGGCGTCCTTCCTCAAAGTAGGCCAGTAGTATCCAGCTTGGAGTGCCTTCGCGGCGATTGTTCGAGCTCCTTGATGGTTGCTGCATGCCCCCTGGTGAATTTCTCGAAGTATATAGTCGCCTTCTTCTGGTGTTACACATTTCAGCAAGGGATGGGTGTACGACAGTTTGTACAGTTCTCCATCGTATAAGGTAAACCATTTGGACTTCCTCTTAATTTCTTTTGCTTCCTTTTCGTCGGTCGGGAGGTTTTCATGCTTTAAGTATTGGATGATGGCGTCCTTCCAAGTTTCTCCTCGGACCAAAGGAAGAACAGTGGGCTCGTTGATACTTGGTTCCCTCAGGACCTGCCACTGTATGACTCGAGGTTCCTCCCCCACTGCAGAGCTAGCCAATCTCGACAGGGCATCAGCTTGCTGGTTCCCTGATCGTGGGATATGTTGTATTTCAAAGCCTTCGAGTTGCCCGGTGAGGGTCTTCAGTTTTTGGAGATACATCTTCATGCTATCTTCTTTGGCTTCGAAGTCCCCTTTGAACTGTCCTACGAGCAGCTGAGAATCTGTAGTGGCAAGGATGTGCTTTGCTCCAGCTGCCATGCACATTTGCACTCCAAGGATCAAAGCTTCATACTCGGCCTCATTATTAGAGGCCGTGAAGGTAAACTTGATAGCATACTCCAATCGATCGCCTTGATCCGTCTTGATTAAAATCCCAGCTCCTCCCCCACTTTGAGTGGAGGAACCATCAGTATATAACTCCCACTTGCTTGGTTCCACCTCGGTAGGTCTGTTGGTGCATTCAACTATAAAGTCCGCCAGGGCTTGTGCCTTTATGGCTCGACGTGGTTCATACTCTAAACCAAAGTCTGATAGCTGATTTGCCCATTCAGTCATGCGGTTCGAATGATTCTTTCCTTCGATGATCTTTCTGATTGGTTGTCCGGTTAGGACCTTGATGGGGTGTGCTTGGAAGTAAGGCTTCAGCTTTCGACTTGCCATTACCAAGGCGAACACCAACTTCTCGATGTCTGTATATCTTGTCTCTGCCCCTCGAAATGCATGACTGATGAAATATACCGTATATTGACTTTTCTCTCTTTCAGCTACCAGTACTGCGCTGATCGCATATTCTAAGACGCCCAAGTAAATGTACAATGTTTCCCCTGGTAAGGGAGAAACCAGCTTTGGAGTACCGGCAAGGTAGTCTTTCAACTGTCGGAAGGCTTTTTCTGCCTCATCGTCCCATTTAAAGGTGTCTTTCTTTAAAACTCGAAAGAACGCTAAGCTCTTGTCAGCGGACTTGGATAGGAATCATCCCAAAGCCGTCATGCAGCCGGTTAAACGTTGTACTTCCTTGACAGTCCTCGGTGATTGCATGTTGATGACGGCTTGAATTTTGTTTGGGTTAGCCTCGATCCCTCTCTCATCGACCAAAAAACCTAGGCATTTTCCTCCTCGAACGCCGAAGACGCATTTTTTGGGGTTGAGTTTCATCCCATATGTCCTCAGTGTGCTCAACGTTTCTTCGACGTCCTTTAGATGGTCGATGTTCTTCTTGCTCTTGATGATCATATCATCCACATAAACCTCGGTGTTCCGTCCAATCTGGTTCTGGAATATCCTGTTCACTAGCTTTTGGTACGTGGCTCCGGCATTTTTTAATCCAAAAGGCATGACTTGGTAGCAATATAACCCTTGGTTGGTGATGAATGCTGTGTGAGGTTGATCTTCCTTTGCCATGGGTATTTGGTGGTATCCAGCGTTGGCATCCATGAAACTGAACATGGCGTGCCCCGCAGTCGAATCTACGAGACTGTCGATCTTAGGCAGAGGATAGTCGTCCTTTGGGCATGCCTTGTTTAGATCCGTGAAATCGACGCACATCCTCCATGTCCCATTGGGCTTTCTCATGAGTACGACATTTGCCAGCCAGTCGGAGTATTGGCATTCTCTTATGAAACCAGCTTCGAGGAGCTTCTTGACTTCTGTTGCTGCGGCTCTGTTTCTCTCTTCTCCTTGACGCCTCAACTTTTGTTTTACACCTTTGAAGCCCTCCTTGATGTTAAGCTTGTGCTGCATGATCGAAGGGTCGATCCCTGGCATTTCGGAGACATCGAATGCGAATACGTCTCGAAATCCCCTGAGCAAGTTAATGATACCCTCCTTAAGCTGAGGTTCCATTCCGCGACCTACTTTGACAGTATGGTCATGGTTGTCATCAATGGAAACCTCCTCATGCTCTTCTGTGGGGGTTGGCCTGTCGTAGATTTTTGTTCCTTCAGCTAGGAAGACTCCATCATCGGTGGACTCGACAGGTTCCTTCTTATTTTGCCCCACACTATTTTTTATTTCGACCCCTTTAACACTGTTGATGTAGCATTGTTTGGCTGACTTCTGATCCCCATACAATCTTCCTACCTTTCCGTCGTCTGTTTCATACTGGAGGAGGAGTTGGTATGTTGAGATGGCTGCCTTGACCCTGTTGAGTAGGGGTCTCCCCAAGATGATGTTGTATGGTAACTGGGTGTCGACCACCGTAAAAACCACGGGAAGACTTCGACCTTGCCCCTTATCCCCAATTTGAATGGGAAGTTTCACAGTTCCTGATGGGAAAACTGACTGGCCTCCGAACCCTACTAAGGGTTTTTCGAGGGGGGTGAGATCATTCTCGCGATAGTTCAACTGCTGGAGACACCTTAGCGTCATGACATCTGCCGAGCTACCGCTGTCGATGAGTACTCTCTTAACCTTAGAGTTTGCTACCTTGACTTCGACGACCAACGGATCGTTATGAGGAAAACAGGTTGGTCGAAGAGATGTAGTGTCGAAGACCATGGTAGGACATTTTGGTATCTCGACGTTGCCTTCTGCAATCTGAAACGTTGCATTTCGAAGATCTCTCTTCCTAGCTTTGTTTGATGAAACAAATTCGGAGTGTCCTCCAGCTATGACCCCGACCATACCCTCGGTCTCTGGACTGTCGTCTCTCTTTTGCCTTTTTAGTCCTTTATCACTGGACAGAAACTTGTTGAGCTTGCCTTGGTCAGCCAGTTGGTCCAATGCCCGTTTGAGTTCTTGACAGTCTTTGGTAGTGTGGCCGCATTTGTGATGGTATTCGCACCAAAGTTTCTTGTCTCTTCTGTTGGCCGAGGTCCTGACAGGGGTTGGCCTTGGAAGGAGGCCTTGACCCTTAATGTCGAGGAATATCTCCCTCCTGTTAGTGTTAAATTGAGGGGCTTTCCCTTCATCTCGATCATCTCTTTTTAAGTTTGACACCCGGTTAGGGTTACCTGATCTTCGTTGTCCCCCCTTGCGCTTTGCGTCCTTTTTCTTTTCCGTCTTCTCGGCGGGGTTGATGATGTCTGACGCATGGACATATTTCCGAGCGCGTTCCATCGCCTCCGCGTAGGATGTGACTTTGTTCTCTCACAGGGAGAACTTGAATTTGCCTTTCTTCAATCCTGACATGAGAGCTGCATAAGCCACCGAGTCCTCGACGTTGGGTATTTCGAGTAACTCCGTGTTGAAGCGCTTGATATAATCCCCTAGCATCTCATGTTGACCTTGCTGACACGCCATTAAATGGATGCTGGTCTTCTTCCGTTTCTTTCCTGCCACGAAGTGACTCAGGAACATGGCCTCCAAAGTGGCAAAGCTAATGATCGAACCAGATGGGAGATCAGTGAACCATGTTAGGGCCAGGCCCTTGAGAGTAGTAGGGAAGTACCGACACCAACTAGCCTCACAGCTCGTTTGCACTGCCATTTGAGCCTTGTAGGTGGCCATATGGTCAGCAGGATCAGTAGCCCCAGAGAAAGATTCGATGGTGGGGGCTTTTACTTTCCTCGTGTCGGTGGTATATAGAAGCCTCTGGCTGAATGGAGTGTTGAAGATGACTTCCCCTGTTGGTCGCTCTGGCTCGACCATTGGAGAGTGATAACCGACTTTTTGTTAGTGTTTTTCTTAGCTTTTATGTTAGTTTTATAGCTTAGTTTTCCCTTTTCTTATTTCATTTTGTGTTTTTTATTTCTTTTTTGTAGTTTAGTTGTGCTTCGGCTATTTTTGCAGTATTTCTTGCTATGTGCTACTCCTTTTTGGTCGTTTTCCTCATTTTTGTAGGTAACTCATACTGCACGGAATTCGACGAGTCGTTCGAGCATCGGATATCTGAGCCAAGACACATTTAGAGGCTTTTTGCAAAAGGAGGGGTCGCTCCCCTAGTAGCACGGTCGCGCCCAAGCTCTGAAATGAAGAATTAAGCACCCGACCAAAGGAGCGGCCGCTCCTCTTCTTTGCACGGCCGCTCCTATAAAGTAGCGGTCGCTCCTCATTCTTGCACGGCCGCTCCTTTTGGCAGCTCTGTTTTCTCGCGTTTTCTGGCCGTGTTTTTGCTTTGTAAATTACTATTGTATATATACTTTGAAAGCTCGTCTTATAACCAGAGATTGGAGGGCTTGGAGAGCCTCTCTTCTCTCACCTTAGCTTAGCTTGTAACCCTTTAGATTTCCTTGGTATCAAACACTTAAATTTATGCAATGAATCTCTAGTTTGTTCTTCCTCTTCTTCTTAGCTTGTTCTTCAAGGTACTTTATTGCTTTCTTTTATTGCTTTGATTTCTTGCTTTTTGTTGTTTACATGTTAGTTTAGTTGTTTATGGTTGTTGTTTTAGTTATTTATGTTTGTTTTAGTTGATTTTAGTTGGTAGTTTATTTAGGTTTTGGTGTTAGTTTAGTTTTATGTTTAATTGTTAGTTTGTTAGGATAGTTGTTCTTAGTTTTAGGTTTTAGTTTGTTAATTTAGTTGTTCTTAGTTTTAGGTTTAATTTATGCTTTTAGTTATAGTTTTAATTATGTTTTTATTAAATAATTTTGAGTAGTTAATTTCTAGGGTTTGAGTGAAACTTCTCAATTCCTCCATGATTGTGGTTTAGTTGTTTTTAGGCTTGGTTGTGATTTTGTCGGTACCTTAGGATTCGATAATGTTGAGTCATATGTTTAGCTAGCATAGGATTCATTGAAGAATCCCCACCGAAGGACCGAAAGGTGAACGTGGGTGATGACTTCCTTTGCCCGATTGATGGAAGCACCACGAAAGTTGGGCCTTCGATCAAGGGAAAGTTACCGGTCTTCGTGATTTTGTGCTTAGGACTCGTTAGATGTGTCGCTGCACGAAAGTGAGTTGTATATGTCTTTCCGGTCATCGTACTAGCTCGAAAGAGTGGTACGATCATAGAACGACCTCCCCTTATCCACGACCTAAGTCTAAGTTTCGATTGATTCATAATTCATGGTGGTATGAGTTGTGGATCTCTTACCCTAGTCCTTTTTGTTTTTGTTTCCTTAGTGTAGTTTTAGTTAGTTCTCTCCGCCTCTCGCGACCATCCATTGACCTAGCTTGTTCGACGCTCATGCCTAGACTAGTGCAACGCACCTTCCCCGTGTTCGACACCCCCACTCATACTACGACGGCGGTTTTTATTTGGTAAGAAAAACCTTCCTATCAGAGAGCGTCTCCTATTGTCATCCCGGTTAGGGATAGCCACTGGGGAACGGCGTACGCCTTCTCCTAGGTTTGGGATGGCAGCTGACCTCTGATTCCTAACAGTAGTATGGTGAGATCTCTCTGGTGATCTCCTTGGTTGGCCTTGAGTCTCCTGTCTTGTGAACTCCCTGATATTTGAGGCCGTTCGTGCCCGACGAGACTCGATGATATTTCGAGCGTCATCGCGTCTAGAATTGATGATTCCTCGAGCGTCCCCAGGCTGAGAGCCCCTCTGTGAACGTGCCCCTGTTGCCCGGCTAGGGTTGGGGCCCCTAGATGGACCTGCTGCCTGGGATGGAGGCCTTTGTTGCCCAATCATAGCGGGTATGCTATCTCTTAGCTCCTGTAAGCTCTTTTGGAATTTGTTGTTCATCGCTGTCACGATGTCTTCGAAGTCCTTACGGGAGACCATCTGTTCTTCGCGACGGCGACGGTCACTCGCCCTATTGGACGAATTGTCGTCAGTGACATGTGCGTCTCGCCGGTTAGGTGATTCACGGGGATTTTCTTCTGGCTGATTGGATTGAGTTGTCTTTGCTCTGGTGTTAGCCATGTTTTTGTTTCTTATCCCCACAGACGGCGCCAATCTGTTCCTGTTCTGGAACTTCTGTTGAATAGTCAACGATCTTTGGTGTGATTGATGCGGACTCCGTACACTTCTCGCTAGGGTTTTGACCTGCAAAACAGTCAAAGGTTGCTAACCCGGGGGGTGGAACCCGGGAACGCCCCTCCGATGCTTAAGTCAGATATCGGGAGTAAGGAGTCAATGTGATGTGATGTGAGTTTTGTAAACTATGAAATGCGTACCTGAAAGAATGACTGAACTGATCCTTATATAGGCGTTTTTACTTATAATGGAAACTTGGTCAAAGCTTGATTACGTCTGACACGTGGCATCCTCTTGTTCGTTGTGGAACATCTGATGTAGCCTAGCCTTACCAGAACTGGGCCTAGAATATGGGCCTACTAGTACGGATTTGACCACCTGGGTAGGCCTGGAACACTTAGAATCTTTGAATAAGCGTGGGGGTGTGCTTGTTGTAGTAATAGTAAGGAGTATGATGGAATTTAACTTGATTTTTATGCTCGTTTTTTTGTGCTTATTTGTTTCACGACATAGGTTTTGAGCACCACAATTTAAGTTGTTTCTATCCAACCTCTATGTTTAGGGTGTGTATTTTCGGATACCAAAACTGAATCGATCTGAAAATCCAGATGTCCAAATTTTTTAATCATTTTTGTAGCCCGTATTCAATTCGAAAAAAATCAGACATACGCAGATCGAAAAGCTTGATTTCCAAATTTGAATTTTTTTACCATTTCATTTGTACCGAAAAATCAATTTTTTTTTTAACGAAAATTCAGATATACGAAAATTCGAATTGAAAATTCATATAATTCCATTTTCTATTCGGTTATTTGGTTATAAAGCTTTGAGCGGTGCCCAATTTAATTTTTTAAAATCAGATATTCAGTTTGGATTTAAAAAATAAGAACGATTATCCTTTTTTCAGATCAGAAATTTGGATTTAGAAAATTATGCACACCCCTACCTATGCATTATGTCTCCAAGGTCCTTTTGATCGAGAATTGAGTCATGACGGTGTAGGAATTGGAGTTAAATTTCAAGTATATATATTGAGCCATTAATACAAAACAATCTTAGGATGTGGTTATATTTTATATATGGTAGATGATCGACGGGGAAGTGTACTTTCTCTAGCTCTTTGACCTAGCATGTTTATGTGTTTATCCACCTTGTCATCTTTGAACACGCCCACCTTTATTGCTTCTTTATTCTCTTTGTATATATTATTCCTCCTTTAAGTGCATGATTGCATCGAGATTATCTTTACCTAATTTTGTTGGTTCAAATTTGGCTGGATTTTGATGATTAATTTATTCAGACCTTGTTTTTATTTCTTCAATTAGATGAAGAATTTAGTGATTCATGTAGAGAAAGATGATAGAATTTCATATTTGATTCAGATGCTCTATTTGAATCTAAAAGTTAAGCTATTGAAGTTGTGAAAAAAATATTGATGTATTGTTAAAAGGTGGTCTGACTGATACCGTTTGATATAATACTTTCACTTTACTTTATTCCTTTATTGATTTAAAACTAGTTTTTTTTAGACATTCTTATTTAAACTTTATTTTTTTAATAATTTTTGAAATATTGAATAAAATAACATGGAAAATAAGAACGACTAATTGTGGGTAAAATAATAAAGGAAAAACAATTGTTCTCCGAAAATTGTCACGTGTCTTTTAACTAAAGCTAAAAATGGGTGATGGATCAATTTTTTTTTAAATGGATAGAAAACCCAATTTAAATGGATGGAAAGTGGGTGGTAGGTGAGAAAAATTTCACCCATCATTCATTAAATTTGTATCTCCTCACCAATTTATTAATTTTTACATTAAACTTATTATTTTATTATGTGATAAAAATATTTAAAAGAATATCATAAATTTCAATGAGAAAATACATGTTGGATGATGGATGGATGGATGTGGATGGAGTGAGTGGGTGTCGGTGGCTGATGTGGGTGGTCGATGCTCCATCCGCCTTGAATCCAATCTATTTTCATCTACTTTTAACATGAACGATGATGTTTTCCTACGTGTCATGTCTTAGATGATTTAAAGAGGTGAATGATTTTGTTTTGATTTCGTTCATCCTTTTAAAATACTAAGTATAGATTTGTATCAATATAGACTTAGTATGGGTCGAATATATTATTGTAGATATTATAATGATATGCCCGATGAAAGGAAGATGAAGGGATAAACTTAAAGATATTAATAAGGACAATGAGTAGATTATGAATTAGATATTCCAAAAGATTAGGCAAGTGAATAGAATTGAATTTAGGAGGGATAATCGAAGATGACGTGTCATTGTGAGAATGAGGGAGTGATTTATTTGTGAGAAATGTGATTATAAGAGGCCATGTGTCAATTTTGTGTTTAGGGGAGAGTTTTAATATATTAGGTATAGATTTTGCATAAAGGAAGATCAAGTTTGTCATAAAAAAACTTACTTAAAACCTATGTACTCCATCTGTTTCATAAAAATGGCAACAATGTCATTTTCACGTATTTTGAGAAAACGATTTGAAAGTGTAAACGAATAAATTAATCAAAATGGTTTTAACACAAGTAAGAATATGAATATAAGTTACTAATATAAAAAATATTCTAATTAATTTAATCATTTACACCCTAAAATCGCTTCCTTAAAATGCGTGCAAAAACAATCGTTGCCATTTTTATGAAACGGAGGGAGTAAAAAAAATTACAATTGGAAAATGATTCTTCATAATGAAAAAATTAAACAATATAACACAATAAATATAATTTTTTTTACCTAAATATTCAATAGAAATTGAAAATAATAAAATTAACAATTAACAAAATATCGAGATGTATTTGAGTATAATCTTATTAGTTTATCTTGATAATTTGGGGACTATAATCTTATGATATAATTAATACAGTAATAAATGTCAGTAAAACTATATGGTAGGCAATTTAGCTACCTAGACACCTAGTTACTACTCCGTAGGTTTTTTAATACTTCCTTTGTCCTTAAATAAATGTTCAACTTTCCCATTTAATCCGTTCCAAAATAAATATTCCATTACTACTTTTGATAGCATACCTATTTTTGTAAGACTTTTTATATTCAAGCAAGACAAAAGAAATTGTACAATCGACACAAAACCTATATGAGCATTTAAAAAGTACATAGAGCTATATATTTTTATTAACGTAATATAAGGCTCACCCTGTAATCCATATGCTAGTAGAGATTTATATGTCATCCCTTCAGTTTTTTTGGGTGTGAATCAGGATATCCATCATCGAAAGTAGTGACTAATCCCCTTCATCCGGAACATTCCACACGGCTTGTTTGGTTGTTGGTATTGAATTGTGGTAATGGTAATGGATTTAAAGTATAATTTGTTAAAGAAAAACTTCAAAATCTCATGGAAAACATAGTTTTCATTCCCAAACTTGAAATTTCTTCTTATTTTTTATTATCATCCATTACCATGTGTAAGGGTGGTATTATATGAGAATGAATATTTGTGTAGAAAATTAGAGTAAAACTAGCACCACCATGAAAATGAATTTTGATTTTCCATTCAAATTTAGTTATAAATTCATTTCTTTTTTTTTCTTTTTTTTATCAATAGGAAAGAGATTATATATTAATGATAAAAAGCCAAACGACACTTACAAATCCATAATCTCTCCAAAGACATTAGATTTAAAACAACAATACATATTTTAACTTCAAATTCACTAATTGTTTCACTTCCGACCGATTGCGGAATCACCTGGTGATTTTTGTTCGACTTCAATATGTCTTGTCCAACTGCAACCACCTCCTGTATAGATCCGAGGAAGAAAATATATATTTGAAGCCCTAAATCTTTGTTGACGATAACCATAACTCTCCAACCCAATGATTGGATGTAACTCATTTGATGAAAATTAACCCACATATCATGAGAAATAACAACCCACAACAAAGGGAGAATAACAACCCACACCAAAGGGAGAATAACAACCCACATAAGATGGGAAATAAGAACCACACAAGATGGGAGAAATCAATCCACCAAAAAAAGTAGACCAATAACCCTCATTAGAGATGGAGAATAATTATTCAAGGAAAAAACTAAAAGAAAACTAAAAAAAAATAAGAAATTAGAATTAAATTGGGGCTTTCCACCGATTAAATCGATGAAAACCCCTCAAAATCACCAATGGAGCAAGAGAATTGAGAGGAAAAAAAGGAGAGAAAAAACTAGAGCCGGCTTTGTAACACTCAAAAGAGTTATAATGTTTATAAATTCATTTCCATTACTTCTGTTTATATCCGGTTACCAAAGTACAGAAGGATAGTGATTCAAACTCTCGACCTCTTAGTTAGAAAAAAGGTGAGCAACCATCTTGTGCCAAAGACCCTAGGTGAGTAGGTTCCCTCCAGGTTCTTTTTATCACTTGCAGAAGTCATTTGTTTGGACGAGTTAACTGCTATTCTTCCCACATTTTCACCTGTCATCAATCAACCTTCTTTCTTCGAATTTCAATTACCATTGACGAAGAAGCTCGAAGCTTATGGAGGACGTTCTCTCTCCAACCGATAAGCAGGCCATGGTCTCCTCTTTCCTTGAGATCGCAGTTGGTCAGACTGCCGAAACTGCCCGTCAATTCTTGCAGGTTCATTCCTCGCGCCTAATTTCGACCACTTTGAGTCAATTGCTAGGGTTTAATCTCACTTGAATGCTTGGTTTAGTAATCCCGGAACAATTATATAATTAGAGAAATTCGTTTGTTAATCGTATTGTCGATTTAGAGTAACTTTAATTGAGTACATGCATTACATCTAATGGAGTAATGGGTGTTAATGTGTTATACTGTTATTCGAATAATTATATAACACGCCTTAACTATTGTGATGACTGATAAGTTGTGGCTCTATGATGATGGATTTTTCATCGAGTTTTTTGTTGGATCAATTGTTCAATGTGATTGCAGAGTGAGACCTTATTTTTAATTTCTTGAAGTTGATGTTTTTTAGTTGATGGTGGGTAGTGTTTTCAGATTATGATCTCAATGGATTTCTGTAACTTTATTTTGATAATTAAGCTACATCCTTTTGATGGTGCACAGATCTAGCAAGTATCATGAAAGAATAAGCTAATTTTTTTTGGAAGGAGAATAAGCTAAAAATTTATGACTTAATAAGTTGCTACTCCGTATTTCACTATTATGTTAATTATTCATGCTGGTGAAGTGCATATCAGTAAGACAACAATGCTAATCATCAAAGTATAATGGGATATTAACAGGTCAATTTAACCCTCGCATACCTTGCTGGAAATGTGAAATGTCCTAGTATAATGGGATATTAATTATTAACAGTGATGATGTCAGATCACTGAATGAAATTATCTTTACAATCTAGGTTGAATTGTGATTTAAGTTGAAATTGTTAATTTTCGAATTAGGGGCAACCCAACAAGAAGGAAGATAGTTTAGTCCACTTACAAACATGGTTTTAAATCTCGGTTTCGGTACCGGTTTTGGAAGCACATTCGCGGGCAATGTAGATGGTTCCCGGCCGTTGTGGCCTAATATCTCGGTCTTTTAAGCTCAAAAAATTTACAATGCAGTAATATGCATTGAAGTAGGAAATGATTGAAGGCATTTTTTGGGCATTAGAAGATTATAAAACTTTATGTTATCGTTTCATATCCATGATTACATGCTAGATAATCTACTAATCATTGTTTTTTAAAGGCCATATGAAAAAGTATATTCTCATACAAAGGAAATTATGGATCCTAATTAAATGATAGAGTGTCAGTTTACGAAGAAGCTTAGTTTTAAAAGGCGCACCAAGGCGCAAATAGTCGTTGGAGCCTAGGCGCAAGGCGAAGGTGCACGTCTTTTGTAGGCGAGACGCATATATTTATATAATTGTTTCAAATTAATTTTTTCTTTGATTTAATTAATATCTATTGAAAAGATCTCTAATAATTTAAATATTGATATTTGTAAAGCTAAGGTAGTCTCAATTTGAAAAAAAATCAATCATTCTTCAAATTGTAACTTAAATCTAAGCTATTTTTCTTAAGGCACAAAGGCGCGCCTTAACAAAAGGTGCTCAAAGGCGCACAAGGCGTGCGCCTTTCGTGTGCCTTTCGGAGGTGGCTGAGCCTCGCTTACCTAAAGCGCATTTCCCAGAGCCTGGGAGCGAGGCACGCTTTTTAAAACTAAGCGAAGAAGAGTGCAAATTTATGTAGTTTTATGTAGTGAAGAATGCAAAACTTTCCACTGTTTTTATTTTTATTTTTAAAATTAACATGTGAAGGGGGTCCAAGTAATTCAGTATTTATGGACAGGCAAGCAGCTGTTGATAGATATTGATGAAAAGGTCATCTTGAATACAGGAGCTCTAAATTATTATTTTTTTGGACGCCTTACAAGTGGTGTCAAGATGTGAGAGACCATACTGGCAGTCAGTTGATTGATGGCTTTGCCTTGAATCCTTTTATTTATTGCCTCCTGTTCTTTTGTTGAATTTCCCAGTGTTGTTTGGTACTTTACCTTTGCGTCAACCCTGACTGTCTAAAGTTGTCTTTATGCTGTAATTGAGAGATATGAGATACTTAAAAATGTAAAATTTGATGTCTGTGTTCCTTTACATGGAATATATGTTTCAATTGCTTGTTTAGGGTAGATATCTTTTTGCAACATATGGGACCCTGTCTCTTGGGTGCTCTTCTCTTAAAGTTATACTGTTGAGGTTATTGAAATTATTGTTGTTTAATTGAGAGTACCACTTGTTAAATCAGGCAACTAGCTGGCAGCTTGAAGAAGCTATTCAGTTATTCTATGTGGGAAATGAAAGTGGGACAATGGCATCTTCATCCCTTTTGCCCTCTGAAGAAATTGTCACTCCTGTAGTCGATAAGAGCTCTAGGTAAAATGGAAGATTCAATATTTTTTTAATTCATTGATTTATATATAGTTCCTTGGTGTTAAAATTTTCTTTTGTGTGCTTTGGAGCAGTGGATCTGATGAGGCCTTAGCAAAGGAATTAAGTGGATTAAATGGCGGCGAGGATGATGTCCGTGCACCTTTGCCTGTGATAAGAGAGGCTCTCTATGATGATGCCATGCTGTACGGGTATTTTTCATCTCTCGCCGGTTTGCCTCAGCCTTTTTTTTTTTTTTTTTAATGTTGCTAGCTTCTTTGTATGTGTTGGTTTTATCAATCATCATTGTGCGTAGTAGTGAACATTTTTCAGGGTTCACCATTCACCTTGCCATTTTGTCAAGAGAGAATTTCATGCTTGAAAAATTATCTTAATAAAATATGATATTTCATTTCTATTTTAGTTGAAATATGCAACTTCTAGATCTTAGTGTTCGCTTTTTATACCCCCATAGGAAGGAGAAGGAGGGTTGTGCCTTGTGCTCCTAATGATTTATAGGCTTAAATCAAATGTGTATAGATCTTTCTTCATCTAGTTGTAAAGTATATTGTGGCATATTTGGTGTCCTTTGCAATGAATGGCTATGCCATAACACCATTATCTCATCATGGTTTCAAGTTTTATACAGGGATGTTTGGGTGTGAATTAGTTTGGTAAAATGTTTAGATGACTTGGACTTTTAACAACAAACAGGTAAATGGTATGGATGCGAAGCGATAGTATTTACAAGGTGTTTCTTATGATATCATTAAGACCTCCGCATACTTTGGGGCTTTGGCCTGCATAGGAAGAAGGTACAATTTGAAAGCTTTTGTAAGGCCGTCATTCCATTGTGTTCTCATTAAAGTATATGAGTTGCACCTTTACGGCTTAGCCTATTGAGACGAGTATAGGAAGAGATTACATTATGTGGAATTATGAAAGGTCACCAATCTATTCTTCTTCATACTTTAAAGCATAAACATGATAATGATATGTTGCAATCCAGAATCAAAGTATGGTACACAATTTCAGGATAAGAGCCCAATTATGCTTTTCCTTTTATTGTCCTTAATGTTCAATGGATTGTTTGTTTTGCTTGATGTTTCAGTGATCTGAATTCTTTGTTGAATAAGAAAGAGAATTATAGTGTCTTAACATATTCTTTGGACTGAAATATAGAGTGTTCTTAACATGATTTATTGGTGTCTTGTGAGGAGCTAGGTGGATTCTCATCCAAGAAAAAAGTGTTGAAATAAGGAAAAAGAAAGTGAGGAACAGCCATGTGGGTGCCAATCAATGTGTGGCAACTTTGGCAAGAACAACCATGCGGATGGCAATCAATGCAGTTGCACTGTGGCACTTGATTGTTTTGTGTAAGAAGTGGTTTCCCTTAGGGGGTGATAGTTTGAGCTCATGATTTTTTTTTTCACTATGGAAGTATAATATAAGGGGACTTGTTATGACTTATCACTTACCTAATTAAAGTTTCCCCGAAGAGATAGAGGCTGTTGCTGATTGTGGGTAAGGGAACTAATATCAATATTTTTCATGTAAATTAAGGGGATTTATTGCTTGATTATAAGGGGAGTCTTTGTGATATCATGTATTTTAGATGCTATGATTCTTCAAATTTGAAGGTTAAATTGGTAAGTAATAGGTCTAGCTTGTTGGATAGGTGGTTGAAATGGTTCAGAAATGCATTCAAATTGTCGCTATTTGTTAGACAACTTTTTATTAGGTTTTAGAAGGTTTTGTGGTTTAAATAATTATGTTTATTGGTGATCATCACATACCATTGCATATTTAGGGGTAATTGTTTTAACAATTGTGACCTATAGACTTCTTGATGAAGGATGAAATTGAGAAGCTGAACTCTTAACATTGGAATAGCTTGTTCATATTGATTGAACGACTATTGCTTAGGTTCACTTGCCTCTTGAAAAGGGAGGTGGAATAAATCAGCCGCTTACCTTTTTGAGAGAAAGATGACATAAATTGCCTTGTGATTTTTTTGTTTGTTTGGGGGGGGGTGGTTTCAGACTTGCAGTTGATGCCTTTTAAGTGAGTGTTTTTGGGAACTGGGTATTAATGCCTTTCAAGGGAGGTGCAATAAATAGGATGTAATGCTTGGACTTGGACCTACCCAGTTAAAACCCTAACCCAACCCTTAAAAAAAGTTTTAGACCCAACCCTTTTCATAAACGGGGCATGTCATAAAAGGGTCAACAAATAAAAGGGCTTGGGTGGGTCTTGATAGGGTCATTGGATTTTATTATAGGGTCATAAAAATACGATATAAGTTATTTTGCCCCTTCTTCACACCCATTCTTTCAAAGATATAACCCCCAAATTGATTTTTCACAATTCTACCGTTCTCTTGTAATTTGATCCATGATTTCAATTTCCAATTAACTTTTGCATAAAATTCTTCGGAAGGTAAATTATTTTGTTTTTTATTTGATTAATTTGGATTTCTTGGTTCAAAAAACACATTTTTTTTGTTAAGACCTAAAGCTCACCATCATCATCATCATCATCTCCAATGATGTATGTTGGAAATCTTTCCTCTTTCGACGGTACTTTGGAAACTCAGTACGGCTTTCGAACTCAACTTGAGGAGTGTGGCAATTTGCGTGAACGAATTCGTCATGTTCCCCTTGAAATTGAGTCTGTTACTCAAATTATGCATGATAATCTTCTTTTTGTTCTTCATTCTCATCCTGTTACTTGTATGTTTTTGCATTGCATTTTATGCTTCTGTTTACTACAATTATATATTTTTGGGTTTATGTATTCTTTTCTTTCTTAATTTTTAAAAATTGTTTTGTGTGGTTATTGTTTGTTTACCGTAAATGTGAAGATTCATGAGTTTAAAGTGTAAATGAATATATATGCTACTTTTGTGGCAATTGGTGATTTTTTTTCCAAATGAGCAGAATCTGGTAAGTGGTAACATAAAGGAAGTAGGCACTTGATAGTTGATACATTGTGTTTTGAAGGGGATGAGGGAATTGTGGGCCGGGTTGGAGTGCAACGGGTTTGACCCGCTCTGTAAGCAAAAACTCTTGACTCTGCCCAACCCACTTATTTCTTGACTCGCCCAACCCCCGACCCATCCCAACCCATCCCAATGAACAGGCCTATGTGGGAGTAGATTGGTTCACTCTTCCTTTTATTAAATGTCCTTTTTCAATGAAAGGAGAGCTAGCTTTATTTTTATGGGAACTTGTCGATCTATTTTTATGACAACTTGAAATACGGAATACTTGGTTACTTGCTCCTTTTTCTTTTTTTCTTTTTATTTTTAGGAAATACAAATATACAATACTACTTTCCCTTTCAAAACTCACATAGTGACACTAATCCCCATTACCCAAAAAAAAAAAAAAACTCCTTACTACCCAAGTAAAGGGTACTTTTTGTTTAAAATATATTTTTTCAAAAAAGAATTATTGTGTCCCCGAGTACAAATCTAAATTTCGGATCCTTTTAAAAAGTGTATCCGAGTCTTTGATATATGAATTTCCCGAATCCAGCACTTGTATCCATACCCGAGTCCGAGCATCCTGGTTGACGGTATAGTTGGTTGCGGGGGTTATTAATTAGAACTCTGCATTTTGGAAATTTAATGATTTATAGTAATGATGGGCATAAACTCAATCATCAACACCCTTTTTTTAATATTATCAACAAAGAAATCTCTTTATTTGTATAATAATGTGGCAACGGAGATTGTAGGGGCCATCTTTAATGAGTATTTTGGTAGTTGGCACTCTAGAGTAACTCAACTCGGTTATGCAATGAACATGAAATACCAAGTTTTCATTTTGTTGGAAACATGCGAAGATGGTTTAAACAGTGCTATCCAAACTGATGTATCTAAGTAAAACTCTAGGTTCAGTATAATATCTCAAACAATAAGGAAGGTAATCGTGGGCTTTTATTAATGGAATAAGGGAGGTCATTGTGGGCTTTCATTAATGTCATTTGTTAAAGAATGACCACAATAACTATTGGTTAATTCTTTCACTTTTACTTGCAATTCACTTAGTTCTAAGAATGCCACTATAGATTTTAAAATGAATTTTTGGAAGAGGAGATTTATATTCCGCATAGTGAATTTTGAACTGGTGGAGCATAAAGTCAAATCTATCTTATAATTTGAGATGGAGGGAGTAATTGAGACTGAATATTTAATAATTGAATGTAAGCTAAAATCTTAAAATGAAAACTAATTAAAGAAAACAGAATTTACCTTGTGAGGTGCGAGAATCAAGCCTTGTAAACCCGGTGAATATGAATCGAGCCTTGCATGTAAAACATAGTAACGAATGAATATGAAGAAGAGAGGAAAAGGGGAGAGTGAAAAATGAAAGTGTAACGGCAAATGTGAAATGAAAATGAAACCTTTAGTGAGAATGAGTAATTAAAGGGTTTTTGTCTTTTTGACTTGTTGGGCATTTGGTTTTATGCCAGGGAGATACACTATGGAAGCAATTCATTTGTTAAGACAAATGATGGAGATTTATAGGGTGAGGAAGAAGGACCTCCATATGATTTTCATTGATCTAGAAAAAGCCTATAACAAAGTGCCAAGAGATGTACTTTGGTGGAAAATATTGAAAAAAGGTATTCCCTAAAAGTATATTGACCTATTTAAGGATATGTATCGTGATGTGCCAACAAATGTGTGGACTTGTGATGGATTGACAAAGGATTACCCTATAACAATTAGATTGCATCAAGGGTCAATGTTAAGCCATTTTCTTTTTGCATTGGTTATAGATGAAGTGACAATGCCAATCCAAGATGAGATACCGTGGAGTATGTTGTTTGCAGATGATGTTGTATTGGTGATGAAATTAATACCGGTGTTGTTAATGCCAAATTTGAGCAATGTGGACAACGACTGGAATCTAGAGGATTTAAGCTAAGTCGGACTAAGATTGAGTATCTGGAATGTTGTTTTGGGTCACAGAGGGGGGCAAATGATGTTGTGGTGAGGTTGGACGAGAACGATCTAGCCATAAGCGAGTGCTTTAAATATCTTGGGTTAATCTTCCAAAAGAATGGAGATATTGACCAAGATATGACTCATAGGATTAAGTCGGGGTGTCTTAAATGGAGAGCAGCCACAAGAGTGTTGTGCGATCGAAACACTCCCTTAAAGTTGAAAGGGAAATTCAATAGGACTGCTATCAGACCAGTGTTGCTATATGGTACAGAATGTTGGGATTCTAAGAAGGAGCACATTCAAAAAGTAGGGGTTACAGAGATGCGAATGTTGAGATGGATGTGCGGCAACACTCTACGAGATATGATTAGAAATGAAGGTATTCGTAGGAAAGTTGGTGTTGCGGATATTGTGAGCAAGCTAAGAGAAAATCTTTTGTGTTGGTTTGGATATGTAACATGGAGTCCCCAGGGAGCACCGGTACAAAGAGTGGAAGAGTGGGATTAGACCAAAAATCACTTGGCGGGAAGGAGTTAGAAAAGATATAAAGCAGATGGATTTATAAGAGTTTGAGGCTCTCGATCGTGGGGGGGAGGAGGAAAATCTTTGTGGACAACCACCCGGGATAATCGCTTTGGTTCATGTAGCTGACCCCACTTGTGGGAATAAGGCTTTAATTGATGGACTTGTTGGGTATTTGGGCATATAAAAGACAAATATTCTAAATGCTCAAAGCAAATGCTCTACATCCATAAAATGAATATTTAGTTTTAAATGCAAGTGCATGGTGTTTATTGTGAACCCGGGTGCACAATATACATATTATAGAAAAGAAGTAAATGAAATTTCTTCCTACACCTATATGCATGGTGCTCACCATGCACCTGTTCCTAAAATAGAACAATATATGAATTATAGAAAAAAAATAACTGAACAATGGTGTTGTAGTGATTTTCCCACTATTCACAAGTAAATGAAATCTTTAAAATAACTTTCAATGTATTAAGATAAGTATTGTCATGTGGGGTCTTGTTTTGTTTGCCATAATAAATATATTATTAATATTTTTTTTTGAAAGAAAATATATTATTAATATTGAATCATTATAAATTTTAATATTATGCATTGTAGATTTTTACGATACAAAATGTGCATTGAGATGTTTATGAACAGTAAATGTTTTCCGAACTTTGAGGATTGGAGGGAGTATTTAAATTTTAAAACATTTGTGTTATGAAGTTAGAAAATTCATGTCTTACTTTTAGAACACTTATTTTATAGTCTAATGTCATAAAAAAAGGAATGAACGCAATGCCCCCCAAAATTAAGTGGTCTAAATATAAAATATGAATGTTTTAAGTGTTCAATATAGATGTTCTAAATGCGTAAAATGGATGTTTAATTTTAAATGTGGTTGCATGCTATTCATTGTGCACCTGTATGCATAAGTCATGGATTAAGAAGTAACAATGTGTAATTTAGTATTCCTTGTGATCTTGGGAAAATGTGACTGCACAGATTGCTTGGTATTTACTTCACTAATTTATATTGATAATGGATTAAATCATCTCTTTCGGGCTTGTGAAAAACAAATTCTTTGTTAATGTTTAGTGGGCTAAGGATAATGAGAATGATCTTCATAGTTGTTGGTTCTGTTCCATAAATATGATAGTCAGTACTCCGTAGTAGCTCTAATTAATATCTAATGTCATCCTCCCCTGCATCTTTAACTCTAATTTTCTTGCCATTTCGAACTTCTTGCATATTTTATTAGCTGTTTGTGGTTTGCTTAAATGATTTTGTCATGTGGCCTGACTCAGAGCTTCAAGAATAGGTCATACCTCACATGGACCGACTTCTGTGGTTGCCTTCCGCAACTTTGAGGAGGAAATGAAACACCCTGCCATCTGGGAATCTGAACAAGGGGGGAGTTCCTCTACAGAGAGTTCCCGAGATAATCTTGCTGCTTTGTACCGACCTCCTTTTGCTTTGATGCACCAGGGTCCGTTTGAAAAGGTTGGTTTATGTTCATAATCTATAATTTTCAAGGATCATACTCCCTTTATTTATACGCCTTCCATCCCCATTTAATTTTGGCATTTGTTAAAAACAAGGGAGAACGGTCACAAGGATTTATACAAGTACATGGGAAATATGCATGTGCAATCATTTGTAAAAAAAGGTTTACAGGAAAAGCTACTTTTTCAGGGTAAAAATTATAATTTGCACAAATATTTGTCTAAATTAGAGGGTTGAAATGTAGAAGAAAGAGCACTTAATATGGACCAAAATAAATGAGGGTAAAAGGGTCATTTATTCGGATCCAAAAGTGGGAAAAAATGGAATGGGAAGAAAATGTAGATGGGAAAATCAAATGGGTACAGAGGGAGTAGTAAACATTCTAGGTTGAGGCCATATCTATGTGAGAAGTTACTGAGTTTCGATCCTGAATCTTTGTAGTTTTTTGATAATTTTGGCACATATTAAGTTATAATATCTTGTGTTTAGTTAAGCCGTTATGGTGATGTTTCAGGTTTGTTATTCTTTTTTTTCTTTTGATTAACGTTCTATTGTAAGGCATATCTATGTCACAAATTTTTATGTCTTTTTGAACTGCATTGTATTCTCCCATAGTTCAATTATGTTGTCTTGAAAATTCTCAGGCAAAACTTGCTGCTGCTTCTGAGGACAAGTGGCTTCTGGCAAATTTACAATCTCCGACAGAATTTAGCTCGCATATGGTTAGTGCCTCCTTTCAATGTCTTTTTAGTCTCTTATCTTTGTGTCATGAATGCCTGCTTGACTGCTTCTTCAATCTTTGTCTCTTTCACTTTCTCTCTCTTTCTCTCTCGACTTTCATTGTTTGGGGTTTAAATACTGTTATCATATTTCCGCAAAAACTTATTTCATTTTTTTTTTTTGACATATTTCATATTTGTGCTAACTGATTGCTGGTTTTACAAATGAAGCTTAACAGGGACACCTGGGCAAATGAAGCTGTTGCTCAAACTATTAAAACCAATTTTATCTTTTGGCAGGTAATTATCCGGTGTCTTTTTTGTTTGTGTTTAATTACAATCTTATGTTTTTGAAGACACAATATGCGAGACTGAAGCTGGTTTAAGCCCCTGCATTTCTGTTCCTGTGTATTTTTAGATTTAACTGTTCTATCTTCCTGCAGGTTTATGAGGATACGAGTGAGGGTAAGAAGGTTTGCACTTACTATAAAATCGAATCTGTCCCTGTTATCCTTGTCATTGATCCTGTAACAGGACAAAAAATGCGTTCATGGTCTGGTATGGTACACCCCGATAGATTGTTGGAGGTATTTGATTGTCATTTTGGCATTTAGCTATTGTCTCATCTTACTAACTCATTCTACTAACTCTTTTGCCTTTTGGTGTTCAAATATTATGAATTGCAGGATTTAATGCATTTCATGGATAGTGGTCCTAAAAATCATCATACCTCACTCTCCCATAAGCGGCCAAGAGAAAGTTCTCAAGTCCCAGCTCAAAAAGTACCAGGTATCTTAGAATTACTAATTACTTTAAAGAAAATTTGTCAAAAACTACTTAGCTACCTGATAAATCTCGAATTCTAAAAAAACTACCTAATATAATTTATTTATTTTTTTGGAAAAAAATACTCCCTCTGTCCCATTATAAATGCTCCAAGTTGACTTTGCCTACTATTCTCTTTGTAATTTTGACTCTCTTTAATTTCATATATGTAAGAAAAAACATAATCATGAGAGATCTCATTTGATTCGTCTCGATACATATTTTCCAAATATGTAATTTTATAAATTTTTTTATGATATATAATTGAAGATATTAATATTTAAAGTTGTATCATGGTAGAGGTGAAAAAGTAAACGGAGCCTTTTGTTTGGGACGGAGGGAGTACCTAATATCCTGAATGTGTTTTGGTAGCACTACGGATTGACTGTACATTCTGTCAAATGGTAGTGCAACCAAATTAAAGATCTTGATTATATGTAGTTTTATCCCCAAAAAAAAATTTGAATTTCGACTTTAGTTAACGGACTTCAATCAACGGAATTGTTAATGTATCCGACTATCCGTCAATTGACGGAATTGGTAGTGCTACCAAAAATACATCTTGATATAGGTAGTTTTTGTAAGATATTTTTATTAGGTAGTTTTTTTTTTTTTCAATACTAAAAAATTATTAGGTAGTTTATGACAAAATCTCCTTGCTTTCATACAAAATCATTTCAAATTAAAATTTAAAAATACATCTTGATATAGGTATGGACCTTATAAAATTAACATCACCAAATTAAACAACCACAGTAACTTTCATCTCAAATTCTTAGAGTCGAGCAAAAAAAAAAAAAGAGAAACTATAAAAATGGAAACAAAAAACATGGAAAATACAGAGGAAAAACGTGTGACACACCCCCACCCCCACCTTAAACACACACAAAGAAGTATTCCGTGGGTTTTCTCATAAATTGCAGACTTTTAGTGAGATTTTGATGAATTTTCTGTTATCCGTCATCTAGTCTCATTGGAAAGAATCGAGTATTTGAGTGAGGACATATATGCCGAAGTTCTTTTTGTTACCCATTATTTGCTTTTATATTATGTTAATGAACACCACTACCTTGATTTGCCTCTTTGTCTAAATGAATAGTCGTTTTGAAGAGGTCTAAAACAATTAAGAGGTTTTGTACCCTGCAGTTGAGACTAATGAAGAAGATGAGGAATTGCAGCGAGCTCTTGCTGCATCAATGGAGAACATGAAGCATCCAGATCAAGAATCTTCTGAAGACAAAGCTGTAGGCATTGTCAACAAGGAGGAAGAAGCATGCTCTACAAAGAAGCCTAAGTATCCCCCTCTTCCTGAAGAACCAAAAGGTGACAGAAACCTTCTTTGCCGTATTGGATTTCGGCTTCCTGATGGACGAAGGATTCAGAGGAACTTTCTGCGCACTGATCCAGTACAGGTTAGGTTTTGGCTTCTGTTTCTTCTCCCTTCCCTCTCTCTCTCTCTCTCTCTCGATATGGTAAGAAATCCACGTGGCTGGTAATGGGTTACTAACCCATGTATCAGATTAACCTTTGCACTTGAGGAGAATGATAGAGGGGGAATCCTCAAGCAAAGGGTGAGGATCAAACCCGGCACCTCTAGAATGCAAGATGGGCATAGGCACCACTAGTTCTTCCCTCATCTCATGTTTTCCCTTTTTTGACGTAATTTGCTGACTGTCCTTGTTCTGCAATCTGCAGTTGTTGTGGTCGTTCTGCAGCTCCCAGCTTGGAGAGGCTGAGACAAGATCATTTCGGTTGACACATGCAATACCTGGAGCTACAAAATCTCTGGACTATGACAGCAATTTAACCTTTGAAGAATCAGGGCTCTCAAACTCTATGATCTCAGTTACATGGGAGTAAAGATTATTCAAGTATATGGCTTAGCACTATACCAGACTTGTAACCAAATTAATCCTTTTGCTGTTTACCCTGCCTTTTGTTGGCTGCATTTTGGCTGATAGGACAAAGTTAGTTTGATATTATGATTTGAGAAAGGAGAAAGGCAGTTATTGACATATTATTATGTGTATATTCTTAATGCCAACATATAATAGAATGGTGAATTTCTGTCTTCCTTTTAGTTCTACAGCTTGTTTGGATTATATAAGGAGAGAGTAGATGATGGACGGGTAAAAACTGGACGAGTTATATACTCCATCCGTAATATAAAAATGGTAATAAACCCCCTATGCACGGACTCCTAGATAATTTTTCTGAATGAAGTTTTACGCATTAATCAAATTCTAATCTACACAACTAATTAGGCCTTAATCACTAAACACCAACACGGCACCAATAATCACCAAATCAGCAACACCACCCAAATCGACCCACCCTAAAACCCTAAACCCAATTGAAAACCTAAACCCCCAACACCCAAATTGATCCACCACCACAACACCACCAATCAGCAAAACCCTAAATCTCGGAGAGAGGGAGGAGATCGACGGAGGAGAGGGAGAGACATAGTTCGAGTTTTTGGCTCGATTTGGGTGTTTCGAGTGGTGGTTGGGTTCGATTGGTGGGTAGGGTGGTTCGAATAGTTAGGGTGGTTCGATTGGGTAGGGTAGGTAGGGTGTTTTGAGTGGGTAGAGTGGTTCGATTGGTGGCTGTGGGCTAGGGTTCGATTTGGGTGTTTCGACTAGTGGTTGTGGGCTAGGGTCCGACTAATGAAAGATTATTATTATCCTTTTGTTTGGGTTATATTAACCTGAAAAAAACTAAGTTAACTACATGACATTACAAGCTATCTTATCACGAAGTTTCAGGTACTCGATCGATTAAAGTAAGTATTTGGTCTAGTACACTTTTCCAGAATAAAAAAAACTATGTTATGAAATATGCCTTGATCGAGTAGATATCATAACACTCAACCTAGTAAAGCAATTACTCGTCCGAGTGCACTTTTTGAGAATAAAAAACTATGATCCAATGAAATCTGGCTCGTTTGAGTAAAAATCATACTTGGTCAATTACAACCACAAGTCGAGTACTTATGTTTTAGTTCCATAAACTCTTTGATGTATAATATTCCAACATAAGATTCTGTAACGCAAGGTCTTCCCACATTGCCATTCATGCTTTAAGGACTAGATAATTTAGGTAATGATATATGCAGTTCTTAGATATGAAAATTTATATCAAAATCACGCATAAATTGGTGTAATAAATGCTTAATTATTTAACTAAAAATTATTTCAATTTCTTGTGAATTAAAAACATAGTCATTAAGGTTCAATTTCCTAAATCTAAATCAAATATTAATATTATTTGAAGGGAAATCAAATATTAATATTAATTACATCTAATTAAGCATTCTTTTGATATGCATTTCTAAATCATAGTATTAACCATTCATACGACATCTACAACCGAGATCAAAACTAGCAAAAACAAAACAATTTGAATAAATTAATGACTAGTTTGTCTTGCAATATGACTAGATGATGCTGATAAAACCATATTTTTCATAGTTATATCATGATACCACTTGTATTGTAACATTAATTCATATTTTTCATATTTTTCATAGTTATATGACTAGTTTGTTTGGTAACATTAATTCATTGTCTTTTCTTATTTATAAAAATTGAAGATCTTATAACACGATCCAACAACTAGATACTACATTACTTCCTCTATCTCATAATGTTTATTATGTATAGAATCTTAAGTACGAGGGAAGAGAAGCTTTAATTGTGAAATATCTTTGTTACAAATAAATCATACTTATACAAGATCTTGGAATATTTGTCTAGTTGCATAAGTTTTTAACTAGCAATTTCTATAATGTGTATAAAGCATAGTAGAAAATATCTATATATCTATATAATATATTAAAAGACTTTCCTCGCACCGGATTGCGCCATATAGGCACCGAGTCTTTGTCCATGTCATTAGTTTACGTGTCATCACACTATTTAAACTCAAAATGCATTAAAACAAAAGGCCTCAACAAGGATCGAACCCACAACCTAACTTTATGTAGTTAGAGTTTTTACTAATAGTTTATATCTTATCCTTGTATTTAATAAAATGATTATAATTTTACAAACAACTTCACTGATAATAATTTAGTTGACACTAGATCAATATCATAGAAAATAAAAAGAAAGATCGACTGCGAGCTGGTGCAACGCCCCGACCAAACTACTAGTTGATTTGACATATGCACTGGAAATGTGCACTAATCAAACACATAAATGTGTATCAAATCAAAAAGTGATTTCATGTAAACAGTGGTTATAGTCAAAATGTAGCAAGCTAAAGTTATACTTTTTCAAATGAAAAATTAATTAGGAGAATTTTTTTAAATAAGGATGAGTTAAGAAAGTGGGTACTTAGTTGTAGATAAGAAATCGGTTCAACCGATACTAGGTTCGAGTCAAAAAGGTCAGATTCGATTTGAATTGGTACCAATCAATTATGAGCTTGATACTTTTAAGTCCAGTACTTGGTGGGTACTTTGTGAAATTACCCATTGGACTCGGTTCCAGTATAGGATATTTGATAATAAGATTTAATGATTACAAGTAATGTTTAAAAACAATAGTTTAAATACAATAAGATATGAGCATTTGAAGGCCGAGTGCGCAGATATGCACGACCTTGCCTAGACCATGACCGTACAAGGTTCAACTACACGGTCGTGCAACCTGATCGTGCAGAGGTCAGAGTGGCCCTCTTGGAGTACACGACCGTGCAAGCAAACGTTGCACGGTCGTGCACTCTTTCCTTCGTTTCGCCACGACCATGCAAGGTTTAACTGCACGGCCGTGCACGACCTGCAACTCGTGAAAATCCTTATTTTGGCCGTGTATTACTTAGCTTCTAGGGATTAGTTTAGGAGCTTAAGCTTTGTTTTAGAAACTAATATTCAGAATTACTCTCCAATAGTATTGTACTCTAAACTCTGAAGAAGTGAAAAAACCCACACGCATTCTTAGAATTTCAATAATCAAAAAGCGAGATTAACATTTGTTCTTCAATTCTTTGTTCTCCATTGAATCTCAAGATTCCTTTGGCTTGATTTGATTTCCAATCCAGGTTTTGTTTTGTTTTCATTGATGTTTAGATTGTAATCTCTTAATACTTGTTGTTATTTTAGATTTGATTGAATTTGATTTGCTTATTAATTAGAATAGAATTAATTGAAGTTCATGAGTTTTGCTTTAATGGCTTCTATGAGTAAGTAGTTCTTTTTCTAGGGATTGGATGACTTGATGTTATTGATTTTGGAGGTTAATCATTGGATTGGTTTAGTGTTTGAATAATCTTGAATGTATTTTCTCTAGAATTCTTGAACCTTGCATGATATCTTGGTGAAGAGTTCATGTTGAGTTTGGTGATTGTTAATGGTTTAGATAATTGCTTTCAAGATTTCTATGAGAATTTATTAATTGCTAGAGATAGTAATTAGGATTGTGAATTGATAAAAGTATTTGACGAACTCGATTTTAGGTTTTGCTAATTTGGCTAATCGAGAGAGGTTAATTTAGCATCACCTAGAATTTTGTATTGCCTAATCGAGAGAGGGTTTGGGATTGAGTTCATAGTGCTTTTTGAATATTCACTTTACAATTGAGATAATCGAACATGAGTTTATTCAATGATTGCAATTCCTCCGATTAAAGTAACATTAGGGAGTCTAATCCTTGGAGTTTTAGTCATTTGGTATTCAATTCGTTTTAGATTTCAATTCAATTTCACATTTCTCTCAACATAAAACTAGACCCTTGGATCATTTTGATTTCAACTAAATCCGTATTAATTCCTTGTGGATCGACCCTAACCCCACTAAGACTACGTGTTAGTTCGTTAGGTCATAATAAATTGTATATTTGTTAGGCGACTAGGGCCACGACACCCTAGGAGTCGATCAGCTGTTTATTAGAGGGTTTTGTGGGGCAACAAACCAAAAATCAACTGAAAAAATGCTTCATGCAGCCTTTTCATTTTGGCTTAAAAATCAACTATTCAGCCAACGAAAAAATCAATAACCAAATATATATTTTTTTTCTTTTAAACAATATTAAAAAGCCAAAAACTAGAAATCAGACAAAAAACCAGTTTCCAAACAAAGTCTGCAACTACTTTTACATGCACACAAATGTGTGGTAGAGTAGTGGACTCTCTTTGTGGAACTTTTTTTTCCCCTAAATAATTCAAAAAGGTCCTCACGGGTTCCAATTGCGGGTTAACCGGGCCAAAAGCATCAGAACCGAGAATTTAGCATTCCTCTTATTTTCTCTCTCTCCTTCCCCAAAACCCCTCACCCATAGAGCGTAGCGTACTCCACTCTCCATAACTCCCCCCAATAAATTCCTCCCTCTCAATTTGGCGCTTCTTCTTCCCATTCCTGCAAATTTTCCAATTACAAATAGCAACAATGAAGCGTACCTTCGATGAAATCTCCGATGATGAATGGGAAAACCACACATTCAAGCCCTCCAAAGTCCTCAACTCTTCTTCCTCCAAACCTCCAATTGAATCCTTCGCCTTTTCCTCTCGGTCAAAACCGATCGATCTCACCGACGACGGTGACGAAGATTACGTCCCCTCGCCGGAGGCGGATGACGGAAACGACGATTTGGAAGATCATGACGCTGACGTCAGCTCGTTCTCTGGACGTGGTTTCAGCCGTGGGCGGCGGTTTGTAGTCGACGACGACGACGACGAGGAAGACGTTGTTGACGATGAAGATGATTTGCAGGAAGTGGTTGAAGTAAAATCTGAGGCTGAAGACGAGGAGGAAGAATTTAGGTCCTTGTCGGATACTGATGACGACGACGACGATGAAGTTTTGGAGAAGGAAGAAGAGGACGTGGTTGGGAAAGCGTTGCAGAAATGCTCTAAGATTTCTGCTGAGCTTCGGAAGGACTTATATGGTACTTCCTCGGTTGATTGTCATCATTACTCTGAAGTTGAGTCGTCTGCTGTTAAAATGGTTTCTCAGGTCAGTTGTTATGTTTTGCACAAATGGAAATTATAGTTGCTTTTAGCTTATCGTTGTAATTTACTCACTGAAGTCTATGGGTGTGGGTGTGGGTGTGGGTGTGGGTGTGGGTGTTATGTTAAGAATCTTGGGGGAGAATTGTTACTCCATTTCAGCTGTTATGTTAAGAATCTTGTTTATTGGAATTTTCAATTTTTTCACCAGGTACCTCCGTTCCTTTGGTATTTCAAAATTCATGGGGCATCCCTTGTTTTAAAAATGCACGAGTTGGAATAGGAATAATGTACAACATGCCATTAATGACTGAAGTTGTTAAGTAGACTTTAGGTTCTTAAACCTTAAGGCAACAAATGCGTGGTCTGTTTGGGAATCAGGCTTTCATTTCAAATTCTGAATTTGATTCAAATAACCTTTTTGGGAACACCTAGCATTTGAAATTGGATTTAGGCCAAATCCAACCCTCTTAACAAATCGGTTCAACTTAATGAATTATTGAATTTGAAATCCAACATCAAAACATGTCATTTCAAATTATTGGATCTATGAAAAGCTCATATATTTTATTGTTCCTTCTTGCTTTACTCTCTTCTCAACCAACATTAATGAAAACTCGAATTTCTTGGAAAATTCACTTTTATGCACAATTGTCTTGTAATTTTCCATGAATATGCTCAATTGGTTTCTTCTTTGCCTTCATGTACCTCTCATTCCTCTATCATACTTCTCCCCTTATAATGATAATATATTTTCTCTATCCTCCATTAAAGCTTGAGCCTGATTGTTCAAACTCACCCAAGTTTATATTAGAGCATCTTTTGATTAGCTCGAAATAATATGGAGATTATTGATGTCGGCTCCGACGAAGACGATGAAGAGAAGCAAAACAATTTGAGAGAGATAAATCAAATTGGGGTAAAAAAATCAACATTTTAATAAATTAGGGAATGAAGAAATAAATTTGATTTCAGATTAATCTAGCTTATGGAGAACGAGAAAATTGGAAGTTTTGAAAGTAGAACTGAAAATTCTTGAGTATAAATTTTAAAATTTCCCAAACATGATATTTGGAATTGCATTTCCATATGTCAAATTCTAGAATTGAATTCTTGCCTTTCAAATGAAAATAAAATCAATGTTTCCAAACACTACGTTAAGTTGCAAGAAAATGGTTCAGTTTTTATTTTTTTTTATTTTTTATTTTGTAATGGCTATGTAAAAATACACCAGGAATTTCTAAGATAAAAAATGGAAAATTTGATTAAATAACTCAGAAAATGTATTACAAGATAGCTAGCAACTTAAGGTTGCAAATCTCTCAAGAGTGACTTTAGGTCACAAATCTCTAATGCCAAGCCTTAACAAAATTTCTGGATAATTCTGTTCTCCCTCTCTGCTACTACTTATACTCCCTCCGTAACATAAAACTTTCAACATTTACTAAAAATGGGTGTAACAAAAAACTTTCAACAATTTACAAACTTTCCATTTATGGTAAAAAAATCACAAAATTTACATATTTGCTATTTCTTATCAAACATAATTTTTCATTAAACATTAACATTACATAATTAACAATATTAACCTTATGAGTTATGACCAATTGACCACCACCACCACCACTTTTCACCACAACCCTTTACCACAACACCCATCACTATTCACTAGCCAACGTCCTAGCCCAACCACCATCTTTATTCGAACCAAGCCAGCCACCGACCTGAACCGACCACCACCCTTCGAGCTTCGAATTGCTGCACCACCCACAAACCCAGAACCACCACCATCAAACCAAGCCAGCCACCAACTCAACCCGACCACCACCCTTCGACCTTCGAACCGCTGCACCACCCACAAACCCAGAACCACCACCATCGAACAATTCAAACACCCTAACCATTCGAAACCCTAACTCTCTAAAGAAAGAGTCGTTACAAAAAATATGAACCATTTTCATATGCCTCAAGTGCATTTGGTGCATTAAGCTTTAATAACCTAACGTTGTCAGTCATTAATGGCATGTTGTACATTATTTCTATTCCACAATGGTACCTGGTGCATTTTTGAAACAACAGGAGTGCCCCATGAATTTTGAAATACCACAATGGTACCTGGTGAAAAATTTGTATTATTTGTTTGTTTTTCGACATTGTTTTGTTAGATTCAGCTAGAGGTGGGCACGGGCTGGACGACCCACGTGCCAAGCCACATGCCTCGTGCCACGACGTGTCGTGCCTATAACTGGCCAAGAAAAGTGCGTGACGTGCCGGGCTCGTGCTGAATTATAAAACATAAGACCTATGCACGACCCAACCCACGTTTTGTGACGGACCGACTCGTGTCGTGCCATCTTGCCTAATACAAATTTTTATATATTATGGAATTTTACCCATAATAAGCGTGCCAACTGCGGACCGGCCCGTCGTGCTTGTGTTGGTTTCATGCCAAACTTTTAAAATGTTGTACATGCGTGGCCCACGGCCCACCAATCATGCCGTGCCGTGCTCATATCGGGCTTGTGCCGGTTCGGGCCCAAATCGTGCCGTGTCGTGCCGAGCTCTCCCTTGTGTCGACTTAGCCCATGCCTAGCTCTAGATTCAGCTTTGGGTAGACTATACTTTAGAGGAGAAAGCTAATTCTAGTTCTTAGCCATTTATGGTAATTCACCTTGAACTTTACAAGGCTGTGTAGTTACATTTATTTTATGGTGAATACCATTTTCTGTTGCTTTTAACTAAATTTCCTTGCATTGGACTTTTGGCTGTTGGGCCCCATTCTTGTAAGACATTCAGAATGAAAAGCCTGCTCAATACATAAATTCTATAGCAACAATAAGTGTATATTGGGCAGTTGTTAAATTGTTGTCTTTGCTGATGCTGGTTTTTGTGGCTCTACTTAACTAGATGAATCTTTGAGACTAGAATTTCTCGTATTTTGAAGTTCTCTTATTTTTGTTGTATGTTGATTGTGATGAGGCTTTTTGTTGTATGTTGATTGTGATGGGGCTATTTGTTTATGTTGTTGATGTGAATGAAGCTATTGAGAGGGAAATAAAATGATGTTGATGAGAAATGGGAAATACTCCTATGTCCCAGGTGAAGTAAGATGTGGTGCTACTTTTGAGGTTTTTTCCTTGGGAATTTTTGAGGCCTTTCATGCATTATGAAGGGAAGGTATAACATTTTATAGAAGTGTTCTCTGTATTGGATAACCTTTTTCAATTTCTTTTCCATTGAAAGACTATATCATGCACAAGGATTTCTATATTCAAATTGAACCCCTTGAGCTTACACAGTGGCTTGAGTTTATGAATTTCGTTGCCTTGAGTCTTTCCCCACCCCCCACCGCCCCACCCCTAGCAAATGTACATTTATTGCTTAGGGTTTCCTTTGGGAGCTGGGAAGGGAGGTAATGCATAAGTGCATAACGGTTAGCATGATTGTTTTAGGTACAATGTGGGATGATGGATTTTTATATTAGTTGAATATTGGATGGTTGTGGGGTTAAATTGCTAAGTTTCTTAATTTTAATTGTCAAGGTTCTTTTTGATGAGGTCAAGGCTAGAAAAAAAATTTGCCACGATTGTTTATAACAAAGACTAAGTCACGCTAGAAAAAAAATAAAAATAAATAGTCGATGACTATTTATTTATTTTTTTAAAGAAAGAGTCGTTACAAAAAATATGAACCATTTTCATATGCCTCAAGTGTATTTGGTGCATTAAGCTTTAATAACCTAACGTTGTCAGTCATTGATGGCTTGTTATACATTATTTCTATTCCACAATGGTACCTGGTGCAGTTTTGAAACAACAGGAGTGCCCCATGAGTTTTGAAATACCACAATGGTACCTGGTGAAAAATTTGTATTATTTGTTTGTTTTTCGACATTGTTTTGTTAGATTCAGCTAGAGGTGGGCACGGGCTGGACGACCCATGTGCCAAGCCGCATGCCTCGTGCCACGACGTGTCGTGCCTATAACGGGCCAAGAAAAGTGCGTGACGTGCCGGGCTCGTGCCGAATTATAAAACATAAGACCTATGCACGACCCAACCCACGTTTTGTGACGGACCGACTTGTGTCGTGCCATCTTGCCTAATACAAATTTTTATATATTATGGAATTTTACCCGTAATAAGCGTGCCAACTGCGGACCGGCCCGTCGTGCTTGTGTTGGGTTCATGCCAAACTTTTAAAATGTTGTAAATGCGTGGCCCACGGCCCACCAATCATGCCGTGCCGTGCTCATGTCGGGCTTGTGCCGGTTCGGGCCCAAATCGTGCCGTGTCGTGCTGAGCTGTCCCTTGTGTCGACTTAGCCCATGCCTAGCTCTAGATTCAGCTTTGGGTAGACTATACTTTAGAGGTGAAAGCTAATTCTAGTTCTTCTTAGCCATTTATGGTAATTCACCTTGAACTTTACAAGGCTGTGTAGTTACATTTATTTTATGGTGAATACCATTTTCTGTTGCTTTTAACTAAATTTCCTTGCATTGGACTTTTGGCTGTTGGGCCCCATTCTTGTAAGACATTCAGAATGAAAAGCCTGCTCAATACATAAATTCTATAGCAACAATAAGTGTATATTGGGCAGTTGTTAAATTGTTGTCTTTGCTGATGCTGGTTTTTGTGGCTCTACTTAACTAGATGAATCTTTGAGACTAGAATTTCTCGTATTTTGAAGTTCTCTTATTTTTGTTGTATGTTGATTGTGATGAGGCTTTTTGTTGTATGTTGATTGTGATGGGGCTATTTGTTTATGTTGTTGATGTGAATGAAGCTATTGAGAGGGAAATAAAATGATGTTGATGAGAAATGGGAAATACTCCTATGTCCTAGGTGAAGTAAGATGTGGTGCTACTTTTGAGGTTTTTTCCTTGGGAATTTTTGAGGCCTTTCATGCATTATGAAGGGAAGGTATAACATTTTATAGAAGTGTTCTCTGTATTGGATAACCTTTTTCAATTTCTTTTCCATTGAAAGACTATATCATGCACAAGGATTTCTATTTTCAAATTGAACCCCTTGAGCTTACACAATGGCTTGAGGTTATGAATTTCGTTGCCTTGATTCTTTCCCCACCCCCAACTACCCCACCCCTAGCAAATGTACATTTATTGCTTAGGGTTTCCTTTGGGAGCTGGGAAGGGAGGTAATGCATAAGTGCATAACGATTAGCATGATTGTTTTAGGTACAATGTGGGATGATGGATTTGTATATTAGTTGAATATTGGATGGTTGTGGGGTTAAATTGCTAAGTTTCTTAATTTTAATTGTCAAGGTTCTTTTTGATGAGGTCAAGGCTAGAAAAAAAAGTTTGCCACGATTGTTTATAACAAAGACTAAGTCACGCATGAAGCGTTGACTAGTATAGGGAGGGATTGTTTAGGATAGTTTGGGTGATTAAGAAAGAAAAGCCAAAATTGTTTACCAAATAAAGAAATGGGGTGAATATTTTGAGACAAGAAAAAATAGAAAATGGGACAAAGATAATGGGCCGTAGGGGTGTATCTTATAATGCAAGTGTAGATTGTGTATCATGATTTGTCAGAAAAATAGAATACGGAACCTCCGTTTTGTCTAACGCAGGTGGGCCTCCTAGGAATAATATTTTTTTGGTAATATTTTTTTGGTTGTGAAGGCATTATTATGAGGATTCTTGGTTTGCATTTTTTTAACATATTTAAGTTGGGTTCTTTTTTGGTGTGTGCTTACCGGTGGATGATGTTGAAGTCAGAATATAATTGCTGTTGTTTGTTTGGGAAGCACCTTTGTTACATTCTTTTAATTTCTATCCCTTTTCATTTATTTATGTTGACAACATTGCCTTCATCATTATCCCCCCCCCCCCCTCTCTTTCTATGTATATATTTACTTCACTTCCTTGAATATTTTCAAATTAATCTGGAGCTTTGTTTCTTTTTATCTTTCCTTCTGCTTGCAATGTCAGGACGATATTAATGCAGCATGTGGAGTGGAAAATCCAGATTTTCAACCTCTTCTTAAGCCGTATCAGCTTGTTGGGGTCAACTTTCTTTTGCTCCTGAACAAAAAGAAGATAGGCGGAGGTAAGAAGTATTCCTTGTTTGTCAGCTGTTCCTCCTATTCTTTTTCCCTTCTCTTCCGTCAATGTTCTATCAAATAGAATGCATTTTTTCTTGCTGTCTTTTAGCCTAGATCATTTCCTAATTGCTTACTTTGCCATGCAGCTATTTTGGCTGATGAGATGGGTTTGGGGAAGACTGTTCAGGTACAGCTGTTTCTAAAACTTCACTGTCTTTCAAGTTTCAATATGCATTACTATTCTTAGTATATTAGTATATAACTTTTCTCCCCTTGGTTTCAGGCTATAACATATCTGATGTTGTTGAACCACTTGGAAAATGATCCGGGCCCACATTTGGTTGTATGTCCAGCGTCTGTCTTGGAGAATTGGGAAAGGGAGTTTACAAAGTGGTGTCCAACATTTTCAGTGGTACAATTTCATGGAGCTGGTAGAGCAGCATATGCAAAAGAGTTAAACTCGTTGTCCAAGGCTGGAGCGCCACCTCCATTTAATGTGCTTCTTGTCTGTTACTCGCTTTTTGAACGGCACAGGTTTTGTGAATGATCCTTTTATACAATGTTTGAGCTTTTTATTGTGTAACTTGTGTCTACTTATTCTGATTATGATGCTGGTCATGGCACTAGCGCACAACAGAAAGATGACCGTAGAATTCTTAAACGTTGGAGATGGAGCTGTGTATTGATGGACGAGGCTCATGCGCTGAAAGATAAAAATAGCTATAGATGGAAGAACTTGAAGTCAGTTGCAAATAATGCAAACCAGCGCTTGATGCTCACTGGAACTCCTTTACAGAACGATTTGCATGTAAGCTCCTGCTGATAGGTGTTACTTATCATTTTAATTTCATCTATAGTTAGGCTGCTAATGGTGGCGCTAACTAGCTCGATCAAAATCACAGGTTGTACTGTTACTGAACTAGCTTTTCCACAATCCTTGGCTTAAATAATATGTGCTGGTTTTCAGAGTCATAGGGAAGATAATCACAAGTTTTTTAAAGTGGGTAGGCTATTTTGGGCAGTAGTGCCTGTCTTAAAAAGTCCCACTATTTTTTACCCATATGGATAAGTGATTATAGAATGTGGTTTTCCATAACTTCTTATTGTGCTCTATGTGTTTTTACAGTTTTGGTTTTTCTGTATCTTTCCTATATATGGTAACATCGAGGATATCTACAAATGAATTTCAGAGATTTTCTCTTGTTTGTTTGCATTTTTTAGGTTTTTTTTTTTTTTTTGGATTTTTATTGGTAGATATGACTATATGAGGTGGGGGTTTTGGTGGTGTGATTGCACATTAATGCTCCATTGGGCTTTTGGAAGGACTTGGTTAAAAAAAATCCTATACTGTAATGTTGATTATATAATTAGGTTGGCTCATAAAGAATCATTTCATCCCTATTTTCAATACTTCATTATTTCAGTACTTGGATGCTAGCCTTATTGAATCTCTATTGGAAAATCTTATTCTATAGTGGTTGACGATAGCTTCTTTTTGTTGTTTTATGCTGCTGCAGGAGTTGTGGTCGTTATTGGAGTTTATGCTTCCTGATTTGTTTGTCACAGAGGATGTGGATTTGAAAAAACTACTGAATGCTGATGATCATGATCTGGTTGCTCGTATGAAATCCATTTTAGGTCCGTTTATTTTGAGGCGCTTGAAATCTGATGTAATGCAGCAGCTTGTACCCAAAGAACAATGTGTGAGTTATGAACTAGTTTGCTTTAACTTCTGAATAGTGCTGAACTTCTGTTGACATTCTTGTTTGTGTACACTCAAGATTTGTTACCTCCCATTCGATGTCTAAGGAATCTATGTTTTTGACGATAGTTTTTTAATACATTATCCTCATGTATTGTGAGAAACTGATGCGCAAAGTTCAATACCAAAGAAGTGTGGTTGTCATCAGCAGGGATCTTATGTTTTTATTTATTATTATTATTTTTTAATTTTGTTTTAGTTGTTTAAGAATTTTGAATGAATGCTAATGCAGGTTGAGTTTGTATACATGGAAAAGGAACATGAAGATGCGTATAAAGAAGCTATTGAGGAGTATCGCGCAGTATCACAAGCCCGTGTATCTAAGAATTCCGATGTTAATTCTAATAGTGTTGTTCCAGTACTTCCTCGTCGCCAAATTTCAAATTACTTTGTGCAGTTTCGCAAGGTGCGGAATGTTGTACAATTATCTACGCCTGTCTTTATGGGTTTGATGCATGGGTGTGGAAATGATTAGGCTAATTCTTTCAAAGCCTATGTTTGGTACAAGAAAAAGGGAATGAATAAAGTCTAACTAAGGGTTTTTCTCAAGAGGGGTGGGTTTTAGGATGTGAGATTGGAATAGGGAAATGCTTTCCGTTTGGAATAATAAGAATCTTGCAAAGTTTAGTTAAATTCAATTTATTTTTACTTCTGTTGTTCAAACATGTGCAAAGAATTGTCGAATCTCATTCTCACTGGCATAATTTTTTTATGTACTTGTTCCCTCTCCCACTTGATGTTTCCATATAGCTATTCAGTTAGTTGTAACTGATTTTTTTTTTATAATATATGTGGTTTACAGATTGCAAATCATCCTTTATTAGTGAGGCGTATCTACAACAACGAGGATGTTGTTCGTTTTGCCAAGAAGTTGTATCCCACGGGTGTGTTTGGTCATGAATGTACTCTTGACAGAGTGATCGATGAAATGAAGGGCTATAGTGATTTCTCTATTCATCGGGTAATTCTTGTCTTCTTTTTTATATTCAAAGTATGCTTTTGGAGGTGGGAGGGGAGAGTGGCTGCGGTTTTTACTGCGTAAGTATTATGATTTTGACTGTTGGAAATTTTAAAAAAAATGAGGTTATATGTATGTATTTTTTGCATATAGAAATTCTAATATGAATTATCCAAGATCAGAGATAGGATTAAAATTGGCTCCTTATTCTTCTTTGATGTCCTGGCTACTCTTCATTGATGACAGCCTTTTTTTGGCCAAGGTTTCCCTTACTTCCCCGAGAACCTTATATCATAGACCAATTAGACCTATATTGTGCGTCTAGTGGCCAGCTTATCAAATTTCATAAAACAACTTTTTTTCTCCAAACAGTGCCATAAACATGATTTTGTTCATGTCGTTGCTAAAACCATGCACGTCTGAAATATTGGGATAAGTGATTTGTTCCCAAAACTGGAAGGATGGCTTTAATACAGGAGAACCTTGGATCTTTATCCTCCTATCAAATAGCAGCTTATAAGTTACTTAATACTTACTGTCGTTACTGATATCTACAAAAATATACGCTCCACATAGACGACTTGTTTGGAAACAAAATTAAGGATAATAATGGCATTCCACTCGTCTCTCAGAATAAAATATGCAGCCCAAAAGCTCGGGATTTCATAAAACTGCTCCAACAAATTTATCTTTATCTTTTTTGAACAAACATGGTCAGAATCCTTGTTTGAACCAGATAATTATTTTGTAAAATTGGTCAAAAATAAGTATCTTTTTCAGCAATCTTTCTTGAAAGATACAAACAGATTCCTTTAGTTGGAGGCAAATTCTTTTACAGCAATTGATCACTCATATAGGATTCATTTGTGTGTTGGAGGTAGCTATTTAAGGTTTGATTGTCACAACAGTGAAATGTTATGAAAAAACTAGCATAGTTATGCCTAAGTTGTGTGTATTAAAAATTACCAGTTGACTTTTTATATGTTTTCCACAACCTCTGCTTGTTTTTCCTTGACTTTTTTCCTAGTCGGTCGATTGTCTGACTTGAGAATTGTTAAAGATATACTTTAATTCATCAAAATTTAGAAGCTGCAAAATATATCAATTCCTACTGCATAGGCGCATATGGTACATCCAACTCCTTTTTGAATTAGTCCCAGAGCATAGTGTTGCACATATCAAAGGTATATTGGTACTTTTAAGCCAACTGATCCTCATGAGTTAGCTTATTTCTTATGGTTTAATTTTTAATGAAGTTTCCATTTTCCCCTTAATCAAAGATATATTGGAGAATTTTCCATTAAATCTACAACCTGGTTAGTCCTCATGATCTCTCTCCAAATACCTCATCCCAAATGGGAGTCCAAATGGATTTGGCATTTGGATGATTGGATCTACTACAAAAACTAAAGCCCTTCTTATTGCAAATTCTGCAGGATGGATTACCAATACACCATGTGCTTTTTACTAAACTTTTTTTCCCCTTTATATTCACAACGAAACCATTAACCACCTCTTTCTACATTGTCCAACTGTTTGGTGTTTTCATTTACTTTTTTTTTTGGATCGTTCGATAATATGGGGGTTACTAAGATTAAACATGCAATTCACCAGCTTTAATCCTATGCTTAGCTACCTCTATCTTCATAAAATCATCTCCTCAATTTCTTCCATTTGGAAAGAAAAAATATTTTGATCTGTGATACCCTCCAAGAAATATTCTGATCCACCTTCCACGTTAATGAACGGAAGTGTAGCCTCCAAATTGATAATTAGATTCCCACAAGTACTGGCCATTTTTAGTAGCTAATGCCTATAATGTCGAAAGAACCTCAACCCTCATGTTAGAAGTCACTAGATTTTGTAATGGCCTTCAATTTGTGATCCAAGAGAACTTTCTATCAAAATTACATGGGATTAATACTATTTAAACTGCATTAGCAAGATTTACAAACCTGCTTGGAAGATTTTAACTCTGATTGCCTAGGTTTAGAGCCTCCTTAGTACGCTCTGTTCTTATTCCTTCCGACAAGATGGTAATTGGGCTGCGGATTGTGATGAAAAAAGGCGGCTTTTTGGGAATGATGTGATTAATGTCATCTCAATCTTTACAAAGCTGCACCAGCCCATATTAAGGAGGCAACCCTAGTTGTTCCTTGAGAGCTTCAGGAAAAAAAACGTGCTATAAATTCTATGATATTTACAAGTTTCTCCCTAAGAGCTATGCAAGTGTAAATAAGAGAAACAAATAGAAAATGTACACTATGTATTTGTTTTATCTACATTTTATACGCTACTCTTTACACTCCCCCTCAAGATGGGTGTGAGAGGCTTGATTGGGAGCCCATCTTGCTGAATAAATGTTGGTGTTTGTCCACCTTTATACGCATCTTTGTGTTCCTTTTCCATGTATACAAACACAACCTGCATTAACATTAATTCAAAATTCTGAAACAACTAAAGCAAAAATAAAAATAAAATAAGATCCCACTTGATGACCACACTTTTTTGGTATTTAACTTTGATCATCAGTTTCTCACAAAACATGAGGATAACAAAACTACTGTAATTCTGTAAAAAACATAGGTTCTTTATACATGGAATGGAAAAGGGTAAGAAATCTCGAGAGAATCCACAACCAAGAATGTCAACAGCAGTTCAGAACTATTCAGAAGTTGAAGCAAACTAGTTCATGATTTACACATTATTCTTTGGGTACAAACTGCCTAGGTTGCATGGATACAGGTACGAGTTCGAGAACGGGTACAAAATGGTACATAATACGTCAATTTCAAAATCAAGGATACGAGCACGTATAAGAAAATAATACATAAAATATATAAAAATATGAAATTTTATGAAAATCTTCAATATAACTTGGAATTATATTTGTAAAAACACAAATAATCAAGTCAAATGAGAAATTCCTTTTCAAAGAATAATATAAAGTTGGAAAAAATGTCTAAAATAAGGTAAAATAATTTTTAAAAATATAATAAAAAATTAGAGTAAAGTATACACGGGTACGACTACCTAATTGAAGTATCCATGCATCCTAGCAAAATGCTGCATTACACTAGATTTCCGGGGCCTCAAAATAAATGGACCTAAACAGATTTTATACGAGCAGTCAGATCATGATCATCTGCATTCAGTAGTTTTTTCAAATCCACATCTTCTGTAACTGGAATGAGCTTCTTGATTCCCCACTCTTTGACGAATTGTGTGAGCCAATCAATTTCGCAGGTGGTGAGGGCCATAGCCCTGTATACGGCCTCTGAAGTAGAGCGTGACGGCCTCTGAAGTAGAGCGTGACACCAACTGCTGCTTTTTTTTTATTATTTTAATTTCCCATGAAAATACAGAAGCCTGATGTGGACTTTCTTGTTGAGGGGCATGCTGCCCAATCCTGTTACCATATGCAATGAGGATGGCTGGTGATTTTAAGGCCTGAGAAACTTGAGACTTTTCTTCAGCATATAGCATTAATCAAATGACAGACCATTCTTAATCTTGTCAATGCCTCTTACAGTCCGAGTAGCTGAGTCCTGAATAACATATATTTCAGGTTAACTTTGCAGTTTTCATGATTCACGAACTTGCTTACAGTAAATAGATTGTGCCTAAATTCAGGCACACACACGACATGTTTAAGTTCAAAACCATTTTCCAGTTTTACATTGCCGGTATGAGTCACACTCACAGATTTACCATTTGGTAAGTTGATTTTTGGTGTCCTGGATGAAATAGTAGATGGTTGCAGCAAGTTGTAGTCACCTGTCTGGTGATCACTTGCCCAGTATCTATTACCCATTCATTTGCACCCCCATAGGAGTAATAACAGTAAATCATACCTGTGCAACCAGGTTCAACCGTTCAAGTTCTTCCTCTGCCTCAGATCATGCCTTGTTTCCTCCAGAGCTTTATGGCAGTAGTTTCAGCAACTGCTCAACTTGATGTGGAGTGAACAGTGTGTTTTCTGTTTAACTTTGGCAGCAGACATCTTCTCTTTAATTTTGTTTCTTTCAAGCTCTTTCCTTGGGTTTTTCAGTTGTTTCTTGCCTTTTACGAGCCATATTGGATACTCCATTATGGTCCAGCATCTTTCAGTTTTGTGCCCCTTCCGACAGGCAGAGGCACAGAGCTGATCACTTCATTTTGCTCCTTGCTATACATGGCTTAGGAATCCAATGAGAGTTTTGAAATCTGTAAAACATCTCTCTGGGTTTCTTCTTGTTTAAGGTTGACACAAGTCATTTCCAGAATAGGTAATGGTGACTGCATTAATAGTTGGCTTCTTCGAGCTGAGTAGTCTTCAACTCTTCATCAATACCATTTAGGAACCTTCTGCTTTTTCAAGGCTTCAATGAAGGCATGAACCTCAGGTTTCAGCTCAGTTATGGCAGGCAAAACATTCAGTGCATCCAGCTCCTCCCAATACTCTTTCAAGGTGGTGTAATATTCATTAATAGATACACCAGTTGACCACCCTGCTTAGTGTCATAGATCTCTTTGTGCAGCTTATATTTTTGAGATTCATTTTTCACATTGAATTAAGTTTGAAGTTGCTGCCATATTTCTCTAGTAGTGTTCAAGTAAAGGATGGATTTTTTAACTTGTTCTGACACTGAGTCACTGTCATGTCTAATCATACAACTCTGGGTTCACCTCATTTTTTGGATCCCTCTTCGCAGCTCCAGTCACGAATTCAAGCTTTCTCTTCAAGGCGATACTGATATCCATGGTCCTCCTCCATAGCCTGTAGTCTCCTGTCTTTTAAGTTTGTCAGTAGTGATGGAAGCAGGTACATCTGAATGGTATATGTATCGTGGACTATGAGGCTGCACCGCTGCAGCGTGTTGGATCTCCTTTTCTTTCTGGCAAGCCATTGTTGGTGCTTTGTGCATTGTAGGTTCATTGTTTTTGTGGTGATTTTCTGGGTTGAAGTTGATCGTTGCTACAGCCGTAGTTTGATACCATGTTTAAAAAGGTGGCTTTTAGGGTATGATGTGATTGCTTTTTATGGAAATGTCATCTCAATCTGTGCAAAGCTGCACCTGCCCATATATATAAGAAGGCAACCCTAGTGGTTCCTAGATCTACCAAGACAAAAGTTGATATTTACAAGTCTCCCTATGAGCTATACAAGTATAAATAAGAGAAACAAAAAAGAAATGTGCACTATGTATTTATCTACATTTTGTGCTAGTCTCTGCAGATTGGGTAGCAAATATAGCATTTTATTTGTGACTCTACTCATATAATTTGTTCCCTCAGCTTTGTGGGATAGTTGAGGAGGATAGATTAGGTATAACCTTTGTTAAAATGGTACATAATTTCTGTTTATTTCTCATTATCTTGAATTAAAAAAGGTACTAGTGTAATAACAGTAATATTATTGAGCAACTGTTGCTTGTCTTTTCCTAGCAGCTTGTGTAGCTAACTACCTGGACAACTAATCTTTGTTAAGCTAAGAATTTGCTTTCACTTTATGTAGGTAAGCATTCAGTTTTACACTTTCACTTTATGTTGTACTTCTTGCTCTATGTACTGAAAGCATAGTATTGTGTATAAATTGGTTGTGCTTTATAATATATTCCTGCTACTGCTTGGTGATTGATGGAATACGATTTCTCAATTGGTGAGATTGGAAAATGTTTCCTGTTATTGAGATTTATTTTGTTTTGCAGCTCCTGTATAATTATGGTATCGAGGATGTCAAGGGAATCCTTTCTGAGGAACAAGTTATAAAATCTGCAAAATGTCAGGTAAATCAAGAAATGTGACCCCTGCCTCTCACCATCCCTCATCACGAACCGAGACTAAAAAAAGATGATAATGATGCATATTAGTGTATTGCAATGATAATTTGTGGGAACCTTAATGACACATGATTGGACATGCTACTTATTGCATCCCAAGCTGTGTATAACATCCATGGCAACATGAAAGTTGGACCATGTAATCAAAATGCATTATGCTTTGCTATCTAACTATTTAATGAAGACCTCATTGACAATTAAGGTTCTGATGATGTGGAAGGATAAAATCCAAAATACTTGTCTAAATTTTGAATTATCTGTGGTGATACAGGCATTAGCTAGACTCCTTCCTTCCTTGAAGCGAGAGGGTCATCGTGTTCTGATATTTAGCCAGTGGACGTCAATGCTTGATATCTTGGAATGGGCATTGGATGTGATTGGGGTAACATACAGACGTCTTGATGGAAGGTAAAAAAGACTGGTTTCCCTTTTCTGTCTATCTGATACGTTTATTTGTTTTTTTTTATTATTTTCTTTTAATTTTCCTTTTTTTTTCCCTTTCTTTTCTCCCTGGGACATCATGGGGTAGCTGGTCTCATTTTGTGAAACCTTTTTTTTGTAATCAACATATTGATTTTAATGCAAGCAGCATGCTTGATTTTGTTTTTTTTATTTATTTATTTTTACATGCAGTACGCAGGTGACAGAGAGGCAAACCATAGTGGATTATTTTAACAATGATAGATCAATATTTGCGTGCTTGCTGTCCACTCGAGCGGGAGGCCAAGGGTTAAATCTCACTGGAGCAGATACTGTTATCATACATGATATGGATTTCAATCCTCAAATTGATCGACAAGCAGAGGATCGTTGTCATCGTATTGGCCAAACAAAGCCTGTTACTGTATACAGGTAGCTGTTTTATTCTGTTGGTTAGGAGGGATTATCATTTAATAATCAATAAGATAAATGAAATTGGTTTGACGAAAGGGGTTATTCATGTAATTATTTACGAGATGAGGGGTCATTTTGCATGAAAATCTTTCAACAATAGGAACAGTTTTCTGGTTTAATATCTCCTTTAGTATGAAAGTACCAAGAACCACGTTTTGTTTCCTTTGCAGATTGGTGACAAAAGGTACTGTAGATGAGGATGTTTATAAGATTGCAAAACGGAAGTTAGTTTTGGATGCTGCTGTTTTGGAATCTGGCAAAGTCGTAGTGGATAAAGAAGGTGATATGCCTGAGAAGACTATGGGCGAGATATTGTCATCACTTTTGCTACGATGATGTGCTCTCTTCTTTTTCTTTCTTTTTTTAATTTTTGGGGTCTTTTTTGGGGGACCTATTGATGGGTATAGTATTGAGTAGAATCAGTGGTTAGACATGTCTTATATATTGTTGTATAAATTGGCTCAATACATTGTTCTTAGGAGTATTACTCTTGTGAGAAGGGTATTTTAATATTGTATGAGCTTAGTCCTCAACCCTAGGAAAGAAAAAACAGTTTCTGTAATTTAATTGAGTAATTCTTATACAAGTAAGAATGTTCTCAATAGGTATTGAATCTGATTTTGTCCGACAATACGACTATCCAAAACCCTATTGGGTTTGCTGATATTACTTTGAAAATTGCCGTTGGGGGCATAGCTTTTTGTTGTGAAGTCGTTTAATTGATTGTTTTGTTGCAATGAAGATTTGTAGGAACATATGAAGGAAAAAGATGTACTATTGATCACAAAATTTCATTTTTGTGAATGGTTTATAGAATTATAAATATTGGAGTATATGAGGAATTAATGAATTGTTAGTTAATTGGTTATAACTTATAAGACTCCAGATTAGTTGTTGCTTTTCCTTTGTGTGTGTGTACAAACACACACTCTCCTGTACATACCTTGAGATGTAAGGTTTTAGTCAAGAACCACAAAGAGTTTGTATGGACAGATCTCCTATGTTTTTGAAAAGAAAAAAAAATATATCCTATTCGGCTGTTGGTTCATAATGGAAAATACATGTTAAATAATTCCCTTTTAAAATACGAGAACACGGAACCGTGATTTTAAAAGCATGCAATGCAAAAAGGTACATAAAATTGCAAATATGATATGCAAAATTTTCTGTGTCTGTAATCTAACTACTATGGTTGTTTTTGAAAAAGGTGAAAACTTGAACTCTAATAAATTTTAGAGTTTTTTGTCCAAAACTACCTTACTTGCACCATTTTTTGCAAAAAATTACCTTACTTACAAAAGCTTGTCCAAAACTACCTTTATTAGCCAATTCCTTGTTGACCACTACTTTGTTCGTTGTTTCAGTGTTGACTTTGCTTTATTCTCGAAAATAATTAGCCCAATCAATGTTTTGGGGTCATTTTTGTCCTAAAAGGTTTCGAGGTCGAAATATACAAAAAATTATCGTATAAGCTTTTATTTGCATTACAAAATTTATCTCGATATGCGTTCATTGGTTTGCGTGCCACAAAAAATTATCCCTATCAAGGTTTTGGTGGGTCATTTTTGCCCTAAAGGGTCAAATTTGAGGTCGGAATTTGCAAAAAACGACCAGATTGGCTAGCAAAGGCAAAGTCAACATCGAAATAGTGAATAAGGTAGTGGTCAACCAGAAATTTGTAAAGTAAGGTAGTTTTGGACAAACTTTTGTAAGTAAGTTAGTTTTTTTGCAAAAAGTGGTGTAAGTAAGGTAGTTTTGGACAAAAAACTCTAAACTTTATAATAATATAAGACATTTATGGAGTATATTTTTATTTTGAGCATTATTAAATGGTTATTTTGTTCTTAACAAGTATCACAATTTATTACCAACAATTAAACCGGCTATAAGAGGAAAAGTCACACCATGTCTCTAGTTTTAAACTTTATATGAATATATGACTAACAGCTGAAAAAATGTGTCAAATCCACATTGTAGTGACAAAAATGATGGATTGCTATATTGTTACCCAGTCATTTTCACAATTAATATCCGGTTGCTTATTTAAACAGTGAGCTGAACATTTCTTTCTTTTTTTTTTTTTTTTTGGGGGGGGGGGGAGGGGGGCATCCTTGTTATCGTTTCATAGCTAAATCATTTTGTTATATAAAATAAATTTTAATTTAGTATCTACAAAAGGATCAATATATTTTCCCCACTTGTAATGCATACTTTATAATATCCCTTGATTTCTCCTCTTTGAAGTACGAATGAAATATGTACGGAGTGTATCTTATTAATTAATCTATGAAAATCATTGTTTTTTTTTTTCTCGTGAAATTTTGGAAAAAATATCTCAAAAGTAAAAAAGTCAATGAAAATTAATTCACTTTTATTAAAAATATGATTTCAGATTTTATAACTCAAGGAAATGTTCAGATATGCATGAAGGAATTGTGTCCTTGGACAAATGAGTGCAATTACTAAATGTAAAATAGGATTAATTATTGAGACAATATATTCAGTCACTTTAGGTGGACATAATTTATTTTTTTTTAACTAGAAACAACTATGATTTGTGGGTCATCAGAATGACCCACTACTAACTATGACCGAGTCTTAAGAGATCACACAATTAAGTATTGGTATAGATCACATACACTAAAGCCCAAAAGGCTTAAGTAGTCAGTTTTAGGATTGCTCATCTTGCTGACCTAATTTATAGCATGCCTATATATTTGTGGTCATATATGATATATAAACCCTAACACTTACATCCTAAAACAAAGTAAGAGAGAGATTATCCTTCTTCCATACTAGCATATGTGGAGATCTGTCATCGTGGTTGTGGTCTAATTAGAGGAACGCCGTTTGACGTTATGAGATCTCTAATCACACATAGCTAGAGGAAATCATGCATCAAAGGTGGTAATTTCTAACAGTTTTATTGATACATATTATTATATGCATGCAATCTTGTTTAGATGTTAGGAAATCAGTTTTGTGAAATTTTGCTAAGTGCATCTAAAACCGAACAATGCAAAGTTATAAGTCATATATTGAGGTTATAATTATCTTAGTTAAATAACCCCTTGCTACATCGATTGAGCATTAGTAACTTATAATCATCACATCGTTCTTGTTTGTATTAAAACCATTTTGATTAATTCATTCGTTTACACTTATAAATTGCTTTCTCAAAATGCATAAAAAAAATAATTGCCGAAAATTTTATATTACAGAGAGAGTACTCATTAAAGACAACGGACATACTGTCGATCAATGTTTCAAATTATTGGTCAGGTATCTCGATTGGTACAGTGCAATTAAAGGCTCTAAAGGAGAAATAATGGTGGTCAGAGAATGGTAGCAATAGTTTCGACTGAGGTTGACGCACCTTTGGATGAGAAAATTACTCCCTCGATTTTTTATTTTTGTCGTCATCCTTTTTTTCTCATCTGCTGAGATACAACTTCAAATGAAAATATCTTTAGATACGTATAATATAAAATTATACAAATTATATAGTAAAAAAGTTCACATTAAGTCGAATCAAACGAGATCCCATTTGACTAGATGTCTAGATATACTGTTCCTTACATGTAAGAGCTAGAGAGAATCAAATTAGTCAAAAGAACAGTGTAAGGGGAGTACTATTGAGTTGGGTATGCTAATTACAATAAGTAATTAAAGAGGTGCAAAATGTTATGAAAGGAAAGTCCACACTCCACATAAAGTTGCAGACAATAATGAGAACAACACCTTTGTGAATTTCGCAGGTTAATTAATCTTTCATTTTCTTTAAATTCCATAACATCTAAGGTAGCGTTTGGATATGTGGAATTCATTTCAAATTAATGAATTCAATTTCTGAAATTGAAATGTTACAATTCAAATGGCAATTATTTGTTTGGGTTATTTTTGAATTTGAAATGACATGGTTATGTTAAGTATTTTAAATACACAACATTTGCTTGTTAAGCATTTGGGTTGGGAATTGAGCCAAATCCAATTTCAAATTATTTAACTTGCCAAACATGTAATTTGGCCCAAATCCATCATTTCAAATAAATTGTTTGTATCCAAACATACCAAGGTAATTAACAAATATGTTTTGTAGATTATCGATTTTGGTGCTTCAAATTACATGGTGTACGTACCGTACGTATGATAGACGACTAGACGATGTTTACTTGTGGATGCAAGAAATTATTTCTTGCATGGTGCTATACAGTGGCGGAGCTAGATTTTTTTTTACGGTAGCCGAAATCAATATCGCACGAAAGTAATAAAATGGTAAAGAGAAAAAAATTTAAGAATGTAGCTAGTACGACTTGAACACTGATGGAAATTTGGGCGCACGCGGAAGTTTTGATGGACCCGAATGATTTTGTGTGATGGACTTGTAATTTCATTGATTGTAATTTCATATTGTTTTTCTTGAGAGCTCATGTCTCTCATTTTTACTCCAACTTGGTAGAGCCCTTGTTTCTACCCTTCCTACTATTTTTGGGAGCTCTCTTAATTTTATCTCATTTTGGCTCTTTTCTACTTGGCTCACTCACATCTCATGCATCAATCACATATTTATAATTGTTGTAGCTTATATTATAGAATTTTCTACACTTGTCTAATACTTAATATTTCTAGAAACTTCATCACTTAATCTCTACACAAGAATTTTCTAGATTACATATTTATCTAAATTTCTTTATTAGACATCTAGATTTTTCTAGATTAATCTCCAACACTCCCCCTTAATCTTGAAAATTCTTGTACTTCAAAATTCTTCTGTTGATGCACCTGTCATCACTCATCAACGATCTCCAAACTTGATTCTTGAAGCTTGTTTATTCTTGTTCTTATTGGCGCCCATGTCACCAACTATCTCAATCTTCTTTACACGTTGTTGATCTTCAATAATTTTGTTGGTACCCTTGTTACCAATTTCATCTGATCCTCTTAACAATAATTTTTTTATTTTTCTCTAATTGGTACTCATGTTACCAATTCTTATTTATGTCATCTCCCATGACATCTCCCAAATTTTTTCTTTTGTTGTTAGTATTCTTATAACCATGCAACCATCACTGCTAATGCTCATGTCATTAGCAAACACCATTATTTTCCTTTTTTTAACTTTCGGCGCTCATGTCACCGACCATCTCCCGATTTTTTCTCTTGAATTTTTTTCCTTCTTTTTCTCTTCCTTTTTTTTTTTAAGAAAAAATTTTGGTGCTTATATCACCAATTAGTCGTGCTAAAGCTCTTGTCATTAGCAACCTCCACAATTTTTCTCTTCTTTCCTTTTTTTTTTCTTCTTTCTTCACTCCTTTTTTTTTCTTTTTATTGGTGCTCATGACAATGACACACTCCTCTAATGCCCTTGTCATTAACATCCTCCAATATTTTCTTCTTTCTTTCATTTTTTTTCTTATTGGTGCTCATGTCACCGACATACTTTGCTAATACCCTTGTCATTAGCCTCCTTCATTTATTTTTCTTCTTTTGATTCTCTATCTTTTGGCCTTAGATCTTCAATTCTTCGTTATCACATTCCGGCTCTGATACCATGATGGAAATTTGGGCGCACGCGGAAGTTTTGGTGGACCCGAATGATTTTATGTGATGGACTTATAATTTCATTGATTGTAATTTTATATTGTTTTTCTTGAGAGCTCATGACTCTCATTTTTACTTTAACTTGGTAGAACCCTTGTTTCTACCCTTCTTACTATTTTTGGAAGTTCTCTTAATTTTATCTCATTTTGGCTCTTTTCTACTTGGCTCACTCACATCTCATGCATCAATCGCATATTTATAATTGTTGTAGCTTATATTATAGAATTTTCTACACTTGTCTAATACTTAATATTGCTAGAAACTTCATCACTTAATCTCTACACAAGAATTTTCTAGATTACATATTTATCTAAATTTCTTTATTAGACATCTAGATTTTTTTAGATTAATCTCCAACAAACCCCAGTCTATAGAAATGCAAACAAGCAACCAAACCAATTGAACTACTAGAAATTTTCACTTAAAGGTAATATATACTAGCAATTTTGGGCCAAGGGGGAGGCCAAGATTCCGCCAACCCCCCCTTGGCTCCGCCCCTGGTGCTAAAGCTAAGGGTTCGTTACTCTTCTAATACATGTTTGAATAATTTTAAATTGTAGTATATATAGTCACACTTCAATTCAATAAATAAAACTGCAATTAGTATCATCCACAAAGTATTGGAGGTAAGAATAATATGGATGGATATATTACATGTCAGATTAGGACATGCATCTTTGTAAAAAAAATAGCTTAATATCATGGAATAAACAAGATTATTACTTATGTGTATACATATTTTTTTTCTAATGAAATCTTGTTTGTTGGATGGATTGATTTAGCAAATTCCAAGTTTAATATTAAACATTATTTTATCTAACACATTAACTCAACAAGTCATATGGAATTGAAGTTCACAAATTATAATTAGTTTTATTCGAGCATGCATGATATCAAGATGTATATATACTGTATATATATTCTTTAATGATGGTGGTTGGGACTATTCAAAAACTTTTTCAATTGAACCGAGTATGGAGGTGTTTGGTGAGTATGGAGGATTTTTAGAGTTTTGACTTGTTAAAAACTTTAAAAGGGATGTTTGATAAAGAGAATTTTGGCACCAAAACTCTCAAAATGAAAAAGCTGGTATGTGGAGTTTTTTCATTAGAGGATTGAGTCCTTTTACACAATTTAAAAGTAAAACTCTAATCAATCAGCTAATTGTTACCAAACAAGTTAACACAAAATAAAATTTCAAATTAGCAGTCAAATCTTCTGAATAAAAATTACAACTCTATCAGCAAACTCTAAACTCTAATTGTCAAACAGGGTCTATCTATACTTGCAAAGATTGGGGAGGGAAAAGCCTTTGATAATTAATTGAATAAATACGGCGTACATACAACATGTATATATACACTATAGGTCAGGTGTGTTCACTTTGCGTGATTACAATCTCAATCCAATCTAATCCAATTCAATCCAACCCAATTCATTGCCATTCAATCCAACTCTAACTAATCTCTTCGATCTGGTTCTAATCTATTCCAATCAAATCCAATCTCATCCCTTCCATCCATTCCAATCCAATTATATATAATCCCATCCATTCCATCCATTTCAATCCAATCTCATCCTTCAAATAATCCAATGCAATTCAATCCGTTCCAATCCATCTAATCTCTGATCCATTCTAATCCATTTTAATCTCACCCATCCATTCTAATTCAATCCATTTTAATCCAATTCATTCTAATCCCACAAAAAAAACACACTCTACAATTTTTAGTACTATAAGCGATGCATTTTAAGTTAAATGTAAAAGTACCTTAAATTCGAGATGTATAAAAAAATAATAAAAATTAAACACAAAGTTTAATGTTTAATTTAACACGCTACAACATTCATAATTTGACTCAAAAAAATTGAGACTTAATCTTAACATTAAAAGGCTAACAATTGAAGCTAGATACATCATGTTTAAATTAAAAAGGAGGGAAAAAGAAAAATCATATCCTAAATATTTAAGTTAAAAGGAAAACAATCATCTACCATTTTTCCTGTCAGAAAATTTTAGTTAAGGAGTATATATTTTTGTTATGTAAAAACTTATTATAATTTTATCATAAAATATTGCCATTTTGTAGCTAAAAATCAAGCCCATGTAACTTATTAAATTATCAGTTTATCACACGGTCTATCAGGTTACAAGGCCAGCTAAAAAAATTCCAAGACAAAAGTTTGGATTTTAAAGGAAAAAAATTAATAATTAAAGATTGTTTATATGTTGAGACTTGAGAGTGATTTACTTATCTCTAGTGGTTGGATTAGGTCTTTGGTGGGTCCATGAGATTCCTGCTTTTCTTGATTAAAAGGATTTTATTTATCTACTTCCTCCGTTTCGAAAAAAACGCAACAAATTGGATGGTATGGACTCCTAGTCCATTTTTTGTTGTGAGAGTAAAAGGGATAGAGAGAGAAAGTGGGTTATGTGATGATGTGAGAGATAGGAAGAAAAGATTTACAAAAATAAAAAAAATTAAAATTGTTGCATTTATTTTGAAATTTCCTAAAATAGAAATTGTTGCATTTATTTCGAAACGGAGGAAGTATATTAAGATATTTGATAGTGACATAAATTATTCTAACACTCGACCTACTTATAAGCAGGAAAAAAAAAAGATCGAATGAGACTTTAAGCCAATCGAGTATGTGTTTGTCTTTGCATGCAAAAGCTACATTTGTGTACGTTATTTAAGTACTCGTACTCTTGAGTTGTATATAAACTAGGAAATCTTTTAATTATGTAGCTTTTGAGTTTAATATTTCATCTGCTCTTATATAATTGCAACGTTGACAATTTGGACACTATTCATAATCACTCATATAAATTACTTTTGTGTTTTATACATGTAAGCAAATATATATAGTCATTTGGAATCTCGTTTGAATTGTCTCATTTTGTACTTTATTGTGATCTAATTTTCATAATTTTTGGTAAAACGGGATCAAAGATATTACGAATATAAATTACGCATTCGCAAACATGAAAAGACAAATGTTGCAACTATTATGGAGCGGGGAAGTACATCAGAAATGTAATTTTGCTGTAAATAGTCTGTATTTGCAAAAAATTAATACTACATTCGTTCCCAATTAGTTGCAGCATTTGTCAAAAAAAGAAGGATCACATTACTTGCAACACTTTTATTTTTTTCTCTATCTCACTCTTACTTTTTCTCTCTTTCACTTCTATTTATCCACTAATAAATTTAGTACTGGAAAACTTGCAACCAAAATTATTGCAACTAATTGGGACCAGAAGTAGTACATAGTTTTTAACAAATACTAATAAGAAAAATATAGTGATTTAGGGTGACTTTGGGTTCAACTCGGTGAATGTTATAAGATTATCAAATTTTATAATTTTGCTTATATATAGTTGAAGATATTAAAGTTAAAAAATGTTCATTCCATTTGAAATGTAAACACAATTTAGAAACAAAGTGAATCTACTACATTCTTTCCAATATATAGGAAAAGAATGCATGGTTACAATGATTCTTGCATGTTTTTTATTTATTTATTTTTCGAGAATGGTAGAAAAATATTGATAGCACCATACTAAGGACAATACAAGTGAAGCCCAACAAAGGATAAACAAAGCATTCGTTCCTAAAGAGGGGAAAGCATCCCAAGTTCGATCTTGCATGCTTGATTCGTCTCAAAGAATCATTTTACACAAATTCCTAATTTTATACACTAGATAATTTAGTATATATAACTTATGATGTCACCCAAAATATATAAAAGTTATCTTCTAATAGATTTCTTATTTGTAGTTTTATTAAGCGGTGTCTTTTAATATTTTAGGATAATATTCATTTACTCGTTGTACACTAATTTAGAGTACACCCATTATATATTTATACAAAAAACAGTTTCTATTTGTTATTAATATGTAATCTAAGATATCAAGGACAAAAAGAAAATATGTTTCAAAAGTGATAAATGTTGAGGAACAAATGGAAAAGGCCTAATTTGATGGTGTCATTATGTGTTTACATATATGAAGGTTTAATAGTTCACATTATAATAATAACATATTATGCAATACCAATGCAATCATACCATATTTGAGAGTGCTAATTATTTGAGCATTATCTAATTAAAATTAACTAAGTTGTGTTGAGTTCAAAACTAGCTATAGAGAGAGCTTGATTCCCAAGAATCTCATAGCTATATTAATCTTACTAGTTTTCACCATCATTCAACCATTCGCCTACAAACACATGCACAAACTATAGTGACTTATATAATCCTTGGTCAAAGGCCAACTTTTAGATTAGGAGGCTTTGTTGTCAAAGAGCTATTTAATTTTTTAAGTTTAGATCTTTTGTCTCCAATATCATATATAATTACATTGGAACAAACAAAGCTACACCAGTCATGCGAATACTTAACCCATTAGAGATAGACATTGTTACATACTAGAATTAAACTTACATGAATTTGAAACATATATTCAATTGAAATGAACTTTACAAGTAATAATAACTTTTGGCATGGAGTTCAATATAAATGTATATTCATATTTCATCGGTAGTTGTCTTCAATTGTTAAATTAATGTCAATTTTAATGTGTGTCAAATTTGTGACACTAATTATAATGCACCTCAAAGTCCATATCAATGATCTCTGAACACATCGTTTTAATGAGCGATGCACTTGAATATTTATAATTCTACATTTTTGGAAGGAAAGATATACAGGACCCGCACAAAACTTCGTATTCCAGGAAATAATCTTGAAAATTGCGGCAACGACATAATTAATAGATGTAGGGTGTGTTCTCTTCGTTTTATTTTCCTGATCTGATCTAATCTAATAAGATAAGATCTGAAAATGTGAGAGATCGAAGTTGAACTTATATTATGAGATCTAATCTGACCTGATCTGATATAATTAAGTTGAAAGAACACACCCGTAGTTGGTGAGGATTGAACCCGAGTCAGATCACCATCCGGTGAATTGAAGCATGCCTTAACCACTAAGCTATGCTTCTATAGTTTTATAAAAAAAAAAAGGAAAAAAAAAAGTAAAAACAATAATAATTAACTTGTGTTAACACCGACTAGGGAACTATAAACTAAACATGGATCGGACTACCCTACAAGTTGAATATTAGCACCCTAATTATTAATTAGAAATGCAAATCAAACATTCTACCATTTCGCAATTACATGTTCTTTTGTAGTTTTCTTGTTGTCACATATGCAAGATAATAATATAAATATTTTTCTCAGCCTAGTCTCATATAAAGTAGCATTGTCTTCCAAAAAAAAAAAAAAATTAGCATTGTTAGTAGGGTTGTTATACCTTGGGCCCCGTACAATATATACTATATTATATGTTGTAGTTCATCATTATTCAATTGATTGCTAGACTTCAGATTTAGTTCTTCAATAATAATACTTGTCAAATGAGCTTTTATCTAAAAATTCTGTCATATTTTATATTTCCTAAATACCAAACTATTATTAATTATCTTGTTAGGGTTATTGAAAATAACAAAGATGTTTTATGATGTGCTTATAGAGGTTAACTAGTTTATTAGATAGTAAATGTCTTGTAGATGTTATCCAAAACCATATTTAATTATATATGTTGCTATATTATTGTCCTTTTGTAGTTCTTTATTCAATGACCACCAAATGTATCTCTATTTTTGGGATTTTCTTACTCTTTGCTCCAAAAACACCTTATCATTAAATTTGAACATATATATAATGCATTTCGTTAATAAATTACTTGTATTTGGAATTTATGGTTAGTAATTACATAGTGTTTTATTAATAATTCTTAGTTGATTACTTTCAAGTTCATATCCTTGCATTTTATTTAGCTAAGTTATTATTGCGATTTTTGGGATACTTGCTTGGAATATGAATTTTTCATAAATATTTTTGGGTTTTGAGTATTGATTATGCATCACTAACGTTCATATCCGATGTTAAATTTGATTGAATATTAGAAACGGGCCTGGGCATATCCCAATATGGATGAAGAGAGTTAGGTTACTTACAAGCCAAAGAAGGTTTCATCCTAAAACCAATTGGTAATAGGAGGAGTAACTCCTAGACTTATAAACTAGTTTAGTCTCTCCTCATCTTCTTCCGATGTGGGACACTCACTAACTTAGTGCACTATATATGGGGGTTCAACATCTGATCCCCACGAGCTCGATAGAATTATTGAAGCATAATCCATTCATTATGATTATGTCCTTTCATCTTAGATCTATAGGCGATAATCACGTGCATAACATAATTAACAATTTGCAACATAATTGATTAGATCATAAATCATCAACAAATTATTAGTCGATGTGAGAGTAGGGTTTTAAATTGTGACAAAATTTTATACATATATATATAATACATACTCCCTCCGTCCCTTAAAGATTGCTCCATATTGACTTTTGCTACTGTTCATTTGGTAACTTTGACTCTCTATAATTTTATACATGTAAGGAAAAATATAGTCAAATGGGATCTCATTTGATTCAGCTCAATGTATACTTTTTTTAATATGTAATGCTTATAATTTTTTATTATACGTATCTCAAGATATTTTTATTTAAAGATGTATCTCGGGAGATGAAAAAAGTAAATGGAGCAATCTTTTAAGGACCGAGGGAGTATATATATATATGTGTGTGTGTGTATATATATAGAAGTAGGCTCATGTGAGAAATGTAGTTTTGGTGAGAAGAGTGAGAAGCAACCACAACCCTTTGATCAACAAATGAATGGCTAAGATTAAATTTGATTTTCCCTCCTTACTCCTTCTATTGTTTGGAGTCAATGTATCTATGGCATAAAATCAATGTATTTTTACTCAATGTATTTATAATATATGTTTAATGTACCTATAGTTGTTAGTCAATGTACCTCTAGGTCATAGTTGATGTATTTATCTCTTCTCATATTTCTCACGATAAGAAATTTCTCACCGGAACCCAACCCTATATATATATATATGAGTACCACTAAAAAATTATATATAAGAATCAGAAATATTTTGTAAAAATGTATAAATATGAGAATTTATGACAAAATTATGTGTAAACCGAATAGTTAATGTTTTCATAAACCAACTATTCCCCACTGCAATGTTTGCTTCAGTTCCTCTATTTGGAATAAAGGCATTCTCATATGGGGAATTTAGGTTAGCCAAAAAGGGCTTGAGTCTTCTAATTAAGGGTCCGTTCAGTATCACCGTTGTTTTCTGGTTTTTGAATTTTTGTTTTTTAACATCACTGATAGGTCGGGCCCGGGGGAACATATATACATTTTATGGGCTACACTAATTATCAGTGTTATTAGCATGTACTTCCATAAGAGACAATTTGCTTGATTTTATAGTGAGAAGACTATTAACGAAAGAGAGAACATACTCTTAAAGAACCATCTTAACCAAAAGCTTAAGCTAATGTTTAAGGCACAGACCCACCATACCTGGTGCTAATTAATTCTACTTGGGAGAGGGAGGAGAGATTCGAACCCGTGACCTTTGTGTCACGTTAACTCTAATACCATGTTAAACAACCATCTCAACCAAAAGCTTAAGCTAATAGTTGAGGCCCAGTAATATGTTATAGTCATGTATGGTATGGTATGGCATGGCATGAGAGGTAACGTACCAAAAGTTTGACCAATGTCATTTGACAAGATATATACTATTCTTAACTTTCCTAATTAATTAAATTTGACACTTAATTATTTTTTTTTTGCAGAATTTAGTATTCCTGACTCTTTGTAATCTTGGTTCTCGTAATCCAGAAAAGTTCTTTCCTCTTCTTAATTAGAAGATTGATGATATTTTAAGTCTCTAAAAAAATGGAGTTTGTTAGTCATGATGATGCTGATAGAAAGGGAATGTTGGGAAAAATCAGAGTGTGAGCAGAAACAAAATAAATAAATTGAGAAAAAAGGATAAAAGATGGACAAAAAAGTAGAATAGAACACACAATTTAACGTGGGAAAAACCCTCAAATGAGGTAAACAACCCACAAACAATGAGTATTAATATATCCAATATATGAAAAGGATATGAGAGTACAACCCCTAGAATATTGGTTCAAGTTCTCATAGAGAGCTAGGGTTCTCCCGAAGGAGTCGAAAATTGCATATCATGAATGAGATAATCTCTTAAAAGAGATTATATAATTGATATATAATATCTCTGATCTATGAGCATGTATATGTGTGTTTTTGTTTGTGTATGCTAAAACATAGAGCATGATGATTATTTATAATACTACAAGAGATAGATTGGTTATTGAAAACCAAGTTAAAGAGAATAAAATAAGATAACATCATATCATAAGGCATTAAGGACCAAATAAAAAAAGATAAGATAAAATAAGATGTCATCATAAGCCTTGGAGGCCGGCCAAGGGTTTTGAATCCAAAAAGTTAACTAGTAGTACTTTAATTTGTGACATTTACCCAACAGGAAATTGTTATATATAGGGATTTTTTATATAAAGGGGGAAGAAATTTCATTTTTTGCCCTGTCCAACATGTAATTGGAATTTTAAGTTGACTCCATTTGTGAGAAAATTCCCCTTCAAGGCATGTCCATCCATTTGTCACTAATAATAAAGGTTTGAAATGAAGGTTATTACGTTGTTCTAGCTAGCTTCCTTATTAATTGGTTCCAACGACCTAGCTAAATAAATGAATAATACTAGTGCATACTTAATTTACAAAATACTAGTGCAATATATATATATATATATATATATATATATATATATATATATATATATATATAGGCTAACAAATCAAATCACAAACTATAAGCTAATAAAATGAAAGCACCCTACCATTAAATTCACTATCAATATATAAAGTGAAAATATTGTGTCGGATGGTCCGACGAGTGCATTTGGTCGGATCGTCGTTGACACCTGCAATGTTTCAGCCAAAAAACACGACGCGTGCAGCCTAGGCAGCCACCAAGCACGACTCGAAACACCAAGCTTTACATTCTACTACATTTTCGATTTAAAATCAGTGCTAAAGATGAAATTAATCGTATCTATTATTTAGGGTTCATTAATATTCGTAAAATAAAGATGAAATTAATATTGATAATAATAGATGAAAGGATGGAAGTATTGAATGGTTTAACATTGTTTGGTGTCGAACAAATTGAAGTAAGAAGTAGAAAATGTTTGTAAGTAAAGGCTGGATGTTGAAGATGAAGTTTAGTGGGTTTAGGTTTGTGTCCAGGTTCAACAATATGTGTTCAGGTTTAACCATATATGTCCAGATTTAACAATATGTGTCCAGGTCCATGTGTCCAGGGTAAACAATATGTATTCAAGTTCAATAAGTTTCACCAGGTTTACAAATTTATGTCCAGGTTCAACAATATATGTCCAGGTTCAGTACTATGTGTCTAGATTTAATACTATGTGTCCAGGTTCAACAACATGTGTCCAGGTTTACAATTTTGTGTTCAGGTTTACAAATATGTGTCCAGGGCTAATAATACTTGTTCAGGTTTAACAACATGTGTCCAGGTTCAACAAAACTTGTCCAGGTTTGACAATATGTGTCCAGGGTAAACAATATGTTTCCAGGTTCAATAAGTTTCACCAGGTTTACAAATTTATGTTCAGGTTCAACAATATGTGTCCAGGTTCAGTACTATGTGTCCAGATTCAACAACATGTGTCCAGGTTTACACATATATTTTTAGGTTTACAAATTTGTGTTCAGGTTTACAAATATGTGTCCAGGGCTAACAATACTTGTCCAGGTTTAACAACATGTGTCCAGATTTAACAATATGTGTCCAGGTCCAGTTGAATTGGTCTGACAGTAACCTTATGTCGGACTGATCTGACATAATACCATCTCATATATAAAATGTTATTTGACTCTTCTAACTTACCGAAAAGAGTTAACTAATACTCCTAAAAATATTCATTCAATTATTGACTCAACTTCCTAATAACAATTAACTGATTTTTTCAATCAACCATCACTACAAGATTCCGTGTTTTTAACGTCCGCTATTAGCGGACGTTAAATTAGCGGATAGCGGACGTTTTGTGGGCGAATGTTAAAAGGCAAATGGCAGAAACACGTAATGTTGTAGTGCACTCAACTGTATAAATTAAGTCATGGAAGATCACAGAGCTTTGAGTGAGGAAACTTGTCGAGCCAACTTTGATTCACTTAAGTTAAGGCTCTATGCATGTAGTCTAACCTCTCTAAAACGGGCCTTTTCCTAAGTTTGTTAGAATATGTTCTTTTAGACTGAATTATTCAAAACAAAACTGAATTGAATAGAATTTGCACTAAACTGAGCTAAATTATTAGTTAATTAAGTATGAGTTGAGTTGAACTAAATACTCCATACATGTGAACGTTAGGGTAAGGACTACTCCCGAATTCCCAATCCTCCAGTGAACTGTGTCAACATACGTAATGTCGAACATTTTTCCCACAAGGTGGGATTTACAATATATTTTCTGTGTTTTCCCGTTGAATACGGTGCACTATAACATATTTTCTCGTCAATGCGGATATCACTAACAACAGTGACAAGTTAAATGTTAGTTGAACACTTAATTATTTATCTTAAACACTCCAAATTATTTATCTTAGACTACATTTCTCACATAAGCCTACTTATATATATATATATAGAAGTAGGCTCATGTGAGAAATGTAGTTTTGGTGAGAAGGGTGAGAAGCAATCACAACCCTTTGATCACCAAATGAAGGGCTAAGATTAAATTTGATTTTTCTTCCTTACTCCTTTGATAATTTGGAGTCAATGTATATATGGTATAAAGTCAATGTATTTTTACTCAATGTATTTATAGTGTATGGTGAATGTACCTATAGTTGGTTCTCAACGTACCTATAGGTCATAGTTGATGTATTTATCTCTTCTCACATTTCTCACCATAAGAAATTTCTCATCGGAACCCAACCCTATATATATATTAGGCTCATGTGAAAAATGTAGTTTTGGTGAAAAGGGTGAGAAGCAACCACAACCGTTTGATCAACAAATGAATGGCTAAGAACTACCTAACCAACCCCAAAGACACATCCCCTCAAAAAAAAATCCAAACATAACTTTCTTAACTTAAAATAAAATTCAAAAAATAAAATTAAACAAACATGTTACTTATATATCACCATAACTAATTGGACTTTTTTAACCGTATATATTAAGAAAAAAATTGTCAAATTATAACAATAAAACACTAGAAAAATGAAGTTTTATATTTGCATATCGATATAAGACGAAATATATTTAAATATACATGGTGCATTAGCACCGATTCACTCTAGTATATATATTAGGCTCATGTGAGAAATGTAGTTTTGGTGAAAAGGGTGAGAAGCAACCACAACCATTTGATCAACAAATTAATGGCTAAGATTAAATTTCACTTTCCCTCTTTACTCCTTTTATTGTTTGGAGTTAATGTATCTATGGCATAAAATCAATGTATTTTTACTCAATGTATTTATAATATATTTTGAATGTACCTATAGTTGTTAATCAATGTACCTCTAGGTCATAGTTGATGTATTTATCTATTCTCATATTTCTCATGATAAGAAATTTTTCACCCGGAATCCAACCCGAAATTTCTTACCTTTAAAAGAGTATGTTTCTATCTCGTACAACACACAACTATACTTTAAATATATTAATATCTCTAGTCCTATACAAGAAAAATTATAAAAAAAAAAAAATAGATTTGAAAAATACATATCGAGACAAATCTAACAAGATTTCACACTATATTTTTTCTTACATATATAAAATTAAAGAGATCAGAGTCTAAGTTATTATTAAGAAAATAAGACCAAAAGTTAAAATGGAACATTTATTTTAGGGCAATGGAAATAATATACCCACTATTTTCTTTTCGTTGGATCCAATAATGTATTATCCGTTCTCTTGATTTTAAAAAAAAATATTGGTTCCAATTGTTCTCATTTAAAATCTTTCTATTAGCTGCATTTAATATTACCATACTTTCTCCATTATGACTTAAAATTATCCAATTAATTTGATATTTTCACCTTTACTTATACCAAATCAAATGCTTATATTAACGAGATTGTACTTCAAAAGTTTCATTGAACCTTCATTTTCTTTCATCACCCACTAATTTTGTTCATGTTATCTCTCCTCCAGGGCTCCAATATGTTAGAATGTTATAACGAGATAGATAAGGTGATTATTATACTTCATTTAATAATGTACTAGCATTTTTTATGATTATTATACTAAAGAATTTATATATGTAAGTCAATATAAGTAAAATCATTATAATATAAGATTATTTAACCCTTAACTTGTTAAGATAAACTAATGACATTATAATCTTATATAGATTATACATCTCGGTATTTTTATGATTTGTTAATTTTTGTTCTTTGGAATTACTATTGAATATTTAGGTAAAAAAAACTTTTTATTTATTTCATTATAATTGTTTGAATTTGCTTTTGTTATAGCAGATAAGTTTCCAATTATAATTTCATTTTTTACATATTTTTTAAGTAATAATTTTTTTTTACAATCTTGATCTTCTCTTATTATATATGCAAAATTTTAAAAACAATACATGAATAAAAATTTTCCTCAAATGAGTTACATCAAATCATTGGGTTGGAGAGTTATGGTTATCGTCAACAACGATTTAGGGTTTCAAATATATATTTTCTTCCTCAGATCTATACAGGAGGTGGTTGCAGTTGGTCAAGACATATTGAAGTCGAACAAAAATCACCAGGTGATTCTGCAATCGGACGGAAGCGAAGCAATTAGTGAAGTTGAAGTTAAAATATGTATTGATGTTTTGAATCTAATGTCTTTGCCTCTTTGGAGAGATTATCGATTTGTAAGTGTCGTTTGGTTTTTTATTAATATATAATCTCTTGCCTTTTGATAAAAAAAAAAAAAGCAATACATGAATAAAATTTTTTGAAGATGTATTTTAAAAAAAAATATAAGGTTAAAATAAGGTTATTTATATAGGGCTATAGGCTTATATATTAGACAATTTTTTTATGCATACCATGTGCGTGTGATGAGTTCGATTCAGATTCATTTTGCATTAGTAAACAAAACCGCTATATTTTTTTCTTTCACCCAATCATCCCATGACAATGTACAATTTTTTTTATTCACTATACTATATATCGTCTATCAAATTTTAACGATAATCAAAAGATAAATGTTTTATGTGACAGACTATATCAATATGGATGTCTGTTTGTAGAAAATTCAAAAATATGAATTTTGGTGCTTTTATTTTATTTTTACGAATTATATATTTTGTAATATTTACATTTAAAATATCTTATAAATTTTAATAACTTTCCTTAATAATTACTCAATTATTTTAGAAACTTGTAGGGGGTAATATAGGCTTTTCCAGGAGGGACACCATAGCTTCCCCTTGGCTTATATAATAGAGATTAAGTTTTACAAAAGATTCTAATTAAGGGGATGTTTGGTATAGACATTTTGAAAGTTGGAAACGAATTCAACTAAAGTTTTTACGTTCAACTTGTGTACGTGTTGAATTCATAGGTAATACTTTTGTTTCCAAGGGGTACGGTAACATAACCCCCCAATTTGTTTATTTGTGAAAAACAAATCACTTTTCCTTCCCTTGAATTATTGTTTCCATTACTTCTCCTACAGTTTTAAAGTAAACAACTAATATAAAGATAACAGTACATATGTTGTTGCCATTTGCCCCTCTCAAAAAAACTTTTCCATTTCATTTATGATTATCAGACCAATTCAAACATGTAAACACCCCCTAAATAAGAATAGCATTAAGAAATTGAGACAACATTAAAAAACCCCATTAATATAAAGAAGTAATTTGCACAATAAATTCTCCTCCATCTATCCATCCATACAATAATTCTTAACTAGCCTTCTATGCACGCTTTGCGTGCCATGATTTTTAAGTGTATCTACATGCTATATTTTAGTGACTATCAAATTTCTACAATAATCGAAATGTAAAATTTTTATGTGACAAAATATATCAATATGGATATCAACTTATAGAGAATTCAAAAATATAAATTTGGGTATTTTATTTTTATGAAATTTATATTTTGTAATATTTTCATTTTAAAATTTACAAAAATTGAAATAACTTTCCATAATAATTAGAAGTGATGCAAATTGATTTTTTAGAAATTTTCAGGGGGTATTACAGACTTTTCCAGAGGGGACACCATGGCTCCCCCCTTGACTTATATAATAGAGATTATTAACCTTGTAGTAAATAAAGAATATTAATAAAGATTAAAAAAATGGGAGGAATCATCATCATCAAACTAAAAAGTAGAGGAATACAGTTTGTATTAAACTCTATTTTAATTTCTATTTAATGCCCCTTTTAACCAAAAAAAAAACTAAAAAGTAGAGGAGTAATAGAAAAGAAAATAATAATAAAACTAAAATTAAAAGAGGGGGGGGGGGGGTTCGAGGGGAGGAGTATTAGAAAAGAAAAAGAATAATAATAATAATAATAATAATAATAATAATAATAATAATAATAATAATAATAATAATGGATTTTTTGTCCGAACCCCCCTAAACTTTTGGGGGCTTTGTGAAAAACTACCTTACTAAACGGAATTGTCCAAAACTACCAAAATTATACAAAAACATTGTTGATCCATACCTTGATGGTTTTAGGGGGAGTTGACCATGGTTTTATACGTATTTTTATGTGTATCTTTATACGAATACGTATTCTTTTACGTACTTCTGTATTTTTATGCGTATTCTTATACGAATTCATATTTTTATATTTATTTTATACGAAATACGTATAAATATTTTTTAAATGACACACAAATCGAGGCTATCCGCGAATACAGTTTGGGGTTGATCTGGTCGTTTTTTGCGAATTCCGACCACAAAACGGACCCCTTAAGGTTTAAAATGACCCGTAAAACCTTGAATGGGTTGTTTTTTCCTGATACGTAAATCGATGCACGCAAGTCGAGACTATTCACGAACGGACCCATTGAGGGTTAAAATGATCCGTAAAACGTTGAATGGACTATTTTTTACTTGACACGTCGATCGATGCACGCAAATCGGACTATTTTCTATGTGTGAACCTTGATATGCGCGCATTGATCTACATGTCAGGAAAAAAATATAGTTTGTTCAAGGTTTTACGGGTCATTTCAACCTTTAAGGGTCCGTTTCGAGATTGGAATTTGCAAAAAATGACCCAATTAGCCTTGAATTGTGTCCGTTTCGGGTCATTCATATTTTTATATTTAATTTGACCCCGAAATACGTATAAATACGTTTTTTAATGACACGCAAATTGATGCAATCTGCGGACGCAATCTGAGGCTGATCGGGTCGTTTTTGCAAATTCTAACCTCAAAATGGACCCTATAAGGGTTAAAATGATCCGTAAAACCTTGAATGGGCTATTTTTTTCCCTGACACGTAAATCAATGCACGCAAGTCAAAGCTATTCACGAACGTCGTTCGGGGCTGATCATGTCGTTTTTTTTTTGCAATTCGAGGCTAATTGGGTCATTTTTTGCAAATTTCAATCTCGAAACAGACCCTTAATGGTTGAAATGACCCGTAAAACCTTGAACATACTATTTTTTTTTGACACGTAGATCGATGCACATATATCAATGTTCACAGCTAGAAAATAGCCCGATTTGCGTGCATCGATCGATCGACGTGTCAGGTCAAAAACAGTTCATTCAACGTTGTACGAGTCATTTAAACCCTTAATGGGTCCGTTTTGAGGTCTGAATTTGCAAAAACCGACCTGATCAGCGCCGAACGATTTATGGTTAAACCTGAACACATTTAAACCCTTAACGGTGTTCGTGAATAGCCTCGACTTGCGTGCATCGATTTACGTATCAGGAAAAAAATAGTCCGTTCAAGGTTTTACGGGTCATTTTAATCCCTATAGGATCCGTTTTGTGCTCGGAATTCACAAAAAACGACCCGATCAACCCCGAACTATATTCGCGGATAGCCTCAATTTGCGTGTCATTTTAAAAATATTTATACGTATCGTATTTCGTATAAAATAAATATAAAATATGAATTCGTATAAGAATACGCATAAAGTTACAGAAATACGTAAAAGAATATATATTCATATAAAGATATACATAAATATACATATAAAACCATAGTCAACTCCCCCCAAAACCATTAAGGTATGGGCCAACAATAGTTTTGTATAATTTCGATAGTTTTGGACAATTCTATTTATTTAAGGTAGTTTTTCACAAACTCCAAAAATTTAGGAGATTTTGGACAAAAAAACAGCCCAATAATAAAAATAATAGAGTGGTTCTCCTATTTACCCTGGGAGCAAGGGAGGACTGATGTAAGGAAATTTTGTCGAGAAGTGTTTAGGGGGTCTGAAGCTGCCCTCTTTCAGTCCAATGGACCCCACCATCCCCCCTCTTAGCCGCGTCGACACTATATGGTGCGTGATTAAGCTTTGTGCATCTCCATCTCTTTAATTTCTACTCTTCTCATCCTCTTTTTCCAATTCTCTACTTCATTTTTTATTTACTACTCCCTCCGTAACTTAATAAGTACAACGATTTTATATAAAATAGATATGATAAATGTTAAATCGTTACAGTTAATATGTTACGAAGGGGTCAGAGTATCACTTAGATGGAGATACAACGTAATTAATGATGCTCGAGTGCACATTGCAATTGAGCGTAATGTCAGCTACAAAGCAACATTTGTAAAAAATAAAAAAAAAAAAAAAGATTGGACATATTAGTTGCAATAAATGTTCCTTCTATACCTTTACATGTTATTTTTCTCTCTCTTTCTTTCTTCATCACATGTCTTTTTTTTTTTTCTTTTTCTACCCATTTAGCACACACAATCAAAATCTCTCTAGGAATATGTTCGTGTCACTTTTTTTTTTTTTTTTTTTTGGGGGGGGGGGGGGAGGGGGTTGTTAAATAACTTGTTCTAGAGCTAGTATTCTTTGGGATCTAGTAAGAAGATTAGTCCACAGACTAACCCTGTTAATTTCGTAACATACAAAACTACTAGTTCATTAGCTGATAATGAGCTACTTACCAATTATATATTCCTTGCATTGTAAGTTGTAATGAGGACTAGTTATGGGAGGATATCTCATGTAAGGGATAAGGATTGAACTCTTATCATAAGAGTGGAAAAAATGTCTTTCAACCACTATGACAAACCTTAGTCTTTCTTATATGTTTATTTTGGGTTATTTCCTTTTTTCCTTATTTTTTTAATTTTTAATTTTTACCTTCGTATCATAACACTTGCAACAAATTAATTTTTTTAATACTCACAATTAATACTTCTTTATTGTAAGTATTATGATACGAAAGTAGTACACAAATTTTAAAATACATTTGACGGTATAATGGAAAAGGGAAATGGAGACGAAGCATGAAGGGGGAAGGGAAAAATGGGAGGGGAGGAGAAAATGTGGTTGAATTTTTCACCGAATGTCTTCATCATAGGAAGGATTTGGTTCATTAAAGAGGGAGGAGAAATCAATCCTTTCATTCAATCTTTCATTTTCCTACATTTCTCTCCCACCATGTGATATCTAAACAAGGGAACATGGATCCCTTTGATTCCTTTCTTGCTCCTCCTTCCTTTTCCCTCCATTTTTCTCTATTCAAACATATGTTATGAAATTTCAAGTAACTAGTCCATTGTACACTTAATGTTAGGGGTAATTATCGGGCGAGCCGAGTCCGAACTCAGCTTAGCTCGACTCGAGTTTATTTAAATTTAGTTGAACTCGAGCCAAGATCCAACCTTGACGATTCGAGTCATAGTCGAGCGGAGCTTTGACCAAGCCTTGACTGAGCCCTTATATGTTGAATTGTTCACAAACATCATTCTTAGTTTATATGTCCTCTCTATTATAATTTTTTAAGATGTTTGTTTTTTTGAGTTAATATTTTCACAATAAGACTATTAATTTATTGATATATAATAACTAGATTAAATAAATTTATTTATATAAGATATATATTATTTACATATATAAAAAGTTAATCGAGCCTGTTCATGTGCTTTTCGAGCTGGGCTTTGCACAACTAACTCAAGCTCAGCTCGTTAATGTCTCGAGCCGAACTCGAACCTAGCTAAATGAGCCGATCCTTGACCGAGCTTTGACCGCGCCGATCTAGAAATGTTCACAAACATGCCAGACTCATTGTCACCCCTACTTAGTGTACAACCGATATTATTCTTTTAAAAAAAATTCTATTACTCCCTCCATGTTAATTGTCCTAGTCATATATATGTATATGTTCCTGTTCTGAAACTTCTGTTGAATAGTCAACGATCTTTGGTGTGATTGATGCGGACTCCGTGCACTTCTGAGCTAGGGTTTTGACCTGCAAAACAGTCAAAGGTTGCTAACCCGGGGGGTGGAACCCGGGAACGCCCCTTCGATGCTTAAGTCATATATCGGGAGTAAGGAGTCAGTGTATTATGAGTTTATGAATTATGAATTGTGTAGCTTTGGAATGATTAGACTGATCCTTATATAGGCATTAGGTTCCCCGGTTAGGGTTTTACTGGACTAGTAGGGCCTACGTGTGGGCCTGGCCCATGACACACACTGATAACCTGGTCAAGGTTTTACCCAGTTAGATGACACGTGGCATTGTCTGGTTCGTTGTAGAACATCTGGTGTAGACCTAGCCCTATCAGAATTGGGCCTAGAATTTGGACCCACTAATACGTGTTTGACCACCTGGGTGGGCCCGGAACAATATATATATATATATATATATATATATATATAATATTCATTCCCTCTATTTCTTAATATTAGTTACGTTTGAAATATTGATTACAATGAGAGAAAAATCATGACTATGACAAATCTTTATCAATTACAAGAAAAAACATATTCATATAGGATCTTATTAGCTTCGCCTCGTTTAATTTTATAGTTTTTTATATTATCTCTTTTGAATTTTTTTATTAAACATAACAAAAGATATACATTTTTGAACAGTTAGTTGGATGAAAAATTGTGCAAAAAAGCCAACTTAAATTTGTTAAACAATAATTACGAACTAGGGGAATAATTTTATTTAATGCATGCTATTCATCAGCTGGCTAAATAAGTATCTCACGCAAAAGAAAATAAGTTTGTTACTATGCTACAATGACTCACACTACCTTTACTTATTAGTTATTACTACATGCTTTGTGTGAGCCATTATTGTTATTTTTTAGCAACGGCACACCAGGTGATTTTATCCCGGTACAATTTATTTATTTATGGTGTTAAGAGAGCCACGAAGGCGAGAACGAGAATCGATCCCAAAATCTTCTAGAACCGGGAGAAAAGATTTAACCACTTGAGAAAACCCTGATTCTCACAATTTATTTATTTATTTATGTTAAAAAATTTGTTTTCTAATTAATTTCCCTGTTCATTTTTCAATTCACTCCTAAAAATAAAATATGAAATAGTATGGATTTGGATGATTAGATTTTAACACACTACAAATGTGTCGGATTTGCTACTCAAAATTAGATAGTGAAGTGAAATTAAATTTGAATTTTTTTTAAAAGAGTATTTTAGTAAAGTGAACACCCAAAATCACCCAAATTTTATAAAGAGTATTTTAGTAAATTTTAGTCTACTACTAGTATATAAAAACGACCCCCCCAAGATCTTATGTGTCATCACCGACCTCCTTATCACTTTTTTTTTTAAATACAAACCAAACACACATATGCCACGCGTCAATATCTAATTTCTCACCTTTTTTTCTTTGTTATTTGCATGTTTTAAAAATTACTTCTCACTTTGACGACGTTCTAATTAAACTATTTCTTAATATTGTCTTATACACAGCCCGGAAGTAGAACGAGACAAAATACTAGTTTGTACTTTAAAAAATTAGAGCGAAGGATAGAACTATTTATGAATAGTACGTAGATCGATCTGATTTCATAATTATGAAATCGATTTTATAGTAAAATATTGATGCTTTTTAGTGTGAAATTAGTGAATTCTATCACTTCATCATTCTATATATTGGTGATATCTGAAACTTGACATATTGTACAACTTTCATCACCCCCACATAGAACAATAGTCAAATCCAAAGAAAAGTGGCATAATGAAATGATAGGGGTTTTATTGGGTATTAGCTAGAAAAAATTGCAATTAGCCTTGCTTAATTTGAATTTTTTGAAAACATTTTTACAACTAATTAAAAAATGGATTAAGGAAAACAAAATTCAGTAACTACTATATATATATATATATATATTTATTTATTTTTTGGAGAAAAGGTAAACAATTGAAAGAAAATCAAGATCTCTTCCTCTCGAAGAGATATCCTGATTTATCTAGTGCTAAAAAAAAGAGAATTTAGCATGCATCTAAAAAAGGGGTCGATATCGATGTGCGTAGGGGTCCAATGCCCGAGGGACGCAATATAATCTGTAGTGTGGTTGGCTTCCCAGAAGACGTGAGCAGAAAAGGAGGCCACAAAGTCTCGGAGGATGGGGCGAATGCCATCTATAAGAAGCTGAATTTTTCAAGGACAACTGAATTTACCTTGCAAAACATTGTTGACACTTTCAAATTACTTAGTATTATATTTTTATAATCTTTATTAATACATAATTAAAGATATCTATGTTTAAATTTTAGCATTAGATAATGTCCAAAATGTGAATGAGTTGATTTTCTTAAAATTAAGAAAGTAACTAAATTTATTGTGCAAAATAGATTGTGATAGGAAATAGTCTTTTGAAATTAATTTCATTTTAAAAGAAATACCATAAATAGTGAAAACGGTCATTTTGTGATCTGACTATTCGTTCACACATACAACTTTAAGTTCATTAGAGCATCCACAATTGTAAGCTACAACTCTTGTAGCTTTGTTTGTCACATCACAATAATTATAAGCTACACCAATTTCATGCTACAATCACCCACAATGATAAGCTACAATCTTTATATTTAAAAATGTTCTCAAATGATATTTTTATACTTTTTGTTTAATAAAAAGGAGAGAAAAAAGTGAAACATAAATGTGTAGGACCCGAAACCTTGTAGCTCAACAAAGCTACAAGGTTTTTTCCAAGCTACAATATAGCTTGCTCCACAGTTGTTGAGCTTGTAGCTTGAAATAATTGTATATATTTACAAGCTAGTCCTTATTAGCAACCATTGTGAATGCTCTAACTAATTCTTAATTTTAAAAAAGAATATACATACAGAGATAAGTGTCAATGCGAATTACTCCCTCCGTCCACAAATAACTGCTCCATTTTGACCAAAATTGTTAGAGTTTTTTGGTCAAAATGAAGCACTTATTTGTGGACAGAGGGAGTAATTAATTTGGGTGGTAAAATTCTCGATTGTAGTACTATTATGTATATTCCATATATCGCAATTCATTTAATTTGTGAATCCACATATTAGGAAAAAAATTAAATACGTACACATTATATGATATTTTATCTTTTATTTCAGACCCATAAACATATACTGCCTCCATTCCAAAAAAAACGCAACAATAGTCATGGCACAGATTCCTAGGCATTTTTTTATTGTGGGTAATTAGAAAAAGTGAGGGGAAGTTGATTAAAATAAATGGAGAGAAAAGTGGGGACAATTAAAGGAGTTGTGAGAAAGAGTGAGGGACAATTAAAGAATTGGAGAGAGAAAAGGTGGGCACAAATAAAGAATTAGTAAGGGTATTTATGTCTTTTAAGTAGCAATAGTTTACTATATAAGAAAAATAAAAATTTGTTGCATTTATTTTGAAACATCCAAAAATGAAAACTGTTGCGTTTTTTTGGAACGAAGGAAGTATAATATTTAATATAAATATTATTTTTGACAGAAAATATCCAGCACTAAAAAGCAAGTGAAAATAATTTGCTAATAAGTGAGCAAAAAAGCTAAGAAATCAAATCAAAATTAAAAAAAAAATTGAATTTATATTAAAAAAAAAATTCATGGGTTGGTTCTATCTCTTGTTCTGTGCCTCCATTCTTAGTCCCTTTTAAGTTCTAAAAATTTCAATCTTATTTCTTTCTCTCTCTTCAATTCCCCCCCCCCCCCACACACACCTCTCTCTCTCCAACTTCTCTTTTTCATCACTAAAATCTATCCATCTCTCACTTTCTCTCTCCTTCATTTTCCACTTTTAGGGTTCATTAATCAAGCTCCATTAAAGCTCAAATCACTCATTTTAGGGGGTTGTCTGGCTTTCTACAAATCTCTATCTCTAAAGGGTGGATTTTGCATGTGGGGTTCTTAGATTTAATTCACCTTCTCTTTAGTCTTTACCCCCTCACCCACATAGTTATATATTAGTAGATTCTCTCCAAACAAGTACTTACAACAAGAGCAAAATAACCCCCACCCCCTCAAAAAAAAAAAAAAGAAAGAAAAAAACCTCTTCATCTCTTTAGATTTCTAGATAGAAAAATAAAATAAAATAAAATAAAAATGGCGGCATCTTCTTCTTCCTCAGCCTTCTTTGGTAGTAGAGAAGGTGACGTGATGAAGCACGCGCATCATCAGCATCAACAACCACCACCACAACAACAACAACAACCACAGCTGCAGTTGCAGCAGCAGCAGCAACAACAACATTCAATGGCGGCAGTGGCGGTGGCAGCACCACCGCCACCGCCGCCTTCTTCCTCAAATCCTCAGCAAAAGAAGAAGAGGAATCTTCCTGGAACACCAAGCAAGTGTTAGCTCCTAAAACCCCCCCAAATAAAAATGAATTATTTGATTTTATCTGTGTCTCTTAATTAGTTACACATATATGTCTTCAAGTGGTTTTTTGTCTATTCCTTTTTTTTTTATTTTTTAATAAATTATATATTTTATGTAAAAAAAAAGAAAAAAGAATTTTATCGAAAAGAAAACCCTAATTTATGGAAGCTTCAGACAAACAAGAATTGAAATGAGCAAATTTTATTTTAATTTTTTTCTTCTTTTAATTCATTTGAACATGGATTTTCTCCACCCCCTCTTTTGTTCATTTCTGCAAAGGCCTTATCTGTGTCTATTCATTCATCATACAAAATGTCTTGTTGTATGTATGTGTAAATAGATGATGAATAAATTCAATGATAGATAGATGTCTTTTTTTAATTTTGGATCTATCTTCTTCTTCAATTCATTCCCCTTTTCACCTGGCTTTAGTTCTTACACAAACAAACATATATATACCAAATTAATATATATATATATTTTTTTTATACTAGCACATCTTTCAAACTATCTATTCATTTCATTATTCCAAATTAATTAATTAAGCTTGCTTGCTTTCTTGTGATTATTCGATACAGTGTATAACATAGTCTTGGACGACCTCAACCATCAGCCCCAATCCCCCCCCCCCTTTAGCACTGGGTATGTTGGGCCTGTATTGAATCTATGTATATTTCAAGCCCATCCAAATGACCTGTCTTTTATGTGACATAATCTTGGGCCTCAACTTCAACCTCAACCATCAGATTAATTAAGATTTTATTTTGGTTGAGATGGTCATCTGACAGTATTAATTAATTATTATTATTTTTATTTTATTAATAAATGGCGATGGCAATGATGATGATGATGATGATGAACAGATCCGGATGCGGAGGTGATAGCGTTGTCGCCGAAGACATTAATGGCGACGAACCGATTCATATGTGAAGTATGTAACAAAGGGTTTCAAAGAGAGCAGAATCTGCAGCTTCATAGAAGAGGTCATAACTTGCCATGGAAGCTTCGACAAAAGACGAACAAAGATCAAGTGAAGAAGAAGGTGTACTTGTGCCCGGAGCCCAGCTGTGTCCACCATGACCCGGCCCGGGCCCTAGGTGACCTAACCGGGATTAAAAAGCACTACTCTAGAAAACACGGTGAGAAGAAATTCAAGTGTGAGAAATGTAGCAAGCGTTATGCTGTTCAGTCTGATTGGAAGGCTCATTCTAAGACTTGCGGCACTCGTGAGTACCGCTGCGACTGTGGGACCCTCTTCTCCCGGTAACTATATTAACCTCCCTTGTTTTTTTTACCCTAATTAATAAATAATATTACTCCCCCGTTAAATATTAACTGCAACGATTTGACATATTAGGCTATATATGACTTTTCCATGAATCAAATTAAACTTTTTTCACTTGGCTTGCTTCTAGTTAATTTAATTTGATGAGTTGATGATGAGTTGACTAGGTTTGACTTAGGAAGTGAAAAAATGTAGATTGTATACTCCCTCCTTCCTAAAAATCCCGGCTGGTTTAGAATCCTGTCACTATTCGTAATAAGAGAGAATTTTCTAAATTAGTGTGAATAGATGAGAAAGAACATAGTCACGTGGGGTGTATTTGGATTCGTTTTGGCAAGCACTTTCATAAAATCAATTCTTTTTTTAAATTATCTTTTACTAATGTAAAATTAAATATATTGAAGTTAAAAAATACATTCAAAAACATATGAAATGAAAATGGGGTGAAATTTTGAATTAGAAATAGATCGATGGAGTATATATACATATATATTACTCCCGTTAAATTTTATTTAAAAAATTACACCGGCAACATATGATCAACCTTTTGCTACATAAATTAAAATTGCATCTTCAAATATACTCTTTAAAATGTGTGCAAAATGATTTGTTATATGTAAAAATTAGCAGTTTCAATATACAGTTATATACTACCTCCGTAAAAAGTTATGGGTAACAATTTAACATTTTCACTCTCTATTTTATGTCAAATCGTTACACATAACATGTTACGGATATACTGTATATATATTGATACATAATATGATTTGATGTTTTAAGGTTTTTGCATTGTGGAATTCTGTGCTTAGTTTGTTTGTAGGTGTTGTTTTTGTTTTTGGGTGAAAAATTAGAAGTCCTAAGAATTAAAGTGAAGTAAATAAAGCAAAAAATAAAAGATGCAGGTACCCTATAGCTCCTTTATTTGACTATACATATACATCATACATGGGTTTGTTGTAGTTGTCTTGAGAAAATAAAATATGGCTGCTGATGCTGTAGTTGTTGATCCTACTTTCTCTCTTTTCTTTCTTTTTTTTTTTTCCCTTTTTTTATTTCATTAAAATTCTCTTTCTTTAACCTCTTTTTCCTCACTGAAATTCTGGGTCATGCTGTTTGAAAGTACATACTCATGAAATTTACTGATTTCTAACAACTAGAAATAAAACAAAATTTATTTTTTTTAAAAGAAAAAAAAAAAAACACCAACACGTGAATCCATCCACGAGTCATTTTTCTGAAACTGCCATGGCATTTAGCTTGTCATCATAATTTGTTAAAAATTTTTTTTTTTAAAAAATAATTATTTAATTTAATATTATATTATATTGCCCTTTTTTTTTGTTTGCTCAACAAATGGTAGTACTAGTTAATAATTTAGATCAAAACAAATATGGGAATGAATCATAAGGGATCACGACAACAAACTACGGTTACAAAACCATCTTTAAAATATAGTATTATTTAGTACTTGGTATATTGTATATATGTAGTTGTTTTCTAAATTCCTTTTAATTATAATAAAACAATAATAATAAATAAAAATATTAGGTCAATTAATTTTATCTTTTTTTTTTTTTTATCTGAGGTTTATGTACAACTGCAATTTTTAACTTTTAATGAATGTATGCATGTTTTTCGTTTATTTACATTTAACTTCTTTTTCTTAACATTACATTTGCACGACATACAAAAAAAAGCTATTAGGAAAATATGTTTTATACATCTTGAATAGTAAAATAAGAAATTTTATTTTACATTATGATTTTTATGAATTTATTAAGTATATTTGTATGATAAAAAAAAAATTCATTTGTAAAATTAAATCAAAATAATAATAATAATAATAAAAAGGTCATCCTACAATATTTGTAGTAACTTTATTTCCAAATGTATATATATTTTAGTTCAAAACTTTGTTGAATAGGGACAGTTGAAAATGCAAGTAAAAGGTTAAAATGAAACTCTAGTATATGGAACATGGGACTATGGGAGTATATCTGCGTATATAGACAATAATATACATTTTGTCCTTCATTCCTAATTATTTTTGTTAGTTGCATGGTTTTTAACTTTTTAATACAAGACTTTAATTTTGTCATCAAAATATTTTAATATGTATTTGTACTAAATTATAAAGATTAGGTATTGAAAAAATGCATGTTACAAGGTTTAATTTCTACCCAAAAAACAATATGGTAACCCCCCCCCCCCCACACACACACACAACAAACCTTCATATTAGATATAGAATTCGATCGTTAAATAGCACGTCCCATGCCATACCGTCTGACAGGATAATATTTCACTTAAATTTTGAAACTCTTAAGTACAATACCATTATTTTTTTAATATATAAAGTTTAACTAGTTATGTAAAAAGTTAAATATTTACGCTAGAAAATTACATTTTTTTAATTAAAAATTATTTTAAAACCTTAGATGCTCAGATCTGATAAGAGAAATGATGATCAATAAAAAGGAAACTGGGTTTAACAATAAAAGATGGACGGTAGAATATAAACCACATGCATGTATGTAAAAACTTAAATATTTATACTGAAAAATTACATTTTTTTTAATTAAAAATTAAAATTATTTTAAACCCTTAGATGCTCAGATAAAAAGAAAATCGGGTTTAACAATAAAAGACGGACGATAGAATATAAGCTGATGACACCTCTAGATCCATATACATTATGCCACCCTAGTCGGATGTATGTATCATGTATGTATGTATGCATGCATGCATGCAACTGGTTTATTTTATAATGTTTTTTTTAAAAAAAAAAAAAAAATTAAGGTCCCAATTCACGTGTTGCAAAGTTGATGATATATGTAAGAGAGAGGGTGGTTACTAAGTTTTGTTTGTTGCGTTATGAGTTGGCTAGATGTTGTTTATAATGTTAGGTTATGTTATCAGATCATCATATATCTCTCACAGTGTTTTGCATTAAGTAGTAGGCAATACTAGTACTAGTACTACCCCCTTTAATTTTTTCATGTTAACGTTACATTCTTCTTCTCTTGATCCTCCTTTTCTCTCTCCTTAAAATTGAGACTTACTCTCAATTTTGGTAAATTTAAGTCAATCTATACAAGGCTTAGCATGACGCCTATTGTGGTAAAATACACACTTCACGAGTGTCTTTCATCATCTAACTATTTACATATGATTGCCTCAATTTTATTCCTATGTCAATATATAGGGAGGTACACTTTATAAACTAGTTTGTGTTTGTGTATTGTTGTACCTACTGGGCAATATCCCTGTAATGTTTATATGTAACAAGTAACGATGTGACATAAAGTAAATATATATATATATATATATATATATATATATTTTAAAAAAAAAAATAATAATTCATTACTATTGACCAATAAATGAATACAAAATGAATAATTTAAACTAAGTCTTATGAAAATTGAGTATTTAATGCAATAATATTTTAACTAATACTACCATTAATAACTTTTGTGAGCAAAATATGTTTTACCGGCTTACACTTTAGTATTAGTATATAAATAAATTTATGTATATAACCCCACTACAAATTTATAGTAATACATTTATGGATTTTAAATTGAATTAGATATAAAATCGTCTCAAATTTGAGAATTATAAAGAAAATTCCATCTCTATGCTGAATTTAACATGTATGTCTTAATCTTGAATTGAAACATAATTATTTATTTCGTCTCACAAAAAAAATAAAATAAAATTGAGACACCATCTGTAGAGACTAAGAATTTTTTTTTCCATAAAACCCATCTCTTACCAAGGCATATAGATGAATTAGGCTCATTTAGATTTTTTTTTTTTTTTTTGTAGGGAGAACTTATTAATAATAATAGTCCGATATTGCTATGTTTTACTCGACTTATTTAAATTGAACTTACTTTAATTAAGTAAAAACAATAAAATCGATATATTCACTGTATTTTTATCTGTTTATAATAAATTTAGATAGCACGGACACTTCTAAATCAGTAGATGTGAATATATGATGGTATGAGTATTTGTAATATGATATAGCCATATGGGTGAGTCTTAGCACACAACAATAGGTGAGAGGGAAAAAAAATAGGTAATCTGAAAACTATATTAAAGTCTTAAATTTTTCATGGTCTGAGGACTTTCTCATTGATTGAATTCTTTTTCACGAAAATGATAATATTCTCTACATGCATTTAATTGAGAGTCAGTCCATAATTTGGCAATCTTTTGTTGATTGATTATATTATAGTCTGTGTTGGTAGTTTCTTCTTACTTGAATTTATTGCATTGGCTTTCATATCTCCATCTCTCACTAATCTGATGTACTCTGAGTAAAACTCTGTTGTGCGGTCATGGTAGGTGGCTAGGTGCTATGTCCTCCATTTTGTACTTGATTTAAAATTTCCCTTTTTAAACATTAAATAAATGTTTTAAAATAATACAAGTTTCAAAATTAATGATAAAATTCTATAAATAATTCAGTTTTTTTTTTTTATATATATATATATATGCAGCCTTAAGGAGTATACACGTATCATTTTTTAAATAGCTTTTCATTCCTTGGATAGCCAATTTTTCCTCTTTTTTGGGTTAGTAATTGCTAGTAGAATGATAGTCTTGTGTCCATATTTTCTTCCTTTGTTTGAGGTCCCATAGAAGGAAGTGTGATATTTGCAAAACTTTATTTTTTTTCCCTAAAATGTTAGAAAATTATTGTATAATAGGATAATTTTAATTAAAAAATGCAAGAAAATATCAAAGTTCTAAAGCTTTCACAATATCATACCATTCACACTAGCATTCACTCATTTTTTCTACAATTATTGAATTTTAATCTAGTAGACATTTAATATTCACGTACCGATTACTTTAAGAGTCTGTTTGTTTTAAAGGAGGAAAATAATTCCCCCTTCTATTTATTTTTCTTTTTTTTTTTTTTGCTAATTGACGTGATAAATTAGAAATCTAGAGATAATGCAGTCTTGTATAACTCAAATAAAAAATATTAAAAAATACACATGTAAATTTTACTCAAAAAAAGTTTGATTATATGATTAATTGGGTGAGTGGTATCCGCATTCCGTACTGTGAAAGATGAATAATAGAAAAATAGAGTGTAGATATCAATTTGGAAAATGCGGAAATCACTTTTGGGTTAATTGGGATATGAGTATGATGGGGAAAAAATGAGTTGGAGTAGGAGTGATTATCGAGCGAGTCGAGCCCGAACTCTGCTTAGCTTGGCTCATAATCATTTAAATTTAGTCAAACTCGAGCCGAGCTTGGCACAACTCAAGCTCGACTCGTTAATGTCTCGAGCCAAACTAAAACGAGCCTTAAATTGAGCCGAGCCAGAACTGTTTGCGAACACGTGGAGCTCATTATCACCCCTAAATAATAGGAGTGATATCTATGCTAGTTCCTAAAAGCAAAGATTTGGAATGGTGAAAACATGCAAGTTAGCGGTCACAAAACAAGTCAATGTAAAAGAGGGAAGAGGGGGGGGGGGGGGGGGAACATGGGTACTCACAATCACAAATGATGACCTATTGATGACACACTCGTACTATGTATAGTCACATGTGATGATAAGTCCTACGATACTTTTCTCTCATCAACTTTACTTACAGATTTACTGTGCACTGCCCTAAAACTAGTATGGTACCACCTGTACTGCCCCTTGTTGGTCCGGTACTATAGGCTTTGTTTTGTTGTATGGTACCTGATTAATTTAAATTATACATTAGATTCACTAGAAACTGAATTAATTATAAATTACTCCCTTTATCCATATAAATAAGTGTTCTATTTTGACTAAAATTTAAATTTTGGTCTAAATGAAGCACTTATCTGTGGACGCTGGGAGTAAAATTTTAGACACTAATTCCAAAAGAACAAAGCCTAAAAAAGCTCTCAATTTTTACTTGCACGGAAAATACATTTTACTCCCAAATTTGGGGGAAAATGTTTCCATTATGGTGTAAAATGAGTTTTCACTCCAAATTTTACATTTTATTTTTTTCACCCAAAGTAAACAATGTAAAATAGGAAAACTATTTTCAAGGAAAATATTTTACGCTTTAGTAAACGGAGCCTACATCAAATCTTAGCACATAAATTGTTATAGATACAGTAATTACTACATATTGATTGGAATAACAGTTCAATTGTAAACTTTAAATGTTTCTAATTTCTTGTACATAAAGTAAAGAAAAATATAGTGATGATGATTCGGTTTGATTCGTCCCAATATATATTTTTAAAATTCGTGTGTATGTAGTTAATGATATTTTTATTTAAAATTATATTTACGAAAAAGAAAAATGTAGCAACTAAAAATAAAGAAGTAAAGGATTAGCTAATTTCTAACTGAGGTTTAGGGTATTATTATCATTATTTGTACTGTTGATATATTATTATTATTATTATCATCATAATTTAATTAATCAGTTTGCAATTTATATATACTAACAAATGTTATTAATTTTAATTTTACAGGCGAGATAGCTTCATAACTCATAGAGCATTTTGTGATGCACTTGCTCAAGAGAGTGCAAGACATCCAAGCAACTTAACTGGTTTAGGAAGCCACTTATTTGGACCTCCTTCTGCTGCTCCTAATAACAACACTGGTAACAACATGGGATTAGGTGTTGGACTTTCTCATCATCATCATCATCAACTGCCTGGTGGTGATCACCACCTTCACCCACCTTCCCTTTCCGACCAAATGACTTCCGACATCCTTCGTCTTGGCGGTGGGGCCGGTGGGGTTGGGCCCAACCAATTCGACCACTTATTGGGCCCCACCTCTTTCCGCCAACAGCCCAACAACATTCAGCAAAATCATCATCAGTTTTACTTGACTACTACTGATCAGTCTGGCCATTTTTCTAATAATAATAATGATCATAATCAAAGTCTTCATCATCATCATCAGTCACAGAATAATATTGTTGGTGGAGGCGGTGGCGGTGGTGGTGGTGGAGGTGGAGGAATCTTCTCAAACAAGCTATTCACCGGGCAGCTGCCCGTGCCCGACCTAGGGTTTTACTCCAATAATAATAGCAGCAACAGTGAAAACACCATCAACCCTAGCACCGCCGCCGCCGCCGGAAGCGGTGGGGACCACGGCGGCATGTTCTCTCCGACGGGTGGTGGTGCCGGTAGCCTCTTTGGCGGGCCCCACTCTGGCGGGCTGTCGTCGCTTTACACCACCGGGCCCGCCCTACAAGGCGGCACTACTGCACAAATGTCTGCCACCGCCCTACTCCAGAAGGCGGCTCAGATGGGGTCCACCACCTCCACCAGCAACGCTAGTGCGACCGCCCTACTGAAGGGGCTCGAGGCGAAAACAACACAAACGCCACCACCGCTGCCGCCCCCAACGAGTACTGCTGGAGGTGGCGGCGGAGGGGGGTACGGAGGGATGTTTGGAGAAAATGACCAAAATAACCTCCATGAACTACTCATGAGGGATAACCTAATGAACAACCCTTTCTTTGGAGGAGATAATACTCATCACCAGCAACAAACAGGCGGCGGTGATCAAAATAGTAATTACGGTGGCGGGCGGTTTAACCCGAGTAAAACCGGGCTTGGGCCCGGGTCATCGGATAGGCTTACAAGGGATTTTCTGGGAGTAGGGGAGATTGTGAGAAGCATGAGTGGAGGTGGAGGAGGGTTTACTGCAAATTCACAAAGCATGCCATCTTTAGAAAACAACAACAACAGCAATAATAATGGTGGTGATAATCAAAGAAATCATAATAATAATAATGGTGGTGGGAGTAATAGCAATAATGTCAATAATAATACTTCAGTGCCGACTCCAACTAATCAAGCTTTTGGTGGTGGGAATAATTTTCAGTGATCCAGTTTGGGAATTCACAAGGTGAAAAAAAATATATATATATTATTGCAGCAGAATGAAATCAAGTACAGGTACGTATATTATTCTACTTTCATGTTTTTATCTGTTTATTTATGCTTTATTTATTTATTTAGTTATTGTTACCATGCATGATCGATACATAGGAATTAGGAAATATATTGAACATTTACAACCATTATTAGATTACATATGTTATTATATATTATGCTTAAGATTGATACAACCCAAAAGACGGTTAGAGCGTTAATAAATAAAACTAAAAAAAGTCAAAATAATAAATTTTAACATAAATTAATGACACCAATCGATACGTGATTTTGACATGCATGCATTCCAAGATTATTATCATTATACGAAATGTATAAATAATGCTTATCTAGTGCGCTGCTCGGGCCGCTAGTTAGCATACATTATCCTTATCCTTGAAATAATATTCATCATTTGTGTTTGTACCAATTTAAAGTCTTGCATAAATTTTATGTACAATAATTTATTGTACACCAGCAATTTTAATTATAAAAGTTACTATACATACAATAAATGTATGTATATCGGTAATTAGATAATAGAGTCACTATATCGATCGGTAATATAACAAAGGTCAGTTATCATGAATGTTAGATCTAAAATGTCATTATACATTTGGAGCATAGCAATAATATTATTGATCACTAGATACACCTACCTAAGATTTTGTGTTGTATTAAAAGTTAATGTATTAATATAAATTAAGAATTAAAAATACCGAACAAGGTGTGATTTTAACATTTATCTCCTAATTACCATTTAAAAAACTATATATCAAATATATTACACAGTGCAACTATAAGAATTTTAATCCATCATTACCTTTGTTTTATTACACTTTCATGTCCTTTTGTTGTATATTCCCTTAGTTTGGAGTAAGTGAGTTTTTTTTTTTTTTTTTTAATATAAGGCTCCGTTTACTAGAGTGAAAAATGTTTTCTTTGAAAACAGTTTTCCCATTTTACATCGTTTACTTTGGGAGAAAAAATAAAATGTAAAACTTGGTGTGAAAACTCCTCTTACACCCTATTGGAAACATTTTTCCCCAAATTTGGTAGTAAAACTATTATCCGTGCAAGTTTACATTGGAAAATTTATATCAAAATGAGTTTTCCAGTGTAAAATAATGTTTTTCATGGAAAATCATTTTACATCTAAGTAAACGGACCCTAAATCAAGAAGATTACCCAAACGTTCATTCTTTGCTTTGAACTACATATCCTAGTTGCGGAAAACATAAAATTATATATACATTGGAGTTGGGGATCGGAGCATAATTTTTTTATAGGTATAATGGGAAAATGATAGAGTAACCCTTAGGGTTGACAACCCTCTTACATACAATTGAATATAATATTATTATATGTATATTAATCGTAGAGAGATAACATATAAAATTAATCTTTTAATGTATTATATTGACCAATAAACAATTAATATGGGGAGGGTTGCCAACCCTTAGGGTCACTCAATCACTCCCCGGTATAATGTTATACTTCTTAATATATTTTCTAAGATGGTAAAAGTTAGGGTTGTGTATGGTCCACAACCCTAACTTTTACCATCTTAGAAAATATATTAAGAAGTATAACTTCTATTTAATGCCCCCCTTTTAACCAAAAAAAAAAAGGTTAGGGTTGTGTATAATCAGTATGTAATATAGTTCATAAAATGGTAAAAATTCAAGAATGCGGGAATAATCATGCTCGATTTGATAGCGTTTGATTTAATTAAAATTTACCATTATATATATAGTTCATAGAATGGTTAAAATTTGGGAGTGCGTGGATCGTGCTCAATGTGATAATGTTTGATTTAACTAAAATTTACCATTTTAACTCCTTAAACATATTCAATTCCTAATGGTTCATTTGATTACCGGTCATAAATGTTAGTGATGGAATTGAATTTATATTTAGATTTGGAAGAAAAATTAATATCCATTCTCATGGTTGTGCTAGTTTACGTTCAATTTATCTATTTTTTTTTTCAAATATACATTTCCCATTTAATAACTCCCTTAGTTTCTCAATGGTAACGCGTTGTAAGGGATGCATATAATATTTTCCTTTTATAAATTGACTATGAATGATATAATTAAAAAATTAAATATATAATTTGATCTGCATATTTAAAAAAAAAATCATTAAACATGAATTAAAAAAATTAAAAAAAAGAAAGTGTCAGGACTCAGGACTATCGATCATCTCCCATGTTCTGTCTCTTTGTAACGGATGATTCTAGTGTAGTCTTATGACTACCGACTACCAAAGTGGATAGCTAGGATCATATGATTTTGATTAATTTTTAATTCCTAAATCTAATTTAAAATCCTTTTTAAAATACTATATTTAGATTTCTTATTTAGGATTTTTTTTTTTTGATTTTTTAAGAATAATAACTGATTTTAGGGAAAATCAGAAATTATTTTCTTAAAATAAAAATCTAATAAAAGTATTTTAAAAAATATTTTTAATTAGATTTAAGAATTAAAAATAAATAAAAAATCGTGCAATCCTAACCATGCATCTACTACTGTAGTTGGTAGTCATAAGCTAAGATGCATGGATACGGGTACGGAAACGAGTTCGGGTATGAAACGAATACGGAATACGTTGATTTTAAACTTGTAAGACACGGGTACAACACATATATATTATTGAATACTTTAAGAATTAAGATATTTGATTGATTATTTAATATCATTTGGAATATTTTGATTTAATTAGCATAACAATATTAAAAAAACCTTTCAAAATACATATGAAATTGAAAAAAAAAAAAAGGTAAAATTTATCATAAAATATGTCAAAAAATAATGTTAAAATTGGGTAAAGTATCGGGTATCCTAGAAGTATTGGTATCATATCAGTGTCCGATACAGGTACGACTACCTCAACAAAGTATCCGTGCTACCTAGATCATAATTCATAAGGCTACACTAGAATTTTCACTGTGTAACCGTTTGCATAGAGATCAGTTTTAAATTTAGAAGAAATAATAGTAATTTGCAATTTTAAAAAATAAAAATGTGAATCTTGAGTAAGTTTTCCTTTTATCTTAATAAATCGATAAAAACTCTGCCTTGTTAAGAAGCAATAATAATTATCTGATCATGACTGTCCAAATTAAAGGGTGGTCACAACATATTTTGGGGTTGAGAAGAAAGAGGTGTGGGCTATAGATATGTTTGTTTTTTCTCTTGTGTTTTTGTCCCTTGGTTTTGTTGCTTTGTTTGATTTCTTTTATTTTTATTCTCTTTGTTTTATTTTTATTTTATTAAATTTCTATAAATTTCTGGTGTGAATTTTTGGGTAGAGTCACGGGTCATGGAATATTTATCATATAACAAGATTTTATGTAGCTTTTTTTTTTCTTCTCCTGGTGGGGTGTTATGCATGTGATTGTATTTTGTACCATTAATGGGATTTCATTCCCTCCTTTTAAAAAAATAAATAAATATGTTCAAGTACTTTGGTTTATTCTTTAAAAATACTACATAATATACATTAGAAAAAAAAAAGATACTTTTGCTAGCAGAGTAGCAGATTTACATACTCTCAAAATTACGCTCATCCATTTCTAAAATAAAATTTCTTCTCAATTATAATCTTGAAAGTATTCATATTAAAAGTGAATACACACACACACACATATAAATATCAAAATTTAATAATTTTTAGTAATGTATAGTACGTTTAATTATCAAAATTTAAAAACTGCATTAGCAAACATGTACTTTTTCATTTTCTTAATTGTAAGTGTCTTTGTTAAAATTTAAATAAAATAATCATAGATAAATTTGATAAGAAAGGAAAAAAAATACATTATATGTAATATACTAAGATGTAAAAGATTAAAAATTCATGGTAGAAAATATATAGCAGATTCATGATAGAAAGTTGTCAACGAACAATGCAAATATTTTTTATTAGAAAATTTTAGAAAATTGAAATTTTAGGACATGGCCTTTTCATGTTGAGGCCATGTGCGCATGTTCTATTTGCACACCCTTAAAGATGGCCCCGATGAATTAGTTGTTAATGGAAAAGGATAGAATGAGAAATTTTGTGCATAAAAATAGGCACATATTTTTTTTAATTGGCAAAATACACGAGGGGTCCTACCATACATGTCCTATCTCAGAAAGCAGGCCGGCATGGGTGGTGTGAGCTAAAAGAATCGAACCCAAATTATCCTGAGGGAGATGGAGGGACTACCCATATCATCATCCTCAAAAGCAAGCACACATGCAAGTAGTTAGTAATGAGTGGAGTATATTCCTACATACATATTGATTACCCAATTGCAAAAATGTTGGTAAAAAAGCTAACAAGAATTATGCATCGCCTTGTACTGTACTGTACTGTACTGTATATTAACGAGCAAATATAGACTGACAGTCGCTGCTCGTACAAATGACAAAAGTTCCTCAGAAGCTGTTTTAAGTTTTTTACGTGTATTTATTTTTATTTATTTATTTATTTTTCCCCTCTCAAAGGAACATGTAACAACATCTAAAATTGGTCCCACTGGATATATAGTAGGAGAATTGAACATGCATATATATCATATATATTGGAGTATATAATAAGATATTTAATTAGGGAGGCATCATGCATGTTAAATCGACATTCTTGTCTATATACAGGTTTTCTTTTTCTTTTTTTTTTGTCCTATGATAATACATAATTAATTAATTAAATGATCAATTATTATGGGTAGTCCATCATATACTAATCTTTCAACTTTACACAATAGCTAGTTTTCCCCTCATATATTGGCCCTACATTATTTAAAAAGACACAAAGTTACAAAAATCCATTAATTAATTAAGCATTGTAAATTTACAGGGAAATTCAACTTGACAATAATGCCTATAATTGGATAAGAAATTCACCATTTGAACATAAACAGAGTGAATGCAAATAACAAGGTTTGAACCTCTGATCTTATCCCAGAAATACGAGGTTCGGATGAGTACTACTAAGTCATTCCTCTTGAAATTGAGGTTTTTAAGCTATTATATATTATGATTATTAGCTTGAGAAAAATTACATTTAAATTACCTTAATCTAGAAGGAACAAATAGTTAAAAAAATTATAGGAAAACTCGTGTTCCATTGAAAAAATTAACATTATTAACCTTATTTTTTCAAATAAATAAATAAATAATTGATAGGGGCTTCCACCAGCCCCAATATTCTAGTATTCCACCTCCGGATATAGTGACCTTAACTTTGAGATTTTTTAGTTATACTGCATACATATATGCGATAAATTACCTAGAATTTTTATTTTACTCGTTTTTTTATATTTATTCTTCAATTCCCTTCTTAAGCATATATATATATAGAGAGAGAGAGAGAGAGAGAGGAAGGATTGGCTAAAAACCAATAGATGGTTTAAAGGGGTACATTAGCAGTCGCAGGGAGTACATTAGATGTTTAAAGGGTACAAATGGTTTATAGCGAAAGTTACTAATATTTACAAAGATTGCCATTAGTAATCACACGTGTACCCCTTTAAGTGTCTAATGTAGAGGTTTT